>OX327006.1:6803460-9203460 GCA_946800695.1 Geum urbanum
GGAGGTAAGCGTTTGTGTTTGATGGGAGCTACTCAGGAGCCTAAAATGGTAAATAATTTGGAGTTTGGTTTTCCTAATGCTAATGGGGCTATCACCATCTCCTCGACTAAGTGTAAGAGGGGAAGACCTCATGGTTCTAAGATTAAGCAAAAGAAAGTGATCGTGCAAGAGATTGCGTTGGTTAATAAACCGAAGAGGAAGAAACGGGTTCCTAAGAAACTTGTGGTAGGAAGTGAGCAACTTGTGGTGGAAACTACGGTCTCAAAAAGTGAGGGGGCTCCGTCTACAATGGAGGTGGTGTAAAGTTTGTCGGAGGAGCCTGCTCCGATTGTTGTGAGAACATCGGAGGTGCCTATTCTGGTGGAAAGTAAGTTGAGTCCAGAGAATCCTGTTCTGGATTTGGTTATGGAGGTTTGATTGACATCGCCAATTACCTAGTGATAACTTTTCAGCTAAAATTGTTTGTTTGGAGTCGTCGCTAGATGAATGGATGAGCTTCATGGAAAATAGGCTAGTAGTTCTTGCTGGTAGTCTAGTTTCGGGTAAAAAGGTAGTCTTACTTAGGTAATGTTTCTTTTGTAGGCCTTAAAGGGTGAAATGTTATGTGTACGCTTGCTAATCAGTGAGTTAGTTGATATTGAATTAAAAAAATAAAAATAAAAAAATAGTTTTTTAAATTAATAAGTTATTGATTAACTAATAAATCAATAAATTATTATTTTATCGATTAATTAATATCTTGTTAAATTAAGTTTATAGAGGTTTAACTGTATTTGTTGAAGATAAAGAAAGAATAATAAAATTGTAATTAACTTTTACTTTATTCATTGATAAGGATGCATTAAATGCAGAGATTACAATCAGTATCCCGAATAATATGAAAATCCTAGATTCTCTATTCTAATATAATATAATTAGGACAAGATACACAACGAAAAATACATAATATAATTTTCTTAAACACTCCTCCTTGTTTCGAGCTCCTAATGTGATGCATAACTTGTTGTTTCACTAAAAACTTTGCTAAGTAAACAAAAATCTCTTGTGCAAGACAAAACCTTGGTTGAAGGGAAAAAGAGTACAATGCATCAACTAAAGATGATATTACCATGTGATGTAGACTCCTCCTAATGTCTACCAAAATAAATCCTCCTGATTGTTAACCCAATCTCGGAGTTCAGATAAACATCGCATTTCAATGCGTCTCATATGTTTCTCAAAAGTAGATTTTGGAAGTGACTTGGTGAACAAGTCTGCAACATTATCCGCATAACCAATTTTGCTCACATACATTTCTAAAACTACTGTTGTTGCTGATTGTAGAAGAACTTTGGCAAAATGTGTCTTTTATTGTCACTCTTAATGAAACTCAACCTTATCTATTCAATGCAAACTGTATTATCCTCAAAAATACAAGTTGGTGTAGTCGTAGTAGATTGTAATCCACTAGACCCTCGAATATGGTGTATTACTGACCTAAGATAGACATACTCTTTAACAACTTCATGCAGAGCTCTAATTTCAAAATGATTCAAGGAAGTATCAACAATGGTTTGCTTTGTAGATCTTCGAGATATCGTTGTGTTCTCAATGGTGAAAATATAACTAGTTTGAGAACGTTCTTTATGCAGGTCAGAGAGATACCTAGCATCAACAAATCCTACCAACACATAATTCGGTATCTTGGAATAGGCGACTACACTGCAAGAAGATGCAACATTGGCAGCTGGGTGATCCTTCGGCTAGTGGAAGAACTTCCTGGAAGTTTGGTTCGATGGGTCGAGACATGTACCTGAGCTAAATCTAGATAATAAATTTAATAAGAATGCAATGTCTAGAGGTGTGCACTGAGCTAAATACAACAAAGCTCCAATTGCGCTAAGATATGGAATCTCAGTTCTCCAAATTTCTTCATCATCTTTCGGACGAAGCAAATCCTTTTTGGATGCTAAACTGCATACAACCATTGGTGTGTTAAGAAAGTGTGCTTTGTCCATTTTAAAGTGCTTGAGCGTCTTTTAGACATAGCAGACTAATGAATTAGAATTCCACGAACTCAATAATCTAGATCTAAACTGAGATAAAATTGAGTCATTCCAAGGTCTTTCATCTCAAACTCGGATTTTAAGTAGCCAAGCGTCTTATTAATTTCATCAAGAGGTCTGATGATGTTCATGTCATCAATATAGACTTCTACAATGGAAAATCATGAACTTGTTCATTTAATGAACACGTATGGGCATAACTCATCATTCTTATATCTCTTCCCAAACAAATAGTCACTTAGACGTGTGTACCACATCCAACTAGATTTCCTTAATCCATATAGTGAACCTCTCAATTTGATCACATGAGCACTTCGTAGTTCAGAGTTACTTAATTTGGGTAATACTATGTCGTTCGGCACTTTCATGTATATCTCTGAATTGAGATCTCCATAGAGATATGATGTAACCACATCCATGAATTGCATACTCAGTTTTTTGACACTACCAAACTAACTAATTTGCGGAAAGTAATAATGTCCATGACTGGAGAATACGTCTCCTCAAAATTAATTTCAAGGCATTGAGAAAATCTTTGCATCACTAGTCTAGCTTTTTATTGCAAGACTTAATTATTCTCATTTCGCTTCCGAACAAAGACTATTAATTTATGTCCAACTGACTTAACATTCGGCAGACATAGCACTCTTGGACCGAAAATTTACCTTTTTCCAAGTCGGCAAATCTGCTCTATGTTAAGCCTGGATTGTATCTTTCCATTTCGACCAATCTGCTCTACGCTGACAATCTGTAATAGAGTGAAGTTTCACTTCATCATTGTCAATGATATCCTGAGCAATGGAATAAGTGAATGCATCATCAACCAATATAAAAGTTCTATCCATAGTAACACACGCAGTTGTGTAATGTAGTGAGATTTCTTATTTTTATAACATCACCATTGACACTGAAGCGTCCCCCAGTGTTGTCAATTGTGATTCTAGGACATAACTGTAGTCAGAAACAATCTCATGTGATGTATTCATAGTATTGATACCAAATGGATTGTTTTGTGCCTGGATAGTTTTCCTTTTAACATATATAGCAACTTATCAGAACCTTTTCTTGGTCTCCCCTTTTGCGAGTAAGAGCCGAGGCCGATGCTACATCCTCATAATAGGCAGGAGGAACATTTTATTACCTGAGTGTGGTGTTAACTTGCCCACTTTTGGCGACTTCCAACCTTGCAGGAACGTTTATAATAGGTATATATGATCTCGTCACTTTCGCGATATCAATAAAGGAATCAAACATCGAATTTGCCATCTTCTGAAGATCGAGAATATGCTGCACTTCTATCTCACTCTGAGAAGTGCGTGGATGATGATGATACATAGTGGGGACATACCAAGTCAATTCCTAATGTTCAACTGGAATAAAACTATTCCTCCCCCTAATGGCAGGAAGTATGCCTCATCAAAGTGATAATCTGCAAATCTTGCAGTAAAGAGATCTCATGTCAAATGTTCTAAATAGTGAACAATCATTAGAGCTTCATAGCCAACATAAATATATAATCATCTCTAGTGACCTATTTTGGTATGCAGTGGAGGCGTAATATGCACGTATACTGCGCAACCATATATGCATAATTGTGAAATGTTATACTCATATTCACTTACCAACTAGTACAGACTAAATGGTTTACGGGAAACCGGTCTAAAACAAATAAGCATAACTACAAGTAAAATTGCATATCCCCACGCAGAGATGGATAAATTGGTGTGCATCACCATAGCCCGGGCCACAAGCTATAACCGCTTGATATGTGATTTTGCAAGACCATTGTGGGAATGAACATGGGGAACGGGATGTTCAACATCAATCTCGACAGACATGCAAAAATCATCAAAAGACTTTGATGTGAGCTCTCCTACATTATCCAATTGAATATACTTGATTGAGTGATCCGGGTGGTGATCCCGGAGCTTAATAATCTGAGCTAGGATTTTAGCAAATGCAACATTCCTTGTGGATAGTAATTATATATGTGACCAACGCATCGATGCATCTACCAAAACTATAAAATATTTAAATGGTCCGCATTCAGGTTTGATAGGTCCACAAATATCTCCATGGATTCATTGTAAGAATGGTCGTGCCCGTAACTTTTCTAATGAACAAGCTTTGCAAAAGCAGCGTTGTGCATCAAAGATTGCCACAATGGAATCTAGTGGGTTAGCGCACTGTGCCTTAGCACTAGCTAACATAGATTATGCTACACTCTTCTTGGAGATGGAGCCTGGACAGAGAAGAGTAATCTTAGTCCTTCCATCTATACCAATGGTTTTTGGTATTCTCACATGCATCTTTGTTCTAAAGAATGGATGACCATGAATTTTTCAATATCTTGATCATTATATCTCGATTGCGGTGACCCAAATGATAATGTTAAAGCTTATGTGAGGCAGCACTACTAGAAAAGGTCACTTAGATGATGATATATTCAACGCTTAAACGACGAATCTTAAACAACAAATATTTTGCCATCTAAGTGTCTAGACGGCAAAAATGGACACTTAGACAACGAAATAATTTCGTCGTCTAAGTGAGAAATTCTGGTAGTGCATAGTCACATACAGTAGTGAGAGCAACTATATTGGATTCAATGATTAAAATTGTAGAAAGATATAAACTACTATCAATGCTCATAAACTTCTACATAATGCACTTTTTGCTACATTCTATGGAGGTTACACATAAAAATTCTTATTCATTCTCATAGTATAACAAAAAATTTATAGAACCACGCCCTAATATAACCAGTATTGAACCAATCATGGTTGTCACTAAGAAACTATAAGGAATAAGATCCATAAACAATTTTCTATTCCGCAAAATAGTGTGGGTAGTACCACTATATGCTAACACTCAACCTTGCCTTCAAACATCTACACATGAATGTAAATCAATTAGTCTTTGAACTCAAGACATGACAAACACTTTAAGTGAATACTTAAAGATTTTTAAGGGATTGGGACCTTTATAGAGTGCTTGACATAACAAAATAAAACTGATGTATAAACAACATCAAGCAATACTATTCCTGTACACGGAACTTGACAAGTCGAGACATTTTTTGATGGATCAAAAATGGTTGAAGTTGAGTTCAGGGAATTTGGCACGACGTGTCGAGGAATCCTTTGATGGGTTGAAGGAAAACACATCAAATGTTTGAAGGGACGAAAACATGCAGAAACATTTCCAAGGAATTCGGGTTAACGAGTCGAACCTGCAGGAAACCAAATTTTCCTCTATTTTTCTCTTCTTTTTTTCCGATGTTATAGTGCCATGGAGAATGTATATCTTGAACCAATCATTCCCTAAACCAAAAAATTTAGAGAAATTTTATTACTTCACTACTAGAAAAAGGGTCATAGACATTGGTTCTGGACCGATGTCTAAAAAATTCCCAACCGATGTCTAGGTGGGTGATGTCTATTGTAAAAACAAAATAGACATCGGTCGACCAACCGATGTCTATTACCACATAAGACATCGGTTATATTTTCAAAATCGATGTCTATTATGTAATTTAACATCGATTCTAATTACAAAACTGATGTCTATGTTAATCTTAGACAACGGTCCTTAAAAAAAGACAACGATTTGTCTCACAAAATCGATGTTTTTGTTAATTGTAGACATCAGTCCTTTTGTAATAATCTGATGTGTAATGGTGTTATTAACATTAGTTGATTGATGTATAATCTTTCTCTTGATAGTAATCTCACACATCATAGAAACAACAAAGCTAGAAACAAAAATAGGCACAAAGGTATAAACTACTAGAACACTTTCATTTCAAACCAAAATATTAGGTACATGATGTATCATTACAATGAAAATCACAATCTACACTACATTAACTCAAAAAATTCATATAAAACCCAAAGAATAGTTACAAAATTTAAGGTGAAAACTAAGCAATCCACCTCTACACTTTAGCTTTGAAAAAAAAAAAGCAGATAACATACCTCGAACACGAGAGAGAGAGAGAGAGAGAGAGAGAGAGAGAGAGAGAGAGAGAGAGAGAGAGAGAGAGAGAGAGAGAGAGAGAGAATCATCTTCCACCATTTAAATTGATTCCAAATTGAGCTGGTACCACGAGAGTCACTGAGCACTGAGCCACATTCACGATGAGTCAGAGTGGATGCAATGATATTGTACTTGTTGAATTGCACAAATGTAACTATATGGCTTCTACAAGAGAGGACACGTCTTTTGTCGAATGTGACAACAATGGTGAAAGTGCTAGCAATAACGATGAGCATTGGGGATACTAGCTCTGCTGATATAATTTCTTTTGCAAGATCCTTCAGTTCTGCAAAGACCTGAATTAATGCAAAGTCAACAATACAACTCTGTTAGGGTGACAGTCAATGAAAACTGGAAATGACAAGTTGGTAAATTTGGAAGTTGTATGTTCTCTAGAAAAATATGGGAATAGCAACTTTACAAAAATCTGAGCAACAAATATCAGTTCAATACACATATTTATATTGTTCATGCAATCTTAATGGCTGATAAGTTCCCTTTTGTTTTCAACTTTTCCCTTTTGTTTTCAGCTTTTAGCCAAGAACTTCTCAGCTATGATTCTACTAGTTATTAATTTAAATAAGAGTAGTATTTTATGAATGAATTTTTATTTTATTTGATGTCTATTGATTTGTCACTCATAAATTTATAGTTAATTTATTCTAATTGGTGCAATGAGCAGTATATAGATGAATATGCTCTTTAAAACATATAAAAAATGGACAACAATGTTAATTTATTCTGATTGGTCTAAATTGACATGATTCAACAATGTTTCTTCTGTTTATGTATAATCATCTTTCCTAAAATATGCAAATGAACTAATTCACTCGTTTTCATCATTAGCATCAGAATTCGCATAAACTTCTGTTTATGTACTATGAATAATTAGCAGTGGAGGAATTGACAAACTTGTACTGAAATGAAAACACAACAAGCTTAGTTTCAGTGGGACATTATGTCGAACAGTTGGAGTGCAAGAATTCCATATTGTACCTTAATAGGAGCTGTGCATATATATGGTTCATAGTAGTCCTCATTGTATGGACAAGTCGATGCACTGCCACAACAGAATGAGATTTTCTTAAAAATAAATCTAACAAAAAGTGATGCAGTATAATTAAGCAAGATTGTGACATTACTTAAAATCTGCAGAAGAGAAAACTGCAACCCAATCATCTTGTGAAGGACTAGGACTAGAAACTGACACAGTAACCCACTCAAAATCTTCACCCTGAACATAATAAAGTAAAAGCTCAAAGTAAAATAATGAATAAACAAACTTGATGAAATATTTTAACTGTTACATAACAAAGCCGGTTATGTACCTTGGTGCCAAGAAGGATAGGGTAAGCAGAAAAGGAAGCATTTTCGTGGAGACAATGAGTATTGCATAATAAAAATAAAAATTCTTAAAGGAATATAATTGGTATGCAAAGATAGAACTCAACTTGTTCAAACTTAGAGAACTTAACATTAAATGTCTACCCAATTATCTCTAATAAAAACACAACTTATTGTAACTAAGCTCGAGAATCTTCAACAGAGCATGTCTAATTCTATCAAAAACATGCAGATGCTCAACACAATTCAACAACATAGAGACTTAAAAAAAAAAACTGACCTAAATAATGGGGAACTCCAAGACCCATCTAAGCTTATACACATAGTACAACCCAAATACCAAACCCATGACAACACCCCCAAATCCAAATAGAGAGAACACTGCCAATTGGATTGTCTCAAAGAAGAGGTAGAAGAAGACTACAGTAAGCATAGATGGATAGTTCTTAGCTATAGGGATGTCTAAAACACAGAGAAAAACAAACTCAAGATCAGATTAGTTTGTTAGATTGCATTTTTCCATCTCCAAAATAGTTTATAAATCTAAGTAGTTAATTAGCAAAAGTATCAGACACCTGAAGAATGGTCCATATAGAGTTCAGAATGCACCCAATAACAAGTATAACACCTCCGAGGAACCAGTTCAACTGCTGTGAGAACATTATGAAATTTTGTTCAGAAAAGTTTGATGATGAAAATAGCATTGATCCTTATATAGAATCACTACAAATGCTCCAGATACTGATATAAAACTTTGGCTTGACAGCTTGAGTTCCTCAAATCTAGCTCTTACGTCCTAGCAATTTACAAAACACATGCATCAAAAACTTAATTATAAGAGTGATATATATACATACATACATATTGTAAGGCCTAATTAACATCTATCCATATTATGCACGAATGTTTATCTTCTTACCTGAATATGATTGACAGTATGAATGTAAATATTGGTACCGAGAAAAAAATTCTCAATCAAAATTCTGAGTAAAAGTAAAACTCACAAGGAAGAAACGTATCCAGTTCATTGCATATACTCCAAAATTGCACAAGGTTAGTTGCCTTGTGAATTCGGCATATCTTCCACTGTGCTCATTCAGCCCATGTATGATGACCAACCTGCAATCATGGATTCCAGACCATAATTTATGATACATCATATATAGCAACAATAAATTTTTCATATATATACATCGCATGGAATGATAATAATATCTTGTCCAAAGAACTCAAGTAATGCACAGTTCCTTCTCTATTGACCATGAAAGTTTGCTCGTCCATTTCAATGTGGTGAACCCTTCAGATCAAAAATACCAAATTTTAATCATACTATATATGAATTTTACTATTAGTAGTTACTTTTCTAATAGTGAGTCAAAAAGTGAAAGAAAAATGGATTGTGGTTAGCACCGACTAAAACAAGTTCACTTGCTTCAGCAAAAACGGCTTCGTCTCTTCCAAATCAGGATTGGAAGCCCTAACAAATCAAATGAATATCAAAACTCAATTTCATCAAAACCTTAACATTTTTGAATTAAACATTCACATCAAATTGCGAGGGTTTTGGAACCATTACCTCAATACGGATCAACGATCTTGAGGACGTGATAGTTGTCGACAATGGAATCGTCTCTGTTGACACATGGGTAACCCAACGGGAGGTCCAAACCTGACTTCTCCAAAAACCCTAACCTAGATTTCAGAATCCACAATATTCAAACCTCGTAATTTCCTCCAAATGCGAAGTCCGCTGAGGTTGGGGTTAACCTTGTCGGCTTTGTCAATGGCGAGATCGATCCTCTGGTTGTTGTTGAGGAACGACTACAAGATTCTTTTAGGAATCTGGCTTGGTAGGTGGGTTTTGGGATCAGTACGCTGACGATATTGATGAGGTGGCCGGAGGGAGCAGAGCTTGGAGACGATGAAGGCGGCAGTATACCTGATGCTGAGGTTGAGGACTATCCGGAAGAAGCATCGTGGTTTGGAGAGAGAGAGAGAGAGAGAGAGTAACACTCGGTTTGGAGAAAAAGAGACCAAGCGTTACAAAAGTTGCGTGTTTTCAACTTAGGTTCCCACAGATACAAAAATGTTGTTCCACGTTTTTTTTAACTTTTAAAAAAATATTAGACATCGGTTAAGTATATTAATCAATGTCTATGTAACACAAAGACATCAATATTTGAGAAACCGATGTTAAAGATGATATTTGACATTGGAGGTTTTTCTAAATCATGTCTAAGAGGCGATGTCTATGACCCTTTTTCTAGTAGTGTTTACTAACTGAATTACGTTGAGAATGTTTTTATTCCAAAAACAACTAAAAACAAAGTCTCGAAAATATGACTAAACAAGGCAAAAACTAAAATTGAAAACATATAGCAGAAAGAACAGCCTAATACATAGACTTAATTAAAATATAGAGTTTCAAAACTCTCTTTCTTGTTATCGATCTGCTTCAGTGAGATTGACGTCCATGTCTTCTTTCATCTCATAGTCCCCCCCCCCTAAAAAAAAGTTAGCCTCTTGTGCCAAATATTGCTTGTGCCTCTCATAGATATTCTCACAACCAAAAATTCATACATGTGCCGAACATAGTTTAGTCGCAAATTCATCGTCTACAAATTAGAATAACAGAAGAATTAAATTTTCAGCATCTAAGTAAACTCTGGACGAGGAAGTCAACATTTTCCGTCTAAGTGACTATTTAAAAGATGAAATATTTCGTCATTTAATGTTCAAATTATACGACAAAATATACCTCTTATACGACGAATGTAGTCATCATCTAAGAGGCTACACAAAACCCTAGACCCTAAGATCCAAACCCTTAAACTTTGAAAAAATAACTAGATGAAAAATTTACCGATATTCATCGTTGTAGTGCGTCTTAGATGACGAATGGTGAACCAATTCATCGTTTATTATTTTAATTATATGGAAAAATTTACCCCTTATATGACGAATGTATTCGTCGTCTAAGAGATTACACAAAACCCTAGACTCACCCTAAGATCCAAACCCCAAAACCCTGAAGAAAAAAAAAACTAGATGACGAATTTACAGGTATTCGTTGTTGTAGTGTGTCTTAGACGGCGAATGGTGAACCAATTCGTCATCTAGGATGACTTTCATTGGCTCAAATCAAATAGCACGATCATGTATATAACCTTAAAATCTAACTTTTTTTTCATCAAGTGCAGAGAGTAAACAATTTTGAGACTGTGAGTGTCGACGGTTTGAAAAAAGGAGTTACAAAGATTCTTTTATGAACCTTTCCATTTTATTGAAATTTTGATTTTATTGTTGACTACGTGATCAAACCCTTACCGAACTTCGTATTGATCAAAATTTCGTCTACTAACATATTCTGTTGTAGTAAATATATCTAACGGTTATTTTGTCCAAATTCAATTTTGTTAATATTGATGTAGAGTGAATATAGACATGTGATCACTTAAGTTATACAACATTAGTAGATGTACAACAAGTCTTTACTCTTCCATCAAATTTTTATCTCAAATTTAAATTTATTTCTATCTACTAAATTTTCTACATTAGATTTTACGATCGTTTCCGTTTTTTAACTATTTCTTGATAATCACTAAATTACATTGATCAAATCCTAAACTAATCCAAATTGGTTTAAATTTTTTTTTAAAAGCTTATATAAATGTAATGGTTATATCTGATTGTTATTTATGATGCTTTTTAAGCAGGTACCCAAAACTAATTTTTCAGATTTCTTTGAAAAATAAAAATTCTGAGGCGACAAAACTTTTTCGGTTTTGTCGTCTAACACCAAAAATTTGGCAAGCTATTTTTTCGCGAATTTTTTTGGGGAATTTTGTAAACCATTGAAGAATTTTTAAAATCTGAGACGATGAAATTTATTCGTCGTCTAAGTTGGTTAAATAAGATCGAGAAGAGCTCAATCTTTTTCCCCAAAATTGAAATCCCTTATCATAATCTCTCTCTCTCTCTCTCTCTCTCTCTCTCTCTCTCTCTCTCTCTCTCTCCTCTGACCCCGATGCTCTCTCTCAGTTCATTTTAGTTTTGCTTCTCCAAATCTCGAGTTTCTTATTTCTTTCTGACTCTGCAGCCTTTATGTTGAAAACTGTGACAATTCGTAGGTTATCTGTAGTTGGTGTCTTCATGAAATTCGTAGATGACTCATTTTTTATCATGTCAGACCTGTAATTACATGAAAATGGTTTCTATATTAAGTTATAATTTTTCAAAGTTAGGAGTTTGTACATGTAGCTAAATTAATTCCTGGATTTCTGCAGTATGATCTTTGTTATCTGAAGTTATTATTGTCATGAAATTTGTAGTAGACATTCTAAAGATCATTGCAGGATTTGAATCACCTAAAAAAAGCTTCCTAGATTTAGTTATGATTTTCTGAACTTCAGGTTCTGCTGCATGTTTTCTATTCTCTGCTGCAATGAGATTATGTTTCTAAGTTTATTCGTTTGTTTTATTGGGTCAAATGCATGTGGAAGTTATGACAGCCTTTAATTATACATTCTTAGCTTTCAATCGAGAGAAAGCATGTTAGTTTTGGAATTCAATTGATGTAGTAAATTTTGTTGCAAAGTTAGCATTGAAGTTCACCAATGGTTTTTTTTTATAGAAATTAAGCATGCTTGTATTCATTTACTGCTGCATATAACTTGATTTTGAGTGTGTTGTGTCATGAGTTTAGTACTAGTTGCTTGGTGATGGATATGGATGCTCAGCTAGAATAAATAAGTTTGTTCCCTTCATTTTGATCAAGTTAGAATCACATGTTAGAAGGGTCTTAGTCCTATTTTGAGATTTTAGGATCAAATCATGAGAATTGGGTTGAATGGTTAATGATATTTGTTTCCTCTGTTTTTTTGTTTGTTTATGTTTTTGGATAGCGATCAAGTTTCCAAGCAGGAAGAGAAATAACAAAACGAACAGAGAGACCGAGCATTACAACACTTGATGTAGTTGTATGGAGGTAGAGGTTAAGATGAGTCCATGACTCAGCCATCACATAGAGGATCGGGCCCTTCTTCGGCCCCGCCAGTGATGGTTCAAACCCTACCGGCTGCGTCATTGTCTGCCACCTCAAAGGACTCTGAGTACATCAGCGTCCAACATAAAGCAACCAACTCTTTAGGTAATCTTAAAAAAAATATTTGTATTGTTTCATGGTTTTTCTAATTAAATATTCACTAATTATTAATTTTTTGATTCTTTTTTCTAGGATCGCCCTCGAAACGCACTCGGGGATTGTGAAGGGAGCTGAAGCTGAGGCAATCAGAAATGCGAAGAGGAAGAAAATCGAGGTAGAGTACAAAGACTTCACCAAAGGCCCTGCGACTAAGGAGATCAATAGCTTGGTGTCGAAAGACATCAGGGCCACCATATGGAGCAAGGTATCGTTGAAGGTAGCAACTTGGGGAAAGTTCCTGTAGTCCGAGAGGGACAAAGTGTACGTCGATATCTCGGTAAGATTTTTGATTAATTTAATTTAATTTAAAAGAATTAGAAATTAATATATATTTTAATTTATCTTTATACTTTTTGAATGTTAATTATAAGGTGCATTTCAGTCCGGAGATGTATAATTACACAGAGTAGCGAGCTACAAAAATATATTCCGACTGGAAGTACAAGTGGCAGTAGCACTATCCGGTGCACAGGGCATCCGTCATTCCGAATGAGCTTGTGGACAGGCGTGATGAATGTGATTGGTTGGTCGAGCACTTTGAGTCCAATAATTATATGGCAATATTTTTATAAATAAAAAAAATATTTTTTTTTATTATTTAATTAATTTTTTTATGTAACAAAAAAAGTTGGCCGCCATCACGACCAACCGGAAAGAGAAGATGATGTTGCATTGCACAGCTCCGCAACTAATCATCTACATGACGTTGGAGAATAGAGACAATGGTTCGAAGATGTATCTCGCCAACACCTACAAGGTTGCGTACATGAGGCCTGGGAACTATATTGTGGGTCAAAGTGTGAGTAACTTTTTTATTATTTTAATCATTGTAAAAAAAATATTTATTTTATTTATATTTTAAATAATATATAGATTTTTACTTTAATGCAGGAGAAGATGACACAATTGGCTGAAAAGCGTATAACGGAGGTGACGACACATACCCCAGAGATTCTGCTTGATGAGCTTCCTCCTTTAGACTTCAGTACTCAAGTATAGTTTTTTGAGACAACACTCGTAGTCTGACTAGTGAAGGAGAGTTGGGGCCTTGCACATGCAAGCATACGAGATTTGAGCCAGTTATCGTCGTCGATTTCGTGTGCTCGAGGCTGCCGAGAATGCTACGATTGAGGAGCGCTCAAGAGGTGGTGCTAAAGGCAGCGAGGTTAGTGCTATGCTAAAACTAAGCATTAAATTAAAACCTTAAAACCTAGTCTAAACGCAATCAAAAAACCTATTTTGTAGATGTAGCATTAATACGTAGGGATGTTCTAACCAGGGATTGAAGAGAGCATACAAGATTTGTGTAGAGAAAGGGGGGATTTAAAGGTGATTTTTCTAATCTAATTACTACCTAAAAACATCACAAATATGAAAAAAAAAAAAAAAGAATCTAGGACTCTAGCATCCATAAACTCATAGACAAGAAACACATAAAAGACCCGTAAGAACTCTAAATCATACTTAAGACAATAAGAAAACCTAATTAATTATGTACATGTGATCATCTTACTTTACCCTAGCAAAATTTCTTTACATATTCTTGTTACCTACGAAATTCATGCTTAAAATTATGTAACTTTCATGCTATGTGTTTGAATTATAGTGCGACTAAACGACAACACCCTAATCACAAGTTCATTAAATTAATCATAGAAGAGGGGCCTAACGCAATCATTCTAAACTGAATCAAAGCATTAAGAAAGTACCATAACATGTTTAAAAAAATTAAGAACATAAACACATGGAAGATAAACTCAAATATGTATTGAAAATTGAAATTATTTCACAAAAATCCAATGTCAAACAAGTTAAAAGAAAACAAGAACAAAAGAAAACTACAAAGTAAAGATTTTATGGTTACACTTTTAAAGATCCGCTAAAAATTTGTCAAAGTCCAAGAATGTAGATGATTCCCATGGTGCAACGGCCAAATTCAGGGACTTCATGTGATAAAGATGGTCGGAGGTGGTTCACACTTGTAGAGGCTTAACGCGATGCAAGTGATCTGAAATGTTGGATGGTGATGTAATCGGCTTGGTGCTTGGAAACTTGGTGTTTGGGTAGAGCTTTCTTCCATGTCGTCAGTTAAAGTTGGTTGTTCTACACTGATAGATTCTTTTTTTTTTCTCGGTGCATTTCTTCATTCCTATAGGATTTCGGAATCCTTGTCCTTTCAAAAATCCCCCTCCAAGTTTGACTAGGCTTGGACTTGATTTTGGGCTTCTAAAATAGTTTTCTAATTAATTTTACCCATCTTGCTTTGGTCTACTTCTAATAATCTTTCAGAAACTTCTCATTCCTAGTCAACTAAGGAAATCTTTTCCTAGTCAATATAGGATTTATTTTTCTTCTCCAAATTTATTCATGCAATATTTTTGGCCGTATTTTCTCTCCAATTTTGCTACGTTCTGTGTGTCTGTAGACTCTTTTACTTGTCTCTTTTGGTTAGTACCTAAAAATAATAAAACAAGTTAGAATTAATAATACTAAGTTTATGACATAGTTAAATGTAGAGAATAATACGTTAATTATCGAGCATAAAATGCATAGATTAGTAAGCTCATGTGTCGATACGAGCAACGGAGGAGGAAAGGGAACGAGAGTACCAAGAGACGGAATGAAAGAACCAAGAGCGGTTTGAAGCCTTGGAGCGCTTGATCAGGAAGATGGGCCTACAATCTTAATTTTGTCTAGTTGTCCTGCCTCAAGATCTGGGAGACAATGGCCCTAATGTAGGTAGGGAATAATATATTAATTATCGCGCAGAAAATGTAGAAAATAATACGTTAATTATCGCGCATAATATGTTAACATATTATTTCTGAAATCAAAGCACTTTGTGAAAATTGATGTATTAATTATCGCAGTCTCAATCAAACTGCGATGAAAATTGATTCGATTCCGTCCAACCTCACCTACAACCAAAAAATCCAATATACCAATATCATATAGACATCAAGATGAATTTAATCATACGTGAATCGTCGCTAGCGACGGTGCCTAAAAAGCTAGAAAATCCAATAATTTCACCGAATCGATTCTCTCCTTAGGTGAACAAAGTCGAAACTGAAGGTATCAGACGGAAGAGAAGATGATAGGCTCTCTATTCTGAATGGAATTGTGGTCGGAGGTTGCCCGATGGCGATGAACTGCCGACTAGAAGCTCGACGACGATTTTAGTCGCCATAGCTCGGTCAATGCAGTAAACCCCCAAAATGGAAAGTCTTCACTTCCATTTAGGGCAACTTCTATATATACTCGCGTATTTACGTTTCCAACATTTTTGTCAAACTTCTGCTAACCATTACTTTTTCGTTGTAACTCTGTTTTCAATGTCCATCGCCTTTACGAACTCGTCTCGACTAACATTACCACTTCCACCTGAAGTCAACCAACATTAGTAATCTATGAAAAAGTCAACCATAGATCCCACGATCTTACTCTCGATAAATTATTATTTACCGCAGTCGGTAAGTCAAATTAGAAATATCAAAAATATAGTTATAATTATTCAAAAATTACGGGATATCACAAACATAATCATAGACTGGGCCATGGGCCTTGAGGCTCTAGGGAATTATTTAAAAATCGGATTATGTTTTTTGAACAGAAACCTTTTCACGTTGAAGAGTTTAGACGCCGATGGAAAAAGACAACTTTTTGTTCAAAATGTCGAAGAAGTGTCTTACTTCTATAAAAGATGTGTGAAAGATATGATTCAATCACTCAATTCATTTATAGAATCTTCCATACTATAAAAGAGAGAAACACATACTGAAGTTCGAGTTAGAATTTAAGATATTCTACAAGTTTTAGATTGAGAGTTGTATCCTGGGAGAAAGAGGTCAAGAAGACACAACAAGCAGAAGTGTAGGGACGAATTTATGTCTTAGAACTTTGCGTTTGCAAGCCTCTCTCGATAATCAAGTTAGTAAATTCGATATCTATATTTTGACAGCATTTATAGAATTTAATTCTTTGATGTTTAGTTTCATTAATTTTGATATATAATTTACGTTTATAGTGATATTTATTGTGATTCATATATTTGATCTATACTTATAATACTTATTTTCTAACAGACTATAAGTTTTGCAAATCAACATGAGCAAGTT
Source organism: Geum urbanum (assembly GCA_946800695.1). Taxonomy (NCBI): domain Eukaryota; kingdom Viridiplantae; phylum Streptophyta; class Magnoliopsida; order Rosales; family Rosaceae; genus Geum; species Geum urbanum. Next base: position 6,820,209 of record OX327006.1, read on the forward strand.
CTAGCATTCTTTAGTTCATTAATTACTAAGGCAAACAATCATATGAGGCATATAAACCTATAAGCTACGAAAATTATATGATTAATCACTCAAGAAATAAGCACGTATAGCTCAAAACCTCACACAGGTTCTTATGATTCAAACTTATTCTAGCATGTGAATTTTGTACCAAGTTTTTTTTATCTATATCTACTGCATATCAATGCAATCAAAATATTTCAATTAACAAAAGAATTTCAATCATTAGTGATCAAAATGCCATGTATGTTCTTCGCTTTGGTTCAAAATCATCATAAACTAATTAAGGGCATCTTAAGACTCTGTAAAACACTAAATCAAACTCAAAAGACTCCCAAAATATTCAGGGTACTAAAACCAACGAAAATTAAACAATTTTTTTTTGTAGGGCATCATCCGCTGGAATTCTTTTGTCCGTCCAAGTTTTACAATTTATGACTCAACAAAATTGTAAACCCCTCCCCCACACTTAAATTATAAATTGTCATCAATGTACCCAAATAAAAGCATAGAATCAAACATGGAGATATGGTTTTACAAAGAAAAAAAACTAACTAATTAATACAAAAGAAAGGGAAGAGAAAGTAAATTTGGTTGTAAACTCCTCCATTGGGTTGCCTCCTAACAAACGCTTATTTTTTAATATCTTATAGCCCAAATGTGTTACACTGCTCAAGCACGAGGAACGACCATTTTTTGAAGTTGCACCTGCTCCACGTCCTTGTTCTCAAGAGCCTCATGATATGGCTTTAATATGTGGTTGTTCACCTTAAATTCTTTTCTTGTGTCTAACACCTAAATCTGGACGGCCCTATGAGGAAAGATCTGCGTGATCATGAAGGGGCCAATCCAACGGGTTCTCAACTTGCCAGGAAAGAGCTTAAGTCGAGAATGGATGAGTAGTACTTTCTGTCCGACTTCAAACGACTTGTTCTTGATCATCTTGTCATAGAATGCCTTAGTCTTCTCTTTGTAGATCCAATAACTCTCATAAGCTTCATTCCTTTTTCTTCTAACTCATTCAGCTGTAATTTTCAATGCAGACCAGTTTCATCATAGGTCATGTTGAACTTCTTCACTGACAAGTAATTATGAGTTTTGGCTTGTTAGAGAGAATACTTAAAGAGCTTACCAACTATAGGTCGATCGCCTTCTAACTCGTCTTAAGTTGTTCCATGTCGTCCTTTTTGAAGTTGGTTATTCTGCACAGGCAAATTCTTCTTTCTTGTTCTTGGTACATTTCATCATTCCTCTAGGATTTAGAAATCATTGTCCTTCCAAAAATACCCCTCCATGTTTGACCAGACTAGGACTTGATTTTAGGCCTCTAAAATGGTCTTCTATTAATTTGATCCATCTTGCTTTGGTCTTCCTCCAAGAATCTTCCGAAAACTTCCCAATCTTAGTCAACTAAGGAAATCTTTTCCTAGTCAACCCAGGATTTATTTTTCTTCTCCAATTTCTTCAGGCAATATTTTTGGCCAAATTTCCTCTAAATTTTTCTGCATTTTGCATGTTTGTAGACTCCTTTACTCCGTCTCTTTTGGTTAGTACTTAAAAATAATAAAATAAGTTAGAATTAATAATACTAAGTGTATAACGTAGTTAAATGTAGAGAATAATACATTAATCATCGCGCATAAAATGCGTAGACCAGTCAGCTACGATGTGATTCTCCGACCTTTTTATATAAGTTATACCATTTATGAATAATTCGATTTCAATTTAGTGATTGCGGCAAACATTTTCACTGTCAATAAATATTGAGAGCTTTACAATTGAATTTTTATCAAATTTTCAAAGTTGGTTGACTTCGGGTGGAAGTCAAAGAATTTGTTGAGATGAGTTCGTATAAGCAAGAATCATCAAAATCGGAGTTGCGACGTAAAAGTTACGACTATTAAAAGTTTGTCGTAAATAATTACCATAAATGGAAGTGTATATCTTGCGGGGTTTCCCTTTCGGAAAGGTCATTCTGGGTTTAACTCGGTGGAGAGATTTTGGGTTCACCCCGTTTAGGGTCAAATTACGTTCGTCGACGGCACGACGCAGTCCGGCCATCTCCGGTCACCAAGCCGGTCGTGTTCGATCGGCCTTGTCGACTTCTACATGTTCCTAGCTTTGATTTTGGGATTTAAGACCTAAGAAGGGAGAGAGAGAGAGAGAGAGAGAGAGAGAGAGAGAGAGAGAGAGAGAGAGAGAGAGAGAGAGAGAGAGAGAGAGAGAGAGAGAGAGAGAGAGAGAGAGAAAGATTTTGGGGGTTTTCGGGTTTGAATTCGGCATTGTCACCGGCAATGTTTCGGGTAAGGATTGAATCCCCTTGATGTATGGATGTTGTATATGTGTTGAATTTCTTGGGTGGAGGTGTCACTCGCCGAGATTGAATCGATTCTGATTTGTGCGTTCAGCCTCCACCGTGGGCGGTGGTTGCCGGCGTTTTGGCCTTCGAGGTTAGAGGGATTTTACTCCCCTTATCCTCGTGAGTCATTTGGTGTCAGTCTCGACCCCATTGGTGGCTCGACGACAGAGTTGTGTCACCGAGAAATTTTTCGGTGAATTTAGGATTCACGGTGGGTTAATCGCCGCCGTCAAAAGTGGTCTCCGACAGGCGCATGGACTCAACGGGCTGCCGCCAATGGCGGGGAGTGGCTGGAAAATTATTTTTTGAAACATGTCGTGTTATATGTCATTTGGTTTGTATCAACGATACGAATATAGACATGAGGTTAATTTTTCGTGGGCCCAGTGGGTGGGCGGTGGTGACGGGGTTTGCCACGAGTGGCAGTGCGGCTGACAAAGAAATTATGTTTTTTGAATGCGTTCATCGACAAAATTAGTCTAATTTGATTTTTTTTTTCTGATCGAGTAATTTTCTCGATTTATCCGAATAATTTATCATGTTGACGATTTTCGACAAGGGACAGGGCGTCACATGCTAAGTTGATACGAGCGGCCGAGTGGCAGTCCGAGCGGCTGAGGGAAGGAGAGTACCAAGAGCGAGAATTAAAGAAATAAGAGAGGTTTGAATCCTTAGAGTGCTTGATCAGGAAGATGGGTCTACAGTCTAATGTCGTCCAATTGTTCCGCCTCGGGATCTGGGAGACGATGACGTTAATGCGTGGACAAATTGTATGATATGCATAAAACTATAGAAAAATGTAGCTTTATGCGTTTCCACCATTTTAACTAAAATAATGCAAGTACAGAATTCCATATAACTAAAAGAAAGTAGAGATAGTCGTCCAAGGGGTTTTTCGTAACCCAAGACAATGACATATGAATAAAAAGAGGCGATGCGATCGTCTAGGGGATTTATCATAACCCAAGACAATTCAGGGCCAGGTTGAGGGTTTGTCATAACTCAACCTGACCATCCAAGACCCAGGACATAATGAAAAAGAAGAGATGAGTTGAACTCACCTAGGCCGGTGACCGGCGATGGCTTATTGGCGGCGAAATCTGAGAGTCAAGTCTGAGAGTCGGCGCGAGTCATTTTCTCGGTGAAATGGGTTAAGCCCGATGTATAGTTTTGTTAGGGTTTTGGGTTAATTTTTCTATTTATACCCACAAGCACCTCACCGAATCAATGACTCATATTTAATCTCGACAAGATCATACGGTTAAGATCAAACAGTCACATAATATTTTCTTTTTCCAATATATCCCATAACAATTACAAAATCCATAACAATTAGCTCGACTATCCGAAATATTTTCCGAAAATTCGTACGGTCTTGAAATAAAATTCTCTAACACTCTTCAAAAGAAGCTCAAGTAAAATTCTCGTCAGATGAAAAAATACGACTAATCCACGATAAATCTTAACATGATTAGATAAGTACGTCATTTTGATTTAGGTCATAACATATGCCGCCAGTTATATATATGCATCGATTTATGTGACCTTAGATCTTGGTTCACGTTCTTTTTCTCTAAACTTGAGATTAGTAATCGTGACTTTGATACTAATTATCTCCCTTATTTATTTTGTAGATGATTGAGCCGGCTGGGCCAGAGTTTGACATACTTGATCTAAAAGGAACATAATATCATTATTGCGTGTATGATGTGAAAAATACATTCATCAAAAAAAGATACTCCAGCACCATCATCCTTCCGACATATCCAAATGCGGTCGGCCCAAGTGATGAAATCAAAGCTCAAACACTCATGTTTTTGAGGCATCATATCCATCCAACTCTCAAGAAGTAATACTTGAAGAAAACTGATCTCAAAGTTTTATGGGAGGTTTTGAAACAACGCTTCAACAACGTGTATGATGCACAGCTTCTAAAGTTGGCTGAAAGTTGGAAAACCATCTGTGTATTAGATTATCCAAAGGTTAATACACTAGACTATGTTGGATCTTCAATCCAAGCTTAGTTTATATGGGGTTGAAAAATCTAATAATGATATGATCAAGAAGACATTGAACACGTTTTTCTCCTCCATGAGTGTACTTGCTCATCAGTATTGGTTTTAGTACAAATAAGGAAGAGTTTAAACTTTCAATGATCTCATGAATGTCCTTGCTAAAAAGGAGAGAAATCAATAGATTATTCTTAACAACAATTCAAGGCCTGTTGAGACCAAGAAAGTTCATGAGAATTATCACACTGGAGGAAAGGCTTCTAAGCAAAAGAAAAACAACTGAACATAGCCTTATATCCGTGGAAAGCATGATCCACGCAGTGGGAGGGAATGCCATGGAAGAGACCAAAGTCAAATTATGGCTTGGCAATGCCATTAGGAGGCCGGCCCCAGTGATTCTGACAAGAACCAGTCAGGTTCCAATTCCAAGCAAGGAGGAAATTCTTCACTCTGCTTCGTCTGAAAAGTATCCATAGTTTAAATGTGACTCTACTAAACATATGCACAAGCAATGTCGGGCAAGAAAAGGCATCCAGACACTATTGGAAACCGTAAAGCAGATTACGAAAAGATTTCACCATCTAAGAGTCACATTTCGCCGTCTAGAATGTTAGACTGCAAAAAATTTCCATTTAAGTCCCATTCATTTAGGTTCTTATACAACGAAACTAACCATTTTTGTCGTTTAAGGCTAGTCTAAAACAGCAAAACCGGACTTGTCGTATGATATGTTAGCCAACAAACTGGTGAACTACAAAGACGAAGTCTGTCGCCGCATATACAAATATTAGATGACGAGTTTAGCAACCTACATCGTCTTGTTTGTTCCTTCTAGACGAAGAAACATAACTATTTTGTTGTCTTAAACGTAAACTTAAGGCAGTAAATACAAGCGGATTTTGTCGCCTAGTCTAACTCCTTAGATAACAAAATATATGATGTACATTGTTTGGTTTGTTACTATTCTTCCATTCGCCGTCCAATTTGTAACATTAAGACGACAAATATTTTTGTTTTGTCGTATAGGTTGCACTAGTATTGTTTTTAAAAATAATAATGTAAATGCAAAATTTAATAGAAATAATAGTTATTAAAAAAAATTAAGTTCTCCATAAAAGTTAAGCATCCAAAAATAAACTAAACTAATAAACCGCCGACATATCGATATTGTAATTTAAAGTGCCGATCCCACTCCCGTTTAACGTTTTAATGTCTTTCCCTAGACTTTTCGAATTCCGTTTCCCAAGCTTCCATGTTTATCCTAGGAGTACTCGGTTTCTTCGAAGGCTTGAGTCCACTAGTCATCTCTCCACTAGTAGGTTTCAGCTCCACCTGCTAGCATGTATCATATGTATTTAGATGTCGCTCTGAGTACTTGATCTCATGTTGTGTCTTCTTGTGTATATTTGTAAATAGTTGGTTACACATGTAGTCTTTGAATTTAGATTTCTCTTGACTTCATAATCAGAACAATGTATATGTCCTTTCACTTCTGAGTTATGTTCATAGCGTGGTTCATTTTGATTTTGAGAAATCCGGATGGGAATCAGTACCCACGATTTATTTTTGGGATTTGGTTATTCGATGTGTTCTCTTCATGCAAGTTTTTGGTTTCTTATATTTTGGGGGAAGTTATGTCAAATTTTGGTAAATATTTTTGAGTTATGATCAGTTGTTAGGGTTTAACCTAGGTTTAACAGTTAAGCTGGGGTTGGGTCCTTTCAGTTTGGTATCAGAGCATTAGGTCACTGATTCTGTAAACTCTTTTGGTCGTGTAAGTACAGACATTTAAAAATGTACAGCACTTCCGGATGATGGCTTAACCAGGCGAAGGATCCTTATCACATCTCCCTGTGTTGTGCATTGTTGGATGTCTAGACTCTCATAGTCGAGCTATTTTGTGGTTTCTTTCAGTGAGCTAATCCATTTTTTGACTCGTAGGTCATCATGCCTCGACAACAAGCCCGACGGGATGACGAGTAGTCTTTGGCTCAGCAGATGTTGGAGTTAATTACACGCATGATGTCGAGACCACGAGAGAATCATGAGGATCTAGTTACTAAGGCTAAAAAGGCAGGAGAAGTTCCCTTTATAGGCTTCCATGATCCTGAGACTAGGGAGAACTGGCTTATAGATATTGGTTGAGTTTGTGACTATTTTCGTCACTAGTTGACTCCTGACCACATGACCGAGGTAGCTGCAGGTCTTTAATTTACAGGACAGTGCTTTTCGTTAGTGGCAGAGTACTGGGAGGAATGAAGCCACCACTCAGTGGACAGAGTTTATAGAGTTATTCATGAGTCATTTCTTCTCTAGGGTAGGATGTTAGAAAATTTCTAGGTAGGATGTTGGAAATTTTACCTCGACTAGTGCATTAATCGGTGTAGCTACAGGAACAGTGTAGTTTGTTGACAATGTGGTAACTCTCTCCTGACGCGTGATTTGGGAAGTTGAGTAATTTTGGCATTGGAAGAGATGCTAAAAGCGTAGGTGGTGCAAGGGTTTTTTCCTATGGTGATGGCTGATTATCAACTCAGAGCTTATTGATAATGTGTTGAAGGATAAAGAAAAACAGTAAGAGAATTGTAATCAACTATCACTTTATTAGGACAAGACACACACCGGAAGATACGTAATATAATTTCTTAAACAATACATCTATATTAGGCGATGGCATAAATATGTAATCAACTCTGTCAATTGAAAATAGGATGATTCTTGGCTGGGCAGCCACTGTTACCCAATTTTGCTTCAGGCCAATCCAAATTCGACACATGGACCTTTGTGTTAGAGGAGATGATTGATATTCATTGAGATGAAGAAACTTGCAATAGATATGGCAAAGACAATTGCCTTGTAAATTTGAGAATCATGCTATTTTTGTTTCTGGTTGCTTGAAGATCCAGAAATCAAGTCCCAAACAAACAAAGCAACGAAGAACAATTTCCTCCATTGGGTACCTTTCATCTTAATCCAAAATTCATGTTCCAGTAAAATGGAGCCAAGAATGAAGCTCAAAACCAAGATTTGTTGCTTCCTTTCCTCTGATCTCCACCCCTTGAGAGGGAAGGAGCGTTGGTGGTCAAAACGGTCAAAGCCACCGACTCGATTGTGGAGTTATTCTCGCCAAAAAATTCCTCCGGCATCGGAGGCAAAGCTAAACATGGTGTAGATGAGCCACGTGTCAAATTTTGATTCGCTTAAAGAAAAAATAGGTGGCAATGACTGTCAAACCATTCTTGAAAATAGGACAAATCTTCGCTGCCCACTCATAGGCAACAGTTTCTGCCTATACCTAATGAATGAGTGACACGTGACACTAAATTATTTTCCCACTTACATTATTCTTCTTCAACTCTTAAGAACCCATTTGATGATTTTTTCCGACCAGAGACGACAATCGCCTAGGATCGAAAGTTGCAAAACCCAGATCCAAAAAAGGCCTATAGAAGGTAGAAGCTTCCTCCACAGCCTCATGCTTGAAATTGAAAGAATATTAAAGAACTCAGATCTTTGGAATTTCAGTATCATCACCCAATTACGTTTCTGAACCCGTAGAGATTGAATGAACGTCAAGATCGTTGACAGCAGTAGACATAACCCATGACAATGAACAATAAGAAGAGATCGATCATAAACGGAACCCACTCCGTCATCGGTGTCCCCAACCCGACTTTCCCTGATATTTCCACGGTCACATAATCCTCAATAACCACTTTCATAAAAGGAGGAAAAAATAAAAAGGAGCCACGTGTCATCTACTCATTGGATATGGGCAGGAGTTGCTGCCTATTGGCTGGGCAACGAAGATCAGTCCTTGGAAATAACAGTAAAGGATAAGGCTGTACTGATGGTTCATCATCAATTAATTTTAAGTCGATCACTATCGAAATCACATGGAGGGACTTTTTAAAATTTGTCTTTGTTTCAAAGTGCTTATAAGTTCTAATAGCTCACACGTACAATTCTATAGTGCATTCTAGGAAATTATTTATGGACCAGATCACTACTGTGCAAGGACCACAAAAGCACAAAGATTTTGAGTATTGTGAACACTTTTAGCTGTGAGTAACAATATAATTGGATTTCGACCAACAACAAAAAAACAATATAATGTGATATATATATTATACAATCCCCTTCTTCTCAAGTATTCCTTTTTTCTTCATTTTCAGATATAAAATATTATACCAATTTTAGATCATATTTTAAAATCTCCACAATTCAGATTTCAATTTTTAATGTGTATATATATCACTTATACAAATTTTCAGCAAATTATATATCATTAAGGCATTTAAACTACAATTGAAATTTATAAGTATGAATGATTTAAGTTTGACATATTTGATCTATCTCTTGATTTAATCTAGTTCGGTACCTGAACGATCATCATTTTGGTTGAAAATTTACAGAAATGATCTACTCGTATAGTCCTACGTACTAATTAGACGGTGAAGATGTCAAAATATGATCTAAAAATTGGTGTAATGCCTTATACTTAAAAATGGACAAAAAATAGATATTTGAGTGAAATGGCCCTCATATATCATATTACATATATTCTATTTATATATGATCGATATATATATTCCGGGTGCTAGAACTTGCACTATGAACAATGTGATGTTATCACTAAACTTTGTTTGGCGAATTAGATACAAAGATCGAGCTACCCTAGATGTTGATCATGAATTCATGGTCGTTGGACAAAATAGCTAGAGCGCGAAAGAAAGCAGAGAGATAGAATTGTGTTGCCTATGATTGCCAAGGTTTATTATTATCTCATTGCCGGCCATTTATATATTTTCTGGCTAGGGTTGCGTACTAAAATTCCCTTCTGCTTGGCTACGAATGTGTTGCTTAAATATGTCATATTTTCGAACTTGAATCATATTCCAGTTTGTAGCCGGCCTGATCGAAATATCGATTTCATTCAGATGGTTTAAGAGCAAATGTAAGAATGTAAGAGTTCATTAATTTTTGGGTGAGGCTTACATCGTTCCTTTGTTTATGGAGTAAAGTTTCAATTTCTACAAAAATAATTAACTTGATTATTTAAACCACGTACCTTCTGTTTATGGTCCTTTTCGAGTATTATGTTCACAAAACATTAGCACAACCGAAAATATTTAACCATTAATTTTGAGTTTTTTTAAAAAGTATGTAACAGAAAATCTTTAATTTGGCTGAATTTTGCAGCTGTAATATTTGAAATGGGCTCAAACGATGAGTGTTTTTACTGATCAAGTTATTTTGTCAATAATTTCATGAAAATCACAAATATATATATATATATATATTCAATCTTTGAAAGCAAAATTTCACTCTAGACATGGACTAATTGTATATCTACAGTTAAGTGATATCATAAGAACTGCAATACTGGATGGATCACATGAGATAACTGACAAATCATTTGGCATTTGGCAGGGGCATCATAAATTCATGATACACCGATAATTCCAATAATTGACGAAAATTGAAGTACATATTGAATGTCACATGTGATGTCTTCTAGTATTCTTCATTTGCTCCATATAGAACAAAAATGAATGATACACAGAATATAATCACCCATTACAAACAAACTTATCAAATCAAATAAAATCTATGCCCTCAAACCCTAGCTAGCTCTCAAGTGAGTTTGGACAGGACGCACAGACAGTGTGGATCCACCTCTAGCTACTGATTGGGGGTATATTATGAATGCTAGGGCTAAGCTCATCGATCAAAAGCATCCAACTACGCCATAGAAAACATGTAGAGGACAACATAATGCATGCAAAGAAAAGATTACAAATTAAGCAGAAAGGTCTGGGCTAGCACTTGTTTCGAATCATCAGCAAAGGGACCCGATTGGTTTTTCCAGTAACGAAAATGCATTGGGATATCATAGATCACAAAGTGCTAAGTGGTTGGGGGCCAAAGATCGAGTGATTTTGTATACGCGTAGGCTCTGTAATTGGCGTACGTAATGGGAGGTTCTGATAATTAGTATAGAATTAATGGACTAATTAAGAAAGGGCCATAATTAAAATGATGAGAGGAAAGAATAGACAAGATTTAAAATGGTGAGAACGTCTCCAACAGTTTTGTATGGCAACGTACATTTGTATGGCACCATTCTCTAACAAAAGAATCCCCTAAAAGAATTACGGATATTCTAATTAATTTTGTATGGTAACGTACATTTGTAGGGACAAATTTGTTTTTATAATTAACGTGGCCGAATAGCCGTTAAAGCATTTTCCTAGCTAATAGTAGATCGATATGCGCGTACTAATCAAGTCTCGCATCCATGCATGCATAGAGAACCTGACTTTGTGAAACCCAAGTCTTCCACCATGGAGTTATATATAGCTGCCAAAATGACCGTATCACTGGATCGTCGATCGTTTTTTAGAATTCAATTTTAGTAGTGAATGCATTTTGTGGTCAGTTGTAATTAATTTTTTTTATATTTAAATTTAAATATTAATAATAAAAAATTGTTAGATGATAATTTAATATTATTTATTTGATGTAGATCTAACGACAATCGTGATCAATTGATCACAAATTCACTAAACACCAAAACAGAATTGTTTTGAAAAATATACGTACGTACTACCAAAAGCACAAAGAGTGGTACGTTAGAAGTTCGACTCAATCACCATAAAACCGATTGTTATAATAAAAGCTAAAAAATGAAGAAAAAAATTACTTAAATTTGTTCATAAACCGCATAAGGTATTATTTTTAACCTAAAAAACTTGTTTAGGTAAAGCCGAGCTAGCTAGCTATATAGTCATATTCGAATCAAATTATAGAAGTACGTGTTTCTATATTTATTTATTTTTATTTTTTTTGAAAAAAGTCCCCAAATTTTTACTAATAAAATTGATGAATACACAAGTGGGACATAAAACTTTAACTCTATATTATAATGAGCGCATATAGAACATCCCAGATATTCACAGAACATCATATGATAACTATGCAATCAAACATGCACTAATTTGTCGATAATGCAGTACAAACTCTTTTATTCAGCCGCTTTACAAATATGATGACACACTGAAAAAATCATTTTGTTGCTTTTCCTGCGAATGCATTCCAATAATACCCATTTTTGAACAGTTTCCCTAATATGCCGTCGAACGATAATTGAGTCGTCGGCACTACGTTTCATCTTGTCACTAGGAGGACACGACCATTTAACCATGACAGACACACACTCACTAGGACATGCAAAGCACCTAAAGTGCACACACATGCTATATATATATATATTCTAACCCGCTCAAGCCTACCCAAAAAGAGTAGGAAGTTATTCTTAAACTTAAAAAACAATACAAAAATAAATTAACAACAATAAAATAAAACTTACAAACACATTAACAACTAATTAACTAAACCATCTCATATTATATATTGAAAATAACGAAGAGAACTAGAACATAAACGAGTGTCCTCACTATCATTTTGTCAAAAATTTAATACTTAATGCAATAAAATTCGAAAGAAAATGGACCGACTTAGAGTTGTTGTCTAATTTTTTTAAATTAACTTGTATGAATTTAAAAACAGATAAAAAAATATTGGATGTGCATATGTTACTCCGCCGACAGCATCTGCATTGTTCAATATATCCAATTAGGTGAAATAAAATCAAGGTAAACAATTAATTTAACTAAACACATAAACTTCAATATCCAATTTTTCAGATATCCTCTCTATCGAAAAAAGAAATTCAGATAACCTATCCACCTGCCGACTGTACGGGACGTATGAATAGACTCAATAGAGCTGGTGACGTGGTATACATATATTATAAAAGCCCTTAAATAGGGACCAATATATACCGCACGGTCAGCACCAATGTTTTTTCTTTCTTTTCTTTTTTTAGAAAAAAATTCATTGGTGATACTGGCCAACGACATATTCCAGGCGTGCACATGTGGCGTGAGCGTGAGGTTATCCTAACGTACCTGCATATATAATTTAGGCATACATACAGCTTAAACATTTTATCTTATGATTTAATGATCGACTTGAAAAAAAAGAAGCAAGAGACAAAAACACATTCGATCGATCCCTTGCATATCTACTCTATATAATATTTTGGATACTATATATATATATATATATATAGGTTCAATCCAAAGTTTTGGTGATTGATGTTGATGAGAGCTAGAAGAACATTCCCAGCTCCATATAAATGCCCCACTATCATTATTTCCAAACCCAAGCTAAGCTAGCCATGCCAGCCTGCATTTTCTGTGCCTTGAGAGCTTTAGAAAGTGCAAACTACAAACCACGCCTCTCTTCCACTCTTTCTTTCGTCCACTACAATACTTGTACGTACTAAATTAGCACCGATAGTACTACTAGCTCAGAGGTTAATTAACTAGCTAGGGTTTCGGAAATGGAATTAAAGGAGGCTGTATTAATCCGAAGCTACTATGGTGATGAAGCAGATAGAGCTAGAGTGGAAGACCTTGAACGAAGATGCGAAGTAGGACCAACGGAGCGAGTATATCTCTTCACGGACACTATGGGTGACCCCATATGTAGGATCAGGAACAGTCCGATGCACAAGATGCTGGTACATTGTAAACAACATTCCCTAGCTCTTTTCCCCTTTCTGTGATCTTCTCCTTAATTTCATGAATGAACGTCTTGTCATCGAAACAAATCCGGAAACTTTTCGATGATGATCATGTACTGTTTTGCAGGTGGCAGAGTTGAAAGACCAGATAGTTGGAGTCATTCAAGGTTCCATAAAGATGGTGACTGTGCATAACAAGCCGCCGCCGAAAGATCACGAGCCAAGTCTGGCCAGAGTGGGCTATATCCTTGGCCTGAGGGTCGTGCCACTTCATCGTCAAAAAGGGATTGGTTCGAGACTTGTGCGTCGTTTAGAGGAATGGTTTGTAGCTAACGACGTTGATTACTCATACATGGCTACCGAGAAAGATAATGAAGCTTCAGTCAGGCTCTTCACCGAAAAATTTGGCTATATCAAGTTTAGGACACCGGCAATCCTTGTAAACCCGGTTCGTTATCGGCCCTGCCACGTTTCTTCGAACGTCGAAATCAAGAAGCTGAGAATAGGAGAAGCTGAGTACATGTACAGAAAGTGTATGGCTTCCGCTGAGTTTTTTCCTCATGATATAGACAAAGTGCTTGGGAATAAACTGAGCTTGGGGACTTGGGTGGCTTATCCAAGAGGAGAGCTTGGTAATTGGTCAAATGGGCAAGTGCTACCGAAAAGCTGGGCTATGATTAGTGTATGGAACAGTGGTGAGGTTTTCCAACTGAGGCTAGGGAAGGCACCTCTCTCTTGTCTGTTATATGCAAAAAGTTGGAAAGTGATGGATAGGTTTTTGCCTTGTTTTAAATTACTGCCTTCCATGCCTGATTTCTTCAACCCTTTTGGTTTTTACTTCATGTATGGGGTGTACCACGAAGGACCGATGTCAGGGAAACTGGTGAGGAACTTATGCCACTTTGTGCACAATATGGCTAGTACTAAAACTAAGAACTACTGCTGCAAGGTCGTAGTAACAGAAGTTGGAGGCTGTGACTCGGTACTGAGACATCATATCCCGCATTGGAAGTTGCTCTCTTGCTCTGAGGATTTGTGGTGTATAAAAGCCATGAAGAAGAAAGAAGCAGACAGAACCAGTGTCAATGTATCGACCAAAACCCAACAAACAAATAATGCTCTTTTTGTAGACCCAAGAGAGGTATAGTACGTACGTAGTGTGATGAAGTCCCCCTCGGCCAGCCTCACGCACCCTTAATTACCCTGCAGATCGATCAGGTGATATTTTTTTTCTCTCGGGAATGGCATATTGTGTTTAATTATCATTCATCCCTATATATATTGATCTAGATATTTCATTTACAAGTGCACATTTAAGATCGAAGTCTCTATATATTCATAACTTGTTGTATTTACAAATTAGCTAGACCAGAAGCTAGCTTGCCGGAATTGTTCTTAATTATCATCAATTAGCTAGTAAATAGGGTACCACGTCCGGCAGCCCTGGTGAGTCCTTAAGGTCTTTTGGAACAAGATAACAACCAATATATGGACACGAAACTTATGAATCTCCCTCATCGATCACCGTCACTTGCTTGTTTGATTCCGTAGTACGTACATCCTTTCACATCATCTGACTTAGAGTTTAGGCTAGCTGTTGTAGAAGGTTGACAAATAATTAATACATGCATTTCAAAGTCTCCATACCTGGTATATACATGGTAGTTACCATCAGTGGCGGAGCCAAACTAACCTGACAATGAAATAATATAAAAAGTTGGGGCTCGAACCCTAGAGCTTTTGGTAATAAAGCTTTGGTGCTAACCATTACACTATCTTAACATGTATACATATGGGAAAAAAACTAAACCTGACTAATCTGACTATGCAATAATATACAAAGTTGTGACTCGAACCCTAGAGATTTTGGTAATAAAACTTACGTGCTAACCATTACAATATGTTAACATGTATACATACGATGAAAAAACTACGTATATGTACCAAATTTCGGGGGGAGGGGGCTAAAATAGCTCCGCCACACTACCATGTATCTGTCGTGATTTTGAGTTGGAAAATCGACAAATTATCAATGAGAGGGATCAAGGGTAAGTTCTTGGTATATTATATATATCGTACATGTCATGATTATTTTCACGAGTATATAGCATCAGGGGGAAGGGAGCTAGGGGGAAGTTCCTATCACATCGGTGACACAAAATCTTGAAAGATTTCCTTAATTAGGTGCCACCCTCGATCGTCCTTGTTGTTTGTGACTCCCATTCTCAATGTCCATGATTCAGACTAATCAATTAGGCCAATGGTCCAGTTTTTTCTTGTACATATCCCCCTTATGAGGTAAAGATTTCAGCTTAGATTGAATGGACCCTGCCTCCATTACTATCGTTTCTTAGGTCGCATTCAGGATGGAACAACGTAACGTGCCATTGTACAAATTAATAAGATGTAAAACTAATTTCAGAATGTCCTTCAAATCCACATGATAACATATGAATGAAATAATACATTTGGACGATATATCAAGCTCGTGTTTTGCATCATTTCTTGGGTAATTGTCGTTAGCCAAAATGTGGGATCCTACTTCCTACACAAGTTATACTCGTACAAACGTCGTTTTTTTTTGGGGGAATAGAGGACAAAATTGGTTAGGGTTTCGTTTCGAATTCATTATCAGTCGTGGTCGTAAAATGATCGAGATAAAATACAACACCATTAATTAGTTAGTATTCCCTAATATATATATATATATATATATATATATTCTCGCTCTGTTGCCAGACCAGGACTTTGAAACTAGATAGGTATGTTTGGTCCTGTTGTCTTCATTTAGATGCATGCATGTGTTTAAGTGACAGATGCTGATCGAGGTCGGAGTAGCCACTAATATTGGTGGTTAGTACTTACCATTTATATTTGATGTATGAAATGAGATATATAGGATTAAAAATGGACTTTTGCCTGTACATATATATATGCATGTAGTTCGGATTAATGGATCTATTGAAAGCATCCAACCCTGATTTAGTTTCTTAAATTGGAATCAAACTCTTTCTAAAAACGTGAACTTTCAAAAACCAAAAATTCCGACAGAGTTTCCTCTATAACGCGCGATTACCATTAACCTACAACGGAAAATACACTTCATCATATGCTACAAAATCCAAACCGTGGGCTCCAATCCCATCCGGATTTCTCAAAAACATATCATAATGTAAAACAATAAACACAACTGTAGCTTTACAGAAATCCGGGAAAAATCATTTGAAAATATAAACATAAACAGTACTCAGAGCGACCTCTAATATATACATATATACAAATAGTAAGCCATACTAGAAACCTATTGAGAAAGGAATAGTGGCTCGAATACTATGTCTCCCACCTCGTCGTGCGACACCTGAATCCAAACTGCAAACTGGGCAAAGAAAACGAAGAGCTCAGGGAAAGACATATAAACTGTTAAAGTGAGTGGACGAAAATAAATGTCTTTCGCCGAATAATATATATGTTTATAAAACATATGCGAGTCTAGATGCATAAAAATCATATGGTACATGAGGGAGATTCTAACTCCTCACGCGTACAGAGCATGCATCGGAAATCCTGTGGAGTCACTCATGGACACATCAGCGCTAGTACAGTCTGAATCACGGGATCTCTGATCCTCACGTGATTCCAACCAGAAAGGGCCTCGGGTCAGGGTATCTGCTCCCCCCTCCCCCTCCCAGTAAAGACTTCGGGTCAGGGTAACAGTTCCCCCCCCCCCCCCCCCGGTAAACATCTTCGAGGATCAGCCGGGATGCTAAGTGTATCGATACAACCATACATACTGAGACTGTACTCTGTGTAAACCAAATCATAAATGATTTCTATGTAAATGTATAAAGCATAATGTAAATGCATATTCGTAATGCATAATTATAAAAGCATATTCGTAAATGCATATTCATAAAACACATGCTCATATAAGTCATAATCATAACTGCATGCTCAAACTCGTAAAACGTATATAAAAGACTCGCAACCAATCAGTGGAAAGAAATGTCCACTCACAGACTAGCACAACGCAAAACGCGTTAATCCTGTGATCTGGCGGAAAATCTCTCACCAAACGAATGATCACGATCTCCTGAATAATCATAAATACCACTGTTCAAAAACACAATTCAAAACCCTGAACCACATCTTGAGAACCAACCATTCCCGGAAACATATAACTCGAATATCGACGAAATCGTCAAAAATCCAATAAACACACTATAAAACCTCACCACAAATTCCAATGCTCAATTCAAAATATAAATCTCATCACTGCGATCGGTGCGCGATTTCGAGCAAAACGACATAAAACTTGTCGAAAACCACCTCGGACGGAACTCCACCGCGCATAGCGGCGTGCTGGGCCGCCGCCGCCGGCCGTCAGAAAACCCATCGGCCCAGAAAATTACAGCCTACACATGAATTTGAATATCTCGATATTTTCAACAATTTTGTAGTTCAATGCTAAGCCCAATTTTAACCGGAAAACCTCCAAAACTCACCGTGAAGTTGAAAACCCTCGCTGGAATTCATTAACTCTGATCGGCCACCACCGGCCACGACAAGGTGCAAGACCACTTGGGATCAACTCACCATCCTAAGGGCTTCAAAACCTCTATAGGGTCGACCCCCAACTCGGCAGCCTCCGCCGCCACCGTCGCCGCCAAATCTCGCCGGAATTCTCCCAACTTCAAAACGTCATAACTTCTTCATCCGATAACCAAAATGAGTAATCCACCTATCAAAAGAAAGAGGAGCTCAAGTCCAACAACTTTCATGAAGGAACCACGACCAAAAGATGCCGGAATAAGGCACATCAAAGGCAACAAAGACTCGGCCAAAACAGGTCAGTTTTGACCCGTGGTCAACGCGGGTCAACGGCCTAGTTTTCCCAAATTGGAAAGTTTCCTTAATTTTCACGTATTCATACCATATTTATACCGTACACGTACCGTCCAAAACTAATCGAAACCAGACGGATAAACACGACAAAATCCAACGGCCAAAAATATTCATAACTTATTCCACGTAATTCGAAATCATCCTCCGGAAACTCCCACGAACTCGAAATTAAATTCTTTACAACTCTCGTGAAAGAACTCAAATCAAATTCTTGCCCGATAGTTTAGTTGTTAACAAACTCGCCATATCGACAAATTACGACAAAACCGCGGCTAATCGCGAAACTCGCAAATCAAGCCGATAAACATACTATTTTCGGTTCGGGTTGTCACAAATCTACCCCCCTTACAAAAATTTTGACCTCGAAATTTCCAAGCCTGCCAACTGAAAAGTAAAGACACCACATCTGCATACTGCTCAACCTCCCAAGTGACTACTTCAACTGAATGACTCTGCCATCAGACATTCACAATAGGAAATATTTTTGTGCTTTAATCCCTGCACCCTCAAATCTAGAATCTGAACTAGCTCCTCCACAAATGTCAAGTCTTCCTGTATAGGGAACTGATAGGGTGCTAAACATGCAATGAATCTGAAATGTAATTCCACTACATGGAATACAACATACACACTTGCCAATGCTACATGCAATGCCAAACTATACGTCACAACCCTAATTCGCCCCATGATCACATATGGACCAATATAACGTGGCAAAGTATACCACAACTCCCAAAAAAAATCATACATTTCCAAGGAAACCTTAGTCACCAACCTTGAACTTAATGACTCAACATACTCACATCTGCATAACTTCTCTGTCGAACTCGAGCAATTATCAATTTGTTCTTGCTAGTCCGAAGGTTTACAGTAGCGCATTTCATTAAAGCAGGACCAAAAGCCATCTCATTCCTAACTCGCTCCAACACAATGGAGTGCAACACTGTTCCTTATATTCAACTTCATACAATGTCATAACAATACTGGTCTGCAAACTAATATTGCAAGCAATCTTGAACAAATGAAACTGCTGGTCTCAAATCCTTCTGAATTGCAATACACTGGACCACAACATGTTCTCCAAAGTCTGAATAGTCCTCTCAGATTGCCCACTAATCTGAGGATGAAAAACTGCACTAAATTGTAATATGGTCCCCAATGCTCACTGCAATGCCTGCCAAAACTCTGTTGTAACTGATTATCTCGATCAGCGACCCGGGACACAGGCACACCATGCAAATTGACAACCTCTGCCAAATACCACTCTGCCAGCCTGCCCACTGAAATCTTTCCTGGAAGTACAAGGAAATGAACTGATTTCGTCAAACGGTCTACAATGACCCAATAACTAGTATTACCATCCGAAGTACGCGGTAACTGATACATGAAATCCATAGTGATATGCTCCCACTTCCAATCGGGAATCTCTAATGGCTGTAACTTCCTAGCAAGTTTCTGTCTCTCTGCCTTCACCTACTGACAAATGAGGCATCTGTTCACATAAACTGTTATTTCCCTCTTCATATTGCTCCACGAGTAGTAAACTCTAAGTATCTGATACATCTTCGTACCACTAGTGCATAACATATGTAGAACAATGAGCTTCAATAAGCATCTCTCTCTTCAATTCATCGTCTCTGGGCCCACATAGTCTCCTTCTGCACGATAAAGTGCCAACATTCCTCAACTGATACTCTGCTGGAACACCATTCTGAATCGCATTCTTCTCGTCCAACCAGTAGGAATCTGCATCATGAGCCTCACAAACCTGATGAAGTAACACAGGTCGATCCTGGAACTAGCTAACAATGCTCCATCATCTCACTCTATATCAGCTCCCGTAGCTCACAACTCAGCTAACAATGAGATTCTTGCAACACGTACACGAAACATAGAAACTCCAAATTTCCGACTAAGTGCATCAGGAACAACGTTGGTCTCCCCTGAATGATATTCAAAGTGCAACCACATTAACCAACCTCATCCATCTACGCCGCCTCATGCTCAAATCTGGCTGAATACGCAAGTAGATGAAACTCAAGTAATCAGTGTACATTCTACACTGCGCTGCATGCCATAGAAGTAGTGTCTCCAACTCTTTGATGCTAACGCAAAGACAGCTACTCCTAAATCATACATAGGATACGTAACTTCATAAAGTTTCCACTGCCTGGAACCATATACCATCATATTGCCCTGCTGCATCTCAACACGACCAAAATCTAGTTTCGAAACATCACTATACATAACATACTCCTCACTGGCATCACATAATGGTGAACAATGGTGTAGTAATCAACCTCTCCTCTAACCACAACATGTAACTCTCCTCACAGGTACCTAACCATTTCAAACTCGACCCTCTGATCGAAATTGATGATACTCACATCTGAAATCAATCTCCAAAAACTGAAACTCCATTAAGCTGATCAAACTAGCCATCAATCCGAAGTGGAGGATACTTGTTCTTCACTAAAACACGATTCAACTTTCGATAGTCGATGCACAACTTCATCGAACCATCCTACATCCTCATAAAACATACTGGAACACCCTAAGGTAAAACACTAAATCAAATGAAGTCTTCCTCAAACAATTCCTGAAGTTGAATCTGCAACTCCCTCAACTCTGATAAATTCTCTAAAAAACATCTGGATACTCACAGATAACCTCAACATCATGAACATGTGCCAAGTACGGCATATATCCTTGCTTCATCATCAGCTCAGCCTCATTGCTGAAACCACACATAGTAGAGAAGCATTTCTTTCACCTCTAAACAAGATCTTTGGCACGACTGGACGTCAAAGGACTATAAAATTCTTGCGACGAACAACCACAGTCCAATGAGTCACCACGAAGTCCATCCCAAAAACATAACAAAATCCTCAATGTCCAGCAACAACAACTCTGCAGCTAGTCCACAACCTCTTGCAAACCTCATAGTCTCGATACCCCACCTGATACTCACAATCTCATCAACTGGATACAGCACTCTCCACAAATCTGGAAATGAAGATACAAGCATAATGGTCATGGATGTCAAGCAATGATAACCTCAGAGAAAGTCTGCCCTCACACAGGGTCATGGCATGAACTCTGGCATGTCCAACTAACCATCCACGTTGATTGCGAATTTGCTGATTGACTTGTCTAAAAGTCTGCGTTGGTCAAACTCCAGAAATGGTACCTTGACCTCCTCCTGAACTCTAAGCTGCAGAACCACTAAAACAGCTGACTGAAGACATTCCCTCGTAACGTAACCCTCCTAGCCACCACAATAGCAACTGAGAATGCCCCTCTGACACAAACCACAGTGACGCCTACTGTAAAGGTTGCACAATGGAAACTCCTGCTGTGTGGAACGATCACCAACGACCACCCTGACTCATGCCACATGAACTAGTCCCACTACTCTGTGATCTACTTCCTCTCCAAACGGGTCTTCTGCCTTATCCAAATGACCCTCAACATAATCGAAAAGGCCACAGCCTGATGAAGCTACTGATCCCAAGGTGTCTGAACTCAATCTCATCAAAGTATTACAACTAAGTTCACCTTCTTCAAACCAACAAAACTGAAACCATATCTAAATTTCCTTCTAATGTCCTCGCCTCTGAGTACAGTACTAACAAACTCATCACGGTTGCCTCGAGGCATAACATTCAAAATCCCTTTGATGCTCAGGTTCAAACTCATCTCGAACCTCCTGCATTGCTTCCTCTGAAGCAAACTGGGACAAACATGTGAACAATACATCCCTTCCTTAGGTTGGTAAACACTCCATATTTCCGTTGTTGGGTAGCCTGATTGAACCATTACCGTATAAACAATACCCTGAAGGTAGGTCATGGAGTCGCAACAGGAACTCACAAAATACCAACCCACCAAAAGCAATGATCTAACTCAAGCAAACTATCAACTACCACAATCCTCTGTTCAAAAGCAAAATCTAGACGCCCATACATGCACAACCAGGCAAACCATGCCACACATATCTCTGAATCCAGAATGCTTATCCAAACCCACAACTCATTTATCAAGTCGCGCGTCAAATGATCCTCAACAGGATCCACAACCCTACTGACACGGAAACCACATCAACGAGACATCTTAATTAATAAGACATTGTTCACAACAAGCAGGACGTAATCATGGAACTTCAAACATTTGAAAACATAGAATACCCAGAGCATTGATGAGTATCCGTCGGCCAATCGGGTCATCGCTCCAGACATGCTGTACATTCTCAAATATCCTTAGTAAAAACGACTACAGAAGTCTACAAAACCTAAAACATAGTGCTCTGATACCAAGCTGAAAGGACCAGACCCCGATTTAGTTTCCTAAACCGGAATCAAACCCTTTCTAAAAACGTGAACTTTCAAAAACCAAAAATTTCGACAGAGTTTCCTCTATAACGCGCGATTACCACCAACCTGCAGCGGAAAATACACTTCATCATATGCCACAAAAGTCAAACCGTGGGCTCCAATCCCATCCGGATTTCTCAAAAACATATCATAATGTAAAGCAATAAACACAACTGTAGCTTTACAAAAATCCGGGAAAAATCATTTGAAAATATAAACATAAACAGTACTCAGAGCGACCTCTAATGTATACATATATACAAATAGTAGGCCAAACTAGAAACCTACTGAGAAAGGAAAAGTGGCTCGAATACTATGCCTCTAACCTCGACGTGCGACACCTGAATTCAAACTGCAAACTGGGCAAAGAAAACAAAGATCCCAGGGAAAGACATATAAACTATTAGAGTGAGTGGACGAAAATAAATGTCTTTCCCCGAACAATATATATGTTTATAAAACATATGTGAGTCTTGATGCATAAAAATCATATGGTACACGAGGGAGACTCTAACTCCTCACGCGTACAGAGCATGCATCGAAAATCCCGTGAGGTCACTCATGGACACATCAACGCTAGTACAGTCTGAATCACGGGATCTCTGATCCTCACGTGATTCCAGCCAGAACGGGCCTCGGGTCAAGGTATCTGCTCCCCCCCCCCCAGTAAAGACCTCAGGTCAGGGTAACAGTTCCCCCCCGGTAAACATCCTCGAGGATCAGCCGGGATACTAAGTGTATCGATACAACCATACATACTGAGACTGTACTCTGTGTAAACCAAATTATAAATGGTTTCTATGCAAATGTATAAAGCATAATGTAAATGCATATTCCTAATGCATAATTATAAAAGCATATTCGTAAATGCATATTCATAAAACACATGCTCGTATAAATCATAATCATAACTGCATGCTCAAACTCATAAAACGTATATAAAAGACTTGCAACCAATCAATGAAAAGAAATGTCCACTCACAGACTAGCTGAAAGGACCCAACCCCGATTTAGTTGCCTAAACCGGAATCAAACCCCTTCTGAAAACACGAACCAACAAAAACCGTAAAAATTTCGGCAGAGTTTCGTTACTAACGCGGAATTACCATTACCTGCACGCGGAAAATACACTTCATCCTATGCCATAAAAATCAAACCGTGGGCACCAATCCCATCCGAATTTCTCAATATATCAACATTAAAGTAAAACGATAAATACATCTATACTTACTGAAATCCGGTGTAAAATCGTATAATATATACAACAGAATACTTAGAGCGACCTCTAATATATAATCATATATGTATACCACAGTAGGTAGAACAATAAACATACTGGAAGAAACAAGGTAGCTCGAGCACTATGCCTCCGACCACGACGTGCGACACCAGAGTCTGAACTGCAAACTGGGCACAGAAACCGAAAAACCCAGGGGAAAGACATGAAAACTGTTAGAGTGAGTGGACGAAAATAAATGTCTTTCACCACATAAGATATATATGTTATAAAAACATATGCGAGTCAAATGCATGAAAATCAAATGGTACGTGAGGAGACGCTGACTACCACCCACGTACAGAGCATGCAACATAAATATATCGCGGAGTCTCTCGTGGACTACCACGCGATAGCACAGTCTGAATCACGGGATCCCAGACCCACACGTGATTCCTAGCCAGAAAGGCCTCGGGTCAGGATATCTGTCCCCCCCCCCCCCCCCCGGAGCGTACTCGGGGATCAGCCGAGAAGCCAATGTGTATCGATACCACAACATATACTGAGACTGTACTCTGTGTAAACCAAATCATAAATCATTTTCATGCACATGCATAAAACATAATATGTACGTATATATATATATATATTCGTATACGTATATTCGTATAAGCATAATCGTAAACACATGCTCGTAAAAATCATGATCAACTGCATGCTCAAGTTCGTAAATCATATATAAAAGACTCGCAATCAATCCGTGAAAAGAAATGTCCACTCACAGACTAGCGTAACGCAGTTCGCGTTAACCCGTGATCCGGCGGAAAATCTCTCGCCATACGAACGATCACGAACCCCTGAATAATCACAAAGTCCATTACTCAAAATCATAACTCGACAATTCAAATCAAATCACGAGAAACCACTGTTCTCGGAAACACGTAATTCAATGTCGACGAATCGTCGAAAATTCGATATTTACACCTCAATACCTCGCTGTACTTTCGGAAGCTCAAATCGAGAAACGAACCTCCCCACTGCAATCGGGACGCGATTTTAAGTGAAATGACATGCAACTTGTCGAAAACCCCAAAAAGTCAAACTGTTGACCGTTGACTGCCGTTGACCACCGCCAACGGCGGCGCCAACACCCGAACGGAAAATTCCACGGCGGAGCAACCCCTATTCCACTCAAAATCATCCACTGAGCAACTTTGTTAACTGCAACAAAGGCCAATTCAATCTCTAACTAGCTCAATTTCATGCAAAACCGAATTGGTACCAAATTTTCAAATCCAAAATTCTCCAAGCACACATCAAATTGAAACACCAAACTTACATGGTAGCTTCATGGTGATGAGGGCTACAAAACCCAGTCCAAATCGCAGCTCAATTCGGCCGAAAAAGCATACCCCGAATTCACTTAAAATCCTCCAACGTTAGGCCGGAAATTCCTCCACTTCCGGCATCCCTTGCCGTAAAAGGAGGCCGGGGATGGGTAGAGGGGACCGAGGCGCACCGAACGGGACCGAAGTTGAGCACGGAAGTGGCCGGACGGGCACCGTCGCCGGCAAGGCCGTGGTCGCCATTCTCTTTCACCACCGAGTTGACTCGGTCAACTCGGTCAACTTCATTTATACCAACTGTTGACTTTCCCAAAACAGCAAGTTCACTATTTATAGCTTTCCCAAAATGGAAACCAACAAACACACTTTTCGGCAAACTTCAAATACACGTAACTTCCTCGTCGTAATTCCGATTTCAACAATTCTCGTGGCAACAAACTCGATTCGACGTACTCTTCAATTATCACCCGAAGTCAAACACATCGACCAATCGGATAAAAAGTCAACTGTTCAAACCAACACATATTTAAACCGACTAAATAATCAACAATCGGAAATATTCACAACTTAATCTTCATAACTCGGAATAATGCTCCGAAAGTTCCCACGAGCTCGAAATTAAATTCTCAACAACTTCCGTGAAGAAGCCAAAACCAAATTCTCGTCCGGTAATTTAGTCGCTATGAAACCTGACATATAAAACCGATTATATCGAAACTTCAAATATTCATAACTTATTCCTCGGTCGTCCAAATAACGATCTGGAACCGCTCACGAACTCGAAATCACACGTACAACGACTCTCGAGAAGAGACTCAGCTCCAATTTTTGGCCCATGATTTAGTCGTTAACAAATCCGGCGATTCACATGACTGTCGGAAATCTGCGACTACGCGCAAGTTCGTAGGTTAAGCTGATTCCACTGCTGATTCTGTTCTGGGTCGTCACACTAGCACAATGCAAAACGCGTTAATCCTGTGATCCGGCTGAAAATCCCTCACCAAATGAACGATCACGATCTCCTGAATAATCATAAATACCACTGTTTAAAATCACAATTCAAAACCCTGAACCACATCTTGAGAACCAACCATTCCCGGAAACATATAACTCGAATATCGACGAAATCATCAAAAATTCAATAAACACACTATAAAACCTCGCCACAAATTCCAATGCTCAATTCAAAATATAAACCTCACCACTGCGATCGGTGCGCGGTTCCGAGTAAAACGACATAAAACTTGTCGAAAACCACCTCGGACGGAACTTTACCGCGCATGGCGGCGTGCCGGGCCGTCGGAAAACCCATTGGCCCAGAAAATTGCAACCTACACCTGAATTTGAAGATCTCGACATTTCCAACAACTTTGTAGTTCAATGCTAAGCCCAATTTTAACCGAAAATCCTCTAAAACTCAACGTGAAATAGAAAACCCTCGCCGAAATTCATTAACTCCGATTGGCCACCACCGGCCACGGCAAGGTGTAAGACCACTTGGGATCAACTCACCATCTCAAGGGCTTCAAAACCCCAATAGGGTCGACCCCCAACTCGGCCGCCTCCGCCACCACCGTCACCGTCGAATCTCGCCGGAATTCTCCCTACTTCAAAACGTTATAAGTTCTTCATCCGGTAACCAAAATGAGTGATCAATCTATCAAAAGAAAGAGGAGCTCAAGCCCAACAACTTTTATGAAGGAACCACGGCCAAAAGATGCCAGAATAAGGCACATCAAAGGCAACAAAGACTCGGCCAAAACGGGTCAGTTTTGACCCGTGGTCAACGCGGGTCAACAGCCCAGTTTTCCCAAATTGGAAAGTTTCCTTAATTGTCACGTATTCATACCGTATTTATACCATACACGTACCGTTCAAAACGAATCGAAACTAAACGGATAAACACGACAAAATCCAACGGCCGAAAATATTCATAACTTATTCCATGTAACTCGAAATCATCCTCCGGAAACTCCCACTTAGTCAAAATTAAATTCTCTATTATTTTCGTGAAAGAACTCAAATCAAATTCTTACCCGATAATTTAGTCATTAACAAACCTGCCATATCGACCAATTACGACAAAACCGCAGCTAATCGCGAAACTTGCAAATCAAGCCGATAAACATAACATTTTCGGTTCGAGTTGTCACATCTACATGATGGATTACGAAAAAATGAAGCTATTTTTCCAGTATAATTCTTCAAGAAATTTCTCAAAATTAAGAAACACAATTGTAAATTTGCACTGGGTGATGTTCAGCTAAGATTAAAAAAAATATTAACTAGATCAAGCATTAAAATTACACAGATTCAGCGCCCATAGCAGAAACTACTGAATATAATTCAGATGGACAAACTAGCTAGTTATTCTTCCTATATGATCCTCAAACGAACAGAAACTGAACAACACTACCTAATTAACTAATCGATATGTACATGCATTATAGGATATCTTGATTGAAGCGACGAAGAATGAAAAGGAAAATATAACTTCGTCGCTTCAACTAATCGAAGCGACAACTATTGATGTCGTCACTTAAAAAACATGGAGCGACGAATATTGCTCAATATTCGTCACTTACAAAACTATTGAAGTTACCAATATTCATAGTTTGTCGCCTCAGGTTATCCAGAACCATGTTTTGGGACAACATTCAATCTTCGTCGCTAAAGAATTATTGAAGCGACAAAGGTAAGTGAAGTCGTCGCTCGAGTATAAACAAAGCGACGAACATTGGTCAAACTTCATTGCTTAGGCTTTTTTTCATCTGTCTTTGTACTTCGTCTTAAATGCAACATGTATATATAGGTAAAGTTTTAGGTTTACAGATGCAGTCGGGTTCTCCATCTGTTTTTGGAGAAGAAGAGGGAGAAGTTAGAAGAAAGTGAGATTGGAAAGCTTTTGTTGCCAATTCTTTGATTCTTAACTAAGGTTAGCGCAATTTCTTTCTATTTATCCCTCTTTGAGAGCATATTATGTATTAATTCAATTTAAATGGTTGTTTATGTTGGTTAATGGAAGTTGGATGATGTTGTGTTGAATTTTGTATTTTGTTGTTGCTTTAGTGTTAGAATATGGAAATTGTGGTGTTTATTAGCTTAGAACTCCCGTTTAAGAATCAACAGCTCATCTAGTTGATCAAGATGAGTTGTTGATTCTCGAATTGTCCCATTTTTGGACACTTTAGGTGAACACGACTTTGTTGATCCTTTTGCTATTCATGTGGTTTCAGTTTCAGTTTTGGGATATAGTTTCAACAGTGTCTCCTTACAATGTTCCCCGAGTGTAAATTAGGTTGTTTAGATATGTGTGCACTCAAGGAACTGTAGGGAGATGCTACCAAAATTTCTCAAAACTGGAGCTGATACCCATGGGTGCAAGAGAGTTGACAAATGTCGTGTTCCCTTAAAGGGGATAGGACCCAACCTGGAGGAATAAGGAGAAGAAGTGTTGGGACAGGTTTTGATTGTATCATAAATGTGCTAACCTTATGCATATTGTTTGTTTATGTTATGACAGGAACATGGATGATGTCCCCGGTAAATCTTTTATGAATCATCATTACACACACCCTGACTACATAACAGGCGTACTGAACTTCATCAATTTTGTGAAGACTCACACTATTGGAACCCAGTATCTCCCTTGCCGGTGCACAATTTGCAAAAATGGTCCTTATTATAAGGATGTCGTAGAGATTTATCATCACTGCATATACCGTAGTTTGGATCCGACTTGCACAGTTTGGCACCTACATGAGGAAGTTTCTGGTCAACCGACAAGGATCAGTCGACGGAGACAGTGGCTTAAAGACAGAGTCAAGGCTTCCAGTGTTGCGGGTCCTTTAGTGATCCCGCCTATGGAGATTATACAAGATGTATTTCCATACTATCCTGGATACTATGGAGATGCACCGCATAATGTTGTGGAAAAAAATGCTGAAGTTCACTTCAATGACATGGTAGATGATGATTATGCTAAGTATGAAAGGTTTCTAAGGGAGTCGTAAACCCCATTGTATGAAGGGAGTGAAGAAACTGTATTAAGTGTCATATTACATGCAATGGAAATTAAAGTTGAAAATAGATGGTCGGATACGAGTGTTGATAAATTATGTGAATGGTTGCATAAGTTTTTTAAAGGGCATAATTTCCCTATGAGTTATTTCTAGAATTAAAAAAATCCTCTAGGATCTTTCCCTTGGATATGAAAAAATTCATGTTTGTTAGTTCAACTTTTACCAATTTAGAGGAGCTGAAAATAAAACCCGTAGGACTTGTCCAGTATGTGGTGCTGAAAGATATAAGCCAGATATGGATGACATTCCAAAAGAGGTAATATGGTATTTCCCTCTCACTCCTAGGTTGAAACACCTATTTATGTCCCCACACACCGCAAAACATATGCGATGACATAAGAAGAGGCGACTAGATGAAAGTACCCTCCGACACCCATCTGATGGAGAAGCATGGCAACATTTTAACAAAACATTTCCAGGTTTCGACGACATTAAGGGAAGAAATGTGCGGCTTGGATTGACAACTGATAGTTTCAGTCCATTTGGAACAATGTCAACCCAGCATAGTACATGGCCCATGGTTGTGATGCCATTTAATCTATCCCCTAATATGTGTATGAGAAACGAATATAATATGCTGGCCGTGTTGATTCCTGACCCTAAATCTCTAGGAAAGCACCTTAGTGTACTCATTCGTCCATTGATCGACGAGCTCAAAGACTTGTGGGAAAATGGAGTCTCTACTTTTGACAAAGTGGACAATGATGTATTCACGATGAAAATTAATTATCGGTTTCTGCATTTCATATAATTTCTTAATTCTCATATGAAATATGTTAATATATATTTGAAATGATTTTTGCAGGCGATGTGTGCTCGAAACGCCGCTAACCGGAATAAGGGAAAGAAAAATGGGTATGCAATCAACCATCATTCTGGCACCACTCCCTACAGCTACCGAGTCGCTGCAAATGAGGAGAAATGGCATCTAACGCCTTTACTCCAGACAGTCTGCGATATTTATCAATCATCCCAGAATGCACAGGAGAAAGTGGTGAGTGACATTTTACGCGAATTTGTTTCTGACTTGGAATTAAAAAGTATAATAACACAAATCTATTGGACAATTATTTTTTGCAGACAACGGTGAAGAGGAAGATGGATGAGCTGTGTGCTAGTCGAGCGAGTGATGAAGTGGGCGGGAGTCACGTGACTAACCCCGTTACCATCGAAGAACAAATTACTGTAATCGAGCAGGAGCTGGGTGGGAAGTCGGGGATGAGGTTCGAGGTATTTTTTTTTATGGTTTATCTTTTAACAAACCACTTGACTTTTTGAGTTGTGTTTTTATTTTTAGATACCACATGGTTTTTAATTTGACTATTTTTTTTTTGTTTTTACCAATTTTCAAGGTCTAGGGGGTGCATTAAGACTCCTGCCGAAACCAAGAGGCGGTGCACGCGTGCCCTGCAACGATGCGGAGGTTGAGGAATTGAGGAGGAAACTAGTAGAAATTTTCAAGCGGTGCAAAGCCTCAAAAATGGAGAAAGAAGAGATGAAGCAACATATGACAAGATTGGAGGCTTCCCTCAATGATGTCATCTCGGCCCAAGGCAATCCGGGTGACAATGCCGTCGCAGCAACTCCCTTTGTCACCGATAAATCCTCATGTGCTTCAGCAGGTATTCCCAAGGAAGACCAAGACTAGGACCCTTCATTTTCCTTGTATTTAGATTAATGGACAATGTTGTTATGAAACATATTGTAATTTTAGATGAAAACTACGTGTGTGTGAAAAGTAATGTGTTTGTGTTATGTTGGATGTGTGTGTTATGTTATTTGAATGTACGTATTGTGTTATTAGGATGCAAAGGAAATTGGTTCAAACCAGACTCACAAACCTGTTTTTCTGTTCTGTAACAATGAATGAAGCGACGAAAATTGTTCAAACTTTGTCGCATACAAATCTAAGCGACAACCAAACTTCGTCGCTTCAATGACGTTAAGGGACAAATTTTGAACCAAAGTTTGTCGCAAAAACTGTCCAGCGACGACTCAATCTTCGTCGCTTGAAATATCCATGCGACGAATATATGTTCAATGTTCATCGCTTGAAATCTAAGCGACAACCAAACTTCGTCACTTCAATGACGTTAAAGGATGAATTTTGAACCAAAGTTTGTCGTAAAAACTGTCAAGCGACGACTCAATTTTCGTCGCTTGAAATATCCATGCGACGAAGATATGTTCAATGTTCGTCGCTTGAAATCTAAGCGACAAGAATGAAGCGACGACTTGCGATCGCTTAACTATTGAAGTGATGCGTTATGTGCTGAAGCGACGACAAAAAATTGTCGTTTCGATAGATTCCCGGAATAGTGATGTGGTTATCGAAACTCATTAATTTTGTAATGTATGATGAGCAAGTAAAAAAAAAACTGCATGTAAGTGGAAGTATGGAAGGTAGGATAGAGTGCAACTTCCACACTAGTTGTATATATATGGTGTTTAATCGGTGATTTGGTGACTTGCGCGCGGACGAGCACAGATATATATGAGTGCGTTGAAGTAGGTTGGTTTATCATTAGCAATGAGTACAAGGATTATGCATGAGTGAGCCAAAATAAAAGTAGGTAATTAGTTGATCTGCTCGTTATTTTTCTCCGTTTTTGGATTCTAGTATAGCTAGGTAATTTGCTCATCAAACTCATGATGCAAATGATCATGCACTAGGTAGGTTGGTGCGGTTGAAGTTTAAATTTATTATCTTAGGTAGTAATACTATATCAAATACAAAAGGCTTACGTACTCCTGTGTCTAATTAAGTCCAAGTCAATATACTGCCTATTTTAATCTATAAATAATATTGTTCAGAGAATCAATTTGTTTGTCGCTCATAACATGTAATTTTCTAACGTAAAAATTATGCACAAATTAAAAAATAAGATAATAATATGTTAGTCAATCACACAAATGCAATTGCAAGTATATAATCACATATGTATTGAAATGATCTCTTGTTAAATAATTGATACAAGTTTTCTGCTAATCGTGACGATATAATTTCTGTCATTTTGGTAGTCATTTAGGCGAGATTTTAATAAAATCTCGTTCGAATGAGCCGTAATAATGTTATAAAGTACGAAAATTTGGCAAAACAAATATCAAAATACATAAAAGTCATGGATTTGGTGGATGCCAAACGTCCACGATCGCGAAGAAACCAATCAAATTGGAGTAATTTCCAAGTGGCGACTGGAGAGCACCACATGCACGTACACCTACACGTTTTACAGTTGTACACTTGTATGTGCGTACTGGGTGCAGCTTTTTGGTGAGGCTGTTTGACATTTCAAATGGTCAAGTCATACAACCACAACTTAATATTTTAAAATAATGTACCCTTATTGTCCTGTAATTGTAGCACATTATGACATAAACACCTTTGACAGCCCCTGTTATTGGCTGGGCCGCACCAAAAAATGACACAACGGCCCTGTGCAAGAACTGCTTGCGTACTGAAGGTACTGCTATATATATAGGCTGAAGGTACTGCTATATATATGGAGCCTAGCTAGCTAAGTTTTATCATCTGATTATTATAACAAATATATGTAGTCCTGTTCGGCTAAGACTTTATTATTTATTGAAAAATATGTATTTTTTTAATTTGATTTTTAAGTCATATAATCACATTTTTATTATTCAATTTTTAGATTCTAGTGTATATGGATGTGTTTGGGATTACTTTTAGAACGGCTAAAAGCGTTTTTTGATTATTAAAAATAATTAATTAAAATTAGAAAAATAAGAAAATGATTTGGTGGAGTTCTAGAAGTATTTTGAAATATTTTAGAGGTGCTTCCTGATTTTAAAAACACTTTTGAATTTTTTTAGAAGTGCTTCTAGAGCTGTAGGAAACAATCCCAAACAGGCCCTATATCTCACTTATGCAAAATTTCATCTAATTTGATGATCGTTTGAGCTCCTAAAATCGTGATTTGCTGCATATAACTATTAACGGTTCTGATTGGACACATTACAGTTCGTTCATTGGTTTGATCTAATTATGTACCTTAAACATCATCAAATTAGATGAAATTTTGCATGATTGATCTGTACACTAGTATCTAGAAACTAAATGAAAAAGATGCAATTATGTTTCCAAAAAATTAGTCGAATCAAGAAAAAATTAACTGAAAAGACTATCTATATATTTAGCCAAGTAATTAGAAAAATCAATTCTCAGTACAGTTGTTAGTTTTGTTACGCACTTGAGAAAAAATGACCTTTCGATCTCTAGCTTGCCTTGCTAGGTCTAGTGTGATCGAAGTCGTGCATAATGTCAACGATCGAACTAGCTCCAATACATGCTTGATAGCACTACAAGAAAACTGCACCTAGACCACGGACCATTTCCGTCGTCTAGGTGACGTTTTCCGTCGTCTAAGTACCTGGACAACGGAATCTCCGTCGTCCAAGGTCCGTGCTCCAAGTGCTGTCGTCCAAGCACCTGGACGACAGAGAATTAGTTCTCCGTCGTCCAAGTTCACTTGGACCGCAGACATTATCTGTGGCCCATGTATGCACCTGGACGACGGAAACGCTAATTCTCCGTCGTCCAGGTGACTACATGGGCCACGGACATTGCTCGTTTCTCCATGGCCCACGTGTTCACCTGGACGACGGAGAATTAGCGTTTCCGTCGTCCAGGTGCATACATGGGCCACGGATAATGCTAGCTTCTCCGTGGCCCAGGTGTTCACCTGGACGACGGAGAATTGATTCTCCGTCGTCCAGGTGAACACGTGGGCCACGGAGAATGGCAGGGTTTAGGGTTTAGGGGTTAGGGGTTTAGGGTTTTGCACCTGGACGACGGAGAACATAATCTCCGTCGTCCAAGTGACTATTTAATTTTTTTTTTTAAATAAATTGAAATTAAATATTATTAATTTAATTTAAATAATGAAAAATAGTCGAAAATAATTAATTAAACTAAAATTTTAATATTAATTAATGTATTAATTAAATAATTAATTAATTTGTACATACACATCCAAATTAAAAACCCACAAAAATTATAAAATATTGTTCGGAACTCGGAAATAAAGAAACGCGATAATTAACTAGCTAGCTAATACACTGGAGGAGCAGATGCGCCGCCGGGTCCTCCGCCTCCAACCGGGTCGTTGTCGTCGGGGTATGGGTTCGAAGGAGGTTGACATACTTCTCGATTTTGGTTCATGAGCGCGATGAGTTTGGCTATTTGTGCTTGTTGTTCGTCAAGTCTTTGCCGCATTGACTCATTCTCCTCTCGTGCCAGTCGAGCCTCTTGAATGGCTGCTTCGACGGCCGCTGCCTGACTCCTTCTCCGCTGCCCCGAACCTCCCGTAGATGATGAGCCGGAGGTCGTCGACAAATCTCGTACCACCCTAGGCCCAAAGTGCCTAACCTCCTTGCCAGCTCTACGACCGTAGACCTCATCCGCGATTGCAATTTGGCTCTCTAAGGATAGAGGATGCAGGATGGGGAGTTATGCGCTCATCCGCGATTGCAATTGGCTCTCTAAGCCTCTCCATGTACGGCTCAACTTCGACACAGTCTCGCAACACTACCCAATGTGCCTCAATAAGTTCTTCCCGTGTTAACGATTCCTTAAATACTCCTCTAAACGGTCGGACGACATTTCTCACGACAGAAAGATTGATGCGGGCACTGCGATCGGAGGCAGTGGGAGGGGGTGGATCTTTGAGGTACTTGTTGCAGTAAGTAACACACTCATGCATTAGGTATGTCTCTGCTATGGAGCCATCCGGGGCCGACCTGTTTTTGACGAATGACTTATACTGTCCAAGCTGTCTACAAAATCAAACGTACACATTACATAAGTACATATAGCTAGCTAGTATATATATAATCTCCAGTGGAACAAATTAATTAATTAGTTGTACGTACCTTTATTGAGGATACATCCAAGTGTATTGGACCGGACCAGAAATGAGCACCTGCTCGGGCAGGTGGATCATTAGGTGAATCATGATGTCAAAGAAAGCAGGGGGGAAAATCCTCTCTAGTTTGCAAATGATGTGCACAATTTGTTGTTGCAATTCCCCCACATTTGACTTCTTTAATTCTCTGGCGCATAACCTCTGCCACCACCTGCACAATGCGACTATTGGTTCTACGACGTCCCGAGGCAAGTATGGTCGAATTACCACTGGAATCAGACGTTGCAGCATAACGTGATAGTCATGTGTCTTTAGACCAACAAACTTGTGTTGCACCTCGTCCACTGCTCCAGTTATAGTAGCTGCATACGTAGCCGGATAACGAATGCCCTTAAACCAGTGAAATACAGAACATCTAAGCGTCGGCTTCACTGTGTAAGGTGCATCTGGCATCTTGTTGTACACTTCTTTCCTATCCCTCCTCAACCACAAGGGACGACGTAGATTCATTGATTCCAAATCTTTGCGCGCTTTGGGAGTATCTTTAGTCTTGAACTTAATACCGAGAATTGTTCTCACCACGCTGTCGCACACATTCTTTTCTATGTACATCGCATCCAAGTTGTTCCTCAGCTTCAACTTCGACCAGTAAGGGAGTTCAAAGAATATACTCTTGTGATCCCAATAGCTCAGATCATGTGGAGGAATTGGATTGCATTTCTTTACATCCGCGTCATTGCTCAACACACCAAAGTCGAAATAGCTCAACCTCTCTAAAATCTCTTCGCCCGACCAACTACGGGGTTTAGGATTGTTCTCTACCGTACCGTCGAAATGAGCTTCATCCTGTCGCCACGGGTGGTCGTGAGGAAGCCATCTACGGTGACCCAAGTAACACACCTTCCCCGCGTGCCAACTAGAGTTCACGTCGTCCAAACATATAGGACATCCATTATATCTTTTTGTCCTGCAGGCTGCCAACATCCCATAAGCTGGAAAATCGTTGATCGTCCACATTACGGCAGCCCTCATCGTGAACATCGTGTCAGTGAATTTGTCATAAGTTGGGACTCCATTTTCCCACAACAGATTCAGCTCGTCGATCAAAGGTCTGAGGTAGACATCTAAGCACTTCGATGGAGATTTAGAACCTGAAATTAGTACGGTAAGGAAATTAAATTCCTTGTTCATGCACATCCACGGAGGCAAGTTGTACGGCATCAGAATAACTGGCCAAGTGCTGACGGCGGAGCTATTACCTCCCCAAGGATTGAATCCGTCTGTAGATAGGCCGAGTCTAACATTTCTAACCTCTGAAGCAAAGTCTCCAAATTCTCTGTCGAAATGTTTGAAACCCTCCCCATCCGCGGCATATCGCAGGACATCGTCATCTATTCGCTTTTCTGCGTACCATCACATCGCCTCTGCTGTGTGTAGAGACATGTACAGGCGCTGCAATCTGGGAATCAAGGGAAAATATCGAACAACTTTCACAGGAATTCTCTTTTTCGAACTCTTCCTATTCAACTGGAATCTGCACTGGCCACATACGGGACAATAGTCCAACTCTTTATACTCTTTGTAAAATAGCACACAATCATTCGGACATGCGTCAATTATCCTGTACTTTAGGCCGAGGCTGCTCAGGATATTTCTTACCTTATAATGAGATTTAGGAAGATTGTGATCATCAAGAAGCAACTTACATATTTGCTCCTGAATTTCGTCAAAAGCACTCACTGACATTTTGTGCTTCACTTTTATCTTCATTTGCTCCATCACATATTGCAACACATTCTCTCGACATCCAGGGAACACCGGGGTCTGCGCTTCAAGTAGCATCCGGTTGTACTTTTCCATCTCACTGATGTCAGTGGCCAAGCTAGCTGCGGGGAATGTGTCATCATGCTCATTAGTGGTACTGTAACCTCCGTCTTGGTGTTGGTGTCCACTATGACTACATCCCGGAAACGCATCATAGACCAAATCTGCAGTTGGGTTGCAAGCTGGGGGTCCAGCACCACTGCCGTTGGATGAGGCACCATGGTAACTATACCCTGAGCTGAAGTCTGCTGCGCTGAACTCTACTGCTTCACCATGCTCGCTCCATGTAGTGTAACTCAACATCATACCATTTTCGTACAGGTGTTGCACCATAATATTAACCTCCGCATACTGACAATTAAGTCATTTCTGACACGGACACCTGAAACGTTTCTTTCCCTGACCATGTTCTATAGCAAAATTCACAAATTCGCTAATTCCATCCATATACCGGACATCACATCTATTCTTCAACTTCATCCAACTCTTGTCCATACTGCTACAAAATATTATAATTAATT
Organism: Geum urbanum; assembly: GCA_946800695.1. NCBI lineage: Eukaryota > Viridiplantae > Streptophyta > Magnoliopsida > Rosales > Rosaceae > Geum > Geum urbanum. Next base: position 6,857,343 of record OX327006.1, read on the forward strand.
AATTATTACATATATATATATATTTGTCCATTAATTTACGCTTAATTATACGTACTCGATCTACATCGATCCATCAATTACGTACGTACGTAATTTAATCGATCTGTACATATATATATAGCTAACATCCTTGCATGTATGTACGTAAGTTTTCACTAAATATATATTAATTAAGCAAATTTTAACTGCGTACGTATGTACCTGCTGGCCTTCTCGATATCTGTACGTTAATTAAGCTAGCTAGCTAGCCAGCGGAGATCCCTTATCGATCCTGATTCTTCTCGGCCTTCTAGCTAGCTAGCTCCCTTCTCCTTCTCCCTTCTCCTTCAATTCTTCTTCAAATGGAATGAAGAGATCGAGGAATGAATTCAGTTTCGCATCGGGCTTATATAATGCTTCACTTAGAAGACGGAGGTGTCGGTACGTCGTCTAAGTGGAAGTACGTTACGTACTCGGACAACGGCGTGTCGGTCCGTTGTCCAGGTAATCACCTGGACGACGGAGAATACCATCTCCATCGTCCAGGTGATCACCTGGAGGACGGAGAAGACTCCGAGGTCCAGGTGATCACATGGACGACGGAGAATAACGTATTCGTCGTCCAGGTGATCACCTGGACCTCGGAAAAGACTCCGTGGTCCAGGTGACCACCTGGACGATGGAGATGGTATTCTCCGTCGTCCAGGTGGTACTTGGGCCACGGAGTCTTTTCCGTGGTTCAGGTGTCACTTGGACCACGGAACAATTACGTTTCCGTGGTCTAAGTGCTGTTTTCTTGTAGTGTAGCAATCTCAACTCAACGTACACATATATACTGTTGAAAGTCATAACATTCATGCAGTTGCCTAGCTATCTAGTTAAGTGACTAGAGATCCTACCACTGTTACAGTTTCGTTTATATATGCATGGGTAGGTATATATATGAGAAGCAAAACTTACTTGTTTTCAAGTAAGAAATGTAATACAAGAGGGAGGATAAATGATCAGAGAATTCGTATATCATTTGCATTCTAAAAAATTCCTTTATATAGAGAGATGTAGCTTGATCAATAAGTAGCTATGACTTATAAACGAAATAAGGTCTATTGCTTAGAGACTAAGTAAAACCTATTACAATATCTACCTAGCTAGTAAATATTGTAAATTACAATAAGATAAATAATGTGGATGTTCACACATTGACAACACTCCCCCTTGGATGTCCACTATTATGGTCTTGGACGTGCATAATGTTGTCTCGTTAAATTTTTTTTTCAGGTAACAACATTGTGGGAAAAAATAACCCTGGTCGAAGGACAAAAATAGTGCAACACGCCTATGTCCTAGTCTGTATTTCCCCTTAAAGCACTACAATAAAAAATCTAATTTGCTACTTTTTTTTGCGATGACAATGGATGCCGTCGCAAATACCTACTAATAGTGACGGCAAAACCACAATCGCGAATGTGAAGACCTTTTGCAACGGCAAACTGCCGTCGTGGCAAAAGATTTCATCAATTACGACGATAAATATTGGCCGTCACAAAAGGTTTCATCAATTGCGACGGTAAATAATCGCCGTCGCGAAATCATTTTTGTCGAATTTTTTTTTTACACAAAAATGACCGTTTGATGAGATGATTTGAATACTCTAAGTACGTCATTAAAAATTTATAATCGTTTGACTTGAATTTGACCTCGACCGGTGGGTTGAACCATTGTGACCCTAAGGTGATATTTAGAATAAAACTTCATTTGCCACTACGTAAAAAATTAATTTAAAACCAAGTTTCAAATAGACATTCTCGTGGGGTTCATATCTATCTTACCATGTAAAATAAAATAAGAAAAAAAATTCAATTTAAGTACTCCCCCCCCATAGGGAGAACGAGCAAATTCCATAAAAAGATTATTTTAATATTTTAGTATTATTTTACCTCATTGATCGGGCAATAACCGAATTCCAATGAGATTAATTTTTTTGCACAATCCTATTTACTACGAGGTAGACACGTATGTGTAAACTCATTTCTCATTAGATCATTTTGGTTTCTCGTAATATGAACTTTTCGACTTGAATTCGACATGTATCAATGTGTCCTACCGTTATGCCCATAATGCCCCTAAAATTAAAACGCGATTTGTCGCTCCATCGAAAACAATTTAAGATCAACTACCTCACACACATTCTCTTGGAATTCAGTTCTATCTTGCCATATAAAAATAAATAAAATTTCTAAATCCTAAAACCTAAATCATCTCTCTCTCACACACACTCACTCACACGCGCGCGCGCTCACACACACACACACACACACACACACACACACACACACACACACACACACCGAGATGCCAACTGGTCTTCACCCACATGCTGAACGTCTGCCTCCAAGTTGCTGCTAGGGTCGTTGTAGATTCAAAGTCTCTCTGAGCTCGCAGATTCTCTCGACACCTGCTGCTCGGTCGCTCGCCTCTGAATGTCGTTCTCGTGCCGCATAGATCTCTAGCGTTGGCCTCAAGCTCTCTAACAACCCTTGTCATTGATGGGCACTTAGTCACTGTGCCTCAGTCTTGTCAACCAGCAACTCTAAGCCAAACTTCTCAGCGAAGTTCAGACCTTGCACTGCCGTGCCTTGAGCTCCACCATTAGATGGAGAATTTGCGAATCGGGAGACTCTAGCTTCAACACCTTCTCCGACAACACCGTCTGCCGGTATGTAACCTCAAATCCCTAATCTCTCTCTATCTGGGTATGTGAATTTAATGACTTTGATATCAGTTAGGAGGTTTCTCTATCTAGGTGCTTGATTTTGATTGTGATTTTGGATAAAGTCGTTGATTATGGAAGCTTATACTCATTTGAAGACACAATCAACTCTCTCTAGAACAATTTATTTTAACCATTGAAGTAAGGGATGACTGATGATGAGACAAATCAGACAATTGAACTCCTAATTTGTCTTTGTGAAGAAATATACAATATATATATAGTAACAACCTAAGAATCATAGGTATCCGTGTAATTGTAAATCTTAGGCAATGCACACGAGGACTTTGAGATATTGTGTATGTTATTTAAAGATTGAATTTTTATTATCTGGGATTGTATGTGTGACTGTTGCAGATTATATTAAAAGTTCTGGGATTTTTGGGAGGGGGAGTTTATTTTTGGTGTGATTGAGTTTCATGCTTGTTGTTTATGGTTGTGAATAGGCCCAGTTGAGAGATGTGACATTGCAAAATGAGAATGTGGCATATGAGAAGGCTATATCGAGTTGCGAGAGTAAAATACAAGAGAAAATTGATGAAGCTGAGTTAATTAAGAGGAAGTTGAAGGTTAATCAACCTTCTTGTTGCATCAAATGAAATACCACTCCTATCAAATATTATTTTGTCAAATTTACTAAGTTACAATTTATTTACGGTATCATTTGTTTTACGACTAATATCAGTTAGTTTCATCCTTATTTAGTATATCTGACACATGCTTATGTGTCTTTATTAGCACTAACTTGTGGATTGTATATCTAAATTATTGGTGCATGGACTCAAACTCAGAATTAGAGCTGTGAACTAATCAGCTCTTGAGTTCATAGGGAAAATATCCTTGGACTAATCGACAATTTGTGCAATATTTCTTGAATCAAGTGAAGACAACAAAGAAAATGCAAATTGGCAGGTGAAGACCATAATTTTCTGAATATAAACTTTTTCATGCTTTTTACACATATAAGCCATATGTGCTTCCACCTTGATTACTGCATCATAAACCACTATTGAATGAATTATTGAATATAGTTGTATCTAATTTACCTTTCTTGTATATCTCAGCTGTCATATTACAATGATAATGAAAACTCCTAAGAAAGGTTCTTGTGGCCTGACTTGGTAGTTTAATTATAAATGCTCATATTAAACTCCAGTGTGCATAAGAGTAATAAACAAATGCTAATCTTAGTTGTAGACATGTATATGTGGATTTAGATTATATCTGAACGAATGTATCAATTCTCAATTTTTTTTCTTTCTTTCTTATAATGGCAGTAGTGTGGATGCACATGCAGTCAAAAGGATAAATGATGCTGCTTCAGTCATGGAAGCCTTCTATACACACCCATGTTGGTTGTAGTGCACTGATAACTATTGTTGTTACACAGGCATGTAGCTATTAAAAGTGATTTACACCCCTTTGGACTATTCATATAAAGTAATGATGATTCTCTCATATCAATGGCTAATTGAATTACACAATATCATCATTTCTGTGTTTTCATATGTTTTTGTTGGTTTGAGATGGGTTCTTATGAAATTAGTGATGGATTTTACTTTTGACAAGAAGTTCTTAGGAAATGTGCTGAAATTGGTGAAGAGTAGAAACAAAGATTTAAGTTCCTGACAGTCCTGCAACTTTTGGACCCTGTTCAGCTGTGTTGCTTAGTATAGAGGTGGATTGCTTAGTGTTCACTTGAGGTTAGTCCCAAGTTCTTTCGGCAGCACTTCAAGTATAAAACATACCTCATCTGTCAACTGGCCTACTTCTATCCATATCTGTAATTTGTTTCTCATTTCTATCCTTCCTCAAAGAGATATTTGTGGCTCCTCACTAACATGTATCTCAAATACTTTACAGATTATAGATGTGTACTCAAATTGTTATTCACTAAGTTATCAAGTTTCTTTATTTTCCAATGCATATAGCTTTACTGATGTTTTGGATGAACAATCATGGCCGGGCTTATTAGAATGATGTTTACAAAGTTGCAAGGTTTCTGATAGGGCTTATTAGTATTCAGTTAGTGGTAGCCTCACAAAATTATTAGGGGTTATGTAGATTTAATGCATTTTTATTGCATAACTCTCCACAATCGGTCCTTTTTAAAGTGTTTTTCAATCTTTTAAACTTGTAATTAGATATCTAGATGAAATATTGAAAGAAAGAACAATGATTGTAAGGTTTTATGAATGATAGCAATGATTGTAAGGTTTTGGATATTTGATTACTTGGCTCCATTTCTTTATGGTGGTCAACTTACCATCGCATAGAAATGGAGCTCAATTTTTTTGGCAAGAAAAATTTTTGCGACGGCATCTCCACCGTTGCAAAAATAATTTTGCGACCGCAATTTACCATCGCGAATAGCAAATTGGCATAACGACCAACCAACTTTGCGATGGCATGTTTGCCATCGCAAAAGAAAAACAAAGGCAACGACTTATTTTTTGTCGTTGCAATAGATACGGACGACGGCAAAAACCATTGCAATTAACTATTGTGTGGCCACCAATTGTGATGGAAGCATCGTCGTCGCGAATAGCCATTTTTCTGTCACAAAAAAAGAGTATTTACTACGGTGTTTTCATCTTTTGCGATGGCAGTCTGCCATCACAAACTGCATTTTTTCTTGTAGTGAAGGAAACTCCCCCTAATTATTGCATGTTTCATCTAATAGCTTGGAAAGTCGACACATTTCGATGTCGTTGACTAAATTTTGAAATGTACACTGTGGTAGAGATTTGGTGAAGAGGTCAGTCAAGTTTTTGTTTGATTGAATCTTTTTATATTCAATTTTTTGGTGCTTCTGCAGCTCATGAGTGTAGAAGAATTTTGAGGCAATGTGTTTAGTCATATCTCCTTTAATGTATCCTCCTTGGATTTGATCTATACATGCTGCATTGTCTTCATTATAGACCATTGAAGAGTTTGTCCGCATGTGCCTTGAATATGGTAAATCATTGATCTTAGCCAAACACATTATCGGCTAGCTTCATGAAGTGCATGTAATTTTGAGTGATTGGAGAAAGTAGCAACTAGTGTCTGTTTTGTTGAGCGCCATGAAATAGCTGCATCTTCACAAGTGAAAACATATTCGGTCTAGAAATAACCTGTATAGGGATCAGAGAGAAATCCAGCATCTGTGTATCTAACAATATTCAAACCATTTGTTAGTTTATATGCATAGAATAGATCCATGTCCGTAGTGCCACAAATGTAGCTCAAAATATATTTTACTCCTTTTCAGTGGTGTGTCATTGGGGCAGAATTGAATCTCGCCAACAAATCTACCGCGAATAAAATATCTGGTCTAGTGCATTGGGCCAAATAAAGAAGGGCACCTATAGCACTTAGGTATGGTACTTATGGACTAAGTATAATTTCATCTTCTTGCCTACGATGAAATAGGTCTTCCTTTTTATCCAGACATCGAACAACCATTGGGGTGCTTAATGGACATGGTTTCTTCATCCCGAATCTTTTCAAAATCTTCTCGGTGTTAGTGGACAAATATTGAGGTAAGATTAAGATAGATATCCGCATAAAAATGTAAAAAATAGACTGAAGGATATTTGTGTCATATACTTTTATGAATTCGAAAGATGCTCAAAGTGAATCAAACACCACAATTAACTTCTATAGGTTATGGGGTTAAGAGTAATCAATAGAGGGAGTGAAGATGAGAAGATTTATACCTTAAACCACTGGTTTTGGTGGCCGGATGGCGACCTCCGTCGCCGACAGATTGTGGCTCGAGAGAGAGGAGAGAGAGACGCAGGGAGGAGAGAGAAAAAGAGGTCCGACCCAACATGGAAAAACTTTGAATTTCCAAATTTGGAAAGTTCTATTTATATATACGAATTGCAACTAACCGATTTCGTAAAATCATACAAAACTTACGCTAACCATAACTTCTTCATCGTAACTCCAATTTTAAGACTTGATGTAGCTACAAACTTGTCTCAATAAACTCTATGACTTTCTTAAATATAATTTTTCGAAATGGAAATTCCTATTATACTTGTCCATTTACGACTATTACATTTCCGATAAACTTCTGCTAATCATAATTTTCAAGTCGTAACTCCGTTTTTGGCATTCTTTGTGCCTACGGACTCGTCTTGACAATTTTTATGACTCCTACCTGAAATCAACCAACTTCAAAAATATGATAAAAAGACAACTAAAAAGCTCTCAATAATTACCGACAGTGACAAAACTAATTAACTACCTTTCTTGATTATCCTTAAATAAATCATACAAATAAATTTTTTGGGACGGGATGTTACATATATTTTACTCCTAGATGACAAAATTTACATTATTGCTCGTCTAACTATTTTGTGATAATTATTCGTAATTTTCCGTATAATTATTAGTAATTTTACGATATTTGTAATTCGATTAACCAAGCGGGTAAATAATGTTTACTGACAAGAAGATTGTGACATCTACGGTTGATTTTTTTTTAATTGATAATATTGGTTGACTTTGTGTAGAAGTCGTACAATTTATCGAGACAAGTTCGTAGACGCCAAAATGTCGAAAACAGATTTACGATGAGAAAGTTACAATTAACCGAAGTTTATTGAAAATTACTTCCGTAAATGGAAGGTATATAAAAAAAGGTTTTTCTTTTGGGAAGGCAGTCTGGGTTGACCAGTGGTGCGACGCCATGGCGATGCGGGGATCGCCGGTGGTGCAACGCCTTCTGGCCCATCCTCGGCCTCGATTCCGGTCAGAATCGAGAGCCCATTTTCTTCTCTTCCTGTATCGATGGCCAATTTTGGGATTTGAAGCATGATGAAGAGGAATCGAAGAGAGAGAGATTTAAGGGTTTTGAGGTTTCTCCGTCGCCGTCGTCGACAACTCCTCCAGCCACGATTTATTTATAAATCGAGAGCTCTATTCCTTCTTATTATGTTGTTGCTGTTTTGGGATTTTGGTTGCAGGTTTGACTGTCGAAAATCGAAATTGATTACATACGGTTTCCGTTTTGCCTCCGCCTTGAGCAACAACTCTTGGCGGTGTAGTCGGTCCAAGATAGAGGGGTTTCACTCCCCTCATCCTTGCGAGTCATTTGGTGCCATCCTCAAGTTACAATGTGACTCGATATCAAAGTTTCGGTGTCAAAATGATTTTTCGGCCGAGTTTTTTTTAGGATGATTCCGGCCAAATGAGCCAATATCTGGTATACATTCTTTGAGCCAGATTGATAGGCTCTTTGGGAGCTTTATTTTTATGTATTAATCACCACCATCGATGTTGGTCATTAGCCGAGGCGCGTGAGCTTCACAAGCCGCCGCCACATGACCAGAAAAATCATTCCGAAAACAAGTCAAGTTCTATGTCATTAGCTTCGTATCGACTATACGAACATAGTAGTGAGCTTTATTCACCGTTTAGGCTTTGTCAACCCGGTGAGTGGGCGGTGGTGACGAGGGTCACCACCAGTGGCGGTGCGATAGATGAAGAAATTATGTTTGTTATATATCGTTACGACCATTTTGTCGTAACAAGTTTGTCGGGCACATTCTTCAACTAAATTAGGCGAAGTTGATTTTCGGATCTAGTACTTCCTCGATTGACTTGTTTATTTATATATTTTACAATTTTCAACTGGGTTGGGTCATCACATATTTCCATCTACACGATGAATTTTTAAAAATATCATCATCTAACTTTTAAACTTCAGATGACGAAACTTTCTCCATTTCGTCGTCCAGTTGTATTAATTGTTTTTGGAAGAAAATAATATAAATGTAGAATTGAAAATTGAATATAAATAAAATATTTATTAAATATATTTCATTACATAAAATTGTTTCAAAAAATAAACTAAGGGATTAAAGGAACAACATCGTAATTGAAATTTTCATCGGGAATGCGATCCCGCCGATCCCACCGCTACCTTGATCATGGTCATCCTGTCTTGATCCCAAGGCATGACATTCGCAAAATAAACGAGTGGAGAAGGATTCATGCCTATCCTCCTGAGGAATTCCTCTATGGCTTGGAACTGAACCTTGAGTGCTCGAGCCTCCTCCTTGACCGCTTAAGCCTCTTCCTTGGCCACTTAAGCCTTCTCCTTGGCCGCTCGAACCTCCTCTTGGGCAGCCAACGCACTCGAACACTTGGTTGACGAAACCTACGACGCCTATGACTAGCTCAAATCTCTCACGCCTTCCCTTCTAAGGTCCTGAACCTCCTTCCTTGGTTGGCATCTGAGTGTCGCATCGTAAATCTCGACTTGAGTTTCGTAGTCTACAAGAGGGAGCTCATCAGGCATCTTCTCCAGGTTCTGTGTCTGTATGAACGTCATATGCTCCTCAGCCAATTGCATCATCTTCGTCGGTATTAAAATAATAATTTATCTATTATTTAAAAATTAATAAGTATATATTTTGAAAAAGTACAATATGAATGTCTAATTCTACCGAAAATTTGACATGATTTCTTATAAAACTGAAGGAAAACAAAAACTTACACGAAGGAAAACTCTTCGAATAACCAAATTCCAAAACAACAAACCATGTGCACTGATTCCCATCTAGATTTCTCATGTTCAAAATAATGAACAATTATAACAATAATTAATTAACATACATATTTACGGAAATAATTAGGGAACTCCTTCTTATGTTGCTCATCACAACAGTTAGGACTCATGTTCGGATGGTTTGTCAGAACTATGGACCTATAATGACTCATGAATTTTTCGACTTGGGCAACACTACCCAATGAGCCTCAATGAGCTCCTTTTTACTAAAGCTTTCATTTAATACTGCTCCAAATGGTAGTAAAACATCTGTGATGATTGAAAGATTGTAGCAATCAAGTGTATTGGAGGCAGTGGAAGCAAAGATATCAGCTGGATCTTTAAGATACATGTTACAGTAGGTTACACACTCATGTGCAATGTATGTTTCTGCTAAAGAGCCATTCGAGGTAGAACTATTTTTGACAAATCATTTATACAGTTGGAGTTGTCTGCAAAATTGTAAATTTAATCTATATGTAAGACAATAATATATATATATGATGAAAACCATGTTTAAAAATTTACATTATATAAAATATTGTACATTTGCTAAGGATACATCCATGTATAGTGTACCGGACTAGAAAGCAGCACTTGTTCGGGAAGGTATATCATGAGATGAATCATGATGTCAAATAAAGCAGGGAGAAAATCCTATCTAATTTGCATAAAATGTAGACAAACTCTTCTTTCAATTCAACCACATCTGACTCCTTCAACTCTCTAGTGCATAACTTCTACAACTATCTGGACAATGCTACTATTGGGTAGACGACGTCACGAGAAAAATATGGTCGAATTACCACTAGAATTAGACATTGTAGTATAACATGACAGTCATGAGTCTTTAGACCATAGAACTTGTGTTCCCGAATTTTACACATAGATATATATTTGTTACATAATTAGACTGATATTGAACACCTTTAAATCAGTTGAATACATTTCCTTTTAATGTCGGTTTCACTGTGTAAGGTGCATCTGGCATCTTATACTCGTTTATCTCCCTCTTTAACCACAATTGACAGCGTAAACCTATAGACTCCGAATCTTGACACGCTTTGGCAGTATCCTTAGTCTTGAGCGTAATACCGAGAATTGTTCCGACCTTGTTATCGCACACATTCTTTTCTATGTGCATGATATCTAGGTTGTTCTTGATTTTCAATTTCGGCCAATAAGGGAATTCGAAGACAATCTCATGTGATTCCAATATCTAAGATGTTCGGTACGTTATAGATTGTGGGCTATAACAAAATCATCATTGCTCAACACACTAAAATCGAAGCTAACCAACCCTCAAAAATCTCATCACCAAACCACTGTCGGGGTTTCAGACCATTCTCTACTGTCCCGTTGAAACTTCCTGCATTCGATCGCCATTGGTGATTCTCAGGAAACCATCTACGGTGACCCATGTAACACACTTTTTCCGCATTCCAACTAGAGTTTACATCATCTAAGAAGACATGACAAGTCTTGTACCCTTTAGTTGTGCAAGATGTCAACATCCCATAAGCAGGAAAATCGTTAATTGTCAACATCATTGTTGCTTTCATCATGAATGAAGTTTGAGAGTACCTGTCAAAAGTTGGGACTCTATTTTCTCACAATTCTTTCAGCTTGTCAATCAAAGGCCTCATGTACACATCTAAATACTTTCCAAGAGACCTTGGACCTAGAATTAGCAGAGAAAGGAAATTAAATTCCTTGTTTATACACATTTAGATAGGCAGGTTGTACAACATAACAATAACTGACCAAGTACTAACCAAAGTGTTATTCTGACCCCGAGAATTAAATCAATCTATAGAAAGTCTGAGTCTAACATTTTGAACCTATGATGCAAAGTTTGGAAATTTCTTGTCAAAATCATTAAAAGCCTCCCCATCTGTCACATGTCTAAGCATATCGTCATCTATCTTGTATTCCATGTACCATCTCATCACCTCTGCTGTGTATAGAGACATGTACAAACCCTGCAATCTAGGAGTCAACGGAAAATAGCAAAGCACCTTGATAGCAGACTTGTTGTTCCTCTTCTTAGAGTTCCATCTAGATCTGTTACATATAGGATAGTAGTCCAGTTCTGCATGCTCTTTATAAAATAGGACACAATCATTTTTACAGGTGTGAATTTTCTTTTACCCAAGACCAAGATTGTTCAAGATCTTTCATACCTGATAATGGGTATCAAAAAGATTGTGATCAGGAGGAAGCAACTTATATATATGTAGCTGGATATTGTCAAAACCTTTATTTGAGATTTTGTGCTTCACTTGTATCTCCATTTGTTCCATTATGGCTCTCAAAACACTCTTTGGACATGTGGGATACACCAGGGATTAGGGTTTGAAGTAGAATCTTATTGTAATTATCTATCTCAGTAGTGTCGGTGTTTAAGGCTACAAAGACTGTGTCGTAATGAAGAGTATAATAACCTCCATCTTCGTGTTGGTGTCTACCATAACTATATGTTGGAAAAGAATGTGCAAATTCCATAATGGGGTTCCAAGAAGGGTCGCTAATACCGTTGGATGAGACACCCTGGTAACTGTACCCTGAGTTGAAGTTTGGTACTTCATCGTGCTCAGTCCATATAATGCAACTTCACATCATACCGTTCTTGTTCAAGTGCTGAGCCATGTCATGAACTGACATAAACTCTATGTTACAACATCTTCTGCATGGACACATGTAATGATTCTTTCCTTAATCATGTTGAATTACATATGACATAAACTCATAGATTTCGTTCATATACTGTTCATCGTCTATGTTCAACTGTATCCAACTCTTGTTCATATTTTGCGTAAGTTGTTATGAGCAAAATAATAAATAAGCCAGAAGTTAGCAAAATTATTAAAGAACCTAGCTAATTTTGGGACAATGCTCCGTTTTTAGTCATCAACATATATAATTAAACATCGTCAATTATAATTAAGGAAGGTAATAATTAAACATTAGGAAACATCTTATCATTCTAAAATTCATCCAATACTTAATAAATTACATAGCACAATAATATGTATTTAATTGTTTTAATCCACAAATTAATCATTTTCAAGTAATCTAACAGTTCACCATATATAGTCAAGACATCCAAGCATTATAGTTAATAAACAATGCTATAGCAAATTTCCGAAAACTCAAGAGTTGATGGATCGCCAGAAAACTCACTGTGTCGTACATAAATGAGTTAAATTTGGAAGAAAAAAAATAAGAGAGGAGATTATACCATCACTAACCAACAAGAGGAGAGGTGAGTAAGGTTTAGGAGGCCTCAATCAAACCTCCTCCGTTATGAATCAAAACTATCGCAAAAGATGGTGCTGAGAGAGGTTGAGAGAGGAGAAAATGAAATATGTTCGATCTGAAAGTGGAAACTGATGCAAAAAATTGAAATCACTTAGATGGCGAAACGTTTCGTCATCTAAGAGGTAAATTTCGTCGTATAAGTAAGACTAAAAACGACGAACAAAATTTGCAGTTTAGTATGAGACTTAGATGACGAAGTGGACCGGAAACACTTATTTCGTCGTCTAGTTCAGTACTTAGACGACAAAGCTGACGACAAATTGTTTATTCTTCGTCTTATATTGAAAGGACCCAACTCCGATTTAGCTTCCTAAACCGGAATCAAACCCCTTCTGAAAACACGAATTTTCAAAAACCATAGAAATTTCGGCAGAGTTTCACTATATCACGGAATTACCATTAACCTGCACCCGAAAATACACTTCATCCTATGCCGCGAAAGCCAAACCGTGGGCACCAATCCCATCCGGATTTCTCAAAATCATATCATCATAATATAAAGCAATAAGTAAAACTGTACTTTACTGAAATCCGGGGAAAAACATACGAAAATATAAACATCAGAGTATATATACATAAATACACAGCAGTAGGCTAAACAAGAAACCTACTGAGAAAGAAAAGTAGCTCGAATACTAAGCCTCCAACTACGACGTGCGACACCAGAATCCGAACTGCAACCTGGGCACGAAAACCGAAAAGCACAGGGAAAAGACATATAAACTGTTGGAGTGAGTGGGCGAAAATAAATGTCTTTCGTTGAATAATATATGTTATAAAAACATATGCGAGTCAAATGCATGAAAATAATAATGTACACGAGGAAAACTCTAACTCCTCAAGCATACAGAGCATGCATCGAAAATTCCACGGGGTCACTCATGGACACATCCGTGCTAGTACAGTCCGAATCATGAGATCCCAGACCCACACGTGATTCCAGCCAAAAAGGGCTCAGGTCAGGGTATCTGTTCCCACCTGGAAAATACATCGGCACAAGGAACAGAAATCTGTATCCAGCAGGAAATACATCGGCACAAGGTAACAGTTCCCCCCTGGTAAACATCCTCGGGGATCAGCCGGGATGCAAGTGTATCGATACAACCACATATACAAAGACTGTACTCTGTGTAAACCAAATCATAAATCGTTTCATGCAAGTGTAATAAGCATAATGTATATACATATTCATAATATATAATTATGAAAGTATATTCATCGATGCATATTCGTAAATGTATAATCATAAAGCACATGCTCATATAAATCATAATCTCATACGCATGCTCATGCTCGTAAAACGTACAATAAAGATTCACAATCAATCAGTGAAAAGAAATGTCCACTCACAGACAAGCACAGCACGGAAACGCGTTAATCCCGAGATCCGGCGGAAGATCCCTCGCCCAACGTACGATCTCGATCCCCTGAATAATCACAAAATATCACTGATCAAAATCACAATTCAATACTCTGAACCACACCTCGGAAACCAACCATTTTCGAAAATATATAACTCGGATACAAAAGAATCGTCGAAAATCCCAAAATACTCCACATAAACCCTCGACTTAAAATCCTCTACTCAAATCAACTCGAAAACCTCAAGCGCGATGATCGGGGTGCGATTTACGAGCAAAACGGCATAAAACTTAACAAAATTCAAAAATTCAACGCCTCGCTGGAGCTTCACTGTTGACCGCCGCCGACGGCGGCAGCGCGCCGTCACCGGAGAGATTTCCCGGTAAGAAAAACTCAGATTCCTTCTCCTCCTCGAGACTAATATTTTTCTCCACTACACCATCTCCCAATTCCGTCACAATCCACCGGAAATTAGCCCGAAACCTATGCCGGAATTCCTCCTCCTGTCACCGTCCCCAATCACCACAAACCTCAACCAAACTTAAATCTAATTACCCAGAAGGCATCGTAGAGTTGAGGGAAACCTTTCCTCCCACAATCCTGACACCGAATCTCACCGGAATCCGCCACCCGATTCCTGCGAAATCCCCCAATTTCAAGCTCTTCGTTCTCCATCAATTTCAACCAATCAAGTTCTAAACACTAGAAAATTACAAGGAGAAGCTAAACATACCAAAACCGTGGCCGGAGGTGGCCGGAAACGTCAAGTCTGACGGCGAGATTCAAACCGGGTCAACCCGACCCACCCAATCAACGGGTCAACGCGGGTCAAAACGGGTCAACACTGGTCAAACGGCTCAAAATGCAATTTTTCGATAATTTCTACGATTATTCGGCTATTTATACGTCGCGACTCGACTCTATCCGCAATTCGGATAACTCAAACTCAAACGGATAAGCACGACTAACTCAGCCATAATTTCAAATATTTATTTTATATTCATTGATTATCCGAAAAATCCTCGGAAAGCTCCCACGGTCTCGAAATCGAATTCTCCACATTTCCCACGAACAAACCCAAATCAAATTTGTGTCCAAAAATTAAGTCGTGAACGAAGTTGCATATTCGATTAATTACGATAAACCTCAATTACTCGTAAAACTCGCGGACTCAGCCGATTACTATACCAATTTCGGTCCGGTCGTCACAAATCTACCCCCCTTAGAAAAATTTCGACCTCGAAATTTACGTACCTGCTAAGTGAACAGATGAGGATACTGCTACCGCATGTGCTGCTCAGTCTCCCAAGTGGCTTCCTCAATCGAATGATTCTGCCATAAGACTTTCACAAGCGGTATAATTCTGTGTCTCAACTCCTGCTCATGCTGATCGAGAATCTATACTAGTTCCTCCATGTATGTCAAATCTTCTCGGATAGGAAGATGATATGGCGCTAAAACATGTGATGGATCTGGAATGTATTTCCGCAGCATCGAGACATGGAAAACATCGTGTACTCGAGCCATCTCAGAAGGCAACTATAACCTGTAAGCCACGACACCAACTCTCTCTATAATCTCATAAGGACCGATATACCTTGGCCGAAGCTTGCCACACTTCCCGAAACGGACTACTCCTCGCCAATGAGACAATTTCAGGAAGACCCAATCGCCTACCTCGAACTCGAGATTCTTTCTTTCTTCTCACATCTGCATAACTCTTTTGGCGATCTTGGGTAATCTTCAATATGTCTCTGATAATCTGAATATCCTCTGTGGTGCTCTTCACCAAATCAGGACCAATAAGCCATCGCTCACCTACCTCACTCCAACACAATGGAGTACGACACTGCCTTCCATATAGAGCCTCGTACGGTGCCATGTCGATACTGTCCTGATAGCTGTTGCTATAAGCAAACTCGATCAAATGCAGTTACTGGTCTCAATTTCCTCTAAACTGCAAAACACAAGACCGCAACATATCCTCGAGGGTCTGAATAGTCCTCTCAGACTGCCCATCAGTCTGAGGATGGAAAGCTGTACTGAAATGCAATTTGGTACCCAAAGCTCGCTGCAATGCCTGCCAGAACTCTGAAGTAAACTGACTATCTCGGTCAGAAACAATAGATACAGGTACACCATGCAAACGAACGATCTCTGCTAAATACAGCTTTGCTAACCTACCCACTGATATCTTCCTTGGAAGTGCAAGGAAATGAGCTGATTTCGTCAATCGGTCAACAATAACCCAAATACAAGTATTACCAGCAGAAGTACGCGGTAACAGATACACGAATTCCATGGTGATGTGCTCCCACTTCCAAACCGGAATCTCCAAGAGCTGTAACTTTCCCGCAGGCTTCTGTCACTCTGCTTTAACCTGCTGACAAATAAGACATTTGCTCACATATGTTGCAATCTCTCTCTTCATATTTCGCCACCAGTAATAGGCTCTGAGTGTACGAAACATCTTCGTATCGCTGGGATGCATAGCATAAGCAGAACAATGAGCTTCGTCTAAGATGTCCTTCTTTAAACCCTCCTCTCTGGGTACACAAATTCTGCCTCTAAATAGCAATGTACCATCATCACTCAACCGAAACTCTGTTGGCACACCATTCTGAATCATGGTCTTCTTGTCCAACAGATAGGAATCCGCATCCTGAGCTTCCCGAACCTGATCAACCAATACCGGTCGAACCTGGAAGCTAGCCAACAAGGCTCCATCATCATCCCACTCTAACTCAGCTCTTGTAGCTCCTAACTCTGCTAATATGGAAACTTTGGCCACACACACATGAAACAATGAAGCTTAAGATTTCCGACTGAGTGCATCTGTGACGACCCGGAACAGAATCAGTAGAGTAATCCATTTAATTCACGAGTTAGCGCGAAATCACGGTTTTTCGATAATTAATTGATTTGACGGTTTTGATCACGACTTAATTATCGGCCAAGAATTTGAGTTGAGTCTCTTCTCGAGAGTTGTTGTACACGTGATTTCGAGTTCGTGGGCGGTTCCGGATGAATATTTCGACGACCGAGGAATATAATATGAATATTTGAAGTTTTGAAATATCGTCGAGTTTATCCGAATCGTAATGGTTATCCGTTTTGGACAGTCGATGGTCCTGAGACGCGAGTATAAATATCAGAAATAGTCGAAAAATTGTCGAAAACACTGTTCGGGAAGTTTGACTGACGTTGACTGGCGTTGACCGTTGACTTTTCATGTTGACCGGTTCTCCACCGCGCGAAACGTGATGCCGCAATCGAATTTCGCGATTTCGGACACCTCCGGCTTGGACCTTGGTATATTTCGATTCCTCTATCGATTTGTAGTTGTTTAGAACTTGGAATTTTGTGATTTGATGCCGGATTGAGGGAGAACGGAGAGGTTGAACTTTGGGGATTTTCGCCGGAATCGGCCTTGATTGGGGGCGGCGCTCCGGTTGCTTTCAGGTGATGATGTTTGGTGGGTTCTGTTGGGTTTTGGATGAAGATCATTTCCCCTTTGATTTGGAGGGATGTGGTGGCGCGACGGCGCCGGAATCGAGCCGGGAAGTTTTCCGGCCGGTTATGCCTTTTGAGGTTTCGAGATGATTTTCGGCCAACCTCGCCGGAATTGGTGGTTGCCACAGTTGGGAAGTTGCTTGGCTTGAGGAGGAGAACATTGTGGGAGCTTGGCCGCCGGAAAATCTCTCTGGTTGACGGCGCGCCGCCACCGCCGCCGGCGGTTAACGGCGGAGCTCCGGCGACCCGTTGACTTTTTAGAATTTGATGATTTTAATGTCGTTTTACTCGTATTAGCGCCTCGATCGTCGCCTTGAGGTTTTCGAGTTAATTTGGGTACCGAATTTTCAGTCGAGGGTTTGAGTGGAGATTTCGGGAATTTCGTTGATTATTTTTGTATCAGTTAAACGTTTCCAGGAACGGTTGGTTTCCGAGGTGTGGTACAGTGTTGTGAATTGTGATTTTGATCAGATATATTTTATGATTATTCAGGGGATCGAGATTGTGCTTCGGGCGAGGGATCTTCCGTCGGACCACGTGATTAGCGCGAGTGTGCGTCTTGCTCACCTGTGAGTGGACAATTTCTTTTCACTGATAATCGCGAGTCTTTAATACACGTTTTACGAGCATGAGCATGCATATGAGATTATGATTTATATGAGCATGTGTTATACAATTATGTATTACGTATATGCATTTACATTATGCTTTATACACTTGCATAGAACTATTTATGATTTGGTTTACACAGAGTACAGTCACAGTATATATTGTTGTATCGATACACTTGCATCCCGGCTGATCCCCGAAGATGTTTACCGGGGGAGGCTGTGACCCCTGACCCGAGGCCTTTACCAGGGGGGGGCAGATCTCTGACCTGAGGCCTTTCTGGCTAGAATCACGTGTGGGTCTGGGATCCCGTGATTCCGACTGTACTGGTGCGGACGTGTCCATGAGTGACCCCGTAGAGTTTTACGCTGCATGCTTCATACGCTTGAGGAGTTAGAGTTTTCCTCATGTACTATATTATATCCATCTATTTAGACTCGCATATGTTTTTATGACATATATTATTCGGTGAAAGACATTTATTTTCGTCCACTCACTCTAACGGTTTTCATGTCTTTCCCCTGGGCTTTTCGGTTTTCGTGCCCAATTTGCAGTTCAAATTCTGGTGTCTCACGTCGCTGTCGGAGGCTAGTTGTTCGAGCTACCTTTCTTTTCCAGTAGGTTCCTTGTTTTGCCTACTGTTGTATATTTTGTATATATATACACTAGAGGTTGCTCTGATACGACACTGATACATGTTTTATGTGATTTTTCCCGGATTTTCTATATTATACAGCTATGTTTACTGTTTATTGCTATTGTTATGATATTGAGAAATCCGGATGGGATTGGTGCCCACGGTTTGGCTTTTGTGGCATAGGATGAAGTGTATTTTCCGGGTGCAGGTTAATGGTAATTCCGCGTTAGTAGCGTTACTCTGCCAAAAATTTTATGGTGTTTGTTGGTTCGTGTTTTCAGAAGGGGTTTGATTCCGGTTTAGGAAACTAAATCGGGGTTGGGTCCTTTTAGCATCAGCTACAAGATTAGCCTTCCCTGGATGGTACTCAAAGGTGAAATCATAGTCATTGATCAACTCCATCCATCTGCGCTGTCTCATATTCAAATCTGGCTACGTGCGCAAATAAGTGAGACTCTTGTGATCTGTATATATCTTGCACTGAGCTCCATACAAGTAATGTCCCCAACTCTTTAAGGCTAAAACAATAGCAGCCAACTCCAAATCATGGGTAGGATAATTTACTTCATGTGGTTTCAACTGTCTGGAACCGTAAGCCACCACTCTGCCATGCTGCATCAAAACACAACCAAGTCCCAATTTCGATGCATCGCTATAAACCACAAACTCTCCACTGTCGTCAGGTAGAGTCAGAACCGGTGCAGTAGTCAACTTCTCCTTTAAGAGCAAGTAACTCTCCTCACATGCATCGAACCACTCAAACTTGACGCCTTTCTTCGTCAATCTGGTAAGCGAAGAGGCAATCCGTGAAATATCCTGCACAAAGCGCCGATAATAACCTGCCAAACCCAAGAAACTCCTGATCTCTGGTACGGTGGTAGGTCTACTCCAATTCAACACGGCTTCAATCTTGTTAGGATCCACGCTGACTCCCTTAGCAGATATCACGTGACCCAAAAACTTCACGTTATTCAACCAGAACTCACACTTGCTGAACTTCGCAAACAACCGATTATCTCGCAAAATCCGCAAAATTGCTCGCAAATGCTTCTTGTGCTGGCCCACACTCCTGGAGTAAATCAGAATATCGTCGATGAACACGATCACAAACTTGTCCAGGAATCGTCTAAACACTCTGTTCATCAAGTCCATGAAAGCTGCAGAGGCATTAGTAAACCTAAACGGCATAACCAAGAACTCATAATGCCCATACTGTGATCTGAAAGCTGTCCTGGCCACATCTGACTCTCTGATCCTCAACTGATGGTATCCAGATCTGAGATCAATCTTCGAAAAAATTGAAGCTCCCTTGAGCTGATCAAACAAATCATCAATCCGTGGCAATGGGTCCTTGTTCTTCACGGTGACCTGATTCAGCTTCCGGTAATCGATACACAACCGCATGGAACCATCATTCTTCCTCACAAATAATACAGGAGCACCCCACGGTGATTCACTGGGTCGTATGAAACCTTTCTCCAGCAACTCTTGAAGTTGAATCTGCAACTCTTTCAACTCCGCTAGCGCCATACGATACGGTGCCTGAGATATAGGTCTAGTGCCTGGTACAAGCTCAATGGTGAAATCGATTTCTCGAACTGGAGGAACACCTGGTAACTCCTCCGGAAACACATCTGGAAATTCAGAAACAACCACAATGTCACCAATATCTGGTACAGTAGCTTTTGTATCCACAACATGAACTAAGTATGCAACACAACCCTTCTTCATCATTCCCTCGGCCTTCATCGCTGAAATCACACATGGCAATGAAGTATTCTTCTCACCGCGAAACAGTATCTCTGGAAAACCTGGACGTCGAAACACAACCTCCTTCTTGTGACAGTCAAGCATAGCCCAATGTGTCTCCAAGAAGTCCATACCCAAAATCACATCAAAATCGACAATATCCAGCAATAATGAATCTGTGGCTAAACCATAATCTCCAACAAAGATCTCACAATCTCTATACACCCAACCAATACTCATAACCTCACCGGATGGATACAACACCCTCCACAACCCCGGAAGTAGAGATGCAGGCATGGTAGCTAAAGATGACAATCTATATGATATAAATGAATGCGTAGCACCTGGATCTAGCAAAGTAAGTATTGGATAGCCAAAAACATGCAACGTACCAATAACAACCTCCAGTGAAGCTCTACCCTCGCGCAATGACATAGCATGAACCCTGGCCTGTCTAGCTGGTCGTCCACACTGCTGGTGACTCTGTTATCCACCCTGTCCAGAAGACTGCACTGGTCGAGCTCTAGAAGTGGTACCTCGATCTCCTCCGGAACTCTAAGCTGTCTGTCCACCAACACCAACAGGCTGGAAACATTCCCTCGCAAAGTGACCCTCATGGCCACAACGAAAACAAATGGTAGGGCCTCACTGACAAAGACCAAAGTGGTACCTATTGCAGAGATTGCACAATGGATAATCCCTCGGTACAGCAAAAGTGCTACGGGTACGTCGAGGATAGCTGGATCCGCTAGAACTCCCACTGGACTGTGTTTCTATGGCTGATCCCTCCTCCATCTCTGTCTCTGTCTAGCTGTACTAGCCGGTGGTCTATATGGTATACTTCCAGATAATGATGCCGATCCGTAGGTGCCTGAAATCAGCCTCCTGGAAGGTCCCTGACTCGGTCCACCCTCCTCGAATCGTCGAGACTGGAATCTCATCTGTCTTTCCTTCTCTATGTCCTCGCCTCGAAGTGCAACACTCACAAACTCATCAAAGTTGTTCCGAGGCATCGTAGTTAAAGTTCCCTTGATGTTCAGGTTCAAACCCAACTCAAATCTCTGGCACTTGGCTTCATCCGTAGCCACCATGTCGCGAGCAAACCGAGATAAGCGAGTAAATCTATCCCGGTACTCAAGTACTGACATGCTACCCTGTCTCAAGTTGGTGAACTCCTCATACTTTCGCTGCTGTGTAGCCTGGTTGAAATATCTCCGCATAAACAAATCCCTGAACAAAGTCCATGGAGTATCAACCGGAACTCTATCAGTGCTAACCCACCAGAAGTATGCATCAGACTCAAGTAAACCAACTGCTGCCACTGTCATCTGCTCAGGAGTGAAACGCAGACGCTCACAAACTCATTCACCCTGAACCAACCAAGCCTCACATATCTCTGGATCAGCTAAATCCGAGAAAACAGTCGCTCCAGCAGTTCGAGCTTTGACCACAGGGTCAAAACGCTCCTCCAAACGTAATACTCGCATAAGCAAGTCATGCGTCTAGCGATCCTCATCAGGATCCACATCCCTATTGACATGGGGACCACGTCTAGGAGGCATCCTAATGATAAGAGAAAAGCATTAGTTACAAGGCACAAAGAACGTAATCATGAAACTTCAGACATTTGAAAACATACAACACCCGAAGCATTGATGAGTAACCGCTGGCCAGTCGGGTCATCGCTCCAGACATGCTGTATAATCTCAAATACCCTTAGCATCATAACTACAGAAGTCTACAGAACCTAAAACCTAATGCTCTGATACCAAGCTGAAAGGACCCAACCCCGATTTAGTTTTCTAAACCGGAATCAAACCCCTTCTGAAAACACAAACTTTCAAAACCCATAGAAATTTCGACAGAGTTTCACTATATCGCGGAATTACCATTAACCTCCACCCGAAAACACACTTCATTTTATGCCACAAAAGCCAAACCGTGGGCACCAATCCCATCCGGATTTCTCAAAATCATATCATCATAATATAAAGCAATAAGCAAAACTGTACTTTACTGAAATCCGGAGAAAAACATACGAAAATATAAACATCAGAGTATTCAGAGCGACCTCTTGTATATATACATAAATACACAGCAGTAGGCTAAACACGAAACCTACTGAGAAAGAAAATTAGCTCAAATACTAAGCCTCCGACTGCGACGTGCGACCCCAGAATCTGAAGTGCAAACTGGGCACGGAAACCAAAAGGGAAAAGACATATAAACCGTTAGAGTGAGTGGACAAAAATAAATGTCTTTCGCCGAATAATATATGTTATAAAAACATATGCGAGTCAAAATGCATGAAAATAATAATGTACACGAGGAAAACTCTAACTTCTCAAGCGTACAAAGCATGCATCGAAAATCCCACGGGGTCACTCATGAACACATCCGTGCTAGTACAGTCCGAATCATGGGATCCCAGACCCACACGTGATTCTAGTCAGAAAGGCCTCAGGTCAGGGTATTTGTTCCTACCCAGAAAATACATCGGCACACGGAACAGAAATCTGTACCCACCCGGAAATACATCGGCACAAGGTAACAGTTCCCCCCTGGTAAATATCCTCGGGGATCAGCCGGGATGCAAGTGTATCGATACAACCACATATACAAAGACTGTACTCTGTGTAAACCAAATCATAAATCGTTTCATGCAAGTGTAATAAGCATAATGTATATACATATTCGTAATATATAATTATGAAAGTATATTCGTCGATGCATATTCGTAAATGTATAATCATAAAGCACATGCTCGTATAAATCATAATCTCATATGCATGCTCATGCTCATGCTCGTAAAACGTATAATAAAGACTCGCAATCAATCCGTGAAAAGAAATGTCCACTCACAGACAAGCACAATGCGCAAACGCGCTAATCCCGAGATCCGGCAGAAGATCCCTCGCCCAACGTATGATCTCGAACCCCTAAATAATCACGAAATATCACTGATCAAAATCACAATTCAATACTCTGAAGCACACCTCGGAAACCAACCATTTCAGAAAATATATAACTTGGATACAAAAGAATCGTCGAAAATCCCAAAATACTCCACATAAACCCTCGACTTAAAATCTGCTACTCAAATCAACTCGAAAACCTCAAGGCGACAATCGGGGTGCGATTACGAGCAAAACGGCATAAAACTTGACAAAATTCAAAAAGTCAACGTCTCGCCGAAGCTCCACCGTTGACCGCTGCCGTCGGCGGAGACGCGCCGTCACCGGAGAGATTTTCCGGCGAGGAAAACTCAGATTTCTTCTCCTTCTCGAGCCCAATACTATTCTCCACTACACCATCCCCCAATTCCGTCACAATCCACCAGAAATTAGCCCGAAACCTATGTCGGAATTCCTCCTCCGGTCACCGTCCCCAATCACCACAAACCTCAACCAAACTCAAATCTAATTACCCAGAAAGCATCGTGGAGTTTAGGAAAACCTTTCCCCCCACAACCCCGACACGGAATCTCGCCGGAATCCGCCACCCGATTCCGGCGAAATCCCCCAATTTCAAGCTCTTCGTTCTCCATCAATTTAAACCAAATCAAGTTCTAAACACTAGAAAATTACAAGGAGAAGCTAAACATACCAAAACTGTGGCCGGAGGTGGCCTGAAACGTCAAGTCCGACGGCAAGATTCAAACCGGGTCAACTCGACCCACCTAGTCAACGGGTCAACGCGGGTCAAAATGGGTCAACACTGGTCAAACGACCTAAAATGCAATTTTTCGATAATTTCTACAACTATCCGGCTATTTATACGTCGTGACTCGACTCTATCTGCAATTCGGATAACTCAAACTCAAACGGATAAACACGACTAACTCGACGATAATTTCAAATATTCATTTTATATTCCTTGATTATCCGAAAAATCCTCGGAAAGCTCACACGGACTCGAAATCAAATTCTCCACATTTCCCACGAACAAACCCAAATCAAATTCGTGTCCGAAAAATAAGTTGTGAACGAAGTTGCATATCCGATTAATTACGGTAAACCTCAATTACTCGTAAAACTCGTGGACTCAGCCGATTACTATACCAATTCCAGTTTGGGTCGTCACATATATATTATATAAACGACGAATAATTTGTTCGTCATCTATGGGATATTACTTAGACGACGAAAACAGAGTTTCGTCGTTCTTAGATGACAAATGTCCATTTCATCGTCTAGAGTATTACTTAGACGATGAGTGGGCGGCGAATCCAAGTTTCGTCGTTTAAGTGGTCACCAAATGACGAAAATTGTTTCCAAAACGACGATGCTATATTTCGTCTTCTAAGTGATTGTCACCAAAACGAAAATTGTTTCCAAAACGAAACCTTAGTTGGTTCATCGTCTAAGGTCAAATTTCAAGTAGTGGTTTGGGAGGTTCTCTAGAGCCATGAAGAAGTTTGGATATCGACAAAGTAATTTTGATCATATCTTGTTCATCAAATGCAAGGATGGTAAGATTATTTCTTTGATTGTGTATGTGGATGACATGGTTGTTACAAGTGATGATCCAGTTGAGATGGAACAATTTAAAGAGAGTTTATCTCAAGAATTTGAGATGAAATATTTTGGCCAAAAGAAGTATTTCTTGGGAATTGAAGTTGTAAGGTTCAAACTAGGAATCACTTTGTCACAAAGGAAGTTGTGCTTGATCTTCTTACTGAAAAAGAAATGTTAGATTGTAAACCAGTTGACACTCTTGTTGAGATGAATCACAAGTTGGCATTGTATCATGATCAAATTTGATATTCGAAGTCTGCACGAGGTAAAGGCATATTGTTTTCAAAGAATAGCAATTTTGAAGTTACAAGATGTACAGATGTAAACTGGGCGGGTGATAGGACCAGTCATAAGTCCACTTCTTGGTACTTTACTTTTATTGGAGGTAGTCTAAGAAGCAGAAAGTGGTTGTAAGGTCTAGTGCTGAAGTAGAATATAGCTGCATGGCTCATGGAGCATGTGAACTATTGTGGATACGACATGTATTAAAGGAATTGGGTTACAAGAATCTGAAACCAATGGATTTATCATGGAAAATCTAGATAAGAAGATTATCAGGTTTCCCTTTGTAACTTTTGAAGAACAACTAACGGATGTACTGACTAAGAGATTGTCACACCAAGCATTTGAAGACTAGATTGGCAAGTTGGATATTGGTTGATATCTATGCTCCAACTTTGAGGGTGAGTGTTGGAGAATATAGTCTTAATGTAATTAGAATGAACTCTTTCGTAGATATGATAGGATTGTGTAGATATATTTTTCTTTTAGGAAACCACTTGTAAAGCTTTATTAACCCCAAAATTGGGATGAATGAAATCATTGAATTCTCCCTGAATACTTTTCTACTTGGTATCAGAGCCAGGTTTCTCTCCAATCGCGTCCCGAGCCCATTGGGCTCGAATTGAATTAGCCATTTGAATAATTGTTGCGTTGGCTCCAGCTGAATGAATTGGGCCTTCAAAAAATTGTTGTGTTTGCTCCAGCTGAATGTATGGCCAAGAGTCGATGTGAATTCCAG
Source organism: Geum urbanum (assembly GCA_946800695.1). Taxonomy (NCBI): domain Eukaryota; kingdom Viridiplantae; phylum Streptophyta; class Magnoliopsida; order Rosales; family Rosaceae; genus Geum; species Geum urbanum. Next base: position 6,883,365 of record OX327006.1, read on the forward strand.
ACTTGGTTGCACATGTTAACATTGTAGTTAGGTTGCACGTGAGAGAACATGTTGGATTGGAGATCCAATATCGAATAGGAAAATATAAAATATAACTTAAATGAATGTGGACTATTCTTAATTGTACTAAGCCTTTTTATGAACCCAACACCTTAAGGGTGGTTAAGTTATGACAATTTCGATACAATGACGGACCCCATGTATCATGTGTTAGTACGTGAACTTGTACACACACAATTGTCCCACACTTAGTCACTCCAAACGGGTCAACACAGCTCGGACCAAACGCAAGACAGCAATACAGGCTCCAACTTTAAATAAGGAAGTAACACCATCTGAAAGCCCACGCGCTCGGAACGACAAACGGAAGGCATCAGGACAAATCATGAACAAACGAGCAGGATCCCACATCGAAGAGCAACAAAAGACCCTATACTCAATCGCCAATATATACAACACATTTATGGCAGTTACAAGGTACGCCCGTTACTCAACCAATACTATTGTTACGCTTCATACACTAACTTGAGCATCGGAGAGTCGAAGGCGGGAACAACCCGTCAAGGATTCTAACGACCATTTGGTGTATTACTCTTAACAGCAGGTAAAGGACATCATACGCGCGACATCTCAGATCATCCGAATTGACCACATCTGCATTTCTACTGGGACTCCTACGGAGTTTGGTAGAAACAATTGGCGTCGTCTGTGGGAAACAAGCAATCGTAAACCACCCGAAACCGTAGCAACGAAGATGGCAACAGACCACGTTACACACGAAAGCCGAAAGACGAGAGACGCGTCCGTCGACGCAATCAGCAGTCAACGACCTAACGGAGGACGAAGTAGCAGCCCACCTCGTGAAAGAACTCCAAACGACCCGAACCCAAAGAGATCAGGAACGCCAAGCCCGACAACGCTTGGAGGATCGGCTCGACGCGTTCATCCGAAGCCAAGAGACCCAACCAGAAGAATCTGGACCAACGGAGGAACCAGGGACGAGCGGGCAAGCCATCAGGGTAGACCCACCGTGGGGACAGCGAAACAACCGGCTCCCAGGACCTCCACCGCCGCCCTAAAGGACACGAGAGTACGATGACGAGGAACCTACCACCACAGTCGGGAACGCCATGCTTCGGCGAATGGTGGAGATGGAGGCCGATATCATGTCACTAAAGAAAAGCACGTACACCGGGCTAAAAGGAATGTACACTCATCGTGTGAGCCCCTTATCGAACGATATCCTGGCGCAGGGCAGGGATCCGTACTCCAAAACCGTCAAGGTCAGCAGGTTCAACGGGAAGGGAGACCCGCGAACGCACATTAACGAGTACCAATCCGCCACCGCAGGTACCCGGTACTTGGATGCAACCCTCTGTTTCCTGTTTCAACAGACACTGGCGGAAGAAGCACGAAACTGGTTCTACGAGGTGCCAACGGGATCCATCCACTCGTTCGATGAACTCACATAATGCTTCCTCAAGTGATACCGGCTACAGGGCAAGTACAACACCGCCAACACGCTACTAAAGGTCCGTCAGGGGGACAATGAAAACCTATCCGACTTCATCAACCGGTGCAGAGCCCTTGCGAACATGTGCAGAAACCTTGACAAGAACGTAGCAAAAACGGCGCTACTAGAGAATCTGACTGGATACCTGTTCATGGAGAAGATGGTCAAAAAGGACCACCTCGGGTACGACGAGATCATCGACCTAATCGTCCAGAAGGCACTGGTGGAAACCCACGTGTACGGAGCGCAAGGTCCAAGCACGACACAGACCTCGAAGACACACGGATAAACACAAGATCGCCCGTCGTCTCCCCATACAGCCAAGAATCCGCCACCGAAAGCACAGCATACTGCGTCCCACAAACGCGAAGACCATTATCGCGAACACAGGAACCACAAGCAGTATCAGCAGACGCATCGTGAGCGCTCACCACCGCGAAACCCACCACCCATAGATCCACACCAATGACGCACAGTCTTCTCCATCACCTAGGGCACAAACAAGGAAGTGTTCAAGCAGAACAAACGACAAATCCGCCCGTCCATGCCTAGGGCGCCCGGCATTACCCCTATACAGAACAACAGGGGAACGTGGTACATATATCATGATTCGAATACCCACAACACCAATGATTGCGAAATCTTAGCCAAGGAAATCGAACGATTGCATACGAAGGGAACGCTGATCTTCCAAGCAACGAACGCGGAACGCCCGGTGACAGATATACGAACAAGGGGCACCATCAACAACATCACTGGCGGGAAGCGGAAGGCCGAATGCCCACGGGAATGAGAAGAACCTCGACCTAGGGACGTATTTGCGGTACATCCCAGAAATCCACCAAAGGCTGTCAAGGAGGATTGGCCCCCAATCACCTTCACCTACGAGGAAGAAGGCAATCAGAACAGCATGCTCCCGTTCGTCATCGACGGAATGGTGGACCGATACTTAGTCAAGCGCATCCTCATCGATAACGGAGCATCCGTCAACATCATCTTTCGAGAGGCATAAAAAGGCCTCAAGCGCCCGAAATGCAAGATGACGCAGGACCATGAAAGCATCACCAGCTTCTCAAGTGAGACCACGTACCCCCTCGGTAGCAACTACGTGCGATTCGGCATCGGTGCACCAGGAACCCTACAGAGCGAAATCAGAACAGACTTCGTTATCATAGACCTCAACACGTCCTACAACATGATCCTGGAACGACCAGGTATCTCGAAGCTGAGGCTGATCATCGCAGGCCACATGCTCATGGAAAAGTTCCCAACAGACTACGGAATCGGCATGATCAGAGGGTATGATTTAGTGGAAAAAACTGTTCGACCAGACAAACACAACACGCGATTGGAAGTACTCGCAGTGGCGGAGTGTTCCCCTGAGGAGCAGCAACCTAATGACCCGCGTGACGGATTGAACACTATTCGGTCCGCCCAAGAACGGGAGGGGCTATGCACGATACAACTATCCTATGAACACCCAGAGCGCACGATCCACATCGGTGCGCATTTAGAGCCCGACATGGCAGCTCGGCTAACCCAGGTCCTGACGGACTGCCAACAGGTATTCGTATAGTCTTACACGGACATGCCTGGAACCGCCTTAAGCATCATCTCCCACAAACTCAGCATCAGCTCACTGGCAAGGTCGGTAAAGCAAAAACGGCGGGCGTATTACCAAGAATGATGTGCGGTTATGCACGCGGAGGTCGACAGGCTACAGAAAATCGGTTTCATCCGAAAAGTTGACTACCCAAAATGGATCTCCAACGCCGTTATGGTCAAGAAACAAAACGGATCTTAGCACATGTGCATAGATTACAGCAATTTGAACAAGGTCTGTCTAAAAGATAGTTTCTCGTTACCCCGGATCGATTAGCTCGTAGACGCCACTGCCGGGCACGAACTACTGTCCATGATGGACGCATACTCGGGGTATAATCTAATCCTCATGAACCCCGAAGACCAGGAGGCCACGTGTTTCACAAAGGACAAGGGGCTCTACTGCTACGTAGCCATGCCGTTTGGCCTAAAGAATGCGGGCTCCACGTACCAAAGATTGATGAACATCATATTTGACCGGCTGACGGGCGAAATTATAGAAGTCTACATCGATGACATACTGGTCAAGAGCACCAAGGCAACAGATCACCCCAAACACCTACAAACCGTGCTCAAACTCCTAATCAAGAACGGCATGCGATTAAACCCGGCCAAATGCACGTTCGGCGTAACCACAAGCAAGTTTCTTGGATACATCATCAACAAGGGTGGCATCGAGGCCTCGACAATAAAGGTCAAGGCAATACTAGACATGCAACCCCCCACGACCAAGGCCGAACTCCAAAGCCTCACGGGAAAACTGGCATCCCTCAATCGCTTCATCTCCCGTTATTTAGACAAGTGTGCACTGTTCTTTAAAGCCCTCCGAACGAAAAACAAGCGAAGCGTCGTTTGGACAACCGACTGTGAAGCAAAGTTTGCATCAATCAAGCAGTACCTCACCTCAATCCCCCTCTTGTCCAGACCCGTGAAGGGAGAAGCCCTCTACCTGTACCTATTTGCTTCCCTAACGGCCGTCAGTTCGGCCCTGGTCCGAAGAGAAACGAATTCCGAATTGCCAGTCTTCTTTATCGGAAAAGGCATGACGCCCCTAGAGACCCGTTATCCTACAATCGAGAAAGTGACACTTGCACTCGTCTCAACTGCAAGGCGACTCAGGCCATACTTCTAAGCCCACAGCATCCACGTCCTCATCAATGTCCCATTGCGACAAGTATTACAATCGCCCGACCACAGTGCTCGACTGGCAAAGTGAGCCGTCAAGCTAAGCGAATACGACATCCACTACGCGCCCCGAATAGCAATAAAGGGTCAGGCTATCGCAGACTTCATAGTCGAGTACACGGAGGCCGAAGGGCCAATGGCGACACCGCCAGTCCTCGAGATGTCGCCCGTTAGCACGGAGCCTCCCAAGGAAAAACCCCCAACACCTGAATCGCAATGGAACCTTTACGTGGACGGGTTATGCACCAAGAACACCAGTGGGGCTGGGATAATCCTCACCGGGCCCGGGGGCGTACGAGCCGAGTACGCACTAAGATTCGAATTCAAAACAACAAACAACGAGGCCGAATACGAACTCTTGTCGTCGGTCTATAGCTGGCCCGAAACTCAGAAGCCCCAAGCATCAACATCTTCAGCGATTCACAGCTAGTCGTCAACCAAATCCGAGGCGATTTCAAGACAAATGGTAATACGATGACGGCATACCATGACCACGTATGCACAATGTTAAGCAAGCTCAAGTACTTCAACATCAACCACATCCGAAGGGGAAGAAACACCAAGGCAGACGCACTTGCCCGTTTAGCAACGTCGCCCGTAGATACGGAGCCAGGGCAACGAGTAGTGGAAGTGCTGAAGAGGCCAAGCATCACGAAAATGCCAGAAGAGATCTTCACGATCGAACCACACACAGCTAGCTGGATGGACCCGATCATCAAATACAAGATAAGGGGTGAACTACCAGCAGACCGAGCCCAGGCACGAAACATCATAGCCCGAGCAGTCAACTTCAGCATCTGACATGACAGCCTACACAGACAAGGGAAGACATGGGCCAACCTCAAATGCATTATACCAGAGCAAGGCGACAAGATACTCAGGGAAATCCATTCGGGCGTATGTGGCCACCACGTGGGAGCACGATCCATCGCACAAAAGGCACTCCGTTGCGGATTCTAGTGGCCCACCATCCACGCGGATGCAACCACAATCACTACGACCTGCCATCAGTGCCAACTCTACGCACACAAGAATCACGCACCCACGGTTCCCCTATCGATCCTCACCTCTCCTATTCCGTTTGCACAGTGGGGACTCGATCTCATCGGAGAGCTTCCGAAATCGAAGGGCCAATATCGATACATCATAGTCATCATTGACTACCACACCAAGTTTATTAAGGCGGAACCAGTGATCAAGATCACAACCGAAAAGGTGAAGAGATTCCTATGGCGTTTCCTCTACTGTCGCTATGGCACCCCGCTCAACATCATCACCGATAACAGGCCGCAATTCTACAACGACGAGCTCAAGGCATTCTGCAAAAGGCAAGGTACCAATCTGATATTCACATCACCAGCACACCTACAAACAAAAGGACAGGTAGAAGCAACAAACAAAATCATCAAGGAAGGAATCAAGAAGAAGATTGAACTCATCAAGAAAGGAGACGTTTGGTACGGACGATGGCCCACCTTACTCCCCGAAATACTATGGTCAATCCGAACTACGACAACGGCAACAACAAGAGAAACCCCGTTTAGCCTCACATTCGGAACGGAGGCCATACTACCACTCGAGCTCACGTATAGAAACCCAAGAATCGAAAGCTACGACCCAACCACCAACGGCGAAGGACTTAGACTCGACAATGACCTCCTAAAAGAAAGGCGCGACACGGCACACCTTCACAATACCGCGAACAAGCAGCGAGTCGCTCGACTATTCAACCAGCGTGTGAAGGAGCGCCCACTCCAACTGAGGGACTGGGTCATGAAAGTAATTTAAACGAAGCCCAAGGGATTACGTCAGTCATGGGAAGGTTCATACGTCATCGACACAGTCGCAAGTTCAGGTACATTTTACATCAAACACATGTTCGGAAGACGGATAGGCAATCCCTGGAATACACAGCACCTAAGGAAGTATTTTCATTAAGTATTCATCTACCTGCGTTTGAGCACGTTTTGTAATCTAAACGCACGTTAATCTAGTGATTGTAAACTTTTGCATATTTACGTTTTGTTGTGTGCCAGTAGCAATAAATGTATACATCAAACGCACTCAGACAAGCAATGTAAACGAAACAAAAGGTACTTAGATATATTTTCCAAAAGTTGTATAATTCATTAAACACAGGCAGGCGCGAAAGTACAAGGCAAAAGCAAAAGAAAGCAAAAGTACAAGATAGACTAGTTGGCCCCTGCAGCAGCATCAACCCCACCCTCCGCAGGTACTGGCCCGTCACCCCCAGCAGGCGCCTCGACATCCGGCTCCTCAAGCGAGCGCTTCAACTTCTCAGCCTCAGCGGCCTGCCATGCCTCAAACTCGTCCACCTTAACGAACGGCAGCACGAGTGAGGAGAAGTCCTCATACTGGACGTTGGCTTCAGCAGCAACCAAGTCCTCGAACTCCTCCGAATCCTTGAAAGCCTGGACCACGTCAGCCCTGACCTTCTCAAACTCGGAAGAAGCCTTGTACTCGGCCACTGCCTCCTCCGCAATCCTCTGACGGACTTCCTCCGTCACGGCATGAGCTCGGGCCTCCGCCAGCTCGCGCTCCAGCTCCGTTATTCTCGCACCGCTGGATGACCGGTGGGTGGCCAGGTCGGTCTCCAGGATGGCAACCCCGGATTGCGCCTCCTCCAAGTCCTTCCTCAGCTCATCGGCCTCACGCACAAGCTCGTTTACCCGTGCAATCTTCCAATTGGCTATGTTAGTGGACTTGGTCAGAGCCTGTTGCAGCTTGCCCGTGTTAGCCTAAAGATTCCGGTTTTCGGCCTTCGCCTTCAACAGCATGGTAGTCTGCAACATCGACCCCTCGAGCCCATTGATGAGGAAGAGATGATGCTGGAGCTGTATACAGGTGTCAAACGCTGCACTGAGGGATTCTCTCGGGTCGGCGCCCAGCTGACGCCACTTCTGGAGAGATTCAATGCCCTCATCCATGGAGCTTTGGATACGAGCAATGAACTCTAACGAGAGCGCTATCTCGCCTACAATAGCAACAGTCACGGCAGGGGAGGTCTCATTGGACGGACCCCGCGAGCGCTTCAACGGGCGATTGGAGGTGCCTTGGCTATCTGGCCTCCTAGCCGAGGTCTCGGACCGGCGGCCATCCGCCTCTCCAGGCTGACGGATGGGGGAGATCTTGAACGAACTCCTCGAGGGGCCCATGTGGGTGGACGGAGACTTGCCCTGGCTAACGCGCATGTCCACGTGTTCAACACGACGCTTGTCGCGCTCCCTAATGCGTGTCTCCTTCTCTTGCCGGAGGCGCTCCCTTCGGTCTTGCCCGCCCTCTCCCCTTTGAACATCGAGGGCAACTTCTTCAGCCCGTCCCTTGGGGATGACGGATGGGGCTGAGACAGCTGCGCCCACGGCTTGGACCTCCTTATCTCCCTCCAGTACCGGGTCCAGGTACTCGTTGCAGTTGAGGGGATGCATCACACCCTGAGGAGTGTCGCCCTGCACCAGCTGGCCGCTCGCGTCTTCGACTACCATTCGAGCTTGCCGGGCCCTCTCCATGAGCACCAACATCTGCTGGTGGGCAGCATCCTACTTGGTAGAGGATCTTTACTTCTTCATCTTAGCTTCAACAAAAAGTATACACAAGGGTCAGCCCGACAACCTACACAAACGGAGTAGTCAAATTCCATGAACAGGAAGGATACGTACCAAGAGGGCATGAGAGACCACAACGTTCGACAAGCTCCCAGTAATTAGCTGCCCAGAAATTTCACGTGTCTGGGTGGGGGTCAAAAGCAAACTTAATTCACGCCAACTGCTTCTCCTCCAAACGGGTGAGGGAATACGAACTTTGGTCTGCAAAAGCACAAACATATTATCAAGTACGGATACAAACTTCAAACAAAGCAAATGCCATTAGTCGACACTATATCACACCTAGTGGTTGAAAAGACTCTGGGACTGGGTGTATTTGATCGCGTCCGCGCGATAGAGCACCATCCGGCTTGTCGAATTCCCACTCACCACCGACAAGGCTGTGATACCTGTGCCAGGCTGTGGAGGAGGAATGAGGCTCCGTTAGCCACCACTTCGTTCAGGGCTCGATCGTCATTGTACTCTTGTCCTTCATACGAGGAGAATACTTCAAACGGAAGAAGTGCCCGATCTTCGCCCGTGTGGGGAACTGCAGCCCAGTTAGCTTCCAGATATTGTGGAAGGCAATCAATATGCGCGTCAACGTTGGCCCGCATTGGCCTAACGTGATGTTAAAAAGCGCAAGCGCATACTGGAAGAACGGATGAAGGGGAAGCTTCAGCCCGGCCTTCAGCTGGAACTCGCTCATGCACACGTAGCCACGCGGAGGGCGTGTGAACGACTCACCCTGACAGGGTGCCCTCAGCTTCACCGTATGTGGGATGTGGTAGTCCCGGTACCACCGCTTGATCTCCCGCACCGATAGGGACCCCTCAGGCTCCTGGACCACTTGGTCGTCCGCCAATCGCCACAATACGGGCATGCCCTGAGGAAGAACAGGAAGGGCAGCCCCAAACGCCCACTCACCGCATGGGAGCACGACATATCCATCTGATCCCCCGGAAGAGAAGGATGCGTCAACGTTCGACACACTCGACCCAGGTTTCTGCATGTTCGGCACTGACGACCTACGCAGAGCACTACTGGCGTTAACGGACAGTGGGAAGACGCTCAGTACGCTATCAGACGAAGAGTCCGAAACACTATAGGATGAAACCCAGGACCCTATACGGAACCTAGGGATTGACGGAGGCGACTCATCACTGGATACAGCTACCAATTCCATGATCCTAAGAGAAAAGCAAACATGCAATAAGCCAAACGGCGAACATGTAGACTGTCACAACCCCAATCCCCCAGCAAAAACAAGTACCAACCCTTCCTAATACCCAAAATTCGATCAAACAACCAAAAAGCAACAAAAGCCCAAGAACTTGAAGCTGTTCTTCCCAATACCTAGAAAAACCCAGAAATTCTCTTTACATTGCAACACAAACCCATAAATTTACCCCAAAAACAGTACCCAAAACAAGTACAAAAATAATACACCAAAAAAATTTGTTGAAACGCAACAAGAGCAAAGACACTACCTTTGAAGAGATGAGATGAAAATTCACGAGATGGCAACATTCCAAGATTGATAAGCAAGCAAATCCGAGAGCACGTTTACGCAGAGTTTCAGTTCAAGCAAGCAAAGTGTAAAAAGGTGAAAGTGAAAGGACCACTATTTATAGGCAACAACTTTAACCCTAGGCAAACGCCTACCGTTTATTTTCAGCACTTCCAACCACAGGATTACGACACGTGTCTCACGCGCCCCACGCGCTCCCGCCTAAATTAATTACCCTACCGCTTCGAATTCGGCGCGCCACGCGTCACGTATGCAGCAAACAACTGAAATAAACCGTCTGACACACAATCACCTCAAGCGACAGATAACCGTTATGAAGACGAAAATGTCAGAATACGAAAAGACAAGAGGAGCCCACTTCGAAAACAGTAACACCATTTCGGAGTCCACCCGATATGCAAGTGACAGTTATGCTTGCTCTATTATGGGCACGGTCGATACCATCATGACCTGCGTCATTGATCGGGGCTAACGGACTGAGGTCTGGGACCTCCCGTTACGCATCCACCCGATAGAGCAATACCTGATAGGCAAGTGGCAGTTATGCTAGCGCTATCATGGGCACGGTTGATACCATCATGACCTGCGCCATTGATCGGGGCTAACGGACTAAGGTCTGGGACCTCCCGTTACGCATCCACCCGACAGAGCAATACCCAACACGTAAGCAGCTCCAAATAGCAACATCAGGTTTCGGAGTCCAACCCGATAGCCGAACAGCAACAACGTTCGCGCTATCGTGAGACGAGTAGCAACATCACTTGTCGCCACATAAGCGGCTCCAAACAGCAACATCAGGTTTCGGAGTCCAACCCGATAGCCGAACAACAACAACGTTCACGCTATCGTGGGACGAGTAGCAACATCACTTGTCGCCACGTAAGCGGCTCCAAACAGCAACATCAGGTTTCGGAGTCCAACCCGATAGCTGAACAGCAACAACGTTCGCGCTATCGTGGGACGAGTAGCAACATCACTTGTCGCCACGTAAGCGGCTCCAAACAGCAACATCAGGTTTCAGAGTCCAACCCGATAGCCGAACAACAACAACGTTCGCGCTAATCGTGGGACGAATAGCAACATCACTTGTCGCCACATAAGCGGTTCCAAACAGCAACATCAGGTTTTGGAGTCCACTCCAATAGCGAAACAGCAACAAACGACCGCACCATCGCGGAACGAGGCCCCACAGCACGACACTTCGACTTTCGACCTCAAAATCAGCTCTTTATCGGAGAGTTGGGGGACTCGGGGTTATCAGGGTGCCCCCCCCCCCTTTATCGAGTGACCACGTGTGCAAAATCTGGACAAAGCCTTGCAACTCCCCAATCAAGAGCTGATTCCCTTGACTTGGGGACTTGGGGGACTTGTTAGTACGTGATCATGTACACACACAATTGTCGCACACTTAGTCACTCCAAATGGGTCAACACAGCTTGGACCAAACGCAAGACAGCAATACAGGCTCCAACTTTAAACAAGGAAGCAACACCATCCAAAACCCCACGCGCTCAGAACGACAAACGGAAGGCACCAGGACAGATCATGAACAAACAAGCAGGATCCCACATCGAAGAGCAACAAAAGACCTCATACTCAACCACCAATATATACAACACATTTATGGCAGTTACAAGGTATGCCCGTTACTCAACCAATACTATTGTTACGCTTCATACACTAACTTGAGCGTCAGAGAGTCGAAGGCGGGAACAACCCGTCAAGGCTTCTAACGACCGTTTGGTATATTACTCTTAACAGCAGGTAAAGGACATCATACGCGCGACAGCTCAGATCATCCGAATTGACCACATCCGCACTTCTACTGGGACTCCTACGGAGTTTGGTAGAAACATCATGCTTGTCACTATTCAACAATCGCCACATGTTAAATTCACTCGGGAGATATATCTTCTTCACTTCTTGTTGGTTCTTGTTGTGTATCGCATATATGATGGATTCCATCTGTCAAGTATCAACCCTAGCAGTTGAAGTATTCTGACTCTAATATAAGTGTGGGAACAACACCATTTCTTATGGAATAAGAAATATTTCTTCTTTGTTGTAATTTTAACCAATGCATAAGAATTTGACCAATAAAATTTTGAAATAAGAAATGTTGAAATATGAAATAAGAAGCAACGGCTAATCCTGACCAAAATTTTGAAGATTATACATGTTCAAAGATGGGAGCAGTCCAATGGCGAAAAAAAAATTATTCCAATTCCTATTTCTCAATTCGATATAAGATTTAGTCCTGCCAATTTTTTCATTTTAATTGAGGTCATTTGATTAATTATTTTGTCCATTTTGCCATTCTAGTTAAAGAAAAGAAATGAATTTGAATTACACAAATTATGTTCATTTATTATTAAACCTTTTATGTATTCTTATTTCAAATTTGAAACATCACGTACACTAAAGTCATTGAAAATTTTAAAAATATATAAAATCAAATAAACTTAAACAAAAAATACAAAAACATCAAGTCAACCTAAACATGAGGTATATCGAAATTTTTTGTTACTGCATATATATAAAAGTAAGATAAATAGGACTTATATCTAAATGAAAGGTAATACATATCATGAGGTACACTTAAAAGAACTTACAGTTTATATATCTAAAAGAAAAATAAAAGAAACTTATCTCTTTAAGAACGATAAATGAAACTTATATCTAAAAGAAAGACAAACAATACTACTTATACTAAATCTGAGGTATATATACTTAAAAAACTTGAATATAAGTATATACTTCACGTCTACTTAACCTCGAATATAGGATGATTCTTTTTATATATTATTATACCTAAAAAGAAGTAAAATCTAAAATATAAGCTATAAGTTAATTATGTCTAAAATAAAGGAAGAAGATGTATCTAACATCAAATATAAGATACTATTTATGTCTAATTTTAAGGTAATAGCTTGATATGTACATGAACAAAAACTGTACTTGATTGACAACTAAACATCAACCAATTGAAAGGAAAGCTTTGTTATATATATATATGTGTGTGTGTGTGTATGTATGTATGTACCAAAACAATACAAACAATCTAAACAAATCATTTCAGAATATATATATATAGGGGGGGGGGGGAGCGTATGAAAGAAAAGAAAAATGTGTCATCCATGAAGGAAGAAGAAGAAGAAAAGATTTTCAAAATGCATATCTCTAGAGAATAAAAGATTTTCAAAATGTATACCTAAGATATAATGTGAAGAAGAGTGAGAAATGAGGGATAGGAAGCTTAATTATTGATGATCAATATAGGTTTGACATTTGAAGAAATGAATTTAATTTTGCTTAAAGAAATAAATGAATTTAATGGAATTTATGTTATGATTATGAATAATATGTTATCATCAAATTTTTATCAAGAAATATATAAAAGATAATTAAGACTGATTAGTAATTAACATCCTTAATTTTAGCTACTATTACAAAATTTGATAAGAACAAATTTGGTATGTAAAAATACAAAATCAATATGTTAGCTGAGTCATAGGACCATAATTGAAAAAAAAAGTGCCAGAACTACAATTAAAATGTAAAATAGAAATAGGACTTATAATGAATTTTGTCAAAAAAAAAAAGAAAGGGGAGCAATTAGATTGTTTCTATGAGACGATGAGGAACAAACCCAAAAGATCGATGAACAAAAGGAGAAAAATAAGAGATAGAAGTGAGGATTAAAGTTAGACAATAATTAAAAATTAACTTTTAAAAAAAATAATAATATTATTATGGTTTTCCATCAGTCATCTCTACCGTTCGTAGATTCTTAATCCAATGGCTTAAAATTGATGCACTAATTTGTGTAAAAACTTTGAATGAACCTGACCCTATGATCATAGTTTTACCGAAACAATATTGCTGGGAATCGGAGTGGTCCAAGTGTAGACGAGTGACATGACACTTGCATACAAGAATAAAAAAGGACAGTATTTCACTACTGAACGTTCTTCCCCCAACTCCCAGGTGAACTCAGTCCAGCCATCATCCTGAGATTGTTAGTTAGGTTGATGAATATATCATAGTACGCTTCATCACTCGGATGCTCTCATGACGTGACTGTCAAAATGGAGCTGGTCACATTTTTCACTTGAAAGGTTCGTGCAAACGTATCGTACGTACATGTTTATGCTGTATACATGGTTTTGTAGTTGGTGTTCCGCCCATGGCAAGTTCACTACGAGTCTACGACTACTCCAAATCAAGAGAACCCTGAGAGTTGGGATTAGATCGGACTCATGGGAGTTTTCTCTGATGAAATGCTCTAACAGTCAGGGTGGAGTCAGGAGGGGATTTGGAAAAAAATTGCATATATAGACACACTGTAAACTAAATAAATAGCTAAAGGGAAACCAAACAAACAAACGAACAAAATCTTTGTTGAATTTGAGTTTCGAACTGGAGACCTGACATATATAACTGACTTCATCAACCGCCCCACCAACTAAAAACATATATTTGTAATTTGGACACAGAAAAGGGTAGTTATTGGACTTATTAGATCTCCCGGGGGGGGCCTAGGCCTCGACGTGGCTCATCTAGAGTCTAGACTTGTTCTTCAATGATTGCAATCTATGTTTAAATCAAATTTGGTGCGCTACACTTAACCGTCACCATGATGGAGAGTGAACAATGTCTATAGCCAGTTAGCCACAATAAAGTTTAAGCGCACAATAAAATCGACTATTAATTACTTAACCGTCAAACTACATGAGATTGGGATTTGGTTTTTTTTTTATACATAAAAAAACGCAAATTACAAAGAGAATCCTCGGGTACACCCGAGACTTTCCATATCAAAGATGAAAGGGATCTTTGCTCCTCAGGAACGCAGCGATTCCAGTCCAATGGATTCCGATTAGTATGACCAGGCTTCGCCAAATTATCAGCTAGAAAGTTTGCCTCCGATAAGTATGATTGAACACCGACCTTGAAAAACAGCAAAATATATATATATATATATATATCTGCAACAACGGTAGAGATTCTCCGAGGGGTGTCAATCTTTCTGTTTAGAACGTCTATAAGAATTTTCGAGTCACCTTCAATAAAAAGAGACGGGTAAAGCTCATTAGGCTGAATGTACAAAAGGAGTTTCTTCAGACTCTCCCTTAGAGTACATGCCTCTGCTACCAGAATGTCCGTCTAATGGAGGGATGGATTGTTTGTTAGTTGGTTTTTATGTATGTATTGTTTTGTAGGGATGGTTTTGGCTTTTGTTCCCCATCCCTTCTTTGTATTGTTTCCTTTATTCAATAAATTTCATATCTGAGCAATGAGTTAGCTCAGCGCCCAATTGTCTCTGGTAGAGAAAAAAAACTACATGAGATTAAGGTGTTTGGATGCCTAATTTGACTAGATGAAGAAAGATTTCAAGCATACAAGACTAGGAGATGAATAATATCTCTTAAACACGAGATTGACGAGAGTAACTTTTCCTTAAATGAGTTCGACAAATAACCGATTGAGTTTCTTCTGTATTCAATATGAGTATGTGTAGTTCAAAGTACATTTCAAACAACATAATTCTAAGTTCTGAGTTCTGACACTTAACATAAACATATTTCCAGCCATCGGTAAACTATAAACATCATCCTAACAAAAGCTCCAAGAGAAGTACTATTATTCGAATTAGACTGTACTCACTTGTACGATCATTTCGAACCAATGTTAAAAAAATGGTAATCAGTCATGAATCGTTTTGGTACCAATTATCGTTTAGTTGATTAATCGGGATTAATTGGAATCGATATTTTTTATTTATAAAATGATATTATAATTACTAATATATTTAAAATATATATAATAATAATATAAAATATAATTAATTAAAAGATAAAATGATTAAGTCAAAAGAAAATGTTATAAAAGTAATCAAAATTATTAAACACATAGTTAAACACTCAAATAAAAATAAAACAAAATATATTTCAAACAAGAAAATCATTCCATATTACCAAATCTTTCAAATACGTCCTTATCAAGTCCGGTGTCAAATTTAGAAATAAGATCATCATCATCAAGATCTCTTCTCTTATTTATAGACTCTTGGGCACCATCATCTCCATCCCATGTAAAATCGGATTCAAGATCATCCTTACCATTTTCAACTAGTCATCCTTGTGCTTGACTGGCATCAGCTACACATAATGGGTCTTTCAATTTTTCTTCTTGTTAATGATCTTGGCATTAAATTGCACATATACAAGGTTGTTTCCTACGAAAAACTGAAAATAGGTTTTGGTTTTTGGTTTTTTAATTATTATTTCCCATAAAAGGAAAGAAGAAAAAAAAAACTCACGTTGTGTAGGCCGTGTAATCGGCCGATTAATTGGTGACTACATGATAGACCATGTAGAAGGTCATTCAAGTCCGAATCAGTACGTTCTTTTACCGATTACCGATTAATCGGTGATTAGTCGGCCGTGTAGACCATTTTTTCGAACATTGTTTCTTACAGTTAAAAAATGCAGCATGTAACATACCTATGGGTTTGACACATACAGAGATATGACATTAGAATGTAACGATATGTCGACATGTAACAAAAAAATAACTCTATTGAAGAAAATAACTAACAAATAACATGTACAGTAAAACCTCTATATAGTCATATTGTTGGAAATAACAAAATTTATTCCTATAAATAAGTTATTCCTCAATAAAGGTTTAGTTAAAAATTAGATCACATTTATTGCACAAATATAAATAAAATAATTTATTTATGATAACAACTATAAAGCATAAATATGAGTTCAAAGATAATAAGAAGCTCACATATGTGATATTTCTAATTATAACTGAACCTGAGTTGAGACTGAGATTTTTTATCACAATAAAAATGTTATTTCTATATAGAGTATTCTTAAATCGAGGTTTTACTATAACGAGATTTGAATGAGTGATGCAATAATTCCGGTAAAGAGCTTGGTTGTGAGCTATGGCCCAAACTATTTAAACCCCAGGAAGAGACTCTTTTTCCCCATCACTTTGATCACTTGGTCAGCATAAAAGTCGACCCCACTCTCTCTCTCTCTCTATAGACATGTTTATTAATTGGGAATGAGAATCAAAAGTTTGGGAATGATTCTAGGATGGGAGAGTTTCAGTGTTTACTTGCATATTAGAGAATCGGAATGGAGTGGGTCCCGCCTCCATATTAGGATTCATTCCCGAATAAACCTGAAATTAGATTCCCAAGGGGAGATGTGGGTTTAAGAATCATTCCTCCCGGAAATCAACTTTTGAATCAATAATACCCTCACGTATATTTTTTTTAAGAACCTTATGTATTTTTAAATGTCTTTCATTTCCTTTGACATGATATTTTAATTTATTTTCTAAATTGCTACTCCGAATGGTTATATTTCAATTTTTTCTAAATGTATTATGATTATTATTTTGTTGAATTTGAATCTTTGTCTAGCTATAGAGTTTTCTAGATTTGATGTTTGGTTTTCATTTTTTGGTATTTAATTAGCTCATATGATTTGTTCTTATGTCGGTATCGTTTTAATCATTTTTCCAATAAACTTTGCTCAAATTCATAAAAATAAAAAAACAGTTATTGAATATGAAAATATAGCTATTGTTTTGTAGGGGTATTTAAGTAATCAAACTAGTTTTCCGATTTATAACGAGGACTTGATGAGTATCTTTTATAAAATTGTCGTAACAGCTATTTTTTGATAACATTTTTACAAAGTTAACTGTTTGATGTTTAGATATTGATGAGTAGATCATTTCTACAAATTTTCATCTAAATTGAAAACCGTTTAAGTATCGAACAAGATCAAATCAATGGACAAACTAAAACTGTCAAACATACACCGTTCATGTTCATAAGTGATAAAACTTGATTATGAATGACTTAACAATTTTCAATTTTTGTGAAATTTTACATGAGTGATCTACTCATCATTATCTATCTAACCAATAGTGAATTTGCCAAAATATAAACAAAAAACGGGTTTAGTGAGAACATACTCATTAAGTTTTCATTATAAGGATTCTCAATAAAAAATTTCTCATGATTTCAAATAATAAGTAAACAGCTTAATAAAAATAACACATCTTCATTCCAATTCATTGTGATTCTGATTTTAATTGATTCCGATTTTTAATGATTTTAATTTGAAGTAACTAAACATTTCTTATAGTCTATATCTATCCTCACTTTAATTTTCTTCCCCGAAGACCGAGAACAGTTCAAGTCCATAAACCAAACCAAAACCAAAGTACCGAACCCTGTACACACATAAATCTCTCTCTCCCTCTCTCGTCGTCAGAGAGTGTAACTGTCGACTTGCCCCACGTCATCACCTCTCATGGCCGCGTGCGGAGCCGACACAGCCCGAACCCTGGCCTGCCGCGACGGCAACGCGGCGGCGCAGCTGAAGCTGGTCTCCATCGGCGTCATCTTCGTGACCAGCGTCGTCGGAATCTCCTCCCCAGTACTCCTCGCCCGCCATTTCCAAGGCAAGCCCGCCTACGACCGCGCCACTCTTTTAATCAAGTGCTTCGCCGCCGGCGTCATCCTTTCCACTTCCCTAGTCCACGTCCTCCCCGACGCCTTTGCCGCCCTCTCCGACTGCCACGTGGCCTCCCGGCACCCCTGGAAGGACTACCCTTTCTCGGGCCTCATCACCATGATCGGCGCCATCGCCGCCCTTCTCGTCGACCTCACCGCCAGCGCGCACATGGAGAGTCACTCCACTCACGGCCACGGACAGTACGAGATCCTCCCGCCGGTGATTCCGCTCGACGAATCGGAGGCGAAGAAGAAGCCGATTGAGTTGAAGATTGAGTCGGCGGCGGCGGCGGGTGATCACGGAGGTCACGAGCAGAGTCAAGAGGAGATGATGATTAGGCTGAAGCAGAGGCTGGTGTCGCAGGTGTTGGAAATAGGGATAATATTTCACTCGGTGATAATAGGAGTGACAATGGGGATGTCTCAGAATCAGTGCACCATTCGTCCACTCGTGGCTGCGCTCGCATTTCATCAGATTTTCGAGGGGATGGGCCTCGGTGGCTGCATTGCTCAGGTTAAATCTTCATTAACCTTTTACTCTATTGGATTCTCATTTTTCTTGCTTTATCAAGGTAATGAAATATTCGGCTTCATTACAATTCTTTATAATGATGTGTCACTGTTTAGTCTAGAAAGATTCTTAATAAATTAAGAAGATTAAGTTTGGTGTGTCTGTATCTGAGTCCACAAGTTTGTAATGCAATCTATGCATGTGTTCCGGCTAAAAAAAAGATAATGAAACAGTGTGTTGCTTGAGTAGTGTTATTAGACGGAATTGGCCGGGTCCTGCACTTGTGCATTAGTTGAATTATGAAATTTAACTTTCTTCTTTTAATTTGTTTGCAAAGGAAAACATTCGCTTGTTACACTTCTACAATATAGACACAAACAAGTTTTGTGTGATTGGAATTCATCGTAAATTCGTAATGGTGTAAAGTGTAATGCCTAATTGCTAAAAGCATGCAACCTACAAAAAGAAAGAGAATAAATGATGGTTTGGTTATGTATTGCAGGCAGGGTTCACATTTGGAACAACGGCCTACATGTGCTTCATGTTTGCAGTGACAACGCCGATGGGGATAGTGTTGGGGATGATCTTATTCTCGGTGACAGGTTACGACGACAGCAGCCCTAATGCCCTAATCTTGGAGGGATTGCTGGGGTCTTTCTCCTCGGGTATCCTCATTTACATGGCTCTTGTTGATCTTATAGCTCTTGATTTCTTTCACAACAAGATGATGAGCTCGAATTCATGGTTGAGGAAAACCTCATTCATTGCTCTAGTTCTTGGCTCTACCTTCATGTCCATCCTCGCCCTTTGGGCGTAGAGACAAGTCACTCACTGTATTTCTAATAAAATTAGGGGAAAAGTTCGTAGGTATTTTCCGATCATGTTGTGCAATGTAAAATGTAAATTTCAAAATCGTTCAAGCTACCAATTTACTAGCTAGCACATTTTGATCATTATGTCACCGGATGAATGAGACTTAATCGACTTTTTAGGTGAAAGAATATAATTTTCGTTAAAATTTAAGTGTGATACATCATTATTAAGTTGGGGCACTTTTAATCAAGTGGATTAAAGGACCATTGAAACCATAACTTTAGAAAGAAACAGGGGTGCTGTCGCAAAATGACCTTGATATGTGTCGAAGTAAAGAGCACAGCGAGCAATTAACGATCGATCTTCAAGAATGTAATTGAGCATGTAGCTAGATTGAAATTAATAAAACCAACATTGTTGCTGCACGCACTACAGCTAATCTCAACTTTAACTTTAACCATGCACCATCAGCCACTCTTTTTAGTTTCTGCATTCTTCGTCATCTCCAATTAACAGAGCACTATTTAACAAAAGACATGCAACTACATCAGCAGCCAAGATGGAGAGAGTTTGATCAAGTGTCTTTCTGCTCAGTGGAAATCTGAATTGATAACAAGTGTCGTTTCTTTTCTTTATGTTATAAACTGCTTTTGGTTCAGCAATTGGGCACTCGAAGACGTAATCTCTTAGAAAAAGCATCCTCATACAGTCACGCTTTAAATCGCGGTTTTGTGTAGAAATAATGCGACACTCTTCTAGAGTTCGTCTTCTGGTGTAGAAAAGAAAATAAAACTGGTTTACATTAAATAACTACACTCTTTACATCAAACAGGTCCCGTAGCTCAGTTGGTTAGAGCGTTGGTCTTATGAGCCGAAGGTCGCGGGTTCGAGCCCCGCCGGGACCAAATTCTAAGGGCTAAATATTTTGTCTATATTTTAGATTGGCCCAGAGAGAACAGAACGCCATATGGCTTTCGATACTGAACAAGGCCCAATGGGGACTCTGGCCGTCTGGCTGCTCTGTAATTGGTATCATCCCAAGTGTACTACCATGGGCTATGGCCTGTTGGGACAGTATGTTCAAGTACAGCTCGTTTTTGAAATCCATTCACAATTCTCTTTGATCTTGAACTGCCCATACATGTTTTATGTTTAATATATGCCCCAAAATCATGACAATGCTCCATAGTCCATAACTATCATCCTAAATTTCCTAACAAGATGTACATATAGCGTGGGGTGAATATTGGTCCATACAGGTTCCGATCTTCTTACCAGCATATAAGGTACTAGGACGACTGAGATCAAAGTTGAAGGCGGATCATGAGCTTTTGGTAAGATTTTCGGGGACAGGATCCAACCTATGGAGAGCGATTACCTTTGCTTAGAAATAGGCCACGAGGGTTGTTAAGCAGAGGCCCACATGGTTGTACATATACCTTCATTAGTGGTCTTATTACGTACGTGCTTAAACCAACTAACAACGCACAAGTTAATCTCACTTCCAACACCAAATCGTTAACCGCCCAAAGAGCAACAAGTTTGATGACTAGACCGAGTTCTTATTCGCTCACACACCTAAATAAGGTACTGTCAGAGAACACTCTAGAATGATGGTAAGGACACTGATCCCATATCGAAGAGGTAATGAGGGTCTCGACTTCAATCACCTTTATAAACCTGAGTAGTTCGACGTTAATGGTAGACATCATTATCCTTTACGTTGTTACTTTGTCAAATTCATATCTCTTTATTGACTTAGGCATCGGAAGATTGAAGGCCGGTACACCCGGTCTCTCTTTAACGATTGTCCTTCTTAGCAGCGTGATCAATTAAGCAGAACAAACTTAGGAAGGTAGCAAAAATAACTAGTGAGATCAAGATAATCACACCCGGTTACATATCAGAAGCTCTTGGTAGTTTCCGGATTTTACACAGGATGAAGGTACTACTATTGGCCAATACCGATTAAAGACCGGATTCATGGTGATGAACCGTTGAGGCGTTTCGCCATTGCATGTTTTGCGTCACATATTATTGGTCCCTGAGGTGCTGCGAAGACAAAGCAAAGAGGCATATCACCTGTTGTTTAACCACTATCATTGGTGTAAATAATGCAAGAAACCAATAAAAACTGTTTTTTGATATTCAAGCTCTAACTGTCTCTTTCTATGTTACACTTCCATATAGTCAATTTTATGAGCTAACAGGTTCAAATGGTGATGCCTACTCTCAATTATTTGTTTCTTCAATTTACGGTTCAAAGTTTCAAATTATGAGCATGCATAATTGTAACTTCATAAACTGGAATAATAAGTGGTCGGAATTATGAATGAGTGCTAGCTTAGAAATGGAGATCGGCTATAGAACTAGCATGTGCGACTATAGTAAAAAAGGTTACACAGAGCAGCCTGATTGAATCTTAACACATATAGAAGCGCGATAGGACCATTACGAATTCGAAGGACATATTATACACACAGGGAATTGAATGAAGAAGGACCGCAAGTCCAGGCACTAAGAATAGGCAAGGAGTGAAGGAGATATATGAATTAAATGTAGAGTAAAATATCTCAATCATGTGTGAATTTAATTGTTCTAGACAACTTAGTATCCGAACTTTCAAAATTATTAATATGGTGTCTGAATTTTAATTTTGTTATAAAATTAGGGTCTCCGTCAAATTTTTGTTAAAAAAATGTTAACTTGCTGACATGACATAAACTCAAATTAATAAACAATGGTAAAATTATCATTTCGACTTAATAATTAGCATTAATAATTTGACACCCAAGATATTAAACCGGATATCTCATGGTCACACCGTCTGCTCCCCTCAATTTTCATTTCCAATATTCATCTTTTTGCCCAGAAAATATCATTTGCAGACAAGAGAAACACCAAGCACGCCATGGGCAATGCCTTAGATTTGATTAGAGATTTAGATGCTTCTAATTACTAGAGGTCATCATTATCATGAGGGCATACAAACTCATTACACCCAACTATTCAATCATTGATAAACATCAAGATAACCCAATAAACCCAAAAGTCCTCCTACAAAGGCTGCTGTCGAGCCAAGACCGCTAGATGAAACCCAAATACTTTTATGTTGTATGGACTATTTTCAATCTAGTCTAAAGGTCATAAAACGATGTTGGTTCGGTTGGCGAGTCCAACCCGAAACATCCATTTCTATCCGGTTCTTCATAGACTCGTTTTACTTCGTTGTCATTGAGCTCTGACAATGATAGCGACTCAAACTGAGGTGATTTCTAAGAGGTCCATTTTCCCTTTGTGCCTGGAACCCATCCGGCTATGTCTATGCAGTCAGATCCAAAACCCAGGGCTCCAGAACTCTGTAAGTGTCAATATTCTTCAACACAGCTTCGGAAAAAATCACCCGCTTAATTCGCCTAGGATTGCTAGACTAGGGCTTAAGAATCTTAAAGTGGTTACTGTTTTAGATGTGCATTTTGATGCCCAGTTCGTGATTCGCTTGAGCCACCCGAATTCGGGTTTGGGTTTGGACCGAAATGGTTCAAAGGCCAAGCTTCTAAGATCTTCAAGCTCTTTTTCCACTTCTTTCTTCTTTCTTGCTTCTAGTTCCAACAAAGAGAGTGAACACCACCTTAGACTTAAGTGAGAGGATGAATGTGAGAATGTGGTGGTGGTTATAGAGGATTTCTAGGTCTTTTGGTGGTGAAAAGGTGAGAAGAGAGTACTAGAAGGTTTGGGAGAGAATAGGAGCTAGAGATGCTAAAACTATAAAAAAGTATAAAATGAGGTGAGTTGTGTCTAGGGTTAGAGGGGAGCTAGAAATTGTATGGTCTTTTAATGGAGTTGTTGAAAATTAGATGACCCATAAAGTTGTTTAGGAGGATTGTGAGTCATAAATTGTGGGTTTGAAAAATGTTACCAAAGAGAGAAGTTGTAGTAAAGCGACTGATAAGACTAAGCAATGTAGTTTTGATGATACATGTGGTATAAGTGAGAGTCGGAGGGCTAGCTGCAAACTCGGGGAGTAATATAAGTCTATCGCGGCGGCAGATGAGGTGGAGGCAATTGGAGAGGCCGAACCAATCTGAAGAAGGAAGAGAGGGTTCACGATGAATCTGGGTAAATGGTCGCAAGCGAATATGGGAGAGCGAGAGGAGAGATTAAAGATACAATATTATCAATTTTTATTAGGAAACTAGTTTAGTGATTTAACACAATTTATAATAAAAAGTATGTTTATAAAATAACCATAAAATGGTAAACTAATTTACTTCTTTAAGGTTGTAATACAAAGTTTAGTTTTCTCATAAGGAATAGTATCAAACCTAAAAAGTAATTTTTTATTTAAAATTTACAATTTAATCTTGACCATTCATTTTTTTAAATTTGATCTAACACGACCGTAAAATAAAAAGTTACTTATTTAGGTTTAGTATTGTTCCTTATGAGAAAACTAAACTTGATATTACAACCTTAAAGAAGTAAATTAGTTTATAATTTTATGGTTATTTTATAAACATGTATTTTATTGTAAATTGTGTTAATACATTGAAATAGTGTCTTTTTTATTAAACCACAAAATTATTATTATTAGCGCATTTTTGTCATTTTATGTTTAATTTTGAGTTCAAACCCTGCCACATCAGCAAATTAGTGTTTCTTTAACAGAAATCTAATGGAGACCCTAATTTTATAACAAAATTAAAGTTCAGATACCACATTGATAACTTTAAAAGTTCGGGTACTAAGTTGTCCGGCACAACTAAGTTTAAACATAGTTGAGATATTTTACTCTTAAATGTATGTATGTGAGCATCATATTCTAGGGGAGAGAGAAGGGCATGCACCAGGGACCGAAATTTGTCTACCACAAGCCCCAAGGGGTTATCAGATTGATCAATCAACACGTGTCACATGTGCATATTTTTCAACTAAAAAAGTAGACCACACGAGTCTACTTTACCAAACACACGTGTCAGCAAAAAAATGATGTCTGATGATGACTGAAAGAGGGTGAAGGGTCCACAAATTTCGTTCCATCACCACGACCATTCTGGCATTCTGTAACAGTTTCTTGACCATTCTGCTTCACATATATGCCGAAAGCAATGGTCCAAAACATTGACCAGAAAACATGGAGACGACTTGACAATGCCTCTCTTTGTCCTTATTTCTTTCATTAACGTCATCGCTGGGCTACCTTAGCTCTCTCTCTCTCTCTCTCTCTCTCAATCTCTCCCTCTCCCTCTCCCTCTCTCCCCATTCCCAGTCAAAGACAAGAGTCTCTACCATCATTTAGTCACCAGATCATACTTCTCATGCATATGGGTTCAATTCCGGGTCGTCACTTTCTTCTCACCATGTTTGTAACGTACCCCAAAATTACTTCATGCTTTGTATCGTGGATCCAAGCAATTCAATTGAATAGCTATTTCTGAGTTTCAAATCCGCTCTAGTATTCACGGCAACTTTTAATCGGAACTTTATGAATTTATATGACTCAAGCTACAGTAATAGTTTCAGCACATAGGGACCAAATTTGAGAATTGATATCCCTTAAAATATATACTCTGTTCATGAATGTCACATCTAAAGAAGACTTTTAACAGTTGATATACTAAGATTTCAATAACTCACATCAAGAAAAAAGCATGTGACCGATTTGCACCAAATAAGCTAAAAGCACCCACCAAATTTTCCTTGAACACAAAAGATTCGATTCGATTCGATTGTATTACTAGTCGCACATTTCTATACAAAATGGTTCCTTCTATTCTTCAAATTAAACACTCGCATCATTCCCGTTTGTAGATGGAAATACCTTGCCTTCTGTCCTATTTCGGCTCAGCATTCTCTTCAGCGAACAACCCACCATCAACGGCGACGACGATGATTCATCCGTTAGAGAATCACCGCTACTCTCGGCAACAAAATCGTGATGGGTTTCGTACCCAGAATCCGAAACTTCAATCACTACTACTGCTTCCTCTGCAGAATTTGAAACCTCGATAACTAGTTGTGGACTCGTTTCGGTTTTGGCCTGATCAACCGGAGCTCGGCAAATTGGGCAGCTAATATGTGAGTGTAGCCACATGTCGATACACTCGACGTGGAAGCAGTGGCCGCACTTAGGCAACTTCCGGCCAACTTCGTCGTCTTCAAACAAGCTCAAACAAATGACGCACTCCTTGTGACAATCTTGCTGAGATTTGAACACGAACAGAGGAATGGCGGAGATGGTCGCGAGGTCTAAGCCTTTGTTGGGGGTGGTGGGGTCGAGAGTGAAGGTGTGGAAATGCTGGAAGCGGCTAGTGGTGGGGCCGAGGACGCGGCGGGAGACGCCAGCGATGGAGCCGCGACGGCGGCGGTGGGCCTGGGACAAGAACCATTTGGCGTAGACGTGGAGGAGGAGGACGAAGAGGATGACGAGGAGGAGAGAGATTAGGGCGGCGAGCATGACATTGCCGTCGTAAAAGAAGATGGTGGCAGTGAGACGCTTGAAAGGATTGCTCTCCTGGTTGTGATTGGTATCTGTGGAGCTGAAGCTGAACATGGTCTCTGACTCTCTCTCTCTCTCTCTCTCTCTATGATGAGTGTGAGAATACTAGTAATTGTAAGGGACTGATGAATGGGTGAGATTTGAAGAGAGCAGATTTTGTGTGAAATAGAGGTTAGAAGGGGGAGAGACCGAGAGAGAGAGAGAGAGAGAGAGAGAGAGAGAGAGAGAGAGAGAGAGTTTTATGTCTAGTTAGTGTATGTGTGTGTCAACCTTATAACGCATAAGTATGTCCAAGACTAGTGCTACTTACCACTTACGAGTGTTTGAATGAAATTGAATGAGATGGTAGATTGGTAGTAACACACACATGTATAGCTAATTAATTGTTGTTAGATTGGACCATAAAACTTTTTAGAAAAAAAATTGTTCATAATTAACAAGACTTTTTGTTTTTTTTTGACGCCATTGTATGATTGTTCGCATGATGTTTCAAATGCGTTTTAGGCTCAAAGACTAATTAGTATTGGATCTGAGCAACCAATGAGATATTTCAGCATCTCCTCTGATCACGTTTACCATTCAACAGTTAATTTACATTATGTCATCAGTATAGCATGCATGCGAAGGTAGGAAATGGAGGTTCCAAGTCTTTAACATTTCCGTAAGAGGGATGCATTTACTGAACCATTTGTTGTGGTTAATAACGAGACTTGATATAACTTTGGTCAGACTACATAATTCTTAATTGTGTAAATTGTTAGACTTAGAGATACAGATTGGTATTATGAAACAGTCACTTAATTAGCTCTAATAGCTTAAGTTGTTACTTGTTAGTATAACAATATCGAGAGACATTCATACTACTTAGAACTTAACAATTTCATGACATAATCATGTAAGTTTATAAGTATAAGCTGTCACAGACTCACAGTAATTAGATTGAATCTCTGTATTCACAAATCCGTGAAGCATTTGCGTGATGGCTGTTTGGAAGTACAACCATGAACCATCATTGGATCTCAAATCGTTTACTCGATTGAACGAACCATCACAATTTCACAACAACGTACGTAAACCCTACTATTACGGCATTACTTCTTCTTTTTTTTGTTACAAATCTGTTTTTACCATAGTTCAAAGGTTAAGGCCAAGCGTGCAACAAGTCCAATTAAACTACTGGTCCGGTCCGAGTCGGGGAGGAGTTAAGGTTAAAGCTCTACCAATAAAATTTTTTATCGTGCAGAGGATCTAGCGGAGGACCTCCCAGCGGGATTACTTAAACAATCCAGATTAAGGTCGTCATTGGATTCGGTGATGTTTAAGAATATAAGTTGACGTGAAAATGAAGATAAAGTCGTTTCTAATGGGATTAAAAAACTATAATTTTAGTACATTGTTGCTGAATTACATCCCACATTTGCGTGTAATGGTAGCAAACAGGTCTATGCGTTTCAGTAGAGATATGAATAAAGAACTTGGGGTCGGGGATTGTGGTTGAAGCTAGTCAAAAATCAAAAGAAGAAAATCCCCATAACCAAGGGGAGGAGGAGTGGGACTCATGCCGATGCCCATGGTAGACTCGTGAAGGCAACGGCAAAGAAGAACAAGGAAGAAAGAAAGTGGTGCTGAATGGAATGGAGGGGTGGGGTTTTATTGGATTCATGTGCTCATTGTTTAATGGAGAGGGAGCTTCTTGTTGGTAGACCCGAGAACCTTGAGACCTTTCTGATCCCATTCATCCCAATTCCTCATTTGCCACCCACAAGTCATCTATTTGAAAATTGCTAATTACAGCTTAAGTGTAACGTATGCGTAGAGTTTTAATAAGAATCACATTGTCAATAAATTTACTTTTTTTTACAGGTTATATATGAAAGAGTAGAAAGACCTATCCTCAGCTCAGTCAGCTGTAACTCGGTTCTTCACTCTCTGACGCCACTTGATCAGACCCAACAATTATAGAAATTATAGCGATAATAACCTAATAATGGTAATCTACACGTACTCCATAATCTTTGAGGGGTCTTGATTGGTTTCTTTCCGTACAGCAGAAAACTAGGGAGGGACCCAACTGCCGTGAGCTTCTTGAAGGGTCAATTTCAAGCTCAGGGTTCCCATGTGAAGCTAACTAGACCTTTTCCAGTTAACCCCAGAGGTACCGGTGTATCTTTAATGGCTTCCATAGCTCTACCCCTCTTTTCTGATGCATATTTCTAGGCTAAATGATTGAAACCTTTTAGCAGTAGCAGTAGCAGCTCTATTGGTCTATATAGGCTCTGGCTCGTGAATCAGCTTTCATATTTAGACCAGGAACACACCCCCCCCCCCCCCCCCCCCAAGACGAAGGGCTTAGTGTTTGCTGCAAAAGGTGGTGTTCAATTTGAAAATATGAGCAATAAAGATAAGCTATGATGGGAATCAGCAAGTTTATTGGATTACTGATCATTATTGTAGTAGATACAGTTGAGGCGTTAGCAGAAATGCTACATTTGGTTAACCAATGGAGGTTACAAAAGATAATATATGGAAATTTACCAGTGCTTGCAAGTTACAAAGAAAAGTTTTTACTGTAACTTGCTCAATCCATGAGTTTGTATCTTTTCTCTTGGACACCAGTAACTCCCATTTGAATTTCTATTATAGTATGTAGTGGCATCTGAAATTTAAAAAATTTGATGTCAGGAAGTACTTGAGAAGAAATGGTCACTAACAACCCGACTATTGACCCTAATGCACAAAAGTTAATGTGTTTTATTTTCTTTCTTAATGGAATGTTTTAAAGTGATAAAAGACTAGAAACATAAACAATTGTAGGTTTATTCAATTAAATACCTCAATGTGTGGAATTTCTTTCAGCGGCCTATCTGCAAAGTAAGCATATAACGCTCTCAAAACAGCCTGCAAGATTGAAGCAATCAATGAGCTTATAGCTACGACCACAATTACCCAACAAAAAATATGGCAAAAGAGAAATAGTGGCGCAGGCAGTGTATTACCTGGTGAGATATCACCACAACAGGTGCACGTTGTCGTTCCAGTTCAATGATCACAGGCTCTAGCCTGCATTGACAGTGAAAGTTAGGTTCTAATCGACAGGTTGATCTTCAAATAGTTACAAGAACTCACTGTAACAGTAACCACAAACCTTTGGATAACATCTAAATAAGATTCTCCACGAGGATAGCGATACCTCAGTTTGTCCTTTTTACGTGCCCTGAAGTTTAACATATATCAGAAGAGAAACAAACATCTTGAGGCGATAAAGGCCCTCCCTCACATCTAGATTCTAGAATTTTATTAATCAAGCCTCATTCTATGAACCTTGAAAAAACATAGAACACTTTCCAGACTCACTATAATTTCTTTCCAGAGGAAGCGAAACAGAGAGGGACAAAATATGGAACATACTCATATTCCTCTGGCATGTTTCTCTTTATCTCATCATATGTCATTCCATCACACACTCCAACATATATCTCATCCAGTGCACGCCATTGTATCTGGCAAAGTTGCATAAGTTTCTGAGTCTATAAGTTACCTACTACATGTGGCTTTGCCAAGGTTGGGCCAATGAGAATGTTGCACACTAACCTTGGGAAATCCCGAAATGGGAGCTGCTGTCAGAATAGTTCGCTCCAACGTGCTAGTCCAAATCTAGAAACCATGGCAAAAATGTATTAATTATTTTTCAGTCAAGTGGGACAAGAAAAACAGAAGTGTCAAAACAGATAGATATAAATAATTATAAAATTGACTTCACACTATTAGAACTAGATTCACAGTTAAAACTGAAGCAACGAGCTTTTCCAAGAAAAAATCAGCATATTTGAAACTCCAAATAGATATTGCTGAAGCTTACCGAAGCTGCCCGCTCTGATTTCAGACGCTTTTCAACAAAGTTAGCCAGTTTTTTCGCATAAAGTTCTCCGTTATCACTGTCATGACAAGTAGTAATATCTTTGGTAAGTTCCCACTCACAATACAGGGACTAATTCTTATCAAGTAACAGAAATGACTCATATTTTACAACAAATCATAGAGAAAGTTGAGGACATCAAAGGAACAAATCTCTTAATGAGGCTTATATAAAGCCACTCAATATACCACCAATATTATGAGGTGAAATTAATCAGATGATATCAATACATCAACTTGAATATAGAAAAATAAAAGTAAAAGTAATAAATGATATACGCCCTTGGGGTTTAGTAGCAAAAGTCCTCTGTTGGTAAGTGGCAGTTCTTGAGTTCAACTCAAGGCCAACAAGTTCTTGTGTGATAGAAAGAAAAAAAGGAGTTGTTGAAACATTAGTAAAACCAATGAAGTTTATCTTGACAATCAACAGTAAGGACAAACCTCAAAGCATGGTCTCCACCGATTCTGCCTCTGACATTATCCATGCTCTCCCCATGCCTTGTAAGTAAGATTGGACGAGGTGTGAGATGTGTATTCACCTACAACCAAGAAGCGTATACATGACACAATTGTAGCCATTAATAGAGGAAAGTAGGGGATCAACTAGAGTATCATATACAAGGGCAATTATACATCCAAAAAGAAACTTTGTTCAAAAAAAGCACCCAATTGAAATGGCAAAATTGTTCAAACATAATTTAATATAAAATTGTCATTTAAAAAAGCCTTCAAACTACTGGAGGGTAATAATATGGTAAAGATTGATGGAACATACCAGGAAAAAAACAATTCGTCCCGGGAGATACCCACTGATATTGTTCACCTGAAGAAAGTAGAATAGCTTCTCAATTAACAAAAATCAAAAGTCACATATGCATACTTAAGATGACCCATAAACATGTCTGCCATTTGACCTTAAAAGGAGACACACATTCTGAATCAAACTACATTCAAGTGAGAGGCTCGATATGGAGTCAAGGACAAATACAAGCATTTATACATATTTACATCTACTCTGTAATAAGCCATATGTAAGTATGTAGCCTGTCATTAGACTAATGCTACTGGTGAAAAATTAATAGCAGTGAAATTATAAACTCAAAAAGAGGGAGAAAAAAAAACATAATTGATTTGAACTTACTTTTATTTGTCCTCCATGTCCACTAACCATATCAATCATTTTGATGTAAGAACCTTCTTCTACTGGATCATAAACCTACCAATGGAAGCAGAGATGTTTATCTCAATACAATATCAAGAAATTCTTAAAACCCAAGTCACATATTAAAAAAATTGAAAAATTGAAATAGATAATGAAGGGATGTTGCAGGAAATTACATTTTCATAATAAGAAAGTCGATCTTTGAAGTCCTTACATCCAGCCTCAAAATCTGGCCTGCAGAAGAAGAGCAATTAATGTCCATGACCCATCAACAAATGACAAACAGTTTTGGAGAGAAATCTACTCTTCTGCATAATCAGGACTTTGCTGAATTTTAAGACGGATATTTCTTTCTATAATGCGTTCATCGTTGCATATCGTTTCCAGAAAGATAATCTGAAAAGGCAAAATTCTTTATCGTAAATGCACAAAGACGACGTTAAGATAGATTTACTATGTCAATTGAAACCATCTTTCGTGCCATACTCACAGTACCTTGCATTTTCCTTCAGCCATTTTCATGAGCATGTTCCTCCGTTTCTTTGTACTATTTGTTGCATCAAATATTCCTACCTACAAACATATTGAGAGCTTTAGCAAGAAACATTAGGCAGAATCCACATGTCTTAAATGAAATCACAGTACTTACCTGGCCACCTTCGTGCATCCAAGAAACCATGTCATCAAATGCCAGGGCTGCTACCTAGTAGCATGTGATATATTAAAACTATGTACAAAGAAGAAGGTTAATATTGTGTTATATTGCCAATCACCTCATGAAGAATCCAAATTTATCATAAATAGCAGAAATTTCAAGCACAAATATGTAGATGGAGGAGATTGCTTATCCAAGCCAGTGAAATGCTTACAGTTGTATTTCAAAGATTTTTTTTTTTTTTTTGGTTTCAGTAATTACTTGTATTGCATTTCGACTTAAGAAACAACCAGTCCAGTGTTCCATTTTTTTTTCTCAATTATTATATTAGATTAATGGTAATGTAGAAATGCCTGACAGAACCCTCCCAAGCAGGATGAATTTATTAGCATTAACTCATTTCCTTCACAATATAAAAGATAATCCATAGGCATTCACCTCGTTACGCGCCTCGATGCCTTCAGGGTTGTCCGCTCGGAAAAAGTCGGCAGTCTGCACTGATAAATGTCTTATAAGATGTTGCAGGAAACGCATGAACTATATGATTTTATAAACTAAGGAAGAGTGTATTATAATAAAGATTATTCTAAATATTAAATCTGCACAAGGGTGACACCAAGTAAATATTCGTTCTGAGTTGAGATGTGTCTCCAATCATAAACTGGATCATGACATGGTCTATGATATGAATTTCAAACCTACTATTCTAGTGCAAGAGAGGCAGGACTTGAAAGACATATTGACTAGCATTTCTACATTTGTATGATAATTCACTACTTGACCAGAATCACTCATCACTACACATAATCTGCTAAATGTTGAACTGCATAGTTTTCAACTACTTAATATTACCTGATTAGCCCCATGCTTAAGACGCCGGTACTGTTTCAAAAAAAGTAACAAAAAACAAAAGGAGGTCAGGTCATATGGCGATAGCTACTAAAGCTACAAGTAGAACAAAGAAGTTTCAATTGTAAGAATCTGGTAACCTTTCCAACATTGAAGTGTTTGGTATCATGACCCAACCAGCGAAGATACCTTGTAAGTTTAGCTGCAGTAAAAGTTTTACCACGTGCTGGCAAACCAACCTAGATCACATAAGTCATGTTAGATTATTGGCTTTCATTATAATCATGAGTCTGTGGCTGGCTTATCACTCATTGCGGACATTACCAGGACAATTGCCAAATGCACATCTTCCTTTGGTCCAAGCATTTGATCAGCTATAGCTGCAGCTTGAACAGCTCCAGCAGCTTCTGGCATTGACTTCTAATAATAAGCGTAAAATACAATATTTCAGAACTACTGCAGATGGACAATAATTGAATTACTCAATTCAGACTGGGAAGATACAATTCAACACACACCTTTGTTTCGGTTTCCTTCACCTTGGTTTCAGTTTCCTTCATGACTTCTGTATTGAATGCGCTAGAACTGGATGATTTAACCAGCCTTGGAGAGCCAACGCCTCTATCCACAAACAGACCCCTGTGACTATCTTGCTTTTGGAAAGGTGAAAATGTTCCAACAGACTTAGATTCAACCACCCCAGAGGAAGAATAAATCTTTGATGAATCAGGTATAATAACCTCCATCTCCTGTATAAACGTTGTATTAAGTGGACGATAATACAATGTAATTTTGTAGCTCTCCACATTAAGATTAAACAATGCTGTTCAGACCAGGTTGCAAGTAGGCGGCGAGAGGTTATCAATAGATAAATACAGGTGCAGCATAACAACCTCACACTGCTAAAGCTTGCTAAAGGAAACTCCCTACTTTACAAGTAGCAGATGATGATGATGATGTAACAAGATACCTTTCTAGCTGCTGATCGATCCATTGGAATTCCGCTATCCTTGAAGGTGACTGCGGGACCAGTACAGTTATCAGAATGAGTAAAAACCCCAGTGAGAGTCAATGACCTTGGAGTCTCTGTATTGTTAGCTGCGTAAACCGGACCAGAAGACGAAGGAGCTGGAACAACATAGTGTTCGAGATCAAGCTCCAAACTCGCTGAAGAGCCATTCTGTACAAAAGACCAAAAAACAACAACAAAGCTCAACATTGCACAGAGCGACACAGAACCACAAATTTAACAGCACACATTTTCAATTGACAGAGTTAGAAGAATAAAATTACACCTCACCGCCGACCTCAGGCACAGAACCTATACTGACATCAGGGATCCCCCGAACCGCAGAAGGCCTGAGATTCTCCTGATAAGCCCTCCAACTAGCCGCGAGATCAAACGGCGACACTCTATTGGCCTTAATGAACACACGGTACTCAAGAACCTCATCACTACTAAGCCTAAAGAGAGCCACCCTTGCATCTCCTTGCAAGGCTCCACCAATGAGCTGGCGGTTCGGACCTTCCTCAATCACACACAGCGTATTCGCATTGTACTTGGACTTCAACAGAAACTTGAAATCCAAAGTCTCTATAATAATTCCGAAACATCAAAATAAATAAAAGAAAAATCCTACTCAATCAGAACTAACACAGAGCTCAAAATGAACACAGTATTACCGTGATTGGGAGGAACGACGAAGCTGAGTTCCCACATGGAGATTGATTCACGCTCCATAGACAGCTGGTAAACAAAACCAGAAGAATCAGAATTCGAAGATAGAGAAAGTGAAACTGTAAAAACAGAGAGAAAGTGAAGAAATTGATTATCACAGCTTTGGAGGAGTCCCAGGAGCCGACGAGAGGGACAGAGCCGAAGACGTGAGGGAGAAGCTCGCCTTTCTTGAGATTATAGTTGTTCTCCATCTTAAGCGAGACGTAGAGCTGTCCGCCGCCGCCTTGGTCGAGATACTCTTCCTCTCCCTCCGGCGCTCCTCCTCCGCCGTGAGATCCGTCGTGCGTTCTCTTGGAGACGCCGGTCCCCATTGAGTTTGGTTGGTGTGGAATGGGGCTTAGAGGATAGAATGGGAGAGATCGAAATGAGAATGGGGGGGTTTATATTAAATGGATGAAACGATGAGTGTGTGTGTGTGCGCGCGCGCGCGCATGAGGTGATTTTGATTCTGCTTGGTTTTGGTGTGGTGGCGGTTGGCCGGCCTGGGTTTGGATATAGTTGGAGGGCTCCAGGAATTAGGAGACGTTGCTCTCTGACTTGCTTACGCGCTTTTCGTTGGGACCAGGATTGCACTCGCGCTGCAGATGGTCGACGCGTGTTCTTGGATTTGACGAACTAGCAAAAGTCATAGGCTCCAGGTCATAGATAGGCTCATACCAAAACGGCCCAACACATTTTCCTACTCACGGACAATTAGGGGGGGACTTTTAGGCACCAAAAAAAATCGAAATCAGTCAAAATTGTACCGAATAGACATTGAATAACTAAAATCGAATATAACCGAGACACTCGATTTTGAAATTTGTACAAACTGACTAGTGCGATTTCAATTTTCGGTTCCATATTTCCTAAAAATCGATTTACATATTAATACTTAATATTACATTATATGTCATGTTCCTATTGATTGTGAGTTACAAATAGTAGGTTTCCACAAACATGATCATATTTTTAAGTGTTTAAGTCTATCTTAATTCCCTCTCATGTACTCATGTAGTCTTCTATTTTTTTACATTTTAATATTAGAGGTTTCAAATGAATGATGTATAAACTTTATTTTTTCTTTTCCTAACAATTACTTGTTTAAACTCATTCGAGTAACTTATTTGAAGTATTGATAGTTTACAACTTTGATATTTTTATTTTTTGTGCTATTTGGATAAATGTGAAATATATAAAGTATAGTCAGTTTTGTAATCGAAACCGCACCGAAACCGAACTGATGTTAGGTTAACCGACAAGAGCAGTTTTATATATTTTTATCGATTTTGATTCTATTAAATAAAAAATCGCATATTCGATTTCGATTATCGGTTAGTGTCTAAGAACTGAACCGTTGAGACCGAGTCCAACCCTATGAGCAATGACATAATGCTTTTAACCGTCAGAAGTTACCTCACAAGTTTATTTGTTTTGCATTTAGCTAGCTTTGGAGGCTCATTCTCGTATCTGTTTTCATTAAATTGTAGTGTTAGATTTAGAGTAAGGAAAATGATATGTGGACTCAAAGAAGGCCTAAGAATCAAGACCTTAAGGGGTGGCATGTCATGTCATTGACATGTCACCAATACTTGTCAAGTCACGATATTTGATTCCGTGTCATTATTATCATATCCGTTCTAAATCTAACGGTTCAAATCAAAATCTTATTCCCTATTATTTTTCTGTATTCTAGAGAACTAATTCACATAATTATAGATATATTGTTCACCAATCCATCCATCTTTTCTGCTCAAAACTCATCCTGACAACTATTCCCAAACTTCCCTTCCCAAGTTCCCATGTTTATTTAGCAATACCTAAGAGAGATGGAGGTATCAATTCGATCATCTCCAGTTTGGTCCAAGCAAAATCAATTCGATGATTAAAGATCTTTCACATAATACTTAATTCATTAATAACAAGAAGAATCAACAATATATCGATAATTCATTGCATTTGTGTAAATACTGTAATATGTATAGAGGGAGGTTGATAAAGACTTGAAATAGATGGGAAGAACAGAAAGAACAATTTGTGATGGGATTCATGGGAAGATCGATCTCTCTTGACTTTGAGTGAATATACTTTCTTGGTTTGCAGATATTCAAGGATATATTGATCGAGTAGATACTTCATGATTCAAATTAAATTTTATTATATATAAGAAACATAAACATGATTAAATCTATAGAGTCCGAAAATTCAATCTTCATGGATTGAATTAATCGTTTGAAAAATGTTGAATAATTTTCCAGGTTTCATCTTATGAACTAGGGTTCTACGATTTTGGTTTTCATTGTTTTTGTTCTTTTGTGTATTTTATGCAATTTGAACAAATAAAGGAAGAAAAAAAGAGAGGGTAAGATTGGTTTAATAAATTGACAGGGCTGACATAAGTATAAGATTAAAAATAAAATTATATAACATGGAATTAACACCTAAGATTAAGGCCACAAATTTAGGCATTCCTTAAGGCCTCCTATTATTAGTCTTTAGAGTAATTAGTACTATATAATTACTCTAAAATCTGATCATATAAGGGACTAAGGGAGTGAGTATATGAGCTATTTAATGGATAATCTATTCAAACTTGTTATTGGTGTTCATTAGCTCTTCTCATACTCATTTGATTGTTGTGTAGACTAGATATCATCTTCTTTTAAAGTTTTTAAGGTTGTTTAACTTTCGTTATTTTATTGGGTTCCAGGTTTTGGTAATATTAAAAAGAAATATGTGTTCAAAGAGAATACCAGGAAATATTTACTTCTTTACTAAAAAGAAATATTTACTTCTATACTAATTAGGATAAGACACATCAGAATACCAGGAATACTCTTCCCTTAAATACTCCTAATTGTGTCACAATCATAATGGATGATGTTTAACATGTTGTCAAGCAAACAAAAACCTCATAGGTAAAACACAAGCTTGGTCTAAGGGAAAAAGAGTGCAATGCATCAACTACAAAAGCAACCACATGTGATGTAGACTCCACCTGATGTTTATAAAATAAACTCTCCCTGATCAGTAACTCAATCTCTGAGTTTAGATAATTTTCGCATTCCAATATGTCTCACATGCTTCACAAATGTACATTTTGGTAGAGGAGAAATACAATAACTGTTGTTATTGCTGATTAAAGAAATACTTCGGCGAAATGTATTTTGTATGATCGTTATTGATGTACCCCAACTTCATTTGTTTAATGCAAATTGCATTGTCCTCAAACATGCAAGTTGGTGTTGTTCTAGTAGATGATAATCCACTAGACCTTCGAATATGGTGTATAATTGACATAAGCCAGACACACTCCTTAACCGTTGCATGTAAAGCTATAATCTCATAATGATTCGAGGAAGTAGCAACAAAGGTTTGCTTTGTTGATCTTCCCCATAGTGAATACGTAACCTGTTTGAGAATACCCAGCATTAGAAAAATCAACCAAGACATCACATGGTGTCTCTGAGTAAGGAATCACATTGAATGGAGATACAATGCTTGCAGCCTGAACAGCTTTCGACGGGTCAAATGTCTCTCTCGACGGGTCGAGAGACATACTCTGATCAATCCAACGGCTACCATTCGACAGGTCAAGAGATATACTCGAAGGGTTGAAAAACCCAGAATCTAAATGTGGCGATTCAACCATCCATTTATTAGAAATTTCAAGTTTCTCTCTGTTTTTTTTAGGGAAAGAACAAGCCCAAGTCAATAAATCCCTTCAAGTATTTGAAGGTGTGCTTAAAACCATTCAAATGACGTTGCATTGGCACATAACTAAACCGAGTTAATAAGTTCACAGAGAATGCAATGTCTGGACTAGTACATTGAGCTAAATACAACAAAGACCAATGACACTAAGGTATGATACCTCAGCTCCCAAAAGTTCATCATCATCATCATCTTTCAGACGGTACGGATCTTTATTGGGTTTCAGACTGCGAACAACCATTGGTGTGCTAAGAGGGTGTGCTTTATCCATGTTAAATCGCCTGAGCATCTTTTAGACATTAGCAGACTAGTGAATAAGTATTCCACCAACTTGATGTTCTAATTCTAAACCAAGACAAAATTGATTCCTATCAATGTCTTTCATCTTAAACTCAGATTTCAAGTAGCCAACCGTCTCATTTATTTCATCAAGAGACTCAATGATATTCATATCATCAACATAGACTACTACAATGAAAAATCTTGAACTTGTTCTCTTAATGAATACACATGGGCACAAATCATCATTCTTGTATCCCTTCCCAATCAAGTAATCACTTAGACGTGTATACCATATCCTACCAGATTGTTTCAATCCATATAGTGAACGTCTCAATCTAATCACATTAGTCCTCCGTGGTTTAGAGTTACTTGAATTGGGTATGACAAAGCCTTCCGACACTCTCATGTGTATCTCTGAATCAAGGTTTCCATAGAGATATGTAATAACCACATCTATCAGCTACATGCTCAATTTTTCAAACACTACCAAACTGAAAAGGTAGTGGAAAGTAATGATGTCCATAACCGGAGAGTATGTCTCCTCCTAATCAATGTCAGGGCGTTGAGAGAATACTTACACCACAAGTCTAGCTTTATACTGCATGACTTCATTCTTCTCATTATGCTTCCGAATAAAGACACATTTATGTCCTACGACTTCACCTTCGATGGGCATAGCACTACTGGACTGAAAACTTGCATTTTCTTTAGAGAGACTAGTTCAACATGCATTGCCTCTTTCTGTTTCGGTCAATCTGCTCTCCACTGACATTCAGGAACTGAGCGAGGTTCAACTTCATCGCCATCAATAATCTCCTGAGCGACGGAATAAGCAAATGTATCATCAACTACCTTAGATGATCTATCCATAACAATGAGCGCATCATTGTTAGTTAATGAGATTTCACTGTTCTCTAACATCACATATGGGTCTGAAGCATCCTCTAGAGATGCAATTTATGATTCTAGACATAAATGTAGTCAGGAACAATGTGAATGATTCATAACATTGATGATGAAATGATCATTCTATGCCTGGATAGTCTGCTTTTTCACCGATAACTCATTTGTGAATTTTCTTGGTCTCCCCATCTTCCTGGTGGGAGCCGAGGCCAACGTTACTCCTTCCACACGGGAGGGAGGAACATTTCTCTACCAAGGAGTGGCGTTAATCCGCCCTTTTTCTAGGGACTTCCAACCTTGTAGGAACGTTTACAGTAGGTATATCCTATCTCGTCACTTTGGAAATATCAGTAAAGGAGTCAGGCATCGAGTCTGTTACTTTCTGAAGATCAAGAATCCTTCGCACTTCACTTTGAGATGTGTGTGGATCATCTTGAAACATAGTGGGAGTATGCCACGTCAATTCTTGTCGTTCAATTGGAATTAAAATATTCATATTTCCCCCCTAACATCGGGAAATATGTTTCAAAGTAGCATTATGCAAATGAATTGCCATTATAGTTAGTGCTTCACTGTTAGTATATGAACTGCCATTAATGTGTGTGTGTGTGTGTGTGTGTGTGTGTGTGTGTGTGTGTGTGTGTGTGTGTGTGTGTGTGTGCGCACTTGTATGTGCGCTAGAATTAGGCATATTTTTGGCTAGTATTGTACAGTAGCATCACTTCTCAGAGTAAAAAAAAAGTTGCATTTGGTACTATTTTGGTATAAGTAAAGCAAGGGCATACTTGTTTTCCATTACTTTGTTAAGTTAGGAATAGCTGTACTCATATCATGAGATTTCCTGATTGATTGTTTTGGTATAAGTGAATTAAGGACATACTTATTTGCCATTACTTTGTTAAGTTAAGAATAGCTGTACTCATATGCTGAGCTTTTCTGATTGATTGTTTATGATTTACTTATCGATGGATTGCAATGGTTGTTATGCAGTAAGTAAGTATGGGTGTGGAGGTATTTTTAAGTACTGCCAGCACCTCATTCACGTCTGGGAAGGGCTCATGACAGATAACAAGGAAGGAATTACAACTTCGTTTCGTCAATAGTATTCTTCATTATACATGTAAACCTTTGCATTTTATCTAGTCATGTAATAAATAGCAGAAAAGTTTGAATGTATTTTGCTTGTTACGTTTGTTTGATTGAATAATGATCACAGTACTCGGTAGTTGAAACATTGTAGTTTTTGGAATTTGTGAATGAAAGTGGTTTGTAAGTGAATAGCATAATCTACGTTGAAACAACTAAAAACATACCAAAGTCTATCTTCTGAGTGATATCAATACAATAAATATTGTGGAAAGACTATCATTGAAGAACTACTCAGATAACTGAAATAAGGTTGCTTACTATGACAAACAACACCAGCAAAACATTATAGTTAAGTTGTTTGAGTTAAAGTCCAACATCATCCATTATTTTTCTGCATGCGTATCAGACAACTCATAATCCCTAAAATTTTAATATTTCAGACCTTTCAAACAATTGAAGATCAGTTGTTGGTGTGTATATTCAACAACGGGAATTTTTTAGTTGTGTGGTATACAACAGATTTTTGGGTGTTTCAAACAACTTTTTTGCTCGGTTGTCCGAAGCACTTGTTGTAGTAGTGCATGAACTTTCTTAGTACCAGCTGGCCAAGCATTGTTGTTGAGAAGTATCTTACGATATCTCTCTTTCTTGACCAGAATGTTCATGAGATCACTGAATCATCTAATTCTTCCTTGCTCATAATCCGTTCGGTATTGATGGACGAGCGTATCCATGGAACTAGGAAAGCTACTTTAAGACTTCTCGATCATAGCCTGATCATTCTTTTCCACGCCACAAATGGCCAACTCGGATTGAAGCGCCAACATACTTAATTAAAATCATTAATCTTTGGATAATCCAATAACCTGATTGAATCCCATTTTTCTTGCAGTTCTGGAAGTTGTGCGTCATGCACATTATTGAATCTTTCTCATAAAGTTGCCCACAAATCTGCGGGGTCATTTTTTAGCAAGAACTATTTTTTAGAACTAGATGTATATGCCACATCAAAAACATGAGAGTTTGAGCTTTGCAAGCTGGAGTTAGTGCCTCAGCATTTTCACCAGTTGGTGGTGGTTGGATAGTATCAGTAAGATTTTCACCGAGAAGAGTATTCTCAACATATGATACACAACGATGGTATTTTACTCCTTGAGGATCAATAATGTCAAACTCATGCATTGTTGGCTCAGTTGAAGTTATCTACAAAAGACATAAGAGATGTAATTAATACCGATCGAAAAACTACGATCACTAATATCAAATTTAAGGAATAAGAACCGTGATTAATGATGTATGGTCACAAAAATCGATGCAAAAACAGTGCCTTCATACCACACCTAAAAACGGTGACTTTCAATATCAGTCACAAATATTGAATTTTTTTTTAATGTGAAATCACAAATGACCGTGATATTCACTAATAACTATGACTCTCTTAGGACTGCCACTAATAACAATATTTTTATGAACATGTATTAATCTATGATGTTGCAGTAATTAAGTTTTACAACCTATAAACATAAAAAGTAAATCACGGTAATAAAATCAATCTAAATCTAGACCTAAATCTATGATGTTGCAGTAATTAAGTTTTACAACCTAATTTCTAAATTGAAGAAGGTAGAAGATTTACCTCGAGGATATTATGCTCGGTATGAAACTTGTAAAAACAATGAGGAAATGACCACAAAAGATGGTGGTCGACGGTGATGAAGAATTCCGGTGGTTTGTGCTCCGACGGTGATGGTGAAGGTCAAGTGTTTTAAGGGTTTGAGTGATGACTATCAACTCAAGAGCTGCTGATAAGGTATTGAAGGAGAAAATAGATACGCAATCAATGTAGACTGAAACTGTACTTTATTCATTGATAAATGACCTTAATATAAGCATTACTATCTAATACTGAAAGGACTCAACCCCGATTTAGTTTCCTAAACCGGAATCAAACCCCTTCTGAAAACACGAACTTTCAAAAACCATAGAAATTTCGGCAGAGTTTCACCATATCGCGGAATTACCATTAACCTGCACCCGAAAACACACTTCATCCTATGCCACAAAATCCAAACCGTGGGCACCAATCCCATCCGGATTTCTCAAAATCATAATATAATATAAGGCAAGAAGCAAAAACTGTAACTTCACAGAAATCCAGGAAAATCATATGAAAATATAAACATCAGAGTATTCAGAGCGACCTCTAGTATATATATACATAAATACACAGCAGTATGTTAAACAAGAAACCTATTGAGAAAGAAAAGTAGCTCGAATACTAAGCCTCCAACTGCGACGTGCGACACCAGAATCCGAATTGCAAACTGGGCACGGAAACCGAAAAGCCCAGGGGAAAGTCAAATAAAATCGTTAGAGTGAGTGGACGAAAATAAACATATGCCTTTCACCATTTACATAACATAAAAATAATGCGAGTTCTTAAAATAAATGAAGGTGTCGGGCGAATCTCTCAAGCCCGACGGTGATAGACTAGGCGAATCTCTCAAGCCTAGAACTGGACTACCGGTGATCAGCCGAGTAGTCAATGCATCGATGCTAAGTAAATTCCATCACCAATAAAACATAAAAAAATACCTCCAAAATAATAAATAATCTCAATACTGTACTGGAAATAAATACTGAAACCAAGAACTCGCTACGACAGTGTAAATAAATGTCCACTCACAAATAAGCACAGCGCCCAGGCGCGCTAATCCCGAGATCCGGCGGAAGATTCCTCACCCAACATACGATCTCGATCCCCTGAATAATCACAAAATATCACTTATCAAAATCACAATTCAATATTCTGAACAACACCTCGGAAACCAACTATTTCCAGAACCATATAACTCGGATAACAAAAGAATCGCCGAAAATCCCAAAATACTCCACATAAACCCTCGACACAAAATCCGGCATCCAAGTCAACTCGAAAACCTCAAGGCAACAATCGGGGCGCGATTACGATAAAAACGGCATAAAACTTGACAAAATCCAAAAAGTCAACGCCTCGCCGGAGCTCCGCCGTTGACCGCCTCCGGCGCGCCGTCACCGGAGAGATTTTCCGGCGACCAAGATCTCAAAACCTTCCTCTCCTCAAGCCTAACCTTTTACCCCAAAGG
Source organism: Geum urbanum (assembly GCA_946800695.1). NCBI lineage: Eukaryota > Viridiplantae > Streptophyta > Magnoliopsida > Rosales > Rosaceae > Geum > Geum urbanum. Next base: position 6,926,583 of record OX327006.1, read on the forward strand.
ACCACCACCGTCCAACCACCACCGTGGCTAGAAAACGCCTCGAAAGTCACCAAAATTTCAAGCCGGCCGGAAAATTTCTCCGGTGAAATTCTCCACTGTGAGGCCACCTCGGCCTCCCAAATTCAAGGGCCTTCATCCCAAGCTTGAACCCAACCATTTCCACCTAAAATCCCCCTTGGAAAACCGCCAGAAAACCCTCCACCATTAAACCCGATTCCGGCAAACTTCACGTTCAAAATTGACCAACCAAACCTTAACCAAATCTCACCATACATATATCAATCGAAAGCCCATAAGACAAGCTTCAAAACCATACCTTAAACTCCGGCAACCGTGCCGTATTACGGCAGCCACCACGACGGCAAGTTCGTGACTCACTGAGTCAACATGGGTTGACTCGGTCAACTCGGCCCAGCTCAATCAACTCGGTCAAACAGCCCATTTTCAAACTTTTCGATAACTTTACGACTATTCGGCTATTTATACGTCGCGAATCAACTCTATCCGCAATTCGGATAACTCAAACTCAAACGGATAAGCACGACTAACTCGGTGATAATTTCAAATATTCATTTTATATTCCTCGATTATCCGAAAAATCCTCGGAAAACTCCAACGGACTCGAAATTAAATTCTCTACATTTCCCACGAACAAACCCAAATCAAATTCGTGTCTAAAAATTAAGTCGTGAACGAAGTTGCATATCCGATTATTTACGATAAACCTCAATTACTCGTAAAACTTGCAGATTAAGCCGATTTCTATACCATTTCCGGTCTGGGTCGTCACAGTTACAATTAATATCCATATAAATCAGGGATTTAGAGAATCTATACTTCTATACTAATTAGGACAAAACACACACTGAGATATGTTAGGTTCATAATTATGTGTTAATTATGTTCCTAACTTCATGCTTATTGTTTGCCTTCTATGAATAAAACATCATTTTTATAATGTTTCCTTGTTATGTTAGGAAATCTGGAGTTGGCACAGAAATGCTCTTAAATATGGAAATTAATCACTTTTTGAAAAAGTCGAGCACAAATCTGAAGTCCTTGAAGAAGATGGAGCAAAAACGGGAAAATGACAAAAAGTCAACACTGGTCAACGGTAAACTCCGGCAAGTCATCAAGGTCAATGGCAAGGTCAAGTCTCAAGAGTTCAAGCCCACATGGAGATATTTTGAGAGATGAATACACATGTAAGTCATATGACTTGGGGTGAATCATACATTATGACCACCTAAAAGCCTAAAGTTTAAGATCATGTCTAAGCATCTAATTTTGAATATCAAACACAAAATATCTCCTCTCCACTTGCCTAGGTCGAGTTCCCCATTTAACACACACCACACTTCATTTTACACATTTCACTACTACAAAAAGCGTTGAAGCACCCGAAAATATGTTGCATATCGAGCAGTTGTCTGGACACATATCATACAACGGACAAATTTTTATTGTTGAATATGCACTCCAACAACTGATGTTCAACTGTTTCAAAAGTCTAAAAAGGTGATAATTAAAGACTTATGAGTTGTGTCATACAAATTCAAACAACTGATATTTGTCATATGACATAGAAGAAGACAACTGATTTCTGATGTTGAATTTTGATTCAAACAACTGAATACTGAGTTGATGTTTGTTTCAAACAACTAAATATTGTTTTGCTGTTGTTTGTCTGTTTAATCTACAACAATATTTCAATTGTTTGAATTGTTATTTAATGACAGAGCTTATGCAATTTTATTAGTATGAGTATGAGTTAGAAGATAGACTTTGATATGTTTTTAGTTGCCTATACATATATAACCAAACCACTTTCTATACATAATCTCCAAAAATTAATTACATATATTAATGGTTTCATTTACAATTTTCATCATTCAAACTGAAGTAGCTAGGTAGCAAAATACAAGTTGTAGCACCTAAACTATCAATCAACTAAATAGACACAAGTTGCAAGTAACTACACTGAGTACATGTTCAACTAGCAAAAATATGACATTATCATAACTCCTCCAAGTACACCACTTCATACTTTGCCCACTGTGCACGCACTACATCAATCTCATTCATTGTGTACTTCAATTGCCCTATTTTAATCCACTAAAAAATTGAAATTATCATATTCAAGTTAGGATACTGCCACATAATAGAGACACATTGCAAAGTTAGGTTCATTGTAAAACATTACAGTCATAAAAAAATCCATATAGACACTGCCTTAACAGAGAACAATGTCTATAATATTGCATGGTACTGCCATATAATAGGCTAACAGAGGAAAGTGTCTATGCATGTATTACTAAAAAAAATATCAATGCATACTGGCATAATATTGCATGATATGTGTTCAAGTACTAGGGAAAGCCAAGTTATTACATATTTTCATCATACAAACACATTATCAAAATCCTATTACATCGAGTGAATTTAAACAGAAAGTAGACACACCCAGAAAGCAAGGCCACATGAGAAAATTAGATATAACATCATCACAAGTTTAGAATTTTATTATCTAAGATAGTTGGACATTAATTAGAACCTAACTACATTTAACTAGGAAAGTATCACAGTAGTTATAGATTGTAAATACTGTGTGCATCAAAAAATAATTATCCATGTGTACTTAGATGGGGAAAAACTTGCAGTTAGGCACAACGAGTATGTACAAACAACAAGATAGATGTTGTGACAACTCCACGGGTAAAACCCGAATCGAGTCACCTGAAATACCCTGCAAACAACCAAAATTCTCACACACAAAAAACACACAAGGAAGTCACAGGCTTCCAAACCCTACCTTTCTCGACAGATTAGATGGCCGAAAAATGGCAAATTCGATCGATTCGGGTCGGCGGGCGGCGCGGGTCATACGTGATCCAACAGTTCAAACCTAAAATGGAAAATACTAATTTTCTAAAGAAAATAAATGCTATTCAAACCCTTAAGCAGCTCAAAAGATCAACGACCCAAATTCAATCTCATCACGATCGAACGGACAAGATTAAACCGATCAAAACTAATTTCCTTTTTAATAATTTCTCGCTCCAACTTCTGATAAACATAAAAAATAGCTCGCTTATCCGAAAAATTCTTTGAAAATTCCTACGATTTCAAAATAAAATACTCGACAACTTTCAATAAGAAGTCAAGTCAAATTCTCACTCGGTGAAAAAATTGTTAATAACCTCGATAATGTAACTAATCCACGATAAAGCTTAATGCGATTCGATAAGTGAGTAATTTTGGTTCGGGTCGTAACACTCTCTAATAAGGACTTAAGAAGGAAAACCATTCACATTCATCATAAGTGAACACATATTGAACTCATTAGGCATGTGGTATGATTATGATACAATTCATAATTGAGTTGCATTCTAGTTTCGGTTTGCTTTATATTTGAATGTTGGACCGGAACACTTCTAGTGCCCCAATGGCCTAGGAGATTCAGTTCACAACCAATGGTGACTCGAAATGATCACAAGTTTGACAAGCACGTGTGAACCAAACTAAACTCATAACTTGGACATTATTTGTACATTGAGTTGGCTAGTGGCGACATCTCTAGCTGACCAAAGATTTACATTGTTTTGTTTGTTTTACTTTATGATTGCCTTTAGTTAGTTAATTAACTCTCAAATCGTCTTTCATTCATCGTAGTTCAACCATCTTTTACAATGCTAAGTCTCCAAAGGACTTAGTCTTGTGAAATATATTTTCACATTTTACTTTAGTTTTAGTGTCATGTCTTGTGTCTAGGTAATCCGTATTTTGAGTGCTTAATCGAGTCAAGCTAAGGAGTTTAAGTGGTCAATCCTTATGGGTTCAACACTTGACTTCCTTACAAATTTTATAACTTGACCTCGTATACTTGCGGATAAGAGAAATTCACTTAGTCTTAGACTAATTCATAGTAAAGAGGTTAGGGGGAGAAATCTCTTTTTACAGGATATCGAGAATATTCTTTCCTTTAAAAATATGTGTGTTTATTAGTTATTCGGTGGTCACTTCACAAGTACATGTACCAACCATTAGATAATGCTTGTGTGGACAACTCAAATCCTTATAATTTTGCTATGGTGGTTAGTGATATGTGTGATAAGTTGTGGTAAATTGTCGTTAAATTTGCATCTAACGGTAGGTAATTAAAAAAATAAGTGAAAGAAAATTTAATATAATCTATTAGATACAAATCTAACGGTAGCCTACTACGACTATATTGAGAACTCTGATTGAAGAAGCTTAGAAAACAAAGCTCAACGATATTCTGAATGAATGACTCACATTCTTATTAAACAAGATTGGCTTAAATAGTCTTACAACTCGAACAAATTAGCTAGAAACAAGTTCATGTTTAGCAGTTACCATGTTAACATGCTCAATGCAAATAAATGACTATCAACTCTAGTAGACCCTAAAGACTAGGGATTATTCAAACTGAAACAAGACTAAGTAAAACAAGACTTAGTAAACTCTGATTTAAAGCAACTAACACCTCTTCAATCCCTCCCCTAAACTAACTGTTATGAACAATTAGTTTAGCTCTGCTGCTTTGCACACTCCCAACTGTCCTCGAAGCTTCTGAAATAAATCCAATTTTAGTGGTTTTGTCATTAAATATGAAATTTGTTCTTCTGTCCCACAATGCTTAAGCTCAATTGTTCTGTCCTTTGTAAGTTTTCTCAAGAAGTGAAATCGCACATCAATATGTTTACTCCTCTCATGCATGACAGGATTCTTCGACAACTTGATAGTGGAGCTGTTATCACACATGATGATAGTACACTCATTTTGAGCATGTCCCAGCTTCTCCAAAACTCTTCTCATCCATATTGCCTAGCTAGCACACCCACCTCTTGCCATAAACTCTGCCTTGGTAGTTGATAATGTAACAATGGGTTGCTTATTTGATAACCAAGACACCGCACCTGAACTTAATAAGAAAACATAACCATAGGTGCTTTTCCGGTCTTCGATGTCACCAATATAATCATTGTCTAAATAGACAATCAAGTCCTCTGAATCTCATCTCTTATACATAATCCCACAATCAAAAGTGCCCTTCAAGTACCTTAATATCCTTTTGGCAGCTTGCAAATGAAATTTTGTAGGTTTAGCAATGTACCTACTGATTAGACTCACACTATACATCATGTCTGGATAAGTTGCTATGAGATACATTAGGCTTCCTACTACTTTCGTGTAGTACAACTCATCAACTTTAACTTCATGCTCATCCATGTTCAACTTACAACCTGACACAATCGGACTGTTGACTTCATTGCATTCAAGCATTCTAAAATGCTTCAAAACCTCTATTGCATATTTCTTTTGGAAAATGAAGATGCCATCGGATTGTTGTGATACTTCAATGTCGACAAAGAACCTCATTATTCCCAGATCAGTTATTTCAAAGGCTTTCATCATTGAACACTTAAAGTTAACATAAATACTTACAATAAGCACTTTACCTTATCTGTTTCGCTTGATGAATAAAGTCTACTCATTTGGACATCTCTCGAACCCTTCATTGACAAAGTGTGCTTATATCCGACTAAACCACACTCATAGAGTTTGCTTTAAGCCATATCGAGCCTTGTGTAGCTTGTAAACTTTGTCCTCACTTTCCTTCACCTCATAGCCTCTTGATTGTTCAACATATATATCCTCACTAAGTTCACCATGAAGAAAGGCTGATTTGACGTCCAATTGATATATCTTCCAATTTCTTTAAGCTATTAAGGCCACAACCATCCTTATTATTTCCATCATTGCTATCAGAGCATAGACCTTAATGTAATCCACTCCATGTTGCTGTGTGTATCTCTTGGCCGCCAAGCTTGCCTTGTGCTTCTCAATTTCAGCAAGTTCATTAAGCACGCTTGGTCTCATACACCCACTTTACTCCAATGCTCTTGGATTCGACTGGTAGATTGGTAAGTGTCCACGTCTTGTTCTTTTCAATTGACCCGATTTCAAAGTCCATAGCTTCCTTCCAATGTGCACTTTTTTAGCTTCTTCCAAGGTTTAAAAAGGCGCTGTGCGGTATTAGGCGGTGGAGTTACTGTCTAGCGCCTAGCCACATAGGCGAAGATTAATCTGATTTTACGCGAGTTATTATTTTTAATTAATTATTTAATTATTTAGTATATTATATAAAGATATAATATGAATAATACAAAAAATAATAAGGAAATGTCATAAAAATACATTGTCTTTAAGTTCTCTAATTTATCTTATTGTCTTTAATTCATCTCCAATTTGAAGCATGTCAAAAGGTAAAATGTGAAGGTTAAGGTTTTTCCCGTTTTTTAGTTAGGTGGCCGCTTAGGCGTATTAAGCGGTCAAGGTGGCTGCCTAAGCGTTAACTAGGCGGAGGACTGCCTAGGAAGGAGACCTAGAACTAAATTTAGGTGTTTTTGCTGCTTTCAGAGTTTAGGCACCGCCAAGGAGGATGCCTTTTCAAACAGTGGCTTCTTTATAAAATACATGATCATCAGTCACCACAAATGCCATATTGACTTCATCGTATGAGAACCCTTCTCCACTAACATAGTCCTTCACCCATACGGGTGGCTTTCTTGCCCTTCTATCTCCCTCACCATTAGTTACACTAATCTCCTGTTTCTCCCTCCCCATGTACACCTTCATCACCATTTTCACTCATTGTTTCTTCTCTTTTACTCACTGTCTCGCCTACATCACCCCACTCCAAGTATACTAGAATTTGATCCATATAGCTCACATCCCAATCCCATTGCTTTTCTTCTTCAAATATGACATCTCTACTCACAACAATCCTTAGGATCATACAATCTATAGCCCTTAGACTCTTCACTAACTCCTAGCAAGACACAATTGAAACTCTTGTCTTCAAGTTTAGTTCTTCTTACAGATGGTACGTGGACATGTGGCATGCAGCCAAAGATGCAAAAGTGCTCCACCGTAGTTTTCATGCCGTTCCAAGCTTCTTCAGGGGTGGCATCTTTGACAGCCAAAGTAGGACATCTATTCAAAACATAGATTGTCTAGTTCACTGCTTTCGACTAGAAATTTTTGGGGATCTTCTTATCGAAAAGCATAGAACGAACCATATTCATCACTGTTATGTTTTTCCTCTCGGCTGCGCCATTCTATTGCAGTGTATAGGCAAGGGTTAACTGTCTTTTGATGTCATGGTGCTTACAAAATTCATTGAACTCGCTTGAGGTAAATTCTCCTCCCATATCTATGCGCAAGCACTTAACCTCTAAACTTGTTTCTATCTCAACTATTTTCTTGAAACATTTGAAAAAGCCTCTAATTTCTTTACCAAGTAATAAGCCCAAGCCTTCCTACTATAATAATCAATAAAGCACAAAATATACCTCTTCTCACTATTTGAAATGGGAGTGATCGGACCACAAATGTCAGCGTGGATGAGCTCCAATTTTTGTGTTGCTCTCTAAGTGCACTTCTTCGGTATAAAGTCTCGATGTTGCTTTCCTTTAATGCAGTGTGTGTATGTTCTAGTTGAGGCATGAAGCTTTGGGAGTCCACACACCATCTTCTTGTATTGTAGGGATCTTAAACCCTTGTGACTTAAATGCCCATATCTTCGATGCCAAAGAAGAGAAAGCTCAGCTTCTTGTGCACGGGTGTGGTAATTGGCTTGTTGTGCACTAGGAAAAGTCTGAGACTGAGTAATAAGGATGAACATTCTGTTAGCACTTATGCTAGTTTGTATAATCAGCCCCTTGACCAAATTATAGATCTTGCACATCCCTCCCTTGATCAGGATGGTCACGTCTCTCTCTTGTAACTTCCCAATGCTTAAGAAACTATTCTTGAGTTTTGGTACGTAGAACACATCTGGATCAACATAATTGATCCCATTTAATAAAAGACTGACATTCCTTTTACCTTCCACATTCATCTTGGTGTTGTTCCTCAATTTCACCAAATGATGAAATCCTTTATTTAGCTCACTGAACATAGTTTGATCCTCACACATATGATTAAAGCACTCCGAATCAAGAAACCATGCATCTTCTCGCTTGGCCTCATGAAACTCCACATAAGATATCAAAAGCATTTCATCTTCCTTATCACGCTTGATGTAGTTTGCCTCCTTATTCTAAGTTAGACATTCATACTGAAAATGTCCAACCTTGTGGCATCAATAACATTCCACAATAGCCTTATTGATTCATCCTCGACCTTTTCCTCGTCCTCTCCCTCCATCATCACCACGTCCATGACCTCTGCTTTCTTCATTTGTCACTTACAAGGCTCGCTCTTCACCAATGTGTCTATGAAACTTCTTCTCATGCAGTATTAATGAGCTTTGTAGCTCATCAACAATGAGAGAATCAATATATTTTGACTGCTCAATAGAGCAAACAACATAATTGAACTTCTTAGTTAAGGAGCGTAAGATCTTCTCCACCACTTTGACATCCTCCATATCCTCACCATAGAGTCGCATCTTGTTTACTACTGCCACTCCTTCAGTAGTCTTCATCTCAAGAGTTTCAAATTCTCTAAGGAGAGCTTGGAGGTGAGTCCTCTTAACCCTTGCATTCCCTTCAAACATTTTCTTCATAGCATATAAAATATCTTTGGCAGTGTTCTTCTTGAGAATGATGTCGAGGACGATACGATCGATGGCCTGAAAGAGATAGTTCTTCGCATTCAGATAATTTAATTTCTGCTCCGCGACTAGCTTGCGATGATCTTCAGCTTGCTTACATTGTGCTTCCGTAAGCTGTGTTCTCTCTGCTACCACTGTAGAGAAGGTTCTTGAATCAGATGTTCATGCTGCCCCTTGTGTATCTCTCGGAATTCCATGCTCGATGATGCCCCAAAACTCCTTAGAACGGAAAAAGTTCTCTATGAGCCAATGGTCATAACGACCATCGAACCTTGGAATTGCAGCAGGCATAAAGTTTTCCTCCGCTGCCATTTTTTTTCTCACACTGTGTTTCATTCAAACACTCTTTCTCTCTCACACTGTGTTTCACTCAAACCCTTTTTCTCTCTTGTTAAGATACTGCGGTTCCTAACCTCTCTCACAATCAGGCCCCTATGTGGGGCTCTGATACCAGAATGTTGAGAACTCTGTTTGAAGAAGCTTAGCAAACAAAGCTCAACGATATTCTGGATGAATGACTCATATTCTTATTAAACAAGATTGGCTTAGATAGCCTTACAAATCTAACAGATTAGCTAGAAAAAAGTTCATGTCTAACAGTAATTATGCTAACGTGCTCAATGCTAATCAACAACTATCAACTCTAGTAGATCCTAAAGACTAGGGATTATTCAAACTAAAACAAGACTAAGTAAAACAACTCAATAAACCCTGATTTAAAGCAAGTAACACCTCTTCAGACCTACTCACGAACTCAATGACCACCAAAGTATGGTTGTGAATCATTAACACCATGAGCCGGCTGTCATGGGCATCCGTAGGCGGCGAAAGGCTCGAAGTCTGATAACTATAAAACGAACTTTTTAGTTCACTTAAAAAATAACGATCGGTATCACTTTTAGTGTGCAAACACGAGCAAGCTGTTAAGTGATAAAAGAAAGAAGAACTCATCGGCCAATTTCCGTTAGAAGAGAAGGTTCCATTAGAACAGGATTATATGGCCAATACGAGATTTTTTTTATCCGCTTGCCTCATCTCTATCTAGAAGCCATTTGGAATATCTGAAATTAATTGGAAGAAAGAGTAAAATACAACAAATTAAGAAAAAGAAAAATGGCCAAAATCATGTCTAAACATTTTACCTGGACTAGGCCCATGTTCGTAGTAGTGAATCCTAAAACGGCCCAAATTAGAACTAGGGTTTTGCTTATAAACACTAGCTAGCCATGACTGCCTCTCTTCCGTGGCACACCTCCCATATCTCATCTACTCGTTCTCCCCAAAGTTCATCCCAACAAAGAGCACAAGCTTTCCGTCTCAACCGCACCATGAGGGCCAAGGTAACCAAACCCTATACCTAGTCTCTCTTCTCTCCTGTCTTTGTCACAAGACTCTATTACTTTTTATTAACAAATTCATTGAAATCTTACAAGCTTTTGTGTCGCGATCCTTATATGGATTTTGCTGTGTGTGTTTATGTAACAGTGGAAGAAGAAGAGAATGAGGAGGTTGAAGAGGAAGCGCCGAAAGATGAGGCAGAGATCCAAGTGATTGATTGCAGAGCCAGCTCTCAAGTGCGGCGTTTTCTGTTTTTTATAAGACTTAGTTGTTTGTTAGGGTTACAGCGACTCGTTTGGTACTTTACATTTTCTCGCTTTTTGTTGACATTCTCCTGATTATTAAATCTAAGATCGACTTTTTATGAGTAATTTTAACTGCTTTGGTTTGATTATTCTTTCAATCTACCTGTTGCTATTTGAATGCGTTGTGCAATTGCAATACTGTGTTTTTATGATACTGATTGAGATATGGGAATTGATGAGCCTAGCTCGGTTAACCTAGGAACATAGTGGGATTATAATGGTAGTGTTGATTTCCAATAGTTGTATGTGAGAAATTTGGTATATTTATTTCATTACCTGTCACTGGGAGAATTGGCTGTTTTCATTGTTCTGGTCTAGGAATGAGGGTGATTGATTGAGTTGTTCTTTTCGACTTTTATTATGGGAATTCATGATTTGCAATCAGCTATTGTATCCTTATGTGCAAAGCTGATGTTTAGAGTGATACTGTAGGATAGAGGATTGGCTGTTTTTATTGTTTTGATCTTGGAATTTGGATGATTGAAACAGTTATGCGTCGACAAGAGGTTGTTGAATTCAATTTCAGGGATTCAGGATTTGTGATCATCACTGAATCTTTCATTGATGTCTGAGGAGTATATGATATATGCTTTTGTTGATGTTCAATGCATGGGATTGAATATGTGCAATAGGTGATGTCAGATAATAAACTAGAAACCTACTGGAAGCTTGCAGCAATAACGCACAATTCTGTATCAGATCAAGTTTCTCTATGATTTTCTAGGATTCGATTTCTAATTTCAGTCTGCATTATATGATATATTTGGCCTGTGCCACGACATATACATTGTTCATTACTTTTTGTTTAATTGTCGCTTTATATCCATCCCCATCTTCCTTAGCTCCTCAAAGGCACGTATCGTCTCTGCATCAAAACCACCTGCAAACTGAATATTCATCAAGCAAATCTCTCTGCATCAAAACCACCTGCAAACTGAATATTCATCAAGCAAATCGAACACCCGGAATCAAGAGGTTATCTCGCCTTGAGCATTCGCTAGTCTGCACCTCCTTTCATAATCCTTTTCATAAACTCCTTGGCCAGCTTAAGAGAACTTACTTTCATCTGCACATAGTTAAATGAGTCAAGACATCATGCACACTTATAACCATGCTTGAGATTTGAGAATTTGGAGAATCTTTTCTGCTTTGTTACTTGAGGTTAAAGGATGCTACTCTGGACGTGTTTGTTTCTGCTGTGTTCTAGATCGTTCCTGTTCCCCCTTTTATATGAATATTTTTCTTCATAATCAAAGTTGGATAGTTTGAAAGGAAGTTTGGTTGGTCATAGAGGTTGTTTTCATGTCATATTCGTTATCGGAGAAGGGTCCAAGAGAGCAAAAGAATATAAATGCAGTGATGAAAATGCAGCTGCCTGTTTAATTATGCTGGACGCAAATAGTATGCAAGCTGTCTGTTTAATTTGCGTAAATTTCAAAACCTCAACCTAATCGGTAAAGCATAGTTTTCATGGAGTACCTCAAAAAATGCTGAGAATAATGAGTCACTAATTTTAGTTACTTTTTGCCTACCTGTCCGATGAGCCCTGTGTCTAACATCCATTCCCAGGGGATCTGAAGGCCCCTGTACCTCGTGCATGTACTGTCCCTTGTTCTATCTGTGCTGCTGAGACTTCTTTCCAACATGTTAAAAGATTGGACCTTTGTAATTTACTATAATGAATGAACCAGTAACAGTTTAGCTCTAATTTGATTCTACAAATTGACATGCTTGCCTGTCTTGTAATGCTTCTATTCTTCGTAGAGCTAAGATCAGTGGCTCCTTAATGTTGTCTTCGAACGATGAGACTTCAGTTTTGAGGTTTCTGAGATCTCTGTAGTTGCAAGCAGCTTCTCGGGTTGTGTCAGCTTTTCATTCTGGCCACTGCGGAAAATGCTTCAAGACTGCTCTTTCATCGACCAAGGAAGAGAGCTGCCGTCTGCCAATCCAGCCAATGCACAAATGCTTCTACATCAGCAATGTCTGTAAAGGTTGCTGACTCCACCTCACTGCTCAAGAAGTTGATGAACTGGGCTTGTGTTTCGACCTCTGACTTGATCTGTCAAAAGAATGTCAGCAATTTGTGTTTTAAAAGGAACATGTGGACAAGAGTGTTTAATTCTGTTCTATACTTACAGCTAAAAGATAAGATGAACGGTTTTCAATCTCTCCAATCATGTTCTTGGTGAGCGCAAAAACATGAACACCTGCAGGGTTGGCTTTGTTCTCCAGCTGTGCATCTTTCCTCGTGAGTGATCGGTAGAATTCAATTACTTCAGGAACACGCCGTACTCCCTTTGATCTGAGTAATGACTTTGAGGGCGGTGGTGGAGGTGGCGGTGCTGGTCCTGACGGCCCTTTATTATTTTGCTTTACATCCTTGATTGCAGGAGTAGGAGGTGGTTTTGGTGGTGATGCATCCGTCAACATGGTTGCTGGCTTTTCCTCTGTGATGTCTAACTTTGGACACATTTTCTCTTTTGCCACAGGACCTTGCTCCGTTGTTGTATCCAACGAGTTCTGGAACTTCTTCCAGAGAACAGATTTTCTCTCATGGTTTTGTGCTTTGAGGGAAGTTACCTGATCTCTCAGCCGAGAAACCTCTAGCTTCAGCTCCTGGTTTTCCTTCTCCAAAGAACCATTCTTTTCGAGAGAAGCTTCGAGTTCCTTTCTGAGGAAGGCGATCGTGATCTCTGAGTTTTCACCTTCTTGTGGCATCCTGCCTTGAGTGTAAGAAGGACGATGACACAAGGAAGTGAGAGTGTGGCATTGATATAGTTTGGCTTTAGTTCCTTCTTCCTCTCTTTTATGTGATGGTCTTGCTTTTCAAGTAAGGTTGGTGCGTGTGATGCTATTGTGCATTGCCCCTTTTCTGTGTTGTTAATTAATGGCAGTTTTGAGCATTAAAAGTACTTGTTTTAGACAAGAGTGATTATAACTTTTTTGAGGTCCTATTCAAAGATTTATTATGCTCTAGTTGGAATAATGGTTGCAAGTCTATAAATAAGTGCTGGTTTTTAGCTGCAATAGTGTTCTTTGGTCAAATTTACTACCAGGTCCATGTTGGTTTTCTTGGAGTTTTATATCTGTATATGGTGTGCCAATTTCTTCAATTTTACAGGTTGTCCTGCCGAAAATTGACCAGACAGTGAATGAGATGTGTGCGATTGCTAAATTGACGCCTTGAATGGTTTTAAAACTATACAAAGGTATTGGAGAATGATTATAATGCTCTGCTATCAGTGGTATGTAGTTTGAACTTCCACGAAATTAGTATCAAGTCGATAGAGTGATACTCTGCTGTCAATTATATTCGTGTTTAATTGTGTTGAAGTTTTCTCAAATCTGAATCAATTGCTAGTTTATAATCAGACCGTTGAAATACATTTTTTTTTCGCCTACATATTCTAAGATAACTGAACATAATTGACCATGAATATGTGTTAATATGCGATATTGTTTGAAGTATATATTGATTTGTGTACACACAGAATTTCATACCATGTCAACACTCGTGTCACCTTCAAATGCTTGAAGAGGGTGGTTTCAAACTTCCCCAACCAACACCTGCCTAATGCCATGTATTAGCATTTTTGGCCTATCATTGTTGTTGATGTGTAAGACTCAGACTAGGATATCGATGGTGAAAATCATCATTTTGTTAACCTAAGCAGAATTTCATCTGTGACCTTTGTGGGTTATAACTTATAAGTATACTTGTGTCTTCATGAGACTGAGACTAAATTGACTTGAGAGTTCTTTGCTTGTGAAGCAACAACAAAAAAGCAGAAAAAAAGGTGGAGGAAATGAGAAATAGTGAAGAATACTGAGTTTCTGACAGTACAAAATTAAAGGAAAAGTAAAATTAAAGCTTTGATATTTACAGACTACCAGATTGACTCATTGAAATCTTCCTATTTTTTGCGTTATTTCTCCTGCACTTTGTAAAATAGAAGAAAAGATTAAGAGGATCTCAGGGTTTTCAGGTTTTTGTTTTTGTAGAATATGAATTTCATCGACTCTTTCAGTTTTACAAATCATTGGTAACAAATGTGTATATATAGCAGTTTATACTGCTAAACTGCTATTACAAAAGCATCATATCTACTGTTACAGAAATATTAAAGAATAACGTATTTACTGTTACAAATATACCAAAACTGATGGCAGTTATGATCAAGAGAATCAATGCTTGATTGCAGATTGATTCTCTCTAACATCCCTCCTCAAACTTGGCGGGCAAGGCCTGACAAGTTTGCATGCCATTGGAACATGACGATGTTTGTGCAATGGTATAGTGAGAAGATCTACCGGTTGATCCACAGAGGGAATAAAGCAAATACGATGACTACCAATGGCAACCTTTTCTCTAACAAAATGATAATCAAGTTCAATGTGCTTTGTGCGTGCGTGAAAGACAGGATTAGAGGCCATGTAAGTGGCACTTAGGTTGTCACAATACAGTTGAATCGGAAATTGAATGTGTGCACCAAGTTTATAGAGCAAGAAACCTAAACATGTTGTTTCGGCACTTGCATGAGAAAGAGAGCGGTATTCGGATTCCGCACTGGAACGAGCAATATTGAGCTGCTTTTTGGAGTGCTGACTGGTTTACTAAGTAACAAATTATGCTTAACAAGCAGGTCATGAGCATACTTCAACTGATTGACGTGAACACCATTGGAATGAGATGTCACCTGTAAACCAAGAAAGTAATGAAGAGGACCAAGATCTTTAATATCAAAGCCACGGCCCAATGCACGAATGAAACGGTGAAGGAGACGTTACCACAATGTCATCAACATAGAGCAAGAAATAAATGGGTATCCAGTCCATGTTGATAAATGAAGAGAGAAGAATCCGCCTTACTGTGGCGAAAACCAACTGACAACAGGAAAGAACTCATTCGTTGAAACCAAGCGCGAGGGGCCTGTTTCAGTCCATAAAGTGCTTTTTGAAGCTTGCAGACATGAGTCGGCCGAGAAGGATCAACAATGCCGGGAGGCTGCGACATAAAACAGTACGTATAGTAGCAGGTTTGATAACAGGGGCATCCCGCCACTTCTCATCCTTGGAAGCTTGTGTATAGCCAGTAGGTTCCATGGAATCAACAATGGGCAATAGAGCTCGAGGCAAGTAGGTTCCATGGTTCCATCACTTCGATTTTTGGCTTGAAGAGTACCATCTTGAGATCGAGTTATCATGGGGAGGTGGTGGCGGATTGGGCTGCTGGACCTGTTGAGCGGGTCTTCGGAAGGAGCAGGCGCTTGTGATGTCGCACTGAGCACTGAGGCGAGAGGCTGCGGAGGAGCCGACGTTGGATGTCGGGAGGAGGCACGACGACCGTAGGTGATGATTGGCGCCGGAGCCGGTGGAGGTGATTGGGATGTCGTCATTGAAGGCGGAGACGGCTGAATCAGCGGCGGAACTGAGACAAGTGCGATAGGCGGCGAAGTTGGTGCAGGCGCCGTGACAGGCTGTGGTGGAGCTAACGACGGGGCCTGGGTGTCCTGAGAAGATCCAGAGGGACTTGTCGCTTGGTGCGTGGAACCAGAGAGAGGGAGATTGACCAGGGGTGAGTCAACGTCAGTGGGTGTACGGGTGGTATGTGGGCTTGGGCCTGAAAGTGGAGAAGTTGGGCTCGGTAGAATAGTGAGTTCAAAGGAGCCTGAATTAGAATCGGGAGAGACCTGCAAATTCTTGCAAGGAAAATGTGTTTCGTTAAATAAAATTTAACATAAAATATATACTCAATTAGTTTTGGGATCTATGCAACAATAACCTTTATGATGAGGACTATAACCAAGAAAGACACACTATATACTATGACTAGACAATTTATTAGAGACTTCATGACCAAGAAGAAGGAAGCAAGCACACCCAAAATGAAGAGAGGAATATATAAGAAGGAGAGCGGTCATAAAGATGAGTAAGAGGAGTATCCCAATTTAATGTGGGGCTAGGAAGTAAGTTTATGACATACACAGAGTTGAGAACCGCTTCAACCCAAAATTGTTGTGACGCACCTCCGGTGGCAATGTGACGATGCTTTCTTTCAGCAAGCCCATTTTATTGCGAGGTATAATGACAAGAAAAATGTTGTTGGATACCCAAAGAAGCACAGTAGTGAGAGAATGCTCGATTGACATATTCAATTTCGTTATCGCTTTGAAGATATTGAACTGAACCCTGAAATATAGTACGACTCATGGCAACAAAAGTTTGAAAGTGAGTAAGGACTTCATTTTTCCTGCGCATAGGGTAAAGCTATGTATAACAAGAGTATTCATTAGTAAAAAGAAACAGAAGTATGATTAGTTGAAAAATGTAAGAGGTGAGATTTTCTAAGTGCACAATGAATACAAAACGAATTAGACAAATTTTTAGTACCAATAGTAGGGCCAAAATGAGCCAAGACAGATGATGAAGGATGACTAGACGATTATGCCAAAGAGTGGAGTGGATAGAAGAAAGGGCTTAAGGACTAGTAGAAGTGGAAGACAAATGAAGAGGATAGAGACCATCAATAAACGACCAATGAGTAAACAATAAATTTTATAATAATTTGGAGCAAAGAGGAAGAAGACACGATTATCTTTGGTGACACGAACTACAAAGAGAAAATTTTTACGAATAGAAGGAATGCGATAAACATTTTGTGATGAAAATTTAGAGTTGTCAAGAAACAAAGAAAGGTCACCAGAATGAGAAATTGACATTAAATCATTGTTACACATATAGATATTGTGTGGACCACTATAAGGTCCAAGATTGTTGAGTGGCATAAAAGTCATGTGATGAGTTGCGCAAGTATCAAGATTCCAATTCGGGTCACTGAAAAAATGTGCACCAGCGAAAGAAGTTGTAGTAGTAGGCCCGGAGTACCAATGAGGAGCATTGACTAGGTGGTAAGAGGAACTCGGACAAGCAGAATTGAGGAAGGCCACGAAGATACGATAGAGGAAATAGCCCGAAGATAAGACACAGAATAATGTGAAGGAAATACCTATGACCCTATGATTTTGAATCAGAGAGAAGAAAAACCTAAGAATGAATTTCATCGACTCTTTTCAGTTTTACAAATGTGTATATATAGCAGTTTATACTGCTGTTACAAAAGCATCATAAATACTGTTACAGAAATATTAAAGAATAACATATTTACTGTTACAAATATACCAAAACTGGTGGCCGTTATGACCAAGAGATTCGATCAATGCTTGATTGCAGATTAATTCTCTCTTAACAGTTTCCCCTGCAATCAGCTGGGTCAGTTTTTATACATAGATCATAAATCTTGATGCCTCTCAACATTATCTGCCTCCGTTATATATATATTCAGATTGATGAGACATACTATTTTGTACACAGATCGACCCTCAAAAGACACAGACCTACTACTTTACAGTGTAGTGAAGAACAGTAAAGCAGCATATATGGCTCAGAACTAGCTCAAATGCTCCCTGAAAAGATTATATTCGATCCTCTCCATTATTTGGAGCAAGTAGTCCAGTTCATACTCAGCTTTAATTTTCTAGGGAACCCCTATAACTGTGGCTCTTAATCTAAATTCCCTACAGGCAAGGGAACCTTAGGGCCTTAAGAGCTTGGTCATAGGTAGATTAACTTGTACAGCACTCAACACCAGAATTAGTGCTAGCATGGATGAGCATGAATGTTGACGGACCTAATTATTGATTTGGGTTTGTGACAAACAAAGAAGGGTAGGATATTTAGAGGAAAAGGTACAGAATTTAGTAATGCTTTACCCAAACTGAAAGGGAAATGGAAAATTCAAGTGTCGGTTTCTCATGGCTAATAACAAGAGCCATGAGAAACCGACATTTGAATTTGAATGGCTTGACATGTTTTGAAGGCAACTACAGTGCAGCAAAAGCTTCTTTGCACTCACAAGTCAATGTCTATGAAGGAGACAGAAATGGAGATCTATAAGTTTAGTGGGGTGGATGTCAGATAATACTCAGCCTCACTAGGTTTTTCAGTCATCTTCCAAACCCATTATTACAAGTTTGTTAGTTTTCGCGACAAGTATAACATTGGCTGTAACATGGAAGTGCGTACCCATTTTATAAGGTCCTCTTCACTAACAAACTTGCAAGCTTGTAACTTGTAAGGAGTAAATTTGAAAATTTCCAGCATTTTATTATGTGCTAACCTTGGCTGTCCAGCAATTTCCTTCACCATTGCGGATTGCATCCACTAAACCTGTGTAGTTCCAGTTCTTGATCACATTATAAGGCCCATCATGGATTTCGACTTCTACTGTGTATCCTCCATTGTTTATAAGGAATATGATTGTCTTTTGATTGCATCTGATCATTGTTGAAATATCCAGTGCAGTCACCTGATATCCATGCCACATTACTCATTAAATTTTAGACCATTAATGAACGTACATCACCAAGTGTGACACCAAGAAATATAATGTAGGAAAGAGCTAGCAAAGGAATTCAACCTGAAAGCTCCCATCACCCACGCAAGCAATGACACGCTTCTTGGGCACTGCCTGTGCATATCCAAGAGTTCCACCAACAGACCATCCAATCGAACCGTACTGCATTTGAAACTCGTACCTGCAACACCAACTTAAGAGTTGTAGACAATAACTAGACCCCGAAAACTGAAGTCAACAATGTATGTCAAACTAACACCCTCCTCGATCATTTGCTAGAACAATCAAAAGAATTAATCAAGAACCAAAAATAAATTTTCTTTTAGACTCCGGTTATTTGCTTACTCACATCCTTTTGGCAACTTCAGTTTCTGGCAGTTGAACCAAGAATCACCGGTCTCAGCAATGACAGCCGTATCAGCTGAAAGCATTTTCTGAACATGCTGGAACAGAACGTTCACTCTCAAAGGCTCATTAGGTTCACATTTGGGAGTCTGGCCATCTGGGACAAAGATCCTGGCGTAGTTCTCATAAGTAGTTGTGTTGCGCGTGATCTTCTTTGCCGGCCTGGAGGAATTCCTTCATTAGTACACACCCAAAAGAAGGGCCATTGGGGATAACCACGCGATCCGGCTGAGCAATGATGGCCTTCTCCTTCTTGAGGAGGAGTGAGTAGCCAACAGAGCTGTAGCCATTGAAGATAGGGCCAACAAACAAGTATGCATCAGCTGATTCCACAATCTCACCACAGTAAGCTGTGCCCACTGCTCCCCAGTATGTCTCAATGAAGTGAGGGTGAGTTTCTTCGACATGGCCTTTGGCTGATGGCATCACAGCTAGGGCATAGCCACTGGCATTGGCATTTTTGAGAAAAGCTTGGTCGGCTTGTTGGAAATTTCGCGTTTGTGGGTGTGGTAAGAGAATGAAATACTTCAAAGGCACGTAAATGTTAATGTCTTCCTTAAACTTTATTTGCTCCACTATTTAATGTGCAAGAGAAAATTATCAAATAAATTTAAGATACAATGAAACCTAGCAACTTGTTATTGTTGATCGTCGGTTTGCGCTAATGAAGATCAACCTAACACTCAATTGAAGGTTTTACAATAGGGCTCAAGGTTATTAGAAACTATTACAACGTAATAATTTCTAGATTTTATAGAAAACTAAGAAAACTTGGTGGAATAATTGGTAGAGACTAGAGAAAAGAGAAGGAATTATTGATTATGAAGTGGGTGTGCATTCCTCCTATTTATAGGAGTGATCAAAGCTTTTCAATTTGAAACATAGCTTTTCACTAAGAATCAGCTCCTTTAATCAAATGTTGCATCACTTTGATCATCACACCCTTTCATAAGGAACATGTTGGTTAATTACCAACAATCACATTGGTTTGTTAACCACCTCATGCTTTTCTATGGATGCATCTCTATATTTTGAAATTTTCTCTGACAATCCTCCACCATTTTCAAAATATAAAATTTTATGAAGTTTAAAAATTATTTTGAAAAATGTTTAAAAAATCTTTGAGTAAATTCCCGGACAACGTAGCGCATAAACTGAGGTATCTTGTAGACTTGAACTTTAGCTTAGTGAGAACACATCAAAGTTAAATCAAGATGGCGAAGTAGCTTTGCTTTGAATTTGCGATCTTATAGTAATTTAACTGGACATATTTCACACATTAGTTTTCTACTTCTTTCGAGTGTTCTAAAATTCAACGCGTGGATTGACCTTGCGTCTGTATCCTTTTCACGAATGCTCTAGAGACTAGCTCAAATCGCATAGAAAGCGGCACCACCTTCTACACTCGTATATGAGTGTATATGTAAGTATGTAGTACTCATATAACTTAAGTACTTTCAGTTATGCGTATTAAGAGTTTCAATTATAACTCAACATCTATCATTCATACATATACCCAAGCACTTTAATCTTTGGATAAATATAAAAATATAATTTTATTAAAATTATATGTTTGTTAATTTACTTAAGTGCTTGCAATCACTACATAAGATGTACTTTGCTTAATGAACTCAAGGACAAGATGTTTCAAGCGTTGAGTTGAGTTTCCATCATTGATGATTAAAAGTTTGGATTACCTCATCCCATTTGATGTATCACCCATTAAATTCTTGCATATTTTAAATACATGCAAGTATTTGTTGATTAATTATCAAAGTTACAATCCATAATTTTTTATATTCAACGGCATATATCACACCGCCATTTTGAAAATTGTTTTACATAGTTATGTCTAAAAAACAGTATATCGTTCTTACCTTTATATGTATATTAAGAAACCTTTGATAATTACGACTATCAAAAAATATCTTTATATTCATAACTATAAACAAACCCATCTTTTTCATCTTTTTCAGATAATATAAATACTCATTATTAACTTGAGTATTTTATAATCCACAAATCAAATTATAGAATTTTTCAAGGTTATTGCTATTATTTAGTAAGAACATTATGTAACACATGCATCTATGTTCATAATTGCTTTTAAATAAACTTGTGATGTCCACGTTCTTAACCAACAAGTTGATATTGGAATCAATTTAGGATATTTAATGGCGTAATTTTCCAAGTATAATGTACCACTTCAAGATACCACTTCAAATTACCACCTCGTGAAATAGCTTTTCGCATGAATCATTGAGGTTCTAACTTGTATCCTTGAGAATATAAATTCCTAGATTTTTAATTAATGTCATAGCACACTAAATTCATGATAATATTTTTCATTCGTAAGTATTTGTCGAATGAAAACAAAATAGTCAAAGCACAACAACAAACTAATATATCAATGCAAATACGATTTATATTAGAATGCATGTATTGCAAATCATACGTATATCCATCCGGACAAATAGATAAACAATTTGAAACCTTGAGAATCATGGTAGTAATTAATTTGAAACTTTTGGCATACAATACATCAGAAGAATAGTAAACAAGCCAATATAACCAAATACCAGTTTCATCTTCTTTGTATTTTAAGAGACTCTAGGCTTTTACGTAAGGAGCAAATCACTAGTAACAATATGATACAATAATGATGAGCAAAGTGAAATGCACGTCAATGACCAGATGGACAAAACATGTCAGTTTCAATTCGACCAAAACAATAGTAGATAAAATGATAATAAAATTAAACTAATTAATATATATATGAGTGCAAAGATCTCTTATCATTATACATATCAAAATATCATTCTTAGTCACCGAAATATTTGTAAAGTTCATAAAAGAGCTTTAGCGTTACCCTAAAATTTATTCACCACTTCAGATGCCACAATTTTTTTCTTTTGAGGTAGAACTAGGGGTGGAATTTTTGAGACCGGAAAACCGAAAACCGAAAATCGGCCATAATCGGACCGTACCGACCCAAGGAAACCAAAACCAAAACCAGACTGAACTAGTTGATCGGTGCTGGAAACAGTACCGAACTGGCCACTGCAGTGTCAGTTTACGGTTCAGTGTCCCAGAGAACTGTTTTAACCCAGCCGAACCGACTTGATCTAATTAATATAAATAGTTAATAAATAAATATACATGTCATGTTTTGATTATTTAAAAATATGCATACCATAGGCCAACACACACACGAATGACACGATTCTATTCTCTAACCTAAAGCTATTCTTCTACATCTTCTATTCTTCCATCTCTCTTCTCTTTTAATTTCGCGGCCAACAAACCTAGCAATGGCCCTCATAACTCCAGCGACCTAACTCTAGCATGTGGTCTCATCCTCCTACTCTAGCCTCCCACTCTCAGCCTCATAACTCAAGCAGAAGTGAAGGTAAAATATCTCATTCTCTAGTGTCAAATATTAATGTTTGCATATTAGATTATTATGAAGAAATCATTTCTTATTTTATTCAATCGATTAAACTACGTGTAGCCTACAAGTTAGACAAAATATGTAAAATAGAAATATAGAATCACATAAAACATTAGGGTTATTTAAGCATGAGCATCAGCTATAGACATATAATTTATTTTCTTCAATTTAGAGGCAAAGGTTGCTTTATATAATGCTACAAATGCTCATAGATCAGAAGTTGATTTCTTTAATTTGTGTCATTCTTAAAGGTAATGGAGACAGTTGATCATGTTACAGTTCCAGTCCCAAATCCTTCAAGACGACATCCAGTTCCAGTCCCAAAAGATAAAGGCACCTCAAATAAGAAGCAAAAAAAATGTGAAGCTTGGGTACATTATAAAATGATGAAGAAGAAGGATGGTGTGACTTATAGGGATGATAGAGCCATGTGCAATTATTGTGGTACGCCAATTATGTGCGCTTCTGGGAAGAATGGAACTAGTGCCATTGGTAAACATCTCAAGAGCTGCAAAAAATTACCATTGTATGAGGTGTAGGACAAAAGACAAAGTAAGATAAGATTTGAAAAGGCAGAAGATGGAACGTCTAAGGTGGTTGCATGAAAATTTAACCAGGACAAAGCTAAACTTAAGTGTGTAAGGTACGTACATCATAAGAGACGAGCTTCCGTTTAGTCATGTTGAAAAGGAGGGTTTCAAAGAGTTTATGGAAAAAATATGTCCAGACTCCATAATTTCTAAGCATAAAGCAATTGCCAAAGCGGTATGGACCCTTTTCCTGGAAGAGAATTTGAAGTTGAATGGTATATTAAAAGGAAAGAGGGCTTCCGTCACTACTGATAAATGGATGTCGATTCAAAATGTTAATTATTTAGTCCTTACAACTCATTTCATGGATGATGATTGGGCGTTGAACAAGCGTATTATTAACTTCGCAGTGATTGGAAATCATATGGGGGATAGCATTGACAAACTTGTTTAGGGTTGCTTGATGAATTGGGGGATCGAGAAGGTTTTTACCATCACTGTTGATAATGCCTCGTCTAATGATGTGGCCATTAAATTCATGAAGAAGAGATTGACAATGTGGAGGACTTTACAGCTCGGTGGTGACTATCTACATCTAAGGTGTTGTTGTCACATTATCAATTTAATCGTACAAGATGGTATAAAAGAGTTGAATGTGTCTGTTCAAGAGATCTGGAATGTTGTTAGGTACATTAGACACTCATCCCAAAGATTGGACAGGTTTAGAGAAATGATTGTTCTTGAAAAATTGGATCCACAGGCTAATGTGGGTCTAGATGTGGTGACAAGATGGAATTCTACTTATCTGATGTTGGTAGCAGCTAAGATGTATCAGAAGGTATTTGAAAGATTAGGAGAGGAAGATGTAGCTTATGTCAACAACTTTAGAGACCCAAAAACTGGAGATCAAAAGCAAGTAGGGCCTCCTGATAGTGCTGATTGGGAAAATACTGAAGCATTCATTGATTACTTAAAAGTATTTTATGAGGCTACCCTGCATCTTAGTGCTTCAAAATCAATTACATTGAATCAAGTACTTTATGATTTCATTGGTATTCATATGCACTTGGTTGCACGCATTAAGAATAAGGAGGATGTAGTTTTGTGTAAAGTTGTATACATTGTGAAACTGAAATTTGACAAGTACTGGGAAAACTTTGAGAAAGTTAATCATCTTATACTTGTAGCCAATGTTCTTGATCCCCTTTGAAATTAGACTACATTCCATATTGTTATAGCGATGTGGGAACTAAGCAACAAGATATTGAGTAGATTTCTTCTTAAGATAAGGAACTACTTATGAAGCTATATAAGGAGTACAAGAAATTTTATCCACAGTCCGGCAACGCATACATGGAAGTTGATTTAGTTACCCCAATGGACATCGATGGTTTCGCTAATCAACCAATAGTTGATGTTTGAGTTGAAAGGCTCAACAAATTTGTTGCATTGAGGAATGCTCAGAAAGTTGTTGCGATTTGTAATGAGGTGGACAAGTACTCGATGGAGGCTCCTGAAAATTCAAAAAATAAGGGATTTGAATTGTCTTCTTGGTGGAAAGAAAATGCTCCAAGGTATCCTATTCTATCCAAAGTAGCAAAGGATGTGTTTGCCATTCCAGTCTCCATGGTTGCATCAAAATCTTCCTTTAGCTTGGAAAAAAGAATAGTGGATCCTTTTAGTAGTTATTTGACTCCTCCTAACATGGTTGAAGCACTGATTTATTTGCTGTTGTGATTGGTTCAGGGCCAAGGAATTTTGTGTTTTTAAAGAGCCAAGTACAGAGGTTCTTGAACTATACAAGGAGTGTGAGGAAGTTGAGGCTGGTAAGAAAATTTAAGTTCAAGAACTCCTCACTTATATTTTGTTTAACTTAATCGTTTCAGAAATGGAGAAACTTAAATTGACTGTTGAACAAAGCAAATGAACCTTCAGCAATGTTTTGTCAACTTTTGGGTGTAATTCTATTACTAATTTCACTTGTTTCATTAATGTCATATTATTATTCAAACACTATCCAACCTAATATATTAGATGATATACATTTATGATAATACTCCAGTCTTTGTTGCAAATATTCTTTTATTCTGTAAACTGACATATGTCATATTATTGTTCATATTTTATTGTAGTTATGGAAAAGTAACATGATCAGAAAGTAATTTAACATTCTACATGAATCTATTTGATATGTATATGTGTATAATATAGATTTGTTTATATATGATTTTGAACGGGTAGGGATTTGCTGAGGGCAAGGATCTTGTGGTAATTGTTATGTCCGTAATGGGAGACTTGTGCAAGACCTGTGTTATTTTGTTAAACTTGATGCTATACAAATAGCTATCTAATGGCAAGACTATTTTTTTGTTAAACCTGATGTTATATCAGTAGTTGCTTCTAATGGCAAGACCTGCGTTTTTCCTGTATTAATAGTTTGTATGGTATTTTAGTTATGCTAACAGGATGAAATTTCTATATTTCCATAACTTAGGGTTTGAACTCTTCTCTTCTCTTTTCATTTTCCAAGTGTGAAAGTTATTACAGAAAATAGGTTATGTAGCCAAAACCGCACCGAATTTCGGTTAACCGACGGGTGCGATTTCTTGTATGTATTATGCGGTTTCGGTCTTGAGAAATAGGTAACCGGGGGTTTCGGTTCGGTTATCGGTTTTTGCTCTAAAACTGAACTGATTGGACTGAGTCCACCCCTAGGTAGAACTCCTACATCTCTTGAGAATACGACAATATTTCATAATGTGACCACGTTTCTTACAATAGAAGCATTTCATTTTCATCTTCTTTGAAGTTCGACTTGAATGATTTTTATTCCTCCGAATCTTTATTTTTCTACTTCTATGATTGTTTTTGAATTTATCAGATCCACCAACAATCAAATTAGTATTAATAGAAAAAGAATCATCGATTTTCTCATCATCTTCATCCTCATTTCTTATATGAAGAAAATCATTCAACCTTTTATAGGTAATTCTATATTTCTCTTCGGACTAAAGTTGATGATCCAATTGTTCTATAGTCAAGCCTTCCCACTTATGTATCATGCTTCTTTTGAAGTCGTTCCATGATGGAGGAAGCTTACCCACAATAACAGGAATACTGATGAGAGAATCTATATGTATACCATGTTGAGTGAGCACGTGAAGTATATGAATGATTTCACGATATTTCTCAACAATAGATCTTGTATCCACCATTTCATACTCGAAAAATTTAGAAATTAGAAATGCCTCACTTGTAGGATTCGTAGAAATGTATTATTCCTCCAATGCGTCTCACAATTCCTTCGATGTCTTCTTGTCGTTGAAGTGAGAAACTAATTCATCACTGAGTGAATTGTATATGTAGTACTTACATGCATCGTTGTCTTGGTCCCATTTGTCTTATACTTGCTTCATCGATAAGATCTCATCTTCGCATTCTTCGAGTCTTGGTGTTGTAAGCACATACACTATCTTAGGGCATGTAATCATGAGGTGAGTCTTCTTTGCCATTTTCGGAAATATTCTCCATCAAATCGATCAAGCTTTATTTTAGAAAATTCACTTTCGCTTTCCTTCGAAGTTGCCATTGCAAAAATAAAGTCTAAAGATTATTGGAAATTTTGTGTTTGTGGGTATGGCAAGAAAAAGAAATGCTTCAAAGGAACGTAAATGTTTACGCTTTCCTTTAGAATTTAGATGCTCCAGTACTTAGTGTGCAAGGAGGAATTATCAAATAAGCCTTTAGGATACAATGAAGTCTAGCAACTTATTATTGTTGATCGTTGGTTTGCACTAACGAAGATCAACCTAGCATTTAATCGAAGGTTTTATAAGAGGACTCAAAGTTACTAGAAACTATTTTGCTGAATAATAGTTTCTAGATTTTATAGAAAACTTGGTTGAACAATTGGTAGAGACTAGAGAAAATAGAATGAATGATTGATTCTGAAGTGGACGTGCATTCCTCCTATTTATAGGAGTGATCAAAGCTTTTCAATTTGAAACATAATTTTTCACTAAGAATCAGATCCTTTAATCAAAAGTTGCATCACTTTGATCATCACATCCTTTCATAAGGAACATATTGGTTAATTACTAACAATCACATTGGTTTGTTAACCACTTCACTTCATGCCTTTCTACGGATGCATTTCTTCATATTTAGAAAATTTCTCCAATAGGGCTTTTGCAGCCCGGGGTTTTGGTCCTCCCACCATCATCGGCTTCACTGCCTTGTTTAAGAATGCTGCTGCTGCATCCACAGCTGCCTCTAGCCCCTTCTTGTTACTCATTCTACATCAAGAAAGTATGTGTCAAACTCTCGTACACTTTTAATGGAAATTAAAATGTTTTCTGGCATACAAACATAACACATGTACGTTGAATGGAATGGGCTCCCTGGCGAAAGTAGGATGTGGAATCCCAGGCAAGTTACAACTGATGCTAATATACACAGGCTTGCTTTCCTTGAGAGCAGTCGAGATGGCTGTATCAATCTGCTCATGTTGGAGGACCTAACGTACACAAATGCATCAATCTTCTCTGTATCAATCTCCGAGTTGTTCACCACAGCCTACAACATCAATCATTAACAAATTGAAACAAGACACATCCAAATTTCCAGTAATTAAATATGACTTATCTTTACTAGATTGTAGTACGTAGGATAACAATGGGCATAGGAAACACATGCAATCGTATCAAAGGTTTAAACTCTTTTAGGCTTACTTGATAGCATGTGACAGTCTGGAAGCACCTGAGCTCTTAGCTAAAATCGGGCAAGCCAATGGTGTGGTGAAGAATTCTTCTAGTGCCATAATCATTTGTGTTAGGTCCTCCAACAACACAAATCACAGGGAGGTTCTCACTATAAGCCCCAGCAATGGCGTTGAGCACACTAAGTCCACCAACAGTAAAGGTCACCACACAAGCCCCAACGCCACGAGTGCGGGCATAGCCATCGGCGGCGTATCCAGCATTGAGCTCATTGCAGCAGCCAATGTTGGTGAGCCCTGGCTCCGCGATGAGGTGGTCGAGTAGGGTTAGGTTAAATTCACCGGGGACGGAGAACATGTCGCCGAAACCTGCCACCACGAGGCGCCGAGCCAGGTGGCGGCCGAGGGTGGAGTCAGGAGAGGACATTGAAGAGGGAGCGTGGGGGGAGGAGTCATGCACTGAAGCGGCACCTTTTTGGGGAAGGCAGCCGACGTTGTTGTTTGAGGGCAAAGCGAACTGTAGGGAGCCAAGGCCGGTCGCCATTGGAGGAATGAGAGAGAAGCGGAGACTGGGGATGGATCGGAGTTAGGGTTTTGTGTGATTACTTGAGGACCTAATTAACAACACGTATACGTAGGAGAGGAAAGACTGGATCTTTGAGGTGGGTCTGAGAGTTGAGAGCGTACTTATAGAGATGGTTTTAGACTACGTGAAATGAGGTGGGGGTTTTCTTGGGGCAGAAGAAGATAACTAATCTTAATTAATTAAGCAAAAAATGTTTATGGTTAAATTTTTAAAAACTCCACAATTGCTCTTGAATAATTAATCTATCTTTAATTATCAATTGATCTGTTTAATGGCAAAAAAGTAAACTATAACTGCACTATGTACAAATCACATGCATAAAAACTACTCTACATAAAAATCTCAAGCGCGTATGCGCGTGCATACTGCTAGTATATATCTTATTTATGAACGGTACGTAATGAATAGTGAGCTATAACATCGGAGTAATTTATAATTACGGGGACAGAAGGTTTGTCCAATTTTGATCAGGGTATGTGTAATGAGCTCTCATGTGTAATTTCCAGCACAAAATGATTCATATACCGAATATGCTACTGCATACAGTAATTGACATTAACTGTTATACCTTGATGCCCAAGTTTTTTGTTTTAGTTTGTTCTTTTCCCCATGGAAATGAAATATTCGAGTCTCTAAATATTGTAATGGTGCAACTATTTTCACCTCACCATATATTAAATAATTTACACTAAAATGTCAAGTTTTACCCTCTAATTTAAAAATCTTTAATAATAATAATGAAAACAACAGATTAACCATATACACAATCGTCATTAACTCTTCCCAAAATTGGAATCCCCTAGCGACACCAAAATCTCCACCAAATGGCAGCCACAAATAAGATTTGATCTCACTTGAATTAGAGAGAAGAAGACTAGAGGAGATTAGAAGAAAAAACTAGAGAAGAAACATAAGAAAATGGAGCTCAGAAACATGAGCAATTACTCACGGTGTAAATGGGAAGGATTAACAACTTAGATAAGGGATCGATGTTGTAATCAAAGAGCGACATATAATACCAATGGAGATAACAAATTGAAGATGGAATCAGATTGGTTACTCTAGATTATTTTGATGGTGATAGTAAGACTCAAGGGTAAATTATGTAATTTTAAATTTTTATGGTGAACTTAAATGTTTGTAATTAAGGGGAAATAGTCTCAACATATTGTAAATGTTAATTAGAAAAGGAATATCTTTGAGTTTTTTTTTCTTCACAAAAGACCATTTAGTACAGTATTATGACTATTCATTTGTTCTAAGACAGCCATTGCATATTGATTAACTAGGTGGTTGTCCGCCCCGTTGGGGCGGTGTTATCACTACTGTTTCATCGAGTAGTAGTACCTGAACACTGCTTCGGCAAGTAGTACTACTTGACTACTGTTTTGGTGAGTAGTAGTACCTGAATACAAACAATAGTTGAGATGAAAGAGGGCAGGAGAGATTTGTGGATATATGAAAAACAATGTTCTATTAGTAATAGATTAGTACTTTCTTTATAGGCCAGTTGATTTACCTACCAAGATTGTCTGTTTATCAATTTGATCAGGTAGCTTTTCAAGTTTCAAGATGCGGAAAACGTGTTCTGGAAATTGAGGAAGGTGTTCCTCTACTCTTTCAAATAAGGTTTTCTCCGTGAAAGAAAGTGTTGTCTTGTGCATGGGAACTTTGTGGTTTGCATAATCCTGCTTGCATGCAAAGAATCTGATATCGTATATTCTCCAACTTCCATTATCTTTGGCATGTAAGGATAGTAGATTTCATCGATGACGGCATGGATGCTTCCTTTCTATATTTTTATGGTGTCCTCAGTATCAAACAAATTAGTACATAATTATTGACAGATTGATGATGTTTTACTCACTTGGTCACCTATTAGAAGGTAGTGTAAGCCGGCATACTCATCACTTTCGAATTTATTTGGTCTCCATTTTCTTGATGCTCCTGATTCTAATATTGATCATATAAGATCGGACGTCTCTGATGTTTGTGATGTTATTTCTAACAATTCTGAAGTTGATGTAAAGTGGAGGAAAGCAATTTTATCTAAATAGTAGGGGATGAGATGATTACCAAGACATATGCATTATGAAATATCCATGTTGATCTTGTGTTTTTTCAACTCTTGTACAGATCTGAAAATAAGATTCCATTTGGCCATTGAAACTATAGTTAGATATCAGTTTATTTGACTATGACTTAAGATGGAGAGCTGACAAATAGTAGCGATCTTTGTGACAACAATAACCCAAGCTCACTGAGCAAAAGCTCGATGGCGTAAGCAGAGTAAGGAAAGAGGACAAACTTAAACCTAAACTTATTGAAGGATGGTCAGTTCACAGCATGAATTTAATTTAGTATAGTTATCAACACTACCTATTCGTATGTAAACAAAATTCAAATAAGCAGACAAAAGAAGTACACATTCTAAACAGGCTTCATTCAAAAGCAAATGTGTGAGATCCTTGGAGACCAATTCTATTTCTGAAGGGTGTAGAGGTGAGGACATCTTTCATAGCTTAAGCAGTGCGTATTTACTTTTTATAGAAACGACATACAACTCAAATTCAAGAAAATTGATAGAAGAAAACGACAAATAACTCAAATTCGAGCAAATTTGATGTTTACCCAAAACAGAAAATTTAACAAACAGTATTCGGATTTACCTTGATTTGAATCGATTGCACCGTTGGATCATCATGAAATTTGAGTATGGCATAGAATACACAGTTCCGAGAAACTTTCATGACGACACCAAGTACAATTACAAACTCTATCACTCAGATTTTTGCCATGGAATGAAGATGATGGAAATGATAATTTGGGAAAATGTGAACAGTAACTATGAACAATAACTGTGAACAATATGTTTCATGGTTGTTATATAGTAAATGTAACTTGTGCTGTGTAACCGTAAGGCCAGGGTCATATTTGAATGTTAATTAACATGATAATGTTTAAAGGCCACATTGATGACCAGATCATCTCATTGCAAGGTTACCGGATTTCAATACCAGACCAAATTCTTGTGCTTCGTGTTTCCTACTGGCATCATTTTGATCAAACAAATTCTTGGGCTTGCAATTTGGGCTTTGGGGCCATATCTCGATTTCCGGTGTAGGTCCAATTGTATTGGGATCATTGACCCAAGAAGATAGCATTGGTCTTTGATCATAAGAGGCCCAATGTCCAAGAAGCTCTATTCCCCTCTCTGTTCTTGTCAAAAGTTTTCATTGCCCGCTATAATACACTTTCATTTTTCTCCTTTAATGAAAGACACAATTTAGTTCTGTATATTTTTTGGGCAGCACACACTAAAGATGCCCTCTTCAAAATTGACTGATGTTGAACACTTTTCGTTCAGTTTCCGTCTCCGAATGCGACATCGGCTAAACTTGTCGATGGAAGTTCTGATATTTACATCAATCAACTTCCTACTTAAGATGATACGATCAACCAACTCCAATAAAAGACCAAGTTACATTGTTTTAGAGATTGCTTTCAAAGAAAATTATTTTGAAATTTACACATTTTAATCCGAAAGGTACACAATCAAGTAATGTGTAGCTAGCTTGAACTGTAGAGTCGCATGTCCCCATGAAATTGTTAATGCCACTTCGGTAAATATCAACTCAGCCGTCTGCACAACAAAGCATAACCTCCATATCACATTCCTATGCATATCTGTCTTCGTTTGGACTTCGACAAATACAAACCTTGTTGCTCTCCCTGTATAAAAGACTTGGACTTTATCCATGGCGACCAAGATATTCAATACCCTTCAGATTCTCACCTTACTCTGTTTCGTTCTTTCACCTATTGCGAACTCATCAGTTAATAACTATCCCGCCATTTTTAGCTTCGGCAATTCAAACTCCGACACCGGCGGGCTCGATTTCCGGCTTCCTCGTCCTTATGGGGAGCTTTATTTCAATGCATCTTCATCGTCATCTGGGAGGTTTTCCGATGGTCGTCTCATCATAGATTTTCTCGTAAACGTATCCTACAAGATCTGCAGCATACCCCTACCAGCCCAATACTCCAACACCTGCAAACAATACTGAAATTAGAACACACAACACATGTCTTGAAGCAATAAGAAATATATATATATATATATATATGCGCCATTATGCATCTACTTTGATGAAATTGTAAGTTAAATAGTGTTATTATTGATGATAACAAATGAGGGATTGAAGAATGACCTTGGAGAACTTGGTGAAGAAGGACCATTCGGTCTCGGCGACAACGACGAAAACGGCAATGAGAACAGCATAGCAGCGGAATATACCGTTGAAATAATCAGATCCATTCTTGAAGGATCGGATGGCGGAGAGAACATTGACGACGATACAGAGAAGGGCAGTGAGAGCTGTGATGACGCTGAAGCATCTGCAGCAGATCAAGAAAGGGTCAGCTCTCACTCGAAGTCGGCCGCTGCTGCCTCGACTGCTCAGACTCGGAGGACCTCCCTCGCCGACGCTGACCTCTTCCACTTCATTTCTCGGCATCGATCTTTCTTTGCTCAATTACCACCAGAGTAAATAAAAGAAAACGGCTGGTATCTCTCTCTCTCTCTCTCTCTCTCTCTCTCGTCTCTAAGACGGGATGCAGACGGATTTGCTCCTCACGTGTGCCTCGCACGTAGCAACACTGTAGTTACTATTCTAGCTACAGGTACAGGAGAAACCCACGCCTGTTATATAGGTAATAATTTCGTCTCTGCAAAGTAGTACATGTAACTTTAGACATGCATGGTAAACCATACCAACTTCTAGCAAAGAAGTAGGAGGCACATTCAAAACAACATCAGGCTCTCTACAATTCTTACTCAGAAAATTATAAAACATATCTATAGCCATTTTCTTGAAAAAGGATGCTGATTTCTTTGCTCTTGCATGTGAATGTCCAAGGATCTCTGTTGCACCGACACTCCGCTAGGGTGGAGTGTCGGTGTGTCCGACACTCCCCGACACTCCGACACGGCCCGACACGGCCCGACACCGTGTCCGACACGCCACGTGGCGTGTCGGAAAATGTTGACTTTTCCGACACGTTGACGACACTCCTCCGACACGCCACGTCATTATCCGACACTCCTCCGACACGCCACGTCATTAATTAAAGAAAAAAAATTGAAGGATACTAAAAAATGCAGCTGCTTTATACAGCCCTAATACAAAGCAGCCCCCCAACCCCCCGCGCCTCCAAGTTGTTGCCTCCTCTCCTCTCCAAGAAAGAAGACTCCAAGTCTCCAACGTACGTTGCGTACGTTGCTGTTGCTCCTAATTGCTGTTGCGGTGTTGCCTCTCATACAGCAAGAAAGAGGAAGACTCCTAGTTGCGTACGTTGCTGTTGCTCCTAGTTGTTTCAATCGATTGTGATTTGTGAAGGTAAGACCCACTCTTTTTCTGCACTTTTTTTCTTTTCTTTATTTGAATCTGTGTACGTGTTTGTGAGAGATTTTGTCCCCAGCGCGTTGGCTTTTCTGATGAATGGTGAACCCGAAAAAGTTAAAAACTTTCTTTTGAAGACTCTGTGTTTACAGTCATGGGAGAAATTATTGGCCATAAGTATGTTAATTGTTAAGTGATTATTGGTCATGGGAGAGATTATGTTAAGTGAATCAACTAATAAATTATTTGAATCTGTAGCTTGTCTTATATCATTTGGGTGTCGGACTATCTTTGAGGTTTAGGGTGCAGATGTGCAGTATATTGTATCTTGTATGATTGTATCTTGTCTTCAAACGGGTGTCTTGTATCTGTGTAATTGTGTATGTTATCATTTGGGTTAAGAATTTGCTTGAATTTTATAGAATCTATCAAATGCTTGAATACATTGTTGGATTTGTCTATTGTTAATATTAAGTTTGTAATGAATAGGATGAGCTCAACTGGTACTACTGCTCCATCAGAACCCAGTATTGATTCTGAGGATAAGCTTACTGGGCCTCTGTGGAAATATGTTACTAAGATAGTTGATGATTCTGATGGAGGCAAGGCAGGGGGGAATGTTCCTTTTATTTGTAATTTTTGCAAGATGAACTTCAAGGGCTCACATTCTAGAGTTAAAGCTCATTTGCTCAAAATACCAAGAGTGGGAATCAAGGTTTGCACCAAGGTGACGAAAGCTCAGATGGATGAAATGCGAGAGGTAGTAGAAGAGTGTGAGCAGAAGTTGCAAGATAAGACTCCAAGAACGATTCCTTTGCCTCCCTCTTCAAGTAGGCTTTCAAGTAATGCAAGTTACTTTCCATTGGAGGTGGTGGATCTTGAAACTAAAAAAAGAAGAGGCATGAGTCCACAGCTAACTAAAGCCTTTAGAAAAGAAGAAAGGCAACAATGTGATGCTGCAATCGCAAGAATGTTTTACACTGGTGGGTTATCGTTCAACTTGGCGAGGAATCCCCACTACCAAGATGCTTTTGCTCGTGCCTCAAACCTTCCGGGTTATAAACCCCCAGGTTATAATGCATTGAGGACCACACTGCTTGACAGTGAGAAGCAACACATTGACCGAATGTTAGTACCCATTAAGGACACATGGAAGCAGATCGGTGTGACAGTATGTTCTGATGGGTGGACCGATGAGCAAAGGAGGCCCTTAATCAATATGATGGCTGCTTCTAAAAATGGGGCTGTTATGATCAAAGCAATCAACTGTGAGGGGCAGTATAAAGACAAGTTTGAAGTTTCAAGATTGCTTTTGGAGACCATCAATGAGATCGGCGCCCAGAATGTGATACAAGTGGTGACTGATAATGCACCCGTGTGCGCTGCTGCCGGTGCCATTGTTGAAGCTACATATCCACACATCTTTTGGACACCATGTGTAGTTCATACTCTCAATCTTGTCTTGAAGGATACTTTGAAAGCAAAATCCTTTTTACCCGGTGAGTCCGTAGATGAAGAGCTGGGGTGGCTTATGGACGTCATCAATGATGTTTGGTTTATCAAGAATTTTGTCATCAACCATAGCATGCGTCTATCTATGTACAATGATCATTGTTCTTTGAGGTTGCTTCAAGTTGCTGAGACAAGATTTGCTTCTCATTATGTGAGTATTAAGAGGTTTAGGGAGATGAAGGTTGGCTTGCAAAGTATGGTGATTTGTCCCAAATGGGACTTGTACAAAGAAGATGATGCCCCGAAAGCAAGAAGAGTGAAGGAAATGCTCTTGGATGACAACTTGTGGGACCAAATCGATTTCATGATTGCTTTCATGGAACCTATATATGACATGATAAGGATGGGGGATTTGGATAGGCCTTGTCTTCACTTGGTTTACGAGTGGTGGGATTCAATGATTGAGAAAGTAAAGAAATCAATTTTCAAGCCTGAATTTGTCTATGTCATCACAAAGCATTGTGAGGTATCAAGATTTTATGATGTGCTTTACTCTATCTTGATTGCTCGATGGACCAAGAGTTCTACTCCACTTCATTGCCTTGCACATTCTTTGAATCCGAGGTATTATAGCACTAAATGGCTTGAAGAGGATCCTAACCGAGTTGCTCCACATAGAGATGCCGAGCTCACCACTGAAAGAAGGAAATGTCTTCAGAGACTCTTTCCGGATCCTCATGTTCGTAACAAAGTGTTGGAAGAGTATGTCACTTTTTCTCTAAACATGAAAGATTATGGTACACCGGAAGCTTTGGAGAATATGTGCAACTTTGAGCCTGTGGTTTGGTGGGGTGCCTATGGAGCTTGTACACCACTACTCCAAGGTTTGGCTTTCAAGTTGCTTAATCAACCTTGTTCATCTTCTTGTTGTGAGAGAAATTGGAGCACCTATAGTTTCATTACTGGTTTGAAGAGGAACAAGTTGCAACCAAAAAGAGCTCAAGATTTGGTTTATGTGCATACCAATCTCCGACTTTTGGCAAGGAGGGATCCTATGTATTACAAAAGTCAAGAGACAATGTGGGATCTTGCTGGAGATGCTATTGACTCCATGGAACCTGGGGCTTTTGATGTGCTTGATATGGCAAATCTCTCCCTTGATGAACCGACATTGGAGAGGATGCTAATTAATGATGAGATGAATGTTGAAGATGAGTGATGCACTTATGCACCATTTTCTTAATTTTTTTCATGTTCTAGTACTTTTTTATAATTAAAAATACATATATATTTATTAATAATTTGCCGTGTCGATGCCGTGTCGAAACATGTATTTTTGAGATTTGCCGTGTCGCGGTGTCGCGCCGTGTCCGTGTCGCCGTGTCCGTGTCCGTGTCCGTGCAACATAGCCAAGGATATAGGTCACACCAGATTCTTTGGCTTCTAATATCTGCCGTGACTCATCTTGAAGATTACACGAAACTCGCATCGTCTGTTCTTCATTCTTCGGTTCCACGAAAATCTGATCCGGAGCACAAAATGATTCGGCATCATGACACTCCTCTGTCTCTACAAATTCCACACCCCCCCCCCCCCCCCCCCCCCCCCACACACACACACACACACACACACACGATACTAGACACCAACCTGTTCTCAAAGTTGCAGTTTTCCTGTTGAAAATCCTTGTAACCGTACCTCACAATGCACCTGAACATGCCATACTCCTTTGGGCCAACCCTACTAATAATCAACCTTTCCTTTCTACTAACATGGGGTACTTGAACAGATTTGACACAAACAAAGATCAGAACCTTCTGGAATGCAGGTAGATTAGTGACGAAGTGTCTGAAAACAGCTGGTCCCCCAGTCACCAAATTAGTGTAAACAAGGTCCAACTCCAGGGACACGAACTATGCCTAGACTCGGCCCTAAGCATACAATACTGTCAATCGACACCTTGTTCTAGAGATCAAATTGGTGTTTCAACATTGTCCCATAGTTCCATGTGTACATTACAGCCATGAAGCCAAGAGACAGCAGAATTGGAATCCATCCACCTTCGAGGATCTTGGTGACTGATGCTGAAATGTAAATCAGCTCTATTGATCCAAAGAACAGGAAAAATACTAATGCGTGTATCACTCTTTGCTTCCAGACAATTATCATCACCAGAGCCATCAGACGAGTTGTCACACACATTACAGTAGTCACAGCCAACCCTAAACAAATCGAACAACACGATTAAAGGTTGTTCAGGATAATACTAGTACACAAAATATGTACCATATGCGTGCCCCATCCTGTTTGTGTCCTTCAGTCCAATTGTCACTGCTAAACAAAGGCACATTAACATCCAATTGACTTCTGGAATGTATACTTGCCCGTAGATTTTACTCGAAGTATGAACTATTTTAACATGTGGGAAGCACTTCAGCGCAGAACACTGGCTTATTATAGAGAAGGTAGCTGAAATTACTGCCTGACATCCTACCACAGCTAGTACCTGTTATTGAAAGAACAACACCAGCTAATGACATCCACCCTTTGGCCCCTGTAAGTCTCAAAAACTTGAACATGTAAACTGGGGAAAGTGCGTGAAGTACACGTTGATTCCAGTGTACTATGTTATATAGTCCCATGCCACTAATGCACAGAAGCCATGCTGTAACGATTGGAGCAAACATGAAAGCCACCCTGTGGGTTCCATGGTGCTGAAGGGAGAAGAGTCCCACTACCAAGACACACGAGATTACAATAACATAATCTGAAATGGATGGAATAAACTTTTGTCAAAGGATATGATGGAAATGCATATATAATGGTCTATTCAGTCATGAGAGAAGTAAAACTTACTGTCATGGAGTTCTGTGAACTTAAGCTTAACCCCCGAAACTGCTGAAAGAACTGAAATGAAAAAACAGCAGATTTCTGTATTAGAACTTACCAACACCTTAACATTGGTAGACTAGACTTGAGAAAAATTCTGGTAACTGAAGTATCGAAGTTGTAAGTATCACAGAACAAAAACTAGCCAAGTATAGCTGCCTTAATCACGTGCGCACCTGATATCGAAGGAGTAAGTACACCATCACCTATTTCCATACAGGTTCCAAATAGAACAAAAATCAGTAGCCCTCTACGAAATCTTGGGTGATTTTTGAAGAATGATTTTAGAGCCGAACTCTACCATGTATCTGTACTTTCCTGTGTCACATATTTGGACAATTTCTCATCTGTGATATCTTGATTAGGTAGAATGCTTAGTTTCGGTTGACGACAGAGAAGAGAGTATAAGGTAAATGTACCACCTGCACCATGCACAAAAGTGACACTGAGACTGTCTTTCTACAATATCCAGAATGAAGGCATGCACTCCAAATAGGCCTAAAGACCAAATCCTTCTTGGATGAAAACATAAAAAATTGTACCTTCACCATTGTCATCAGCCCACATCACAATGAAAACATATTTGAAGAGAGCAATGAGAGTAAATGTCTAGAATATGAACGAAAGCACCCCAAAAATCTCTTCATCCTGCTCATGATCAATGCTCAACTTTCCGGAGAAGGTGGTCTTGTAGACATAGAGAGGGAATATACTGAGGTCACCATAAACCACTCCCAAACTTTGATAAGCCAATGTGAGCACAGTTGTACAAGACACCCTCTGCAAGTTCTGAATCAAAGCACCCAACTTTAAACATAATTATGGTTAACAAAAGGACAAAAGAAAACGAATAGCTTCCAGAATTCATGACCCTGAAGTTCAGAAGGCTAAAGTTCTGGGATTTTGATAAAGAAGGTGATTGGTCTACCCCAGAGTAGAAATTTATAAACCATACCATTCAATTTAAATGGTTTATCAGAAACACCTTTATAGATGACTCTGTTCACTATAAACCTTTTTCCAGAATGGCAGATATACTTCAATAGAGAAATAATTAGCCACAAGGTAGAACACTACTAAATGATTGATTCTCTACAAGAAATTAACAGTGAAATGTACTAAATGATTCATTCAGAGGACTATGGAAGAAAAATACCCTTGGAGAAATTCCTTGTTCAACTAGTTCTTCAGAAGGGCTCATGGTGGAGAGAGAGAGAGAGAGAGAGAAGGCAGAGTATAAAGGGTTTGTGAGAGAAACAGCAAGTAGAAGAGGCAAGTGTTGTAGTATCAGTCCAAAATTTCAAAGAAGTTGCAAAAAGGCATTGAATTCTCTTACTCTTCTTCAACTTCCTGTTTTTTCTTTCCTCAAGTATCATAAGAGCACTGTTCCACTCGCCAAATTAGTAACTTAACATGCTGTAACAATTAGGAATCCGAAACGAGTTTGTTTCAATCTCGATTCCCATACAACACCATCATCCATGAGTATTTTAGTTGGCATAACCACATGATTTGACTAACAAATGCCCATCAGTATCTCATGATGTGAAGAGTTTAAGTTTAGGTGGGAAGGACTTTCCTAGCTACTTGCCCGTTTGCTAGCTAGACCAACACTAAATTGTGAATTATTGTTCAGAATCCGGGGCGTGACCAAGTCCATTGGCTCATGCTGAGAACGAAATTAAGCAGATTAGGAACAAACTGATAACTACGTATTGTCAAAATTTGGTGATTAGTACATATACCAAAATAGATAGATCTTTGACGCAAAACCTATACAGAAGCATGTTATAGTACAACCATATGGAGCCTAAGTTTGAATGAACACGAAAGCTAGCCTGGATTCTTGCAAAGTGGGCAAGCATCCCAAATATGAGTAACTGAAACTCTGAAAGGTTGCAATTTGCTACATGTTTGGAATATATTTCATGCAAAGAGTCAAGCAACTGGCCAACTGGGTGAGTTGTGCTCATCATTGCTGTTCATTACCTCCCAAATAGAGCATAAGATACCGAGACATGCATCTATGAAGTTGATGCTCTCTCTCTCTCTCTCTCTCTCTCTCTCTCTCTCTCTCTCTCTCAGGTAGAGTATGGAACATCATCAGCTATCTAAATTTTACCTTTTTCCTGAAGTTTGAGAATCTTCACAAAAAGATATCTTCGCCTTAACAGTCATATCCGTCGACTGCGTTGACAGTCATGTTCGAGTGCAAAAATATCTCTCGCGAAGAGATCTTTCTCGCGAAGCAGTCTCTTTTATCTCGGATGTTTTAACCGCGTGGGCCGGTCTATCCTGTTTGTGCTTCGTATGCTGACGTGCCACCGTCTCTCAACGGAATATGGACTGATCACAGCCGCCTGACTTCTACATTAAGCGATTAGAACAGGGAGAGCACAAACCCTGCTCGAATAGGTCCTTTTTGCCTAGAAACCTAGGACTTTGATATGTGAATCTCTCGCTAAGTCTCGAAATCGATACTCCACACGTCCTTTCTCGTGCAAAGCAGAGCAATCTCGTAACAGAGTATTGAGAACACTCGCTCCCTTTGAGTATTCAAGCTCTCAACATACAAGTGAGCCGCTCTTCAACTTTCCGGTTGCAATTGCTTCCTTACAGTCGTAATACTTTCACTCGATAGGTGACAAGCACTTAGACTTTCTGGTTGCAAGAAGATAGGAATCTCGAGGACGAGATGTCCGTCTAGGTTTGTTTGCATATAGCAAGATTGTATGATTGATTAGGGGGGGGGGGCTCATAAGATTCTTGCTCTCCTTATATACTCGCTTAATAACAGTCATTCATTCTATGTCAAACTCCTTCTGCTCTTGTAATCATAGTCTGAATCCAACACCAGCATACGCGTCGTATCACTCATAGATCTCTAATTCCATCATAACTCTTCTAAGAGTTCTATCTAAAACGAAACTAGTTATGACAGAAACTAAGCCGCATAGAACCAGCTACTAAGACATAGTTCTAATAGAACTCAAAGTCTTCCTCTAGCGAAGCTCGCCAAACGTTATCTCACTTGACTCCTCGCCAAGCACTTATAATAAGATGGGCCGCTCGCATAGACCTCAGCAATCCAAGCCCAAAATGAAATTCTTTATTTAGGCCCAAACATTGCCCCTCAGGTCTTGAACTTGGAAACTTCCTGAACAAGCGAAAAGACTTGAATATATCTTGACCAGTGTGCCCATTGACTTTGAAACGCTATACCATCACTCGAACGCCACGTCAACCACCTCTTCGAAAATGTATGACGCTCGACTGACACTTCTATAAAGACACCAGTCCATATCCACAAATTTCATCTTTCAACAAAACCCTTTCAACTGCCCAGAATCTGCACTTTCTAACTCTCTCAGTCAAAAAGTTCAAACCTTTCCTTCTCACTGCCGTCAATCCTTATTCCTCCAGAAAAATGCCTCCTCGCAAAGACATCTCCAGCCTTTATGAAACTCATGACGCCAAGAGTTTCTCCAGACAACTCAAGGCCGTCGCTAAACGACACAACCCAGACGCCGTCTGCACTCTTACTGTAGACCCTGTTGAAAACACAGGTCTGCTTGGTCCATTTCTGGACACTCCATTAAACCCAGAGCTTTTCACATATCTCTGCAAGCCCATCTGCAGTTCATCCCTTATACTTCAAGCAGACCCCAAAGCAGACCCAAAGGAATGGACTCAAAAAGACACTCACTGTCTTATTGGAAAATGGCCACACACAAGCCAAGACGACCTCGCTTGGTACTGGCACCGACGTGGGCAAGACATCAATCGGTGGGAGGCAGCCGGAATAGCCCAACTTATAGATTTATGCTTCTCTCTTCCGACTGGGGGTAACAGAGCCCCATTTGCTGCAGCCATGTGCTTTTGGGACTGCACAGCAAATTGTTTCCGTCTTCCTTGTGGAGATGTGAGCATCACCATGCTCGATCTTTATACTATTTTTGGAGTTCCTGCCTTTGGAAACACTTGGGCTCCACAAGACTCTCACCAGACACCCAATCAAGCCTCTTCAGAACGCCCTCCATCCTACTCTTCCTGGGTGAAACACTTTGCACGCGAGGAAAAAGATACACCACAGGGAGGAATAGCCTTTCTGAAATATTGGCTAGCCAAGTATCTATTCTGCTCAACCTCTGCAAAGGTTATCAAGACATGAACCAACCTTGCTGAACGTCTTTTCAACAGTGAACAACTACGCTTAGTTGAGTCCGTCCTCAC
The DNA here is from genome assembly GCA_946800695.1 of Geum urbanum. Lineage (NCBI taxonomy): Eukaryota > Viridiplantae > Streptophyta > Magnoliopsida > Rosales > Rosaceae > Geum > Geum urbanum. The sequence continues at coordinate 6,968,948 of OX327006.1, forward strand.
CTATATCTACTATGGCCTCAGGCGAGTATCCTTATCGAAGCTCGACTTGAATCAACCAAGACCACTGTGGATGGTCGAGTTCTGGCTGCAAATCTACTTCCCATACTTCTGCCCCTCAGCAACCCTTCTCTTTGCAGAACACAAGCTGCTGGGCCAATCAATGGTTTCCACACCACCTAGGGCCAAACAATGGTCATATCTCAACTGCTTCAAGCACCTCTGCTCGCATAAGGACTTCCCTTATACCGTAGTTGAAAGAATTCTGAGTCGTCGCCATCCTGAACTCCTTGCAAGTGGATTCATGCCCTCACCAGAACAAAACGTTCACGCGAGGGATCTATTCATTCGGTTCAACACAGTGGATTCATGCCAGGACCTACAAATCCCAGACTCAATAAGCTCCGGGTATGAGCTCTATGCCCCAAACCACTTCTGTAGACAGTTTGGGATTAGTCAGGATGCTTCTATGCCCCTCGCATGCTCTGTTAACAAGTACACTCTTTGGCGAGGAAACAACAAACCTGTTGCAGTAGAAATACGCGACGAAAACTTTGGCTTGGAAGAAAAACCATAAAAATTACAAAAATTTGGCCTCGAGTATAGGCCCTAGCAATAAAACCCCATAAATAGGCTATCTTGATGTATATGATCCTCGGTATGTGTTGCCCCTGTAGTTTACTTATGCGAGAGCATGAATAAACTAGATTAAGCTGTAGGTGGAGGATCGTCATACTCCCATACTGGTTGTATGAATTTCTTTAGGTAACGACCATTTATTGGGTTTGCGTGTATAGTACCATCTCGATCTCGCAAACGAACTGCTCATTTACCTAACAGTCGATCGATAATGTATGGTCCTTCCCATTTCTCTAACCATTTTCCTCGTCCTTCAGTCTTCTCGCCAACAGGCAAAATGACTCGCCAGATAAGTTCTCCTTCTGCAAAACTCATGCCCCTTGTATGTTGGTCATAGGCACGAGCGACCTTTTGTTTCTCAGCACGTAGACTCTCATAAGCTTGTATACGTTTCTCATCTAAGTCTTCATGCTCCTACCACATCGCTTGGACATAGTCTTCACCGATCAAGTTATGTTGCTCCATCACACGTAAAGACTGAACATTGATCTCCAAAGGCAAGACAACATCGTGCCCAAACATTAATGCATAAGGAGTTGTACCTGTGGGTGTCCTCTTACTAGTCCTATAAGCCCACAAAGTATTAAAAAGTTCTTCCTGCCACAATCTGGCATTGCTTGCGAGCATCCGTTTAAGGATATGAAGAATGATTTTATTGCTCGCTTCAGCTTGACCATTGGATTAGGCATAGTATGAAGAAGAGTGTAAAAAATGGATTCCAAGATCCTTCATTAGAATGTCTACTTCTCCAGACATGAATGCAGCCCCACGGTCGGAAACAAAACTCTCAGGAATGCCAAACCGACATATGATATCTTCAAATAGGAATTGGCGGATGGCCTTTGCAGAAGATACCCTGAGAGGTCGAGCTTCAACCCATTTTGTGAAGAAATCAGTAGCCACTATGATAAACTTGTGCCCTTCAGATGAATGAGGGTGAATCATTCCTATTAAGTCCAAAGCCCATCCTCGAGCTGGCCAAGGCTTGATTATTGGCTGTAATGGTATTCTGGGCATATGGTTGACTGGACCATGTTTCTGGCATTCTTCACAACCTTTTGCGAACGTGATGCAGTCTCTGAGCATTCCTGGCCAATAAAAGCCATGTCTTCTTAATAACCATCTCATCTTGAGACCAGCCAGATGTGCCCCTGCTGCCCCAAGGTGGACTTCTCTCATTAACCGCTTAGCGTCACGTCCAAAGACACACCCTAACAGTATGCCTTCCTCTCCCCTTCTATATAACTCAGCATCCTTGAGCACATAATTGGGAGCTAAAAATCGAATCCGCTTGTCTATCGGATTATTAGGATCTTGGAGATAAGAGATAATGTCCTGTCTCCAGTCCTTGTCAAATTGATCAAGTGTGGCAACGTACCATTCATTTTTGTCTTCTTGTCGTGCAATGAAAGATGGAAGGGTTCTTCTTTCAACCTTTAATATTTGTTTGCATACTCCATCTTGCAAACTTATACCCGTTGCTAGTTGAGCCAACTCATTAGCCGCATAGTTCTTCTCGCGAGGAACATGACTCAACTCCACTTCTGTAAACAACTTTAGTAGGTCACAGACCCTCCTCACATAAGGTTCTAATATTGGACATGCCTTGTACTTTGTTTCAAGTTGTCTGATCACCAGTTGGGAATCTCCAAATATATGCACATCAGTGATCTCCATGTCCAGCAGAAGTTCCAATCCAATGATTAAAGCTTCATACTCTGCTTGATTATTTGTGCATCTGAAGTCCAACCTGAAAGAATAAGAATAAGTTTGGCCGCATGGGGAAATCAAAGCTACCCCTGCCCCGGCCATGGTACTCGTACTGGACCCATCAAAATATAAACGCCAAGGGGCCAAATCAACACGAGCGAGATCCAGTTTTGGCCCCTCAACCACCTCTTCCATGGGATGATGAGCCAAAAAATCAGCCACTGCTTGGCCTTTTACCGTTTTCTGAGGAACATATTGCAAAGAAAATTCTGACAAGGCCAGAATCCACTTTCCAATGCGTCCATGGAGAATCGGTCTGGACAACATATACTTCACTAAATCTGTTTGTGCAATAACACACGTAATGAAGGAAAGCATATAGTGCCTCAACTTACACCCTGAAAAGTATAAGGCTAGGCATAACCTTTCCATTGGAGAGTATCTTGTTTCACAATCGTTCAAGGTATGACTTAGATAGAAAATAGCACGTTCAACTCCGGCCGTGTCATCCTGAGCTAATAGACTTCCAATGGAAAGTTCAGTAGCTGATATATACAGCTTAAGAGGAACCCCAGGTCTTGGAGGAACCAAGACAGGTGGGTTTGTTAAGTAGGCTTTAATGGTTTCAAAGGCCTCTTGATGTATAGGCTCCCATATAAAGTCTTTTTGATTTTGAAGCTTGAGCAGTGTGGAGAATGGTTGTGTTTTCCCAGCAGCATTGGCAATAAACCGTCGTAAGAAATTGATCTTTCCTAATAAGCGTTGTAGTTCTTTCTTACTCTTTGGTGGGACTGCATCGAGAACTGCTTGTTTTTTGTTATCAGGTATCTCAATCCCATGCTGATGAACCAAAAAGCCCAGGAAATCTCCTGCCTGGACGCCAAACACACACTTGGCTGGATTTATCTTCAGTTGATGTTGCCTCATTCTGAGAAACACTTACCTTAAGTCTTCAAAATGATCACTTCTACGTTTCGTTTTGACTACCACATCATCAATATACACTTCCATGGTCTTACCAATAAGATCATGAAAGATTAAATTCATTGCTCGTTGGTAGGTTACCCCTGCATTTTTAAGTCCAAATGGCATATCTACGTACTCAAAAACACCGGCAAAGCCTGGGCATCGAAACGCTGTTTTATGTCTATCCGTTTCAGCCACTGGAATTTGATGATAGCCAGCAGTGCCATCCATGAATGTTAACATTTCATGGCGGGCAACTGAATCTACCAGCAAATCAGCTACTGACATAGGGTATGCATCCTTTGGGGTTACATTGTTCAAGTCTCTGTAGTCGACGCACACTCGCATCTTTCCATTCTTTTTCTTGACTGGGACTATATTGAAAAGCCACTCATTATATTTGGCTACATGTATAATCCCTGACTTAAGCATTTTCTCGACCTCTTCCTTGACTAGAATTGTTGTTTCTGTGTTCATGCAACGCATCTCTTGTTTCACAGGTTTCTTTCCTTCAATGATGGGCAAATTGTGACAAACCAAGTCTGGTGATAGACCAGGCATGTCGTCGTATTTTTCTGCAAAACAGTCTGCATATTCTTTTAGCAATTCGATAAGCTTGAGTCTCTCCTCAGGCTCCAAGAAAGTACTAATAGCCACAGAGATTGGCTCTTCGTTTGTCCCAATATTGATGTGTTCAATAGGATCTTTGACTTTAGGAGGTAAATCATCTAAGGCTGCTGGAGCTAACTTAATCTCGTCCTCCTCCTCTAAGTCCTGTAAAACGTCTTCATCCACATATTCCAAGGCTACAACCATTGGAACCTTCTCAAAGGCTTGGCTCTCTAGCAGAAAATTATGAAAGCGTTCATGTAGAGAAAGACAAGCCTCGGCCTCTATATCTGATAGAGACCCAATCACGGAGAACGTTTGGATGGTAGCTCAATGGTGTAGGGTCTTTTACTATCTTGAGTTGCTTGGATTATACCCCACTGAGCTAGTTCTGAGGCCGTGACACCAACTGGGCGGCCTTTGTGATCGACGCCACATACCTCCAAGGGCCTAAGGTCACTGTGGTAATATTTGGCTTCCAACGCATTAGCAGAAACGGAATATGGACGAGGGTCAGCATTGACAAGGTCTGCCTCGCCTGACTCCATATTCCAAAGTAACATCTGCTGATGAAGAGAAGACGGTACACAATAACTTCGATGTATCCAGTCACGTCCCAGAATGGCACTATATGGGGATGTGCACTCCACAACAAATAATGTGTAAGTGCCAGAGGCTATACCGATGTGTACCTGCAAGAAAACAATGCCCAAGGTCTTGGTTATGCTACCCTGAAAATTTCTAACACTTAAAGAGGTCTCTTGGATAGCAGACTTGGGAACGCCTATTAAGGCCATTGCTTTAACGGTGATGATGTTAACCGCTGCCCCTGAGTCCACCAGGAGTTTATTCAATTGAATCCCTTGGACTTGTCCTGTGACATATAACGGCCGCATGTGCATGGCCATGTCCATAGTAGGCTTGGAGAACATCATCTGTCCTTTTGTATGTGATGAATCCAACTCTGGTACTTCAACCAATGTTGAACCACTTGGTAGCTCTGGTTCTCCACCTGGTAATACCACGTTGTTAATGGTCTTGGATTCATCTCTCAACGCTGACGGAAACAAAGCATATTTAGAAGATAAGACAAACACCATGTTAATGGTGGAACTGTCTTCCTCGATACAATCAAGTGCTTCTGCATCTTCGTCCTCACCGTAGTCCAACAATTGCTCATCATCATCGTAGGTATCATCCCCATCCTGATATGCATCCTCGTTAGACATTGTGGTTACCTCAAGATGGGCTACTTGCTGTACTGGATCCTCAGGAGTAGGATCAATGGCTGCTGGTAGTGGTAGTGTTGGAGTTTTTTCCTTGGGAGCAGGGATCAGTTTTTGGGCCTTCTCTTGTTCTTCCACAACTAAAGGCCTGGGTTTCCATCGCAAGACTGGAGGCTTGCCTGGAGTGTTTTGTTTCTGCATGTCCCCTGTTCCCTGAGGAGGTGTCTTTAGCCCTACTGTTTTCATCGTGTCCTCCTCAAAAGTGAGGCGTCTCCTTACTGGCTTTCGTTGTGCAGGCGCACGATGAACCTCAGGAGTAGATTCAGGCTCTTTACCTTTATTCCCTAATTCTGGGTTTCGTTCGAAAACACCTGGTCTTTGGGCTCTCACCTTAGGCTCGCGAGACTTCTTCCCAAAGACCACCAATGAGTTTACTGCAAGGGTGTTCAATCTCCTTTGCAACATTTCTGGAGGAAACTCCAGATCTTCTTCTTTGATGAGGCCAGCTTCATAAGCATCCAGTGCTCTCTTGGCCCTACCAAAGCGTCGTTGAAGGTTTCTCCTCTTGCTTGGAGTTACCTCAACAGTTTTTCCTTTCTCCCTTACGTACCAAACATCCTCCTTAGTAATATTTCTTGAAGCTGGAGGTATATAAGGCTTCGCGAGCGTACTTGCTACCTTAGACTCAGGTGTTTTAGCCAAACTAGCTTGGTCTGTTGCTCGCGAGCATTTGGGAGTTGGAGTATCCCTTTGTCTTGTTTGTTGGGGCTGATGATCTGTATTCGAGAATAGTTATGGGAAGGACTTGGCTGCCTAAGCCAGTTCCTCATAAGAGATCTTCAGTCCACTTCTTAGTTTACAATGTGCACAAAGGGCTACTGGCGATTCTGCCTTGGGGTCCACCTTTTCTTTTCCTTTATTTCTTGGTGTGTGAGGTGGATGCTCGCCAGCAGTTGGTTGGTCGTTGGACTGTTTTCTTTTATTTGATTTATCACGTGTCAATTCCAACATTCCAACCATGGGCATAGGGGTCGTCAAGCTTGGCGAGGTGTCTTGTTCTATCTCTATTATTCCCTCGTCAATCAGCTGCTGTATCTTGTACTTCAAATCCCTACAAACAGCTGTAGTGTGGCGTCCACATTTGTGGTGGTATCGACAATAGGGCAAACCCCTAACATCGTCAAGATGTGGGTCAGGTGCTCCCCAATTGTCAGGAACCACAGCTATTCCTTCTAGGCATAGCTTAATGAATATCTCCTCTCACCAGGACGCGTCATATGTTATTCAAGTTCGCTTAGGTCGGACAAACGCTATATTTCGGTTGGACCTTCGCCTGAACCTCTTCTTTGCATGGGTTGTTTTAGTTTGACTACCCCTTGAAGAAGTATCCCTGGCAGGAGGAGTTGTGACTGGAGGAGATGGTGTTCTATGAAGATATTGTGGGTGAAAATCCGCATCGCCCCTGTTGTTTATTTCAATCACTTCCCAGTTGATCAAACCTTGGATTTCATCTCTCAAGGTGGAACAGATTGCTGTTCGATGACCAAAGTGATTGTGGAATCTGCAGAAGTGCTAGGCTGGTTCTTTATACTGTAGTTGTCTAAGTTCAGTAATTGGGTAAAAAGAGATCAACCCCATGTCCTTTAACCTATCAAAGAATTCTTCGATCATATCCAATCTAAATGAATAGGCTAAAAAGGAAGATTGATTCCAAGCCTCCACACCATCGAGGTGCCTATCGGGTGAGGTCCAACTCACATCAACCATATTCACCTGTGGAGTAGGAAACGGGTCGGAATCCACTAATGCAGTGGTTTTGGATGAACCTTCCAATTCTAATTTTCCCTCATTGATCCACTTCTGGATCTGGTCTTTCAGTTTAATGCAGTCTTTGGTAATGTGGTTCCATGCTCCATGGAACTTGCAATACTTCTTACCTTTTAACTGCTCGGCTGTAGGAAGTGGTCCAAAGTCTGCTTTGACGGCACGCAGACTATATAAATCGTCCAAAATTTCATGAGCCATATTGGCATCATAGGTGTACTTCTCAAATTCTGGCTTAGTGAAAGCCACTGTTGAGAGCTTGATTGGACCCTTACTCTTTTGGAGCTTGCGGGATTTTAAAACTTTGTTTGTTGATAAGTCAACAGCACCCACCTGATCACCATCAGAGTCCGATTCCTGGTCGTCTAGACCTTCAACATAAGCCACTGTTTTTGGCTTTAACCTATCGTAGGTTCGACTACTGTACGTCCCTTTGGACGCATTCCTTCTGTTATCTCTCTCCTGCATATTGCTATGAGCTTTAGTCACAGCCGTGATGAATTCATTCAGAGAGAAATACTTGCTGTTTAAGAATAGCTGATGGAACGTGTCCTCCAGACCATTCTTGGCCATCTCGACCACCTCTTCCTTGCTCAAAGGGGTCTTACATAGATTATATTTTGACCAGAAACGGTGCAGGAAGGTGACCGGACTTTCTGTCACCGATTGGCTCAAGGAAGCCAGCTTTCCTACACTAGTCTCTGGCCTTGCAGTTCCAAAGTGATCTATGAATAAGGCATCCATATCCTTCCATTCACTGATCAAACCCTTCTCTATTCCAGTATACCATACAAGGGCTGATCCTGACAACGATGATCCGAAAACTCTTAATTTGAGCCCGTCATCTTCGGCAAATTAGCCTAATTGCAGAGTAAAATAAGCCAAATGTGTTGCCGCGTTTGCATCATCATCACCAGAGAAAGTCTAGAAGGTTTGGTGTTTGTAAAATTTTGGCCAACGCCATTCGTTGGGATCATCTTTCATCGGAGGAAACGGTGTCTCGTAAGTTTCATGCATCTTAGCTAATTGTATGTTACAATCATCTAAGAACTTATTTAACCGTTGCTCCCAAGCAAGAGGAAAAGACTCCGCTTGCCTAGTTTTCCTGGCCAAGTCCGATACGGATTTGGTTAGGGATCCTATGTCCATGTCTACCCTTTGTGATAGAGTCGCCGCGTACCGGCGGTATTCCTCCAATCCTTTGTCCATTTGGCGAAGGATATCTACCCGTAGTTTATCTTGGCCTTCTACCAAACTAGTCACCTGGGCCCCCATGGCCTCTCTCTCCTCTCGATCTTGATTTAGCTCTGCCCGTATTGCTTTGATACCAACTGTCGCTGTATCGACTAAATGGGCCTGGGTGGTGAGAAGTTCTGCATGTTGCTCGATTTTCGCTTCGAGCGCCAAATGGTGATTAGTCTGATGAATATCTCGCCTGGCTGCATAAGCCAGGTATTGTTCGAGCGTGAGCCCTGTTATTTCCGCTTCACTCATAAATTGGAAATCCATGGTATCGAAGTTGTTAGCGAAAATAACTTCAACCGCTTGACTACTTAATGAACGACACTCGGTAGATGTGTGTTCACGGTAAACCGGTTATGGATGTTTGCGACACTGAGGATAGACCCTTCGATAAGGATCTTCAATTGTCGCTTATAGATGCAAAGAGATATGTCCCACTGGGCATGCCAAAATGTTCGAGTGCAAAAATATCTCTCGCGAAGAGATCCTTCTCGCGAAGCAGTCTCTTTTATCTTGGATGTTTTAACCGCGTGGGCCGGTCTATCCTGTTTGTGCTTCGTATGCTGACGTGCCACCGTCTCTCAACGAAATATGGACTGATCACAGCCGCCTGACTTCTACATTAAGCGATTAGAACAGGGAGAGCACCAACCCTGCTCGAATAGGTCCTTTTTGCCTAGAAACCTAGGACTTTGATATGTGAATCTCTCGCTAAGTCTCGAAATCGATACTCCACACGTCCTTCCTCGTGCAAAGCAGAGCAATCTCGTAACAGAGTGTTGAGAACACTCGCTCCCTTTGAGTATTCAAGCTCTCAACATACAAGTGAGCCGCTCTTCAACTTTCCGGTTGCAATTGCTTCCTTACAGTCGTAATACTTTCACTCGATAGGTGACAAGCACTTAGACTTTCTGGTTGCAAGAAGATAGGAATCTCGAGGACGAGATGTCCGTCTAGGTTTGTTTGCGTATAGCAAGATTGTTTGATTGATTGGGGGGGGGGCTCATAAGATCCTTGCTCTCCTTATATACTAACTTAATAACAGTCATTCATTCTTTGTCAAACTCCTTCTGCTCTTGTAATCATAGTCTGAATCCAACACCAGCATACGCGTCGTATCACTCATAGATCTCTAATTCCATCATAACTCTTCTAAGAGTTCTATCTAAAACGAAACTAGTTATGACAGAAACTAAGCCGCATAGAACCAGCTAATAAGACATAGTTCTAATAGAACTCAAAGTGTTCCTCTAACGAAGCTCGCCAGACGTTATCCCACTTGACTCCTCGCCAAGCACTTATAATAAGATGGGCCGCTCGCATAGACCTCAGCAATCCAAGCCCAAAATAAAATTCTTTATTTAGGCCCAAACAAGTCCATCTTCTTTCAAGTCCTGAAGCCAATGGGTTCCAGCCGTACAATGTGATGGTACATTATGGGGAAAATGAGATACATGACCACTAAGCAAGACTAGAACTGCACAACAACCATATCTTGTACGTGTGTTTGTCCAGCAGCATTATTGAGCCTCCAACCGTGCATAATCTTCAGTACATTGCACATAGCTGCTAGTTAGTAGAAGGATACAGTTCGCAGCTGTATAGAAATGACCAGGCGATCAAATCTAAATTTGGTCTAGGCATTTTGGTTGAATTGCAATTTTCTTTTCTATACATGATTCTCGTCTGCAGTTTAACACAATGTGCAGGTTTGATAACCACAAAAGTAAGGATCCTTTGGTGGTTCTCAAAGCACAGTTGTGAAGGAAATAATGCCAACCCTATATAGTAAGAAGGGTCACCGCATTTCAACCCGAAAGAACCACGAAAACAACGTGAAACAGTAGTGATTTGCACATTTTTGTGGGGTGAAAGTCAGAGGAAGAGGTACAAAAACATGCATTTTACTGTTAGGTACGCTCTCAACATCATGTACTTAATAGCTTCTCTTGATAAAAGGTTCCTACATTATGTCTCTCCTCCCTCCATTTGTTTGATTCAAATCAATCAATAATACATGCTGTCCTTGAAGATTGGTAGGCCACTTACTGTAAAATGAAATAGGAGAAAATGATAACTGGATATCGACATATATTTCATGCTAAAACAGAAGGCCGTGCTATTTTTCTATATTTTTTTAGGGATATGAATCCCACACTCCACGCAGCATTTTACCCGACATGTCAATTGATATTTTGAATTGATAGCATTTGGATGCTATTGAAATGAAGGTCTGGAAGACCTTGTGGAAGATCAGTTCCCTCCCCAAAATTAAGGTGTTTCTCTGGAGATCTTTTAGTGGAGCTACTGCCAGCAATCTCAATTTGTTCAGAAGGAAGCTAAGATTGGATCCGCTTTGCGAGATTTGTGGAATGGAGGAGGAGTCTATCGAACATGTTCTTCTTTTGTGTCCATGGACTGAAGTGGTTTGGTTTGCCTCTCCTCTAGGTTTGAAAGTAAATAAGAAGGAAGTAACTACTCGAGTAAGTGGTTCGAAGGGATTACCCATGTGGACCTGAGCTCAAAGGAGTTGGAAGAGATCTTTTGTCTGGTATCCTGTTTGTGTTGGTCGATTTGGAAGGGGAGGTGTGAGTCTGTTTTTAACAACAAGGAGCTTGACCCCAGGGCTATTATGTGTAGAGCTGTGAGCCAGAAGCAAGAATTCTTGTTAGCAAACGGTTGGGGAAGGTGAATTGTGACTGCAGCTGGTCCTCAAGTTCTTTTACTGTTGGTCTGGTATTTATTATTCGTGATAGGCATGGCAGAGTTGTTGGAGGAGGAAGCAAAAGAATCAAATGTAATCCGGCTAGGGTAGGGGAAGCAGCTGCAATCTCTCTAGGAATCCAGAGGACAAATGAGTTGAGTTTGGAGTGTCTCAATTGAGTCCGACTCAAAAGAGGTAGTTGGAGCAATCCAGAGCAAGCAGAAAGCTCAATCTTGGCGCCTCTTCCCATTGATTAGACAGATTTGGAATGCTATTAATGTTTTTGCTGAAGTGCAGTGGAAGTGGATCACAAGAGAAACTAATAGTGTTGTCCATGAGGCAGCCAAGCAAGAGAACATGACGGTGGATCATCTTCGATGGACATTACAGCCACCACTGTCATTATTGGGTGTGCTAAGGAATGATGGATGCCCATGCCCACCACCCCATGCCTGATATCGATTCCAGCACTCTCTAGTTATGCCCTCTACTGTTGGTGGCAGGTTCTGATGAGGGTAGGGTGCTAGTCACTTTATGTTTTTCTTTTGGTGTTTTGGCTTCAAGTTGTACTGTTCTGTTCTCCTCTTTCTTTTAATCGAATGATCCATTATCCCAAAAAAAAAAGAGAGAGAGAGAGTAGGCAGAAAGAGCCTCACATCAGAACCTCCCTACCCCCGACTCGGTCACAATCCGAACATCGACTTCTTACGAAGTACATAAAGATAAAAAGTTCCAAGGAAACGATGCTCTTGAACTTTCGGGGCCAGAGAAGCAACACTTCCGACAAATTTATTAGGGGAATTGAGAAAAAGAGGGGTTCACACAAACTGAATTACAGCACAACAAAATATAACCAAAATGCTTCTGTGGGAAAAATATGTTTCCAGAGATGTGGTATGTGATCAATTGCAGATCCACATCTACTCACAAGGCTAAAACGACCGTGAACAATCAAGAAATTATATCCAAACAAAAGGTCCTCTGTTTATAAATAACAAGTAATTTTTCGCTGACCTGCAACTTACTCCCAATATGGGAAAACTCTAGGTAGAGACTCTTGACAACAAACCAAACTTTGAGAAGACACACAGCATTAAGCCCATAAACAACGACCCAATAACTTCACCATCACCTTGAAGTATCCAGAAGCCAACCAGACTAAACCTCATCAAGATCTCAAGTATATATCATATAACAAAACACCTATATTCAAGTTCAGGAAGATGATTCTCCAGCCTTCTCACACTCGTCGTCCTTGTCCTTCTCCTCCTTAACCGCAGCAGGTGCCTCTGCCTTTTCCTCATCTTTCTTTTCAGTCTTGATCTCCTCTTTGGATGCAGCAGGTGCATCTTCAACCTTCAAATTCTCAAGAAGCTCAGCAGCTGCAGAAGCATCTTTATTCTCTACTTCAGGCTCTTGAGACTCGGCAACTTCGTCAAACTTTTCCATGAACAACTTGTTATCTGATACAGGCAATGAGAACCCAACATCAATAAACTGATCACAACATCAATGTAGGCATGAGTTTAGAATCAATTAAACTGAGTTTTGTATCCCAACTGAGAATTGTAGAGCAACACACATTGCTTTAGTTGATACACTAATTGCCTTACATAGCCAAGGATAAAAACAAATTGATGATCATGCAATAAAAAGAACACCTTGAGACAATAGGACCAGATTTCTAGTTTGTTCTGAAACACTTGCAGAGTATCTTAGATTCTAAGAATACGGATTTAAAACCAGATAATTAGCACTCATGCACATAAAACTAAGCCTATTGAGTACTGACTTTGCAACAGCATGAAAGACCAGATAACTACCATATTTTAAAACAAGAAAAATAGATGCATAGAAAAACATGCTGGAAAGCTACCCTCAAAATCAATACACAGCATAAATCATAAAAGTTTAAATTACAATTCCACCTTGCCAACTGCAACCTAATCAAAACAAGACCAGAAAGTCTCCATAAGCCTAGAAATAGCACCAATTCAAGGAGCTTGTTCCTATTTCAAAAAAAGGCCAGACAGTCTCATTAGACACATGTTGCTCACCACCTATCAACAATATCCAAGACGGACCAATTGACCACACCACACTAAATTCACCAAATTCAAATTCCCCCTCTACAATTAGTACTCATTAGTGCGCAACAACAAAACTTCAACAGGTTCAACAGGTGACATGACCAATGTACTTTAAAAACATTTAAGATTTCGCATCACAGCCTAATCCATCAAGAATCCAAAGTATGATACCACTTCCAATATTTTTTTGATTCAACCTTTACATCATAAGCAAGACACCGACATCTAATATAGATTCAGTACAATATCTAGGTGCTAGATTAGATAAAATGAAACTCACTCTCAATCGAAGCGAATCGAATGCAGAAAAGCTCTTGCTTATATTCACCGTCAGCATAGTCATTGGCGTGCCACACACATGACTTCTCATTCCCGGCGTGCTCAGTGACTGTCATCTTCGGCAGAACTACAAAGCAAACAAACACAAAAATAAATTCAAAACCCTAAAAACCAAGCAAAAAAAAAGGCAAAATAATGCACGCTTCTCAGTACAGAAACTCCATCGCAGATACTTACCGAAGTGATTGGCGCAGATCTTTAGGGTTTTAGACTGTCGCATAACAAGTCGGACCTTGCCGGACTCTTTGTGCTTGAGAAGCTTCACAGTACCAGCACCGCGCTCTTTCCACTGATTCCCGTCCTTATCGAATCGGTAGAGCTTAGCTTTCCTACAAACACACAAAATAGAGCAGATCAGAAAACCCTAACTTTTTCTCAGATCAGAAATAAATTCAAATCGGAGCAATAGGAAGGCGCACAGATCGAGGATGGCATCTTCGTTCTCTTCACCGGTGGAAACGGCGACCTCTTCAAGCCTGACGATCGGAGCGACCTGAGCTCCGGTGTCCTCGTCATCTCCGGCGAGAGGCTCCTCTTCTTCTCTGTGCTCGGCGTTGGCGCTCGACATGGTTTGTGCGATTGAGAGAGTAGTGAGAAAGCGTAGGAGTTAAGCAGTAGAGAACGGTATGCAGCGAGAATTAGGGAAACTGGAATAGTAACAGAGTAGGAGGGTTATATACCAAAGGAACCCACAGGGCAGCCGCGTAAACCTTACGGCCTTGTAGCTATTTTCGAAAGAAATAAAACCCTAGTTTTTTCTTTCTGTTTTCGAATTTATTTTTCCTTAGCAACATAAAAAATATAACAAAGAAAAATAATTACAAAAATAAAAGGACGTCCTCATATTATTACACCATGAGCTGTGAGAAGGTAACTCCAAGTCTCCGGTGTGATCATTTATTGTGTGATAAATTTTTGTAAGGTGAATATTTTGACAATTTTTATTATGTAGCGTATCAAGTCAATTATTTCAACGTCATATATCTATTAACACATATTTAAAAGGTTACATTCAAGCATCACGGCAAATACAATAATTTCATTGGGTCTTACTTCTCCTGGCTTATATTCCTTTCATTTTCTTGATGTTTTTATCTAAAGCCTTGTAACTTTAATATAAGGTTTTCTCTCATTTCTTTAATATAAAAAATGTAGACCCCAAAAATGTTAATAGTTCAAAGTTAAATATTTAAGGAGCTAAAAATTTGTGCTTTAACCATACAAAAAAAATTAGGGAGCCACATTTAATGCATTTATTTTCAAATTAATGTATTTTTATAATAATTTCACTAACCTTTTAATCTATTTAATTTTTAAAAAATGACAAAGAAATGATATAAATAATTTCATAGCTAGTCTTTATTCTTTAAGGCTACTACTTAGTCATGCTAAGCGTTATGACCTTTATTTTAAGGAAAACAAAATTTCGGGGAGACATATAATTAACCAAAACTCGATAAATTTTACAACTTAGAAAGTCATATTTAAGAGTTCATTTTATTTCTGTTTCACTTTACAATTATTTTCATTTGACGTGTCTCATAATAATTGGCTAAAATTGGAGACATCCCAGTAGTGTTGAGTAACATAATTCTCTACTCCTCACAATTTCCTCTTGTTCTTCTCTTTGTTTCATTTTATTGTATCCAACATCCTCGTTCAATATGCAAACTACAAATTTATAGTAATTTTGTTTGGAAATTGTTGATTTACAAGTTTGAATTTATAATATTTTTGATTGAAAATTATTTGATTTATAAATAATGTATTTTTGACCCAAATACAAATAATATATAATTTAATAAATTAAATTATATAAATTGTAATAATCATCATGTAAATTATTTTAATCATATATAAATTATTTCAATTAATGTTCCAAAAACTTTACCATTAACTGAGTCGTAACATGATAGGTGCAGGGTTTCTACGCTCTCTACTGGCGGCGATCCTTGTCACAAGATTTATACGTTGGTGTCACTCTCCAATAGTCCAGCGTCTCTCTCAGGACGTCCCTTGTTGGCGTCGCGACCAGGCCTTCTCTCAAGAGGTTGGTTAGACTTGAGTTCCGGCGAAATTCGTTAGGATATGTGCCTTGGAGGGTGGAGAGCCCAATCCGTTCAGCTTAAGCGTTTGGTAGGCGTGGTCTACGCCCCGCCCGTGAGCTCCTGAAGTGGATCCGCATGAAGGCATAGGCTCTAGATGTGATGGTGGTGGTCGGCGACAGAAGTCGGGGTAAGTCGTTGTTCTAGCGACATTGTGGTCTCCCGGATGTGTTGGTAAGTTTGGCTAAAGCGGCTATCGAGCAACAGCATTTCGAGATTATGGACGGCCTTGAAGGAGGTGGTCGGGGTTTTATGGCTTCGGCGAGATCTCAAGTTTGGTCGGTTGATAGATATCGACGAATCGAGTGTGAGTTAGGTTGCATGGAATCAAGTGCGTGGAAGCAAAGCGTTCGAAAATGCAGAAGCATTTTTTTTACAAATTCTTCTTCGGAAGCGGGTACATTTTGGAAGCGTCGAATAAAATAATATCATGTTAATATATATATTATATATATGAAAATTGATATATATATCATAGCAAATATTAGTTTCTAGTATAGCCATATTCAGTATATACCGAGTATTACCGCAACACGTATACATTTTTACAATGTTTAAAATACCACAAAGTGAATTCGTTTCCAAAGCCACAAAACCACCCAAGTATAGAACTCAGATCTCGTATGCAACTCTGCAAGTATAAGAAGAAGTAGAAGCGCGACGATCTTATCTTGATTATGCTCGCGAAGTCGACGGAAAAGAGAAATTCAGTTTAGCTTTCAATTGGTCGGAAACTGAATTCACTCCCTCACGCTTCCTTCTCAATTGGCTATGACGCTTCCAAAATTGGAATCTCACGATTCCATCATGCTTTTTAATGACCCTTTTTCGGAAGTGTGCTTCCCTAAGCTTCCGCTTCGCTCCCGCTTCTGAAGCGCGAAACGTGACTATTTTTAAGCTTCCGTGCTACCCAGAGTGTGAGGTTCTGGTGGAGCGGCACCGTGGTAGGTTTGGTGGAGAGGATGCTGGACTGGTTTGGCCCGTACGTGTGAGAAGGCATCTGGGCCTTTGGTTAGTAACATGAGACTGTTAAAGTTTCAAGGGACTAAATCTTTAAGTTTGGATCTCTTTTAGGTTGTATGGGTTGGGACTAATCTTTAGGTTTGGATCTTTTTTAGGTTGTATGGGTTGGGCTTGGACCTGGGGCTTCTAAGGGAGCAGCTCAGGTTTCAAGTTTAGGATCCAGAAGGAGTTACACTCTGGGATCCATGTGGTTCGACCTACGAACGTACTGGAGATACGGATCTAGGCTTATTTATGTTGCTTATTTTTTGCGAGTTTTATTAAGGTTGACATACCATAACTGAGTGCTCGGGAGTGTGGCAACTCTTTTATTCATGGTTCTCACAAGTCATTTGTGATACACATAAGCTGGACAATGATGAGCTTCATAAATGTAAAAAATAGTATTTGTTACTGATTAGTTTCTTCTTCTCTTGATTAAAGTTAGGGTTTCTTGTCAGCTGTGTTATGTACTATTCAGGTCATGAAAGTTTTAATGAACTCTTCTTTTAGTCGAAAAATTAAGGTTCCAAAAACTTTAGGAGCCTTTTTCTCTCTCCTCAAATTTAGGAGCCTTTTTTTTATAAGTTGATAAAGTGATAAAGTACAATCTGATAGAAGCGCCACTTAAATATGATAGAAGCGCATATTTCTCTCAACTCAAATTTAGGAGCTCCTAAGATCTCTCTATTTTAGGAGTCTAATAAGGAGCATGAATAGGGTAGAACAAATTAACATTTCTCTATTATTTATCCAATGAGCTCTAATATAGAACTCCATTAGAGATAATCTTAGGTTATACAAAATAAGTGGAGTCTTAGGGTCGGACCAGTGCGTTAGTTTTTCACTAATTGGAGCAGTTGATGTTGATTAGCGTCCAACTGTTTAAGCAACATACAGTATTGGGAGAATTGTATTAGTGATCACAGTTTTAGAAATTACAGTCAGACTCCACCTAGAACTATTTAATGTCCATTTGATCGTGTTGGTCTAGTTGACCGTGTTTTTAATTCATCGTATTTTCATAGAATACAAGTCGGATTAGAGCATCTCAAATGATGCTCCCTATATTTTCAATAGATTTGTTGAAAATATAGCTAAAACCTAAACTGTTAGGGAGTAAAGAAATTTGTGCTTCAATCATATTAATTACATAGAGAATATGAATGTCATATTTATAGTAAATTTATTGCAAAACAAACTATAATATAACTTTAATTGATGCATTAGGAGTCTCTAGGAGCTCCCGAGATCCTAGCAGCAACTTTCCTATCTTAAGAGCGTAAAAGGGAGTGTGAGTGAAGTGAAAAACTTTTAACTTATCTCTAAAATCTGACTAAGAAACTCGATTATGAACCGTGTTGGAGATGCTCTTAGAACTAGTATCATTTATGGTTTGCTGCTCAGTCCATCGACAACTGCAGTCTGCAGACCTCTAAATGTTCTCAGGTGCACTGTTGTTTTAAGTTCTTGAGGATGTTACATTCACTCTGGCTAGACTAAAACAAATTCAAATAAGTCCCAAGAAAATTAAGATAATGCTAGAACAATTTTGATGCTATTGATCATTCTCAAATCTCAGTATTGAATGAGTATTTTCATGGACCTTATTTTCATTTCACTGCAGACAAAGACTGCCCTTTGATGGGTCGTCAAATTTACTGTGACTAGACACATTTGGAATAATTATATAATGTGCTGAACAAAAAAGAGAATAATCGACAATTTCTCTCGTACACTATTCATCTAAGCTTATTGTGGCTGAGATTGTGACAAGTATCCTGCACACTTGTGTTCTGCACACTATTGGTTCACTCGTCGGCACAAATGCACACTTGATCACATCTTCCATTTACTAAGATGCTACAAAAGAATCAAGGGGATGTGGGCACCCGCGTAATCATAGGGAAAACAATCTTCATTTCGAGTAAAAAGCTACTGAAACTTGTTTCATATCAAGAGGAAGATGTTCGTACAAAATTCCTACTGAATGTTTCTCTGTCTAATGACCTATACAAGTAGAGTAGCCGCAAGCTCAGCAGGAGGAGCAGGTGCCGGCTCGATTGCCATCCTAGGGAACCACAGAGATGTGAAACAACAAAATTAAGTGATATGGTGACTAAAAGTTTTGAAACCAAAAGCAAAAACGATAATCCTCCATAGCAAAATGTACTGGCAAGAAAGTGGGAGAATACTTGCCGAGTCTAGGTGTAGAATCAAATCTCTAGTAGCTTGACCCTGTAGGAGTTAGAGCAGTAATGAAAAGGATGCGGATATCAATATGAGGGTCCCATTTGTGGCATTCCATAAGGTGACATTGGCGGCATCCCCATCCCACCCATTGGTGGCATTGGAGGTGGAGCAAAACCACCACCCATACCTGGAGGTGCAGGCAAAGCAGGAAGCAACTGAGCATACATGTTCTGCAGAGTACAGAGACAACTTATTTTTAATAATTTATATAACTGACTCTACAAGGAAAAAAGATTTGCAATTAAAAGAGAACAAGAGGTCAATATTCCATTAAAATTTCAATAACTGAATAAAAAATTAATTAAAAGACCAGCAAAGTGGGCTATGAAATCACTTCAAAGCATGCAAAGTTGGGTAGCACAAGAACACCAGTACCAGAATACCAGTGATATATAAGAAATGCTGGCCAGGTATACTGGAAATGTAAATATGAACCAAACACTCTTCCAGACAAATTATATACTTCTTGGAGACAACAAATGCATGATAGTAGCCATCAATGACACATAACTGCAAAAGAATAAAGCAAGTAGCAGTACCTGCTTAGCAACTAATTCCTTATCCTCTTGCTCTTTGGCTTTCACCTCTTTCTGAGCTTCAATTTTGTCCTTAACAA
Organism: Geum urbanum; assembly: GCA_946800695.1. NCBI lineage: Eukaryota > Viridiplantae > Streptophyta > Magnoliopsida > Rosales > Rosaceae > Geum > Geum urbanum. The sequence continues at coordinate 6,988,270 of OX327006.1, forward strand.
GTTCATCCACCTTGCCTGTGTACTCACGAATAAACTGAGGCAGAAGACAGAGAGCGAGAGAAGTACAGTGAGGACCAACCGAAAGTAATAATAATCAATGCATGAGGACAATAAAGATAAAAATTACCTGCAGGATGTATGGGAAGGCAAAATTCATAATATTGTTTGTCCATGCCAGCTCAAGAGCAACATCTGGCCGGATTAAATCATAACAAACAAATAGGCATGATGCGAAGCATTCTTTCTTTCCCTACATAGACATCATATAAGAAGACAGTTACAAAACCACATAAGCATACTTCTTACAAATAGACATGGAAAGAAGCATGGCGTGAATCATTTCCTTTATTTTGTTGGTTGAATGAGAAATTAATTGAGCATAAAAGGCAGACATACTTTATATGATATAAAAGTCTAACGATGCCACAAAAATAACACACCTGCTCGATGAAATAGATAAGCAATTCCTCCGAAAGTTCATGGTCACCGGACTGTGAACATGTCTCCATGGCATCTTTGTAATGTTTGTCTTTCTTTGACAAAGCAATGGATTGCTTCCATCTTCCAGCTTTCTTATAAATGTATGCAGCAACACGTCTCATCTCAAGAAGCTCGTGTTTCTCAAGCTGCTCAGGTACATCAGTGAATATATTGAGTACAAGTTCCAAGCAGATAATTTTAAATAATGAGAAACTTCGACCTTACCTTTTGGGCAAGACCAATCTGATCAAAGCTGTCATGCAAATCTATAGATTCACGAAGTCTATCATAGTCCTCCTCCTCGATATATATCTCATTTAGAGCTTCATTAACAGCTGTTACGTTGTTGCTCTGAACTGCAACCATGTATGGCTTCACCAGACAGATGTGACCAGCCTGAAACCCAAGCCCATTTAAAAAGGTAAACCCTAACAGAAGTAAAGTTTGGTAGCAGAAACTAATAATACTATTAAAGTTGACAGATAGAAGCAAACTTTTCGCATTATATCCACCACTCTTGTATGGTCCACACGAAGTGCTAGCACATTTAGAACATCATTGATAAGATCAGGATGTTCTTCTAAGTAAAAGTGCACAGCCCTATAGTAAAGCTCAACACTTGCAACTTTGACTACGACATCTTTGAACTGCATGTGGTCCCATGCTCCTGAGGAGTGGTTCATTATGGTGGTTGCAGCATTGTCAAATTCATCATATTGTATATATAAGTATGTCAATTCCTTCCAGTGCTGCTGTTCATCACAAGCTCGTATAAGCTTGGGAATGTTGACGCGGGTAGAAAACAATTTAATGTGCTCCATTAGCTTCTCAGGACGGTATCTTGCATAAAGGACTCCTAGCTCAGTAAAGATCCCCATATGTGCACGCTCCAGTCCTAGTCCACTCTCCATGAGATTAATGAGCTCATTAAAGCATCCCCTGTTCTGGTAGAACTCGCTGACCTCTTCCAAATCATCCACCTATAACAGAAAAATTATAAAAAATACACTGCTCAGTTTTCTTAATAAACAAACGCATCAGATATAACTACATTAAGACGGGAAAGAGCGTTACCTGGATGATGATGTTGAGTCCACAAATCTGAGCCAATCGGAATTCTTCAGCATCAACACATGCAAAGCAAACTTCCTTCCAAGTTTTTGAACTGTTAGCTTTCCGGGCAGCATCAACAGCGCCTTGAAACTGCTTGAGCTTCACTAGAGTACATGCCAGCTTGCCCCAGTTAGAAATAAATGCAAATATGATCTTGGCTGCTTCATATAGCTCTTCATCATACAGGCGATCCCCAACATTTGGGAGATTGGCAACATTTGGCATGAGAATGAACTCTTCAATATCACCAAGGCGATCAATCTTTGCATAAGCATAGATTAGTTCACTGTCTACCTTTGGCTCTTTTGCCTTCTGCCTAACCATCAGAAGGTACCTTACCAAGTCATGATACACATTTGCATCCTGAGCAACGCGTATGACCTCCAAAAACTGGGTGGCATCATCAGCACGAATAAATGACTCGATTGCATCACTCACAAGCCCCTCTCGTAGTTGGGCCTTGGCCACCTGGCTCCAAACAGCATCTTCTTCAACCCGGAATGCAAATTCTACAGCCCGGACTATGCTCTGAATGTTATCCAATAGAACATTGACAGCATCAACATTAAAATTGAACTTCTTGAAAATGGTAAATGCTTCCTCATATAGTTGAGCTTCTACAGCCATTAATCCAACGGCAGGTCCATCAAAGTTATCTAATCTATTGATATAATCCATGACTCTGGATGGATCGGCCTTGATTGCAGTCAAGATCAACAAATTCTGTAGATTGAAGTTCCCACTAAAAGCTGAATTTTGGAGCACAATCTTTTCAAGAAGCTCAATCAACTCATGTGGAAGGTCAGCAGTCATAAATGCTTTAACAGTTGCTGAAACTTGATCAGGGCTCTTGCTTTCAGGCAAAGCAGTCGAGACAACTTGATCAATGAGCTGCCTTCTATACTCATTTTCTGGATCAAGGACCTTAGCCCAGAGGTCATCATCCATTCTTTCCACAACATATCTGATACATATAAATATAAAAAGAATTGAATTAGGGTGCCACACAAGAGAATAAGAATCCAATAGCATCTTAGTAGCAAACAGGTAGTACACAAACCTGGCCTGGAGTTTGAACAATGAATTTTTATTTGTAACATTAACAAGTTCATCATCACATTGTCCTCTGCGGTAAGCAACAACAGCAAGGGTGGGATCTCTTTTTTCACAATATTTACCCACAACGCGAGAATCATAATACGGGTTAGTCGTGAGGAAGTGCTCTGGATTGTTGCCACTGTCTATGATGATTTTACCAAGAGCATTATGAACATGTACATCTTGGCTTCCTTCGCTCACAAGATGCTCTAGGAACTGAGTGAGCAAACGAAGACGATTCCTGAAGATATCAATCAGAGTAAGATAGAAATTGATGTGATGATGAAGACGAGATGTCCATTGAAAGAAAACTCTACCTTTTTTCACATTCACCAACAAGGGGCTCGACTGGGAGAAGAGAACGAACTGATAGAATAAGCCCTTTGATGAAATCTTCAGGACATTCATCATCCAAAAGCTGACCAACAACTAAAGGTGCATTTCCTGGATTAACCTAACAGCCCATATACAAAACATCAAAACTTACTGTTATCGTTCACCCAAGAGCATAACATAGAAGAAAACTCCCACAGGATAGAAGGCGGATGGCCTGCAACTGAAAAGGCAAGACGGATATAAAGCCTCAATATGTGATTACCTTTTGGACATAACCTTCAATGTAACGAAGCATATTGTTCGTATACAGGTAATGAGTGAGATCTGGAACGAAGCCAAAACGATCACACACATTGATAAGCGGACGCGCATCTGGAAGTTTTGCTTCCATTAGAAAGTTTTTGGCCTTTTCGGCATCATAAAAGTTAGATTCACGAGTCACACGCTCAACTTCCTTAATCTGTCCAGTTTTTGCAGCTGCTTCAATGTACTTGAAGTGGATATCAGGATCCTCGCTGTCCAGAAGTAATTAATAGATGAGAGGCAAAAAGAAATAGATGGTTTGAGTACCCATAGCAAGTTAAGGTAATCTTTTAACTTATCAAACACTAATAAGAAACAGATACCTGGAGCTCAAGTATGAGCCTAAGAAAAAGTACAAGCCCTCATAGGACTTGAACTGCTCAAATAACTTTACACATTTATCTACACCCAGTTGCTCGGAATACTCTTTGGCAGTCTGCACATACATAGTTGGTCACAGAAATTATAAACTATGAAAGACTGGTTAAATAATGAATAAAGTAAATTACCTGCACAATTATCTGAAGGTTGCCCCTAAGATTGACCATTAAAAGATCTTTCATGCACTCTAAAGCCCATTCTATCGAAAGAGTTCCAAAAAACTCGACAAGAGCCTGAAATGCACTTTGCAGTTAAAAACCATACACCTTACATAGGTTCAAGTTTGGGAACTATAATGTGCCTACCTGAGGATCAATTGCATGTGTGTTCACAATGACACGTTTAATATCAGGTAACTCGGTATAATGCTGCACATCAGAGAGAATTTGGTCAGGAAACATTTATCAAAGATACAAGGAGTTTGTTTCATCAGAACTCACGTAGTACCATACCTGTAAGGCCCGCACAAACAACCCAGATTTTTCACAGAGTTGTCCAATGCGAGGGCGGTCGTAATGACTGAACATACCATTTGCCAGTATAGCATCCGCAACATTTGGAAAAGTCACAAGATTGATTTCCAAAACCTTAAAAAGGTAATTGTAGCTGATAAGTAAAGGAATAGATAGAATATTATAAATGTAAATTTAAAACGGATAAAGTATGAGAACCTTTGTCTGAAGGTGGCCATGCTCAGGTAGATTCGGCTTCAGCACATCCAACAAAAAGGCTGTTGCCTCACGTATCAGATTCCTCTGCAGAAACAGGAAAAACCAATAAAAATAAGGCCTGGATTTCTATCTCTTCACTCCAAATTTAGTGAGAACAGATATAGACCGAAAATTAAAGGGATATGGAAGATTATATCAAAACAAACCTGAAGGAACAAATCAGTTATGGTATTGTAATCAACAGGGCAACCTCCCTCCATTTGAGACATCATTAGAGCAAAATTGACAGCCCCCTGCCATAGATATAGTTGTTTAAATACCACACAATTTACAAGAACTCATAACACCAATGTTTTACAAAATGATAATAGCTGTAAGCTAGCACAACTACCGAACCCAAGCAAGGAAAAAATAATCACCAAGATTGTTATAGAAGAATGCACAGACCTGGGGATCTGTCCGCAGGATTGTTTGCAGAAGGAACATATAATCAGGTGTGTATCCAACCTGCAACAATCAGAATATAGTTATAGTAACCTATGTCAGTATGAACCATCATATCTGTCATAAATATTACACACATCACTTTTTGCTCAGCAATAATTCAGAGAAACTAATAATTGTCAGACTGCTGGGCTTTGATCAACATAACCTGTTTTGAGTATACTAAAATCTTGTCAAATTCCCTTCTCTCAGCAAAGGCTGCAACAACTTTTGGAGTTGCCCTCGCTTTGATGTATATTTTCAAAGCAAGGTCATTATCCACAGTCTGCATTGAAACATATGTTTGAAATTAGAACTACCACAGAAACAAGAAAGAAAAATGGAAAGGAGAGAAAAATGCTGAACAAACTCTAAAGAAATAACGGTTGAATTTATCAAACATGATTGCTCGAGAAATAGACAATTATAACTTATAAAAGAACAAATCCGTTTAGTGAAATCTAAGTTTTTATACCAGAAACGAAGTCATTTATACTTCCAGATCAGACCTTAATCACAAGTTCCTAGATAAGTTTGATTTGACTGTAATTAAACCTATTTTCAAACTTTTCTAGCAAGAAACAATCATATACTAGATTTTGTATCACTTTAGATATAATATATGACGTCAAATTATAAAACCTAATTTTTGTAGGGGATGTCTTTACATAAAACTGAAATTTTAATACAGACCTTCACAAGATCTCCAAGCTCTTCACAACATTCAAGCTTGTCCTCCGCTAACCAATTTTCCAAAAGATTTTTCTTGTTTTGATTTACAACCAAACGTGACAGTTCCAATGATTCAAAAGCATTGAGTTTCCCTTTGGTCAACAAAGTTCCAAAGTACTGCAGCAGTGGTGGTGTTTGCCCAGCTTGCACAGGAACACTCTGCCACAATATAAGATCAACAACATGAGCAAACAAACGACGTTTGCAATAGTCATCTAGTGGAGACGCAATGAGAAGCAAATGAGATTAACAGGAACATATACATACAATCATAATCACACTGTACCTGAAATTTGGCTACAGTATCAGGAGTTCGGAGTATTCCCATTGGAGAATCTGCAGCAAGCTCCGCAGCCTCCTTATACTTTGTCTGAGAAAACAATTCTTGGAATCGCTGGACTACCTGAGCAAGACAGCCACATAATGCAGTTTTAAGTTGCATATTGCACCAGTGAAATTCCTTGGTAAAAGGTCTTCCCGGAGAGAAAAAAATCCAGTTTCTACACAGTGCACCAGACTTGGCTATTTTTTATAAAAAGAAGCTAGCACACTGCCTGTTGCATTCACATCTTATTTGATGGACTTCCCAAAGAATTTTTAAACAACATTTTGCAGAAAATAATAAAACCATACTGTACCTAACTGACAGTAATGGAATGGATTCTATTCATTTAGAACAAAAAATGCAGTAACCAATCTTTCTGAGTCTACTTCATTGCTTAGCAACACATAAAGAAGTCACCATAATTGATTAGATTCCAGTGAGTACCGACTCAGAAAGTTTTGACCAGTCTAATATATATAAGCAAATTTCACTTGTATTCTTACCAGGTCTTCAGCACCAGGAAGATTTCCTCTTCTTGCAAGACTAACTGCGAGTCCTAAATTGTTTAACTGCAAATCACCAAGCAGTTTAAACACTACATTTATTTTACCAGTAGCCAAAACTACATTTTAATTTGAAAGCATACCTGGCCACTAACGAAAGGTACAATTGCTTGTTCATTTACAGTAGCAAGTAACACCTGGCCACGCCTATTGACTGCATAAAATCCCCCAACAGAGGAAGCTTCAGCTGTCAAAAATATAGGATCTGGACTGATTCGATTTCTATATACTGCAGTTGCTGTCTCTAGGTCATATACAAACAGAAGTCCAAGCTTTGTGATTACATAAATCAACCCATACTTCTCTGACATCTGAAATTTCAAAATGGAAGTTATGTAACTAGTAATGAAAGTGTGCGGAAAAAAATTAATGCAAGAATCAACTATAATAAGACCTGCATTGACACAGGGAAGTCATCGGCAAAGTCCGGAGGAAAAAATAAATCTGCTTGCTTCTTAGTATACGATGGTTTTCCTGATGAAATATTTACAATATATCAGTTTTGAGATATAACTAATCAAGATAATAACACAAAGTCTCGAAAATGATTAAATAAAAAATTGCAAGGAAATTCATGTAATGAATTGGAAGTTTTTTTCTGATGCTCATATATTTGGGGTCAGTGTGAGCATGTTCTCATTCTTATTCTCGCTCTCATTCTCATATATTCTAAAGGAGATGTCAGTGAATAATAAACAAACCTGGCTGGGCACCAAGCTCAATAACATGCAACTTTGATATAACTTGTCCAGTATTGGAGGTTTTTGAAGCAAAGCAAATAAGAATTGAAGGATTCTCATTTCCGGGAACCTGCATGCAAAATTTGGGTAAATATTTGAAAAAGTACAGAAGTAACTGTATCGCTAAATTTCAAGATAAATTGAGAAGGAGATATCAAGCTGTACTTTAAATGTGGCAAATGATGCCGCATGTGCTTCAAGAGCCTGACTACGTTGCTGCTCTACAGAGAAAAGCTGCATATTTCCTTTAACCAGTTGTGGCCTCTACAGTTGTTGGTAAAGCAGTGTTAGTCGTCACAAATCACATCAAATATGGTAATGCTAATGATCGACTTTAAAGTATACAGATTTAAGAAGAAGAAATTAGACATAGTCTACTCTTTAATTAGCAGTTAACAGTTTTCAGTGAACTAAAGATAAATAGACAAGGAAATACAGTCATTGTACATATCACTCTAAATAATATCTTTCTCTGATAGCACTGATCTGATAGCTTAATGAATGAACAGTCATAGAACACTATTTCAGACACCAAAGAAATGAACTACATACTCTTAGTGTGCAGCAATCTTTTAGAGAACAAAAAGAGAGATATGGAAAGACAAATTCGTCAAAGTTGAATGCGTATATCGTACTGCAGAAAAGTGCACATCATCCGATTGATTATGATAACAACATAACATTCAACTAAATGGTTTTAGTTCTAGGGCAAGTGCAGTAAGCAGTATAACCCAAGGTCCCAAGCTTAGGTCCCTTTTTCCAAAACTTGTCAATTTTAAGGAAAGAAATATATTTTTGATGGTGAAAGTGAAAATACTGATGTGCAGATGTCTTTTGACAAAAAATATATATTCTTGATATCAACAAAGGTGGCAGTCTCCTTTCCTTGCCCTTCCAAGTGAGAATCCAACAACTCTATTACAGAAATTTCAACTAACTACCTAACCACTAACCTCAGGTGAACCAGGAGCAATTCCAATCAGCACCAACCACTTTTCAGAAGGATCGCATCGATAGTTGATTATTTGATTATTTGCTAAGTTAGCTGTTCGCTCAAACACCTTGGTTGGTTCAGATTCACCTACAAAATATATACATTTAGTATATACACCAAATCAGAATTTTAAAATAATTTGGGAAGCGCAAACAAAACTAGAATTTAAAAAATGAAACAAACATTTAATTTCAGAAAACGTAAGGACATTTTACCTTCAATTAACCAATGGTATACTGAAGTCTGTGTGACCAGTCCCAGCATCTTGGGAGTAACCCACTTCCAAAACACAACCTGAAAAGGAAACAAATAAAGAACTAAACAATCAAACTTATCATATTCAATAATTATTAGGGGCAGGGCAAGAATATCACCTGCTCAGGCATCTGATGTGCTTTAATCTTTGTTTTCAGTTCAATATTGAATATTTGCAAATGGTCCTGGGTAGTTCCTTGCACTTGAGCTACATACATCACACCATGACAATCAGCAAGACAATCACACCAATAACAATAACAAAAGACCTCAAACACATATTACATTTTCTACGAACACACATTTTAAACCTTACTTAAAATGAGGCTGACAGTCCATTCAAAGCTCACCTTTAAGAGCCAGAATTCTCAAATTCGGGTTCATCAAAGCGGAATCAGCTGTAATAGGCCGCCGCAAGGGCTGCATCGGCATACTCATGTCGATAATCACCACGCTGTTCTGAGGTGACGTCTCTCTGACGCAAATATACTTATCCGATTCCATAGTCACATGCGTAAATGTAATGAATTGGGGATTAATCCCAATACTAGGCAGCTGCAAACCAAAATCGAAAATCGAAAATCAAAATCACAACCGCCATTATCACTCGAAACACATCACATATATCTAAACACAAAACGATTCGCATATGGAAAACTGAATCAAATAATCACATTACGGTGAAATTAGGGTTCGGACTTACCGTGAGCTGCTCTTTCATGGTCATTGGGGCGTTAGCAGCGGCCATGGCGCCTGGATCGGGGCTTCGACGGGAGGGTCCGGCCCGATTGGCGAAGAGAGAGAGAGTGGTGTAGATCTAGTAGTGTAGAAGAGAAAGAAGAGGAGAGAAGGAGAGGTGGTCTGTTCTGTTGTTCTGTTGGACGATCACTGTGACTCGACCAACTTAAAATGTTTGCGGTTTCTTACGTAAACAGAAATATTTGGAGCACAATATAATATAATATAATTATTAAGTAATTCAGTTGCGTGGGCCTTAAAAAGTACCTGAATGGGTCCCTATATAACTATATTGTTTTGTACTTACTCATATTGATCGGGCTTTATACAACGATATTGGGCCTTTCCCTTCAAACTAGGCCCAATAAAACTTGATGCAGGATTTTGTTTGGGCAGATGGAAGGCCCGAGGGAGAAAGAAACGTGGTGACACATTTTTGTACGGAGTAGTTTTCCTTCCCGATTTCCCGACAATGATAGGGATAATTGTTTACCTAGTTGGTTAGAGAGTTCAAGGTCTATAAAAGAGATGTTTAGATCTAAACATAAAGAAACATGTAAGAGGCAGAGAGAGAGATTTCGAGAGATGTGTTGCTGATAATTCCGCAATCGGTAGTGCACTAGTGCTTGCATACTGATAGGTATCGCTTGCATATTGATATGTATCATGTGGATGAAGTACATAGAAATTGCTTCTTAGAGCACTCGCACCGGTGACGGCACTAGCAGGAGGAAAAAGCGTGCCAAGGTGGCCCGTAGCACAAGCAAGAAATGAAGGTGACGTGCAGCGCCGACGGGGACAAGCGGGCGACTGCTCGTTGACCGGCTAATCGAGTAGCTACTCGAGCAGAAGCTGCACGTGCTGGTGGAGCCCACGCACATGGGTGACGCCAGTCCGGTTCAATTTTTTTTTATACCAGACACGTGTAATACACGCGCCAGTCAATGGTAAATAAAAAAATTACGCACCAATAGGGAGGTGCCACGTGGCGATCCGGATGGATAAAAAACCATAACGGTCATATTGATGTGGACCGTCCATTTTAAATCTAAAAATCTGATCGGATGGCTGAGATTCAACCGAAACTGCTACTTTAGAAATTTTTGCTATTTTACAAAATAAACCCTAAAAATTACAAAAAAAAATCCCAAAAATTTCAATAAAAATTGTAAATAACACCCTATAATTTTTCTATAAATACTACATCAATTTCATTCACATCTCACACAAATTTGTGCACAACAAATTTATCCTCTCCTTCCTCTTCTCCTTCATCCTCCTTTCTCATCCCTTTGTACTTTAGTTCCCAAAAAATGTTTAATTGGTTTGATTCCAAAGATTTACAACTTTGTATTTCTTATTGTCGTATTAGCATTTGTCGTATTACCAATAACATGCAAAAGTCCGACAAATTGTGAGAAAAAGTTCATGCCGAATATAAGAAATATTGAGAGATTGCGAATGGTGAATCAAGGCCGGAACCTATGACCCAAACCGCGGTTTCTTCTCATTTTACAAAGTTGAAGCCAAGTTTTAGAACTTTGGGTGCCGCTCTTGCATATGCATGAAGAAATGCACAATTCGGCTCAAATATGCAAGATGAGGTAAATGTTAATAATTTTGTCATAATTTTTTTATTACATTTCTTTTAATCAATGTTGACATCTCCATTTCCTAGATATTATTTTCACATATAAATTTTTTCTCCTAGATAAGAAAAGCACAATCATGATACGTGGCACAAAAGAAAAAAGAGTTTACCAAGTTTGAATGTTGGGAAGTGATGAAGAACCATCCAAATTTTCGGCTCGTCGAACCTAGTATACCACCTCTTTCATATTCCAACTCCGCAACTACCCCTCATTTTACCTCAATGCCGCCCCCCCCCCCCCGGTCGATGTGGAGGATGATGAAGTCATTGCAACACCATAAAGCAACAAAGAAGAAATGTACTCTAGTCCGATTAGACCAATCGGAGAGAAGGCGGCCGAGGAAGCTAAAAGAAAAGGCGAAAAGGCCATGACATCTTTAAATTAGGTAAGAGATGAGCTTTTGAAAACCATGATGGAAAATCAAAGAATGCATCTCGCCGGGCAAAAAGAAAGTGATGTTACCGAGCTAGATTTATACCAAAAACAACTCGCCCTTAAGGATAAGGACTACAAATTGAGGGCTCAAGCGGAGGATTCAAGGATTATGGCAATGGATACATATGCTATGACCCCAAAATTGAAGAGGTATTTTTCGAAGAAAAAAGAGAATATCCTTAAGAAAATAGAGGAAGAGGAAGAAGATGGTAGCGATGAAGCATTTTCAAATTGTTATCGCCAACTATTTCAATAGTTTGGTATTTGTTTGCCATAATGAAATTATGTACTTTAAATTTTTAATAATTCTAGGATTTGATTGAAATTATGTACTTTAAATTTTCAAGTAATAAAAACACACTTTTTTTATTCCATCAAAACTCACGCACATTACAATAAAACATAGTGACTTAAAATCAAACACACATCACTCAAACAACCAAAAAGGAAAAACAAATAAAGCAAATATGTTGCAAACCAAATTAATTAAAATTACACACACACTTCATTTAAAGTCGTTCGTCGGTCTCTAGATACCAGTTGTGCTTAACTAAGTCCTTCTATAACTCTTTATGGATGTACGTAGATTCGAGATCTACAATACGGTCGGCAAATCGTTGTTCATTTTGTCAATCCCTTCGAACTGGCTCAAAAGGAATACAATTACATTATTCATCCACTGGTCCATCATAAACTGTGAAAGCAGTTGATGATTTTTGTAGATCTTCTTCTTCGTTTTCCTCGTACTCCTCCTCCATAAATTCTTCTTCGACAATCATGTTATGCATTATAATGCAAGCCAACATGATTCTCTTCAATGTCGATTGGTGGTGACACCTAGCTGCATGCCGAATAATTCCCCAACGATATTGCAAAATCTCAAAGCACTTATCTACATCTTTGCGGTATGCCTCTAGTTTCTTTACGAACAGTTTCTGTGGTAGCTCATGGGGATTGGAGATTGTTTTCACAAATGAGGAGTACCTGAGATATATACCATCAACTAGATAGTAATTATTGTGGTAAGTCATACCGTTGACTTTATAAGTTGCACTCGGATGTTTCCGGGAATGAGTGAATTGAATATGTCCGATTGGTATAGCACGTTGATATCATTTTGTGATCTGGGTACCCCAAAGAAGCTATGTCATATCTACCTGTCATATGAAGCCACCGCCTCTAAAATAATAGGTGGAAGCTTCTTCCGCCCCGAGAATGCCTATTTCCAAGCTGTGGAGCAGTTCTTCCATTCTCAGTGCATGCAGCCAATGTTTTTGATCATACTAGAAAATTTGCGATGCCTTGCTCTCTTTAGAAGTCAGGTTATGTCTGTGGAATTTGGAGCACGGAGATAGAGGTCACCGTAAAGCTCGTATATATGCATACACCACTTCTTCATGCATTGTAGTGTTGTGGATTCACTCATCCTTGTTATTTCAGCACACTTATATGCGGCTGCGCTGTACGCCAACATACGAAGAGCGCCAGTCATCTTTTGTTTTGGAAGAAGTCTAACCAATTCAGTGACATCAGCTCTTTGGTGCCAAAATTGGTCGTGGTTGCAAAGATCCATCATTATACAGTTGAATAAATTCGTACTCATTCGGTACCTTCGACGAAAGGCTTGTTCGTTGAAGACAGGGCTTTCGATGGAGTAATCCTCCATCAGATTATGTCCCGTGACTCCCTCATTCTTTCTTCATTTGGTCGGCAGCGAGGTGGTTCATCATCGAACATTGCATCGACCATGACCGCTTCAGTGATGAAAGCATTAGAAATTTCGGCATTTCACCGACGTTGTTGTTGCCTCCTCCGGAAAAAATTGTCAAAACTGAAAGGATTCATCTTATCGAAATCTATAATATATGGTTGAAAACGGTGTGAGTGAACAAGGAGCGCCGATCTATAAGTTTATAGCCAAGTCTAGATATTCTAATTAGATAAGATGATGATACGTGTCATCTTTCAATTGGTCAAAAATCTCTCCGGGAATCTTACACCATATATTTGGACGATAACGATACGTGGACATGACACGTGTTGGCTCGTGATTGGTTGAAAATCTTATCAGAAATTTTGTACAATTATTTATCCGATAACGTTGCGTCGGTTTGACACGTGTCAACTCTCCATTCGTCGGAAATCTTGCCTGAAATCTTATTCAATTATTCATACGACAACGACACATGTCTTTTATGAATTGGTTGAAAATGGAAGAAAAAAATTACATAAAAAATTAATTTATAAACAGTAATAGGAGGTGCTATTTTTTGGCACCGCTGCGCGAAAAATAGAAACTGCACCTCCTATTTGATGAATAATGACTACTCCACCTCAAATAGTACTTGCTCCTCCTCAAATAGCACAAACAATTATAAAACACTGGTGCGAGTGCTCTTAAAGAAAAACAAAGGCCCAAAAACATATGCTTTTGTAATTCTCAAATGCATGTTTGAAATTAATCCTTAATCATTCGGTTGGGGCTTGTAGGGCTGACAGCCATGATTTTTTTTCTCTACTTTTGTTTGAATTTCTCTATTGGCCTTGTCAGTGAGAATAATATCATGCAGACATTTAATTGTTATAGTCCTAATACCTAATACTTGTTACTATTACGATAGGTAAGGCTGTTCACTTTTATATATATATATATATATGTGTGTGTATAGGAATACGTCAGATTTTATTCACCGAGGAAATCAAATGTAGAACTTAAGGACATGCCCTTGAATCTTATTAGGCAGAGCTCCTAACCAAGAAGCAGAAACTTGCGAAACTAAACCAAATCTAGCCAAGCAATGTGCTGCAATTGGCCTCACGGTATACATGTCAAACAAGAACATTAGGAAAGCTCCTAAGTAAGACTTTGACATCCTCAATTACCTACCCTATACTTTATTTTTCCTTAACATCATCGTTGATTGCATTGACTAGCCCCAGGCAGTTCACTTCAAACTCCACTTGTGTCCAGCCTTGATAAATTGCATGGTTGTATGCGTAACATAACGCTTCGGCTTCCATAAGCTCTGATGAGTTTATGATGTTGAAAAAATGACAACCACCTACCACCACCTCCCCTGTATCATCACGACACACAAAGCCTGATGCTCCTGATTTCGTATTCCAATCAAATGCTCTATCGCTATTGATGTTAAGCCACCCTACCCCAGGTTTCTCTTATACCTGTTTCAATCGAAGTTTTTTTGCAATCTTGACTGGTTGAACTTGGAGATAGGTAGAGTAAGCAATTGTTTCCAAGAAAACAACTCGATTTGCCTCCATATATTCATCATTCCACACCCTTTTGTTTCTCTCTTTCCAGCAAGACCATATCATATATACTAAAAGGCCACAATCCACCAAAGACAAGGACTTTAGGCATTTTGCCCACCACACATCGATGCGAACAACTTCAATTTGAGCAACTTTGTTTGCTAGGTTAAGGACTCCATGTAAAACATCTTGTACAAAAACACGATCTCTGTCAATGTGTTTGATACTTTCCTCACAACCACCATTACACAGTACACAAGCTGGCGATATCATCACCTTCTTCTTTTTCAAACTCGTCATTGTGGGTAAGATTGATCGGCAAACCTTCCAAAGAAAAATACAAACCTTTTGTTATACCGAAAAACGCCAGACTTTCCTCCATGGTACCATAACACTATTCGAAGCACTCGGTGCCTCCGTTGAATGTAACAACTCATTTTTCGTAAATCTATATGCACTAGCAGTGGTGTAACGACTATATGGGTGTGAAAAATCAAACTCGTTTATCTTGCTCTGGACGAGAACTCAATGGCATGGAGAGGATCATATCAGCTTCCTCTGCATAAAAATTACCTACAATCAAACTTGCATCCCATTGGCCCGACGTTGTGATTAGGTCACTTACCATATTAAGGGAAGTAACATGAGGGGGCTTAAACATTCCCGATCCTTGTAACCATGAATCTTCCCAAATCTGAATGCTTTCTCCACTACCAACACGCCATACTAATCCTTTATTCTGAAGTTTCAAACCCTCAAAGATTCCCCTTCAACTTTGAGAAGGAGAAGTAGTAAGAGTAGCCTCACCAACGATGCCCGAAGGGAAATACTTGGCTTTAAACATTCTTGACACGAGTATCCAGATGTTTGATTAGTCTCCAACCTTGCTTAGCCAAAAGAGCTAAGTTATGGGCATATAAGTTCTTAAATCCCATATTGCCTTCCTCCTTAGGTAAACATAGATTCTCCCGACATCCAATGGATTTTCTTTTTTTTCTACAGTAGATCCCCACCAAAAACTTAGCACAAAGTAGATGGAGAGTGTCACAAAACTCCGTAGGTAGTAGAAAGCAATTCATCGCATATGTTAGAAGAGCCTGAGCAACGACCCTTATCAAAATTCCCTTCCCGACACTGCTTAAAAACTTCCCATGCCATCCTTCTAATTTTTTTGTCAACTTTTCTTTTATGAAAGCAAAGGTTTCCATTCTCTTTCTTCCAACATAAGTGGGGAGCCCAAGATACTTATCATGTTTCGCCACCACTTCCACACTCAAAGTCGCAGCTAGCATCTGTTGTTGATCTCCTGGTACTCCTTTACTAAACGTTATGCTACTCTTTGCGAAGTTCACCTTCTGCCCAGAAGCTAGTTCATAATTCATTAGGGCTTGCTGAATGTTCAAACACTCCTCCAATGAGGCATTATCGAAGAGCAAACTATCATCCGCAAAGAGAAGATAATGAATAGTAAAGACTCTTTTACAAACCTTTATACTCTTCAACTAACCTTCTGTTGCTCTACTTTCTAAGATGGCCAAGAAGGCCACGGTTCCGAAAAGGAAGAGAAAATGCGACAAAGGATCTCCTTGCCAAATTTCACTTGTTGGAGCTAGATAACATTTTATTTTTACATTCACCAAAATGGAGTAACGTGTTGTAGTCACACACTACATTACCATTTTGATCCAAACATCCGCAACCCCTAGTCTCCTCAAAAGTCTCTAAAAACTTCCACTCTAATCTCATTGGCCAATGAGGACTCGATGTATTCATGAGTGTCAATATAAATATACAAATATGTTAAATCCTCATTTTATACGCAGTCTTGATAAATCATAGATGTTCATCCATGAAAGTCATCGGTTTTGTGATATATTGTATATGGTAGTGTATCATTCTTCAGGATATTCATTCTTCTGAGAGTTTGCATCAATCCGATATTTTATCAAATTGGTGACTATCAACTCTGCCTTATCATATTTGGTTTCCAACTCGTAACAACTCACGAAGCTATCCAATGCATTTACGTCGGTCCACACCAAACCAATTATCAACCCCAAGTTTCTATTGAACCAATTATACAAATACCGATCTTATTAATAAAATTACCAACACACGAAAGGTAAAAAGATTGAAACGCATAATAAAAATCAGTAATTTATTGAAGAATATTCCCAAAATATATGAGATTCTACACAATTTACTGTAATTAGTTAAAGACTTTCTTATTCCAATGCTCCTCCTCCTCCACCAACTCACCGGAAAGTATTCCACCACCGACGACCCATACCAACCGCCACTACTACTACTGGCGCCAACCCTTTCACACTGACTACGTGCCCACTCTCCTAAATCACCGCCACCATAACTACTTTTACATTCCGAAACTGCCCCTTCGCAATCCGAATAGTCCGAGCTTGTTTCCACTTCCCGCGGAAACGCGGCGGATTCCGCTGCTGCTACTACTGCGCAATCCCGCACCACCGTCCACTCGTCCGAGAATTCCCACTCTGCCCCTAAACCACTCGCCAATTTACCAATCCGCTCCTTGGCGGAATCCTCGTGACTGTTGCTGGAATATTCTTCTTCTTCTTCGGATTCACACTCGAACTCCGAGTTGACCCAGTCGAGCACGCACCGAGGTGAACAATCCGCCGCCGCCGTATTGGGCGACACGGAAGCCAGAAAGGGGTGCCGCAGCAGCTGATCGCAGCTCCACCTCTCCCTGCGGTCTCTTCTCAGACACTTGTCCACGAAATCCCGACCCGTTTCGGACAGCCGGGTCGGAAGCTCCGGCAACCCGCCCGAGGAGAACCCGATCCGACTCAGAGTCTCGATCACTCCTTCGTCATCCCACGCGGGCTTTCCGGTGACCATCTCGACGACCGTGCAACCCAACGACCACACGTCGGACTTGGGCCCTTGGTACTCCCCGCGAACCACCTCAGGCGCCATCCACAGCGGGCTTCCACGTGGCGCAATCCTCCCCGTACACCCTTCCTCGATAAAAATCGACGAACCGAAATCGCTGAGCTTGGCTTCTCCCTTCGTGGGTCCCACCAAAACATTCTTCCCTTTCACGTCGCAGTGAACAATGCCCTTGGAGTGCACATACTTGAGAGCCGACACCAAACACCACGTCCGCGACCGCAGCACCCTCTCGTCGTCGACCACGTCAGCGCAGTCGTCGTCGACGACGGTGCCACCTGGCAAGTACTCGATATGCAAGTTTCGATACGACGCCGTGTAATCGTCGTTTAAGTACTTGACCAAGTAGGGAGAGGAGAGAGAGCGTAAGAATCGGATTTCGTTCTCCAGAGACTCGGCCTGAGCGGGAAGACACGTTGAAAGATCAACCGACTTGACGGCGAAGACTGCACCGTCGGATTTGCTGACTCCGACGCTGACCGTCCCGAACGAGCCTCTGCCTATACACTTGCCTTTAATCCACGACGACGACGAAGAAGAAGATTGACTGTAGTGATGACGAGAGTTTCTATTTGCCATTTTTTTTTGGATTAAAAATGCGCGTACATTCTGGAGAAGAAATGAGGGGGTATTTATACTGTGGAGTTTCGGAGCGTTGAAATGGTTTTGAAACGAGGGGGGTTGAGGGTCGTCTGACCTGGAATTTCCAAGTGGTTAAAAACACAGCCCAAGGGACGCGGATGACGTCATGGACGACCTGATTTTGCCTCTTGGGTATGTGTCTACGCAAACAATAGAGGAGTTGTGGGGGGCAAAAGATACTGGGTTTTATCCTAATCCCTATCTCACCGATTGAGGTGGGGACTATCGTGGCCGTTCGATTCTGGGTTCAAATTAGTTAACTCTGGCTAAAAGGGATGGGGTGAAGAAGCCGTGAAGGGGCGTGTTGTTATATTCGACATGTGGTTTGTAGGAGTTGTCGACTCGACCAGTGGGTTTGTGACTGTGTGGAGATATTATGACAAGCATTCGCTTTCGATGAGAGCTCATCATGATCTTGGATCACAAAAGCAGTTCTCGTATCTAAGCGATTCCTCTTTTGAAGTTTTACCTGGCTTGCATAGCATGAGTAATAACCGACGGGGATTGATCTACTACATCTTGAGTTACCGTTTATATACTCTGTTCTTTACTCAAATATATCAATGTGTCACATAGATTGCATATGGATGTAATCTGATTTGTTTTATTTTTGATCATGTGACACAAAATGCAGCTTAGATTAAAAATAAGTAATGAAACAAGATATCGACAAGTGATCAGAACTTCAAAAGTTTTACGAAACCAACAAATAAAACTTAGCCTTAAAACTTATAATATGAAGATTACAATGTGATTACGAGAATAGGAAAATTCTCTATTGAGAACTTTTATGATGAGGATTTGTGAATATCTTCTTATAAGACATACTTTCTAAAAATATTTTAAAAAATACACCGTTAAATATTTAGTTATATATACGTAGATCATTTATATAATTTTTTATTAAATTTAAAAATAGTTAAGGTGTCGAATAAGATGAAATTAATGTGCGTATCAAATTTTTCAAACTTAAATTATTCATGTTTATAATTGATAAACTATGATTATGAATTTATTAACGATTTTCGATTTGGTTGAAAATTTGTAAAATTAAACTACTCATTTATAACTAAAAATTTAATAATTGATTTTTTAAAATATAATAAAAAATTTAGTTTTATAAATCATTGATTATAAGGTATTGACCAAATTTTTATTATCGAAATTCTGAATGAAAAAATTTCCTACGAGAATAATTATTTATCCCAGTTATTTAATTGAAAATAAAATAAAAAAGTGAGCGACAGAGAAACCCAAGGAGTTGGGATCCAATTGATGGGGATGGGTAGCCACTGTGGGTTTGTGATAATGATGATAACATAACGGTGGAAAATCGGTTGCAAACTATATATATGGAGAGGCCGGTGACCGCAGTGCAGTCGTCATGGCCACTTGAGCAGTAGAGCAGGAGCAGTTTTTGGGTCGGGCGGCCCCAGACTGTTTTCGTACGGCCCACTCAATAGCAGAGGCTGTGAAGGGTAAGTTTGAGATTGTGCAGGGCCTTAGCAGGGATAATTAGGGTAGAAGATTTTGAATGTTTGTGGTTTCTGATAGGCTGGGTCGTATGGCGTGGGTTTCCCTGCCAAATAACTGTTCGTAGAGCAGAAGCAATGGGGCGGGGTCCACACTCATGGCGCCGGGTGATTCGGTTGGTCCACGTCGGCGAGAGAGGGAACTGGACGGCGCCAAAAATTGAATAAAGATATTGCCCTGGCCGTTCTGGATACACCACGATGCTTTTGGGTGGCCTTTTTAGTGAGAGAGAGAGAGAGAGAGAGAGAGAGAGAGGGAGAGCGTTGGGAGGAGCGAGAGAGTTTTTTCTGTCTCTATTTTTGCATTGTCGACGTGTCACCATTGTTGTCCATCACATACACTAAAAGCGACGTGAACTATAAAATATTTGGGGATTGAGAACCACGAGTATATATTGGGAGAAAATACAGGATATGTATGTATTCGTATCTTTAGCAAGATCATGGGCACACCAAACATGAAACACATTCTGGATTTTGGCACTTCACATATTATATATAGACTAAATTGATAAAAATATATGGTACGTATTAATTAGGTACGATGGAAATAGCCAGATGTACTAGGTAAACTTTTATATACAAGTAGTGATCTATGTATGGGTAATTCATGTTCATCACACCATTTATATACTATCAAGCTTTTATTGAGAAAAATATGATTACGGAGTACGTCTTGTTTACCTTTAACATACGAGATAGTTTAGACAAATAAATTTTTTAATTTTTATTGTACTACTATAATTCCATCAACAAAGTATAATAATTATACGCAATAAATCTCATGTCACTTGTAAAAATTAGTGCGAATTACAAGTGCAATCGTTTTTTTTATAAGAGGTCAATCAAAATTCATTAGAAAAATATGATAGTAATACATGACTATCGGATTACACGACCCGACAAAAAGAAATCATATTGCATCATTATACTAAGAAACATGAGGAAACTCAAAATACCTAAGAACATCCTCTATTGCGCTGCATTCCTACACAGTTCGTCAGCGTCCATGTTCACTGGGAGAATGACAGTACTTCTTGGGAGACATTTTCTTTAAAGTCCCAGGTCAAGGCCAAGGTTGGATTTGTCTCTCTTATTGTTGGGACGACGAGCACTGTCACCACTCTTGCAGCACTATCCAATAGATCTATCAACATGTCTTGACGGGGTTCATGAAATTGGACGGTGAGACATCCACTAGACCTTTGATCCTTAGCTGACATAATGGTAACACATGTAGGCATGATAGTAACAGTTGCAAGGTTCTTGAAATGAGACAGTGGAACATCATTGACAGCTTCCAACTGTGTCGTCATCTGCATCTTCGGATCGGTATGTCCGGAACATCAATATGCAAAACAATATTATCACTGGTGGATGACCCTCCAAGTCTCAGGGTCCTTCTCTCACACGAATTTCTAAGTCGAGCCCACTGGTTCCCAATTTGTATACCGTACTAACCAAACAGTTAAGCCAGTTTCCTGCAGCGCACTAGTCAGCTTCGAACTCAACATACTACCCAAGATGGTTCGGGGAGTCCCTTGCTCCAACCCGACATTCCACCATGGGAAAGGTGCCGCCACCGGCCCCAAGTTGGTTGCTCTCCACTCTATGTGAACCATCCGCACCTGGATCTAATAGCTGTCGAGCGCAAACAACCCTCCTCTCCGTGCTTAAACGCTCTGCAATCATTTTCAAAATCCCTTCAAAAGCTCATATTCCACAATAACATCCACAAAATAGGTGCTAATGATGTGAAATGTTGTGCTTACCACAAGAGGCCGCCGGAAATCAAGATCAATTCGGAGCTTCATCTTCGGACGGTGTATCAAGAGTAATCAATCATGATCCCTATAACCACCAGGGCACTCCAGATCCACTTTAGCAACTTGACTTGGAACACACCAGTTGCGAATCAACCAGTAATCAGCCGAACAAAGACCCATGCATTAGCTGTCAGAATTCGATATAAATCGGCCATGTCATTAAAGCCTTCAACCACCACCGTAATCGCATGGTGGTACCATGAACCACGGGTGATGGCTCTCTGTTAGTTTGCCTCTAACCATAATTTTCACACAAAGCAGTCCTCTGCAATCCGCTCGAACCCAATATTTCAGGAGCTCGAGATATTACGCCAAAGACCTATAATTCTCATCTTGAAGCCTTAGACCTTGTCCAACGCCAAATCAGTCAAGAAGAATAGTCACACCACCGCGTAAAACCATTCCTCCTCCTCTTCCTCGTCTGACACATCAAGGTCCACTGCATCGAAGGCTGCCGCTAAGTGTTGTAGTTTGAGGTCACCATCGCGTCGGGGAATGGAATCATCCTCTGAGTTCGGAATCAACATGCAAAGGTATCAGAATGATCGACTCGGGGAGGGGAGAATGGTGATAGTCACCAATCGGAAACAATGGGGTAGGGAAGGAGATCAGATAGGAAATGATGGAGGTGTTAGCTAGAGTTTATGTGGAGAAGAGGAGAGGAAAATAGAGAGAGAGTTGGCTTTCCAAATTTTAAGTCGCCGGTCCTGTACAACATTTCAGTCCTTTTGATGTTCATTAGCTATGACGCATGTGCTAGTTATGAATAAAAGAAAAAAAACTTAATTATGTATGTTCTTTCGTAAAATTCAATAGTCAAACACATTCAGAAAGAAAGAGTAGTCATTTAATCTTCTTATATTTCATTTGAGCATTAGCAAAACTAAGTCTATACATGCATCTATGTTAATAATATTCGTATATATCTCCTAGGATATCATATAAACAGTTAAACACACTAGACATGAAACACATAGTTTGACAACATATTTCTCAGGAGCTTGAGAAGCCTCAAACTGTTTCTTTTCCTTGTGTTTGTGTGTATATATGTGTTTGGCATGCCACTGCTGCGGGGCAGAACGTTGAATGTTGGTTCACCACTACTGAACTACTAAGAAACGGTTGAAGACAAGGAGAGCACCAACTCCATCTGATGAGTTCGTTTTCCCTAGGTGACTTAGGACTTGAGTTTTCGTGTCTCTCTACTGAGCCACACAAATCAATACTCCACACACCTTATCCGGTGCAAAACAGAGCAATTACCTTGACGGGTGTTGAGAACACAGGATGTTGCTTCCTTGGATCTTCGGATCGTTCACGCCCTATCTGGTGAAAATCTTTGGGTCGCCTGTTTCTAAGGTTTCTCAAGAAGAGAAAAGTTTACCGAGAGCAAAAGTTTTATGTCATATGTAGAGGTGCCTTTTGATCTTGTCATGAACCCTCTATTGATAGTGATCGTCCAAGCGTATTTCTTGCTGAAAAGAGTAAGAAATCTAAATACTTGAAGGATTCTAAATACCGGATTTGCTAGATTTCATTCTTCCTTGCTCAGTAAGGAATACAACAAGACAATCTGATTTCCTTCCCAAACTGGATTTACCAAGCGGGCTATAGGAATCGGCCTACGGGCTCTAGCCATAAATAAATAAAATTTTATTTATTTTATGGTCAAACATAGCCCTCTAGGCCTTGAGATTAGGCCCAAGCGTCGTGATCGAAGAGGCATTGTAAAAAAAGTGTGTTGCCTAAAACCAAGCTGTAACTTTCAGCCGCAGGTAATACTCTCGTTGGCAAGTTTGACCCCCGTTGAGAACAAGCGTCAAATGCTAAAGTCATGGTGGCAGCGAGCGAAGACAACTTTATTCTCCAGGCAATCCCCTACGAGACTACGATTCTCGTGTGACAGACCACTCAACCTGACTTTGGGATTATTGGACCCTACCGCCAGTAGAATGGTCGCTTTAAGTCCTTGTGGAAGGACTCAATGCACCTTTGGTTGAGCTCATTTTGATGCAGAATGTAATTCCCGAGGAGCTTCATCCTGAGGTGAACTCTCTGGTCCATATGCCCTTTCAATGAGAAGTTGAATTTGCGGCAACAACTGACAGCATTAAAGTCCATCACATGGTGAGAGATGTTCTCGCAGCAGGCAATGACACAGGCGAAAATTAGGCGAGCACTACCCAGGCAGGAAAAACTTAAGCAGGAGACAAACAAGCGAGCGAGCAACATAAATAAGCTCAGGCATGAAACGATCTTCGCCCTTGTTCAGAGGTATTTATCTTTAAGAGCTTCTCAGGGTTCTTGACGTCTGAGGTGGATCTGTCCACAATCGAAGCGGCCCTTAAAGGATTTCTCGGTGCTCAATCACCTGAAACGGTTCGACTTGGGCTCATCCACTCCTTTCTCTTCCAGTAAGGAGAGTCCCATAGCGGAGACTCCTACGAGTCCCGTTGAACGGGTTGCTTCAGAGATGTCTGCACCCCACGTTGAGACCACTGAGGTAATGGAAACTTGCACAACTCCTGAGAACTATACAAATTTTTGGCCACAAGTCATGGCCTTTACAGTTAAGTTATGGTAACAACTCGCGGCAGGCCGCTTGGTTATGCTTAAGGAAAACTAGTGTTGAATGTTTGTTGCAACTAGGACGCGTCTTTTTATAAAGGTCCCATATTTTTGCAACGAAACAATACAACCTCTGTCCCACTAAGAGTGCCAAATGTTTGGCACAAGATTTCCCAGGAGCCTGAAAAGCCTCAAACTATCTTTTTTCCTTGCGCGCGTATGTGTGTGTGTGTGCTTAGCGTGTCACTGCCGTGGGGTAGAACGTTGAACGTTGGTTCTCTGCTATTGAACTTCTAAGAAGCGATTGAAGACGGGGAGAGCACTAACCCCACTGGATGAGTTCTTTTGGCCTAAGTGACTTAAGTCTTGAGTTTTTGTGTCTTTCTGATGAGTCACGAAAATCGATACTCCACACACCTTATCCGGTGCATAGCAGAGCAATTACCTTGGCGAGTGTTGAGAACACAGGGTGTTGCTTCCTTGGATCGTCGAATCGTCCACGCCTTATCTGATGAAAATCTTTGAAACACAGGTTACTAAGGTTTCTCGAGAAGAAAAGAGTTTGTCGATAGCAAAAGTTGTATGTCAGGTGTAGATGTGCCTATTGATCTTGTCATAAACCCTATATTTATAGTGACCGCACAAGCGCATCTTTCTCTGAAAAGAGTAAGAAATATAAATTCTTGAAGGATTCTTAATACCAGATTCGTTAGATTTCATTCTTTCTTATCCAGGAAGGGAGACAATCTGATTTCTTTCCTAAACAAGATTTATCAAGCGGGCCACAAAAATTGGCCTACGTACTTTAATCATAAATAAATAAAATATTATTTATTTTATGGTCCAAGCACGCATTCTAAATTTTGGCCATGTTACATGCCCTAACTTCTATTTTAGAGGTCGTGAGACAGTATTATAATTAGGCTTCCTAATCTTGGACCGTAGTTAACTGGAATATGTTAGGTTGACAAAGTCGGGTAACAGTCAGAAGAGACTGAAAGCGAAGGCAAAATATCTACGTACGGCGTTAGGTGTTCACTCTTTTGGAACTTAGATGATGAAACATTCGTAGTGAATAGTAAGAACAAAGTAGTTCCGCGATCGACATCTCTTCGCCTCACATGCAAGTTAAGCAAATAAAAAAAACTACTTAGGCACGAAGCTAATCTTCTTCCAATTGGACCTTATGGGTCTCTGCCGCGTGTCACGTAGTTGCCCCAATTAGGTTTCGAGGTTGGAGCAATTTTTTACGGAATGAAGAAGAACGATCGCGAATAGAGAAAGGTGTGAGGTTATGGACAAATACCACATGGCAAAATTACGCAAAGGGGAATGCTCGAGGGAGTGGTAAGAAATGAAGATAAAGATGAGGTCTTTCGTTAGTTGAAAAGATAGGTATTCATTTGCTAGTTACCTTGGAACTGAAACATGTGCATGAACTCTTGTTCCTTATCTTGGATGCACCCATGTGTGACATTTGGACTAAATCTCCAACCGAATCATGTGTATAACAGTATAATCAACATTGTTGGGGAAATTTAGCTCAGCCACATATGAGTACGTTAGTTCCATACATTGGAATTTTTCTACTTCATGGTGGCCAAGTATCATTTTGCCTAGCTAGTATGAAATCTTTATCTTGTCGAATGGAATGCAGGGTAACTTTAAATCGAGTAATTAACTGTGTAAGTTCAAGCCTAAAACAATGGAGTAATGATTGTATCAAAAAAAAAAATGAATGCAGTAATGCTTAATGACACGGTACAATACAACAGTGGAGCATATTCGAGAGATTACAAATTAAAAGATTGTGATGAGTATACAAAAGATGTTAGTGGTGATTGAGTAACGAGTATAATATAAAAATTGTCAGTGGTGATTATAATACCATTAAACATGTGGGTTTAATTTGATAAACGAATACGAGGTTCCAAGTCTGTTCCGGTGGTTCGGATCCATGTCGTTAAACACCATGACAAAAGCCGACCATCCAACGTGCATGAACTCAAAGCCGTTCCCTTCTCTTGCGGCTGACATGGAAACCACTTCGCTTCATACTATCAGGTATCAGGTATAGATATCTGTACCTACTACCCAGTAGTAGCTAGTACGTAGTAACCTACTCTTACATTTCTATTTAAGGTTCACGCATATATACATATATGCTGATTTGCCAAAATCTGCCAGCCATTTCCAAAACGTAAATTATATATGCAACCATACATAAATTATGAGTTCGCGATCGTAATCGGTCTATTTTTTTTTTTTTGGTATAACAAATGTAGAACGCATGAGCCTAACTACCGTTAATTAAAGCATCGTAATTGGTCTTCTTCACGAAAAGGATCTAACTAAAAGAAATCATCATAACAAGCACCCTATAACTAACTAATATCACAAGTCGATCATAAGACGATAACATAGCACGCACTCGGCGTTCCTGTGTCACAATGTAAACAATCATTAATTTAAATATAACTTTTCAATGAAAAAAATAGTTTACAACCAAGAGAATTCAAATGTAATTTATGATCTCTACGTGTATCAATTTACGAATTGTCCCATAATTTATATGAAAGTAAAGGAATGAGACATTGAAATAACTATTTACAGTTTTAATAAATGTAAGACATGATAGATCGTGATCCGGATGAATGTGAGCAATGCATGTTATTAAGATTTTTATGTTGTTAGGAAAGAGATAGATCATAGATGCATGTTTGGTACGTCGGACAAAATAACATGGTATACTTGGTACACCAAGAGTACTGAAATTCTAACAAAGCCAACTTGGGCTTTCTAGGAAAGGCGTGCCATAAAGCATTTACGACCAAGAACATGCAATGTGGGGAAGGCTGGGACGATATTTGGTCGGATTCATGTGTTCTTTTTGTGGTCTATATTTTGGCGAAAGATGCTACTATTGGCAAAACGACTTCTCTCCACTGCTAGTGGAGTTTTACAACCAATAGTGTGATGCACGCATCAATACTCACCATCGATTCAATTTGCGTTCTATTTTGTGTGCATCACATAACTGATAGTGTGATTTACGTCATTTTAAGAGAAACCGAAATTCTCAAAAGAGTCTTTACTCTGCAATCGTTCATCACCGACCTCAAAGCTACCCCGCAGACCACCTCATCGTCATTGTTCGTCACATCAACCTCGCTCTTCTTCTTTTCAATCTCTCCTTGCCTCTTCTGCTTGCCATATCAATTCTAGTTGATGAAAACTTCTCATCAACCATCACCCGCGAAGACCCCAAAACTAGAAGCGATGCCGTTTCGAAACATAGCCCCTAAATTCGGCCAAATGAATCTCTTCAAACTTTTCTACTTCTTCTGATATTGCTCTTCTCTATGCTCCTTTATATTGGTATTTTCTGCATTTTTAAATGTCGCTCTTTTTCATAATTCAATAGTATGAGATGAGCATTTATTTTTGATAAGCGGTGGGGGAGATTTGGAAGGCAGAGTGAAAGAGGAGGAATAGGTGGCGGCCATGGTGAGCAATGACTGATGCGATTGGCAGTTCAGTGACTGGTGCCCTGAGTAAATTAGAATCCTAGTTATTGACACAAGGTAATAAGTCAAGATTCAACAGAGGTCAAAATAGAAATTTTCTGACAGGTGATGTCTCACTGCTTGTGGATGGTAGTGGCTCCGTAATATTGGACAACACATCATATTGACCTGTTTCTTTTCGTTACCCATTCATTTTTCTTTGTTTTGATTTGATTAATTGGTAGCTGATTATTATGATACTTAATCCACGATTATAAACCCAAGTGCATTTGATTCTGAATTTGGTCTGTTCCAAATCCAAGAGCCTAAAACAGAATCGTTAATTTTGACTAATTGATTGTAATTTTGAATTTAAGGGATTGTATTATTTGAATTTTAAGAATATGATGTCGAGATATATATCATGGCAGACTAGCATATATGAACCCTTTTCCAACTCAAAATTTCCGGCTTATTTAGGAAGATGACTTTGTCTACGGTTCAGGGGATGAGACGGACTGCGTTCTCAGTAATAGATTTCGACGACAGGCAAAGCAAATCCAAATGGATCATATCTTCAATGTTGGAGGATCTCTCAATCGTTCGTACTCATTTAGAAACAACCACCCTCCCTCCAAATCAAAAAAGATCTTCCTTCAAAGTAGAGATTAAATTTTAAAGATTATTAGTGATATAATACTCTATGATATCTTACTTCGAAGGGCTTGTTGGGAATGACTTTACGGACCGGACCGCACTTTTTTGAACTCACAGACTTTGGCCGCCAGCCTTATATCCATTGGGCTGAGTTTTTTGCCTAAATTTAGGTTGAGCTGGGATGGGAATGAACTCAATGGGCCTCCGGACGGCCTACGGATTTTGGGGCCCTTGTGCCGAATGGTAACTCCCAGCTGCAACACCAACATTAGCTTTTGCCGCTAGAAACTAGGTTTTGCGGCTCTAGGGTTTTTCTCTCATAGAAATGTCACATACGTATTAGAATTCTATAATTCTTAGGTTTTGTTACTTCTTTTCCGTTAATAGCAACTAAAAACTTTACTAATCTTCGAGATCTCCTCACTTGAGCTGTACGTTAATAATATTAAGAGAAGTTAGATTTATTCCGCCCCCCCCAATGGGCTTCTTAGATATAATTAAATAAAGCTAAAAGCTTTGAAATTCTAAGGAGAGAAATGAGCTCCAAGAAGCCAGAAGCTCCCAAGACATTAATTAATAAAAAATATTTATGATTTGTTTAGTAATTTGTTTATATTATAATTATATAGCTTGTTGGACTTTACTATGAGCATAGATGGAACTTGAAACTAATTCGTAATGGATTCTAATTTAGGTTTTAACTATATAACTAAGCATTGATTTTGAAACATCCTCAGATTTTTTTATTTTTTATTTTGAAAATCCTCAGAAATACTTTCACCACCGCAATGTTGGAAAGAAAACTCCATGAATGAATGCCAGAAATAAGAAAGTGTATTAGTATATATAACTTATTTCACCGCCATCACCATGCTACAAAGAGTTTTATCTTGGTACACATTCGCTTATTTGAATGGTTTCGGCTCTGCCCTTGCTTACTTGTACAGATCAATCTCCCCATTCACTCGGGGTTCCAGTTTCCAGAATGTACTCCAGTACGTAGTGATTGTTTTGAAGACCTTGGCGTTGACGTGTTTGTAATCAAACTTTGTTGGAAGTTATCCATTGAACTTAATATATATATATACTTGTGAACTTATCTCATTTTGCCTTATTCGTACAGATCTCGCCGAATAATTGCTGCTATTTCGTGGAAATTTACTGTGAATTCATAACCGTAAAGCAGTGTTTCATGTTGAAATGGTACGTGGGGCAATATGTGATATTGCATGAACTCTTCAAAAACAACCCCGAATGTTAGTTAGTTGGCCTCCAACCTGATTAGCGGTGTGGTTCCGGTCAAAAACAGAAATGAATAGATCATTTTCAACTGTATAATCGAGTTCCTTAGAATTCGAAGAACTCAAGTGAAAGTGTCAACGGAAATGTGGAAGATTGTACCTAGAGTCACTTGGGATCCTCACTTATCGTTTATCTCTTGTGCGTACATGATTGTCTTATCTAGCAGCTAGTTCTTGGAAATACAGTATACAGATAAAAAGCTCGCTCATGATCTCATCCTCTGACTGCCTCTGGCAATTTTCTCTCTAGTTTTACCTCAGGAGTCGTTAAACTTCCTGTTGTGTATGTCGTAGTTTCCAACCAGTTGCAATTAAAGAGGTTGAGAACAACTTCGTAGACTAGTTTGCGCCGCACCCTCTTCGATGAGGGTTGCAGTTTTTCAGGTTAAAGTCAAGAAGGTCCATTTTTTTAAAACAAAAATTATTAGGTAAGACATTGTAAGCAGTTACATCTATGTTCGTTCCTTCATTGTTGACTGGGTAAGACATAATATTCAGATCATTAATATTAACCATTGTTGTGCCAAGACCTTAATAAGAGTAGAGGCCAAAGAGGTCAACCAGCTTGTTTGTAACATTCTACGTATTCTCATTCAATAGGAGAGAAATTATTACAAAAGAATAAGTTAATTATGCAAGTCAAGAATAAAGAAAAAAGAATCCAATCAATTTGAGACTGATCTATCTCCCTTCTAGGGGTTTTCTAAAAAAAATGCCTCAAGTATAGTCAATGATTTACCATTAATCTGCCTACGCTAAGTCACATCACTGCAGTTTCTGGCTCAAAGTTGCCTGTGCTAGATTATTGGACTGATGCAGAAATTCCAAAAATTCCCCCGGTGGATGAATGAAACTGGAAGTCATATGTAACGGCCCAACTGGATGACCATCACACTAATATCGTCGCAGGTGCCTCGCGATGCAGAAATTTGAACCAACTTTTTACAAGCCATAAGGGGTTGTTGTCTATCAATACCTAAGCATGAAGGTCGAACAATATCAACCGCTTCTTGGTTACCGACCTGAATTCAAAGAATAAATAATGTCATTGAAGGGAACTACCGTTAAATTGATCCGAATGGGTATATGAACTGTATAGATTTAAGAAGCACTCAACTGACTCAAGTCATGAAAAGGAGGATTGTTATACCTTATCCCATAATCCATCGGAAGCCAAGATCACAAACTCGTGCTCGGGTGTTAATTTAAGGACTCGAGTCTCTGGCTCTGCTGTTACAAACTGTTTCAGGTGCCTATCTCCAATGCCTCTCGATACAGCTAGAGATCCCTGAATTCTCCAAGTACCATGGCATCTATCAACATAGCCACCCTACAAACACAAATTCACCAAAATCATCAATCTCAGTTCAAATGCCACTTTGTCTCGATTAATCATTTGCAGATGAAAAAAACATAATACATACCAAGTTCTCAATTCTGGCCCTTTCATCTTCTCTCGACGGACGATGGTCAGTTGTTAGCGCCTCAGCAATACCAGCTCTGCTCAATACAGCACGGCAGTCGCCAGCATTGGACACTGCAAGTGCTTCATTCCTGATCAAAGCTGTAACACAACATGATCCACCGTTGAACTCCCCTTTAAGAAATTCAGAATCAGTAATCATGTAACCATGCTTGATTGATTCCTCAATTTCTTTGTCATCGTCCTTCCTCACAACTTCATCTACAATGTTTTTCCCCAAGTTCTCCGCTGCAAATTCGGCAGCTTTCGCACCTCCATGCCCATCAAATACACCAAAAATCGCCTGCAAACATGAAACTAAAGCATATAAAAATCTAATTCTCAAACCACTAATTCTCAGTAATTGAGCATTGAGCAAGGCCTAAAGCACAACAACAATTACGATTCAACTATTTCCAGTTACAGCTGTATATCTAACCCTCACTCATCAAATCTGTCTGAAAATTTAAATTCCATAAAAAACCCTTCTGTTTTCCTAAAATTAAGCTCTAGCACAACTCAGTCATATAGAGAAATCACACAGAAATTTTCAAAATTGATCATAAATTCATAATTCAGCTACTTAAACACTTCAATTACTTGGCTACGCTAAATAAGAAAAAGGTAAGAAGGAAATTTAAAATTACCTGTTTGGGATCACCTTGGCAATTAAGAGTGGCAGAGTACCGATCCTCCAAAGCTTCTCTTCTCCCTCTCTTACAATACACAGAGTAGTGACCTTCTCTCTCTTCCTCAACCATCTCTCTCCACGCCGCCGTAGACGGCGTCGCCGGTGCATCCCCAAATCCGGCAGAGACGATCGGAATGAAAAGCTTCGCCGGCCTTTTCCTCTTCGACTGCGTCGCCAGAGAGGAAGTGCTCAGAGACTTCGGTATGCGTAGCCGGAACGGCGAGGAAGGCGACGGCGGCGGCGGAGCCGAATTCGGCGAGGACGAAGAAGAAGAGTGCTGCGAGGATTGGTATTGTTTTATATGCGTTAGGTTTAGGGTTTCGGGAGCCGTGGAGATCATGGAGGTCTTATTGCAGAAAAGAGACGGCGGCGGTGAAAATACCGGCGAGTTTGGCATCGCAACGGAGCACGACATGTCGCTTACGGCGAGTTCTTCTTTCGTCTTTTCGTTAGAGTGATCGTTATTCTTGGATGTGAAGAAAGAGATTTCTAACTTTCCGTTATATAGAGGGATTCATAGTGGGTCAGGCGATTCCGGTGTGTCTGTGGAACCCACGGGCTCCTATTTTTTGACATTATTTTGACTGTGATATTGGGGCACTACTTCCAGAATGTCTTCTCTACCCATTAGTGTTTTTATTTTGAATTTTGCTTTGAGTACTATTCTATAATATTTTATTGTTTTTTTCTTTTTCAAAATGAGTACTATTCAATTATTAGATTTCTACCTTCTACCCTTTTAACAAAATTAAACAGTTTTTAGAATGATAGGCCTAAGGTTTCTAGGCTCTTTATTGGTGACGGTCTCTTGTTGCAAGATTTATACGTCAGTGGCACTCTCCAATGTTTTTTCAAGGACGTTCCTTGTTGGCGTCGTAACTAGACATTCTCTCCGGAGATTGATCAGACTTGAATTCCGGCAAGATTTATTGGGGTCTGTGCCTTAGAGGGTGGAGAACTCAATCAATTCGGATGAAGCTTTTGGTAAGCGTGGTCTACGCCCCGCCCGTGCGCGCCTAAAGTGGATCTGCGTAGAGGCCGCTAACAGGAGTCAGAGTGAGCCGGTTGACTTGCGACATTGTGGTCTCCTGAAAGGTTTGGAGAGTTTTACAATGTGGTTGTTCAGGAACGGCGATTCAGGATTTTTGGGAATGAGGATGATCTTAAAAGAGGTGGTCAGGTTTTTGTAGCTTTGGCGAGATCTCAATTTTGGTCGGCCGACAGAAAACAACGAGTCAAGTGTGAGGTTTTAGTGGAGCAATGTCGTGGCAGGTTTGGTAGAGAGGATACTAGGCTGGTTTGGGCCCATAGGTGTGAGAAGGCTTTTGGGCCTTGGATTAGTGATATGCGACTGTTAAGGTCTCAGGGAACTAAGCTTATGGTCATCTTTTTTAGATTGTATGGACTGGCCTGCATATAGGGCTTCCAAGAGAGCTGCTCAGATTTTGAGTTTGGGATTCAGGAGGAGTTAAGGTCTGGGATCCAGGTGGTTCGATGTACTTACGAATGTACTGGAGATGCAGATCTTGATTTATTTACGTTGTTTATGATTTTGCGAGTTTCATTAGGGTTGACATACCTACCATAATTGAGTGCTTAGGGGTGTGACAACATTTTTATCATGGTTCTCGCGAGTCATTTGCGATATATATATATATACACAAGCTGGATAATAATGGGCTACATAGATTTAAAGATTAGTATTTGCTACTGATTAGTTTCTTCTTCTCTTGATTAATGCTATAATTGTTTGTCAACTGTGCATGTACTATTCAAGTCGTGAAAGTTTTATTGAACTCTTCATTTTGTCAAAAAAATAAAACAGTTTTTGAATGCTTCTAGTGTAGTTATCTTCTAGATAAATTCACTGAAATAGAATCGCGTAATTGCAAATAATTTGTTCAATTAAGCACAATTAGTAAATTAACAAATTGACAAATATTCAAACATTTTTGTCAAAAAAATAATATCAAAACATGAGTCAAGCTAAAAACATTTTGCTAATTATTTTAATTTGTCTTCATAAAAGCGTGGTTCATTTTATTCAACATTATTTCTTTATTTTTATAAAAAAAAGAAGAGAATAGTAGTTTTATACTAATTCAAATCCTTGGTAGAATTTTAACCAAAATTGTTCGATGCTTGATACTTCATGTTGTGCAAATTTGTGCCCTCTAAGAAAACATCAAAGCAGAGAATTAATGTTCTAATGCAACATTATTAGGGAGTGGCTGCAAATCAGAAAAACAACAAATTAAAACAGAAAAAAAAGATGAGGAGGGGCAGAAGGGTCAAAGACGAAGAAGGTGCCCCGTTGGAAATCCAACGGGTGGTGACACTCACAGCCAATAACACAGCGTGATGTGATGAGTTTCAATTTTTCCTTAACAAGAAGAAGCCAGGTGGCACAAGCCACAAGGAGTCAAACACGTTAATTGGATGCTTATCAGATTTTCAATGCAAATTAAAACAAGTGCTCTTGACTCCCCTCCTCCTCTTCTCTTCCTTTCTTCCTTGGTAATTAACCAGTTCCCCTTCATCTCATTATTATTATTATTATTAGATTAGATGCCGCCCACGGTGGGGTCCCTCGGGATTGGATTCTCCTATTTGAAGGAGGAAGCAAGCTTCTGGGAAGTTACCGTTGGGAACGCGTAGCAAAGAGCAACCGGAATATTCCATTCCCTGCCACGTACACGCGCTTGCTTCTTTGAGCTGTCGGGTTTCGGTGAGAACTCATGACCGTTGGGAATTGAAGGAGCTAGGAGGTACCCAACGTCTCTCACTTGACCATTTTTATTCACAGACGGAGGTGATTGGGACATTGATTTATGTTTTAAGATGCGGAGGTGTTTGATAAATCATTAATGTTCAAAAAAAAAAAAATCCCTTCTTTTCATATACTTCAACAATAAGCGCTAAGGGTGAACATGAATTTTGCAAATCTCGAATCCGACTTGATCCCATCCTAATCCCGTTCGGGACGAGACACGACGAAAATTAAAATTTTCACTATTCCGTGTCTTGATTTTGAAATCTCGATAAAACCCGTTCCGTCCCGCACAAAGTATTTTGTCTATTTTATCATTTATTTTATTAAGAGTTGACATATTAAATTATCAAGCAATTAACAATATCCAACCCAAAAAATAAAGCTACCATAATATAAACTAAATATATCAATTAAACATGAAATAAGTGTTTGTAGTTTTACTGCTTTTAAGTAAACATCAAGTAAAACAATATTAAGTTGTGTAATTGTACACTTTTAGGTTCTATTAAATTATGTTTATCTTATATTGAGCCCAAAATTTGGTTTATCACATCTTGTTCGAATTTTTATTGTTAAATACTACATTAAATGCTCATTTTAAATTGAACCCGAAATTGAACCTGTCACGTCCCGTCCCGTTTGGATTCCGAGATGATTATGACTAACTTTTAAAATGTCTAATCATGTCCTGTCTCGAGATAGGGATAGAGACGACCAAATATTAACCCGACCCGTCATGTGCCCACCCCTAAAAAGAGCTTACCACAAAGTAGGCAAAAATATATAAATAAATCTTGCCAGCTATTATGTTATTGACTTTGGATATAAGGATTTCCAACGCATTATGTTTTTCAACTATGGTCCAATTTGGGTTAACTTTCGAATGAGAGCATCTTCAGTACACCAGGTGCACTTACATCAGTCATGTGCAATGCAATCTCAACCATTTATTTGATCTAATTATTTATAGGGTAAATTATACATAAGGTCATATACGTAAGATGTATACTAGATAATGTCACTTCACAATTTTATCCCAAATAAGGTTACCTGAGATCAAACCTAAAATAGATAGAACCTTAAAATTCAATCTACTTACATATATACCATCGTATATAAACATAAGAATCAGTCAAAAAATCATTTACTCTTTTATTTGTTCAAACTCAAAACCCTAGCAGAGCAATTCATCTCTCCTATCTTCATTCGTAGCTCTCTCTCTCTCTCTCTGAATTGTCAATCCATGGCCGCTCTGCAATACCTTGAATCGTCTCGCAAATCTGTACCAGAAGAAGCTATGGCATCAGCTCACTCTCAAGCTCGAACAGTTCGTTGCCCTCGCCGTCTCTCTCTCTCTCTCTCTCTCTCTCTCTCTCTCTCTCTCTCACCGTTGGAGTATAATCTGTGGTAGTGTTTGTTTTGGTTTGGTTTGGCTGTTACGCAAAAGTTATGTTTTGGTTGTTACGTACATAGTAGTGTCTACAATAATTCGTGGTAGTGTTTAAGTTAGTTTGTAGTAGTGTGTACAGATTGGTGTGCTTTGATTTTTATGCAGTAGTGTCTACAATAATCTGTGGTAGTGTTTATGTTACTCTGTGGTGTACTCTGTAGTAGTTTGTAGTATTGTCTGTGAGTAGTATATAGTGTGCTCTGTAGTAGTTTGTAGTGTTGTCTGTGAGTAGTATGTAATGTGTTCTGTAGTAGTATGTAGTGTGCTTTATAGTAGTTTATAGTGTTGTCTGTGAGTAGTATATAGTGTTCTCTGTAGTAGTTTGTAGTGTGCTTTGTAGTAGTTTGTAGTGTGCTCTATAGTAGTTTATAGTGTTGTCTGTGAGTAGTATATAGTGTTCTCTGTAGTAGTTTGTAGTGTGCTTTGTAGTAGTTTGTAGTGTTCTCTGTAGTAGTTTGTAGTGTTGTATGTGAGTAGTATGTAGTGTGTTATGTAGTAGTATGTAGTGTACTTTGTGAGTAATATGTAGTGTTGTTTGTGAGTAGTATGTAGTGTGCTCTGTGAGTAGTACAGTGTTGTCTGTGAGTAGTATGTAGTGTGCTCTGTAGTAGTATGTAGAATTGATGTAAATAGTATATAGAATTTATGTGAGTAGTATGTAGTGTTTTAATGGTATATTTTATTGTTTTGCAGAGATGACACAAATGGAGGACCCTGAGAAACCCAAAGTCCAAACAAAAACACACTATCCGAAGATACGCACAAGTGTGTACATGACAATATACTACTTACTTTGTGTTAAAGTAGTATCCTTAATATTTTGAAGTAGTACTTACTAGAGACAATAGTAGTGTTAGTATACCAAAATATTTTGAAGTAGTACTTTTTGTTATGAAACTGTAGTACATACCATGTTTTGAAGTAGTACAGTAAATATTTTGGAGTAGTGCTTATTAGAGATAGCAATAGTGTTAGTACACCAACTATTTTGAAGTAGTACTTTTTATTGCGAATTAGTAGTGCTTGCTAGAGAAATAAATAGTACGTTTTATATTGATGTAATGAGATGAACCTATGTTTTTTAATAGTAGTGCTACTTTTGTTGTATGATGAGTGTACTACTACTGTTGTTGGTTTTAAACACAAAGCGTTGTCACATACAAAAACGCACAATTGACCAACACAAAATTGCAAACCGAAGAACAACACACTCGAATTAGTATGTTAAACAAATTGCACAAGAAAAAAGTACAATACATTAAAGTAGTATGTATTATATAATGAAGAATCACATTGTATGTTTGTTTATTGAAAAATATTTGATGAAAGAGATTCGGACCAAGTATACTACCAATGACTTGTATGGTTGTACCAACTATATCTTGTGACTAATATAGTGTATGTAAAGGAAATGGACATGCCTCAGTAAAATTATCTGTTCAGGCAGAATGTACTACTGTAGACTAGTGAAAACACTACCTGTGACTAATACAAATACTAGTTGAGAAAATTATCTGTTCAGGCAGAGTGTACTACTGTAGACTAGTGAATACACTAACTTTGAGTAATATAGACACTAGTTAGC
This sequence comes from Geum urbanum, assembly GCA_946800695.1. Lineage (NCBI taxonomy): Eukaryota > Viridiplantae > Streptophyta > Magnoliopsida > Rosales > Rosaceae > Geum > Geum urbanum. The sequence continues at coordinate 7,025,763 of OX327006.1, forward strand.
TGCTGATGACTTTGGTATATGTCAATCTATTGTGTCTTCCTTTTTTGCCACAACGACCACATCTAATTGGCCTCGTCGCCTTCCCACATTCAGCGGAAGACTTCATGCGAGTATTCTTTGGATGACCGGATGTGATTCTTGTCAACGGGGGCTTCACAATGGGCAGTTCATTAATAGCATCATGGTAAAACTTCTCGATATTTGGCATTGGCTGAATACCATGGCTACCAATCTGCAAATCAAACAAAAAATGCTTACAGAACAGAAGTGGTATCCTTAATAGTCATCAGTAGTGTATTTACTCAACACTAATAGTATTATCACAGAACAGAAGTAGTACTATCAAGTCCAAACACACACAAAACACACGGAACATCTAACTAGTATATTCAATGAGATGCAACAATGTACTCACTAAACACTAATAGTACTATCAAATCAAAACACACACAGAACACACAGAACAGCTAGCTAACTAGTGTGTTCAATGTGATGCAGTAGTGTACTCACTCAACAGAGGTAGTACTATCAAGTCAAAACACACACAGAACAGCTGACTAGTGTGTTCAATGAGATGCAGTAGTGTACTTACTCAAAAGAGGTAGTATTATCAAGTCAAAACATACACAAAACACACAAAACAGATAACTAGTGTGCTCAATGGGATGCAGTAGTGTACCCACTCAACAGAGGTAGTACTATCAAGTCAAAACACATACAAAATAGATAACTAGTGTGCTTAATGAGATGAAATAGTGTATTCACTAAACAGAGGTAGTACTCACAGTCTGTAATATCTCACAATTTATACGAAATATCAAAAACAAACAAATCAGCCACATCAATCACACAAAAACACATAAATCAAAAGAGAAAACATACAATAATATCAGTAAAATGCGCCATACATAATCCAAAGTACCAAAATCAAATCAAAAAATCGAAAATCGAAATTGGTTTATCGCCGTAATCGAATCAAACAACACATTAATGAAAGAAAACAAAGCACAAAAACATCTGCAGGTGAACAGAATGGAAGCTTTACCCAAGCTTTTATCACCGGAATCCTCCGATTCGCGGGAACTTCTTCCCACAAATTTCGCCGAAATCTCTCTCTCTAACACACAAACACAGAGAAGAAGGAGAGAATCGAACTTCCTTTTGGAGCTCTCTCTCTAGAACGATCGCGCTCTCCCTCTCTCTCCATTTCGGTTCGGCCGTTTGGTTTGAATTCAATTTGAATTCAAAATCAATAGATAGTTTACATATTGAGGAGCAATTTTGGAAACTATTTTTTTTTAAAAGAATGTATAATAACCTTATATGTGTGAAACTTATCAATGAACTTATGTGTAATTTAAGATCTCTAAGTGACCTTAGGTGTAATATTCTATTATTTATATGATATTAACACCAATGTTAACATCAAAGTAATGAACGATTAAGATTATATTTTACAAATCAGTGCACCGAAAAATCTTTCCTTTTGAATTAGCTTATGTAGTTTTCATTAGCACTAAGCTACCTCTGATTATTACCACAACACCCTTCCAGATTACGCCTACCACTTGGGGAAAAAAAGAATATTTGGGAGTGGACCTAAAATGGAAGCAGAGGCAAATAATATCAAGATCATGGAGATGAGTCTAACTGCGGATCGTTCCAAGTGATAGTTTGTACAAGAATGTGTTTGGATATCCACTGATTCCAATCCCTAAACAACGGGCCACTGTGTTTGCAGAGTTGGTTTGGGTTTCATTTACAGTCACAGTGAAAATGTGAAAGCCTGGCTTTGTGCAAAAAGCTTGCCTCTGACCTTTCATCAGTTAGGTCGAGCAACTAATATCACTGTAAGTGAATGAAGAAGTGTGTTCGCATGAGACCTAAATGCTAGAACTCAATTTGATCTCACTTGGAAAGATGTTAATTATGTCTAGATGGCTGCTCCTCCATTTGGGTCGACTCCCTTCTTATTGTTGTTGAGCACTAGGCATTGCTCTTATTTTCATATTTGTATATAACATCACAATTTGAATGTAGTAATTATTATTAACATCTCTGAGTTGTGAACAAGGATGTAGTGCTGTTATTTAACTCCACTCTCTATGAAACTAGAGATGAAGCTGATAGACAACACAAGATCTTTGAGTTTTTCAGACCCTGCAACCTACTGAAGAAGAAGCTGCGAGTATAGTAAAACTCACATCCACATCACAACCACATGAACAGTTCAACACAACAGGGGCTCGCTTCCACGTAAAACTCACAAAACATGGGAATTAAACCTCAGTAGAATCCATTAATGTCATATGAAATGTAACTTCAGCGAGGGGTTCTCCCTTTTCAGGGTCTCGAATCCACTACACCTCCACCAATTGGATTGAATCATCACAGGTCATACTGCAATCCATTCAAAAACACAATAAAGATTCAAACTCTGTTCAAATTAAAAAACATTAGGCTTAGATCATGAAGCAGCTCTCTCTATCACGCATCATCTGAAGCAGAACTGGCATAAAGCTGAAATTTTAATCATCTCTGCCAAAATCAAAGATCCAAACTTTTATCAACATACAAAAAACTAAGCAAACAACACTGAAATCTACATGGTTCACATCTGCAGGAGAGATGTAGCCGTCGATTTGACACAGACAAAGCTGTAGAAAAGAGCGAAGCTAAACTGCAACACTTGACGGCGCCGTTTTTGCACGAGCATTGGGGCTTTCATCTTCAGTGATGAAAAACTCTCAGAGAAGCCCGGGGTGCATCGTGCGTGTTAAAACATACAAATATTTCTTAAATCGAATTCACTAATGAAATTTAGTTCTCCGACGTCCAATGACCACATTGATATTATGAGGGATTAGATAGCGAGGAGAACATTTAATCTCGGCTTCATTTGAGAGTAACAGACACAAAACCGACTTGAGTGCATGTTTGAAGACGAATTACAAGCCCTAAAAACAAACAATGAATACAAAGATTGAGAATTTAGATGCTCCAGTGTTTTCGACCTCCCAAAGTGACAATTTGCGGGAGTTATAAGTAAGACACAGAGCAGCACAACCAATTTTGCTTCAAGGGAACGAGTCATATGGGAATTGAAAGATCCACACTGACCAGATAAAGAAGCATTATGATTACAATAACATCGAAATCGAAGAAGAAACGCGAGACAAGAGGAAAAGGAGGCGGCGGACGAAGGAAGAGATGTTTCAGAATGTGAGAAAAGAAGACGAGTACCAAATATATAGTGAACTGCTGAAGAGGAGGAGAAATCTAACGGCTGAGATTCCTCCGTTCTAACTATGCCCTAGCCTTTTTTTTCTGTTTTTTTCCTTCCATTCTTCTAATCTCTATTAATTAATGAAATTTTCCTTAAGGCGGTTACCGAGAAATTTACGTCAACTTTTACACAGTTGAGGGTAGAACATTTGCAATGCCAAAAATATCTAATTCATGTAGCATGTATAGAATAGCCGAATTTAAAAATAGAAATGATAGCTAGAATCGTAAAGAAAACAAAACAAATATAGAAGGAGTTGACATGTGAATAAACTCTATCCTATCGCCGATTATCTTTACTTCTTCGACTTTCATAATTTATTTCACAAAGAAAAGAGCCTTTTTCTCCGGCAGCGGTGGGTATTCGAATTTCTTCACAAATTAAACAGGTTTCATTCTTCCTCTCACCAAGATTGAGATCGGCCTTCTTCTTCGGGGGCAGTGGGTTTTAGGTGTGGACCTCAATTAATAGATTTCTAAGCAATAGCTTAAGTTTCCTTATTTTCTGTTCCAATCTCAGTTCCCTTTACTCACTTCTCAGCTTACTGTCAATTTCCTTTTTCTTTTATTAATGGATTTGGATGATAGTTTACAGATCTCAAATAATCAAGGAGTGATACACCGACCAAAAATAAAAAATCATATGGAAGTTGAATGAAGTTTGTCTACATATCGTTCAGTAGGTGTTTCATGAGTTCATAATTAAAGAGTTTGTGTTTTATGAGTTCATTGCATTTTTCTTTTCTTTTCTTAATGGAGTTTATTTGGTTGATTGATTTACAGATTGAGCTATCAGTTTCATGAGGTTTAATGAACATATGACGTCACATGAAGTGCCTTCTTGGTTTAGTTTGGACTGTTAGAGCATTAACTTAGGTACAACCTTTTTCAATTTATGAGTTCCTTAATTTTTTTATTTTAAAGCTTTACATGAGTATTTTGAGTTTGATGAAAGATAGATTTTGAGTTGTAGTAGATGATTTTGATAGTTAGTTAGAGATTTTCATGGGTTAAGCAGTCCTATTCGCTTCTAAATTTAATTCAACGGAGGTAAGAGAGAACCAAACGGCAGTGAAAAGTGTTAAACAAAAGGTTGTGCTAAGAAATAAGAGATAAGGTTTTTTTTTTTAAAAAAAATATGAATAAAAGATAACATATGCACTATGATTGGTTATAAAGTTCATACACTGCTACAAATACTTCATCGCCCTGTTATCTTTCTCATACCTCATAAGTTTATACTTCAATTGCGCATTGGTGTAAGCTTGTAAGGTCATGATTTTTTTTAAGGTAAAGTCACCGTTCCAAATCTTAACTACTTCACAATTGTTTTGTCATGAAATGTGTTCACCTCTTTTGATCTTATTCGATTTCTAAGCTTCGAGTCTTTCATTAAACATGATTCATATCTCTCATGTCCCTTTGTCTTTGTTTACAGATTTGAATTTCATGATACCTCTTCATACTAGCAGTAGAATACATAAACAGAGACATACCGAAGGTAAAGAATATGAGATTAGAGTCTTTTTCTGAGTTTATAATTGACTCACGTTTTTCTATCCATTTTTAAATTGAAACTTGGGTTTCTATGCAGGTCTGTCACTCTGAAAAAAGAAGAAAAATAATCTAAATTTCACTTTTGTTTCCTTCGGTGCATCTCCACTTATTCATCAAATGCCACATTGCAGGGGTAAAACAAAAGTCAACATCTTCATGTATCTTTTGATTCACTAAGTTTCAACATAGTTTCCGTGTATAGTTTTTTTTGTGTGGTTTCAACATATGTATTTAACAGTTCAGAGTTTGAAACCTATCAACAAGATATACTAAGTTGTGTTCAAATATCTTTCTACGCCGATTTTTTACTTTACCTTACACTTATTACATGTGTGTTTCTTAATAAAAAAAATATTTTTTATGTATTTCTCAAACCGTGTTATAATCAACCGACACTAAGTACGAACAAAATCTAGACTTAGTCTAATCTCAATATTTTCGACTACACTTTACAAGATTATAACAATAGAGATACAACCGAATTTGCTAGTGACCATGCACATTTTAGAGTAATTCAAAATTAGCAATACTTCAGGCTAAGAAGCATATATCATGACTTCTTACCCAAAATTGGTGAGAGAAATAGATGGATTTAAGTGCTATTTTATAAAATATAAACTGCAAATAAATTAAATTTTATTTGACAGATCAAAAAACTTATATGTACTTAAAGCGGTAGAACAAAAGCCAACCGTTATATGTACCTTTTTTTTAAATGGACAACCGTTATATGTACTTTTGATCACACACTTAGATTTCAAGTTTTACTTCTGTTTAAGTTTTTATTATAAGAGTATCAAATATGTATTTAATGATTAGTTAATAGGTATCAAACTCCGATTACGTTTGATGCTTCCTTAAACCAATAAAATACTTGTGTAATTATTTTTCTATCCCTTTGTTTAATACACATTCCACTTATCACATGCTCACTTTCGAGCTCTTTATATATAGATTTAAGTATATTTTTTATTTATAATACAACTAAACCAAATAATTATTCCTAACTGATTGGCCATGTAATTACTGTCACCAAATATACTTTTCATAGACTACTCTTAAATTTTCTTATTTATTTTATTCTATTGGATAAAATTTTGTAATTCTTTTTCTTTCATTTTTAAAAAAGAGGTACTTATGGAATTTATTCAAAACTTTCGAAATTCACATCCCGCATGACACATACATATATAACATGGAATGATATCATCCTCTTTCATAATTATTGTAGTGATATTACTTGGAGACGAATAAAAAGCTTAATTATGGATCAAGCAAATAGTTCGAGTGCTCGAAGCAGTCGACAATTGCGAGAAACCTTGAGTCCCGAACAATATCAAGCTTATTTGGCACGACAACGATGCCATGCTCGAGAAAAATAACCCATGGTTGAAATAGATGATGATGAAGTTGACCCACAACTAAATAATATAAACAAACCACCTACTGATAATATTGATTATAACAGATTTTTGGCACTGAATCATGTTCATAATTTTTCTTATTGACATTATATATTGATGGTTTTTTTTATAGAAACTATTAACAACCGCATCGAATGCGTTGCAAGAGTGCGCTTAACTCATATCAGGCAACAAGCACGTTCTAAAGGGGTATGGATAAATGATGGTAACCAAGTACAACCCGTAACAAATAATATAGATGAAGATGTTTCAAGTACTTCATCCTCACTCTATATATGAGGTGTAATGAAATTTTAATCATTTTTGCCTAAAAATCTTCTTGCAAGAAAATAAAAATACACAAAGGATTTAGATAGTACATGAGCGTTACAATTTAAGATGTCTGTTACAAAATATATGGGCATTACAATTTAAGATATCTATTAAATTTCTATTAAATTGTATTTTCTTTATTAAACATCAGAACATTCAGATACTATTGTGAGTACTATGATGGTGTATAGTATGGTTAACGATGAAGAAGTTAATGATAGTAAGCCCATGCATATTGATGAAATGCAATGTCGAGTCCGTCCAGTACCACGGATGAGGAGAACAACGATATGTTCCAATGATGCAAGAAATTTTCACGAGGAAATGGGAGTGCCAATATGTCAATCGCCTCAATCGAGAACATGCTCTAAGTGCAATGAAAGGTTGTTTTATAAAGAAATATCAAGTTTGTGTTGCTTGAATGGGGGAGTTAGTTTACCTCTTATTCAATGTCCGTAAGAAATGCTTGACCTCTTCCATGACCAAACAAAAATGGGAAAGAGATTTAGACAAAACATTCATGCTTATAACAATATTTTTTTCTTTCACCTCGATGGGCGTTCATGTTGATGAAAGAATCAACATTCGGTCACAATACACGTTTCGTGCTTAAGGTTCTATATACCATAAGATTGGTGGGCTTGTACCAGTTGATGAGAGAAGACCACGATATCTTCAAACTTATATATACGACATCGACCATGAACTTGAGAATAGATTGTCCAAAAGTGGTGTTTTGGATTGGGACATGGTTGAGAGGATACAACATATGCTGAACCAATATAACCCATATTTTCATATACAACGAAGTCTCGGACAACGTCAAGACTTGCCTAATTGCAGATTGATTTTAAGAGAACAACCTTCCGATCGTCGTCAATACAACCTACCATCATCATCATAGGTTGCTGCTATTGTAGTAGAAGGGGACAACATAAATCCAAATGGAAGAGACTTTGTGATTCAAACGGCTTCTGGACAACTTCAAAATATATATGACTCTGTGGGATGTTATGATCCCATGCAGTATCCGTTATTGTTATCGTATGGGTCATATGGATGGGACATTAACACTATAGAAAATAATGGAAAGTCTATAAGTTGTTATGACTATTACTCCTATATGTTATAGGTCGGTGTCTATTTTTCTTCCCTGCACAGTGAACATGACTTAGAACATAGTTAACAATCTATATTTTGTAGATACGACATGGGCACGACAATCTTTTACATCGAGGTGAACGTCTCTTTCAATAGTATGTAGTAGATACCTATGTAGAGATTGAATCACAAAAACTTAGATACTTCCATCTAAACCAAGATAAGTTTCGAAGAGAGGCCTGCTACGGACTTCAAGATTTTCTACATGCAGGAGAAAACAATGCAAGTATGAATGCATATTATCATCAAACTCAAAAATATATATTTCTATGTACTAAGCAAATTTTATTAAATAGCCAACTCACAATCGTAAGTAATAAAATTTCGGGTAATGTCAATAAGAGAATTTTTTTGCCATATTCATTTATTGGGAGCCTACGTGACATGTATCAATGATACCAAGATGCTATGGCTTTGGTTCAAAAATATGGCATGCCAGATCTTTTTATCACCATGACATGCAATCCTAATTGGAAAGAAGTGAGAGATGAACTACTCTCTGGTCAAACACCACAAGATCGCCCAGATTTAGTAACTTGAGTCTTTCATGCAAAACTCGAACACCTAAAAAAGGACATCATAAATAAGGGAGTGTTGGGAAGTGTTGCAGCTCATGCTTTTGTCATTAAATTTCAGAAGAGGGGTCTTCCGCACGTTCACATGTTGGTCATGCTATTAAATGACGATAAACTTAATAATACTGATGAATATGACCATATTGTGAGAGCTGAGATACCTGACGAACAAGAAGAACATCTACTTTATGAAGCAGCGTGTACACATATGATTCATGGTCTGTGTGGAGTTGTAAACATAACCCTTTCGTGTATGAAAAAAATCAAGTGTAGTAAAGGCTTCCCAAAACCATTTTCAAATTACACTATTTATGGAACCGAAGCCCATCCTATATATCGAAGATGATCAGATCGTTTACCAGTACCTTTAAGAAGACAGATATATAACGATTGATAACAGTTGTGTAGTTCCCTTCAACCCGTGGTTATTACTACGATATGATTGTGACATCAATGTTGAAATATGTGTGAGCATAAAAAGTGTCAAGTACTTATATAAGTACATCTATAAGGATCCTGATAGAGTTGCATTAGAGCTTCAGTCTAATCCAAATTGTGATGAAATTCGACAATTTGTTGATGCTAGGTGGGTATACGCACCTGAAGCCTTATGGAGGATATTTAAATTTGGACTGAACCGTATATATCCAACAGTAGAACAGTTGTAAATACATCTCCCAAACATGCAACAAATTAGCTTCAATGCAGATGAAGGTGTGGAGGATATTTTGGAAGATGAAAAGCGAAAAAACCAATGCTTACTGAATTTTTCCTTTTAAACCAAAGAGATGTGAATGCAAGAGCGTATTTGTACCGAGAAATTCCTGAAAATTATAGGTGGGATAGACATTTTTTACAGAGATAAGAATAAACAATTATAAGGCTCTTGGGCGAATATACACTACCAACATAAGCACTTTAGGCAACGAAATGGAAAACAACGCGCAACGAGGGGGGAATTTCGTTGCCTATAGTTTACAATAGGCAACGAAATGGATTTTCGTTGCCTATTGTAAACTATAGGCAACGACATCTTTGCCTATAGTAATAAAATCGTTGCCTAAAGTCCATTTTATAGGCAACGAAAAAAATCGTTGCCTATAGTTTTCCATTTTATAGCCAACGAAAAAAATCGTTGCCTATAGTTTTCGTTGCCTAAAGTTTGGTTATAGGCAACGAAAAAATCGTTGCCTATAGTTAATAGGCAACGAAAAATAAGTATAGGCAACGAATTACTATTTCGTTGCCTATAATTAGTATTATATCAGATCTAGCCAGCAGCTATTCAAATCAAAATCGGTGGAAAAATCTGAAACGTTTTGGAATCGGCAGTACATTTCAGGATGGACAAGAGTTGGATGAGGCTGGATAGAACTGATGCAAGATATGGGCAGGGAATTAGGAGATTTCTGGAATTTGTGGCGGCTAATTGTGGAGAGTTGCCAGTGCATTATTGTCCATGTAAACAATGTCGGTGTCGCGGCAATCGTTGTCCCATTGCTACAGTTGAGCGACACCTTCATAGAAACGGATTTTGGAATAAGTACACCCGTTGGATTTATCACGGTGAAGCATCAGCAGCAGCCGATCCGCATGATCATGGACAATTTGCTGATACTGCGAGGTCATCCAATTATGATCCCACCAGGAGGTTCATCGACGATATGTTTCCTCATGAGAGCGGTGTATTTCATGATTCTGAAGCGCCCGTATATGTTCCTCCAGAAGTTGAGAATTTTCCTCACATTGAGCCAGTCCAGCCATTACCTAGAGTTTATGTCAACACACGTGGTATGGACAAGTACCACAACCTGATTCAGATGCATCAAACTCCGTTGTACCACGGATGTCCTAAGACAGTCCTTGAAAGTGTGATGGCAGTGATGCAGCTAAAAGTGGAGACCAAGAGCACCGTGGCAGCGGTCGATAGGTGGCTTCAGTTGACTGGTGATCTACTGCCCCCCGGTCATCGTCTTCCCCCCACTCATCGTAAGATACGACATGTCCTCAAAGATCTTGGACTTTCGTACACCAAGATTCACGCATGCATGTATGATTGCGTTCTCTTTTGGGGTGTAGACGATGACGGGAAGGATCTATCGAAGCTTGAATACTGTCCGGTGTGTGGTACGGAAAGGTGGAAGTACACTCCTGCAGGAAACAAGAAAGCAGTGAAGATACTTCGGTATTTCCCACTTATTGATAGGCTGGAAAGGTTGTTCATGTGTGCATTCACGGCGAAAGCTATGAGATGGTGGGCTGAGAGGACTTTGCCTGACGATGATATCCTTAGACACCCTGCTGATGGTCAGGCTTGGAAGCACCTGGTGAATGTGTTTTCTGATTTTGCAGCTGAAGTCCGAAATGTTTGGCTGGGGCTATCGACTGACGGATTCAACCCCTTCGGCAACATGAGTCAGAAGTACAGCATATGGCCCGTTATATTGGTACCGTACAACCTTCCTCCGTGGATGTGCATGAAGAAAGAATATAATATGCTGACTCTGTTGATTCCAGGGCCGGGTTATCCAGGAAAGTGTTTGGATGTGTACATGAGGCCATTGATTATAGAGCTTCAGCAGTTGAGTACAGTTGGTCATCCCACTTACGACAGGTTTAAAAATGAGATGTTCCGAATGCGTGCTATGCTTGTGGGCACAATCAGTGATTTTCCAGGTCGAGGGATGTTGTCGGGAAACCCAACCAAGGGGTACAGGGCCTGTCCAGAGTGCATGACTGCCATGTTTGGACAAGCTCATTGCTCGAAGATTGTCCATATGCGTCACCGATGTTGGCTTCCACGACATCACCCATTTCGCCAGGACGCCCAGGATTTTGACGGCACTGTAGAAGAAGGTCTGCAACCCATGGGATGGACTGGAGATGAAATCTTAGAAGTCCTGAATGAGTATAATTTTGGGCCATTGAGCAATCATCCTGAGGTTGTTGCGACTATACCGAAGATACCCGACAGGTATAAGTTCTGGACACACAAGAGCATCTTCTGGGAACTCCCGTACTGGCGGATGTTGCCTATCAGGAACTATCTAGATGTCATGCACATAGAGAAGAATGTGTGTGAAAGTGTGGTGGGCACCGTTCTAAATTGGCAAGGTAAAACCAAAGATGGCCCTAAAGCTCGCGTTGATTTGGAAAAAATGAAACTGCGGGAACATCTGTGGTTGAAAAAGAAGGGGAGAAAGATGCCCCAAGCTCCTTACACGGTCACGCGTGACGAGAAGCATGAAATTTTTGTGTGGATGGCTAACGTCCAGTATCCTTATGGGTTTGCTGGAAATATAAGTCGGTGTGTTAACTACAGGGACAATAAGATTTATGGATTAAAGAGTCATGACTGCCATGTACTACTTCAACGCCTCTTCCCTATTATGATTCGAGGGTACTTTGATGATGAGGTGGTAGAGCCGTTAGTGGCGCTGTCAAGGTTCTTTCAAAAGTTATGCACCAGAGAAGTGAAAATGTCAGACCTCGAAGAAATGCGAAAGGACATCATTTTTATCATGTGCAAGTTGGAGAGGATTTTCCCCCCAAATTTCTTCGACATCATGCCTCACTTGATGATGCATCTTCCCGAGCAATTGATGCTCACCGGTCCCGTTCACTACACTTGGATGTATCCAATGGAGAGGTATATACCCCGCATTTGTATGATGTTTGCTAATTAAGTCTTTATATATTAATTTATTCTTGTTCTACGTACAACAATAATAACAAGCTGTTTTCATCATTGTAGACAACTGGGAAACTACAAAGGGTATGTACATAATACATCTGCACCTGAAGGGTGTATCGCCGAAGCATATCTTGCGAACGAGTGCGTAACGTACGTCAAACTGTTTTTGGGAGCGCTTGAGGACCCACATTCGAATATGTCGGTAGATGAACCCCAGTTCAACCTTTCTGTAGTCTCTAATGATGTTTATCCACAGAGTAGGTTGCACGGGGAGTGGGAGTTGACACCATATGAGTTAGACATTGCACACTGGTGTGTACTCATTAATTGTAAAGAAGTTAAATATTGGAAAGACACACACCTTGGAAGTCCAGAGGTTCGCGGGGATGTTGCGTACCACAATCGGACCTTTGCAAATTTTTTTGGCACATGGGTGAGTATATATTCATTTAGTCATAATATATATGACGTGTAAAAGCAAATTGTGACGGTTATTTATATGAAATGTCGTATCTAATGTTGACGGTTATTTATTTCAGATGAACTATGTAGAAGATGATGGTTACCCACAATGGTCACACGCATTGAGGCTCTTGGCTATGAAACCTATATCATCAAAAGTTTACGCGATGTGTAGGGTCAATGACGTGAAATTTATGTGTCAAGAAAGAGACAATAGGGTGAAGACACAGAATTGTGGGGTAATGGTGCATGGTGGGGATAACGACCCTGACTACTACGGGGTACTCCATTCAGTGGTTGAACTCATGTATGGTGAGCGCATGAAAGTTTACTTGTTTAAGTGCAGATGGTTTGATACTCGTCCGGAGAACGTTCGCATCGATCAATATGGATACATTTCCGTGAATACTGCCACAAGTTGGTATGAGGAGGATCCTTTCGTTCTTGCCACATCGGTCAAACAAGTGTTTTACCTTGACGATCTTATGAACAGACCCCCCTGGAAAGTAGTAAACCATGTGCAAGCTAGGAATGTGTACAATGCTGCCACACTTGGTGAAAATGAAGATGACGAAGAAGTTGCAGCATACCAAGAGGGAAATGGAATTGACATTCCGAAATCCGATACAATTCGCCATTATAATGTTCGACCTGGTATTGTGGTTCAAAATTCTGGAGCAGCACTTCTAAATGTTAATCCAAATGACTTTGATGAAGACTCGAGTGACGAGGACGAGGAGCGACACCTATTACCAGACTTCAACTATCAAACTGCGTCAGACTCTAGCGATGATTCTGATTATCAGCCTTAGTTAGAGATGTAATTGAGTATAGTCTTCGAGCTTGTATTCAGTTGATTAACTCCTAAATGTATATATGTGTTGATCAAATCGAAGTTTACTTGTGTAATTTGATGGATTAGTTTAACGGTTATTTTCATGTATGTTGTGGAAAACATGTGAATTTCGTTGCTTATAAATTGAAGTTCGTTGCCTTTAACATTGATTTGGTTGCCTTTAACATTGATGTCGTTGCCTTTATCATGGATTTCGTTGCTTTTGTTATGCATTTCGTTGCCTATAGTATAGGCAACGAAAATTTCGTTGCCTATAGTATAAGCAACGACACACTTCGTTGCCTTTAGGGTGCATTTCGTTGCCTAAAGTATACGCAACGATACACCTCGTTGCCTATAGTCTTGATTTCGTTGCCTAATGTATATGCAACGAACAATTCGTTGCCTATAAGTCCTCCTCGTTGCCTATACTATAGGCAACGATGCCACCATTTCGTTGCCTATAGTCCTGGAATATATTTCCAGCTCGCGAACAGCTCCGCCGCAACTAGCATTCTCTCCGCAAACCTCGCCGGATTTCTGCCCTCTCCGCAACCCGAAAAGTACGGTTCACATTCTCCCTCTCTCCTTACTTGAATAAACAACGTGATTTTAGTTGGATTTGTGTTGGGTTGTTTGTTGGGTTGATTTTAGATGGATTTGTGTTGTGATTTAGGTTAGGTTGTGTTGGATTTGTGTTGGGTTGTTTGTTAGATTGATTTTAGTAGGATTATATTGTGGATTAGAGGATTATATTGTGGATTATATTGTGGAGTAGGATTATATTGTGGATTGTGGATTAGGATTATATATATTGTGGATTATATTGTGGATTATATTGTGGATTAGGATTATATTGTGGATTATATTGTGGATTGTGGATTAGGATTATATTGTGGATTATATTGTGGATTATATTGTGGATTAGGATTATATATATATATTTAGTTTATGTAATTAGAATTGGGAATAATTAAGTGTGATTTTAGTTTGGTTATTTAGTTTAGGTAATTAGAATTGGCCGGGAATAAGTGTGATTGTTAGTTTGGGTTGTTCATTTTAGTTAGACAAAATTTAAATTTAGGTTATTGTTGCCTCAATTGTAAGGTATTCATTATGTTATTTTGTTGCAGACATTAATAAAAATGTCCGTGTTCAAAAGATTGATTCCCGGGAAAAGTGGGAAACAAAAAGGAGCTTCCTCCTCGTCACCTCAAGGAGCGACACCTCAAATGTCCTCCGGGTTGAACCCTCAAGGACCCAGGAGTGGGTCTAGGTCCGTTGGTGGGAGTTCTGGAAGCACCGTACCGGACAGTCTTGAGACCGTCTATGTACATTCCAATCGTCATCTCCAACTTCTTGCCACATCCCAGGATCCCCAAGGTCCACGTCACTCGGTGTCTCATGAACGACCCTCCCGCAACAGCAGCCGAAACTCCACCACGGAATCCGGTCGTCACTCAGTCAGCGGCGAACGCCCAAATAGTACGAGGGTACTATTTGGGCGTTCGCAGCAGGACCCACCGCGTATGCCACCTCTTCCTCCCAATGCGGCGACGCCACAACCTAATTCCGGATCAGCTGGGCCATCCGGCAGTGCATCCCGCACGGATTCTGTGCACTTATGCCCGCCAAGGGACTTGTTCTTCCCTACGGTTATTCCGAAGATACCTCAGCTCGACCCTAACAACGTGGCCGTCTATGATGAGGACCCGTTCACGACGCCTGAGGAAGCATACACATATGAGCCGTTCTCTCAACCTCTGTTGAGTGTGAGGGTTAAGGGTCAGCTCACTTACGAGAATGGTAAGTTTATGTTCATTTACTAGATACAGTACATTAAATTAGGTTCTATTTCTTAATTTCCTTCTTTTGTACCGTGTCTTAGGCACCGTCGTCAACCCTAAAGCTAAACAGAGCAGAGGTACCACAACCGGGAAGGGTATTGAAGATCGAGTCGGTGACAATCGGGCTCATATTGATTATGAAGATGATGGGGAGGCTATCGAGTATTCTGACAAAGGGATGTATGCTAGCCAAGCAGGATTTGTCATACGTGATTTCGTCCCGATGTTGTGGGATTCGTGGGGTTCAGTTGATGCTGAAGTGAAGGCCCGAGTGCATAATGCACTGTCGGTGAGTTAAATTTACATTAATTTGTCATAAAAATAGACGTTCTTATATATTATTGTAAGGCACCAAACATACATATTTATGAGGCTAATTATGTATACGTGTATTGCAGCAATGGTTTATTATTGACGATCGGCTGAAGGAGCCCGGGGGGTGGTGTGAACGAAAGCTCACGTCTAGGTGATGTGATTTTGGATTTATATAAGGCTAAGTATCCTTATATGATTTGTGAATACGTTAGATTTGTGAATATAAAGTGTTGGTTATATGATATTTTTGTTGCATCAATATAGGTATCGAGAGTGGAAGTCTCACTTGAAGAAGTTCTGGGAGGAGAACATAGATAAAGGCCGAAATGGCACTCCAAGTGAGTTCAGATACCGGGAGTACGAGTGGAACTGGCTTATAGCCCACTGGAAGCATCCCAAACTTGTGGTATGCACATGAATTATGTTGCGTACCTAAATCTAAACTAATATTATTATTATTATTAATTTACCTACATTTTATGATATATTATTTTATATACGCAAGAGGTAGTAGGTAAATCTCTATCTATGTTATTAATTTAATATGTAGGTAAATCTCTAATATATTGTGTAGGTAAATTAAATTATACAATTTACATTGTTTATACGAAGTAAAGATAGTGAACTGTATTAGTGATTGAGATGCTAGAAATTAAAACAAAAAATAACAAAGATTAAATTATTTCCCTGCAGAATAACATGAAAAAACCTAGAAATTAAAGGAAACAATTCTAGGTCCGAGGACTAAATATGTGAAAAATAAATGGGTTGGATTTTAATCAAAAAAATTAATGTTGCGAGGATATTCTCTAATTTATGCTATATATATAATTGGCTAATAATTGTGCACATTTTCTTTTTCTACAAGCACATTTCGAAACAAAATGCTAAAAACCGAGCGCAGAACGTGAACCCACATCATTGCGGTTCCCGAACGTATGAGAGATGGACTCGACGTGGGGCAAGGTTGGAACCAGAGACTGATCCTCTCGTGTATTCCATCCGACATGGGTATCCGAACAACCCTGAATATGTTGTAAGTATCTAATAAATATTTGTCCATATTTGATACATCTCATGTTTAATTAATTCTTGTATTTTACTCAATTATTAATGCGTCACCGATTTTGCATTGTCTATTAGGAGAGATTGGTTGAGTCGATCCCAAAGGTGCGTGCTAAAGTAGCTCGAGAGCTGCATCAGGGGTGCACGGAGGAAGAGGTGACCCAGTATGCATCTCAGGTTGACCACATGACGCCCATTAATGCGGCGAGGTGCGTGTCAGATGCGATTCCCGTTGGAAAGAACAAGTTTTGGGCCAAGGGGATGGGTTACAGAGGAAATGGAGTCTTGAAGATGACTCCAGAATTCTCCAGCGGGTCCAGCAGTTCTAGGTCGTCCGGCCTACAAGAGCAGATTCAGAGGCAGCAGGAGGAGATTCGGAGGCAGGAGGAGGAGTTGGAGGAGATGAGGCGTGCCAGGGAAGCCATGGAGCAGGAAAGAGCCCGTGAGAAGGAGCAGCACGACCAAATGTGGGCATTCTTTCAATCTCAGCAACCTCGGGAGGCTTCGCACCCGCACCTACAGACTCAGCCAAATCTGTTCACGCCTACAACACAGCCGCAGTATTTTGGGGGTCACCAGCAGCCGCCGTTATATGGGGACCACCAGCAGCCGCCGCAGCAGCATCAGTTTTGGACGGGTGCCGAGCAGCCGCCGCCTCCGCCGCCGCAGCATCAGTTTTACGGGGGTGACCAGCAGCCGCAGCTTCATCAGTTTTATGGGGATGACGACCAGCAGCACCAGGAGGGTTCACACGAGGACTTCCTCAATTCTGTTAACTTTGATCAGTAGCACGTAGCTAGTTTTTGATTTCGGTTGAAATGTGTACGCTGTTGTGGTTTGAACTCATGTAAATGTTGCAGATTCTGGAATTGGGCCCAATCCAGAATCAAGTATTTTTTTTAAAAATTCCACACACTATAGGCAACGAAATGGACCAATTTCGTTGCCTATAGTTTGCCAGAAATGCAAAAATTCAAACTATAGGCAACGAAATTCAAAAGTATAGGCAACGAAATTCAAAAGTATAGGCAACGACGTCGTTGCCTATAGTTTGAGAGGTGACCTGTCAGTTTAGGGTTTAGGCAACGAAGAAGTCGTTGCCTATAGTGAAACTATAGGCAACGAATTAAGCTGGGGTCGTTGCCTATTGTTGAAAACCCTAACCCCTAAACCCCGAACTATAGGCAACGAATTGGTTATTGATTTCGTTGCCTATAGTATAGTCAACGAACTATAGGCAACGAAAGTATAGGCAACGAAAATTCGTTGCCTATAACTATAGGCAACGAATTTTGGACTATAGGCAACGATTTGAAATCGTTGCCTATACCTGTTATTCTGGTAGTGATATAGTGTGTCACTGTCAGAGGGTGAAAAGTTTTACCTACGGATTCTCTTCAATCATGTTAGAGGACCAAGATCATTTAATGAATTACTTACTGTTCATGGTGTTTTTCAACCAACATTTCAGCAAGCAGTTGAGAAACGAGGTTTGCTAGAGAATGATAACAGTATTCAAGACTGTCTGTTAGAGGCCTCAAGAGTTAGAATGCCATCAGCCTTGAGAATATTGTTTGTCACAATTTTGGTTTACAACCAACCTAATGGTCTTCGAAGATTATGAGGTGACTTCTATCCTTTCATGGTGGAAGATTATCCTTCATCCAATAATTTGATCAATATAAACAGGTTATTGCGTGATTTAGACAGAATGGTGGAACAATTTAGAAAAAGTATTGGACAATTCAATCTTCCTACAATGACAAGTGGACTTGAAGAAAGTTCAGGCATCCCAAGATGTATTTAAGATGAAATGTCAGTACCAATCCCGCAAGTAGACATTGATGCAATAGGTTACCTCAACAACGATAAAAAAGTTGCATTCGATACCATAATGCTTGCTGTGGAAAGTGAGGGTGGTGCATTATTTTTTGTTGACGGTCTAGGTGGAACGGGAAATACATTTATACCGTGCGTTATTGGCTAATCTACGAAGAATGAATCGTATTGTCTTGGCCACAACATCGTTTGGAATAGCTGCAATTAATATGCCTGGTGGTAGAACGACCCATTCTAGGTTAAATATTCCACTACATGTAGATGCGTCAACCCTAACTTTTATTAATAAACAACCTGATCTTGCTGAATTAATTAGAACTGCAACTGTAATTATTTGGGATGAGGCACCTATGACACATCGAGATGTCTTTGAAGCACTTGATCGAACTATCAGAGACATAACAGATGTTCAATTATCATTTGGTGGAAAGATAATGATTTTTTGGGAAGATTTTCGTCAAGTCCTTCCAGTTGTTCTTAAAGGAAGGAACCATGTCTCAACTCATTGAAGCTTTAATTGTGAAATCTTCATTTTGGGCACATGCAAAGATTAAGGTTAAGACATAATATGAGATCCATCAATGACCTTCAATTTTCAGATTTTTTACTTCGTGTTGGCGACGACAATGAAGTTGTCTTAGATAGTAAAATGATAAAGTTACCGCAATCCATGACGACTCCGTGGGTGGGAGACCAACCGATCAATCAAATCATTGATAAAATCTTTTCCAATTTGGGTGATCATGTATATGATACAAGTTATATGGTGGAGAGAGAATTGATTACTTCTCTAAATGATGACATGGATATGTTAAATGAAAAGATCATCAACATATTTCTGGGTGAACAAATCATGTTTTATTCTTTTGACTATGTGCAAGATTTCACTAGAGATTTATACCAAAAGAAGTTCTTAAACTCGATTACAATTGGAGGGCTCCTACCATACAAGTTGACCATAAAAATAGGTGCCCCGATTATGCTTCTGAGGAATATCGACCCCAACTTGGAATTGATGAATGAAACTTGATTGTTATGTCGTGATTCACATCAAAATCTCTTAGATGCTCAAATTCTAATCGGACTGTTTGCTGACACTAGGGTTTTCCTACCTTGAATCCCATTGAGCTCACCTGATAATGTTGGTCTACCTTTCAAACTTATAGGAAAGTAATTTCGAGTTGAATTGAGTTTTTCCCTCACTATAAACAAGTTTCAAAGTCAGACAATTCCTCACGTTGGTGTATACCTCCCAGATCATGTTTCCAGTCACGGCCAATTATATGTGGCATTGTCAAGAGGAATATCCGAGTCCACTGCAATTATTCTAGTTAAAAAAGGGACTATAGCTGGGCAAGATGGTGTGTACTAGAAATATAGTATTTAAAGAGGATTTGTTGACTTCAGACACAAATAATCCTGCATCTTAAATGGTATTTTAATACTCAAATTGTTTAACATACTAATATTAGTTACTTACGTAATTATTTACAATTTTTATGTTGTCTATAATTTTTTCTGTTTATTTTTAGGTATGGAAACAATTCAAATGGACAAAAATACTACCATACGTGTTTCTATATTTTTGGTGGGTTGACGGATGGGAAAGTCAATAGAAATGAATACCAGTTATCTCAGTAACTTAGTTTTGAAAGAATAGAACAAAAAGAAGCATGAACAATATGTATCTTAAACACTTTTTATTTTTATTATATTCCAAGTTCTGTAATTAAATTGACTAAAAAATCTTAAATGTTATTATTAGTTGGCGCTATAGAATGGCACAAAAAGAGTTGATGATAACAAAAATATTATCTGAAGTCACACAAACATGGAGAAAAGTTTTGCACTTAAGGTATATGCTATATATTATATGAGATATGGTGCAATTTTTATTTATTTCTTTTTTAGAATTTAATAGTTGCAAATAATGATACCAGGATGAGACATCATCATGAGTGAAATAGCTTCTTAGACAAGGTCTTATAACTTTTTACTTATAGAAGACATAAGCATTGATAGCCGACATCAAACATTCTTACAAGTTATTTGTATCTTTTACAGTTCTACAAAAAGCATAAAAAAAAAATGATGCAGATTACTGAGGTAATTACGTAATACACTCATGTTTTACATATGCATGTTTGTGACGGTGTATTAATTTGTTTTAACACTCCTAATTTTTGTTTGTAGTTGGAGTGACGAGTGACAAGTCATTCTACATGATGGACTTCATTGGAGATCTCGACGTAAATTTTTTCCTTGAAGTCCCAAACCAAGTAAACAACAGGGAGAAATACAGTGGCAAACCAAGTAAATAACCAAAAACCATGAAATGGTGTAGATGTGGGAATTACAAGCACAGTTGCTCCTACACAAAGTCTTGTCATTTCCGCAAGTTAACAAGAAAACACTAGTGTAGTACAAGCTGCAACCGTAAATCATCGATCACTTCACAAATCTGAACCCTCCCTTCCAGGAGGCTGCTTTCTCTAGGCCTCAACCTAGATGCCTGAAAATGTTGGTCGACTGTTTCAGTCATGTTATAAAAGACGTATAGCTTAGCTAGCCGATAGACTACTTGAGAGGACATCAGAGATGCATTTCAACCCATTCTTTTTGCAGACTTATTGAAGAACACAGTCCAAAGCAAAGTTATTTTTCCACCTCATAAATGTGACCTAAAATCAATAATTGATGCTATAGACAAATGCTTGAGTACTCTACTGATTAAACTCTTCCAATTTAGGCAGCTCAACCTCACTAACTTCAATAGGCACAAGTCAAGAACAGGAACTAGAAAGATATGAAGATGTGGGAAAAAATGATAACCCCTTGAACTCTATTATGGAGAATGACAGGAGGTGTACCAAAAACATTGAAATCCAAACTAGTTGAAGGAACCTCAATGCCTCAACCAATAATTTCTCACACAGGAAATTGGCTGAAACAGTAGTTATAGAGGGATTAATCACTGAATGGCAGTTAACATTCATTGCTAAGTTCTGATAAAATATAAGGAATATGACACCACATTTCTGGAATTGGGCCCAATCCAGAATCAAGTATTTTTTTTAAAAATTCCACACACTATAGGCAACGAAATGGACCAATTTCGTTGCCTATAGTTTGCCAGAAATGCAAAAATTCAAACTATAGGCAACGAAATTCAAAAGTATAGGCAACGAAATTCAAAAGTATAGGCAACGACGTCGTTGCCTATAGTTTGAGAGGTGACCTGTCAGTTTAGGGTTTAGGCAACGAAGAAGTCGTTGCCTATAGTGAAACTATAGGCAACGAATTAAGCTGGGGTCGTTGCCTATTGTTGAAAACCCTAACCCCTAAACCCCGAACTATAGGCAACGAATTGGTTATTGATTTCGTTGCCTATAGTATAGTCAACGAACTATAGGCAACGAAAGTATAGGCAACGAAAATTCGTTGCCTATAACTATAGGCAACGAATTTTGGACTATAGGCAACGATTTGAAATCGTTGCCTATACTTGTTATTCTGGTAGTGATATAGTGTGTCACTGTCAGAGGGTGAAAAGTTTTACCTACGGATTCTCTTCAATCATGTTAGAGGACCAAGATCATTTAATGAATTACTTACTGTTCATGGTGTTTTTCAACCAACATTTCAGCAAGCAGTTGAGAAACGAGGTTTGCTAGAGAATGATAACAGTATTCAAGACTGTCTGTTAGAGGCCTCAAGAGTTAGAATGCCATCAGCCTTGAGAATATTGTTTGTCACAATTTTGGTTTACAACCAACCTAATGGTCTTCGAAGATTATGAGGTGACTTCTATCCTTTCATGGTGGAAGATTATCCTTCATCCAATAATTTGATCAATATAAACAGGTTATTGCGTGATTTAGACAGAATGGTGGAACAATTTAGAAAAAGTATTGGACAATTCAATCTTCCTACAATGACAAGTGGACTTGAAGAAAGTTCAGGCATCCCAAGATGTATTTAAGATGAAATGTCAGTACCAATCCCGCAAGTAGACATTGATGCAATAGGTTACCTCAACAACGATAAAAAAGTTGCATTCGATACCATAATGCTTGCTGTGGAAAGTGAGGGTGGTGCATTATTTTTTGTTGACGGTCTAGGTGGAACGGGAAATACATTTATACCGTGCGTTATTGGCTAATCTACGAAGAATGAATCGTATTGTCTTGGCCACAACATCGTTTGGAATAGCTGCAATTAATATGCCTGGTGGTAGAACGACCCATTCTAGGTTAAATATTCCACTACATGTAGATGCGTCAACCCTAACTTTTATTAATAAACAACCTGATCTTGCTGAATTAATTAGAACTGCAACTGTAATTATTTGGGATGAGGCACCTATGACACATCGAGATGTCTTTGAAGCACTTGATCGAACTATCAGAGACATAACAGATGTTCAATTATCATTTGGTGGAAAGATAATGATTTTTTGGGAAGATTTTCGTCAAGTCCTTCCAGTTGTTCTTAAAGGAAGGAACCATGTCTCAACTCATTGAAGCTTTAATTGTGAAATCTTCATTTTGGGCACATGCAAAGATTAAGGTTAAGACATAATATGAGATCCATCAATGACCTTCAATTTTCAGATTTTTTACTTCGTGTTGGCGACGACAATGAAGTTGTCTTAGATAGTAAAATGATAAAGTTACCGCAATCCATGACGACTCCGTGGGTGGGAGACCAACCGATCAATCAAATCATTGATAAAATCTTTTCCAATTTGGGTGATCATGTATATGATACAAGTTATATGGTGGAGAGAGAATTGATTACTTCTCTAAATGATGACATGGATATGTTAAATGAAAAGATCATCAACATATTTCTGGGTGAACAAATCATGTTTTATTCTTTTGACTATGTGCAAGATTTCACTAGAGATTTATACCAAAAGAAGTTCTTAAACTCGATTACAATTGGAGGGCTCCTACCATACAAGTTGACCATAAAAATAGGTGCCCCGATTATGCTTCTGAGGAATATCGACCCCAACTTGGAATTGATGAATGAAACTTGATTGTTATGTCGTGATTCACATCAAAATCTCTTAGATGCTCAAATTCTAATCGGACTGTTTGCTGACACTAGGGTTTTCCTACCTTGAATCCCATTGAGCTCACCTGATAATGTTGGTCTACCTTTCAAACTTATAGGAAAGTAATTTCGAGTTGAATTGAGTTTTTCCCTCACTATAAACAAGTTTCAAAGTCAGACAATTCCTCACGTTGGTGTATACCTCCCAGATCATGTTTCCAGTCACGGCCAATTATATGTGGCATTGTCAAGAGGAATATCCGAGTCCACTGCAATTATTCTAGTTAAAAAAGGGACTATAGCTGGGCAAGATGGTGTGTACTAGAAATATAGTATTTAAAGAGGATTTGTTGACTTCAGACACAAATAATCCTGCATCTTAAATGGTATTTTAATACTCAAATTGTTTAACATACTAATATTAGTTACTTACGTAATTATTTACAATTTTTATGTTGTCTATAATTTTTTCTGTTTATTTTTAGGTATGGAAACAATTCAAATGGACAAAAATACTACCATACGTGTTTCTATATTTTTGGTGGGTTGACGGATGGGAAAGTCAATAGAAATGAATACCAGTTATCTCAGTAACTTAGTTTTGAAAGAATAGAACAAAAAGAAGCATGAACAATATGTATCTTAAACACTTTTTATTTTTATTATATTCCAAGTTCTGTAATTAAATTGACTAAAAAATCTTAAATGTTATTATTAGTTGGCGCTATAGAATGGCACAAAAAGAGTTGATGATAACAAAAATATTATCTGAAGTCACACAAACATGGAGAAAAGTTTTGCACTTAAGGTATATGCTATATATTATATGAGATATGGTGCAATTTTTATTTATTTCTTTTTTAGAATTTAATAGTTGCAAATAATGATACCAGGATGAGACATCATCATGAGTGAAATAGCTTCTTAGACAAGGTCTTATAACTTTTTACTTATAGAAGACATAAGCATTGATAGCCGACATCAAACATTCTTACAAGTTATTTGTATCTTTTACAGTTCTACAAAAAGCATAAAAAAAAAATGATGCAGATTACTGAGGTAATTACGTAATACACTCATGTTTTACATATGCATGTTTGTGACGGTGTATTAATTTGTTTTAACACTCCTAATTTTTGTTTGTAGTTGGAGTGACGAGTGACAAGTCATTCTACATGATGGACTTCATTGGAGATCTCGACGTAAATTTTTTCCTTGAAGTCCCAAACCAAGTAAACAACAGGGAGAAATACAGTGGCAAACCAAGTAAATAACCAAAAACCATGAAATGGTGTAGATGTGGGAATTACAAGCACAGTTGCTCCTACACAAAGTCTTGTCATTTCCGCAAGTTAACAAGAAAACACTAGTGTAGTACAAGCTGCAACCGTAAATCATCGATCACTTCACAAATCTGAACCCTCCCTTCCAGGAGGCTGCTTTCTCTAGGCCTCAACCTAGATGCCTGAAAATGTTGGTCGACTGTTTCAGTCATGTTATAAAAGACGTATAGCTTAGCTAGCCGATAGACTACTTGAGAGGACATCAGAGATGCATTTCAACCCATTCTTTTTGCAGACTTATTGAAGAACACAGTCCAAAGCAAAGTTATTTTTCCACCTCATAAATGTGACCTAAAATCAATAATTGATGCTATAGACAAATGCTTGAGTACTCTACTGATTAAACTCTTCCAATTTAGGCAGCTCAACCTCACTAACTTCAATAGGCACAAGTCAAGAACAGGAACTAGAAAGATATGAAGATGTGGGAAAAAATGATAACCCCTTGAACTCTATTATGGAGAATGACAGGAGGTGTACCAAAAACATTGAAATCCAAACTAGTTGAAGGAACCTCAATGCCTCAACCAATAATTTCTCACACAGGAAATTGGCTGAAACAGTAGTTATAGAGGGATTAATCACTGAATGGCAGTTAACATTCATTGCTAAGTTCTGATAAAATATAAGGAATATGACACCACATTTCTGGAATTGGGCCCAATCCAGAATCAAGTATTTTTTTTAAAAATTCCACACACTATAGGCAACGAAATGGACCAATTTCGTTGCCTATAGTTTGCCAGAAATGCAAAAATTCAAACTATAGGCAACGAAATTCAAAAGTATAGGCAACGAAATTCAAAAGTATAGGCAACGACGTCGTTGCCTATAGTTTGAGAGGTGACCTGTCAGTTTAGGGTTTAGGCAACGAAGAAGTCGTTGCCTATAGTGAAACTATAGGCAACGAATTAAGCTGGGGTCGTTGCCTATTGTTGAAAACCCTAACCCCTAAACCCCGAACTATAGGCAACGAATTGGTTATTGATTTCGTTGCCTATAGTATAGTCAACGAACTATAGGCAACGAAAGTATAGGCAACGAAAATTCGTTGCCTATAACTATAGGCAACGAATTTTGGACTATAGGCAACGATTTGAAATCGTTGCCTATACCTGTTATTCTGGTAGTGATATAGTGTGTCACTGTCAGAGGGTGAAAAGTTTTACCTACGGATTCTCTTCAATCATGTTAGAGGACCAAGATCATTTAATGAATTACTTACTGTTCATGGTGTTTTTCAACCAACATTTCAGCAAGCAGTTGAGAAACGAGGTTTGCTAGAGAATGATAACAGTATTCAAGACTGTCTGTTAGAGGCCTCAAGAGTTAGAATGCCATCAGCCTTGAGAATATTGTTTGTCACAATTTTGGTTTACAACCAACCTAATGGTCTTCGAAGATTATGAGGTGACTTCTATCCTTTCATGGTGGAAGATTATCCTTCATCCAATAATTTGATCAATATAAACAGGTTATTGCGTGATTTAGACAGAATGGTGGAACAATTTAGAAAAAGTATTGGACAATTCAATCTTCCTACAATGACAAGTGGACTTGAAGAAAGTTCAGGCATCCCAAGATGTATTTAAGATGAAATGTCAGTACCAATCCCGCAAGTAGACATTGATGCAATAGGTTACCTCAACAACGATAAAAAAGTTGCATTCGATACCATAATGCTTGCTGTGGAAAGTGAGGGTGGTGCATTATTTTTTGTTGACGGTCTAGGTGGAACGGGAAATACATTTATACCGTGCGTTATTGGCTAATCTACGAAGAATGAATCGTATTGTCTTGGCCACAACATCGTTTGGAATAGCTGCAATTAATATGCCTGGTGGTAGAACGACCCATTCTAGGTTAAATATTCCACTACATGTAGATGCGTCAACCCTAACTTTTATTAATAAACAACCTGATCTTGCTGAATTAATTAGAACTGCAACTGTAATTATTTGGGATGAGGCACCTATGACACATCGAGATGTCTTTGAAGCACTTGATCGAACTATCAGAGACATAACAGATGTTCAATTATCATTTGGTGGAAAGATAATGATTTTTTGGGAAGATTTTCGTCAAGTCCTTCCAGTTGTTCTTAAAGGAAGGAACCATGTCTCAACTCATTGAAGCTTTAATTGTGAAATCTTCATTTTGGGCACATGCAAAGATTAAGGTTAAGACATAATATGAGATCCATCAATGACCTTCAATTTTCAGATTTTTTACTTCGTGTTGGCGACGACAATGAAGTTGTCTTAGATAGTAAAATGATAAAGTTACCGCAATCCATGACGACTCCGTGGGTGGGAGACCAACCGATCAATCAAATCATTGATAAAATCTTTTCCAATTTGGGTGATCATGTATATGATACAAGTTATATGGTGGAGAGAGAATTGATTACTTCTCTAAATGATGACATGGATATGTTAAATGAAAAGATCATCAACATATTTCTGGGTGAACAAATCATGTTTTATTCTTTTGACTATGTGCAAGATTTCACTAGAGATTTATACCAAAAGAAGTTCTTAAACTCGATTACAATTGGAGGGCTCCTACCATACAAGTTGACCATAAAAATAGGTGCCCCGATTATGCTTCTGAGGAATATCGACCCCAACTTGGAATTGATGAATGAAACTTGATTGTTATGTCGTGATTCACATCAAAATCTCTTAGATGCTCAAATTCTAATCGGACTGTTTGCTGACACTAGGGTTTTCCTACCTTGAATCCCATTGAGCTCACCTGATAATGTTGGTCTACCTTTCAAACTTATAGGAAAGTAATTTCGAGTTGAATTGAGTTTTTCCCTCACTATAAACAAGTTTCAAAGTCAGACAATTCCTCACGTTGGTGTATACCTCCCAGATCATGTTTCCAGTCACGGCCAATTATATGTGGCATTGTCAAGAGGAATATCCGAGTCCACTGCAATTATTCTAGTTAAAAAAGGGACTATAGCTGGGCAAGATGGTGTGTACTAGAAATATAGTATTTAAAGAGGATTTGTTGACTTCAGACACAAATAATCCTGCATCTTAAATGGTATTTTAATACTCAAATTGTTTAACATACTAATATTAGTTACTTACGTAATTATTTACAATTTTTATGTTGTCTATAATTTTTTCTGTTTATTTTTAGGTATGGAAACAATTCAAATGGACAAAAATACTACCATACGTGTTTCTATATTTTTGGTGGGTTGACGGATGGGAAAGTCAATAGAAATGAATACCAGTTATCTCAGTAACTTAGTTTTGAAAGAATAGAACAAAAAGAAGCATGAACAATATGTATCTTAAACACTTTTTATTTTTATTATATTCCAAGTTCTGTAATTAAATTGACTAAAAAATCTTAAATGTTATTATTAGTTGGCGCTATAGAATGGCACAAAAAGAGTTGATGATAACAAAAATATTATCTGAAGTCACACAAACATGGAGAAAAGTTTTGCACTTAAGGTATATGCTATATATTATATGAGATATGGTGCAATTTTTATTTATTTCTTTTTTAGAATTTAATAGTTGCAAATAATGATACCAGGATGAGACATCATCATGAGTGAAATAGCTTCTTAGACAAGGTCTTATAACTTTTTACTTATAGAAGACATAAGCATTGATAGCCGACATCAAACATTCTTACAAGTTATTTGTATCTTTTACAGTTCTACAAAAAGCATAAAAAAAAAATGATGCAGATTACTAAGGTAATTACGTAATACACTCATGTTTTACATATGCATGTTTGTGACGGTGTATTAATTTGTTTTAACACTCCTAATTTTTGTTTGTAGTTGGAGTGACGAGTGACAAGTCATTCTACATGATGGACTTCATTGGAGATCTCGACGTAAATTTTTTCCTTGAAGTCCCAAACCAAGTAAACAACAGGGAGAAATACAGTGGCAAACCAAGTAAATAACCAAAAACCATGAAATGGTGTAGATGTGGGAATTACAAGCACAGTTGCTCCTACACAAAGTCTTGTCATTTCCGCAAGTTAACAAGAAAACACTAGTGTAGTACAAGCTGCAACCGTAAATCATCGATCACTTCACAAATCTGAACCCTCCCTTCCAGGAGGCTGCTTTCTCTAGGCCTCAACCTAGATGCCTGAAAATGTTGGTCGACTGTTTCAGTCATGTTATAAAAGACGTATAGCTTAGCTAGCCGATAGACTACTTGAGAGGACATCAGAGATGCATTTCAACCCATTCTTTTTGCAGACTTATTGAAGAACACAGTCCAAAGCAAAGTTATTTTTCCACCTCATAAATGTGACCTAAAATCAATAATTGATGCTATAGACAAATGCTTGAGTACTCTACTGATTAAACTCTTCCAATTTAGGCAGCTCAACCTCACTAACTTCAATAGGCACAAGTCAAGAACAGGAACTAGAAAGATATGAAGATGTGGGAAAAAATGATAACCCCTTGAACTCTATTATGGAGAATGACAGGAGGTGTACCAAAAACATTGAAATCCAAACTAGTTGAAGGAACCTCAATGCCTCAACCAATAATTTCTCACACAGGAAATTGGCTGAAACAGTAGTTATAGAGGGATTAATCACTGAATGGCAGTTAACATTCATTGCTAAGTTCTGATAAAATATAAGGAATATGACACCACATTTCACCTTTGGTTCAAGAGAATTAAAACGAATGCAATACCTCTTGCAGAACTCTGTAAGGTATCGCGAGGTATTGTAACAAATGAACCACATCAGCACAAGGACCAAAGTATCTATCAATGTTAAGGAATTCACAAGTGGCACACACATGAACAAGAGGACATCTAAATTATATCAACCGAAGATTAAGGATATATACAGTAATAACATTGCATTGAAGGATACTGAAAAGATAACGCTCCCACCAATCCAGCGTATAGAGCCCGAAAGTGACATTGTATAGATAGATCTTACGCTGAACCCAATTACAGCCTGAAAAACAAATCATCAAGAGTAAACGATAGATTCATGAAAGAAATATAAGTGGATAAACAAAAGCAATCATTAGATTCATTCTAATCTCAGTTTCAACAGCAATAATTTCCAATCTCTACCCACTGTAACAGTTTGCTAATGAGAAGATCTATTCGATAAAGGGCCCTCAAATTTCCAATATTTACCCACAATTTCTCATCTTTGAACAAATTCGATATCAGCAGAACTAAAATCAAAGTCAACAACAGCAACACGAATCGAAAGACAAGAAAGAGTTAGTTACTTACTCGTGGTTGATTGCGTGTGCTTTACTTTCAGCTGATTCAGTTGTTATAGTTGACATAAAAGAAGGAAGGGCTCACTGCGCTTCTACGGTTAGGAAAAGCGAAGAAAATTAGTGGGGAGGGAGATCTCAACGAAGAAGAAGAAGAAGAAGAAGATGACTAGTGTTTTTTCGAAGGGAGAAGAAGGCTACTGTTTATCGGTGGACAATGCCCAATTAAAAAACAAAAGATACGAAAGGCCTATAAGATAATTTTTTTAAACAGGCCCATTAGATCTTTTTAATTCCTAATCCCAACCACATGAAGCCCAAGTGGGGACTAACCCCCTCCTCACTCCTCAGCATTTATGGACTTCACCCCTTGCCTTTGGAGGGGAGAGGATCAGAATCCGAGTATCAGCTGATCTCGTCCCAATCAAATTCTCATAATTAAGCATGCAAGTTATTTTTAGCTGCTTTGCTAGCCAGGTACCCAACAAAACTAAATTATTCATCTCAATTATTACTGGCCATGGTAGTGACGCCTTTAGACTCTCGAGCAGCGGCCGGTGGTTACAGTTTTATCAGTCATTTTCATTCAAAAGCATCGATCGATCATCTTAATTCCCACTAATTAATCAAACTGCGATTGCTAATTAATTAGAATATTCTGTAATATTGTCAACTACAGTAACGGATACCTTACGCCACATATAAGTGTGTATGCATAAATTCATATCATCATCATCTTGTACCCGAATCATCGACAACAACGATTCACATTATTGAGTGTTAAACTATATATGCGACAAAATTGTTGATAAGGGATTGGATAGATAGAGACTGAATTATATATATGTATATGGTACAATTAAGAGAGTAATTCTAGGATGGTGGAGCACAAATGTGCAATTAAGTAATTTATGGCCTAGATTGTTTCATGCATTATTTATAGAAATACGTGTTCAACGCGGCATGAATTGTAACAAGTTTCTCACATATTTGTGTTCCGCACATTATTGGTGCATTCCAATTAAGAGGTAAAAATTATAGCCACTACCAAAAAACTGTACTTAGGCGACGAAGCGTTTTAGTCGCCTAAATGGTGTTTTTCCTCAGCAAGGTACTTAGGCGACGAAATCCGTCGCGTAACAATTGTAGCCCAAGTACTTAGGCGACGAAGCTTTTTGGTTTCGTCGCCTAAGAAGCTACTAAGGCGACGAAAGATGGTTCGTCGTCAAAGCACTTAGACATCGAAAAAAATCTCCTCTAAACAACGACAGTTGTCATCGTCTAAGAATCATCTTAGGCGAAGAACATCTAGAGTCGTCGTTTAAGTGTTGTCAGTTAGAAGACGACTTGATTTCGTCGTTTAAGTGATGCACCTAGACGAAAACCTGTTTGTCGTCGTGTAAGTGTAACC
The DNA here is from genome assembly GCA_946800695.1 of Geum urbanum. Lineage (NCBI taxonomy): Eukaryota > Viridiplantae > Streptophyta > Magnoliopsida > Rosales > Rosaceae > Geum > Geum urbanum. The sequence continues at coordinate 7,057,197 of OX327006.1, forward strand.
ACTTAAGCGACGAACGGTCCGTCGTCTTAGTAGTTCACTTGGACGACGAAACGAAAAATGTTCGTCGCCCAAATTGAGTTTTTTTAAATTTGTATTATTTTATCTGAATTATAAAATAAATTTAAAATATATAAAATATTAATTAAATTAATAAAATATTTATGAAATATAAAAAGTGTACGTACATCGATAAAAATAATAATAAAATAACAAAAAAAACTACAAAACTAAATTGGGGGTAGACATGTTGCAAATTCCCTCGCAGCCGCTGGGGCCCGGGGGGGGGGGGGGGGGGGACACAATCGTCATCAAAATCAGGAATGGGCAACCCCATTTGCCTGCATGCGTAGTAGAAAGTAGACATCTTACGGTTGTGAGCGATGAACCGCGCCTCCAACGACCTCGAATACTCCCAGGCACGATCGGCCGACTTCTATGCCAATCGAAGGTCGGCTAAGAGCGCCTCGATATCCTCTGTAACGCGCCGAGTTGACAAAGCGGATGAAGCGGACAAATCTCTCTGCATTGTGTGTCCAAACCCACGAACCTCCTTACCAGGTCGGCGACAGTAAACAGCATCGGCAATAGCGATCTAACTCTCCATCGACAGGGGAGGCACCTATTCAGGCGTTATATTTCAAAATGATTCTAGAAATATAAATAACAAATTAAAATTAATTATAGAAATAATGCATTTATATTTTTTAGTTACTTAAAAAATAATAATAATAAATATTATTACCGATAGTTCGCGGTACACCCTCAACTTTTCAGATCGAGGCATGTCGTTCCACGAAGGGGCAACCATACGGATGTTGTTCTGTATGATTGAGCCGATAGGATGCAAGGTCAGACTCCTGAGCTGCGCGGTCGAAGGGCATCGGGTGAACTCGTTGTACGGGATGTCGATCTTCTTCCCCGTCGACTTCACTATGCTCTCGCCTTTGGCGCCTTTCCAAGTCCCCGAGTCCTTTTTGCAGGTGCATCAGATGACTACCTCTTGACCTTACGGTAGACGCTATGGAGAATCGAGTCGTCGACTGACTCATTCGGACCATCTGACGGAGCAGAAGATCGATCCCCGTCCGGCTCACCCGTAAAGGCTGAGGCATTCTCATGTGGAGCATGCAGGATGTGGCCTGTTGCCGGAGCCGAAGATTGATGCGGAGAATTTGTAACGGTTTCCTCCGAATCCTGTCTCCAACCCATTGCTCGCGCAATAGCTTCGCGTTCGGCCTCTTTCTCTGCAGCTGTGTGCCTCTTCTATGGTGCCATTAAGCTGAATAAATGAAATACTAACAATATAATATGCATCAGATATTCATCGAATATTAATATTATAATATTCATCATAATTCATCGCCTTAATTATATCCAATTTACCCAAATTTTACCAACAACATTAATATACTCAAATTAATAAAAATAACATAAATATACCTAAATTTATCAAAACATCAATATACCCAAATTAGACCATATGTCAAATAATCCATTTACTTTGAAGAAAACCGTGGTTGGTTGCCACTAGTTCGTTATAATGGAGTTTAGACTTTACACGCACATCATATGGGTTCAATATTAACATATTCATTATACACCTTAAAGAAGATACACTTATCAATTATCATGTATTCTTGTTTGGTCGAAGGATAAGAAGATTAGAAGATCGATCATCAAACATTAAAAACGAAAAGAGAAAAACACGAAAATAATTGAACAGAGAGAGAGAGAGAGAGAGCGCAATTCGATAAGGGCCTTATCTTCTTGTTCTGGGGCTGACGAGAGAAGCAAAAAGACACCACGACACACAGATCAAAAGAACCAATAATAATAATATATATGGAGAATTATCTAATTGTTTTCTTGCGCAGGCTAGGGGGCTTTGCATGAAGGTAGATCGAAGAAGCTAGCAAAATTTGGGCATGTGATCGATCGATGAATCGAGATAGATATATATCCCTAGCGTTGTCCATATATTTATTCATGCATGCTTATCGTTCTGCTTGAGAACTGCTGCCGGTTCAGTTTTGGCTGGTCGATATTAAGATCACGTACGTAACGTACGGGCTAAATAGACATCCTTGATTAAGTTAAGCTAGCTGTGAAGAATTTGACTAATTAAACATTTTGCATGAACTAATTACATTTTTCCACAGAGGAACAATAGCCGTCTTGATCGATCTCGTAGTTCACGACTCGACATGTTTGAAATTTTTAACCTTCTGATCGATATAAAGCTAATTAGCGCGAATCAACTTGATTATCTTTATCGTCTGATTGCTTAATTATGTATAAAAAAGTTCTTCAAACAATGAAACTTGAGTTTAATTTCTTATTTTATGTTTCGATTAGACGGACACACATCATATCTGTGTACTGATCAAAGGAACACATACGCTGCATCATCGCTTGCATGTTTTTATAAATTAAATTTTATCCTGATCGATTACCTAAGGAAAGACACGTCATATGTATGTATGTGTGTGCCCGCGCGTTCAATCCTTTTATTAAAAACTAGTCTTCCTGCACGCGCATATGCGCGTGCGAAAGGCGTCGCGCTTGCGTGTGCGATTTATCGGTGGCATATTTAAAAGTATGCAATTATATCGTCTTCACTTAATTGTCCAAGTTCATTGCTCATGACAGATACTATCGTGCACTTTCAGGCCTATCTCTATTATTCGAATACTGATCTAATTGAGATATCTATTATTCGAACACAGATCTAATTGAGATGTGAGAAGAATTACCAATGATTGATGATAAAATTTGTAAAATAACATTAGCCTACTTTATATTAAGTCAACACTATGTAAAAAATAATCAATCACAAATAATAATGCAGTGTCAGTGCATATGAAAATAGAACAAAAAACACACGAATAGAAACTATTAAAAAAAATAGCAAAAGTTTTAACTATGTTGATGTTGATATGTCCAACGAAGTCCAACCACATTAATCATCATGTAGAACGACTTGTGGTTGGACTTCGTTGGACATATCGACGTCAGGTCACCACGGCGCTTTAAAAATCAAACATAAAACAAAGTCTCCCCACCACGTTCAGCGAGTCCCCACTCCCAAGCAACCGCTTCCCCTACCCGACCCGAACCCGAGCGGGGGCATACTTAAAAGTGTGCAATTATATCGTCTTAACTTAATTGCCCAAGTTCATTGCTCATGACAGATACTATCGTGTACTTTCTGGCATATCTCTATTATTCGAATACTAATCTAATTGAGATATCTATTATTCGAACACAGATCAAATTGAGATGTGAGAAGAATTACCAATGATTGATGATAAAATTTGTAAAATAACATTAGCCTACTTTATATTAAGTCAACACTATGTAAAAAATAATCAATCACTGATAATAATGCAGTGTCAGTGCATATGAATATAGAACAAAAAACACACGAATAGAAACTATTAAAAAAAAATAGCAAAAGTTTTAACTATGTTGATGTCGATATGTCCAACGAAGTCCAACCACATTAATCATCATGTAGAACGACTTATGGTTGGACTTCGTTGGACATATCGACGTCAGGTCACCACGACGCTTTAAAAATCAAACATAAAACAGAGTCTCCCCACCACGTTCAGCGAGTCCCCACTCCCCAGCAACCGCTTCCCCTACCCGACCCGAACCCGAGCTCACCCCTACCAGTGAAGTGAAATATATATATTGGTTTTCATGTTCTAATATACTACATGAAACCATGCCTTAAAAGACTGGTCATAGATTTACATATTTGTAGGACTATATGGATCATAGTATGTAACAAATATACTACCATTGAAGGAGGGCAATTAAAACTGATACAGATAGTACTATGTTTCACAGCATATACATGGATACAGAAACAACTGAGTTTCACAGCAATGCAATTAAAATTGATACAGAAAATACTAAGTTTCACCACTCAACTAAAATAATAATAATACAAACTTTGTCTTTCCTTGGTGAAGTTCACTGGCAAACTTCATTCACCTAGCAAAACATGAAAAAGCAACAACAAAAGATAAAAATAAAGCATGAATGCATTAGAGAAAGGAGAAAATTCAGTCAAAGTAACAGAACATTACATGGCAAATCACGGAAAGCCATTTGAGATCGATAAATCATGCCTACCAAACCATATATAATCATGAATCCATTAGACCTAAACCACAATCCGCTGCGTGGAAATATCATATATTTCCTTTGATGCCATCTATAACTTTATAAAACAAAAGAAGAAGAAGATCAAAAAGCATCAAATAATAAAATCAAATGAGTACTTGTACGTAGAGTAGATTGCATAAGATTCTTCTTTGAGCGTGCAGTAAAATATACTACAGCAAAGGAGAGAAGAAAACATCTAAATAGCAAATGAGGATTTTGGCAGTACCTTAATTCGATTTGTGTCTAAATTTCCTCTTTGTTGGTTGTATCACTTCTATATTAATTCATTTCTATCCTTCAAACTCCACTTAAGCCGATAATTTTGCATAGAACTTCTTGTCAAAGTAGTTCTATATATGAATTTTATCCATCTCGTGTTCGAAGGTTTTTCGATTATGTTCGAATGTTCGATCTATTGCTCGAAGATGCATTACTTAGACCAATATGGCAACACAGTAAATCAAACATAGGGGGATAGAAAGATCCACACATTGACATAATCGTTAAATCGTATGCTTTACTGTAAGCAATACAATAGAAAGAAGAAGAAACATATACCCGTAACTCATACCTTCTCCTACCGTCCGACTTCTGCAGAAGGCCAAAAACCACCCAATTACCAAATTAGCAACCAAAAATTGACCACTAAACAAAGATAATCAGCAAGACGATAAGTATTGACAGAAAAGACTCCATCTTCTTCTTCTTGGTGTTGATTATAAAACATTGCCCGCCACAGTCGCTGACAATCAGTCCTTCCCCGCCTCGCTATGATAACTATTCACTGATCTGATCTCTGTGTCTGTCAATGGTTTTTGTTTCCCGTGAGAGAAACCATCTCTGATTCGTTGTTCACCCTTGTGTTAGAGAAATAGAAGGGTAGGAAAAGGAATTTTCAATCTTCGAACACCGGCCAACCGTACTCCAAATTGCTGCAAACAGAGAACCCAAGCTCTTCTTGGATTTCAGAAGAAGAAGGGAACGCATACCAAATCGAAGAGCCCAAATCGAACACCTGCCAACCGTACTCCAAGCGACGTGAGAGCTCCAGTGGATTCCAGAGGGAGAGGACCGGACTTGAACTCCGGGAGGCACGGCTTGGACCGGGCGATGACGACGTGGACGACATGGACAGCGAAGACGATCCAGAGGGAGAGGACGGGGAGGACAGCAAGGACATCGAGGATGACGGTCTTGGGAGCCATGGGTCGAAGGAAATATGGGGTTCAAACTCTCTGAAGGGGAAAAACAACTGAAGGGGAACCGGTTTTTTTAGTGCATTTTACATTTTTAGTCCAAATTGTTGTCGTAAGCTTATGGTGATAAAAGGACAAATTTGGCATTGCTAATGTGGCATTGCTAATGTTCTACCAATTAACTTCCCCAGAACTACCCTAAACTACTCAAAAACTGCCCTAAGGGCCTCTGCCTTAATTAATAGAGATGAGTTCGGTAAAGCTATATCATGCATGCGCGCATCTTCATACCAACTCGAAGTTGATTAAATGGACTAATTCTTTGACACTTGATGAATGCACGTACGTCATCTCAACGAAAACCATCGACTGCTTATCAAATAGAAGTTAGAACTGTACGTGATTAATTAGTTTTTCTAAATGGAGGATTTGTCTTTGGCTCACTGTCAGAAAAGTGCACATAGGCGACGAAATCTCTATTAAAGTTTCGTTGTCTAAGTGGTACTTGGTCGGCGAAATCGTTATCGTCGTCCAAAAAAATATTTTTGGTCGCCTAAGTAACACTTAAGCGACGAACAATGTCGTCGTCGTTTAAGTATTTTCTTAGACGACGGTTTACATGAATCGTCGCCTAAGTGTACACTTAGGCGACGAACAATTTTATTTCGTCGTCTAAGATTCACAATAAGACAACGGCCATTTGTTGTCGTCGGCTTAGTATTACACACTTAGACAACAATCCACATTTTGTCGACTATATGGACTCTTAGACGACAATTTGAGCCTTTCATCGCCTATGTTATCACTTAGGCGACGAACAGGTTCGTCACCTAAGTGATAATCTAGACGACAAAACGTGATACTTAAGTGACGAAACTAAGAAAAGTCAATTATTAGATCTCTCGATCATATTTTCTTATTTCCTCATCACTTCTCTCTCACTCTCACTCTCTCCCTCTCAGCTCTCTCTCCTTACTCAAAAAAACTCCACCACCGACGGCTCGGAATAATCTGGCATAAATTCATCAAAACTCGATTTTTCAACTTCCGGAGTTGTAGTTTTACCCACTTATCTCTTTATCGGTGAAAGTATTAACTCGTTTCTCTCGATTAGTATTTTTGAATTTAATATCGTACGTAATTATGTACGGTGATTATTTTTTTCGGCGAATATAAAGTACTTTCCAAGGACCTTAGCATTACTTCTTAATTCTATTGTTATATTGCATTGTTAAGCTAATAAGTTAGTTAATTGATATATATGTTAAGCTAATTTTAGTTAATTAAACATGCATATGTATTTTTTTTTAATTAAGGTAATATATACATAGAGTTAATATATATATATATGTTAGAATAATTCGCTGAAATATATATATAATTAATGCATGTATTTATATAAAGTTAATAATATAATATATATAATTAATATATATTAGCTATATTAATTATATTATAAGATTAATTAATTAATTCATTACAAGTACGTGTTATGTGCAATGCATTTGATCAATAATATATATAGTATTAGATTAATTAATTAATTAATTAATTATTGGTTAAAAATTTATATAATTAATAGAATTATTATTAATTATTATGCAAAAATATGGACAAAAGTTGGATACAGTTGGCGAATAGAAGTGATGTGCGGTATATGGACGGCATCAGAGACTTTGTGAATTTTGCGACGGAACATGCTCAGGGAAAGAAGAGTTTCCGGTGTCCATGCAGAAAATATCTCAACCATCAGTTTGTTCCGTCTAACGTTATGACTCAACACCTGTATGAGCATGGTGTGATGTGGAGTTACACTACGTGGAGCGAGCACGGTGAAGTAGTAGACTTCAGCTCAAGACCAGACTTCAGCTTATGGTACAGTTACCATGGTGCCTCATCCAGCGGTAGCGGCGGCCCTGCTTGGAACCCAATTGTAGATTTGGTCCATGATGTTTTTCTGACATTTAGTCACGGTGGACACCAACACGAAGATGGAGGTTACAATACTACTGATGATGACACATTCCCCGCTGCCAGCTTGGTCAGTGACACTACATAGATGGATAGGTACAACAGGATGTTACTCGAATCCTAGACCCCAGTGTACCCTGGATGTCGAGAGAATGTGTTGCAATATATAATGGAGGAAGTTCAGATAAAAGTGAAGAATTAAAAATCAGACAATGCTTTTGATGAAATACATGAGCATATCTGTAAGTTGCTACTTGATCATCACAAACTTTCGAAAAGTCATTATAAGGCTAGAAAGATCTTGAGCAGTCTAAGCCTAAAGTACAGGAAAATTGACGCCTGCATAAATGATTGTGTGCTGTTTTACAAAGAGTATGAACATTTGGAGTACTATTATATATGCAACCAGTGTAGATATCAAAACCGGAATAGTAGGAGTTCGAAGAAGAAAATTCTATGAAGGTACTTCGCTATTTTCCGTTGATTCCCAGATTGCAACGTCTATATATGTCTCTATACACAACAAAGGCGATGAGATGGTACGGGAAACAACGAATAGATAACGATGTGCTCTAACACGCAGCAGATGGGGAGGCTTTTAAACATTTTGACAGGGAATTTGAAGACTTTGCAGCAGAGGTTCGAAATGTTAGACTCGGTCTATCTTCAAGCAGATTCAATCCTTGGGGTAGTAACAGCGGTGTCATCAGCACTTGGCCATTTATTCTCATGCCGTACAACTTGTCTCCGTGGATGTGCATGAATAAGAAATTTAATTTCCTTACTCTGCTAATTCCAGGTCCTAAATCTCCGGGAAAGTTTTTAGATGTCTACCTCAGACCATTGATCGACAATCTCAAACTGTTGTGGGAACATGGAGTTCCAACTTATGACAAGTTCACTAACACAATGTTCATGATGAGAGCTGTCATCATGTGGAAAATCAACGATTTACTCGCATATGGGATGTTGGCGTCTTGCACAACCAGAAGATACAATGGTTGCCCTATCTGTTTGGACGATGTCAACTCTAGTTAGCACGCGGGGAAGGTTTGTTACCGGGGTCATCGTAGATGGATTTCTCACGATCACCCATGGCGACATGATGAAGCTCATTTCGACGGGACAATAGAGAATAATCCTAAACCCTGAAAGTGTTTTGGCGAAAAGATTTTAGAGAGATTGAACAGCTTCTATTTCGATGTGTTGACCAACGACAAAGAAGTGAAGAGACTCAATCCACACCCTCTACGTGATCTCATCTATTGGTATCACAAGAGTATTTTCTTTAAATTTCCCTATTGGTCCAAGTTGAAACTCCGAAACAACCTTGATGTCATGCACATAGAAAAGAATGTGTGCGACAGCGTGGTAGGAACAATTTTGGATATTAAGTTGAAAACCAAAGATACTCCCAAAGCACGCAAAAATCTGGAATTTATGAATTTGCACTGTCACTTGTGGTTGATGAGGGATAGAAGAGTAGTGTACAACAAAATACCAGATACACCTTACATAGTGAAGCCGACACAGAGGGGCTTTGTATTCAGATGGTTTAAGACTGTTCATTATCCGTCTACTTATGCAGCAAATATTATAGGAGCAGTTGACGAGATGCAGCACAAGTTCATTGGTCTAAAGACTCATGACTATCACGTTATACTGCAACGTCTGATTTCAATAGTAATTCGGCCATACTTGCCTCATGACATCGTTGAACTAATTATAGCATTGTGTAGATGGTGACAGAAGTTATGCGCCAGACAGTTGCACAAATCAGATGTCCTCGAACTTCAATACGAAATAATGCACATCCTTTGCAAATTAGAGAGAATTTTTCCTCCTGCTTTCTTTGACATCATGATTCACCTCATGATCCACCTACCCGAATAAGTGTTCCTTTCTGGTTTGATTCACTACACTTGGATGTATCCTCAAGAAATGTACGTACAATTATTTATAATGGTTGTTCATCATTTTTACATTTTTTTTTGTGTTTTTACTATTCTTCAAATTATTAATTGTATGATTTTGCAGAAAACTCGGACAGTATAAAGGATTTGTGAAAAATAAATCTGTCCCGGATGGCTCCATAGCAGAGACATACCTAATGCATGAGTATGTTACCTACTGCAATAGGTACCTCAAAGATCCAGTCCAGGCCAATTCAAATATCTACCACAATCTTTCAGTCGTCACAAATATTGTACGACCATTTAAAGGAGTATTAAATGAAATATCAACTAAAGAAGAATTTGAAGAAGTGTACTGGGTAGTATTACTAGACTGTGATGGGGTCAACCGTTACATGAAGTACTACAGGGAGTACATTCAGAGGCGCAAACCGGACAAGACTCCTGCTTGGATTGAAAATATGCTTAAGAAGAAATTCCCAATTATTTTCGACAATGGGACGTATTTTTAATTATTTTAAAACTATTTTCTCATATATAGTACGTATGACATTTGGCCGGTGTTTGTTTATGCAAAGTGTTTTGCCTTAGTTTTGTGTATTCAAGTTTTTGGTTTCCTTTATTTTTAGGGGAAACTATGTCAAATTTTTGGTAGAAATTACATTACACATTCATATATATTCTTCACATTTTTCCAGATGGATGATCTATAAAAGTCTGATAACCACGATGGGTGGTGGTCGTGGGAAAGCATTTGTTGACCCATAAGCCGGTTAAGTACTATATTTACTTCGACTGTTTTGTGAACGGTGTAAAGTTTCATTAATTCACTCGAGTTAAAGGAAGAAGCACACAAAATAGTGGGATTGTAGTTGGGGAAGACGATGTTGTCTATTACAGAGTTCTTCAATATGTCGTTGAACTGCTATATGTGAATGATATCAACGTTTTTCTGTTCAAGTGTAAATGGTTCAAGTGTATCAAGGAAGATATGGAGCTAATATCAGTCGATACAAACTCAAGTTGGTATAAGGATGAGCCATTCACTCTTGCCACCTTAGTTAGTCAGGTGTTCTATCTGGATGATCCGAAAGCTGGTGAAGGCTGAAAAATAGTAAATCATATGTCACACCAAGGAATATGGAGTGCAACGACACTTGATGGGACGTCGACGACTGATATTGAAGAGCATAGAGACAATGCATATCAAGAGCCTAAAACTTCAGTCATCCCCGACGTAATGAAACTAGTTCGACATAACGAACGCTTACCCTCGATTGATGGCACCACAGATCTTACTCCAGAGGAAATTAGAGAGTTAGCGCAGAATGCCCCAAAAGTCGAGGAGCCTCAGAACGACGACGATTTCGGATACAATTAAGACGATGAAGAATATGATGATGAGGAACAATCAGATGATAGTGAGGAGGATGATTCAGATGATGATGATTATGAGGATGAGGATTGATATGAGGCCGGATTACTATATATTTATATCATAAATTAATTAATTGAAGTCATGTACTATATATATGTAAAGAGCTAGGTTTTTATATATTTTTGTTTCATCCATTCTCTAATTTCTCTCTCAATCTCTCTCGATCATCCCGGAACTCCAGAACGCCGCCGCGGTTTTCTCCTCTCCCGGAACTCCAAAACATCTACAGAGAGGGATCAGAGAAAATATCGGAATCAACTTTAGATTTCGAATTCTATATATAACTAAGATTATAAATCAGAAAAAATCGACTGGCATGAATAAGACTAGAAGGTTAATTATGCATGAAATAAAATTGTGTTTGGAATTGGAAAAATTTAAAATAAAATAAAAATTACACTTGGCCGACGAAAATGGATTATTTCGTCATCTAAGGTGAACTTAAACGACGACAACACTTATTTCGTCGGCTAAGTGGCACTACCTAGACGACCCTAAACATGTCTTCGTCGTCTAACTAAACTCTAAACCCTAAACTTAAGCCCTATAACTTATCCCTTTTCCCTAAACCCTGAAATATTAGATGACAAAACTACACGTTCGTCGTCTAAGTAATAACTTAGACGACGATATTACTTAGACGACGACATCGTGTAGTTTTGTCACTTAAGGCTAAATTTTTAGTGGTTCAGTAATTTTACACCAAAATTTTGGGGGCAATTTAAATATGACTTAGACAACGAAACCATTGATTTCGTCACCTAAATCGGTCATTATATCTCCAAACCGGATCGACTTCGCTCTTATTTCTCTCTCCTCTAAAATTCTCTCGATCCCTCTCGATCTCTCTCCCCCAAAAATCTCCAAACCGTCCTCCTCCTTGCCTCACATTGCCGTCGCCGCCATCACATAAGCTCCTCTCTCTCCCGCCATCCACCTCGCCAGAGTCTCCCCCCTCGCCTGGATATATATATATTGAAATATATTTGGTAATATATATTAATTATATTGATAATATATATTTGGATATATATATATGGTGATATATATATATTTATGAATATATAAATTTTGATATATATTGATGAAATTAATTGATATATATTTATGGATATATATACATTTGGATATATTAATTGATGAAATTGTATATATTATATATATATATATATTTGATGTGTGTATATATATGGTGTATTTGATGTGTATATATATAATATTAAATATAATATACATATATTATATTTATTTATGAATAAATATTTTGGTAATATATGAATTTATTTGGTAATTGTATGATTTTTTTTTGATAATAAGTATGAATTACAGATCAGAGGACATGGAGAGAGGGAGGGAGGAAGATGGCAAATGACAGTTTTGTTCCAAAATAAATAGTGCGGTGACTAATTGTCCAAGTTTGTTATACAAGAAATTTGTGGAATAATTGTACAATTTTTTTATATAAGAAATTTGTTCTACCACGCTAGTTAAAGGCAGACACTACCAGAATAATGACTATAACTGACGATCAAAAGTCGTTGGCATGTTAGAAAATTTCGTCAGCTAAAGTTATAGCCAACGAACTTTCGTCGGCAGAAGGTTGTCGGTCATACTTTAGCCGACGACAAAAAAAGCTATCGTCGGCTAAAATCCGCAGATTTCTGGAAAAGAAAACTGCAAATCTGGATTTCTATTCCCAGAAGGTTTGTCAATTCCACAATTTTATTTCACCAAACCATAATCACAATTTTATTTCACCAAACTGTTTCATCGCCTAGGTTACCACCTACGTGATGAAGTTGTTTCCATCGCCTAAGTGGTCAGTTAAGCGACGAAATGTGTATTCTCGTCTAAGTGAGTAATACTTAGACGACGACAACAAACGATTGTCGTCTGAGTGTGCATCTTAGGCGACGAACAAATATTTTTTGTCGCCTAAGTGCACACTTAGGCAACGACTTATGTTTCGTGGCCTAAGCTGCACACTCAGACGACAAGCGTTTGTTGTCGTCATTTAAGTCTATATCGTAGGCGACGAAACGACTTGTTTTGTCGCCTAAGTGCACACTTAGGCGAAGACTTATGTTTCGTCGGTCAAGTCACACTTAGGCGACGAAACCTTAATAGGTTCCTCGCCTAAGTGCAGTTTTCTGGTAGTGCATATATCTTGCGCATCTATTTTCTTATTCAATGCGTTATCAACAGCTCTTGAGTTGATAGCCAACTCAAACCCCTAAAAAAAATACCCGTAACCCCTAAAACACAACAAGCCTCCATCGTCGGCCTCCCTCCCTTGACTGAATCAACATCGCCAACCACAGTCGAATTCGTTGGAGCTCTCCATCGCCGACTTTCGTGGACCTTTGTTTCTTTCTTCAAACTTCTTTCAGCGAAGTTTTCATACCGAGTATAATACTCTCAAGGTAAATCGACTAACCTTCTTCAATTTAGAATTAGGTTGCAAAACCTTGGTGTTAGATCTAGATTTAGGTCTAAATATCGTGAATTATTATATGCCTCTAGTTCATATGGATTAATGCAGGTATGAGGGAAGGAGATTTAATCACCTCTTCCTCAAGTTTAAGATTAGCGACGGTCTTGGGGGAGACACGGTATATATATATATATATATATATATATGAAAAAAAGGGAAGTCGATCTTTTGTAACTTTGTGATAGTCATGATTTTTTGGGGTGTGGTATGAAGCCACCGGTTTTTGCATCGATTTTTGTGACCATACATTATGGATCATGTTTCTTATTCCCTAAACTTGATATTAGTGATTGTGGTTCTTTCGATCAGTAAACTAATAACATATCTTTTTTTATTTTATATAGATGATTGAGCCAACAAGGCCTGAATTTGACCTCCTTGACATTCAAGGAGCAGAATACCACATATGGGTTTCAGATGTGAGAAACACTCTCATCGATAAAAGACTTACTGATATCATCCAATCACTACCACCTGGTCAAGAAGCCAACGAGGACTCAATGGCTAGGAAAGCTCAAGCTCTCATGTTTCTTAGGAGACATATTCATCTTGCTCTGAGGAAGCAATACTTGTTAAAAGATGACCCTGGGAATTTGTGGGAGACTTTGCAAGAACGGTTCAACAATGTGCATGACACACAACTTCCAGAGCTACAAGACAAATGAGATAGAATCCAGTTATTGGATTATCCTAAGGTAAATGACTTTTACCAAGATATGCTAGAGCTATAGTCCAAGATCGCCATATGTGGCGTTGTGAAAACCGACCAAGCTATGGTCGAGAAAACGCTGAGCACCTTCCCTACCTCTGCTGATAATCTTGCACACTAATATCGCATTGATTATGAGCAAGGCAGATTTAGATAATTCAGTAATCTCATGAGTGTGTTGGCCATGAAAGATAGGCATAGTGAGATCCTCATCAATAACAATGCTAGGCTAGCCGGTACAAAGAAAATATATGAGACATACAACACTTGTGGGAAGACCCGAAAAGATAAGGGAAAACAACATTCCAAACCTTATCAAAACAACCGTGTTAGAGGAGGTAATGGCAGAGGTCATGGTAGAGGAGGATGAAGTTTAAATTTGACTTGGACTTGGACTCACCATGACAATGGCTATAACAACTCCAACAAGAATCCATCAACTTCCGGACTTGAATCCATCAAGAATCTATCAACTTCCGGACTCACCAAGACAATGGCCATAACAACTCTAGCAAGAATCCATCAATTTCTCGACCTGTCAAAAATACCACCCAGATTTGGTGTTTTTGATGTGTTTTACATCGGTATTCTTATGCAATATCAACATTCTTTAAGGCTTATAATCCTTTGGTAAATCTTTAAGTCTTTACTTAAAGTGTTCGAATAAGTTTTGAAGACTAATTAAATCACATTCTTTTGTAGATGTTTGAAGGCGAGATCGAGTGTCTAGCAGATAGTGGTACTACTTATACTATACTGTGGAATATGCAATTGTTTATAGATCTTATGTTATATACATCATTAGTGACAACCGTGATTAGTTTTGCGCCGGTTATACAAGGGCGTGGTTCAACACAAGTTTTGCTATCACATGGAACAAGAATTCATATCACTGATGCATTGTAAGCGCCAAAGGCCAATCAAACATTGCTAAGTTTTAAAGACATTAGAGCCAACAGTTTACACTTGAAAACTCTTTGTGAGAATGAAAAAGAATTTTATGCATAACTTCTGAGGAGTGCTATAAAAAGTGCTACTTGAAAAGGTTAGGGGCAATTTGTAATGTTTTATATCTTACTATAGTTCAGATTATTGAATTTAATATTATCACACTTAGTACTCTATATGATACGGACTCATACAAGCTTTGGAATTTTCGACTGGGACACCCAGTCGTGATGTGATGTTCAAAATATTGAAAAACTCTCATGGTCATCCGTTCTTCAAAGAAAATAATATCTGGAAATCCCAAAACCGATCAGATTTGATGGTTTGGATGAGATTAACAATCTTAATCCAGTCTTAACACTTAGTGTTATTCCATAAGATTCATTGATGGAAATCTCTGATGCTCATAGATCTTTCTACAAAGCTTGCTCATTAGCAAAGTTACAGGCTAGGCCTTCCTTTGTGGTTGACAACACTGAAAATATTCCATTCTTACAAAGAATCCATGGTCACATTTGTGGACCTATCAAACAAGAATGCTGACCATTTAAATATTTTATGGTTTTGATAGATGCATCAATGTAATGGTCATATGTTGCTTTGCTATCCACAAGAAATGCTGCATTTGCAAAATTCCTAACACAAATTATTAAGCTTTGAGCTCACCACCCGAACAACCTAATCAAGTCAATTAGATTGGATAATATGGAAGAATTCACATCATAGACTTTTGATGACTACTGTATGTCAATTGGGATTGACGTTGAACATCTGATCCCTCATGTTCATTCTCAGAACAGTTCAATAGAGACACAAATCAAATCGGTTGTAGCTTGTGGCAGGAGCAATGGTTAAGCATACCAATTTACCAGTATCTGCTTGGAGATTTGCAGTATTTCATGCAACAATACTTTTTCACTTGAGACTTGTAGCATGCCAACCATTCAGTGCGTACCAATTGGTAACTGGATATGAGCCTGACATTTCACATCTACGCATCTTCAATTGTGCTGTGTATGTGCCTCCACATTGTACTAAAATGGGTCCTCAACTTCGATTATGCATTTATATTGGTTATGAATCCCCAACAATTAGCCGTTACTTAGAACCTTCGACATGAGATCTCTTTACTGCAAGATTTTCAAATTGTCACTTTGAAGAAACATTCTTCCCGACGTTAAGGGGAGATAAGAATGCTTCAATTCCGGCTGAACATTAGGAATTGACGTAGAATACTCCTCCCACTATGTTTCAAGAAGATCGACGCACATCTCAAAGTGAAATTGAAGTGCAACGTATACTTGATCTTCAAAAGGTAGCACACTCGATTTCTGACTCCTTTACAAATATTGCCAAAGTGACGAGATCAGATATTCTTGCAGCAAATGTTCTTGCGAGGTTCGAAGTCCCTAAATAATGGTATACTACTCCATGGTAGAGTAACGTGTCTCTTGCCTATGTGGATGGAGTAGTATCGGCCTAGGCTCCCACTAGGAAGAGGGGGAGACTAAGAAAATGCACAGATGAGCTTCCAGCGACAAGGCAGGCCATCCAGGCACATAATGATCCTTTCATCATCAACGTTGTGAATCCTTACATGTGAGATTATTACTGACTAAAGTTATGTCCTAAAATCACAAATGACATCTCTAGAGGACACTTCAAATATATATGTGATGTCAGAGAATGGTGAAATCTCACTAACTAACAATGATGCGCGCATTGTTATGGATAGGTCATCCAAGGTAGTTGATGATGTTTTTGCTTCATTGACGAAGATGAAGTGGAACCTTGCTCAGTTACTAAATGTAAGCAGATAGCGGATTGGCTGAAGTGGAAAGATGCAGTGCAGGCTAAACTAGACTCATTGAAGAAAATGTATGTTTTCGGTCTGGTAGTGCTATGTTCACCGAATGTGAAACTGGTAGGACATAAATGAGTCTTTGTCCAAAAGCGTAATGAGAAGAATGAAGTCATGCAGTATAAAACAAGACTTGTGGATCGAGGATTCTCTCAACGGCCTGACTTTGATTATGAGAAGACATACTCTCCGGTTATGGATATCATTACTTTCCACTACATTGTCAGTTTGGTAGTGTCCAAAAAACTGAACATGCAGTTGATGGATGTGATGATTGTATATCTTCATGGAAACCTTGATTCAGAGACATACATAAAAGTATCGGAAGGCGTAGTCATACCTAATTTAAGTAACTCTATACCACAGAGTGCTCATATGATTAGATTGAAGCGTTTACTGCATGGATTGAAACAATCTGGTAAGATATGGTATACACGTCTAAGTGACTACTCGATTGGAATGGGATATAAGAACGATGATTTATGCCCATGTGTATTCATTAAGAAAACAAGTTTAGGATTTGTTATTGTAGCGGTCTATGTTGATGATATAAATATCATTCGGTCTCTTGATGAAATCAATGAGATGGTTAGTTATTTAAAATTTGAGTTTGAGATGAAAGACCTTAATAGGACTCAATTTTGTCTTGGTTTAGAATTAAAATATCGAGTTGGTAGAATTCTTATTCACCATTATGCTCATATCTAAAAGATGCCCAGGAGATTTAACATGGACAAAACACATCCTCTTAGCACATCAAAGGTCAAATGCATTCTGAAACCCAATAAGGATCCGTAAAGTCTGAAAGATGATGATGAGAAATTATTGTGAGCTAAGCTACTATACCTTAGTGTTATTGAATCTTTGTTGTATTTAGCTCAATGCACAAGAGCAGACATTAGATTCTCTGTGAACTTGTTAACTCGGTTTAGTTCTACGCCTACAAAACGTCATTGGAATGGTGTAAAGAACATCTTCATGTATTTGAAGGGTTCCATAGACTTGCGCTTTTTCTTTCCCTACAAAGAATACAAAGATAAGCTTGAAATTCTCGAAAAGGGGATGGTTGAATCGCAACATTTTGACTCCAAGAATTTCGACCCATCGAAAGATTCTCTCGACCCATCGAAAGATTCTCTCGACCCATCGAAGGTTGCTCTCGGGATCGATCAGAACCATTCACTTGTCTCGTTAAATGAAATGTTCGACCCGTAGAACGGTGATCCGACTACTATCACTATTCCCTAATTTAGTGGACTCCCCTGCTTAGAGACACCTTCTGATGTCTTGGTTGGTTTTGTTGATGCTAAGTATCTCTTTGACCCATACAAAAGATGTTCCCAGATAGGTTATGTATTCACCATGGGAACACGATGATTTCTTGGAGATCAACTAAGTAAACCTTTGTTGCTACTTCCTCGAATCATTCTTAGATTATTGCTTTACATGAAGCGGTTAAAGAGTGTGTTTGACTTAGGTCAATCATACACCACAGTCGAGGATCTAGTGGATTACCATCCACTACTATAACACTAACTTATATCTTTGAGGATAAGGCGGCTTGCATTGAAAAAATGGAGTTAGGATACATCAAGGGTGATCATACAAAATACATATCGCTTAAGTTCTTCTTTAATCAACAACAACAACAATTATTGGACATATAGGTGAACCAAGTATGTACGGCTGATAATGCTGCACACTTGTTTACCAAGTCATTGCCCAAATATACATTTGCAAAGAATGTAAGATACATTGGTATGCGAATATTATCTGAACTCCAAGATTGAGTTACCGATCAGAGGGAGTTCATTTCGTAGACATCAGGGTGAGTCTACATCACATGTGGTTGCTTATGTAGTTGATGCGTTGTACTGTTTTCCCCTTGGACCAAGTTTTTGGTTTTACCTAAGTGGTTTTTTGTTTGCTTGGCAAGGATTTTCATGAGGCAACATGTTATGCATCATTCATTAGCTAGAATCGCGCCACAGGGTGGAGTGTTTAAGGAATACTCTATGTATCTAGTTGTGTGTCTTGTCTTGATTATCATAGAAATAGATATTCGCTCAATCTTTGATTTGTAGGGAAATTGATTGTTCAGATTGTAATGCCTATTTAAAGGTCATCTATCAATGAATAAAGTATAATTTCATATCATATCTCTTATGTATCAATTTTCTCCTTCAACAGTTTATGAATATTTTTAAATATTTAATAATTATTTTCGTAATAAAAAATAGTTATGGTTGACAACATAAGTTTGCTTAATAATAATAATGTGTGTGTACACACACAGAGAGGCCAGCTTAGAGGCAGACACTCGTGAGATTGTAAAAATGCGAACCGATACGTGTCGACAATCCGTTAGTCCAAAGGAAAATAAGGATGTGCGGGTCAAATTACCTGAATGGTTTGCATGTTGGCCGAACACTTGCTCAGAATGTTTCGACTTCTTTGCTAAAGGAGAAGTTTCAGACGAACAAAAAGGGACAAAAACTTGGATAGATTAGCTCGTTCAATTACGGGATTAGAGTTAAGGGAGAAGAGATATTTGAATCTGGATCGAGGTAGAAGACTTGAATTGGTTTTCGTTTGTCGGACTAGATGCAAATCTGGGCAACAAACTTTTGGAGTAAAAGATTAAATCTGATTTTGGGGTTAAAGATGCCTAGATGGCTTGAATCAGCCAAGCATAGTTCGAAACATTGACTCGAGATGGATGAGTTATAGTGTTAAACTCAATTTTTGCCTCCATCACTTTGTCTTTTTCTTGTGCGTTCATTAGATTATCAAATTTTACATGTGAATTAAAAACTCATTACATTGTTGAAAAATGTTATTTTGAATATTTTTTTGTAATTAGAATTAAAGTTGTATAAATGTAATAGGAATGTAAATATCTTTTCTTATTAGGATACCACTTGTACATTTTTATTAACTCCAAAATTGGGATGAATGAATTATCGAATTCTCCTTGAAACATAATTCTACTTGGTATCAAAGCCAAATTCCTAGATCTTGAAACCCTAAATTGAATTGAAATCTTGAATTACCACCACTATTTTTTTTCCCTTCCGTTGTATTTGGAATAGAAAAATGAACTGTGAAATCTGTAAACTCTGAAGAGATGACAAACGTGAATAATGATGGAGCACTCATCCCTAACAATAGAGCAATCGCCATGCAACCCGTTCACAACTACTTCCACAACACCATTTTGGACAACTCCGCCTTTTTCATCGGGGAACTCCTCACTGAAACCAACTATTCTAGTTGATCTAGATACATGAAGATTCGACTTGAAGGTCGAAACAAGCTTGATCTCTTCACCAAGGACCCTCCTTCCACTATCTCTGTTGAATATTCAACATGGGTTGCCGAGAACGGAAATGTGAAGTGTTGGCTTATTGAAAATATGTCTCATGGAGTGCAAAAACGGTACACCTCAGATTACCCACAGCTAACACTACAAGAAAAGGAGACATTACCGGCGACGGGAGGTCGCCGGCCTTGTCTTTTTTTTTCGCCGGAAATGTCATTCCCGGCGACGAGTCGCCGGCAATGACGTCGCCGGAAATCTCCCGCCGGTGTTAACATTGCCGGCGACGGGAAACGGCGTCGCCGGCAATGTCTCCGACATTACCGGCGACGCCGTCGCCGGCAATGGTTCCGCCGCCGTGGCCGGAATTTGTGACATTGCCGGCGACTGAGGTCCATGTCGCTGGCAATGTCAGAAAAAATTTTGAAAAAAAAACGCGGTTCTGGATTGGGCCCAATTCCAGAACCTGCATTGAAAGACATAAACCGTACAATCATACAAGTTCAACAGTACACATAAATGTCCAACGTACAGTACAAATAGCAACGACGATACGAAAATTAACTACAACTACAGGTCAGGGTCGAGGAACTTGCGGGTCAGGGTCAAAGTAATCAAAGTACTCATTTGAATTCCGGTGGCTACCTTGGTCTTGCTCTGGCGTTGACTGGTGCGGTGGTGGTGGTGGATAGCTAGGGAACGGAGGGACCGGGGCCGGGGGAGGTGTGGGGAACGGTTGTCCGGTAGTCTGAGCCTCGTACATCGTCCGCATCCATGTGTACATCTGAGCCTGCACCTGTGTCTGCTGCATTTGGTACTCGGCCATCTGCCTCTTTTGCTCCTCCAACTCCCTCTGCGTCCTATGAAGCTCCGCTGCGAGGTTACGACTAGAAGTTGAACTTCTTGACCCGGTAGAGTATTGTGAAGTGGTTTTCAATACTCCTTCGCCCGCCGAGCCCATTCCCCTACAGTAGTAGGTATTCTTTCCAGTCCCGCACGCTTTTGCCATGATCTGAGCCGCTATCGGGGGATCAAGCGGATCGATCTGAGAGGCATACTGGGTGACTTCTTCCTCGGAGCAGTCAGGATGGTTAGTCCGAGCTATACTCATGGTCACTTCTGTCGTCGCCTCCTCCACTCTCGCCTAATTGAAAAGCGAAAATGAACAACGTATTAACTAACAACATCTATTAATATCGAAAAATAGTTTTATTAACACATGGAGAGGCGAAAGACTTACCGCTTCTTCAGGGCATTGCGGATAGAACTTCTGATGAATATACACCAAGGGGTTCACTTCTTGTTGTTGCTGCGCCTTAGTCGACCAACCCATGTAGTTGAGTGAACCTGCATGATGGGCCCTGGTGTTTTTCAATCTATTCGCCCGGTTCGTCTTCGAAATCGCCTTGTTTGATAAACATATGGAAAAAAATTAGTAACTAACTATTTCAATCTGATACGATACATTAGGCTTGTAAGATATATTAAGGATGCATACCTGAGCTTTGGGGTGCTCGAAGTGGGCTATCAGCCACAGCCACTCGTACTCCCTAAACCGGAATTCGCTAGGAGTAGAACCTCGGCCTAGCTCCTTGTATACAGTGTAATGGGAAGAAAGCTCGTTCTTCCACTCTTTATACCTATATTAAAACAAGGAAAAAAAGTTAGAGATATTAAAACAGTTGATAAACAAAAATCTAACTCGATATATATTCAAATAAGTGGAAGCACATCACCGATTATGTAGTTGACGCTCTACCCACGTGTGAATAAGAACTTCATCCACGTCAAACCACACCTGCAATATGAATATATAAAAGGTAAAATTATATATTTAAGTGGACTTAATTAATAAATGTAAAATTTACGTAATGAAAATACGATTTTACTCACACTGAGTGCATTATGCACTTGCATCTTCACGTAGATAGGCACAGATTCCCAATCTGGCCAAAGCATTGGGACCTTGTCCCGCACGATCGCACCGGCCATGCTGACATATTTGCGCGTGGTGTCGAATGCCTCGATCACCTCGCCATCCTCATTGGCCCTTATGGGCGTTTTCCTTCCGCCGGTGGCCTGCTCAAGTCTCTTCCCGGTGCAGGTGCCTCTAGCCCCTTTCCGTTTTCCAGTCCCATTAACGAAATTGCCTAATAAAACAATGTCAACAAATTGATATCATTAATTGAACCAATCGCAAGTCTTAAGTAATAATTAAGTAATCAATCTGATGTTAAATAAAATTTACCTGCATCGTCCGTTTGTTGGTTGGTGCACCTCACACTCCAAAGATACACGGGGTCGAACGGGAGGAAGTTATACGCTTCCTCCACGGTCAGGAAATCCGGCCGTCCTTCAATATAAACAGGCATCCCCCTATCATCGAATTCAGGGATGACAGGAATCTCGTCGGGTAGGAAGAGACCGGACGGCGGAGATAGACGAGGCCTGGACGATGAGGCGCCAGCACCACCATGTGCCTCAGATGATTCCCGTGAAACGGGAGTAGGCACCATCCGAATATGGGGCATTCGGATTGAGGGAGTTTCTGATGCCCCCGTTGACTGTCGCTCGTCTGAGGCTCTGCCACCGGAGGGACGTCTGCTGATTGAGCGTCTAGAGACTGAGGCTCGAGCCTCGAATTCCGGTTCCACGGCTCTTGATCGTGCAGCTTCCTCCTCAGCTCGCGCCTCTAGCAAGGCTCTCGTGCGAGCAGTCATCATTGGCCCACTGGGCGTGTTGCTAACTGCGGCCGAGGAGGAAGCTTGACTACTGTTCCCTCCACTATTTCGGGAACCTCTCCGAAGCCAATTAGCCGCAAAACCTCCTGGACATCGTAATAGTCAATAACAAATCGGAACCGTTTGAACGGTGTGGAACCGGAACCGTTTGAAACCGAAACTGTTTGTAACCGGAACCGTTTGTAACATAACGGTTCCGGTTACAAACAGTTCCGGTTCCAAACCGTTCCGGTTCTATAACAAATCGGAACCGGAACGGTGTGGAACCGGAACCGTTTGAAACCGGAACTGTTTGTAACCGGAACCGTTTGTAACATAACGGTTCCGGTTACAAACAGTTTCGGTTCCACACCGTTCCGGTTCTATAACAAATCGGAACCGGAACGGTGTGGAACCGGAACCGTTTGAAACCGGAACTGTTTGTAACCGGAACCGTTTGTAACATAACGGTTCCAGTTACAATAAGTTCCGGTTCCAAACCGTTCCGGTTCCAAACCGTCCCGATCCCGATTTCCACCTTCATTTATACGATTAATTAACAACTATATCACCTAAATTAACGACTATACATATTCGATGTGTATATATATATACATCATGCATCTTAATTAAATTTATCCATCACATATTCATCCAAATCACAAACCCTAATTAATTTTCCACATTTATCACACATATATATATATATCATGCATCTTAATTAGGTTTAATTTCCGTATATATATACATCACATATTCATCAAAACCACATTTATACATAATTTTCACATATATATATACATCACTTCATATTCACATACCTAAATATATATATACATCACATATATACATACATGCTAATTTAGATCTTATCACCCTAATTTCCAACTTAGCACCCTAATTAATTTACACATACACATACACATACACATACACATACACATACACATACACATACACATACACATACACATGCAAAAAAATAATTAAAAATTGAGAGAGAGAGAGAGAGGGAGAGAGAGAGGATCGGACCTGCCATTTTCTTCCACCTACAATGGTGAGGGGAGGAGAGGAGGGGAGGAGGGGAGGAGGGGAGGAGGAGATTTTCGGAGGAGGAGAGGAGAGGGGATCGGTGGAGAGGAGGAGAGGGAGAGGAGGAGTAGAGGATAAGGAGGAGGAGTGGGAGAGGAGGAGGAGGACACTCACCGGACCGATTTGGGAGGAGGAGAGGGAGAGGAGAGGGAGAGGAGGAGGAGAGGGAGAGGAGGAGAAATGAAAGGCTCGGGCTGGATAAAATCACAAACCAGAAGACATTACCGGCGAGTTGCTTATAACTCGTTGGTAATGTCATTACCAACGACTTCAACTCGTTGGTAATGTCATTACCAACGACTTCAACTCGTTGGTAATGACATTACCAACGAGTTATAAGCAACTCGTTGGTAATGACATTACCAACGACGAGTTAACTCGTGGATAATGTCATTACTAACGACTTGCTTATAACTCGTTGGTAATGTCATTACCAACGACTTCAACTCGTTGGTAATGTCATTATTTCCCGAAGAATATCCGACAACATTTTCCGTCTACGATTTCCGGCTACATTTTCCGACTACATTTTCGATTATCAATTTCCGTATCCGTACGATTAATGACTACATTTTCCGTCTACATTTTCGATTAATGATTTCCGTATACGTACGATTAACGACTACATTTTCCGTCTACGATATCCGGCTACATTTTCCGACTACAATTTCGATTATCAATTTCCGTATACGTACGATTAACGACTACATTTTCCGACTACATTTTCGATTATCAATTTTCGTATGCGTACGATTAACGACTACATTTTCCGACTACAATTTCGATTATCAATTTCCGTATACGTACGATTAACGACTACATTTTCCGACTACAATTTCGATTATCAATTTCCGTATACGTACGATTAACGACTACATTTTCCGACTACAATTTCGATTATCAATTTCCGTATACGTACGATTAACGACTACATTTTCCGACTACAATTTCGATTATCAATTTCCGTATACGTATGATTAACGACTACATTTTCCGACTACAATTTCGATTATCAATTTCCGTATACGTACGATTAACGACTACATTTTCCGTATACGTACGTACCATTTCCAGCTATGCACATTTTCCGACTACAATTTCCAACGTACTAAGGATGATAATCGTAATCATCTTCATCACTTGAGTCTGACTCGGTTTCATAGGTAACCTCTGGCAATATGTGTCGCTCCTCGTCATCTGAATCAGCGTCAACTTCATATGGATTAACATCGAGAAGTTCTGCTCCAGTAATTCGAACCACACTCCCAGATCTCACATTATTAAGGCGAATCGTAGATGATTCCGGAATGTCAAAAGCGTTCGGCTCTTGGTATGCAGTAACTTCCTCATCATCTGCGGTATCACCAAGTGTGGCAGCACTGTATATGTTTCTATGAGCAACATGGTTAACCACCTTCCACGGGACTTTGTTAAGAAGATCGTGCAGGTAAAACACTTGTTTTACTGATGAGGCAAGAATGAAAGGGTCATCTTCATACCAGGTAGTAGCAGTATTCACCGAAAATGTTCCGTACTGATCGGTCCTTGTGTTCTCCGGGCTAGTATCAAACCATCTACACTTGAACAAGTGCACTTTCATGCGGTTCCCATAAATTAGTTCAACAACTGAATGAAGGACACCGTAATAGTCAACGCCATCCTGCCCACCATGGACCATCACCCCACAATTCTGTGTTTTCAGTCGGTCGTCTCGATTTTCACATATAAATTTCACGCCATTGACCTGACACATCGAGTACACTTTTGAAGCAATCGGTTTCATCGCCAGGACCCTCAATTCGTTTGACCACTCTGGGCAACCATCATCTGCTACATGGTTCATCTGAAAACGTCCATATATTAATACGTACAGAAGAAATTATGTCATCTTGAAACCACAAAAGCACGTACATACATACATGCTATGTAAGGATATATATATAAAAATAGACATATACACATATACTTACCCATTGACCAAAGTAGTTTGCAAACGTCTTGTTGTGGTAATCAACATTTCCGGCAATAGCAGGGCAGTGAAGATGATAGTTTTTCCAATATTGTACTTCTTGACAGTTAATCAGTACCGACCAGTGGGCAATGGCTACCTCATTTCCATCCAACTTGTACGACTTTGGCAAGCTTCCCTGTACTACCACGTCACTGGAGATGATAGAAAGGTTGAACTGGGGTTCATCTATCGGCATATGTTGTTGGGGGTCCTCTACATTTTCGAGGTACACTTTGGTGTACGTTACACACTCGTGCGCAAGATATGCTTCAGCGATACACCCTTCAGGTGCATATTTATTCTTCACATAGTCCTTGTAGGCTCCCAATTGTCTACAAGTTAACAAGTACATGTTAACTTACTTAACCAGAAGTCATTACATATAAAAACCATAGGCAAACCAAATTTATGAATCATTTGTACCTTTCCATGGGATACATCCAAGTGTAGTGTACGGGACCGGTAAGCAACAATTGTTCGGGAAGATGGATCATCAGGTGCGGCATTATGTCGAAAAAATTTGGGGGAAATATCCTCTCAAGCTTGCACATGATAAAAATGATGTCATCTTGCATCTCCCTCAGGTCTGCTTTTTTAACTTCCCTGGTGCATAACTTCTGAAAGAATCTTGACAAGGCCACCAACGGCTCCACCACCTCTTTGGGCATGTACCCTCGAATGAAAATAGGGAAAAGGCGTTGAAGCAGTACATGGCAGTCATGACTCTTTAATCCGTACATCTTATTGTCCCGGAAGTTAACACACCTGCTTATATTTCCTGCATAGCCATAAGGATACCTGCATATATATATAGATGAAGCCATATATATGGACCAATTATATTTCTCGCATATAACCATATATACTCCGCTAAAAATTTAAGGACAAATTCATACATAGCCATAAGATCGAATATATACCTGACATTACTCAGCCACCGAAAAATTTCATGCTTATGCTTCGGCTTTACGGTGTACGGAGCTTGCGGCATTTTTCTCTTACCATCTCTTAACCACAAATGTTTCCGCACACCCATTGCTTTAAGATCAATGCGTGCCTTAGGGATGTCTTTTGTTTTCCCCTCCAAGTTAAGAACTGTGCCCACCACACTTTCACACACATTCTTCTCTATGTGCATGACATCTAGGTAATGTCTGATAGGCAACCTGGGCCAGTAGGAGAGTTCCCAGAATATGCTCTTGTGTGTCCAAAACTTATACCTTTCGGGCTTTTCTGGAATTGACGCCACTATGTCAGGATGATTGCTCAGCTGGCCAAAATCGTATTCATTCAACACTTCCAAAATTTCGTCCCCTGTCCATCGCCTGGGTGCCACACCAGTTTCAACAGTCCCATCAAACGCGTCTGGATCCTGCCTAAATGGGTGATCATATGGAAGCCAACAACGGTGACGCATCGAGACAATTTTACTGCAATGAGGACTGCAACAATCAACCGTCATGCACTCTGAACAAGCCCTGTAACCCCTGGTAACGTTGCCCGACAACATACCGCGGGCAGGAAAATCACTGATGGTGCCAACAAGCATGGCATGCATCTGGAACATCTCCTTTTTGAACCTATCGTAAGTGGGGTGGCCACACTCACTCAGGTACTTAAGCTCCTCAATCAAAGGCCTCAAATACACATCGAGACACTTTCCTGGATAACCCGGGCTCGGAATTAACAGAGTGAGCATATTGTATTCCTTCTTCATGCACATCCACGGTGGAAGGTTGTACGGTACCAAAATAACTGGCCATATACTGTATTGAAGACTCATGTTGCCAAAAGGGTTGAATCCGTCAGATGAGAGCCCTAGCCAAACATTTCGGACCTCTGCTGCAAAATGATCAAACTCCCTGACCATGTGCTTCCAAGCCTCTCCGTCGGAAGGGTGTATAAGGGTGTCATCGTCAGGCAAGTTCCTCTCAGCCCACCATCTCATTGCCTCGGCCGTGAAAGCACACATGAACAACCGCTCCAGCCTATCAATAAGCGGGAAATATCGAAGTATCTTCACAGCTTTCTTGTTGCCTGCAGGAGTCAACTTATACCTTTCTGTAAAACATACCGGGCAGGCTTCAAGGTCTTCGAGATCTTTTCCCCAGAAGAGAATACAATCATATCTGCATGCATGGATTTTGATGTAGGAAAGCCCAAGATCTTTCAGGATATGTCGCACCTTATGATGAGTGGTAGGAAGACGATGACCGGGTGGCAGTAGCGAAGCAGTCCACTTCAACCAAGAATCAACAGCTTTGACAGACATTTTGTTCTCCATTTTTAGCTGCATCACTCCCATCACACTTTCAAGAACAGTCTTACTACAACCGTCGTACAACGGAGTCTGTTGCAATGCAATCAGGTTGTTGTACTTGTCCATACCGCTTGTGTTGGCATGACCTCCAGGTAATGGTTCGACTGGCTCGATATGGGGGAAACCCTCAACGACGGGAGGGACATTTGGTGCTTCATCAGCAAATACACCGCTCTCATGAGGAAACATATCATTGATTAACATCGATGTTGGATCATAGGATGAACTGCCCCTCTCAGCAAAATGTCCATAATCATAGCGTGGACTGGCCCTCTCACCAAATTGTCCATGATCATGCGGACCCGCTACCGATGTTTCACCGTGATAAATCCAACAAGTGTACTTATCCCAAAACCCGTATTTACTCAGGTGCCTCTGCACTTTATCAATGGGAAATCGAAATCGATCGCTGAAACACTTACATTCTTTACACGGGCAATAATGAAGTGTAGTGTCTCCACAATTAGCCTTCACAAAATCCACAAAACTCCTAATTCCCTCGTGATATCTGACATCCCATCTTTCGAGGCTCATCCAACTCTTGTCCATCCTGAAAATTCTAACAATTTTACCTATTAATTATATATATATACACACATTCACTACTAATAATCGACGTGATCTCTCAATTCAACTCTAATTAAATCAACACATGCATATGTATATATATCGATCTAATCTCTGAATTCGATTCAGTACTCGATGATAGTACGTATTCAGTACTCGATGATAGTACTCAATGATATATCGATCTAATCTCTGTTAAGCCTGGCTCCGATAACAATACGATAATACCAGTCATTGATTCAGACACAAGATTAACTACAAGCTGTTTTCTCGTTTCGGTGACCGTACATCAACAACATTTCATATATATATATATATATATATATATATCTCACGAATTGGATTTGATCAACACACACACACACACACATATATATACCACATATACGTATATATACACCTACGTACCTATATAAATAGCTTCCCGACTGATCGAGTTTTCGACGCCCGCCTTAATTTTGACAATATACCGAATAATGATCGATTTCAGAGCGTACGTTTTCCTTCTTTCGATTTCTCTGGATTTTTTTCGCTCAAAATGATTGAATGATCGAGCTGCCCGATCCGGCATCTAATATAAGACACATTGCCGGCGACGGAGTAAGTCGCCGGAAATGAACACATTACCGGCGACTTTACGCCGGAATCTCGCCGGTAATGTGCCCTAGACATTACCGGCGACTCCAACCGTCGCCGGCAATGTCTAGGGCACATTTCCGGCGAGATTCCGGCCGGAAAATCGCCGGTAATGTGCCCTAGACATTGCCGGCGACGGTTGGAGTCGCCGGTAATGTCTAGGGCACATTACCGGCGATTTTCCGGCCGGAATCTCGCCGGTAATGTGTGCCTAGACATTGCCGGCGACGGTTGGAGTCGCCGGCAATGTCTAGGCCACATTACCGGCGAGATTCCGGCCACATTACCGGCGACGGAGTAAGTCGCCGGTAATGATGGACATTACCGGCGACTCTTCCGGTCGCCGGCCTTGTTGGCCGGAATCTCGCCGGTGATGACTCATTTTCTTGTAGTGTAAGGTAATTTGGGATGCTCTGTATAAGACTTACTACGATGAATCTGATGAAACCCGAATTTTTAAGCTTCATCATCTGTGCTATACGATGAAGCAGAATGGACGACCTCTCTCAACATACTACAACGAGCTTATTGAATGGCTCGATGAAATGGACCAACGTATGACACACTCTCAAGAAACGGTTGATGGTGTTGTGAATGAATCCTCTTGTATGACTCGCCAGAGTGTTTATATGCTTTTGATGGGACTAGATGTTGAATTTAGTCAAGTTTGTGAAGAGCTTTTGAGGAGAGAACAGAAGCTGGACCTTGAACTAACATATGCCCATGTCAAACACTTCCACAACAATCAAACTGCCATCTCTTCACCTCCTCCATGTGAGGCTTCTATCATGGCTGCTTCCTCTTTCTCAACAGCTAACGCTGCCCAGTCCCAGCGCCGCCAAGGTCCTCCACATGAATTCTTTGGCCCTCCTTGCTCTGGTGCAAAACCTCATACTAAAAACCCACACTTCACATGTACTCATTGTAAGGAGGTTGGTCATACAAAGGAACGATGTTATGAGCTTGTTGGATATCCTGAATGGTGGGATTTTACTAGAAGACCTCGTAAGAGCACCCCGAAAGCAACTGTAACCACCACTGAATCTCCTGCTCAACTATCGGCACTCGTCGTTGAAATAGGTAACAGAGGTAAGGCATCCTCTCTTACCACATTATCTGTGGATAGATCTTAGAGAATTGATACTGGTGTTACTGATCATATGATAAATAATCCTAGTGTAGTTGATACCATTAAAACTTCTCCTGAACATGTTGTGTCTACTGCTGATGGTTCTCCTTCGCCTGTTCTTGGTGAAGGATATGTACAACTCTCTTATGAACTGACCCTTGATTCTGTTCTTATTGTCCCTTCTCATGGTTATAACCTATTATCTGTTAGTAAGATCACTAGGGCACTATCTTGCTCTGTAACCTTTTATCCCGATTTCTGTATTTTTCAGGACATTCTGATAAGGAGAACTCTGGGTTATGGTGTTAGAAGGGGAAAATTATACTACCTGG
Source organism: Geum urbanum (assembly GCA_946800695.1). Classification (NCBI taxonomy): domain Eukaryota; kingdom Viridiplantae; phylum Streptophyta; class Magnoliopsida; order Rosales; family Rosaceae; genus Geum; species Geum urbanum. Next base: position 7,088,029 of record OX327006.1, read on the forward strand.
AGTTGATAAGCAGTGGACAACAACAGATTTGTCAAGCAAGCAGTATAAGTAGCCTGAATAAAGCCAAGGAAACTGTGTGGCTATGACATTGACACTTAGGCCATTTGAATTTTGGATATCTTAGGAAATTGCAACCTCAATTATTTTCAGTTGTTGATAAATCTGATTTCAAGTGTGATGTATGTGAACCGGCCAAGAGCCACCGTATTACGTATTCCCCAAGTTTGAATAAAAGTTCTGTTCATTTCTTGAAAATTCATTCGGATGTTTGGGGTCTTGGAAGAATTTCTTCTCGTTCTAGATTTCGCAACTTTGTGACTTTTATTGATGAATGCACCAGAATAACTTGGGTCTTCTTGATGAAGTGTAAAAGTGAAGTATATGCCACATTAGTTGAATTTCATAAGATTGTGGCAACTCAGTATCAGCAGCAGATCAGAATTCTTCAATCTGATAATGGTGGAGAATAAGTGAATGACAACATGTCAACTTATTTGGGTGTTCATGGGATCCGGCACCAAACTTACATTGCATATACTCTCCAGCAGAATGGCTTGGCTGAAAGAAGAAATTGACAATTAGTGGAAGTTGTTCGTGCCCCGGCTTTGGTATGAACGTCCCACACAATCTTTGGGGAGAAGCTTTCTGTTTTGCGGCTTACTTGATCAATCGCACCCCATCTCGTGTCATTGAGTTTCAGAATCCGTATTAGAAGTTGCATGAGTTGTTGACAACACCATCTCAGCCAAATTTGGAGCTAAGAGTATTTGAGTGTACTGTATATGTTCACATCAACAAATAGTTGTGAGGCAAGCTTGATCTGTCCACTGTGAGGTGTGTCTTTGTTGGCTATGCAGAATTTCAAAAAGGTTATCGTTGTTATGACCCGCTCCATAAAAGATGCATGTTTTATTGGATTTCTCCTTTCGTGAATCTGTTTCATATTACTCAGGGGGAGCTTCAGAGCCTTCCCTTCAGGGGGAGAGAAGTATATGTGAAGGAAATCCTCTGAACATGCCTGAATTTGAAGAATTGGAGAAGTTGGAAAGAAGCTTTGAAGTTGTTGAAAATTCTGGAAATTCAAAAGATGACCCGAGAGCCTCCTTCAATGGATAGAAGGAAACTCTTGATCCATCGAAAGCTTCACAAAGAATGAACCAGGGAACATCCTTCGATGGATCGAAGGACATTCACGATCCATCGAAAACTTGAGATGAGATGAACTAAGGAACACCCTTCGATCCATCGAAGGATATTCTCAATGGATCAAAGCATGCACCTGAAACGAACCAGGGAGGTACCTTTGATGCATCAAAGTATACCATCGACCCATTGAAAACTGGACCTGAAGCTGAAACGTCACAGCCTTCTTTTGCATTGAGATCCCTTGAAGACCCTCTTTCTACTCCATCAACTGAAGAGTCTTCCCAGAATGTCTCTCCTGAGGTACGTATTAATAAAAATGAATTGGGTAGTGTAGAAGTTAGTATACCTAGGAGGTCACAACGGAAAACAAAATGGGTTCAAAAGAAACAATATGAATCATCCATAAAAGCCAAAGTCAAATATCATATTGCTAGCTTTATATCTCACCATAGGTTTTCTGGATCACGTGCACTTGTTGTTAATCAATTATCTACAGTATCTATACCCAGTAATTTGCAGGATGCCTTGACGGATTCAAAAGGGAAGCAAGCTATGAATGAAGAATTGGAAGCCCTACAACAGAATGGAACGTGGGAGCTTGTTCCTCCCCCACCTAGAAAGAAGACAGTTGGGTGTAGATGAGTATATGCAGTGAAGCTAAAGGCAGATAGAAACATCGATCGATATAAAGCTCGTCTAGTTTCAAAAGGCTACACTCAGCGTTATAGAGTAGATTATCAAGAGACATTTACCCCAGTGGCAAAGATCAGCTTTGTAAGCATCCTCATAGCTTTAGCAGCAAGACATAACTGGCCATTGCACCAATTCGATGTGAAGAATGCTTTCTTAAATGGAGAATTGGAGGAAGAAATGTACATGGATATTCCTCCAGGTGTTAACTATAAGCCATGTGATGTTGGAAAAGTCTGTAGATTGAAGAAGTCATTGTATGGATTGAAGCAGTCTCCCAGAGCTTGGTTTGGGAGATTTTTTTTGGAGCCATGAGGAAGTTTGGAGATTGACAGAGCAACTCTGATCATACCTTGTACTAGATCTTCTTACTGAGATTGGAAAATTGGATTGTAAACCTGCTCATATGCCCATTGAGATGAGCACAAGCTGGAATTGAGTCTTGGAAAGGTTCCAACAAACAAAGGCAGGTATCAAAGATTAGTAGGGAGGTTAATCTATTTGTCACACACTCGATCTGATATTGCATATGATGTAAGTGTTGTTAGTCAGTTCATGCATGATCCTAGTGAAGAGCATATGGAAGCTGTGATGCAAATACTCAGGTACTTGAAGTCTTCACCTAGAAAAGGTCTATTATTTTCCAAGGATGGTGAGTTTGGTGTCACAGGATATTCCGATGCAGATTCGGCTAGTGACAGAAAAAATAGGGCGTCTACATCTGGGTACTTCACATTTATTAATGGAAGTTTAGTAACTTGGCGCAGTAAGAAGGAAAATATGATTGCCCGTTCTAGTGCTGAAGTTGAATACCGAGGAATGGCAAATGGAGTTTGTGAACTGTTGTGGATTCGAAATGTATTGAAAGAGTTATGATTCAAGCTCCATAAGGCTATGGATTTACATTGTGACAATACAGTTGCAATTGAGATCGCTCATAATTCTGTACAGTATGATCAAACCAAGCATGTAGAGATTGATTGACATTTCATCAGGGATCACCTTGATAAGAAGAATATACGTTTCCCTTTTGTAACGTTTGAGGAGCAGTTGGCGGATGTACTCACTAAAAATTTGTCACACCATGCATTTGCTGGATGGATTGACAAGTTGGACTTGATTGAGATCTATACACCAACTTGAAGGGGAGCGTTGGAAAATATTATTGTGAATATTCTTTTGTAATTAGAATTAAAGTTGTATAGATGTAATAATAACGTAAATTTTCTTTCCTATTAGGATACCACTTGCACATCTTTATTAATCCAAAAATTGGGATGAATGAATTATCAAATTCTCCCTGAAACATAATTCTACTTACATATCAAATTAACAACATTCAATTTTTGGGTTTTGGTCGCCCAACTATTCTTACCTGTACATGTGTTCTAATTCGAAGGACTATAATGTACAAGCATCGATCTTTTCGTTTTTCAATTTCCGTTGTTAAGAATTTCAAAGAAGAAATAGAATAAATAAACTCGAAGAAGAAGAAGAAGAATCAAGAAAATATGAATGCTTGGGTATTGAACTTGATGATTAATTTTATTGTTCTTCATCCGTCACTGATCGACTTGATCCGAAATCTGGAAAGTAATGGAAGAAGAAGAAAAAATCTGGGGAAATTTGACCCGCATGCAAACCATTCGGGTAAATTTGAACGGCACATCCTTATTTTCCTTTGAACTAACGGATTGCCGACATGTGTCGGTCCACATTTTTACAATCTCACGGGCGTTCACCTCTGATCCAGCATATATATATACACGTGAGTATATTACTTATGCAATGTTTCATCCAATTTGATATTCGTTTGAGCTTCCATAATCGTGATTTGCCACATATAGACATTAACGATTCCGGTTGGACAGATTACAACTCATTCATTGGTTTGAGGTAGTTAGTATCTTAACATATATCATCAAATTGGATGACATTTTACAGAAGTGATCTATACACTAGTATCTACAAACTGAATAGTAGAGATGTCGTTATGTTTCCAAAAAGTGAGCCAAATAAAGAAAAAATAAGAAATCTGCATTTCTTAATAAATGTGGACGTACTTGTAATGCTTCTTTAAAGTTTATCTATGAATGAATAAAGTAGATCATATATCTTGCGTATATATTTTCTCCTTCAACAATTTATGATTATTTTTAAATCTCTAATGATTATTTTAGTAATAAAAAAAAGTTATGGTTGACAACATGGGTTTGCATAATAATAGTATATATATATACATATATATATATATACACACACACGTGAGAATATCACATATGCAAAGTTTCATCCAATTTGATATCCGTTTGAGCTTCCATAATCATGATTTGCCGCATATGAACATTAACGATTCCGGTTGGACAGATTACAACCCGTTCTTTGGTTTGATTTAGTTAGTTATCTTAAATAGATATAATCAAATTGGATGAGATTTTACATAAGTGATCTATACACTAATATCTACAAACTGAATAGTAGAGATGTCATTATGTACTTACTTGATAATCCTTATATATATATTTGGCAAAGTCATAACAGATGTCGCTTAAGTTGATCAACCCCAACGGATGAGAGAGAGAGAGGGAGAAGGAGAGAGAGAGAGAGAGAGAGAGAGAGAGAGAGAGAGAGAGATAGAGAGAGAGAGAGAGAGAGAGAGAGAGATAGAGTACTACCAGAAAAAAACACTTAGACGACGATGCAGTTTCGTCATCTAAGAAGCCTTTTTCATCGTGTAAAAACTAGACGATAAAACTTTCATTGTGTAAGTTTCTTTGTTTAAGTTGCATAGTGTAAGTACCTAGATGACAGAATTTTCTTGTTTCGTCGTCTAAGTGGTCAGTAAGACACGACGAAAAAATTTTCGTTGTCTCAGTTTTTAAACGACGAAATATTACAGACCAAGACGACGAAACAGTTCGATGCCTAAGTTAACTTAGTAGACGAAATATTTCATCGGAATGTTAGATGACAAAACTTTTCGTCGTCTACATGTATGTTTTACACAATGAAACACTTCGTCATCTATGTAATATGTCTTACACAAAGAATTTGTTAGATTCGTCGTCTAAGTAGTTTGACCAAGACGACAAAAACTCATCGTCTTAATTTTGACACCTAGACGATGACAGTTTTCTTTCCATCATCTTTTGAGGTATTTTTAATTTTTTAAAAGAAATTAATAAATCTAATATATTAAATATTAAATTAATAAATTTATTCAAAAATTAACTATTAATAATCGAATATATTAGATATTAAATTTGTACATAATTAACTACGTACATATTATATACATACTAAACATAACTAAACTCCTGCTAACCCACGACACTAGCAGTAGTTTGAACCCCGTTCATTCCCCCCGTGCTCGGATCGTCGTCGACATCGTGTCCATGAGGATCCCAAGGCGTGACAATCAGATGAAAAATAAAATTGGCATTTATCCTTAGCTCAGACGACAGAGCGGCGAATAAGTGATCCATTTGATCCATCCGAGCTGTCGCTGCTTGACTCTCCTCCCGGGCTTACGAGCCTCCTCTTGGGCCGCTTATAGGTGCTCCTCATTAGCCGCCACATTCAAACTCCAACTCCTGACGACTTTCTCAAATCTCGCTCTACATTTTGTCGAAGACCACGAACCTCTTTCCCTGTTTGACGGTCGAAGACTGCATCTGCAATATCTATCTGAGTCTTCTGCAAAAGAATAGGCATATCTTCAAGCGTCATCTCTGGCACTGCATCTCCATCACTTTCTCGTTGGTCATTTGTTTCAACCTCTCCTGAAATTAACATGAACAATCTATAAATGTCAAAAAAAAATTTGACATAATTTTCCCTAAAAATGGAGGAAACCAAAAACCTGCACGAAAACGAAAACACTTCGAATAACCGTGGGCACCGATTCCCATCTCTATTTCTCAAGTTCATGATCATATTTTATTTAGCCAACTAAACCAAATTCCAAGAGAATTGAACCAAATTTTATGTCCTAATTAATCATGATCCAAATTCTTCAAACCAACAGTAAAAGTACATTCAATTAATTTGGGAAAAATTGTTACTGACGACATGTTGAGTCCTGAGATATTCATCCTGGCCGAGCCTAGAGTAAGCAGAAATACTGTCATTAATCAGCGAGAATTTTGAAATCTTTTGACAGTGTTCCACCGCGATGTTGAGCATCTTGCCGGAGTCCGATCCGTGGTGCAAATGTTTCTGGTCACGATTAGTTGTGTTCTTATCTGATCTTAAATTTTTTAAAATAATGTAAATTTAATAATAACTATTAATCAATGCAACTTTCCTTAAGACAGTTATCAACGTAGAACATTCAAAAACTTAAAAAATATCCGGCGTCAATCAAATAATTTAAGTAGTAAAATTATTTCAACCATGGACATAACAGTAAAATGGTTATTTCATGATAAAGAAAATATAAGATTTAGCTACACACCCGCAAATTAAACAAAATTGCTTTTCCATAACCTCCTTCCCCACTTCGACCATCACTATGCATTATTAAACAGTTAATCATTATTCAATAGTCTTTTTTTTATATGTTATTGTTCAGTGATCTTCTTTTATAGCATATCTTTGCATGTGTAAAAGCATGTACACAACATGTTATATCGAACTAGATTATTTATTATACATAACTATTATTTACACGGCTGCAAGATTTCTAAGTTTGGTGACTAAATGACAGTGGTTTTGTGCAATTACAAGGAGGAAAGTTACTTGCATATATTATAAGAACTTGATAGTATCATTCTTTATAGTAACTATTATATATATTAATTACACTAAAGCAAAGAACTACATTTAAACGAATTTGACAAAAAGTGTACAATCAACCACTTTCACTCGTCTTCCCTTTTATTTTTGAACTCCTTTGGAGTGTTTCTGGGAATTTCCTTGTACAACTCGTGCAATCAGTACTTCTAATCCTTGTAGATATTTTGAGTGGTCTTGTTTATGTAGGCCAACATCTCCGAAATATGATCGACATTAAAATGTACTGAACAAAAAATATGTTTAAAAAAATTAAGAACAATACTCTATTACAGGGACTCTGTGAAACATTCTGAACATGTCATCGTCGGGGAGTTCTTCTTAAGAAGGGGATATCATACGTACGTGGCTTCGTAAAATACCCTGATCCATTGAGAAGTCAAACTGGTCAGTTTCCTTCCATCAGGGCATCCGGTGAATGTATTTAACGGCACATTGATCTTTTTCTCCCCTATTGTCTTTTTGAGGTTCTCGGCTTTGCTTCCATTGCAAATTCCCTAAGTACATTTGGGGGGTGGAAGTGAGGGGTTCCTCATATTTCGTCGTCTCGCGCTAATGCAAGCAGCATCGTCATCGGAAGATTGAGACGGTTGTTATGACGTCGAGGCATCCGGAGCGGGAATCTCTTTGTTGACCGTATAGTCTATCGATGCTTCATTGGGAGCATGTGGAATCCTACCTGACCTATTAGTAGGCGCGCTAGCTGTACCAGACTCATCTGACAGTTGGGTTTGCGGTTGAGCCCAACCCATTTGTCATTCTATGGATTGATAATACGCATCATTCTCTTCTTCTCTTCTTAACGGTTTACAATAAAAACCAAACATCAACCATTATGTCCAAAACCTATATCTACCAAACTCTCCATAACTTACATTAACCAAAACTGTCCAAAACGGAAAAACTCTTCCTAATTAACCATACGACAACATTAACACATATTGTCAAACAATACTGCAACACATATACATGTCAATTCATCCTCTCAAATCCAAACACACAAACCACAAACCTTAGCACAAACCACAAATCGGAACAGTCCATTACATCATCTGTTTTATCCAAAGTTACATCCCTAACTAACATCATCACTAACATAGTAACCATAATCTGACTTCTTAGACCATAATCTACATAACCCATTATAATCAACATAATCAAAATTACAGCCCTAATCCATTACCGTAGCCATTATAGCCATTACAGCCCTAATCCATTATAATCAACATAATCCTTACAACCCTAACTAAAACAATCCATTACCGTAGCCATAATCAACATTCCATTACCCTAGATGCAACTTACAGTCTTACACCAAGATTGTCAAAGGAGGATGCATTCATGACATCCTTGGGCAACGAATAATCTTAAATATAAAGATTCCTAAGGCTATGATGCTGATTAGCTAAACCAGCTGCTGATAAGTGCCGTGGTTGAGTAAATCATGTATGAGCATTTTCATACAAATTGTAAATTGACGAGGTATCGAACAAGATTAAAAGATCCAATGAATGAACAAATTAGAATTGTCAAACTTACACCGTTCATGTTAATAAGTGATGAATTTTGATTTTAAATTCTTTAACAATTTTTTATTTTGCAAAAAATTTACATATAGGATTTACAGATTTACTCATAATTATCTGACTATCTAATGCACATTATATATTAATTATAGTTGAAAAGTAGTCAAATAAAAAAATAATCACCAAGTACTCATTAGATTAAAGAATTCTCCGTATAACCAATCATTTTTGCTCAAACTTCAATGTAAATACAAATTGTATTTATGTTGTATTTAATACAAAGTTTGGCCAAAATTGCATGTCCTCCGCTTGAAAACAAAACTAAGAGCAACTCCAACAACTTTCTTAAAACAGAGAAAAAATAAAATTTTGGAGAATATTGAACATTTTTCACTCTAACAGCTTCCTCATCTCATTCTCAAAAATAGAGAAAGACACGATAGAGAAAATAACATTTTTTAAATTTATAACAACCTTTAAAATTTTGGGGAAGAAGCTATTATTAATATTTTATGATTCTTAATGTCTCACAAATCTCCCTTAAGCACTTTTTTGTAAGTTTTAATAAAAAAATAAAATATTTTATTGTTATAATAAAAAAGATGTATTAATAATAAATGTATAAATTTTTAAAATAGAGAAGATATTAAAGTTGAAGTTGAAACATAATTTTTTTTGAAGATTTCAACTTTTATGTTTTTATTTTACAAAAATTATAAAAAAAACTGTTAGCGCTGCTGTGAAGGGCGCTGGGAGTCGATGTGGCCAGAGTTGGCTGGGAAATTCTCAGCAACAGGAATTAATGTTGTTTTTAATCGAAACGAGTTAAAGCTAATGCAACTAGTTAGCTAGATATATAGTTATAAAGTTATAGTGGATCGAGAATAGTAATATAATGTATTTTAACTAATGAGCTGATCGAGTTACCAAAAGACAAGAAGAAGATTATGAAGAGAATCGAAGCCAGTTCCGTATGTCTGCAATTTGAGATGACATGAACTCTTTAGAACACTCTAAAGGCCAGCATTACACTGTAGCCGGTTAAAGAAGAGCAAAACTACGTACTTAAATCTCTCATACAATCTGTCTGGTTCAAATAAGACGACATTGGCATGGAAAAAGTCTGGCTTGCCCTAGCTATTATCCAAAAGCCAGAAAATCTAAAACTTTAAGCGCCCTTTGGAGCTAAATACTTACAAATTAGCCATCCTTTCATTTTCAATTTTCTCTTTGATTTCCAATCGATCGAATTATTGCCACAAATAAAGTTTGATCGAAACACATTGCTTTTTGCTTGAGTGTGACTTCTAATTAAGAACAACGAGACGTACGTTAATTAGTCTTGTGTAGAACCATCGACAATGATGATGTGGAAAATGATGGTCGCAAATCTAGATGTGCAACTATATTCACATATAATTTATTTTTGAAAATACTCAAATTTTAAAAATAAAAGCCTCTTCATTTTATGCATTCGAATTTAATTTGTTGATTTTGGTGGTCACAATTTGAAAGCATCAATCACATTATATATTTACGTTTTGAAATTATCGAAAACCTTATGCATACAGTGATTTGTTAGTTAATTTATCTAGTTGACGATACAAGAAATATGAATTTTAACCCATTATTTGTGTCACAACGAGATGCGTTTGTATTCAAGCTGCTCAATGACCTACTGCCTGATAAAATTCCTTTCCGAACTATGACCAGGTACATTGCACCTAGCTAGCTACTATAACAATTATCAACTGGAGGGCATTGCACCATTGTACGTCATTATATTCACAATTAGTTGGAATTTCAGAGGATATATGAATGTGGATCTAAAATTTTCATTACAGTATTTGATATATTGCTGTGGTTTCCAAAAATAGAAACGGACTTTTGTAGATGTAACTGTGCAATAGTTGTCCATCTTGTCAATGCATGCATGCGTACGCCGGCAGAATTATATATTTTAGCTCCATTTTTCTCAAGACAGAGAGAAAAAGAAGAAGAGAAAAACATGAAAAGAGGAGAAAGTGTAAGCATTCATACGTCAAGGGAGAAAGTGTAAGAATCTCATTCCAAATGTTTTTCAGTCGGTTCATTATATTAGCTAGATTTTCACGATTTATGCACAACATTTCTACATTCTGAATGAAGGTCTCCAAATTATTCGTGTTACGTTGGCCTAAATATATATATATATATATAATTATTCGTGTTGGTTGGTTAGGGATTTGGTATAAAATATTAGGTTAATAGTTTACATTAGTTGGACACATGTAGCATGGGGCTTAATTAGTCTCTGTAATCCAACCAAGTCGAAATACAGGGTGTCACGATAGCTAAGTAAGGGTTTGATAAACTTTCTGGTTTAAGTCTTTGCTAGCTAGCTAATTGATGTTATTAGTACCAACGCTGCAGGTTCAAGTTACGTCAGACCTGAAGTCCCAATTATAATCAAGGAGGATGACATAGGCATCATATTTTATACTCAAATCTTTAAAGAAAGCAGGCCGGGGATCAATTCATGCTAAAACTCACGAAAATAATAGCTTATTTTAATGAGAATTTCGAATCTGTAATTAGTTGTTCCATGATATAAGTTAATCACTATTAGCTGAATTATTTTTAGATAAAATGCATGGACATTGTGTCGGAAATTTCTGAATCGGATATTATTTGTTTACTTTTTTAAAGTTGAGACAATAATTTCTGTAAGGACGAACATATGATGTGTTTCTGGTTTGGTGATGATCTACCTGACTTGACTGCTTGCATGTGATCTAAATTCGTTGAGGATAAGCTTTATGGGGATATTCCTACCCTATTAATTAATTCCTACACATTTTTCTCACTTACCGATTTCTGATATATAGTGAGGACCAATAATGTCCCAAAATCACCGATCAGCGACACGTAAGTCAGGAGAGCATCCTAGTAATACATGCGTGGATGGCTGAAAAATGCACTACGTAGGAATAGTGTACATTGACTTGGAATAACAATTGAAGTTTCAAGGTTGCAACTTTGTAAACTTGTATGTATCGACAACCGAAAAATGGTGTAAGCTTGTAAAAAGACATTACTTACTCAATGTACTCAACAACGACTCATGTAGAAATACTCGATAAAAAAAAAGTAAAAAATTTGACTTGAAAATTTTCAATGTGGATAAGCATCGATTGATGATAGTCTTAATTAGGGGTGGGATTCAGGCGGTTTGGTTCGGTTTTTGCTAAAAACCATAACCAAACCGTAATATTTTTTTCGGTTCGGTTCGGTTCGGTTTTTCAATTTTTTTTTAAAAAATCGTGACTATTCGGTTCGGTTTGGTTCGGTTTTTTCTTTCGGATTTTTTCGGTTTCTTTCGATTTTTTACATAAATGTATAAAAAAACAACTTTTGAATAAATAACTAAAAAATTGTCTATAAAATTTCTTTTTTTGAGTTGTCTAACATTTTAATTAGATTCTATGAGAGAAATTGAGAATAATTGTGCATAAAGAAATTAGGATTTTAGGAGTTTAAGGTTTTTGTTTTGCATATATTTATATAATATATTACAAAATTTCTAAAATGATATCTATTTATACATACTTCGGTTTTTCGGTTCGGTTCGGTTTTTATAAATTAAAAACCATAACCGAACCAAATATTTCAGTTTTTTTCGGTTTCAGTTTTTTTTTGGTTTGGTTTTTTTTGGGTACAGTTTTTTTGGTCGCGGCTCGGTTTGGATCAGTTTTTTTTTTCGGTTTTCGGTTCAAATGTCCCACCCCTAATCTTAATAGATAATTCGATGGATACCGGACAACTGTCTTCCCATAATAGAAGAGATAAACAATACACAACTATAAACATCGATAAACAATTAAGAAAATTTCACTCCTTTCAGTCATTTCTCTCAATCTCTCATCGAATCTGCCAACCAGCTCAAGAACTAGAATGCCGGAAATGGATTATCGTTAGCAACGTATGATGACACCACATAACAAAACTACAAGGTCTCCCGTTATGATGACAGTTAAAAGCTTAGAAAGCTACGGTAAAAAAAGGTAAAGATGAGGACACCACAAAGTGGATAAACCTCACCATGAAAATAGGAAATAAGAGAGAAACAACGAACTACGTGTAACCACGTGTTGGGTACGTAGACGACAGAGCCTGTGGGTCCCAGAGGTACCCAGATGAGCCACTGATGACGATAAACACTACAATAATTTTTTTTTAAAAAAACGAAAAAGAAGAAAATAATAGAACTGTGAACAAAAAAAAACGTCGCCGCTTGTTTAAGTTAAGTTAAGTGGGTCCGATGACGCACTGCAGATCCCCTATAAATACGTGGCCGGAGACGAAGAGTACTCACTCCCTTCAGAAACCGAATCATTGCTTACTACGTGTTTGGTACCCTAAATATTGCAGCGCCTTACGTGTTGTTGCCTCCTGGTTCCACTCCACAAACACTGACTGACCTCCGTCTCTGGCCATCCATCCAAACACTTTCCTTTTTCCTCTCTTCTTGGGTTTGTTTGTTGTTCTCTGCCTCTTTTTTTCTTCCCGGTTTCTTTGAGTTTGTACTTTTCCGACAATGTGTGGAATTCTTGCCGTTCTGGGTTGCTCTGATGACTCTCAGGCCAAGAGGGTCCGTGTTCTCGAGCTTTCTCGCAGGTAATGACAAAACCAAAACCGAAGCTTCTTCTTTTGTTTGTAGCTGGCTAGATAGTTCATAACGAATTTGTGACATGGTCATATGCATGCATGTAAAGCATGTTAATGTCGTTGTAGACATACCAGCTTTTGTTCTTCTGTCTTAAACGTAGAAAAAGAAGAAGTTCATAGCTAGCTAGCTACCTGAATTAGCTTTGGTTTAAGGAAAATATAAGCAGTATTGTCACAGTAAAAATACTGTAGTTCTTCCTGGAGAAGTGTGGCTTGTTCCAATCAAAGCTTTTTGATTCCTTTTGATTTACAGGGTATGATTTGTTTTTCTGGGACCCAAATTCATGTCAAAGTGTCAAACCATTTGTTTTTTTAAAGGGTCACCAACTCACAATGAGTGGGATGCAAAAGGACGAGAAGGTTGATAAATTTACTGAATTGACCTTGTTTGTGTTTGCAACTGTTTTAGGTTGAAGCACCGTGGTCCTGATTGGAGTGGTCTGTACCAGCATGGAGACTGTTTCTTGGCCCATCAGAGGCTGGCCATTATTGATCCCGCTTCTGGTGATCAACCTCTGTTTAATGAAGACAAGTCCATTGTTGTCACGGTAGGACATAACACACCTATATGCGTGTCTGATCTAGCTTAATGAATGAAGTCTAATAATTCATGTGTATTCCCGGCTTAGTTTGTATTTAGAATTCAATTATTGATGAAGGGTATGTGCTGTGAATCATCAGGTCAATGGAGAGATTTACAACCATGAGGAACTGAGGAAGCGTCTGCCGAATCACAAGTTCCGAACCGGCAGTGATTGTGATGTCATTGCTCATCTGGTGAGTCACCTGAATAAATCCTGTGATCCAATTATGTTCCAATGTTTGATCAAGTTGTGGGATTTTGAATTTGATATTTGATGGACATGTGTTGAGTATTAAGTAGGATTAACATGTTGGTTTGCATCAGCAAGGTTTCATTGACATGTTTTACCTGATGTGTTTTAGTATGAAGAGTTTGGGGAGAGCTTTGTGGGAATGCTCGATGGCATGTTCTCCTTTGTGCTGTTGGACACACGCGACAACAGCTTCATTGTTGCTCGTGATGCTATTGGAATCACTTCCCTATACATGGGATGGAGTCTTGATGGTAACATTATATTTCTTCAGCAACTCCCCTGTTTCTGATGCAATTACATCTTGATCTTCTGCTTTTGTCTTGATTATGTATTTGACAGTGAGTCACATTCTTTCTGATGTCTAGGCTCAATCTGGATATCATCCGAACTGAAAGGGTTGAATGATGATTGCGAACACTTCGAGTCCTTCCCACCTGGTCACTTGTTCTCTAGCAAAACTGGAGAACTAAAGAGGTGGTACAATCCTCCTTGGTTCACAGAGACCATTCCCTCTGCCCCATATGATCCTCTTGTTCTGAGGAATGCCTTTGAAAGCGTAAATTTCTCCACTTGCAACCTCATATGCCTTGATTTTTTTATATGTCCTTCATTCAGATGTTATACAGACTATAGTAACTGGATCTTAGTAGCTAACATGCTGAATTTTATACATGCAGGCTGTGATCAAAAGGTTGATGACTGATGTGCCTTTCGGAGTTCTGCTTTCCGGAGGATTAGATTCATCCCTGGTGGCCTCTATCACGGCTCGTCACCTGGCAGGCACAAAGGCTGCCAAGCAATGGGGAGCACAACTCCATTCTTTCTGTGTTGGACTTGAGGTGAGATGAGATATATAGTTTCAGGGTGACAATATACTTTTTGGTTCATTAGTGCTTCTCTCTGTTCTTAATCTAGTTTCTTTATACAATGAACAGGGTTCACCAGATTTGAAGGCTGGAAAAGAAGTTGCAGACTATTTGGGAACAGTTCACCATGAGTTCCATTTTACTGTTCAGGTATCTTTACAAAACTGACTAAAATGATAAGAATAGTTTGCTTCTATATGTATCAGTAGCCGAAGTACTAATCCATTTCCACTTGCTGTGTGATAGGATGGAATTGATGCCATAGAGGATGTTATATACCACGTTGAGACATATGATGTCACCACTATTCGAGCCAGCACCCCTATGTTCCTCATGTCACGAAAGATCAAGTCTTTGGGGGTTAAGATGGTGATTTCTGGTGAGGGCTCTGATGAGATTTTTGGTGGATACCTGTACTTCCACAAAGCACCCAACAAGGAAGAGTTTCACCGTGAAACTTGCAGAAAGGTACTATCTGCTTTATCTCCTTGCATCAAAATATAGATAGCGATCCTTGGGGTTGGAATAACCAGGATTTGCTCTTTTGTTGTATGCAGATCAAGGCACTGCACATGTATGATTGCCTTAGAGCAAACAAATCTACATCTGCTTGGGGATTAGAAGCACGAGTCCCTTTCTTGGACAAGGAGTTCATCAATGTTGCAATGAGCATCGATCCAGATTTCAAGCTTGTAAGAACCATGAATGAAAAATATATTTTGGTTCTTCTTCTAAAGTTTCAATTTTTAAAAGCACAATTGTAATCACTTGGAAATTTCAATCATGTATAAAATTTCAGATCAAGAAGGATGAAGGAAGGATTGAGAAATGGGTCCTGAGGAAGGCCTTCGATGATGAGGAGAAACCGTATCTGCCAAAGGTATATGTTCTTTCTTTTTTAAGTAATACAGTTTGTGAAGGTGTAATCACTTTTTCATGTTTGGTGCGAGACTAACACTACTTGTATGATGCCTGCAGCACATTCTCTATAGACAGAAAGAGCAGTTCAGTGATGGTGTAGGCTACAGCTGGATTGATGGTCTCAAAGCCCATGCTGCTACACATGTACACATCTTTAAATCTTGTTGCAGATCTTTAGCTTGACTCGACCACTTATTGGCCTTAAAAACTGTACTTGCAGGTGAATGATAAGATGATGCAGAATGCTGCACATATCTTCCCACACAACACTCCCACTACAAAGGAAGGCTACTACTATAGAATGATATTCGAGAGGTTCTTCCCACAGGTAATACACCACTAGAAGCTTTTTCGATTCATTGTTTTTCGTTGACATATATACACGGATGGTAGGGAGCTAACTACTGTTGCTTATGATTTGGTGTTGGCAGAACTCGGCTAGGCAGACTGTTCCAGGAGGGCCAAGTGTGGCCTGTAGCACAGCTACAGCTATTGAATGGGATGCTGAATGGTCTAAGAATCTTGACCCATCTGGCAGGGCTGCACTCGGAGTTCACAACTCGGCTTATGAAAATCAAGTTACACCTGTTTCGAGTGGGGTTGGACCTGAAATCATAGACAATATACCAAAGATGAAAGTGAGCGCACCAGGAGTCACAATTGCAAGCTAGTTGCCCCTGATGGAGGACCCAGAACTCCTGCAAATTTGAGTTATGCTATGCAGATTTGAGAGTCGTGATCGTTGAGTTAGAGTTTCTTGATGATCCTAATGTATAGAAGTAATAGGCATTCTGTAAAAGTTGTGTTTGAACTTATCATCATCATCCCCTCTGTGGTGGATTAAGGCTGTGCTGTACTTTATATTGGTGCTTGTACTGTACTCGGAGTTTTTGAAGTGTGTTTATATATCTATGCTATGTTGGAGATGGATGTTTCTAAGCGAATATGTCTACTTCTATGCCTTGATTTGCGTACCTCAGTTGGATTTGTTGTTAATCTGGGGATTCTGAGCAATTCTGGAGTAGAGTTTATCGAAAAAAGAAAGAGTAAAGAGGTGGGGCTGCTGGGACTGGCCACAACGTAGAATTCTCAGTTTCTCACCACTAAACTACAGCCTCTATGTTGAGCATACATTTTTGTATTCAAATTCTAATTCAAGCCACCAATATCTCATCAACTAGCGTTTTCATGAGACTCTATATACATAGTCGATACACATGAATGAAATGTCAGAGGCACGTTACGGCGAGAGAAATTTTTCCATGTAACCGTCAAGCCACGTCATCCATGTGACGCCCTAATAACATGTCGACACGTGGAACAACATTGCTTAGATCAGCTAATGCAATTTTTCAGTTTAATTTTGCCTTCCCCACCAAGGCAACAATGAAGTCTGCCCAGAATAGTGGATCTGCTGCCCTGTCATCATCTATACTAATTCTTTGATATGAACAACGGAGAAGAGAGTCGGAATCGCATTCCATAATAGGAAAAAAAAAACAATTCTTGATAAGGTTGAACTCTTTGATTGATCGATCTTTGCCATAGAATATTAAGATATAATTAGAGATTAAGAATTCTTGTTGCAGATTCGATTCGTCTTGAAGCCATGGATACCGAAATCCCAAATCCCAGATCGGTTCTAATTACCAAAATCCCATATCCCAAATTGGTTTGTGTTTTGGTGTATACCGAAATCCCAGATCGGTTCGCAAACGAAAAACGAAAGTGAAGAAATCCCAAATTGATATTCCTGTGTCTAAGAACCCAGAAAAACTTGATAAAAAATAACCCAGAAAATGGTGTCTAACTCACAAAGTTGCGTTAGATGACCAAGCATTGTGGTTCCACGTGTCGACGTGTTATTTGGGCGTCACATGAATGATGTGGCTTGACAGTTACTGGGAAAAATTTCTCCCCCTGTCACCGACGAAGATTGCTTTTGAGTAGAATTTGAATAAAACATGTACTCTTTGACCGAGGAAATTTCGACAATTAAAGTGAGTTTATTATTTCTTTCATTCATAATTTTACTTAATTTTCATCTTACGGCTCTTAAAATTAAGTTGACCAATATAAATTTTGATTTAACTCATCGTCCTAGTCATGGGCGAAGCTATTCGTGGGCGAGGGTGAGCCACTTGAGATTTTAGATAAAAAAGTTATTACACTATTTTTTAACAAGTCAAAAAAAATTGTTGCTGTCCGTCGACTTAGTCCAACTTGCAATTAAATTTAATTAATCAATGGTGCAAGTTGTCAAATCTTCGTACGTACAACTAGATATAGTTATATATGCTTTATTAAAAAAAGATATAGCTATATAGGCATATAGCCCATAAATTATGATATGATAGCGGCCAATTAAGAATCAAGATAATATGCATCACTTTTCTATATCGGGACCTCAATTATAATATTTGCAAGTAATCTAGCTATAATCTATAAGTGCTTTGATAAATATGGGTTAGTGTGGAAAATACGTTAGGTCATTTGTTTTAAACATTATTATTAATTTTACCAATAACAAACAATATTTGTAAAAAATATTTTATGCAATAAATATTGTGAAGAATCATTTACGCAGTTAAATGGACGACTAGTTAATGAATGATTATTTGGTATTTTACATTGACAAAAATATATTTGTTACAATTTTTGTAATAATAGTTTTTTTTACGAATAGTGTATATTTTATATTATTTTATTTTTATTTTATTTATGAAGTCTTAATTTTGGCCCTCCTGACTGTAAATGTTGACTCCGTCACTGGTCCCGGCACGAAATTTTATTAATAAGGTAAACAAGTACATAATTGAGAGACTTAATACCAAACTAACTTGATCAAAAAGAGATAAAGCAACACTATTACATGGACTACAACTCTAAGCAGCTCCATGGCCATGCAAAATATACATATAAAAATATCCAATGCAAAATGGACCCAAACTACCTAAAACGATATCTTGTCGTCCATGAAGTCTCACGGCTACAATGAACAACAAGAAAATCAGGAACTTCATCCCACCATACATAACCATCATGAGAAGCACCAAAATTAGCTAAAATAACTGCTATCGTGCCTGCATGATAAATATGTGAAACCTTGAGTTGCATCTGCTGTCCTAACAAAAGAAAATTACACCACCTAATACGCAGCCACCAAGGCACCGTGTGAGGGTTAAAAAAATCGCGCACAACTAATTCTGAGTCCGTCTCCACCCATAGACGATTCCAACCATGGAGCCAAACCTCTTTTACTGCACTCATAACACCTTGAATCTCTACCTCAATAGCTGAAGAAGCAACCTGGCGTCCCCCGCAAAAGCACCAATGAACCCCCAAACTCACCTCTAAAGACCCCTCCAAAACCCGCATGCTCCGAGTCCCGAAACGAACCATCGGTGTTCACATTGATCCAATGTTGTGGAGGAGGTTTCCCAGACACCGTGATATATTTTGGTGCTCTCACACGCAATGAAGAGAGACCCAAAATATTAAAAATAGGCCACGACCCTGTACTAACAAAAGTCAAGGAAGCTGACTCCTTAGGGACTTTAGGAAAAACCTTCTGAAAATCCCTTCATTATAAACACCTCCATTATATTTAAGCTAATTTCTCTCAAACCATAAGCACTACAACATGTTACAAACTGCTAGAAACCACAATTGCTTAGCAGAAGGAGACATTGTATTAAGCAAAGCAGGCTCAAAGAAACTTGTATGTGTTGTAAATTGATCAAGATGAATATGTAGAAGGTGCATAAGCCACGTCCAAAGGGAATTGGAAATCATGCAATGCATGAAAAGGTGAGAGTGACTCTCCACCTCCCTTCTGCACAACCAATAACGAGAACAAATTCTAACCTTTCTTTTTTGAAGTACATCATCAGTTAGAACCCGTTGTTGCAACACCTTCCAGGAAAGTAAGCTTTTCCTAGGTTTTTTTTTTTTTGGAAACAAAGCTTTTCCTAGGTTGAATAGCTGAACTCCATATACTTCTACCCCAAGCCACATAATTGTCTGGTTGAGCTAGAAAATCATAAGTCTGTGCAGCCGTTAAAACCCCGGCCCGACGAAGGAGCACACCAAACTAAAGAATCACAAGAGCCATTCATCAACAACTCTGTCGCCATAATCAAGTCAGCTATCTCAGGATAAACCCGCACAAAACTAGAAGGAAGAACCCATTGATTATCAACAATAAAATCAGCGACCCGATCGGTGAGATAAGGCCAGTAACATTGATCAATATGCACCATATTAACAATAGAATCCCCAAGCCACCTATCCTACCAAAAGTTGATAGACAAACCATTTCCAACCATCCAAAGTACCCGAGAAGGTATAAGAGGCCAAAGTTTCTTCAACCCTAACCAAACAGATGACTAGTAGTAAACTGAAGTGGCTTGAAAACCAGGAAGCACAAAGCGATCGTAGAGGAAGGTAGAAGCAATAGACAACCGAGAGGCCACATTCCAGCAACACTTCAGAAGCAACGACTCATTTAGACGATACAAGTCTTTAATGCCCAAGCCTCCACTGGCTTTCGTAGTACAACAAGTATTCCAAGCTACCAAAGAATTCCCCGTCTTGAAAGGGTCACGATTCCAAAAGAAATTCCGAATCCATCGTTGCAATGAAGCAATCAAAGATTTTTGCCAGGCATCAATTTGAAAGCTATAACGCAAAACACTTTGAATCACTGTATCAATCAACTGTAGCCTACCTGCCTGAGATAACAAAGCGCCCTTCCATGATGTCAACTTCCTGCGAACCTTGTCGACAATAGACCTAAAATAAGAGGACTTAGGACACCCCACAAAAATGGGTACCCCAAGATAGGTAAATGGCAACTCTCCCAATGGAACATCTAAATACGCACAAACTTTCCCCTGTCTAGGCAAAGCAGAAGTCCCCAAAAACAGCGACGACTTGGACATGTTCATATCCTGCCCTGAATTTAAAGAATATTCATCCACGAAGTCCGCCAGAGACCGGACAGATCTATTATTTGCTTGACAAAACACCATCACATCGTCAGCAAAAAGAGCATGAGTTGGAGGAGATACATCTTTTGGAGCATCCATACGCCGTATCTTCCTCTGGTTCACTAACATAGTCAAACCTCTACTTAGCACTTCTTCAGCTAGACAAAAAAGAAGCGGAGAAAGAGGGTCTCCCTGCCGCACCCCACGAGAACAACTGAAGAAACCACAAGAGTGACCATTCACATCAATTGAAAGACGAGCAGACAACAAAATATGATCCACAAACTTAATAAACAATGGAGAGAAACCGAATGCCTTGAGTACACGTAGCAGAAACCCCTAGTCAACAGTGTCGAACTCCTTTTTGATATCAAACTTAATGACCATGTTCCCCAAACAACATTTCCTATCAAGAAGATTCATACACTCTGAAGTAGGCGGAATATGATCGCTAATAGACCTACCAGGAGTGAAAGCACTCTGATTCGGCGAAAGAATCCGGGAAGCCACCTTACCCAATCTATCAGCAATGATCTTGGAGATAATTTTAAACACAAAATTCGCCATTGCAATGGGTCTATAATCTGACACACCCATCACCTCATGACGCTTCAGAATAAGAACCACCAAATTAGCATCGAAACTAGGTAATAAAAACCCCTCTGAAAAGAAACTCTGAACAGCCAAAGTCACTTCATTGGAAAAAACACCCACCAAAACCATCCGGACCAGGAGCACTATAACTATCCATTTCAAAAACATACGACGAACCTCCTCTTGATTGGGAACAACAGATAAAATTTGTTCTCTTCCTCTGTAATTAAAGCTGGAATTACACGCTCGACAAGACCTGTATCCACCAAAGTGTAATCTCTGGAAAATAATGTCTCATAATGATCAACATAATGAGAAGCAATGGCATCCTGCTCCGAGAGAACAATTCCACCAGCCGTAGTCACTGAGGAGATCGACTTCTGAAGCCTATGAATACGCACCGTGTTATGAAGAAAACAAGTATTCCTGTCTCCCTCCTTCAACCAACGAACACAAGCCTTGTCTCTCAGCAAAGTATCTTGAATAAAGAGAGCCATAATATAATTAGAAGATGCAGCAACTTCCTCTAGAACTCTCTCCTCAGTTCTTCCATAATCCGATATTTGTTGTTGAATCGCATCCAAAACCTCCTTTGTTGATCGAACATTGTCATGAACATTGCCAAAACAATATTTATTCCAGTCCTTAAGCTTCATCTTTAGATCTCTCAACTTTGCTGCAAGGACGTATTGTGGACAACCAAAAAACTCACTCTCTGCCCAAAACTGACGAACCACATCTATGAAACTAGGCTTCACAAGCCAACAACTCTGAAATCTAAAACGTGTTGGAATTATTTTCAAAATATGAAGAGATGTATATGTTGGAAAGTATGAGATGGTTAACAAACAGATGCAACTATTGGTAATTAACCAAGATGTTTGTTGAAAGGGGGTGAGGTGATCGAAAAGGTGCACCCCTTATCAAAGAATCAGTTTCACATTGAAAAGTCATGATTCAATTTGAAAAGGTATGATTGCTCTTAGAAAGCAGTGGCTCATGCCTAATGCATATAATCAAGATTGCCAGTCTAATCTCTAGCAATCTTATTATTAATCTTTCTTAGTTTTTAGTCAAATAAAATCTGAAAACTATAATACTGCAGTTATAGTTTTCGGTAACCTTGAGTTTTTTGTAAAACCTTATATTGAGTGTTGGTTGATCTTCGTTAGTGTAAACTGACGATTAACATTAGCAAGTGTTGCTAGACTTCATTGTATCCTAAAGACTTATTTGATTATTCCTTCTTACACATTAAGTAGTAAGACAAATAAAGTTTAAAAAAAAACGTAAACTTTTACTTACCTTTAAAACATTTTTTTCTTGTCTTGTATCCACAAAACACAAAATTTCTAACAAAACGTGAGTGGTCAAGTTGAATGTGACAAGACACACTCACCAAAATTGGACAATGATCAGAAATAGCCTTGGTCAAAGTACAACACTCCATTGACGGCCATGCATTCAACCAAGCCAAGTTCGCAACTGCCCGATCCAACCGCATCTCTGTAGTACCATTACTCCACGTAAACTGCATACCTTTAGTTGGAACGTCAAGCAACTCACAGTCATCACAAGCCGACTGAAAATCAAGATACGAACGATTAATCGACGGAGGACCTCCCCGCTTCTCAAAAGCTTCTAAAACACAATTAAAATCACCCTTCACAATCCAAGGGCCCTGAACATGAAGACGCTTCACTGGACGCAAATCATCCCAGAGCTGTCGTCGACCATGTATAGTCGTCTTTGCATACACACACTACTGGAGGAGGAAATCGGGGCGACGTAGAAAGGTGGTCGCCTCGTATGAATTTTACGTCGCCTCGATTTCTTGTGACCAAAACGACGTCGCCTCGTCTTGTCGCTTCAGATTGATCACGCCACCATTGGGGCGACGTAGATACAATATACGTCGCTTCGTTTCATTTCACGTGACGTAAATAATGTTACGTCGCTTCAATTGAAGCGACGTAGATTGATCACGTCGCTTAAACTGAGGCGACGTAGATTGATCAATCTACGTCGCTTAATTTTATTTATTTTTAATTTATTTTTCTTTTTTTAATCCATTGAGGCGACGTACATTGATCAATATACGTCGCCTCAATTTATTTAATATTTATTTTATTTTATTTTTTAATAATTGACGCGACGTACATTGATCAATATACGTCGCCTCAATGTATTTAATATTTATTTTATTTTATTTTTTAATAAATGAGGCGACGTAGATTGTTCGATCTACGTCGCCTCATTTATTTCTAAATAAAAAATAAATAAATATTAAATATATTGAGGCGACGTATATTTATCAATGTACGTCGCCTCAATTATTTAACATTTAATTTTTTTTATTTTTTAAATAAATTAGGCGACGTAGATCGAACAATCTACGTCGCCTCAACGTATTTAATATTTATTTATTTTTTATTTAGAAATAAATGAGGCGACGTAGATAGAACATTCTACGTCGCCGCATTTATTAAAAAATAAAAAGTAAATATTATTGTACCAAGTCACGACCTATCGCAATTTGCAAACACAAAAACGCATTCAAATTGCAGATACGCATTCAACCACAAAAACGCATTCAATCACAAATCAAAACGTTAAAAGTTTATACAAATCAAGTTTACACAAATCAAGTTTATACAAATCCTATATACAGTTTACGAGCCGGGAGGTGGTGGAGGAGCTTGAGGTTGTTGACTCGCAGCCTGAAATGATCGCATCATGGCCTCCATTTCTTGCATCCTTTGGGCGAGCGCACTCGCTTCCGCTATGGCCTTCTGCGCCACCTCGCTCGATCTGCGCGCCGCCTCTTTAGCTTCATCGATCTCCTTTTGCATTTGAATTTGGCGTTCCTGGTTTACCCGGGCCCCTCCTCTCGGTTTGGGGTCGCGTGTGAGAGCGCGCCCCACCCCTGTAACGTCGAACAAGAACAAATATTAGTAAACTATAACGTAAACCAAAATAAAGCAAAACGTAAATCGAGATATGCATCGATGGAATCGTTTTGGAGATTTATTACCTCTTATAGAGGTCCCGTGCCTTGAACCCACCTCTTCCTCTATGATATTTATTTGTGTATCAAGAGGAAGAGGCTGGGGTTGGGAAACCTCTTCGCCGTCAACTGGGCCCGCAGCACTATCTTGTTGCGACAAGACTTCATCGAGTCGACGCTTCACTGCCGCCTTCCCAATTAAAATAGATAAAATAAATAATATTACAATTTAGTAAACAAAAATAATTGAAATAACGTAACGTGAACCTATTTGAGCTTACCACTTTCTCAGCCGCATTCCTCTCCGGCTGGTATACGTTAATCCACGTCTGGACGGCGGGCGCTCTATGACCCTCCTTCTCCAACAACTCGCTTCGGTACGAGAGGGCGAGGGATCCCGAATGGTGGTTGAGCTGCTGCTCCTTGTTCTTGTTTCGGTTCCCTCGGTTCCGTTCGCACAATCGCTGCCACACACACACAAAAATCATTTTAAAATAAGAACAGATAAACATGCATATTGTTCGAATGTTGGCTACCAAAACTGTAGGTTCGTTTATGAAACTCACCAAGTAAGCAGGGTCTTCGAAGTGGGCTTTTAACCACGCCCATTGGTCTGCCCTCCCGAGAAACTCGGCCGGAGTCTCCTGGCTGACGTGGAGATAATGTTGATGGCAATCGTACTTCCAATCCTTATAGATTGTTTGCGCCGTCCTATCAATGAAGTTCCACATCTCCACATCAGTCGCCGGGATGTCGTAGTTCGTCTAGCACAACACATTTAAATTCCGTTATGTAAAAGTTATATTTACATTTACTACAAGTATGTAAGTAAGCTCGGAGTCCAGCAAGTATACCTCAAGACTCCGGCCGACGATATCGCGATGCAAATCGCTAAGTCCCAAGAAGCTAGATGCAAGCATTGGAAATTTTCCGCGGATGATGCTACCGATGTCTCGGCACATCAGACTCCGCATTTCCCTCGTCGCAGGCCCCGCATGCCTCGTAGAGTAAGAGACTTGTAGTCGCCTATTGTTGTTCATCCGGACGAGGTACTCCGTCTTCATCCCGACAACGACTCCGCGCTGTTCCGTCGTCGGGTCTCCGGTTGCCATGTCGGGGAGTTTGGTCTTCTTGCACCGGATGCTGAGGGCGGGAGGGTGCTGTGACGCCGTAGTGGCGTCGCTGCTGTCATCCGGTCCTTGCGGAATCGCATCCTCAAGTGGAGGGGCGGGCGTTAACTGCGGAGCTTCTGGAATCGACGGGGTCGCCGATTGTCCCGTGGGGCAACCAGACCCGGAAGCCCCGGAAGCCCCATCTCGGCTGAATGCTCGCCACCCCGCCTCCGCAGCTGCCGCCGCGGCCGCCGCTTCCGCTTCACGACGCTGCATCAACGCTTTCCTCCTCTTGTATGCAGTATCTCCGGGAGCCATTCTATTAAAACTAAACTGTTATTTTTAATTAGATTGAAGATTTACTCGTTTGTACTTCTATAATGCTATAGTTATCATCACAAAACACATATAGCTTATCGCATTCGCAGAGGAAGAATCACATTCATATGTTTTCATTTAACCAAACCCTTAATCCTTAATCCCGAGAATACTACAATCATTACGCATATGTTTTCATTTAACCAAACCCTTAATCATTACGCATATGTTTTCATTTAACCAAACCCTTAATCCTTAATGTCACATATTCATTAAACTTCAAGAACAAAAGCTACTTCAAATAACCCATGCTAGCTTGAGAAATTAATTTAAGCAAGCTAATAAATAGGTAGATACAAAACCTTAACTCTGCAGATTAAAAAGCAACTAGATATGGAATAAGACGCTCTAAAATGATTATAGACATGAAAGACTAAACATGAAAACCAACTATCCCATGAACATTCAGCAACTAAACAATCAAAATGAAACTCAAATGCATCAGCTTGTCACCCTTAATCCTTAATCCTTAATCCTGAGAGTACTACATTCATTTAACCAAACCCTTAATCCTTAATCCCGAGACTAACTAAGCAGTTCATGAAGCCCACACACACAAATTACAATCCTTAATCCCGAGAGTACTACACAAATTACAATTCTTACCCTCAATATATCCTTATCATAACAAGGGGGAAAATAAAGTACGGGAAAAAACAAGGGTTGATTACACTAAAGTACGGGAAAAAGCAAGGGTTAACCACAATGCTCTTCCTCTACACATTACCAACATGAGAAAAAAAAACAAATACTAGCCTGTTGCAAATGAGGCGAAGGGAAAATACACAAATATGATTCACACTTAGCAACACGATTTCCAAATTTGTCCAAATTTCGCTACTTAACATGCTTACAGTATCAATTATCAATCTGAACCCATGCTGTCATGACTACCAACCAATTGTGCATACAGGTATCAATTATCAATCTGAACCATCTTACATTACTAATCTCCTACACCCAACGTGAAACTCCAATACATCAAGCAACTTATTAATTAATCCATTATCAACCTGCTTACCTAAATCAAACAAGTTTCCTTACTGCCTCCAAAATGAACAATCACCGAACAATCACCGAACCTGTGAACAATCAATGAACAATCAAGAAGATGGTTTCGAAATTTATATACTGAAATAGAATGAGAATGGAGAGAGAGAGAGAGAGAGAGAGAGAGAGAGAGAGAGAGAGAGAGAGAGAGAGAGAGAGAGAGAGAGAGACATGAAATCCCAATTTTGTACTCATATCAGTACACTAGTTCATCTCCGTACCTTGAAATGACACCGGAGATCGCTGCCTCTGGCTTTGCAGGCTGATTCAACACATCAAAAAACAATACAACCATCAGATTTTCATAACAATCTCAAAAATCAAAAGTTTCACATACCAAAACAACTACTTCAACTGAAGTAGATAACTACTTACACTTGGTTTGGTTGTCTGGCTCTTGCGAATACTTCACCTGTCAAAAACCAAACACAGAAACCTCATAAGGATTTGAAAACCCGACACACACATGACTAAGTTTGAGCCAGATTTTGATTTTCATTGCTTAATGAATTCAAAGAAGATATAGCTCCATTTTCGCTGACAATGAAAGCGAGAAACACAAATCCAAAGGTAAAATCTTGAGCAGAGAAAAGAGTATTCACCAGTGATTAGGGAGGGGGAGGAAGAATTTTGGGTTTCTGGATTCGACGGTGAGGGAGGGGGAGGAAGAAGTTGGTTTCGGGTTTGGTGGAGGAAGACGACGGTGGGTTTTGGGTTTCGGGATTCGATTTGGTCTCAATCGATTTGGGATTAGGGTTTGGGGCGAGGTCGAACAGAGGCTTCGTTTGTGAGAGAGAAGTGAAATGAGAAGAAGAAGAAAGCCACTGTGTTCCTGGAATTATAAACGCAACGAGGCGACGTAGATTGCTTTCTACGTCGCTTCAATATGTTTGAATAACTGAAGCGACGTAGATTTATCAATCTACGTCGCTTCACTATTTAATTTATACTTAAATAACATAAAAAATAAATATGTTCAGGCGACGTAGATTTATCAATCTACGGCGCTTCCTTCTATTTAATTGTTTTTTTTGTTTTTTTTTGGAATAAATGAGGCGACGTAGATTGATAAATCTACGTCGCTTGGATTTAATTTTTAATTTTGTTGTTTTTATGAATAAATGAGGCGACGTAGATTGATCAATCTACGTCACTTCCTTGTATTTAATTTTTAATTTTGTTGTTTTTATGAATAAATGAGGCGACGTAGATTGATTAATCTACGTCGCTTCCTTCTATTTAATTTTCGATTTTGTTTTTTTTTAATAAATGAAGTTTAGAATTATAAAGTTAGTAATATTTTCTCGTATACATAAATTATGCTTTAAAGAAAATACGAATTTAGGTTTCAAATAGATAATAATATTAGTTTAGTCCTCGTCTTCGTCCTCGTCCTCGTCCTCCTCCTCCTCGTCCTCGTCCTCGTCCTCGTCCTCGTCCTCGACTCCTTCTTCGTCCAAAAGTAGTTGAAAATCTGGGTAAAATTGTATCACCGTGGGAGTGTCCTCTTGGTAAGGCTCGAAGATATGATCTCCTGTACGCGATATGTTTTCATCTATGGCCAGAACTTCGGCGCTGTAGACATTGCGGTGCGACATTTCTTGTACTACCTTCCAAGTACCACCAGCCTTTGGATCGTCTATGTAGAATACCTGTTTTGCTTTGGTTGCAATTATGAAGGGTGAATCCTCATAGTAACTGTTGTTTGTATTCACTGATATCAGTCCATGATCTTTTATAAGGGTGTCAAGATCTTCAGGGTCGACCTCGGAGTTGTGCCATGTGCACTTAAACAACACCACTGGCATACAGCCTGCATATAATACTTCGACCACGTAGTTAACATGGCCGTAGAACTTGGATGAACCCATGTCTATCATGACACCGCTGTTTTGAGTCACGGTTCTTTGATCTCTATCAAACGATGTGAACTTGACACCGTTCACATAACACGACTTATAAACCCGACATTGCTGAGGTCCTTGAGCTAATGACTTTATTCCTGCAACCAAGCTCGGGTCCGAGTTTTTTTCTTTAAGGGACACCTGAGAGATAAGTGTTAAGAGGAGTTAAAGATAAGTGTTATAAACCCTCAAAGAACCTTACAAGAATTAATAGGCATATGTACCCATGTTAAGAACCATCGAAGAAAACTCCTCCTCCGCTGCTGCTCGTCGAAATCTTCACCATTTTTAACCTCGAACCTTCTGAGATGTTCTTCTAGGTAAGGTTTGACTTCGTCTGTTTCCACCAAGACTTGCCAGTGAGCCTCAGCAGTCTCTGACTCAGTCAACCTGAACTGGCGACGAGTGTCGATAATATCTGGTCTTACTAAGAGTGAAACACAGCTGACATTCCACCCAGATATGGAAGTGTCGATATCTTCGTTGTCCATCCGTCTGAGATAAGCCTTACAATACGTCACCGACTCATGTACGAGGTACTGTTCAGCAATACTACCTTCCGGGTAACGTGTATTCCTCATTGACTTTTTATATTTTCCTAATTGCCTGCAAAAACACCACTCAAGATTAGTACAATATTTTCCTAATTGCCGACATATTACACAAGACGGGTACAATAATA
This sequence comes from Geum urbanum, assembly GCA_946800695.1. Classification (NCBI taxonomy): domain Eukaryota; kingdom Viridiplantae; phylum Streptophyta; class Magnoliopsida; order Rosales; family Rosaceae; genus Geum; species Geum urbanum. The sequence continues at coordinate 7,117,233 of OX327006.1, forward strand.
TTAGTACAAACATATTTTCCTAATATTACCAATAACAAAAATTTTTACCTTTCAATTGGATACATCCATGTATAGTGTACTGGACCTGTAAGGAATACTTGTTCGGGCAGATGAACCATGAGATGAACCATAGATGTAAAAAAATGTGGAGGAAATATGAGCTCCAAATTGCAGAGAATCATCACTATCTCAGTTTCCATGTCACACACAACCTCCTTCTTAAGCTCCCTACTGCATAGTTGACGAAACCAATTTGACAGTGCTATCAATGGCTTGACAACGTTTTCTGGCAGGAACCCTCTTATAACCACAGGAAGAAGACGTTGAAGCAAGACATGGCAATCATGCGTCTTCAATCCATAAAACTGTGACTGGGAACTTATTTTCACCTTACTTCTCAAACTACCTGCATAACCAAGAGGATACTTAACATCCCTGAACCACTGGAACACATCTTCTAGATCATCCTTTTTAACTAAAAAAGGTGCATGAGGAACTTTCCCCGTAGCCAAGTCACCCGCTCTTTGCCACTGGTTTTTTCGCACATTCCTTTTCTTCAAAGCAGCGCGAGCTTTTGGACCATCCTTAGACTTCGATGCAATCGAAAAAATGGTTCCAAGGATGTTGTCACACACATTTTTTTCAATGTGCATGACATCTAGGCAATGTCTGATCTTCAATGATGACCAATACGGCAGCTTCCAAAATATGCTTTCGTGAGTCCAACACTGTCTGTTATTCGGATTGTACGACACCTTCAAGTCTTCATGTTGGCTAAGAATAGGGTAAACGTTTGACCTAACGTCCTCCAAAATTTCATCTCCACTCTTACGATAGGGTCTTCCGCCAAACTCCTCCTTCCCGTTAAATGCCTTGCTCAATCTCCAAGGGTGATCCTGGTGGAGCCATTTTCGATGACCTTCATAAACTATCCTCCCACATATATGCTCTGAAGTTAGCTCATCTAGACAGATTGGACATGCCTTGTACCCTTTCACAGTTGACCCCGCAAGCATCCCTAAACCTGGAAAGTCGCTAATAGTCCACATTACCGCTGCCTTCATCAAGAATACCTCATTGTCTACTCGATCAAAAGTATGGACTCCAACGACCCATAAATGTATTAGCTCCTCGATCATCGGCTCAATGAGTACACTAAGGCACTTTCCGGGAGATTTAGGGCCTGGAATCAACACTGATAACATGTTATATTCCTTCTTCATGCACATTGATGGTGGTAGATTTTACGGCATCACAACAACGGGCCATGTACTATGCAAAGTTCCCATTGTTCCGAATGGATTGAAACCGTCTGTTGCTACTCCAAGGCGCACATTCCTGCAGTCCCGTGCAAAACCTGGAAAAGTTCTGTCAAAATGTTGAAACACTTCTCCGTCAGCTGGGTGGCTGAGGCTACCAGCCACGCATATCCGCTCCCCCAGCCATCGCATATGCTTGGCAGTGTGTGGGGACATAAACAAGCGCTTCAACCTTGGTGTTAGAGGGAAGTTACGAATTATTTTTTTGGGAATATCATTCGTATTTGGCTTATATCTTTCAGAATAACACACTGGACAAATCCTCTCGTTTACGAGCGCCTCCCTGAACAACACACAGTTAAACTCACATGCATGAATTCTTTCGTAACCCAGTGAAAGATCACTCAAGATTTTTTTTATTCTCGAGTATGAACAGGGGAATGTGTGCCCTTTAGGAAGAAGTTTATTAATGTAAATACATAAAGAGTCAACACTTGTGTCCGACCATCCATTTTCATTTTTCATTTCCATTGCATCTAATATGGCACTCAAAACAGTTTCCTCACTGCCTTCATATAATGGGGTCTGTGACTCCTTCAATAATCTATCATACTTTTCATAATCATCGTCTACCATGTCATTCAAGTTCATGCCCGAATTATCTTCCACAAATTGTTGGGGTGCATCTGCATGGTATCCAGGATAATAGGGATATGCATCATGTAGAATCTCCAACTGCGGGTTCACTGAAGGACCGACACCACTAGAAGGACCGACTCTGTCTTGAAGCCACTGTCTTCGTTGGCTGAGCATTGCCGGTTCACCAGAAACTTCCTCGTGAAGGTGCCAGACTGTATAAGTAGGACTCATACCACTGTGTGATAAGTGATGATACATCTGATCCATAGTAACCTTGAACGGACCGTTCTTACAACGTTTGCACGGGCAGTAGTGATAATCGGCTCCGTTACTATGTAGCAGGGCAAAATTCATGAACTCGAATATGCCGTTGATGTACCTTGGATCAGCACGATGATATGTCATCCAAGTTTTGTCTGGGAGTCCGTCCATGTTTCCTGTCAACATAAACAATCAATATGAACAAAGTTACCACGCCACAGTTGCGATTCAACCAAAACCCCACACTTCTTCGCCTTATGCCTCCGGGTTGGGTCCTATCCCCTTCAGGGGAACACGACATTTGTCAACGCTTTTGCACCCATGCGTTTCAGCTCCAGTTTAGGGAAATTTCGGCAGCATCTCCCTACAGTTCCCCGAGTGCACACATATCTAAACAACCTAATTTGCACTCGGGGAACATTTAAAGGAGACACTGTCGAAACCATATCCCAAAACTGAAACTGAAATCACACGAATAGCAAAAGGATCAACAAAGTCATGTTCACCTAAAGTGTCCAAAAATGGGACAATTCGAGAATCAACAACTCAACTCGATCAACTAGATGAGTTGTTGATTCTCAAACGGGAGTTCTAAGTTGATAAACACCACAATTATATATAGTCATACGCTCTAAATCATGATTAACACTAATAACACTACTAATTAAGGCTCGAATACACATAATCTACACTAATCATCAATTAATTTCACTAAATTTAACCAAATTTCAAACATTAATCATGAACCCATAACATGATTTATCACAATTCAATGCTTAACACACTAAAACTACAACATAACACCAAATTCAATTCAACTTCAAACATTTCACCAAAACTTCAATTTCACTTCTAATCATCAATAAATTTCACTAAACTTAACCAAATTTCAAACATTATTCATGAACCCATAACATGATTTAACACAATTCAATGATTCAAACACTAAAACTACAACATAACACCAAATTCAATTCAACTTCAAACATTTCACCAAAACTTCAATTTCACTTCTAATTTAACATATTATGGTCATAAAGAGGGTTAAAGAGATACAAATCAAACTAACCTTACTCAAGAATCAAATCAATGGCAAGAACAACCTTCTTTCTCAATTTCCTCTAATTTCTCCCTAAAATCGCCCAAAACAGCTGCAGAACGAAATGAAACTGTTTTTCTAAACTTCTCACTTTATGAACGGGTTGACTTTAAGAAGAAGAGTAGATCCAGATTTAAAAAAAAACTAGGCGACGTATATTGATCAATATACGTCGCCTCGATTTCATTCGAAGCAACCAAACAAAAGTACGTCGCTTCGAATAAAATCTAGGCGACGTAGATTGCTCAATCTACGTCGCCTCGTTTTTATTCTAAGCGACGAAGATTCGTTTAGTCGCTTCGAATGAAAAACTAGTCGCCTCAGTTTTTTGAAGCGACGTACTTCAATCTACGTCGCCTCAATTTTTTTAAGCGACGTACTTTTTATCAAAGGCAATTTACGTCGCCTCATCTAAAATCGGAGCGACGTAGAAATATAACTACATTGCCCCGATTCCTTCCTCCAGTAGTGACAAAAGTGATGACACAATCAATTCCATCCAACGAACACTTAACTGAAATTTGCTGGGCTGTAGAACTAATAATAATAGGATTAAGAGCAGGGTGTGCAAATAACCACATATTTGGGTCAGAGGCACCTATCATTAGTAGTAACCACTGTAAGCCCCATGCTCCTCAAGATTGAAGAACGAAAAGAGCTAATATCAACAAAAGGCTCAGAAATTGCAAACAAAATAGGACAATAACACAAAACTATACTCCTCAAAGCTCGCTGGGTCTCAACATTACCCACTCCACCAGCATTCCAAAATACAATGCAAGAAATAATCTAACAAAGTAAAACATAAGTGACTAATATGATATTTGTTAAATATTAGCGACCAATTCGGCTTAATTCTCAAACTCAAGTCACCTCTTCACCAATATTACCTAATAATAATTTGCTTTATTATTTCGTAATCTCTGTCAAATAACCACAACCTGCAAGTTTACCAACAAAGTGGCTGTAGTTTAGTGGTGAGAATTCCACGTTGTGGCCGTGGAGACCTGGGCTCGAATCCCAGCAGCCACACTTAACCATTTCTTTTTGTTGATTTTCTGAAATTTAAGATGAACATATTTCTCAATATAAGATCCTTCATTAGTAAAAGTTCCATAATTGGAAAAATAATGAGGATACAAAACCTTATTGTCCTCACTAACACTAGCAAAATATTAGCATCACTTTACAAATTACAAGGCCGAAATACAGATGCAATTTAGCATCCTCTAATACATGAACCATAAGGTAAATCCTATATTATTTTGTTAGAAGAACAAAGTAGTGTAGAAGAGTTGGTTCCAAGTATCTGGCAATCCCGGAAGGCACCAATGGCTGCAATCAGCTGAGTGCTCCGGATTGGCTCTCTGCGTGGGACTCAAATCCCCGCTGTAGATTGAAGGGTGCCCATCTTTTCTTAGTTCTGAAAGCATTGTAATGTCCAGCAAAAATGGAGGGTAGCGCATTTCTCGGATCACACTGTCCATCACTCTCATTTGGTCTGGATATGTAGTCCCTGGATAAGTTATCCCACTCACTCTCATTGGAGAGGTTTCGCCGTAGCAGTTCTTCTTGGTGGTAGGTGTTGCTCCCCCATTCCATTCATTTGGGCTGTCAGAGTAGCATGTCATTGAAGTTAGGCATGTACGAAAGTTCATCATACAGTGTTGGGTGATTTTCTACTAGAAGCGAATCTCGACCACATTAAACAAGAGCTGACATAATAAACGACAAGATTAGTAGTTTGGTGATAAAATGTGAGAACAATTACCATGCCATATTGGCACTTTGGCAGTAAAGATAGGAAAACTATTGTGCTAACCACAGAGGCCACCAATCTTTGGTTTTCAGTAGAGTTTTTTTACCCATAAACATGTTTAATGTTATACTAGTTTGTTTAACTGTTTAAAGGCAAACAACATATGGCCTGATAAAAATACATTTACTCATAAAGAATATCAAGCTAGCATGTGAAATTGTACAATTAGCCTGATGAGGTTTGCTTGTACTCTTTATGGCAGCAAATGCTTAGCTTGGTTAAGTCACACATATTAGATGCCCAGAAGTGAGAAATGTGGTCCTCTACAGTGGTTAGCAGTACAATATCATCTTTGTCATCTTTCAAGATTTACATGTGTTTTACTCTTAACAGTCAAGTGCATACCACCAACAAAATGAGAGCTCCGTTTTTACTATTTTTCTAAACATGGAATGTGTTTGCAATACAATTCTTCCTAATCAACTGGTGTGTAATTTTCATAATTTTATTTCGGAGAAGTAGTTGAGGATTTACCCAATAAATAATGCATGCACCGCCAGCATTACTCTTGTTTAAAAAAATTGATAACTGGTTAACATTATCAACTCGAAAATGAAGGACATCTAAATAAGTAAATATGGGAGCAAACTTTTGGTATTTGGTGCTGGCAGAACCCCCGAGACATGTTATATTCATACCAAAAAAGACATGTTAAATTGAATGAAGCCTGGATTTTTCAACTAAACACAATAATTTGAGAGAGAAGTGTGAAACTCACTTGTAGTGTGTGGGAGATATGGAGAGAAAATAAACTTGGGTCCTTGAGCGATCGATGTTACTGTCAACCCAATTAGCCCATGTTCTCATTCCTTTCTCCAAAGCAGCCAAACGATCCATATCTTGGTAGTACTTTCCTCCTGATTCCATGTAGTCCCACCTGAACGTTACCCAGGTCCCAAAAAACATTGTCAATGGTGAAACAAAACTTCCTATATGGCTATGAACGGAAAAAAGTCCAGTGACAACTCAAATTTCATCCCTTTTAAAATCTAGAATCATTACTCACTCATGTTCATAGTGAGTTAGACAAAAGTTCTATACGCTTATTTACGTCGATGAAGTATCAAATTATCTATGTAACAAACTATGTATGTAATATATTATCTGTGTCGAACTATTTTTGCGACACTATGTTATGTGACAATATCTATGTGATGATTTGGACTATTAACCAAGAGATGCAGGATTATTAGCATTTGTAGTTGAAATTCTCACCCTTGAAGAGCTCCAGTGTGACTCCACCAGTGACCGGTGTTAAACGACAGCACGTCTGCCGACCGCCACGCATTTCCGTTCTCCGAAATTTCGTCGAGCCTCAGTACTCTCTTTCCTTCCATCATATCAATGTCCACAAGATATATAGCTCGGTAATATTGCAGTGTTACACCATAGTCCTGCATTATTGTAGCAAAATTTCAAATAAGGCTCTGTTTGGATTGGCGTGATTCTCTCATTTCCTATGCCAATGACTTTTTGTAGACAAGAAACATGCTGGGTGGTGCTATACAGCCCAGCCTATCCTGCTGTCAGCAACAATTTGACTCCTTTGGGTCCCTCAAAACAGTTCCCGTGGATTCTTTTGGTCCATTCAAAGCATTGCTCAAGAAATGGAAAGAACAGAAAAATTCTGCATTTAATAAAAACTGGGTCTTGATATTTGTTGCTCCTATAGAGTTTGATGAAATGCACACTTAAAATAACATGTTCAAACTTGGTAACGAAAAATATCAAATCCTAGAAGAAAGCAAGCAACTATGTGCTCAGAGAATGGGAGACTCACCAAGAACTTGAGTGTTGAGAGTGGATCTCCTTTGACCATTTGGGTCTGGGTTTGAGGAGCTGCAGAGTAAATCAAGCAAACCAAGGACTCCCATTGGTTCCTCCCAAGTGAATCACCTACAAACATCACTGTTTTCCCTTTCATTTTGAGCAAAAACTCAATCCCATTGAACCTACCAAGAACAACATTACTAAGCAAAAAAGACAAACCAACCAAACGCATTTCAGTACTACACAGTTTCTGAGTACTACTAATTTACCTTGGGAGCTCACAGTTGAGGGGTCTCCATCTATACTTGAGATACTCTGAATCTGGGCGACCATACATTTGGCAATTGAACTCAGGGTCTATGATTAATGGGCACTCTGAAGATTTGTACATTGGGTAACTGTCATCTTGGACCCAAGTGCCTGCAAACATTGCACAAGTGGTTTGGTTGGTGTGGATCATTGGACCTGAGCTATGGTGATGGGTACTATGGTGGTTCCTCATGCTCAATATCACAGCAGAATGAGAAGATTGAACCAGAGCAAGACAGAGAACAGCCAAGCAACACAAAAGGGCCATTGGGAAAACCTATTGGGTTGTGAAGAAAGACAAAAGCTGCCGAAAAGAAGAAACAGAGAGAAAGGAAAGTGTGTGGAGCTTGAAGGTGGAGCTTGAAGCTTATTGTAATTTTGAAGTGAAGTTGAAATCTTTGTCGCTGCTGCTTAAGAAGGCCTATATATATAAAAAAAAGTACGCGTCTTTGGATTTGCTGCGGGTATGTGAAGGTTGGCTGAGATAGGTCCACGCGAGTTGACGGTGGTTTGGACCCTGAGGCATTTGAGCATATGACACTTCCTTCTTCATTAATGAAGCATCGTAATATTGAGATTGTCTGCAAGTGTTTTCTTTCCAGTTTCCACTCCTCAAATCATTTAATTGGTGTTTGAAGTTGAATATGAAATCCCCCATAGAAATTCGAGTCGGTAGTCACTCCAACTGTCCAACACTAATCGCCATGAAGGTCTATCTCTATAACTGTTGTAGCTACATGAGTTCATATGACATTGTAATTCATTTCAAATAGTTCCATACACAAAAGATGCGTTACATAATGTTTTGAAGCGTTGGGAAACTACTTAAATTGTAAGGTTTAGTGTTGTTACGTTTGGAGATGTCTGTGTTTGGTGTGACTGTGTAACTTTACTATACTAGTATATCAACCATATCTATGCCATGTGATGTAGGGTGTGAGGTCAGTTCGTGTACATTTACCTCTTTAATTATCCTATCCCGTAGCTGCTTAACACCGCACTCAGAGTGATAATTATATTTCACCGCCAGCATAACAACACGAACCGTCAAGAGACCTACAACTTCGGCGACCGGCCGAGTCCTATCTTGGCGTGGTTAACTCTCATGCGCCCGGTAAAGAACCCACCAGAGAACACTTCAACAAAAGAGTAAGGACATTGATCTCACATTGAATAATTGGTAAGAACTCCAACCTCAACCACCTTTATAAGCCTGATGGTTCAGCATTAATAGTACACATTCATTACTCTTTACGCCGTTACTCTGTTTAATAGATATCTTGTTACTGACTTAGGCATCATAGAGTTGAAGGCCGGCACACTCGGTCTCTCCTTAGCGCTTGTCCATCTTAGCAGCGTGAGCGATTGTACAAAGAGCGAGCAAAAAGCGGTAGTGGAGGCAAACACTAGCGATTACAATAAGCGATACCAATAAAGTGAAGCGTTACTGCTCAAGTATAGCGTCAGCGGTAACATTGAGTGTTAGCGGTATAAAGAAAAGAAGAGCAAATCATCTGTGATCCATCTCGTTAAATATCAAAGACTCATTAGTGGTTTTGAATATTAACATTGGCGTCGTATGTGGGAAGCCACACCGGAAATTGTTTTTCCAACCATGAAGCATATAACGAGCGACGAGCCATGGATACATATCTTACGTTAGGAATGACACCAAGCACACAACGAAAACGCATTCATCAGACACCCGGTACAAATGAGAACGCCAAGGAACTAGCGCTCATCCAGCAAGTGAGAAAGTAACACGTCATCGGCGATCAGCAGGCCTCAATCAATGCCGAGAGGCGCGCCATCGACAGGGAACACCGGTATAAGCTGGCGGTGCAGAAGTGTGTGGAGCTCGAAAGGGCCAGGGAATTCGAGCATCAACGGTACATGTTGTCCAAGACTAGACTGAGGGCCGTTAAGCAAAAGCAACACATCTCGAAACCAATAACAAACTGGGTGAATATGGAGCCTCGCTGAACGATGATCCATCAGCGAGAGGTAGTTATAGGATCACCCCTACGCCCTCAGCACCTGCAAAACGCAGGACCACCACTAAGGCTAGTACAGTTACAACGAAACCTCGAGCTAGAACTAGTCAACGTGGCACGCCAGCCTGAAATATATTTCTGGGCCCAACTATTACCACCACCCCCACCAGAGATTGTCCCAGAGGTGCAACAACTGGATGTGGGAGTAGCTACCAGAATTTTTGGGTTAGAAGTCATGGTACGCCAGCTGGCACAACCCAAGATGAGCTATCTGGACCGAACACTCTCATCGATTCGTGTCGAGCCATTCTCGGCTGAGATCATGCTCCTGGGTTGGCACCCGTTGGCCAAGGTTAAGATCGAGCGATATAGGAGAAGGACAGACCCATCTCGGCATATCGGCGTCTTCGTTTCAGCAACCACCGGCGGAGGATACGATGACGCAACAAACTGTTACCTATTCATGGAAAGCCTAACCGTTGATGGGCTGAGTTGGTTTTTCAGCCTGCCGCCGAGATCCATCAACTCTTTCCCAGAACTCATCAAGGTATTCCTGAAGTGGTACATCACATCGGCGAACTGCTCCCTCACTTACAACCAACTACAAGCAATCCGGCTTATCCACCTTCATCTCGCGATGGAATACCGCCATCGCCAGTTTCCAGAAGATCACCAGTGATTCAGCATTTTGCATCCTTCGAAATGCGTTGCAGCCGGGACTTCAAACGTAGAAGCTCAAGAGAAGCCGACACTCACCTACGATGAACTGTTGGATTGTGTGACATCACACACTCAGTTGGAGCTGCAAACTTTTGGCTCCAACCCCACGCCAACACAATAGGTAAATACTTTCTCTAACACTACCATTCCTAGTGTGTAGAGCGCACTACCCGCCCTAGAACCAACAAGGGCTCCTCTGTAAGACACCAAAATTCACGTGATCATTCTAAACGGGAGAACCGCAAGGATAACCATGGGTTTTAGAACTATTAGAAATCCCACAGTGACAGAGGAAACTACAATAGAAACAACAACAGGTACCAGGAGGACTGAAACGATCGGTCCCAGGATATCGCTAAAACTAGGCCCAGAGTGGAGCAACAGGTCTTCAGTGTGCTTAATGCCAAGTACGCTGATATTTTGGCAGAGTACCCGGATCTATTCCCAGCACAAAAGAAAATGTATCGGACGTCAGCCTATAGGGAAACCAGACACTAAAAAGTGCCATAACATGAAGGAAATGGTGGAGGCACAGCTCAAGCAAGGCAATTTGACGAAGTTCAAAGCAGGGTGTGAGGCACTACCAGTGCAGGGAGTAGCACATATTAGACGAATCAACGGAATTACCAGGGACAAATCCAAGGCAGAGCGGAAGCACGAGCGAGCAGTGTGCAGTTTATAGCAGGGATCGACAAAGGTACCCAAGCCAATTTGGGGCTCCATAGCATTTCTTGAATCTGAAGAGCGTGACCACTCCCCAGTATTAGAAGACTATCCATTTCTCATTGACGCGCCCATCGACATCTGTAGCGTCGGACGATGTTTGTAGACACTGGATCCTTCATCAACGTCATATTTCTGCATGCCTACAAGGAACTCGAAAGACTCCCCTCCAAGCTGAAGTGATACGAAAATTGGATCACTTTGTGCTACTGAGCTTCTCGGGTGACCAGGTCCAATCGCTTGGAAGTGATTACCTGCGGGTGGCCTTGGGGCAGGAGGGTTGCTGTGAAGCCCCGACCTTTGCTGAAAATTGTTAAAATGAATAAAATAATCAGATAAATCGAGGAAGTACTTGATACGAAAAATAAATTCGACTAAATCAATCGAATAACAGATACGATAACTTGTTACGATGAAGTAGTCGTAACGATAAACAACAGGACTAGTTTCTCCCTCGCCCGCACCGCCACTGGTAACGAACCCTGTCGCCACCGCCCACCCACTAGGACGACAAAACCTAAATGACATTTTAGACTTCAAGATTGTGTTCGTATCGCCGATACGAACTCAACGACATATAACTCAGTACATTTCAGAAAAATACTTTCCGGCGAGAACTTCTGGATCACGCACCACCACAGATGGTAGTGCGTGCCGCCTACTCGCCACCACCAGTGGAAGAGATTATCACATCAATCGAAAGCTCTAAAGGAGCACAACAACCTGTTCTAAAAGACCTGAGGCAGATTCCAACGTGTTTGGCCGGAATCGGCTCCGAAAACAATATAGGCCGAAAATCGTTTCCGGTTGGATCTCCGTCGTTGAGCCATGGCGGAGCTCAAGATATACACCAAACAACTCATGGCGGAGAGGGGAACCAAAACCACATCACTCTGCCGCCAATAAACGCCGGCTCCGCCAGGTCGAACGGAATCCGTCGAATTCAATTTCCATTTCGAATTCGATGATGTTCCTGTAACAAAAATACTCAACAAGCACATAGATAGATTCACAATGGAAAACCAAATCGATCTAGCCCCAAATCATCGCCGGAAACTGCATCCAACCAAACCTGAAACCCTGGATTTCTTACCATTTGATTATCTCTTTTCCGGCTAAATCGCCATCGACTGAGATGGGAAAACAAAAGAGGCGCGATCTTGAGGTCGGAGGTGGCTGGACGGCTCTCCGCCGCCGGCGAAACTCAGTTTAGACCCAGACGGGTCGAACGGAGGTGAGAGAGAAAAGGTTGACCTGAAGTCAACCAAATACTCCCCAAAATGGCAGTCTCCACCTTTATATACTATTTCTGAATATGGTAACTTCAGTAAATGATTTACGACAAACTTTCGTCGTTAATAACTTCCTCATCGTAACTCTGATTCTGACGATTCTCCCATCCACGAACTTGTATCGACAAATTTTATGATTTTCACAAAAATTCAACCGACTTTGACAATTCGATAAAAAGTCAAACAAAGACACGCCAGTGCTTATCGACAGTAAAAATCTTTTACCGCAGCATCAAAACAAACTCGAATTATTCGTAACTAATAGAAATTATATAAAAAGATCGGAGTATCACAATCTACCCCTGTTCAAATAATTTCGTTCTCAAAATTACGAAAAATAAAATCGCAGAATATTTCTACGAAAAATCGAGCAGAATCTCCTCTATAATTAAGAAACCCAAAAACCTGAAAATGTCCAAATACACTTCTATAATCACAATAGAATCTCCAACCTATACCGCGAGCCACTAATGCTCGTCCGGATTTCTCCACTAGCACATATCAATAAATGCTCGGGTATAAACAAATTCAACAGCTTATATCGAGGAAAACCTCGAATGCTGAAAAATAAATCAGACGGAATAATCTATAGACAATAATAAACAATATGATCAACTAAATGACTCGTACGCACATTCGTATCTGATTTGAACTAAGCCTTCAGGGTAATGGCTATAAGAGTCACAAACTGAAATACTGTAAGCTGATATTTATCTGAGCTAGATGCTTATCTGAAGCGTCATACATTGAGACTAAACTGAAACTGAAATAATATTATGCTCCCAATGACATATATAATAAAACACTAAACGAGTCAAAGATATAAGAAATACGTCAAGGGGACACCTGACCCTTCTCGAGTATTGTGCTCAGGTGGAGGCAGTGACTGGGGTTCTTTGACCTCAAGCCACTAAAGTTGTCTAATGATTCCTGATACAAAGACAACGTGAATACCAGGAGGTAAGTGCTGCTACTTCCATGGAGCCACTCGGGGATCATCCGAGTAACCAATGCATCGTCTGGTGATTCTTGACACAAAGAAGACGTGAATGCCAGGGGGTAAGTGCTACTACTTCACTGCAGCCACTCGAGAATTAGTCGAGTAACCAATCATCATCCAGTGAATCCTGACACAAATACGACGTGAATGCTAGGGGGCAAGTGCTGCTACTTCCCTGGAGCTACTCGGGGATCAGCCGAGTAAACAATAAAATAAATCCTCGGGTCAGGTTTCTGGCCCTCCCAGAGTGTCTCGGGGATCAACCGACAAGCAGTGCATCAATGCAATAATTGAAATCGTAACAATTTCAGTTCAATAATTTCCAATGAATCCTGTTGGATTCTAATCAAGTTAAACTGATCATAAATCATGATCATCAATCATTTTGCATCGATGCAAATAGTACAAATATTTATTGTACATTGTACATATTGTACAAGTATTTATTGTACATTGTACAAATAGTACAAGTATTTATTGTACATTGTACATCGTTTTGTATCGATGCAAATATTTGTATATTGTACATATTGTACAAATAATCACAAGTACAATACAATAATATACTTTTCATTTTTGTTTATGGTTGTAATATCACATTTCTATTTCATTTGACAACTCATGTTGTCGTTTTGTTACAACTCTGTAGCTGTCTCAATTTTCAAGTTTCAAATATCGTTAGCTGAAACATAATATACATAATCAATATAATATTCAAAAATATAAATCAATAAACTGATATCAAATAAAATATATCGATAAATGAATATCGATAACTAAATTGTATATCCACAACAAGAAGTACAAAACTGTGTACCTCAAGTCCCGCATCGGCAAATATGTAACCACTTCTCGTCTAACACCACCATTCACTGTCTTCGCAATGATCACAATAATGCAATTACATAATTCTAAACTCATATTTCACGACTATCACAAGACACAACGAAAGTAAAGTCTGAGACTGGAACCATGCTCTACTACCATTTGTTATGTCCCGACCCTTGTCGAAAATCGTCAAAATGAATAAAATAATAAAATAATCTAATAAATCGAGGAAGTACTCGATATGAATAATAAATTTGCATAAATCAGTCGAATAATAGATACGAAAACTTGTTACGACGAAGTAGTCGTAACAATAAACAACATAAATAGTTTCTCCGTCGCTCGAACCGCCACTGGTGAGGAACCCCGTCGCCACCACCCATCCACTAGGATGACAAAGCCTAAATGACATTTTAGATCTTACGACTGTGTTTGTATCGCCGATACGAACCCAACGACAAATAACTCGGTACGTTTCGAAAAAATATTTTCCGGCTAGAACTTCCGGCCACGCGCCGCAACAGACGGCGGCACGTGTCGCCCACATGCCACCACTGGCGACAACGGAGATTAGCACATCAATAAAAAGCTCTCAAGGAGCATAACAACCTGTTCCAAAAGACTTGAGGCAGATTTTAGAGCGTTTGGTCGGAATCGGCCCCGAAAACAATATTGGCTAGAAATTGTTTCTTGTCGGATCTCCTCCGTTTAGCCACAGTGGAGCTCGAGATATACACCAAACGACTCAGGGAAGAGAGGGCAACCAAAACCCCATCACCCCTCCGCCAATAAACGCCGGGTCCACCGTGTCTGGCAGAGGCCGAACGGAATCCGTCGAATTCGATTTCAATTTTGAATTCGATGATGTACCTATAACAAAAATACCCTACAAGAGTATAGATAGATTCACAATGGAAAACCGAATCGATCTAGCCCCAAATCGTTGCTGGAAACCTCACCGGCGATGGCGTCCAACCAAACCCGAAACCCTAGATTTCTTACCTTCAATTCTCTCTTTTTCGGCTAAATCGCCGTCAAATGAGATGGGAAAACAAAAGAGGAGGCCGGAACACATCGATCCCGACCGATCTTGAGGTCAGAGGTAGCTGGACGGCGCTCTGCCACCGGCGAACCTAGATTAGACCCAAACGGGTCGAACGGAGGTAAGAGAGAAAGGGTTGACCCGAAGTCAACCGAATACTCTGAAAAATGGCAGTCTCCACCTTTATATACTATTTCTAAATATGGTAACTTCGGTAAATGATTTACGACAAATTTTCGTCGTTAATAACTTCCTTATCGTAACTCCGATTTCGACGATTCTCACGTCTACGAACTCGTATCGACAAATTCTTTGATTTCACAAAATCCAACCAATTTCGAAAATTAGATAAAAAGTCAAACCGAGGCACCTCGGTGCCTATTGAAGGTAAAAATCTTTTACCGTAGCATCAAAACAAACTCGAATTATTCGTAACTAATAGAAATTATATAAAAAGATCGAGGTATAACATCTTCAGCATTGAGATCCATATATAGTTCCTCGTTATGGACGCCCTATCATACTACAACGCCATCATCAAGTGCAACACGCTTAGCAAGATCAATTGTCATCGTTTCACCATGAATGCTGCTAATGAAGTTTCCCACACCAGACGACATATGTTCATTCTGGTGAACGACCCCCATGCAACCAGGATTGTCCACAAACGCCAACTACTCGGCAAGGAAGGTATGCCTTCTCACAACTAATATGTTTGCCTAGATGTCGGATGACCCAAGAGAAAGGCCTCTCATGACTAAGCCCGTGAGTGAGGAATCCACTAAGCTCATCCCGATATCGGACGAGCATCCTGAGCGGACCGTCAGGATTGGGGAAAACCTGGACCCATCGATCGAAAACAACCTCGCCAACATCCTCAGGGAGTGCAGTGATGTCTTCGCAAGGTCTTATGTCGACATGCCGGGGATATCCACAGATATCGTATCACACAAGTCATGCATCTCGCCGAATGTGATCCTTAAGTAACAAAAAAGGAGGGCTTATAATGAGGAGTAGTATGCGGCCATTCAAGAAGAGATAACGAAGCTCTTCGATATAGGTTTTATCCGGAAGGTTCAGTACCTGACATGGGTATCGAACGTCGTCATGGTCAAGAAGAGCAGTGAGAAGTGGAGAATGTGTGTTGACTACACAAATGTGAACAAGGCTTGCCTAAAAGACTCATTCCTGTTACCACGAATAGATCAACTTGTGTACGCAACCAATGGCTACGAACTCCTGTCCACAATGGACTGCTACTCAGGCTACAACCAGATAAAAATGGATCCAGCCGATGCAGAGGCAACATGCTTTATAACAGGCAGGGGGCTGCTTGTGCAACTTATCAACGATTCATGATAAAGCTGTTGGCCCTATTGGACGGCGATACAGTTGCAGTCTATGTTGACGATCTCGTGGTAAAGAGTAGGCACAGGAAAAACCATGTCAGGGACTTGAAAGCAGTGCTCGACATCCTCGTCAAAAGTGGGATGAGACTCAATCCGGCCAAGTGTATCTTTGGAGTCTCATGGCCAAATTCCTTGGGTATATGGCCAATCAAAGGGGCATTGAGGCCAACCTGGAGAAGGTATAGGCCATTCTCAACATCACCAGACCAGCAACAAAGCAAGACCTCCAAACCTTGACCGAGAAGCTCGCATTGTTGTCCCGGTTCATATCCCGCTAGACTGATAAGTGAAATCCATTCTTCAAGTCAATCGAAAAGGTTGTGGACTGGACTGATGAAATCTTATCTGGATCAAGCAGTATCTCACTCACATCCCATTCCTATCAGCCCCAATACTAGGTGAAATCTTATACATTTACTTAGCCGTGTCATTAACAGGAGTTAGCTCTGCCCTCGTCAGATGAGAGATAGATACCGAATTACCAGTATTTTTTATAGGCAAGGGTCTGGGAATACCAGAGACAAGGTACCCGGCATTGGAACAGTTAGCTTTAGCACTAATCACATCGGCGAAGCGGCTAAGATAATATTTCCAGTCGCACACTATTCACGTTCTAATGGACCAACCGCTCCAGCAAGTACTGGAAAACCCAGACCACTCGAAAAGGTTGACTAAGTGGGCAATAGAACTTAGTAAGTTCAACATTAAATACCAGCTAAGGACAACAACCAAACGCCAGGGGTTGGCAGACTTCATAGAAGAGCTCACCTTGATAATGGACAATCAAACAAGCCTACCAACATCAGAGTCACCCACCACACCGCTACCGGCACCACCTCTAAAACTGTTCGAGTGGAACTTATATATCGACGGCTCGCGAACATCAGGCGCGGCAAGAGTAGAAGCAATCTTAATAGGGCCAGGGAAGGTCTGCATTGAGTATGCTATCTGGTTCTTATTTCCAGCCTCAAACAACGAGGCTGAGTATGAAGTGTTGATCACTGGTTTCCTACTCGCCACCGATTCAGGGGCAAAGAGCGTTAACATCTTCAGTGACTCTCAGCTCGTAGTAAGCCAAGTCACCGGGGACTTTGAAGCCAAAGGAATGTAGATGTTAGCATATCTCAGGTATGTAAAAGCAATTTTGAATAAAGTTTCTTTCTATAACATAACTCATATCCCCAGGGATAAAAACGCAAGAGCAGATGCCCTGACGAGATTGACAATAGTTCTGGTGCATATGGCGAGAGGACATACCATGGTGGAAACGCTAGCAAAGCCTAGTATCTCCAAGAACTTCATGGAGGTGTTCACGCTAACGCTAGCTACCACACCGGCAATGGAAGACAAAAGAGCGCAGTTGGTCAACTATCTGCTTCACGGGACACTACCGGTGGATCGTGTGGAGGCAAGGAAGCTAACCCAGAGAGTGGCGTTCTACACCGTACAGAACGGCCAGCTCTACATGAACAAGAAGGGATTCCCTATGCTCAAGTGTGTTACTCGGGAAGACGGATGATAGCTTTTGAAGGACATGCACAGATGCAAGTATGGGAACCACGGTGGACCTAACACCATCATCCACATCTCCTCCGTTATGGATTCTACTACAAGAAAATAAGGGAAGAAGCAAGAGAGATAGTAGACAAGTGCAATCTATGTGCCCAATATGCCATTACAATAAGCAAGAGAGATAGTAGACATTACAATCTATGTGCAATCTATGTGCCCAATATGCGCCAATGTCGAAAATTGTCAATCCCATATCGTTCGCTCAATAGGGACTAGACCTTATTGGGCCGTTGAAGGCGTCAGCATGCCAATTCAAATACATCGTAGTGTGCAACGACTACCACACTAAATACATAGAAGCACATCCTTTAGTACTCATCACCATGCAGATGATCATCAAATTTCTCTGGATAGACATATACTGCTGATATGGAGCACCACTCACCATCGTTACAGACAACGAGAAGTAGTTAACAATGATGAAATGAAGAAGTTCACAAGTGACCTGGGGACTCAACTAGTATTTACATCGGTATACTGTCCCAAAACCAACGGTCAAGTTGAAGCAGCGAACAAGAAAATCAAAGCAAGACTTAAAGAAGAGAATGGAAGACTACATCCATAGATGAGCAGAGTGCCTCTACGAGGTACTCTTGTCCAACAAAACAACATTAATGCAGGCAAAATGAGCATCACTATTTTTGTTCGTCTTTGGTGTAGAAGCGGTATTACCTTTGGAAGTTATGCACAGGAGCCCTCATTTTGAAGGGTACGATGAAGACAGAAACAACGAGGGACTTAATACGACGAATGTGTTACCGGAAGAACGGGAGGATGAAATCTGAGTTGAACTCCTAGAAAACAAACAGTTGGTTATGCGACGCTATAACCGTTGTGTCAAGGTGAGAAAACTCTTAGTGGGGGACATAGTATGGAGAGAAGTCATCCCAAAAACAAAGGGACTACGGCCGGTCAGGGAGGGACCATTCAAAAGCCTTGAAAGCTTAACACCGACAACATTTATTCTCGAAGACAAGAACGGCGGCAAGGTACCACAAACGTGGAACGCTGAACACCTCAGATATTGCCATTGCTAAACAGGTTCTACGGTTTCGGTATTACTGGCATTAAAAAATTACTCCATCACAATCAATGAAATGAAAATTCTTCCTACATTTGCTTGCAAAACTTTCTATTTTTACATACCATGTATGAGCGTTTGCTCTAGCTAACACTTCAGTAGAGAGTGCAAACGGGACAAGCTAATGAATTTCCTTCAAACCTTTCATTGATCAGCGATAAGTAAGGTTACTTCGGAGACATTTTCGTAAAAGCATATTCTCAATATTGCTCCTTGATAAGTCGAGTAGCATATCGGTCAGGTTCATGACCAACGATCATGACACTAACCGAAGAGCAAAAAGCCTCAACGACGAGAAGAATAAATATTACATAGATAAATTATCACTACCATTGTTCAAGAAAAGGAAAAATACTACTACTATTACAAAAGGGCACCAGGCTTCATGTTGGCCATAATGCATGTCGGACTGCAGGTCATGCTCATTCTCAGCTTCACACTGACGGTGATGGTAGCCAGCAGAGAGCTCTGCACTAGTGTTTTGATCTAGGCCTTCGACATTTCGCAAGTGACGAGAGAGGTCAGTTGACGGCGAGGGATTGGGAGACAGTGGATGAGTGCCCTAAGGGGTAAAACCAGTCGCTACGTTTTGACGTTGGCGATCTCTCTCCTTCTCTTCTTCCTTCTCCTGCATAATCCTTGCCAACGCTGCTTCATTCTCGGCACATTTTCTCTTCCGCTCCTCGCATATCTGGTCGGTATCAATTTTTTACTGCTTGTTAACCCACCCATTCTGGATGAACTGGTCACGAGTCTTTTGAATACCGTCTTTAAAAGCTTGCTACACCGCCTGGCGGTACTCAACATCTTAATATGGGCTCTTAGCATGGTCGCTTATTCTTCAGCGCTGCTACGAGCCATTTCTACGTCTTTCAGGCGCCCTTGGACCTTCTTCAGCTCCAACTCTAGCTCCTTGGCACGCTTGACCGAGTCGTCCAGACAGGTGTCGACCTCTTTTAACCTCTCCTCTAGAAGCTCATGTTTACTCTCCAACTCCTGCCACCTCTTACTAGCTTGCACCAGCTGTTCCTCTTTTCTGCCTAACTTAACATTCACCCATGCAAGTTCTTCCGATGACAACCACCATAGTTTGTCGTTGGTAGCACATCAGCTGGGATGCCAGTGGCAAAAGATTAAAGGCACTCGTCAGCACCAGTGGTAATGTCGGCTACAGTACGCACCTCTTCTAGGAGATACGACACTATTTTGATGGAATAAGGAGGAGGAGCCACCCAATGACCCGGCTTAGGAATCACAACGCCCATCCCCACTGTTTCATCGGTGTGCGTCTCATCTATAGGACCACCGACATCACGGTCAGAGAGGGTGTCCTCTACCTCTATCCTCCACAGGTTATCACCGCCTAGTTGACCAACTATAGTGACAAGATTGGCGGTAGCGATCTTTTTCAAAGGCCTTTTCAATCCCCCAGTATTAGCATTCTTCCGGTTCTCAATGTGACTGGTGTTCCTAATCGTGGGAGCAATAGTAGCAGTTGCAACCTTCACTTTGGGAAGAACAACATCACTCCCTGTTTGATCAGTCTCCTCCTGAGTAGAAGGATTGAGGGATTGAGGTGTGGGAATAGTAACGGTGTCGCCCACCTGGGTGTCTTGGTCAATCAGTATGGCCTTTTTACCCTCTTCCTCAAGATTGGCGATCAGGTCGTTAATATTGCCAAAATCTGCCATCTTCTTCTCCCGCTTAGGATTTCTATACCGAATGCAAGATTTCAAAAGAACTAAGAGTCAGCACAAGAAGCATAGCCATTTAAGGATGAGGTCAGTAGTAAAGGCAGACATCAGATAACGTACTAGGCGTTTTAGCTAGACTGGAGTACTCCAAAATGCTATAGTTGTTCAAAAGGTTAAACGTTGCAAAATTTCTTACTATTACCCTTTTGAAGCCTATGGCAGCGCCATTTTTAGCTTCGCAAAGGTGGAAGTAGCGAATAACTTCAAGAGAAAAAAAAACAGAAGATAAATAAAACAACAACCAAGTCACGAGCAAAGCGGTACAGAAAGGCAGACAGTAATGAGCGATAGCAGCAAGTAATCTATGGCACCTCGGCGATGAAACCAATTTGGCACCTTATGCCCCGACACTATGCACTCAGCTCACGACCAAGAGCCGCTAGTGATGAAATTCTTAGAATGCCATTCAGAATTTGACGAGGGAAAGTCGTGTAGAGCAGTAGTTACCGCTCCGCTGAACCAAACAAAGAGTCCCTTGGCAATCCTTTTTCTTCGAGTACAAAACCTCGAAGTAGTAAAACACCTCATTTCTGGTAGGAAACCCCAGACCGGCGAAATGCCACAACACAAACATCACGTTTAGAGTATG
Source organism: Geum urbanum (assembly GCA_946800695.1). Taxonomy (NCBI): domain Eukaryota; kingdom Viridiplantae; phylum Streptophyta; class Magnoliopsida; order Rosales; family Rosaceae; genus Geum; species Geum urbanum. The sequence goes on from OX327006.1 coordinate 7,138,393, forward strand.
TAGCATCAGAGGGGACACTTGATCGGTAGCGCACTGTAACCCGCCGAGCATGTGTTGATAGAATGGATGCAGCGACAGGCAGACGCCAAACTTTAGTTGAACACGGTCAACAGCGATGCACCCGGGAGGCGGCCTGGTAAAGAGTTCATCCTTACCCAAGGGTCTAAGTATAATGTCATCTGGGATTTGGTACTCTGACCTCATCTCTGGAATGATGGAATATGATAACGACTTCGCTGGTTCATCTACCACCTGGGTGTCACTCAGCGTCCAAGTCCTCGGACCGCCAAGCCCAAGCATCTTGGGGTCGGGAGGAGCAACATTTAACAACAATGGAGAGGTAGCCCCCGAGGTAGACGTTGTTAGCTCGTTATCGCCATGTTTACATTGAGAGGATGATGCCATGTTACCTGCGAAACATTTACGGATAAGGTTAGCCCAAGGTTTACCCATCTCAGCTTCCCAATCCGTAAACGACTTCCCAAGAAACATACCCAGTTCTCTCGACTCCCGAAGCAAGTTTCCTAGCAGTTACGGACCTAACGCTAGACATTGAACTTGAAATACCTAACTCATCAAGCAACGCCGTCACAGACCTAGAACTCGAAGAGTCACCAGAACTAGAGGCTTCATCGCTATCAGAAGACACTACTATGGTCCCCATGTTCAACCTACATGACCCATAGCAAAAAGAACCAGTTACACGTTGCTAACGGGAATAAACCTCAACCTAACGAAGGACCCAGCAAAGTGACACAAAGCAACAAAGTCATCTTAGATACCCTATTAGGCCCATAGACTAGATCCAAGCCCAAGATATATAGATACAAACCTACGGCCCCACTCAGGTGAACAACGAGACTGACCTTTTGAATCCAGCAGTGGCGGAGAGACTCTGGCCGCTGTGAACAACAATGATACACTATAAGTTCAAAACACATCTACATCACTCACAAGAAGCAAAACTACTATCAAAGGCACACCTAAGCCCAAAACATGCAGAGCCAACCCAGAAATTGAAAAATGAACTAAAATGAGAAAGTAGATAAGCATAGCACACAGAGCAAGGTTTGCAAAAATGGGAACTTACTTAATCTTGGTGGATGACGATCAAAAGACTACGTGAAGCGGTGGAGCATAATTCAGGGCAACGACAAAGATACGGCAGTGGCAGTTGAGTTCGTCTTCTCTCTCTCTAAACTCAGTTTTGAAAGTGTGGGAAGAGAGGGAGAGAGAGCAGGATTTAAATACGCTACCTTTGAACGAGATCACATCCGTTTAGAGAGGCACGTCGGTTAATCGGATGTGAAAACGTGTGAGGTGACGTCATCGGGCACGGAAGAGTCCAGAGCACGACACGATACGCATCGTTTCCTTAATCACGATTTTCAAGGAAAGCAAAATGATCACGCTTTAACCTACAATGGGACGTTTGGGAATCCCAAGACGCCCTAGGTTAACACGTTGTGGATACAGATTAGGCGGCATTTAATGAAGATAACAAGTGGCTGCACCTACCACTTTCGGGCATGCAACATAACGGCGACAAACATATCATTACACTCGGCAGGCAAAGGGACTCATCAAAACTGCGCAAATTTAACGCCAAACACTTTGGAGTGCGTTACAACCCACACCAATAGTAGCCACCAACATTATCAAAAACAGAAAACCAATGAGCTACTCGATAACGCTAGAAAAGCTTTGTTATCAGCCAAAGAGCTATACTGTTGTTCGAAGGATGCAAACTCGGGGACTTAAGGGTTACCAGTTCAAACAAGCTCTTCCTACCACAATGCCCCCATAGGTATAGCTACCCGCGACCAGCAACAAAGCTACCGGGTGGGGGGGGGGGGCAGAGTGTTTGAACGCCAGAGAACGTGTCCCTCAATCGATGCAATCTAGCCACTTATTGCATCCCTTGGCACTAGATAGTTATGAAGGAGTACGTCAGTAAGACTTCACTGGGAATAGGCCTAATGGGTTAAGACCGGTACTTGAAGGAACTCCAACATGACATCATGCCTCATTCGAGAAGGTTTTCAAAATTTACAACTTATTGTCCTTCAGAAAACCTTGCCTAACGGCGTTTACAATTGCACTAATTTTCTTGTACTGGGAGACAGTAAATTGGCTACTTACTGATCTCACCGAAACTAACAATGCTAATGTATATATCTATCTTAATACAGGTATCAATAATGGCAGCGGACAACCTTGGTCGGCGAGCTGGGGGACTATATGGTACGTATCTGGCGATAACAGGTAAAACCATCCGTTAAGTACGTATGGATATGATCGCTGGTATCCGGTTTCACAAGTTATCAACCAAGATTGATCCCCTTGGCTGAGCGAGTTAGGGGACTTGTACATATACCTCCTTAATTACCTTATCTTGTACGTACTTAACACGGCACTCAGAGTGATAATTATATCTCACAACCAGCATAACATCACGAACCGCCATGAGACCTACAACTTCGGTGACCGGCCCAAGTCCTATCTCGGCGTGGTTACCGCTTACGCGCCCGGTAAAGAACCCACCAGAGAACACTTCAGCAAAAGAGTAAGAACATTGATCCCACATCGAATAATTGGCAAGAACTCCAACCTCAACCACCTTTATACACCTGGTGGTTCAGCATTAATGGTACGCATTCATTACTCTTTATGTCGTTACTTTGTTTAAGTGATATCTCGTTACTGACTTAGGCATCAGAGGGTTGAAGGCCGGCACACCTGGTCTCTCCTTAATGCTTGTCACTCTTAGCAGCATGAGTGATTTGACAAAGAGTGAGCATAAAGTGGTAGTGGAGGCAAACACTAGCGATTACAATAAGCGATACCAATAAAGTGAAGCGTTACCGCTCAAGCATAGCGTTAGCGGTAACGTTGAGCGTTAGCAGTATAAAGAAAAGAAGAGCAAATCATTTGTGATCCATCTCGTTAAATATCAAAGATTCATTAATGGTTTTGAATATTAACAGTTCAATTATATGTTACGTTAATTTAGGCGCCTCAAAGTTGGATTCTTTATCTTCATCATCAACTATAAAAGCAGGGCAGATGCAAAAATACAATGTAAGCACCTTTTTCATGGATTAGGTGTTACTACTCGTAGAAAAACTAGGTATATAAATGGTTCTTTGCTTTACTTACGATCATCTACATGGAACATCATTCTCCGTTTGCCTTCTTTGTGGAGAAGAATAAAAGAACTAAGTCCATGCTTCTCGTGCCCCATTCACACGGGCCACGGCTAAATGAATCATTAATAGGGTTTTGATCAAGTTCTAGAGGTGGAACAAAAGATGTTAAAAATAGGTGACGGTCCGACACAGGCTCTGTGCGAATTTAAATGTGTGATCTAAACATATATATTTTTTGTATTGTTACGGGTTTAACAAATTTAATCTACGATTGTGTTGATCTTTATTGATATAAGAGATATTGATTTTTATGAAGCGACCGTACGATTTTAGAGACATTTTGTTTAGTATCGAATAAAATACACTTAGAAGAGAAGTTATACAGAAAAGAAGGGAAAGAAATCGCACCAATGATAGGGAAAAGATTGGAAGAGAAAATAGGGAAAAGAAAATGGGGAAAAAAAGGAAACGAAAAGAAGAAGAAATATAGGAAAAACAAAATGTAGAGAAGTCTAACCAGGTTTCAAACTTGGCTGTGGAAAACAAAATCATTAAGCCTTGACCAAAGTGAGCTTCAGCATTTGCCTTTTTTATATGACCTTTTCTTAAATTTATTTATCAAACACCTAAATAATGTAAAAAGAAAAATTTGAGACCTCTAAAAATTGGAGGCTCTGTGCAGCCGCACCATCAAGCGGCTCCCGGTTAAAAAACACATAGCAAAAAGTGCACTTAAATACATTTTAAAGACGAGTTTTAAAAATTGGCCTCATTCCACAATAATCTTTCAAACGTTTGAACGGAGAATATAGAATTTCTCTCTCTACACACACATATATATATATATCTTAAACGTTCTCATGATAAAAATCAACGTATCCACTGAACCATTGTCGTGGTTATAGTTTCATATCTCTAATGGAGGTAATAGTAACCATGTGTTTATGCAAACTATTTGGTAAAGAAAACTCTATAGGGCTGGCACTTCCGAAGGATGCACTCCGAGTTCCCAACCCCAAGGGAGGATGTGTCGCACAATCAGACTAGCAAAGATAGAGCTTGCTACTAGAGACTAGACGCATGGACGACCTTCCAACAGATCTAACAGAGCAAGTTTCACTTTAGTTGTACTGGTAAAGTCCTAATTAAATACATACTTTCCTCACCATTTTGACAATTTTTCGGTAAATTAATTTTTTATAGTAAAAGTCCGTAAATTGGTTCCTTATTATATATAATTTCAGTAGTTTCAACCAAGGAATAAAATATTGAATATCGAAGATATATCGATCGTTAAAAATATAAAAATTTCAATGAAAATATCGATACAAGTAAAATTTTTAAGAAATATTATACAGATTTAAAAAGAAAAATTATTTGTTTTCAATCAAATCTTAAAACCAAAACGATATATATACATTATAGATGTTTAATAGTTCAATAATCTTGCATAGAAGGGTTGGTTGGGTGTTGAATTGGTCTTTGAGGCACTAGAGTTCAAATCCCCTGGCTGTTGATTATCTCAAACTATGTTGCATAGACACAGACATGTGGGGCCACGTTGATTATCTCAAACTATGTTGCATGGACACAGACATGTGGGGACACGGGACATGGTAAAATTTTAAAAAGTAAGATACAGCTTAGACCCGGTAATTAAATTAAATTAAAATTAAAATATTTAATAATAAAATATAAAAAAAAATTGAGTAAAATAATCAAAATTATCCATAAATATAAAAAATTATGTAACTTAAAAATTCATAACAAACTTAAAAATCTATGTCATTAAAAAAATACTAAAAATTCAAACAAGACATAAAGATCATGTAACTTCATGGTGCGATGATTAGTTGCATCTTCCTTGCCATCATTCTAAGCAGAAATTTTTGTGTCTTCCCGTCACTTCACCTCATCCGTTTGAAGTCCAAATAAAATGACGACACGTGGCAATCCATGGATTAGTCAGTTAACAAAGATTTTGTCCCACTTTGTCATCTACTTTTCTTCTGCCGGTAAGCAGAACAATTATTGATTCTTCTGATCTTCTTCCTCCAAATCATAACTATTATTCGATTGGAACACCGTGAATTCATATAGAGGGGGATGTAAAGAGATCTATGAATCACAACCGATAATTAAAAAAAGAAAAGAAAAATAGTGCTCACAATTTTGATTTCGTGTTCCCTAGGAGATGCATGTTTTGAAGCAGTTCTTAGGTAGAGGCTTGAGTAGTGAGGTGATCTAAATTTTGCGACTATGGAAGTATGGATCTATGATTGTGAAAGGACTTCATTGATTTGATTATAAGATGCTTTTTGTAAGAATGTGAGTTCGATCTATTGACAAATAGCAATAAGGCCAAAATGAAGCAATTTTACGTCAAAGATCCAATCAAATGTTTAATCTTCCATTAACGTCAAACACCCAGCCAGTACTAGAAACCCAGATTGAAAAGCAAAATCTTAACAAATTCCTTCTCTTGTAGGCTGTAGTGTCAGAATTGACTCGTGAAAGAGAATAACATAGATTTGATAATATTACACCTAGCTCACTCAGATCCATTTCAATTTGATGGCTTTTGATTTGATAATCGACAGAATAAGTATTACAGAATACACAAGCAAAGGTAAAGAAATTGAGAGCAACAAGATTGTAACTGAGAGAGATGAAGAAATCGTTGCTTTCAAACGGCAAAACATTGTTAGTTGACTAAGCATTAGAGTGCCATGTGTCATCATATGGTTGAGGCATCAAACAGTTGAGGTTGTGTTATGGTTAGATGGAAAAATTTCTCTATTCTAAGGTTCCAAATAATAAGCCATTTATTGTTGGTTCGTCTAGAGAAAAATTTGCAAGCTCAAGAACATTTGCACTTCCTAATACATATAGTATATATGAATAGGATTCTCATTTATTTATGTTTAAAAATATATAAAAATATATATTATTTAACGCTAAAGTGTCCTCAAGCGTCCATGGAGCATCCCCGAGCGCCCAAAAAGAAATATTTTTGGACACGTCACTTGACACTTTGGACATGGCATCCCCAAGTGTCCCTAAGTATCTGACACATGACACGGTACTACAATGAAGTGTCGGTGCTACATAGATCTCAAATGACGAGTAATATTTTAGTAGTCAGTCATATATATGGTTAGTTATGATCATCTGCTGCTAAAACTATACCTAGCGACATATAATTCAAAATAAGTTGAAATGCAGTTTAATATCATCCATTAGATATAGATCTAACATTAGCTGACCACAACTCACCATCATAACATGATTGCTCATTTCTCAAATGATGCTTCTTGTTTTCTCAACTTACTCTTTTGGGATGAATTTGTCAGACAATTGAGACATCAAAATATATTCTCAGAGGGTAGTCAGCAGTGATTATCTAATAGGTTTTTCTCTCCTCTCTCCCTTATTTTAAACCCTACCATGATGTCAACATCTTCCTCGTTAATCTCTACCAAATCTTCCCGATCCTTGTTCAATTATGACCCCTTTCTCCTAATCGCTCTCTACCTTCTTCACGATCGCCTTTTATTGTTCTTCTTTTAGATTAGGTTTTCATCCAAACTCTAACATTCACAAACTTTGGTACCTTGACGTCCTGAAGGCCTATAGAGATCGATCTCTCCTACGATTTCGAGGATGAGGAGGATGATTTTTCATTTGCAGTGATCCACATCTTTTGTCCTGACACTGTTTCATCAGAAAGAAGTCCCTCAAACACTGGCTTCTCCGACTTTGGTATGGTATGTCAAGTACTAGATCGACTAGTATCATATATTATTCTCGAGATCGTCTAATTGGCAAATTTAGAGATAAGGATGTTCTCTTCCGAGTGGTCTCATGTGGCCTTTGGACCTTCAAGAATGCAACTATTGTGGTGGAACAGTTCGATGGTTTCACTCTGGTACATTTGGTTCCCGCGGCTACTACGTTGGGTTGGGCGTGGGTGCATGTGGTCAGGGGTGACATGACAGGTCCTATTACCATTTCAAACTAGTGGGTTAACCTAGGAATGGATATGGTATATGAAAAACATAGTATGCAAGCTTTTGGAGATATTCGTTTATTTGTGGAAGTTGACCTTAGGGACAGAGTGACAACCAATGTCAGTTTGCGACTGTGACTGCAGGCTTGGATTGACTACAATGTTGAATATCTGCCTTTGAAGGGCTATTGCAAGGATTGTGGTAGCTATGCCCACTCCATTAATTACTGTTTGGTCCATCGTGCTGCTGCGACAAAGTAAGTGGGAATGGTGTATGCAACCCAGATGGAGGCTGACGTCGAGGGTCTTGATAGGGAGATTCTGCTTCTTGCAAGTATTGGAGGTCGTGCAAACTCCCACAAGGAAGAGGTAATTGACAACTGGTTGACATCAGATAAGAATGTTCTTGTAGAGGGTTGACGACATTATGATGCCGGTAGAATTGGAACGTCACCCAGGTAGGATCCCTGAGGCTGATCCGAATGTTGTACTGGCTCGTCAGTGAAAAAGGAATCTAGGGGCCAACATTACTATACGGGACCCTAGGCCAAAGTATAAGAAGACTTCTAGTTCGGTCAGGGGTAAGGGCAGAAAGTATCGCCGCTTGGAGGACAAGAAAGCCAAATCCACACTTGGCTCTGTAGCATTCACCACCAAGAAAGTCCCACCACAGAAGACGACGGTTCTCCTTCCATTGGGAATGACTGTCATAGAACTCCGTCAATCTGCCTCGCAATAGAAATGGTGCCCAGACAACTAAGGAGCAGTGCCCCCGATTTTTTTTGAAGTTTTCACGCTACTCTGGTTTGTAATGCTCAAGGAGTTTCAATTTATTGGCTCAGGTAATCCGGTGGAACTCTTTATTAAAATCACATTATCAGTATATTCTCGCCATTTCAAAAAAAATTATTCTTTTGAAAAAAATAGACAAAATTTAAATTAAGAATCACTTATAGGGACCAAAAACTTTTGCTCTAACTATGTTCAAAAAGTGAAGAGCACCAATTAATAATATATTGCAATATGCTGGTGTGATTACACTGATTTGTCCAATCTTATTGGGCAAAATATTTAGCAAGAAATAAGGAGGAAGATTATAAATAGGATTATGTTTCCTTATGTAACCATGATTACCATTTCTTATAAGTTATTACATTGTATCTATCTATGTAATTGTGTGCATATATTTATATATATATAGTTATTTTTATGTATTTGTGCTTGATCGTTCTCCTATGAAATACAAAGAGTTTTCTCTCTTCAAACCTTTATATTTTAACAAAATTGTTACTCTCATGAGAGTTTCTGGTGCTCTCTTTATCCTAGGTTGTACCAGAAGCGTGGTTGAAGAGAAAAAAAATCTGATTTATCCTTATGATTTGTTTATGGAACTTAAGGAGCTATTGAAGATACTCTAAGATATGTTAATTAAATTTCTTACAAATAATCTTGATTCTAAACTTTGTTTGACAATCTCATATCTGTATTGATAAATGAGGTTGTTTTGCATCTATAAGTTTTTATAATTTCTTAAAGAAAAATCTATATTGAGTACCGGAATACCCACATCTGAATGTATAATCAGATATAGTTTTTTCTCACAAAACTCGATTAGACTCTCTACCTTCCTCTATCTTTTTTAGATCTATTATCTTTAAAGGAATTCATTGTAAAAAGCTTAAATGATGTTTAGCTATCTCCATCAGATTTAGAATCCTAATTTTGATAAAGTATTTGAGGGCTCATAAGATTGTGGGTAATGATTAACGCAAGTTTGAAGTCATGTGTTTGAATCTCATTAGACACTAAATTGTCTTTCAATAAAAAATAAAAAACATGTGATGTGAGCTAACTCTTGGCAGTCGACATGAATATGTTCGGAAAGTATTCGCACATATTAGTCTCTATGTGTATAAAGTTTTTAGAGACACTATACAATTTCGACAATATGAACAACGTAGGGTGTTTTTTTTTCTATTCATGTGTTCGAATGTCTGGTAGAGAATTCTGTTTTGTGGTTCAAACCCTTGAACTCTTTTTTAACGCCTTTATATACTTGTATATCAAAAGTTACTAGTTGTCTGGTGCTCTTCTAGGTTTTGTTGGGATGTACTATGTTCTAGAAATTAAAATGCTTAGGGTTTCCCTGCCGTCAATGACGAGTGTATTTGTCCACCTTCTTTATTGTCATCCAACGATCCTCCCTGTTGCTCTCTAAAACCCTTTGGGTTTTCTTGCGACCAAGATTGTGAACTTTAATATGTTAGAGCATCTCCAATGATGCTCTCTATTTTTTCAACAAATTTGTTGAAAAAATAGCTAAAAGTCAAATTTTTAGGGAGTCAAAAAAATTGTGCTCCAACCATACAAGAAAAATAGGGAGCCACATTAAATGCATGTATTTTTAAATGTATTTTTTTTAGTAATTTCACTAAAATTTTTAATTTTTTATGTTTAATAAAAATTACAAAGAAATAGCATAAATAATTTCATAATATTTATTATTTAAGGTTACCACTTAGTCATGCTAAGCGCTATGACCTTTATTTTAAGGGAAACAAAATATCAGTAGGACATAAAACAAAAGAGTTAAATTTAAAAAATTCATATTTAAGGGTTCTTTTTACGTGCGTTTCACTTTGTAATGATTTCCATTTGACGTGTCTCATAATAATTTGCTAGAGTTGGACACATCACAGTAGTAAAACCAATGTATTTTGACCAAAATACAAATAATAGAAAATGTAATAAATTATATTTTACAAATTATATAATCATCATTTTTATCATTGATAAACTACTTCCATTAATGCTTCAAAAACCTTAGGAGCCTCTTTCTCTCCCCTCAGATTTAAAAGCTCCTAAGGAGTATGAATGGAGTGCCAAAATTTAGTTTTTCTCTATTTTTTTGTCCAAGGAACTCCAATAGGGAACCCCCACTGAAGATGTTTTTAGTCCTTCTTTTCTAGAGGGCGTGTTGGCAACGACATTGAGGAGATCCCTACTGTATTGCAATTGGGATCAAAGATTGGCATCCAAATGATTGTATTATGGCTATCATGATGCCTCATTTAGTGTGGCAAGGATGGTATGGTGGTTATGGGGGCCTACGACTGTGATTTAGTAGAACAAACCAATGTTTGGGTTCGGGGTTGTATTTTTGCCAAATAATTTCAAAAACGATGTGAAAGTGACATAGGTCTTATTTTTTTTTGCTTAGGGCAACACCAATAAGGTGGCTATATGTTTTTTTTAAATTATTATTTTTTTTTATTTTGAAAATTTAGGCAAAAGACTTAAATGGTCACTCATGTTTGGTAAATTTGACACTTTAGTCACTTAACTTTTAAAATGATAACTTTAGTCACTTAAATTGGCTAAATGGACACTTTAGTCACTTAACTTTGTAAAGTAGAACTTTGGCCACTCAATTTTATGGGGTGGGAGAAGTGATCAAAAATATACTTTTAAAAGTTGAGTAACCAAAGTGTTTATTTTATCAACTTTAGTGACCAAAGTTATAGTTTCAAAAGTTTAGTGACTAAGGTATCTAATTCATCAAACATGAGTGATTATTTGAGGATTTTTTGCCTTAAATTTAAGCTATAACCATTCCAACAAGGCAACTGTAGTTATGTCAAATGTAGCTTTTAGTTAAGACTTGTAGCTATATTCAGGTATATATGAGGTAGAATTTGAAATCAAGCATCCCCAACAACTTTTCTATACTAGAGGAATCACTTCTTTTAAAGAAATGTTTGGTGTTTTATCTCCAACAACTTGTCTAAAACTATCTCTACTTTAGAGATAATTATTGGTAGGAGAGAAAAAATTCCATTAAAAAAAAACTCCACCAATAATCAGTATAGGGTGAATTGAACCTCTGACATCTCAGCTCATGATAATAATATCAGGTGAATCCCTATATTTATACAAAACAAAATACTCTAAACATTTATATAAATCTCAAAATATAATGCTACTTCTTGGTATTCACACACACACACACACACTCTCTCTCTCTCTCTCTCTCACCATCTCTCTCTCTCTCTCACCATATCTTTCTATTTGTTATTCTCCTTCCTAAATAATGTTTTTTTTGTACAAGAAAATGCACATAGTGTATTATATTGATAACTAGTCAGATATATACATCAAAAACACCTAAATTAAGCAGTGATGTATCCATAATAAACTTAAACACAATGAAACTATGCCTAGTTTATCAGAGGTTTTTAGATTAGACTAGCCTATAACATCCTAATGTTTAAGGCATCTTTCTTTTGCCCATATTGACAAAGCCTCCCTCTTTGACTCCCACATTTGCAGCAGTAGAACTTGCAAGCATATGATCGCCTGCACCCAAAACTTCTCGAGCAACATTGAAGGTTAAGGTTTCTCCCAATCATCAAAGACACCTAAGGACTACCCTTGAAGACCTGATTACTATCTCTTTCGTTATCAAAAGCCAACAGCCACAGAACCCCATGTTCTTGAATTCCATCCTTGCTAGAAGCAATCCTAGCAGAAGCAATCCTGACAACTATTGCTTTGGTGGTACTCATAGTTGTGCACACACAAGAGAGATGGTTGAGATTTATGTTGAGAAACATGAGTGAGCCCCAGATCTGGCGCCTTTGACTAGAAGAACCAGTTTCCTAAGGGAACTCCAACAAAAGGAGTTGGAGTCGGATTTAGAATTTATTCCAGCTTTTTTTTAATTTCTAATGATAAAAATTGGGAGTTGGAATCAGGAACTAGACTTGGAATGGGAGCTAGAACCAACTCTTAAACTAACTTCAGCTCATGTAAGTTCCACAAAATAAACATGTTGCTCAATTGAGGGTTCCACGATAAATAGTGATTTCGATTGAATATATTGGTGGTGGGTTAATTTTTAATTGTGAAAATTTATACTAGGTCCTTTTATTGGTACTCATTGTTAGAGGTGGGACAGTTGAAGCCAAATGAATAGTAATGTAATAGAGTCAAAATGACTCAAATCCCCTAAATGGCTCCTCCATAGTTGGAGTTGCCCTAATGTCTTGATTATATTTCTCATTATATTCATTAAATTATATAAATAAATATTAAATTATAACAAATATGATAGAGAAACGGTTGGAGTTGGAGGTAAAATATTTTAGAAATTTCGACCTTTTTGGTTTCGTATTCGTATTTTTGGTCGTATCAAGTAGTACCGGACTAAATTTTTGTTGAACTGTTTAAATGCAATTTTGTGCATTAGACCTATAGTTTATGAGTAGTTTGTGATGGGCTCATAGAGTTTCCTTGTGGATAACTAAATGGACAATATTTTCCTATTTGGGTTTACGCTTGGCGCCACTAACATAAGGTCATCTTCAGTTTAGGGTTAAGGGCTTGATATAGCCTCAAAATCATTGAAAACCTATCTCCAACCCAGGACAAGGGTATACCAAAAATTGATAAAGTAACCTAATACGGCCAAGGGCTGGGTTATATATGGCTCTTGGCATAGTCCTGGACTATATTTTTGAGGAACCACAATTATCCTTGAACACTAAAAAACTAATGCTCATAATGGTCAATATTAATTTTAATTAGTGCTCATGTCGATTTAAACATTATGATGTCATAATTGAACTAATCAATTTATTTTAATTTTTTAAGTCCAAAGATAACCACAATATTTTCATAAAATAATATAATCAAAATAATAAATACATCATGTGTAATATTTTAAAAACTTTAAAAATATATTTTTTAAAATATCAATAAATATAATACATGCAAGGGTAATATAATAAATACAAAGATAATATATGCAACGGTAATATAATAAAAATAACACATGTAGCCTAAATTATATATATAATATTCTTAAGATTCTAATTAAATTTTGAAATAATAAAATAATATAAAAATTATAATTATAACTCTTACGGATAATATACACAAAATTAGTATTTTTGAGATATTTTTGAGGGGCTAAATTTTAGCCGGAGCCCCTCAAAACTAGAGATGGCCTAACATTCTCGCCATAAGAGGCCTATTTTCTAGGAATTATAGTGAATTGCTCATAATAATTTGATTGATTTCTGATTTTTTTTAGTTGCCAAACATTTTGGCAGGAGTGATTCGTGGAGAGCGAATACCGAATACAAAGTCTCTTATCAGTCTCATGGTTCCAATAATATTAGCATCAAAGAGCAGCAGGAACTAAAACGAATAAGGTACTTGGCATTAAAATTTTCTTCCACCTTCTGAAGACTACTCAACATACCTAAACACATTAGGAGCGCTGGCTGATATACATCTTATACTCGCCCCTACTAAATTATGAGCTAACTCGAGAAAAATGCATACAGGCTCTTATCTCCTTTCGAGTTTCTTGAACCGAGCCTCTTCTAAATGTTTGCATTTATGTAGCTATGGCACAGCCGGAACTGATGTCCTCTTTCGCTTGTACTGCTTACAAACGTATGATCTCCTTTTTTTACCTGCAGCTTTTCTGCAGAGAAATTATGGTCAGTAATATGTTGTAAATCAAACTGATACTGGTACTTTAAGAATGAATGCAGATATTCTTGTCCTTTGCTTTAAGAAGTTTCATATGTTAAACAGCTAGTGTATAATCAATTTGTCCTTACAGCTTTAAGTCAAACTGAATGCAGAAAATCTGTGACAGGACCATGTAAGGTACAATCTTGGTGGTCATGATTAATCATATGTAGGTTCGTGTATTCATTTTCATATGCTGTATTTACAGTCAGAAGAAATGAAACATACTCAAGTCCCCTGCATTCGGTTGGACTATCCGGTTGACACACTTCAGAAACAGGACTGTTGGACTGGTCTTGATCAATATTATCACCACTTCCAGAGACAATAGGCTGCATTCCTGCAAAATCATGTGTTAGAGTTAATATGGTTATGAGCTGAGGGGATCTTCAGTAAGATAAAATCACTAGACGAGTACATGTAGCTGGTAGGATTTTGTCCATCTCTACGTATGAAAAAGAGTCTAGAACATAAGATACCTTTTAATGAGCTTAGTTGAGCTGGGGGCATCTTAGTTAAAAGTTTCTGGCACATAATGGTACCCTGAAAATACAGGAAAGTACAATCTACAAACTGAAGCCTCTCATGATTTGTCATTCTTGAAAACCCAAATGCATTAGTCCATGTGTTTAGCACACTGCGGACTGCAGGCAAAACTAATCTTTCCACACCTAAATCCACAAGCATCTGAAGCAAAATATGGTTGACAATAATAAGAATCAAGAAAGTTACAGATGTAACAGATTAAGTGGCATCAAACAGCAAGAACACTAGAAACACTACCTTTTCAAGTAAATTCATCAGTACACGACACATTCCATGTCGCCGATATTGGAATCTGGTAGCAATAAGAGGTACTTCAGCTACCTTCTGTCCATAGATCCTTTAAGCAACAAAACAAATATTTAGAGACAAAATACTTGGGATACAAAGCTCATCAGTATCTTATAGAAGCTGATTATAGCTCACCTTATAGTAGCCACGGTGATTAATTTATCATTTTTCTCCAATATCATAGTATAAAACCCTTGAAAGTTCAAGCGATTAAGATCTGACCTGAAAATTCCAGAACTGTATGTTAGAAGCTATTTATGTCTAGTGGAAGGGAGGGGGTGCTTTATATATGTCTCAAGACATCAGTAACAGTTTATCAAGTGATGCCAGGTGAGAACTCTGACCTTCTACTAAATATGATATCTTCTGCAAGATCTCTCCGGGTAAGAGGTTCCTTAACAGGCTCAAAACACTCGTGCATCACACCGAGTGCAATACTAAGCCTGCTGAGACTCTCAGTTATCGCATCATTATCAAGTTGCCTAGAATCATCAAAATCAGACTCCGAGGACTTCAGAAGTGACCAAGTTAAATCATCGACTCCCACAGGAATTTGTTTCCCTAAAACCTTGTGGAGGCCTAAAGATATCTGAAAGTTTAAACAAGACATCCAGCATGAATGATTAGACATATGTATTGACAAGAAGCTAGTTTTCTATTTAGGAGAAATAGAATTCTTGCAGCAGAAAATTTGACTAATGATCATTTACTATATAACAAACCTGAGTCCTTAGGAACAGTGTGGTGCCACTTTTTTTTTTTATCCCTGTGTATTAAATGTAATTATAAAATATGCCATTGTTGTTTTATTCATTTTTTTTTTTTACTTTTTAACAATCTCAATTTTACTTTTTAACATTTACCCATCTTTTTTAATGGTTTGACTTTTTACATTTTAACAACATTATTCACTTTTTTATTATTATTATTTTACTTTTTGTTTAAGGAGATTTATTCTCCGTAACTTTCGGTGTGTGTCTTGTTCTACAAAACTCACAACAGTGAACATATCAACGTATACAGCATCTCCAACAGTTAATCTATAATGGAGAATTCATCAATTTTAGAGAAAAAAAAATGATATTTTTAGCTCCAATAGCTACTCTAAATCTTTCTCTATTTTAGAGAAAGTATTAAGAGAGAGAACTGAAAACTCTATATTTATAGAAAAATAAAAAAACTCTAAACCTCTCCAACAATCTCTAAAATTTAATGCTTATATATATTTTCACTCTCTTTCTTCATCATCTCTCTATTTTAACTCTTCACTTTCCTAATATATGATTTAATCTAACATAAACTTTCAATAAAAATGTAATTTATGTTAAATTCATTAAATTACAGAGAAAAACATTAATAGGGAAATTTTATGTAATTTATGTTCATTTAATAAAAATGTAATTTATGTTAATTTCATTAAATTACAGAGAAAAACATTAATAGAGAAATTTTATGAATTTAATAAAAATGTAATTTATGTTCATTTCATTAAATTATAGAGGAAAACATTAATAGAGAAATTTTATGTAAATTAAGAAAAATGTAATTTATGTAATATATACATATATATATATATCAAGATTTCTTAAAAATAACCAACACCAGCTGTAGAAGCAGCTTCCGGAAAGAGGTTAAGCTCTTTTGATTACCCTTCAGTACTTTTCATTAGGCAAATTGAGCTGACAGAAAGTTTGACTAATGATCATTGTAAATGCGAAGATATTGATGGCATGTTTGGCTTACCCTTTTACAATTCTTGCTGCAAAACCAAATTCCTTTTAAATCATTTTCCGGCATAGTTAAACCATCTATTCTCAGGCACCCAGCATGATCTGCAGCATTTAGATAATAAATTTAGAATTTTACAATGAGATTACTGCAATTCACCGATGCACATAATTCACAATACGAACTACAGAATGACGTCACTATACTTAATACAGTAAGCAAGCCGCTTTGAAACTAATTCGGAATGTAACAAATATTCTTGGAAGTCACTCACTTTGGTCCCAATATAGATCTCTAAACAAGCTTAGAAATACAGAAACTCAAGTCCCAAAAGAAACTCAACTGAAACTCACTTTTGTGTTTTGTAGCCCAAAAGCAAAAGCTGCAAGAGATATGTAAAATCTTCTATGCACATGTACTATCCTTTCTTCTACTTAAAGAGAAAAATAGTACGAATCTATATGAGGTGAGGTAAACAAGCTAGCAGAGCTTGATAAACAAACTTTAATATGAATAGTGAAATTGAACCTACATTTATGCTCGCATTGACCACAGGTGAGAATAGGCTCTTTGTCTTTTTTAAGTTTGCTTTGGCTACATGCTCCACAACAGCAGGACGGACAGGACCAGTCACCATCTGGAACATCCTACAGAGGTAAAACACATAGATAATGAAGAGAATAAGTAGAATAAGTACCACAGAAATTGGAAAAAGAATGAGAAAATATGAAAGGGTTTACAATGGGAAAGAAAAAGATATCAAAAAACAGAAAATATACAATGTAGACTCAAAGATAAACAAGTTACCTTCAACCCGAGGCAACTCTTGTGAAATGATGATGGACATTGGTCACATAACAATAAATCGCCACCATAGTGGCACACAGCACAAATGTGATCATTCTTGTCTCGAATTCTATTTCCCTTCAACCTACGATGTTGTTCTGTTCCGCTTGTTCTCTTCCTTATTTTATGTATAATTTGCATCTGGCAATCTAAGAGAGACCTACCATCATCCAGGAAAATATTGGATGCAGGTGTGTGGTAACTGCAGCCAACGTCAGTCTCCTTGATGCCAGCATGAGTCTCAAAGCAGCTAAGCGTCCAGACCTTTTGGCAACAGCTGCACTTAATCCCTTCCCTAC
Source organism: Geum urbanum (assembly GCA_946800695.1). Classification (NCBI taxonomy): domain Eukaryota; kingdom Viridiplantae; phylum Streptophyta; class Magnoliopsida; order Rosales; family Rosaceae; genus Geum; species Geum urbanum. The sequence continues at coordinate 7,155,801 of OX327006.1, forward strand.
TTATTTTCCCTTCTGCCCTTGGAGCATCACCCTTTCTGTTACAATAGTGTACCTTTTCCCGTGGCAAAACCACATTATTGTCTATCAACCAAGACAAGATAGTGCAGGGATGCTGGTGTGTGGAGGTAGGAGTAACTACTTCCTGAACTCGTTTGCTTATCATGAGCACACGAGTTGGCCGACTAACACCAGGATCATTTCTGCACCCAAACAAAGATGGAGATGTCTTTCGCCTTTTCACTTTTGGAGAATTATCACTTTGATCCTTTAGACATCTGTGATGTAAGTGAGGTGCACCACCTAACAAACTACAAGTTCTCTTTCTTGTTTGTTTTCTACTTGCTCCAGAACCAATTTGTCTCTTATTGAGTTGGCCCATATCTTCCTCGACGACGTACCTGCATTGTATAGGTGTTTTTTCAGAATAATTTCCATCCACACAGTCTTTGCATGCGTTCAGAAGTGAGTTGTATACATTTCCTTCGGGAGATCTGAAGCGCAAGTTATTTGATGATTTTACTTCTGAGTAGATGAACTCCCACCCCACAGCAGAGAGGTGCTTCTTTGCTTTATACCGCAGCGCTTTTACAATCAAATTTCTGGGTCCCCTCACAGTTGTCTCTACATATTCCTTAACTGCTTCAGGGCAATATTCAGGTTTGTAAATAAATACCTCGGACTTCAGTAACTCAGAGCTGGAACAATAATTAGGATGCTGAACCTCTTTTGGTTGTTCAATGAAAAAAGGCTGTCCAGGTGAACCATGTGAACCCTGATGTGCATCCTGAGAGACTGAAAACTGTGAAACTTCCTGGGACTTTTTTATGATACTGCACACTTTAATAAGAGAGTATTCGGGATCTCCATCAGGTGACATGTACCGGTATCTCACTCCATAGTTATCTTTCATAGTCTCTACTTTCCAACCCAAATATAAAAGATGCTTTCTAATAGCTGTCTGTAACTCACTTGAAGGATGCCGCCCCTTACCCAAGTTTGCATATGTATCAACAGAGTCAGGGCAAAACTCTTTCAGAAGTTTCACAGGTAGCCAATTTGATGTTCTGCCTCCTTTTTTTCTTGATTTAGTAACACTCATTCCATCACTGCTAATATCAGATTTGGCATAAGAATTATCATCCCCTGTAACTGCAACCAATTGATGCATGTAAGATTTGTCTAGCACATGCTGCACACAAGCAGTCTCTGGATCAATAGACAAACCTTCATTTTCATGCTGCTCATCAGTAATCCTTGCCCTGCAGTCCAACACATTCCTCACATTATCATCACGTTCAGCCAAGGAAATTTTATCCAGCGGGTTTTCAACGGGTACAATAGCAAGAGAGTCTGGCATATATGATTCAGAATTTACACAAGAATCTGAAACACACTGAGGTGGCTCCAACTCTCCCTGGAATTCCTGTGTCAAGCATCCTGCCATTTCTAACACCTGACGTACTTCATCTACAGTGATGCTGAAGTTATCATCAATGACCTCCAACACCAGCTCTTCCCAAATATCTCTCATTGGAGAAGTCCACTCCCTGACCTTGTCAAAGCCCTTTTTTAATTGAACATCATACCAAATTTGCTTCACGGAAACAGCTATGAACCTGTCTTCATACTGTTCAATCAACTCAAGAAATATCCAAGTTCCACGTCCCTTCCATTTGTCTGTAACCTCATCCCAGTCCTGAGTGATTCTTAAATTGTCAATTCCAAATGTTAATTCGTCTCCCAAATCAGGGAAGAAGATCTTCCTCTTTTCTGAATCTGAATCACCTTCATGATCAAAAACCACACCTTCCCACCAAGCCTCCAAATAATACACATCCACACAGAGTCCATAGGGAAGATCATATATCCCTACTCCAGTCTTAGGTGGCTGTGGCCTTATACTCCCGCGATGTGTACTATGCTCATCCGTTGCAAAACCAATGCCATCCAAAATGGGTGAAACAGACACAGCTTCCACAATATTACCAGACTCGTCATCACATAGAATATGATCATATGCTACTTCTCGAAAGCCTTTGGTGCATGCAGTGACAGTCCCAGAATGCCACGAGCCCAGAAATCCTTCTTCTTCACTCCTCACCTGCAAAATTTAAGAGATTCAAATCCTACTGAGTAATGAACAAGTCGCCACATCCTTCATCCTTTTGCATTTTTCTTTTGTATTCTCTGCCATATACAATGCTACTATTTAGATTGTAGATACTGCATTTATTTGATGAAACAAATGGGATATAAAGATTACAAACTGAGCTTAACTGAATGGAGGCATGGAAGTCTCCTGACTATCTTTCCTTCAGATTTTGGAAGATGCATTTGTATGTATGAAAACGTACCATGTTCCTATAAATAATAAATAGTATCCATTTAAGTACATTGTTCAGTAACTCAAGTTCTCGGCTTTACTTTTCAATATATGTTCTTTGGCCATATATAAGTTTTCCTCATATGATTCCGGTTTACTTCCCCAACACTCATTTAGTCATTTTTATAATGTGAATGAGATCTGGTGAAAAATTGATGAGCCCAGAAAGAATCCACAGACTAAAAAACCAATTCTTTGTAGAACAAATCAACAATTTCTATACAAGATCAGGAACTGTAAGAAGACACTGAAGCCTCAGATGCACGTTTATCCCGGAGATATCAATATATACGTTATTTTCTTCAACCCCATGTGGAAAGTAAATCTCTGTAGACAAATGTAGACAGTTAAAACTTCTGCATTAACCCGAAAGCTTGGACACGTTGCCAAAATTGTCAATTTTGGATCCAGATATCAATTAAATGCTGCAATTTGAAACAAAGAACAGTGCAAACAACCATGATCATACAAGAGAAAAAGTAAATCAAAATAATTCTATACGCAAGCAAACAAAACCCTGTAATCTGGAACAAAAATGTAACAAAACCCATCACAGTAAAAACCATAAACCCCAAAAATTACAGGCCAAGATTTCATCTTTGTCACAAAAACAGAAACAAAATTATAGAGATTAAACGGCATTACCTCAACTTTGTCACCAACGTTTAGCTTTGTTTGAGCTTGTCTCATATTACGGTTTCTCTTGCTGGGTCGCCGGCCCGGTTCTTCAAGGGCCATGACCACCGCCTGAGAGAGATAGAGAGGAGCTTTGGGGAGTTGAGAGGTTTAAGGATGGGCTAGAATTATGATAAGGGACTTATTCACTCTCTCTCTCTCTCTCTCCCAAAAAGTTTGCAGCTTTTATTCATCAATAAAAGGAAATTAAAAAAAAACAAAGTTCAAATTTTTAGAGTGACTTTGGTGGCAAGAAACAAACTCTTTTGTTGCAGACTGACACACTGCGAAGATTGTGTACTTTTGTCCCAAAGAAAGTATAGCTGCACCATCAGTCTTTTACCTCCACGTCAGCTTCTCATTCAAGGATTTGAGACGTGGCGAGGTTTTATTGGATTTGTTTGAATCACCGGCGAGCTTCCGGGGCAGGTGTTGTGAGGTGAGTCGGGGTGTTGTGCAAGTGTCAGGAGGGACCTGACTGATTGGATATAGGACTCTGGATTCTCACTGTGGATGATGTGTCATCTGATTTGTGTGGGTAATGGGTGAAGCAAAGAGAAACAGAAAGGTGTTCGAACGGGAAAGTTTCTAAGATCATTTATGTGATTGGAAAATGATATTGCAGCCACTAGATTTTAAAGCCACAAATTTAGGCTTTCTTTAAGCCCCATGACACTACTCTTAGAGCATGTGCACCCATGTTTTGGGTGAGGAAGTCCTATTTTGATGAATTTCTCACTCATTTGAGGAATTCTTCAAAATAGGAAGTCATATTCCTGTTTTTCGTGCAGTAGTGTCCAAAATAAGACTTCATATTACTATTCATTAATATTTAAAATATTTTACATTTAAATTCGAATAATACTTTCACCCAATAAAATGCCGACACGTGTCATTCTGGATCATATAATTGGTAGCGGATTTCCGATAAGATTTTCGACCAGTAATTTTGAGACACGTGTCATGTCTACGTGGCGGTGTCGGCAAAATTATTGATTGAAGATATTCGGTAAGATTTCCGGTAAGATTACAAACCATTGAGAATGAGACACGTGTAATGTCTACGTGTCGGTGTCGGCAAAATTATTGATGGAGATATCCGGTAATATTTTCAACCAATCGACAGTCGACACGTGTCATTATCTTAAAAAATCTGATTTTTCAAGATGGCTATAAAAGAAAGAGCTATGGGAGAGGTAGACTCATACCAACTACGCATCACTTGTAGTTCTACTCGTATCTAAGCCACCATAAACACTTCTTCACATTTTGGTTTTATCAAGATGAATCACATGGGTTTCGGTACTTTTTTCAATAGGAGGCGACAACAACGCTGGCGAAATGCAGAAATTGTCAATCAATTCATTATCGACGCGGTGGCTGTTGATGCAACTTTTGATGATGAACCACCACCACGCTGCCATGCAAATCAACCAAGGATGAGGGAGTCCAGGGGCCAAAATCTTATGGAAGATTACTTCATCGAACGCTCAGTCTTCACCGACCATGACTTTCGTCGACGGTTCCGAATGAGCCGAAATACATTCAACCGTATAATGACGGACCTCTACAACTATGACCCATTTTGGCATCAAAGAGCCGACGCCACTGGAATGGTCGGACTACTTCCCCAACAAAAGATGACCGGTGCTCTCCGGATGTTGGCCTACGGCTCAGCTGCTGATCAGTGTGCCGAAATCACAAGGATGGGGGATTCAACAACTCTGGAGTGCATGAAGAAGTGGTGCACCCAAGTGGTAGAGCTTTATGGTACCCGTTACCTCCGTGCTCCAGATCAGACAGACATCACTCGACGTCTAAGAAGGGCTAGACATCGAGGATTTCCTGGTATGATCGGAAGCATTGATTGTATGCATTGGGAGTGGAAGAACTGCCCAACCGCTTGGTCCGGGGCGTACTCAGGGAGGAAGGGTCGTCCAACTATCATCTTAGAGGCAATGGCCTCATATGACACGTGGATCTGGCACAGTTTCTTCGGAGTACCAGGAGCTCAAAATGATATCAACGTGCTCTACCAATCAGATGTCTTCGATGCAGTGCTTGCTGGAAGAAGTCCGGCTGTGACTTATAAAGTGAACGGTATGACATACCGTAACACTTATTACCTTACCGATGGGATATATCCGAGGTACTCCTCGTTTGTCAAAACAATTTCGAATCCTCAAGAGCTTCCACAAAAGCTTTTTGCGAGGAAGCAAAAGTCGTACCGCAAGGATGTGGAGAGGTGCTTTGGCATCTTACAAGCTCGTTAGGGGATAATTCGTCATGCAGCTCGGTGTCACCACTTTTCGACGTTAAAAAGTATCATGTTGGCGTGCATCATAATGCACAACATGATCGTTGAGGAGGAATTCGTGGAGGATGGGTTTGAGGAGAACGACGAAGAAGATCTCCAAAATCCATCTACCGCATTCACAGCTTATGATGGGCCAATAGATGAAGGGGGAACCGGATTCCTTTCGAGCCGGTTGGAAGAGATGGACAAAATGGACAACGGTTTAATGACCGTCTTGTAGATCTCCAATCTGCTTACATCCATGAAGAGCTGCAGAAAGACTTAGTTAAGCACAATTGGTTTCTTGAGACCGGTGAACAACTTTTATTATGTTGTTTTAATTGTTTGTTTGCATTGTTGTGAGTTTGAATTATGTATTTCTATTATGTGTGTTTTAATTTTTGTAATGTGTGGGAATTTGATGGAAATAAAGAAAGTGCAATTTTATTTCTGTAAAAGGGAAACTACATAGTACATAATTTAAATTACATAAACAATAATTAAAGTGCTTGGAAAAAGTCTTTGGGGGTTATTTAAGTGTTTGGAAAAAGAGGGCGATAACAATTGGAATAGCCTTCTTCGCTAGCTTCTTCTTCTACCACATCCAATTGAGAAAGGATTTCTGCTTTCCTCTTTGTGAAATACCTCTTGGATTTAGGAGTCATGCTCTCGGTATCCATTGACATAATCCGAGTTTCCTCCGCCAAAGCCCTCAATTGAATGTCTTTCTTTTGAAGGGCGATTTGCTTTCACATAAGGGAAACCTCAATTGCATCACTATCTTTTTGATTGCGACCATAAGATTCTTGATTTGTCACAATCCTATTCAAAGCCTTGGCTCTTTCATTTGTAGGCGTCATACCTTTTTTTCCTTTTTTTTCGCTTCCTTGGCCGCTTTCACTCCCATAGGACGCTCCGGAGAAGAAGGAGTTTGGTTGCTCGTTGGTGTGGCAAACGCATCATCCTCTTCCAAGTTGACGGTGGGAGCCCTTGAGCTTGCGGGCTGTGATGATAAGTAAGACGGAGTAGATGATAAGTAAGGCGGAGGTGTACTAGCCTCGACATGGATGAAGTAAGGATGATTCTTCACTACTTCCCAACAAACAAAGTCTTTAAACTCTTTCTTCTTTTTTGCCACATAAAATGATTGAGCACATCTCATCTAAAAAATAATAATAATAACATGGAATAAATAACTTGTAATTCATAAATATCATGAAATAAATAACATGTATTTCATAAAATATGGAAAAAACTAAGTTGAAACAATATGGTAAAAATTAAAAAAAATATTGGAGATCAAAAACATTACCTCATCGTGTATGTTTGAGCCGGAAGATGCATTCCTTCGTGCGAAAGAAAGAGTACTACCCCAAAGTTTCAAATTCGGCTTCAACTTTGCGAAACGAGAGGATAATGCGTTTTGGGTCCTAGCTTCCGGCATCGATTCACCATAACCTATCTCCCAATTCTCCTTAAAATCGCCATAAACCTTTTCCCACAATTTTTCAACCTTTTGTCGATTTCCGGTGATGGAATCAACGCTAAAACGACAATAAGAGATGCTCAATTGTACATCTTCCGAAAGAAGCCAATTTGTAGCCATTATTTTCCACAAAAAAAAAATATTTAGAGGAGAGATGGAGAGAGGGAGAGAATGAATTTGTTGTGCACAAAATGGTGTGAGAAATGAATGAAATAAAGGTAGTATTTATAGAAAAAATGTAGGGGCTCATTTGTAATTTTTTGGGATTTTTTTGTAATTTTTTTGCAATTTTTTGGGTGTTTTTTTTGCAATTTTTTCATTTTTGGCCAATCTGGTCGTTGCATTTGAATATAGGTCGTTGATCTGGCTTATATCCGTTCAAAATGGACGGTCCAGATCAACTTAGCCGTTGATCTGGCAGCAGCCTTGGACGCGCCATGTGGCGTAGTTCTATTCATCCGTTATTTTTTTTTACAGTTTACCCGGCGCGTGTAATACACGCTCCAGGTTTAAAAAAAATGACGTGAGCCTGGCGTCACCCACGTGCGTGGGACCCACCAGGCAGCACGTACTCGTCTTCTTCCTCAAAGGAGGACGCCGGTGAGGACATCCTCCCGGTCAACCGTCGGTCGCACATCCCCCCTCCTCCCGCTGCACGACGCTTCTCCTCCCGGACGTCCTCAACACGCGGGCCCCCCCTAAGGACGTCCTCGCCGTCCCTTCCCGGTGCAACTGCTCTTATGTGATTTTGAAGGGCGAGTCAATTTTTGGTATAACGTTTCCTAAACTAACGGGGTCAACAATTACAATCTACAAACTGTAATGTTTTTTAGATATATGTAATTTCTACTTTCTAGTGGTGGGAAATCATTTTCATGTTCATAGAATCATAGGTTTAATGCCCTATTTGTTTCATTACTATCGTCCTCTATGTACCTTATTTCACAACGAGTACTCTTATAGTGTGTATAACACAAATATGTGGGACACTTATTCTAATCTTATACACATTGAGTTTAGATAAATAGTTCATGAGAAAAATTAGGACGTAAATTTTCTTTACAAATTTATGTTCCGCAAATTATAAAATTACTCACTTCATAATTATGTTATTCTCTAGTAACGTGGAAGTGTTAATTATCGTAGTATACACAAAGGGCATAGATTTGATAACCATCTCGAACAAGTGGCGGCCGGAGAACTTTTTGGTATAGTAAGTTGTTGCAATTTTTTGTTTAACAAATGACGAATAAAAACATATACAATATAGATTACATCTATTTAATGTTGCAACTCGAGATCTTTTTCAAAGAAATGTTCGTATAATCTACATTTTGACGGCTCTCCTCGTGATGAATTTGTGGCTCCGCCACATAATTTATAGTATGCATGCATATCTCCGATCTTACGCCTAATCCGAAAAGTACATTAATAATTGAACCTTATTTCTTAAACACCGTAATGTGATTGATTGTGCTTAATATCGTGCCGATTATGCTGTTATAGCCTTATAGGTTAAGTACAAGTTAGGCACTTGGCCAAACAGAGATGAGAATAAAAAGACTGGGAAAATAGATCATCTTCAACCTAAGATTGAAAAGGCTGTGTGATTTTATTGAATATGCAGGCGCACCATGCATGGTGTCTGCATGGTATCAATGCACGCCGGCATTCACTATATATTGTCTGTAGATTAACTATTCTAACTACCAACTAACAAACGGAGAAAGCTAGGCCTTTACTAGTAATACAGTAGATAGTTCTTATTTTGAGCACGCTTTGTAGGTTATCCTGGTTTTCCATGTTCTACCATTCAGCTCATTCAGTTCGATCTTTTGATGATGCCTGCTGCATGGTTTGTTAAGGAACTCCAATAGATTGGTTTCCAATTTCCATGATAATAAGCATGAAAACAAAAATGAACATCTTTAATCAGCTATAGCATTCCATTATGGGGACGGATCATTGGATCGGATCTATATATCTCCGAGTAGTATTAAAGTAGAACCAAATGGTCGACTTACATAACATTAAACAGAGGGCTTAGATTTATTGCTTATGAGCAGCTTCAATATATTCTCGTCATTCTTTTTTTTCTTCGATCTATTAACATTTCCACTCGATCTTCAAGTTTCAAATACAATGCCGGCCTTCATACTACATTTCAATATGGTATCCTTAAGAATGATCATCAATATATTAGCAGGCATCACTAAGTTTGAACCTATTAAGCCCGACCTTATGGCCAAATGTCTTAACATCTTGCTGCACTTGCGCTTGAAACTCACTGTAAGTAAAAGGCTTGTACTTTGAGCTTCGAATCACACTGCCTTCCCCGGGAAACACAAAATAACAAATTGAGATGCGCTCTCTATATTCGTTCACCTTCACCCTATGTTTCACACTTGTGTATTCGTCATTGCTTATTGCCTGGATTGATCAAACATCAATTCAATTAGGCACAGGTTTGGAATGAAGAAAGATAATTATACAATAATATCAATACAGTATACAGTATACAGTATATATACATATATACCTCGGGATTAATACTTAGTTGTTATGTATCTAGAATTTGTGTTTGTTGCTACACTACGGGTGATCGAAAATCACATATACTGATGCTATTATAATTCTCACATATTGTTGCTTCAATTAACGACTTAACATATACGTTCATATGATATCGATCAAGACACGGATAACGTACATGAGCAAGAAACGTATGCAGATTCCTATCTTTGATTATTTTTCTAAGCTAGCAGTGTTCTCTTACTCATCATTAATCATGGTATATATTATAGCTAGCGAAACAAAAAATCACAACAACATGCGCAATATTATAGGTTAAACGGTGTACTTTGGCTTTATCAATAGTATTCCTACATATTATTCTTCTTTAAAATCTGCAACAAACCAAAGAAGTACGTTTCATGCATTTTAGGGTTTTATGGGTAACTTTGTCGTGTCTAGATGCCTACTGCCGATTGTACCTGGGACTTGAGTTTAAAAATATACAAGCGTTGAAGACACATATATCATAATACTGGTGCACTTTGAGTATAGCAATGTATGTCACTATCTCAATAATCGATATGAAGAGTATATATCATTTTTATGCACAATTATATTCCGCATATTACCAAATTTCTAATAAAATTATGGAAAATAGAATGATATTTTGATCAAGTGAAAAAAATGAAATAGACGGAGTATAATATAGTTGGAGGAGCACCTGCATCATGTCTCCAAGATTAACGATGAGTGTGTTGGGAATTGGTTTCACAGTGAACCATTTGTTGTCTTTGAGCACTTGAAGGCCACCCACTTCGTCCGGGTTTAGTATCGATAGGACAGAACTGTCAGTGTGCACGTCCATTCCCCATGCAGACTCCTTCTCATTTTTGGATCTCACACTGCACACTGGATATCGGTACACACGTACAAAGCCAGTAGATTCCGATAATAGCTTCGACTCGGACAAACACAGGTTCTTGGACATACTATCAAATAGGGCTCTGCCAATTCTCGCTAGATGCCTCCCATATTCCTCTAGCTCATGCCTTAAAATTTCCATCAATCAAACATTTCACATTATTAACATTAGTACGTCGACGTCCTAAGGTAATAATTTCTCTCAATATTGAAAGTAAGACACTTTAATTTGGTTTGCTAGCTAGCTAGATTCGGATACAGTAAGTTTCCAAATTCCAAATGCAAACAATTCTTGCAAACTACAAACCAGTATCCTAGTAAATGAGTAGACTAACTAGGTGTACCCACCTCTCTCTCTCTCTCTCTCTCTCTCTCTCTCTCTCTCTCTCTCTCTCTCTCTCTCTCTCTCTCTCTCTCTCTGTGTACGAAGGGTCGTACGTGATTGCGTTTAAATATGGAGCCAAAGGACATACTGTTCAAAGAGTGAATCAAAATTGACTTGGGAGCTAGGTAGTTAATTAGTTAGATATATAGTATCAGTATTTACCTGAACGAAGTAATCATAGGATGGTCAGTTTGAACTTGAGACAGTTGACTCAGAGGGACGTTGAATCCTTCGACCCAGTTGACATTCCGGTGAATACTCGCCGGAGTCGCCGCCACCGATAAGGGCGTCCCAGCTGGAGTAAGGGCAGGGGTACCCCAGAAGTAGGACATAGGGCTAGTGAGAAGAGCCTGCTTGGTCTCGAAGGGCAGAGCGAAAAGCCTTCTGGCATGGTATTGAACTTGACTCAGTAGACTTTCGGGAACTCCGTGGTTTACTAAACGAAACACTCCCCATTGCTTACAAGCCTCCACGAGAAGCTCGAAGTCGTCATCAATCTCAAGGCACCCCAGGTCAACCACCGGTATGGGATCCGAGTCCGAATCATCGTCGATCAGGGCCCCGTGGTTGAGTGGTAGCTCTGAGAGCAGTGTGTTGCTGCGAAATGGAGGAGGGTAAGATTCAGATCTCATGTTGGAGAAAGTGGTGGTGTTGTGTCAAAGTGTTCGATCTTCTTTGTTTATGTTGTGCGTCTAATGGAAACTAGAAATAATTAAGAGCAGACCGGCCAAGAGTGAGTACATGTGCGACGGCAACTATTTCGTAGTGGCCACACCATATTTGTTTATTCTAGGAGAGATGGGACCCAAGGATTTGGCTTTGTGTGGTAACAGGCCGACACGTGCGGGATGGTCCCATCTGGCCTGGTCGCATAGAGACAAAACCCCAATCTGTGGAACGGGTGACCCACGATGTATGCGAAAGGTTCTAAAACTTCTGATCTGGAAACATGTACGTGTACCTGTATCATACTGTATCATACCGTGGATGTATAAAGTGCTGGGTTTTCATTCGGGCTGGTTTTTGCGAGAGATGGACTGAATTGGAAAATGTGGGGTGTGTGGAATTTGGTTTCCTCATTATGATCGGAGACCACAACCGATATTTTATCGAACAAGAAAGAACACACCTCAAACATATCGGTATTAATTCCAACTAATGTGTTCCAACTTTTTAAAGCTATTACGTATTAGATTGTAGTTGATGAATTTGTTAAACAACGACAAAAGGTGATTGAGTAGGGTCTTTTGCGGATCTGGGCCATGTTTTAGTTATGAGCTAGGAATGAGATGTGGGATATATATGCTCATTCGTGGCTAGGTTCTTTGCACGGAGGATGACCATTTTGGAATTACGTTTCGTATTGGTTTAGAGATTGTTTTGGATTTCGTTATTTGTTAGGCCTTTATTTTAAGTCTTGTTTTTAAGGGTTGTTTTATAAGTGGACAATTGGTTTGGTTGAATGTTGGAGAAATTTATTTGCTCAATCATCAATGGTTAATTGTTGCTGGTTTTATAACCAGGTCTGAGGTATTTTTCGTGATTCACAAGGAGATTTTATTGATGTATTTTCAAAGCATGTCAATGTTGCTAGTGCTATTGATCTTGAAATGCTAGTTATATTGGAAGCTCTTAATGTGGCTAAACAATGTACGTAGGTGGGAGAGGCTTTGGATTGAGATAGATTTTTCTTTGGTGGTTAAATATTTTCAGTGTCCACGGTTTATTCCTTGGAGGTGAAAAAATGCTTGGATTAATGGAGTGCTATTTGCTAATTCCATACAGTTTCGAGTTACTCATACTTTTAGAGAATGGAACTGTGTGACTGATAAGTTGGCTAGTCATGGTTATTCTTGTGATATCCCGAATTTTCTATATAATTATTCGTATTTTTACGACATTTTAAATTTGAAATAGCGAGCACGGTAAATAATGTTTCCTAACAGTAACATCAGGGGATCTATGGTTGACTTTTTCGTAAATTGATCATTTTAGTTGGTTTTGGGTGGAAGTAGTAGAATTTATCGAGACGAGTTCATAGACGCTAGAAATGTCGAAATCGAAGTTACGACGAGGAAGTTACGATTATCGAAAGTTTATCGAGAATTACCTTTTCATAAATAGAATAGTATAAAACGGGGGGTTTCCTTTTAGGAAGTCAGTCTGGGTTGACCCAGGGTCAACCTTCTCTCCCGTGGAGGGAGAGAGAATCCAGTGGCGGTCGGTTGGTAGTGCAACGTCGTCTGGCCACCTTCGACCTCGATTAGGGTCACGTTCGACTCGGGTTGACCTCCCCTACCTCTTTCTTACCTCAATCGACAATTATAGATCAAAGAAAAGAGATTCGGCGAGATTGAAACCTAGGGTACAGGTGTTCTTCATCGACAGTCGCCAGCGAATCCTCTGGCCTTAATTTTGGTATGCCTTGATTCAATTTAAGGTCTAGATTGTGATGATATATGCGGTTTGTTGCTTGGATTTCTTGTTTGCAGGTAGAATTCGAGAAAATCAAATTGATTTTCGTTGGATTCATCTCGGCTTCCTCCAAGAGCGTGGTTGCCGGTGATTTAGGCAGTGAGTTTAGGGGGCTTTGGTTCCCCTCTCCTCCCTAAGTCGATTGAGTCATGCCTCAAGCCCAGTGGTGGCTCAATGGTGGAGGTGTGTCGTCGAAATCGATTTTCGACGATCTCGGGTTAGCAGGCTTTCGGGCTGTTTTCGGCCGTGGTCATAGTTTATCAGTATATTAAGCTCCTCATGATCTTTCCAACAATGTGTCAATCATTACCGTCGGTGGTGATCATCGACAAAGGCGCTTGGGTTGCACGCACCCATCGCTTTTGTGGTGGCCCGTGGCCAAAAAATTCTTCTGAGAATGTGTCGAGTTATATGTCGTTAGGTTCGATATGAACATAGTGGTGAGGTTTATTCAACGTTTAGGCTTCGTCAACCTAGTGGGTGAGCGGTGGTGTAGGTGCGGCCGACGAAAAAATTAGGTTTATCTTATATCGTTACGACCGTTTCATCGTAACAAGTTTGTTGAGTACGTTCTTCGTCTAATTAGTCGAAGTTGATTTTCGGATCAAGTATTTCCTTGATTTACTTGTTTATTTATTGATTTTATGATTTTCGACTAGGGTCAAGTAGTCACAATTATAATGTGTGCTATTTTTGGTGGCATGAGGTCCCTAATAATTTACTTCTTTGTTTAGTCAAAATCGAAATTCGTTCGTGATTTACCGATTTATTAGATAGTTGGCCTTTTGGTTTTTGGGTGCATCTATTCACACCTCCAAAATCGTTACTTATACCTCCAAAGATTTTTGAACTTTTATAATTCCATTTCTAACCCTAATTCAAAAAAGTTATTTACTCATATAGAATTTGGATTCTTGATTTTTTTTTGAAAAAATAAAATAAAACTCTCTCTCTCTATATATATATATATTGGTTTGGATGTTCATAAATTATATGTTCTTAGTGTTAATTCATCATCTCTCTCCATATATATATATATATTATTTTAGTTGTTCATAAATTATGTGTTCTTAGTATTAATTCATCAACTTCAAGTCATACATTTCAAGTTGGGTTTGGTGACAAAAACCTAACTAGAATATGGGTGATGTGTTTTTGAAATTTAGCGTTGGTTGAATTCAATCTTTGTGATAATTTTTTTTCTGAATTTTTTAAGTTGGGTGAAACAATCTTAGTCTTATGGTTGTAATTCATTATACAAATTTGTTAAGCTCAATGGTGTTATATATATGTTCTTCAACATGAATAAGGGCTACACGATTCCAAATAATATATCATAGTTTTGTGTTTCAATGGTTGAAGATTTAGATTTGTGATTCTAAAAAAAATGGAGGTGGATGATGGGGGTGTTGAGCAAAGAAAAATTGATTAATGATAAAATAGTGAAATTAGTGGTAAAATGTTTGAAAGGTGGTGCAAATAATATTTTGAAAAATATGAATAGACAAATTCTTGTTTTTTTTACATTCATTTAATAAATTTTGAGTCTGAGTAGTGAGCTGAAGACTCGATTTAGGAAAGAAAAAAAAACATATTCCATTAGACAATAAATTGTTAAGTGTTAAAAAATGCTTGAATTTTCTGTTCTCTTGTTATAGCCTACATGGTCAGTAGCAGTCGTAAAATAAAAATGCACTCTCCATATTAACTGATCAATTCTAAAAAACATAATAAAAAAAATGAATGTCGTTTCTGATCAGAATATATACTTTTAACGAGGCCCACATTGTTTAGAAACAAGGACAAGTTTCCTTGTCATCCTACTATGGCATTGACCAACTGTTGGTACATATCTAATCTAATGAGAAATATAATGGCGAGATAACGCAATGACCAACTGTGGAAGAAATTATCTTCAGTCGCCTATGTCTCATGAAACTAGAACCCTAGCATGCATATCAAGTTGGCCACCAAAGCAGGCATACAAGAATTCATAGGGTGAATCATTCAGAGAAAGAAACTTCATCCAAAGAATAGCAAAACTAGGTTAAAGTGTATGCATTAAAAAGACTTCATGTACGAGGCTTCAAGCAGCCCCTTAACAAAGGAAAATTAGCTACTCATAGTCTTAGATAATAACATCAAAGAATTCATAAAAGATAAACAAAAGAAGGAGAAAGAAGAACTCTTCGCGACGATGTGATCAAGCTCCGCTTTATGCATGAGAACTTCTTCTTATTTTCTTTCTTTATTTTCTTCTCTCTTAATCTATTCCAGTCATCCTCTCCTACTTCCACTAGCTAAATATATATATATATGTTAACATTGATAGGTTAATTGCTAGCTATCCCACACGTGCTTGACTACTACCATTAAGTAGTATCCTAAATGGATATTGATTCTCCTCTGCACAATTAAAGGAAGTCCCTCGCCAACATCACGTGCATTCCACTAGCTATTTAATTGCAAAAACTGATCGCCAAGCTTACAATAAATAAATATGTCTCCAAAGTCCAAGCTGCTTTCTATATATATCACTCGCCAAGAATTCTCGCCAGATTTCCAACAGTATCCTTCATGGATTATAATTCCTACTTGCAATAAGCTTCACCAATTAACTCCAAAATATGTTATTTAACCTCATTTTCTTCATTAATCTCCAAAATACCTAAAAACAAATAAACATAATTAATTCACTCAATTAATAACAATAAACTAAATATAAGAAACAAATTAAATACCGAATAGATGCATAAATATGCGACTATCAATACTCTTGAAATCCTGAATCTTGAAATCATTACCATTTGAAACATGAAGATATCGCTTGGATTATCAATTGCCTCTGCTCATATAGTTGAATTGGGTGTGAGGAATAATGCATCATCCCTCTCTGCATTATCTTCGGATCGTACTTGGATCATTGATACTTGTGCAACTGATCACATGACGAATACCCCCAGTCTGGTACAAACCATTAATCCATCTCTTCAACATGTTGTGTCTACTGCGATGGCTCTCCATCTCCTGTTATTGGTGAAGGTCATGTCAAGATATCTGATAATCTGTCAATTGATTCTGTTCTTGTTGTTCCCTCTCTTGCCTATAACCTTCTATCTGTTAGTCAGATAACTACAGTGCTTGCATGTTCTGTCACTTTCTATCCAAATTTTTATATTTTTCAAGATCTTGTGACTAGAAAAATTCTTGGTTATAGTGTTTGAAGGGAGAAATTATATTATCTTGATTTGACAAGTAGTGGAGCACAACAACTAAAATCATCAGGACAGGCGAATAATACCACCAGTTTGGATAAAGCTAAGGAAGATATATGGTTGTGGCACCTTCGTCTTGGTCATTTGAATTTTCAATATTTGCATAAGCTTCAACCTCAACTATTTTCACGTGTGAATACTTCAGAATTTCAGTGTGAAACATGTGAATTTGCCAAGAGCTACCATAGTACTTATTTGCCAAGTTATTCAAATGTTCTATCCCTTTTATGAAAATTCACTCTGATGTTTGGGGTCCTGCATAAGTTTCTACCCGTTCTGGCTTTCGGTATTTTGTAACCTTCATTGATGAATGTACTAGGATAACCTGGGTCTCCTTAATGAAGCACAAGAATGAAGTGTATTCCAGATTCACTGAATTTCATGCGATGGTGGCAACCCAATATCAACAGCAAATTTGGGTATTTCAATCCGACAAGGGTGACGAATATGCGAATGGTGAGATATCTGCATTCTTGATCTCTCATGGAATCCGACACCAAACTTCAATTGTGTATACTCCCCAACAAAATAGACTAGCTGAAAGGAAGAATAGACAGATAATGGAAGTTGTTCGGGTCTCTCTCTTTGGCATGAATGTGAAATCAAACTTGTGGGGAGAAGTTGTTCATTCTATTGCATACTCGATCAATCGCACTCCTTCCCGTGTGATTAAGTTTCAAAATCCTTATCAGAAGTTGCATTAGTTGTTGAATGTGTCATCCTTGCCGAATTTGGAGCCAAGAGTTTTTGGGTGTACTGTGTATGTTCATATCAACAAACAATTAAGAGGCAAGCTTGATCCATGTGTTGTGAAGTGTATTTTTGTTGGGTATGCTGACTTCCAAAAATGATATCGTTGTTATGATCCAATTCTCAACAAGATACATGTTCCTAAGATGTCTCGTCCCGTGAATCTAAACCTTATTACTTAGGGGAAGTTACAGAGTCTTCCCTTCAGGGGGACAGAAGTATATGTGAAGGAAATTCTCTGAACTTACTAGAATTTGAAGAATTGGAAAATTTGGAGAAAAGTTTTGAAGCAGCTGAATCAGACCTGATAGCCTCCTTCGATGGATCGAAGGGCACTCTCGATCCATTGAAGGCTTCCCCTGAATCAGACCCGAGATCCCCCTTCGATGATCGAAGGGCACTCTCGATCCATCGAACGATATCTCTGAATTGGACCCGAGAGCCTCTTTTGATGGATCGAAGAACTCTCTCGATCCATCAAAGCTTGCACCTGAAATGGACCCGAGAGACACCTCTTCAATGGATCAAAAGATATTTTCGATCCATCGAAGACTGGACCTGGAGCTGAAACGTCATAGCATTTCAACCTTCTTCTAAAGCTGTATCTCATAAAGTCCCCCCTTCTACTCCATCAACCAAAAAGTCTTCCTATAATATCTCACATGAGGTATGTACTGATAACATTGATTCAAGTACTGTAGAGGTTGTTCCAAGGAGATCTCAACGAGAAATAAAGGGGGTTCTAAAGAAGAAATATGAGTCTACTATAGAAGCCAAAGCCAAATATCCTATTGTTGTATTTGTATCTCACCCTAGGTTGTCTGGAGCACATGCACTTATTGTTAGTCAATTATCTACAGTAACTGTTCCTAGTAATGTACAGGATGCCTTGGTAGATCCAAAGTGGAAACAGGATATGAATGAAGAACTGTAGGCTTTACAAAAGAATGGAACATGTGAGACTGTTCTTGCAGCACTTGGAAAGAAGACTGTTGGATGTAGATAGGTATTTACAGTGAAGCTGAAGGAAAATGGAAGAATTGATCGATATAAAGCTTGTCTGGTTGCAAAAGGTTATACTCAGTGATATGGAGTCGACTATCAGGAGACATTTTCTCCCGCAGAAAAGATCAGTACTCTACACATCCTTATAGCCTTAGCAGCGCGACATGACTGACCATTACACCAATTTGATGAGAAGAATATTTTCCCTAATGGAGATTTAGAAGAACAGGTGTACATGGATATTCCTCCAGGTGTTAATTGTAAGCCATGTGACGTTGGGAAAATCTGCAAATTGAAGAAGTCATTGTATAGATTGAAGCAATCTCCTAGAGCTTGATTTGGGAGATTTTCTGGAGCCATGAAGAATTTTGGATATCGACAGAGCAACTCTGATCATACATTGTTCATTAAACATTGATTGTATATGTGGATGATATGGTTATTACAGGTGATGATCCAGTTGAGATGGAAGATTTGAAGAAGCGTTTTTCCTAAAAGTTTGAGATGAAGGACTTGGGTCCACTGAAATATTTTTTGAGAATTGAAGTTGCAAGATCTAAGTTGGAAATCAGCTTGTCACAATTAAAGTATGTGTTTGATCTTCTTGCTGAAACAGGAATGGTAGATTGTAAACCTGTTAATACTCTTATTGAGATGAATCACAAGTTGGAGTTGTGTCTTGGTCAAGTTCAAACAAATAAAGGTAGGTACCAGAGATTAGTAGGAAGATTGATTTATTTGTCACATACTAGGCCTGATATTGCATATACTGTAAGTGTTGTGAGTCAGCTCATGCATGATCTAAGTGAAGAACATATGGATGTTGTGATGCGTATTCTCAGATATTTGAAGTCTGCACAAGGTAAAGGCCTCCTATTTCCAAAGGATGGTAAGTTTGGAGTTACATGTTATTCTGATGCAAACTGGGCAGAAGATAAGACTAATAAGGCATCCACTTCTAGTTATTTCACCTTTATTGATGGGAGTTTAGTAACTTGACGCAGTAAGAAGTAAAATGTGATTGCCCGTTCCAGTGCTGAAGCTGAATACCAAGGAATGACAAATAGAGTGCGTGAATTGTTATAGATTCGGAATGTATTGAAGGAGTTAAGTTTCAAGCTCCATAAGGCCATGGATTTTCATTTGTGACAATATTGCTGGAATTGAAATTGCTCATAATCCTGTACAACATGATTGAACAAAGCATGTGGAGATTGATCGACATTTTATCAGGGATCACATTAATAAGAAGAATATACGTTTTCCCTTTGTAGCTTTTGAAGAGTAATTGGTGGATGTACTAACAAAGAGATTGTCATACCATGCATTTGAATGATGGATTGACAAGTTGGACATGATTGACATCTATGCACCGACTTGAGGGGAAGTGTTAGAAAGTAGATTATTGTGAATATTCTTTTATAATTAGAATTAAAGTTGTATAGATGTGATAGGAATGTAAATATCTTTTCCTATTATGATACCACTTGTACATCTTTATTAAACCTAAAAATGGGGATGAATGAAATCATTGAATTCTCCCTGAAATATTTTTCTACTTGTAGTTGTCCTAATGACAATGGTGAGTTATCGATCTGAATCTGGAAAACTTGTAGATACCGCGCAAACAACTCGAAAAGAACAAAGAAAGTGTCAACAAAAAGGTGTTTCAAATAATAATACCAACATTAGTACCATATATAAGTGTTTCTTAAATTTTGAAAAACGTAATCAAGTATGGCCTAAAATTTTATGTACTAGAGATTTAATAAACGCGCAAAATTGAATGCTTTATGGGCTACAAATTTGCCCTTAATTTTGATATATATTTGGAGAGCATCTTCAGTGTACTGGGTGTTATGTATAATGTAATCTCATGCTTTCATTTAATCTAATTTTATATGACACTAATATCGATGTTAATACCAATTAAGTTAATGAATATTAAATAGAGGTAAAAAAATCAGTCAATTAACCGTCAATTGAGGTGAGCAATTAATGTTAGTAATTGATATTATTTTATTATTATTAAGATAATAAACCCTATACCTAAACTAATCCCTAAACCCCAAGCCCTAATCTCTAAACCCCAAACTCCAAACTTCAAACCCCATACTCAAACCTAAATCCAAACCCTATATTCTCGAATCCTAAAACCCCTAAACCCACCCATAACCCAATGATCAAATTAGCAAATTAATTTTCTTCCACATTGTTGGTGTAGACAGATATACGTTTATAGAACAAATTTAAAATATTGACAATATTTGTACGTTTATTTATGCGGTTTTAACTGTCAATGATGAAAAACAAAAAAAAATCAGCATTGCCTATATACTCGTGGCATATCTTGATATATGTACGAAAGAACTAGCCTCGTATAGTTATGAGTTTTCTTGTGTAGATCCAAATAATCAACTATTAGTACTGATCATTTCAATTTTTTTTCTCTAAAACGATAATAATAGATCATTCAAAGTTCATTTTTCAATTTTTTTTAACAACATGTTTTAACTACCAAGCTGTAAGTATCATCCAGGTATCATTTTACGAATTTTTAAATGATGGGCTCATCTCAATTAAGTTGATATAAACAAAATCCAAATATTTAAATATCAAAATATCTATAATTGGTTCTTTAAGGAAAATATGTGTTTAATTTATCACGTCAATTTTAACGTCAAACCGAGGACGCATGTGATTTAATTTTTTAATATAAATTTTAATCTTCACAGCGACCAAATTTTTATGTAGACTATTTTGATATTACAAGGTATACATATATACATAATCAATTCATTTGTATATAGATATTAGTACGTCCGTGTCGGTATAATAATTTTATACAATTCGTAAAACAAAAATTGAAATTAAAATATTTGACATTAGGTTGAGTATTCAATTATCCGAATAATTTTTTTTATATTTAAATAAATTTACCCTATTTTATTTCTAGTAAAATTTATCCTATGTACGTATGGTAATTTGTGAGTAGAAAAAATATAAACCACGACAATAGACAAATAACACTACCAGAAAATACACTATAGCCGACGACCAAAAATTGTCAGTCTGTTAGCCTTTGTCGTCGGCTATTGTAAACGCCGACAAACATTTGTCTGTTATAGTGTCGTCGGGAGAACATCGTCGGCCAAACTATAGCAGACGACAATTGTGCATGTCGTTGGCTATAGTTTGGACAATAATTGACGATAAAAAAAGTCGTCGGTTAAAGTTTGTGACTTTTGTCGACGACAAAGTCATCGGCCAAACCTTCCCCCTCCAGTCAATATGGTTGACCCAGCTATACTATAGCCTACGATTTTGAATGACCATTGTCGGCTATAGTTTTTAACTGTCGTCGGGTATAGTATGCAACTCGTTGGGTATAATATGAAACTCGTCGGTTTATGTGAGCACTTTAGTCGACGACTTTAGTCAAAGTCGTCGGCTAATGTTGCGAATCTCTGGAAAAAAAACTGCAGATTCTGGACTTCTATTTCCAGAACCTGTCAATTCCACAATTTTATTTCCACAATAGCCAACAACACATAAAATGAAAACAAAACACATTCACCAACAAACACAAATTAATAATGAATCTTAAGTGTATGATACATCCTACTTGTCCCGGAAAATACATAAACTAAGGATTATCCAAATCTATGTTCTGCAAAACAGAAGGGGTACTACCATTATCTTGCTGATCCTCCTGCTGATGTGGTACATCGAAAGGGCGCTGGACAGATGGAAACAGAGGTGGGGATTGGACCTGGAGTCCTTTCGCCCGAAGTTGTGAATTCATTTCCTGAAAATAGGAAGCCATTTGAGCTTGCATATTCTCTATCTGAGCCTGCTGGGTGGCAATCCGTCTCTCAATCTCTTCCTGCTGTCTCTGATGCTCCATCGCATGCCTTTGGAATTGCTCATGTAGTTGAACAGCCTTGGAAGATCCTGACTTGCGTACGAAATTGGACGTCTTCTTCAATACCCCATCGTCGAGCTGTCCTAGACCCCTACAATAGTAATTACTCCCTCGTGGGGGGAAAGAGTTAGCCATGATACTCGCCCAAACCGTCACATCAGATTGATTCATGGAAGCGATAACACGGTTTATAAAGAATTGTTGGATTACAATGTAAAAATATAATAGTAGACACAATTGAAAATACCATTATATGTTATGTGACACGGAGATGAGTTCGAAATTATACATGGAAGCGATAACACGGTTTAAATAATGAATATATATAGTTCACGCCGTGCATATTGTTAGTATCAGAAAATATACGTTATATACGTTTATATATGTCCAATCAAAAGTTTAACTATTAATATATTAATTTAATATATTTAATTGTTGAATTATCGAAAATAGAAAATAAAAATTCGGCATTAAAAAATAATGACTAATACCATGACGTTATAGTAAAATAAAATAAAAAAGTTTATTTTATTTTTGGATAAACTAATCAAAAAAAACTTATAATCTTCTTTACAAAAAAAAAGAAAGAAAAATGATAAAATAAAAAAAAATGATAAAATAAAAACTAACAAAAAAATCAACATGTAGAGGGAGAAAGTTTTTTTTTAATTTTTACTGTGAAATTATGGGTCAAATTTTATTAACTAACATTTAATTTAGAGCTGTTAACTTTTCTGTTAATATATGTACCATGCACATAACTGATACAAGTGTAGCTAGTGTACTAAAGAATTTTCAATATATTTGGGCAAAAACAGAAGGATCCTCTTGTTAATGTCGATTTTGTAACAAACCTAACAACATATTTGCTGCTGAGCTAGCTTGGTTCTGCTCCTTCCATTTGCCTCTCCGCGTTCTCTCTCAACCAACCAAGCAAAACAAACAAACAAAACAAAAGCTGAAAGATAAATTAAGCAAATTTAGAGGGCGCTGGGGGTGGCCCTAACTCTTTACCTCCAGCAAAGTCAAGGGCCAGAGATCGATCGATCCACAGGCGTCACCACACAGGTTCGGTGTTCGATCTCTCTGACGAATTCAAACACAAGAACCCCTGCAATGTCTACTTGTTCATCCTGTCATTTTCTCATTTTCTTCTTCTCCATAATTATCCTGGGCTTGGCTTCCACCTCCTCCTCCGCCACCTTCATTTCCAGTAATTATATATACAAACCCCCATTTTACTTTGTTTAATTTCTCCAGTTCTTAATATCTCACGGTTTAGCTATTTGATTTCTACATTTCTTGAATTCGTTATTTTTTTTTCTGTTACTAATAATTATTTTGGAAAATTTGTCACATTTTGCAGATGATATCTTTGATCCTCCTCATGTATCATTTGGACGTTCCCTTCTCCAAGCCACGAAGAGTAATTATTTTTTCCTTCTCATTTTGATCTATTTTATTTACCTCATTGCAATGTGCTGAAAACGTGTTCAGATAATGATGATATTAATAGATTCAAGATTTTGTGTAATAGTGTTGTAAGTGAACTAGCAAATGAATAGCTTATAGAACCAATATATGGACGAATTTCCTAAATGATACTAACCGCAATGACCATTATTTAGCTAGGCCAGGCACATTGATATTCTCAGAAGTTGGATCAAGTACTATGAGAATGTTCCATCAGTAATTAAAGCTCACATAATATTCATGTGCAGATTGCCCTGTGAACTTTGAGAATCAGAACTACACGATTATTACAAGCGAGTGTAAAGGACCCAATTACCCACCCAAGAAGTGCTGTGATGCTTTGAAGGAATTTTCCTGCCCGTTCGCAGGAGAAATCAATGACTTGAAAAATGATTGTGCTACGACCATGTTTAGCTACATAAACATCTACGGGAAATACCCTCCTGGCCTCTTTGCATCGCAATGCCGCGAAGGGAAAGAAGGTCTCGATTGTAAGGATGTTGTTGCTGAGCCACCGAAACCCAGCACAGCTTCCATTCCAACGGCAACATCAGCTACTAACTTAGCACTCGCCGTTGCCACCCTATTATTATCTTTACACTTCTTTTGAGTAGCAGCAGCTGCTGCTGCGCACTGATGTATAACTAATTACTTGTAAGTTGTAACCCAATTTGATTCGATCATGTTCTAGGTGACTCCACAAATTAATTTGTATACCAATTCACATCTGCCTAGCTCTTAACTAATAGGTACCAATTTCATTATGAGTAATATTCTTCATGGTCAATGGCGGTTAGAAATGTAACAAGAGATCCTGCTCAAATCTTGTATGCTGCCGTTAGAATGCAAAATAATCATACTGATGCTTTTCCAAGTAAATCTACTGCTCAGCAAATTGATCAAAGTGAATATTAAATGGAATCCCTCATTAGACCCTTTTTGTCAAATTAAATTTCGATGCCTCTTTCAAGTTCGATAGTAAAGAAAAGCGGCCGCAAGTTTTCTTATTCGTGATAATCAAGGAAAGCTTATGCTCCTTCCAAAAAAAATAAAAAATGTGCATAGCTGATGTTCTGAGAGCACAAGCTTCGGTGTTGAGGGCTGGCTTACAAGCTGCATTTATAAATGGTCATGCTCATTTTGGAAATTTTGTGTTTATGGGTTATGGTAATAGAAGGAAATATTTTAAAAGCACGTAAAAATTTATGTTTTTTTTAAACTTTATTCGTCCCACTATTTAGTGTGCAAGGAAAAATAATCAAATAAACTTTTAGGATATAATGAAGTCTAACAACTTGCTAATGTTGATTGTCAGTTTGCACTAACGAATATCAACCTAACACTGGATCAAATATTTATACAAGAGACTCAAGGTTGCTAGAAACAAAATCTGATGTATATAGTTTCTAGATTTTCTTTAAAACTAGAGAATGATGGAGAACCCGAGAGAAACTAAAAGAGAGGAAGAGAAATGAGGTTTTTGGTTATGTGAATCTGCAGAGAATCACTCATATTTATAGAAATGATTATGCATTTTCACCTTGAAAGATTACATCTTTTTTATTATTATCCAATGTATATGCCTCTTCATTAAGACTCTTCATTAAGAGTTGCATCTATTTAGTTTATTTTCAATAGAAATATCTCTTCACTAAGAGTTGTATATTTAATTTTTCATTGGACATCTCTGTTAATTTTTAACAAACAAATCTCTTGTTTTTTTTTGGCATGTTGTTCTCTTTATTTTATATTATTGTAAATTATTCTAAGCAGGTGGAAACTCCAAGGTTATCATTGACTGTGTGAATAAATCTTGCACGAGAAAGTTTGACATATTCTATTTCATGGCCTATTAAGTCGATCATTATTGACATTGCTCATCTCTCATCACACTTTCAACAGGTCACGTTCAAGCATGTATGGATTTCCCGGCAGATGCAATAGTTTTGTTGGGTCATACTTCTCCCGGTTGCCGCTGCTATTCCTTTCCTTTTCTTGATGTTGTATCTAAAGTCTTGTTTTTTGATATGATTATGTTAAGTTGTAGGAGAGGGTGCTCCCTCTAGTTTGTTCTTCTTCAATTAAAAAAAAGTGTGATTAGTTTATGTTAGATGTGAATCCATTATGTTGTTGACATACGTACACTTGGTATTGTTCGATCACTTAAGAGGAACGTCTATTTTATCAATGTATGCCTCCACCTAAAGCCGACAAGATACTAACAGTGTACACAACAACATATTGACAAATTTGCACGAGTGGCACGACTAATTTGATCTACCTCAAAAGGTAAAAATTATTTTCGACAACAACATACATGACATAATGAAAAACATATGTGGGTTCAAAATTAAGTTACTCTAAAGGCCCATGGACTTTACTTTAAAAAAAAAGGCCCATGGACTTTTTGACATTCCTCGGTTTATCTTTATTTGCTAGTATATGTATTGTGCGCAACTATATCCTAGTGTAGTACTGCTTTAGGGCTTTGTTTTATCAAGACGTCTACTTTTGTACTGCTACCACATCTGTATAGTAAATCATCGATCATCATAAAAAAAGAACAAAGCAAAATATTGAAAACAAACTCTCTTTAATTATTATATATATAGATATAGAGATTGCCTCGGTTACTTTTCGTAGTTATAACAAGATGAGGTCATGCTGTCAGGATGTTATTTTCCAAATAACGGGATTGTTCTCTAAAGGTCGGCAATAAAACATAGTTCAGGGAACCATGACCAATGTGAGGCTAACTAGGTAAGTTCGTCTTTATCGGTGAAATTTTAGTGATTTTACTCCAAAAGTCGATCAATTATGCTTTGATGATTCAAAAAGAAAAAGCAAAGTTAAGTACAAGATATTGCAAAGTTGAGCAAAAAAAAAAGATATTGCATGAACGTCTATATATATATATCTACAGCGGAGTTTCGTTTTAAAAAAACGGAGCTAAGTTTCGATTTTCATAAGATTGATAAAGTTGTTTGACGATTGAAATCACTCATTCTTTAAATTACTATTAGACGATCATACTTAAAAAAAAAAACCTCAATCAAAGATAATTTGACCATATTGCTACATTAAACTTTTAAACTATATCGAATGAACCGTATCTATCAAAAGTTGAATACGATGATCAAATGGCCAAATCATCCTCGATTGGACTGATTTTTTGCAAGCGTGATCCTCCAGTGATAATCTAAAAGGTGATTGGTTTCAATAATCGAATAATTTTATTTATCTTTTGTGGAAATCGAAATTTCATTCCGTTTTTTCAAAGCAAAGCTCCGCTCTGGATATGATATATATATATATATATAGTGATTCAAACATCAACTCCTTTATTGATCAACAATCAAACATCATAACATCTAACCCTTATGGGGCTGACAAATACCATCCATTAAGCACATCCCTACCCAAGCGACATTCATTCAAAAACAACATAATAACTCGCAGGACCTAGCTAGGACAAGATGACGATGAATCAAACCTCAATAGTTGGCTTCAGAACAGGATCCTCCAAAACCACCATTGCTTAGACCGGAACAAGAACCTTCAGTTCATTCTTCTCCAACTCCAGAACAGGCAGCTCATAAGTCAACTCACTGCCTAACTCAAACCAGCCCAAATGTGAGCACAGTCCAAACCAGGCCTAAGGCCTGCTTAAGTCACATGGATCCCACAATAACCAGCCATACCGAGGAGTAAACCCTACTGGTCGCCTCCAGTCCCTCCATAACTTGACTCTGCCACCCTCTTTGCCCGTCCCAAGAACACCGAACTCAGCCATGTGATCGGTCGAATCCGAAAAATGTCCTGCTCCTTCATCGAGTTCCATATCCAAACAACCTTATTTGAACACTAACTCCGGCCTCCAAGCAACAACGCCTTCCCTAAAACTCGACTTGCGCCATGGAGGTTTCAATCGCCACAATAGTCGCCATCGTGTGTAGCCCATAAAATTTCTCACCAGTGGACGTCGACTGAGACACGGTACCCTCACTCCTCTCATGCATGTAATAAAGGAGAGGAGGCACATTGGACAACAGCATATGCCCTTCGCCCATCTTCTTTCGACCTTAAAGACGATGGAACGATCAAATTTCCACCATTGTAGCGGCGCTGATAAAACCCTAGCTGAGAGACCCTACTCTCGCCCATTCTCTAAACATACTATGTCTTTTTTACGTCTTTTGTATATATAAGAGCAACTCCACTTAAATTTTTCTCATTTTGTTTAAATATATAGCCGAAACCTATTTTAGCTATGTATTTTTGAAAATTTGCTCCCGTTGGAATATCAATGCAATAGTTGAAGGTAAAGTTTATTTATATTGATTAATATTCTGTGTTTGGTACGAGACACCAATGACCTTTATATAGTGTTACAAGCTAGTCCTCAAATGGAATGGAAATCTTAGTCCATAATGAGAATGGATATGGAATCATATTGAGATACTAAATATATTATACATAGGAATATTGACTAGCAAATAAGGAAGGATGAATCACATAATTAATAAGACATATTTCAACTCTCCCCCTTGTGATGTCCTGACAATTTACGGTCTTCCTTCATGAATCACAATCAGCTTCGATGGTGGCGATCACGGTTGCATCTCATCAAAAATCTTGTTGAGCCAAAAACCTTTGTAGGAGAAAAATAGATCTCGGACTAAGCAAAAACTGAGAGCATCCTGCCTTCATGTCAAGGCTATTTGGAAGCTATCTGCAACCAACGGATTATTGTCTTTTCTTTGTTTTTCATTAGTATTTTTAAGAACTACTTCAAGCATTCTCTAGGTCTTTGTTTTATGTTCTGTATTTGAACATCTTTATTTTGGTTTCGAGTATGTATTGGTATCTGATTATATGTGTTTAGCTTGTTCTTAACTAGTTTTAATTAAACATTGGATGTAGGTGTCTGATTTAGCTCTATCTTTTATCTTGTTTGTGTCCATAGTTTTTAAAATATGATAGACTAATGCAAAACAACTAGTTTTTTTTTTGTTTTATTTATTTATTTTAGAAAACAATCATGTAACTAATTTGGTTTTAGGTTCTTCCGGATAAAGATTATCCGCCAACAACCAAGGTGAAAACAGGTCATGTTTTATCTTCACAAGTCATGTGCCTAAAGCCCACATAGAATTAACATCACCATGTTGTGGCAGCCAAGGCTCCGGCCATCTCAGTCGTGAGACACTTGGTATCATGGTGGGGCTACCTAGCTCCCCTAGGTCGTGCCAGTGTAGTTCTATTTTCATGGCTATGTATTTTGCACTTAGTAGCGTGGTATGTATGAGAAGAACCATTAATGTCACTAGTGAATTTAGTTTTGGACACTGAGATTCCAGGATTATAATGAGACAGAGTGGGGTTTGATCATGATAATTTATATTATTTTCAATGACGAACTCTGTTCTTATCTCCCCGTAAATGGTGGAAAACTGGCTCATTATGATGACTTCGAGTATATCAAATGATTCGATCTCATTGTGAAATACATAGTGTGAAGGGTTTCCATCCTACTTTAGATTGAATGGTTGCATTAGAACGCTTTCCGCATCTATTTCGACTACCAATGATAAGTTGGAGATTTGTATTCTTATCATCAATGTACTTGGAATGTCTTACCTTCAATCCCTTTCTATGCCAGGCGAAATTAAGAGATGACGCCTGATTGAGACATCAAGAACATTGTACGTGAGTATCGTGTTAGTTCATTCAATAAAGAATGTCGATATAAACCCTTTTGCCACTATTTTACGGATTTAGAAAACCCAACGATTAGTTTGGTACTTGCTAATCGAAATAGCTTATGAAACCACGAGTTTAGCGTAATTGGTTTGTGGATGGTAGATCAACAGACGACCAATGTTGTCACCTTGAATTCAGACCTATTTAATGTTTAGCATTTAATAGTCCACATGTCTGATTCTCCATTTTGGTTCTCAAATTTCATATGGAATGTTGAACTACTATCCAAAAATAATTCTATGATTAAAAGCTCTAATGTAGACAAGTACATTAAAATCAAATTTCGAAAGATTAGAAATCAATGTACATGTACATAAGTACAAAATATGAATTTCTGGAAAATAGTAGTCGGCCCCACAAAAATTGATGGGCCAATCACATTTTGCCACGTCGGTATAGGTGGCTGACGTGCCACCATGTCATCAGAAGCCCAGATCCATTATGGATCAGGTTGGGCCTGTTTTGGCTGGGCTCGGCCCGGTTTGCACCTGGGCTTGACTCGTTTGGTCAACTCGGGTCGGGTTTGACCCGTAACATGTGGATCCTCGGATCCAGTTGGGGATTTCTTTGAAAATCCTCCCAGTGGCCGGAAAAACTCACAGCGACGCATTTCTCGGCGAGGTTGAGAGAGATGGACAAGGAGGGCGATGGAGGAAGGCGGCGATCGGGAGATACGCCGAGATTCCTCGTCGGTGAGGTCGAATCAACCTCGAATTCCAGAAGTTGAACCCATTTTAGGGTTTCAAACATTTTCTTTGTTCGACAATCGACGAAGGTCGTATTCGAGACGGTGAAGATCACCTACTCGATCCGCTGTGTCGATTGAGGCCATCATGGCTATGAATGGATGAGGAGGCGGCATAGAGGATCAAACCTGATCAATTTCGATTCGTCTTTCCCCCCGATTTCGTCGAAGAATGATACGGTGGAAGGAGATCGTGGAGAGAGACGAATCTGAAGTCGAAGACTTTGATATTTCTCAGCGTGGTGGAGAGAGAGGGACAAGGAAGGCGATGGAGGAAGGCAGTGATTGGAAGATATGCTAAGATTCCTCATCAGTTAGGTCGAATCAACCTTGGATTTCGGCAGTCGAACCCGTTTTAGGGTTTCAGCCATTTTCTTCATTCGGCGATCGACGGAGGTTGTGTTCGAGATGGTGAGGAGCACCTACTCGATCCGCGACATCGATTGAGCCCATTGTGGTAGTGAACGAAGGAGGAAGCGACAGAGAGGATCGAACCTGATCGATTTTGATCGGTCTCTCCCCCCGATGTTGTCGAAGAATGATACAGTGGAAGGAGACGGTGGAAAGAGACGATTCCGGAGTTGAAGACTCCGATATTTATTTGTGAGGTGGAGAGAGAGGGACAAGGAGGATGATGGAGAAAGGCGACGATCGGCAGATACGCCGAGATTCCTCGTCACTGAGGTCGAATCAACCTCGGATTTCGGAAGTCAAACCCGTTTTAGGGTTTTGGCCATTTTCTTCGTTCGGCGATTGACGGAGGTCGTGTTCGAGACGGTGAGGAACACATACTCGATCTGCGGCATTGATTGAGTCCATCGTGGCCATGAACGAAGGAGGAGGCGGCAGAAAGGATCAAACCCGATTGATTTCGATCCATCTCTCCCCTTGTTGTCGTTGAAGAATGATACGGTGGAAGGAGACGGTGGAGAGAGAGGGACAAGAAGGGTGATGGAGGAAGGCAGCGATCGGCCGATATGCTGAGATTCCTTGTCGGTGAGGTTGAATCAACCTCGAATTATGATAGTCGAACCCGTTTTAGGCTTTCGATTATTTTCTTCATTCGGCGATCGACGGAGGTCATGTTTGAGATAGTGAGGAGCACCTACTTGACCCGCGACGTTGAATGAGGCCATCGTGGCTGTGAACGGAGGAGGAGGCAGCAGAGAGGATCGAACCCAATCGATTTTGATTGGTCTCTCCCCCGATGTCGTTGAAGAATGATACGGTGGAAAGAGATGGTGGAAAGAGAGAGACAAGGAGGGTGATGGGCAGGTACACCGAGATTCCTCGTCGGTGAGGTCGAATCAACCTCGGATTCCAGCAGTCGAACCCATTTTAGGGTTTTGACCATTTTCTTCGTTCAGCGATCGATGGAGGCCGTGTTCGAGATGGTGAGGAGCACCTACTCAATCCACGAAATCAATTGAGGCCATCGTGGTCGTGAACAGAGGAGGAGCCAGTGGAGAGGATCGAACCTGATTGAAATTAGTTTCCATCTCCTCTGATTGATTTCCATCGGTCTCTCCCCCTGATGTTGTCGAAGAATGATATAGTGGAAGGAGATGGTGGAGAGAGACGATTTTGGAGTCGAAGACTCTGATTCTGGCTTGCTCCGATCGAGGTTCATCGTCGGGTCTCCTCGAACCGATTTTCGGTCAATTTTCTGATTTTCCAAAAATTACTGATTTGCCCTCGAGTTTTTTGGTTTTCACCAGAATACCCTCAGTTTCTATGAAATTACCAGAATTCTCTTAGATGATTGTGATTCTAAAACAGTGTCTGATTTTTCACGAAAAACTTGCAGTTTATCAATTTTTTTTCCGAATTTCCATAATTCTAATTTCTCATGAATATGGCCAAGTGTTTGGACATATTTTCCTTATGCTTCTCTAATGAAAGAGAGACCAAAACACTTATGTTTTGTCTTCATATTTCATAGAATTTCAAGATAAAAATTTGTTTTTGATTCATCATTAAGTTTTTCACTTAACTCATCATACAAACATGCAAAAAATTCTTATGAATCATAATAATCCGATAAAGCAAACGTAATCATTAATTCACACAAAACAAACTTGTTTATTGAATTGAATAACGATTACATAAATTTTGTAAAGTCTTGGCCAACGACCACAATAACATAAACAAAAAGATGAACGACACAACACCCTTATTCTAGAAACTTAAACAAAAAAAGGAGAATTTCATTAACTAGTCCTCATAGTGTCCATCAACAATGGTGAGTGCTCTAGCGTCCTCTGCTTCCTCCCTTTCCATGAAGTGTGTCTTAACAAGGCTCTTGTAGCTAGCATATGCATCAGCGATGCTCTTTGATGCCCTATATTGTTGCTGCCAATGTCCATGCATGCCACATCTGAAGCAGATGTCATTCTCGGTAGTTGGCACTTGCACCTTTGGCTTCCCATGGGTTGGCGGTGGAGGGAGAGGTGTCGCAGGGGCATTCTCCTTCCTTTTCCATTTGTCCAGCCTCTTTCCTCCATGAGGAGGCTTCTCCACTCGAAGCTCCATGGGCGTCTTTCCCTTTCCCTTGCCATTAGACTTAGGTTTTCCTTTTGGATTACCTTTCTTGGCAGTAGTAGCATGCGCCTCTTTTGCAGGAATGTTCCCTACACAAGTCTGGCATTGTAATTCTTCATGAGGATCATGCTATTCTTCTCGACCTCAACCATCTTGGTTAGTAGCTAAGAATACCGCGTTATGTGGCCTGCGTTCACCTCAATCCAATAATTCTCAGAGAGGGTTTGCGATGTGGGAGTGAAAGTGGACAAGGTCTTTTCGATCTTGGTAACATCGGTCATAGGCTCACCACAAAAGAAAAATTTGGGGTAGATTCTCATTAACTCCAAGTTATAGCCATGAACCGAATAAAAGTCTACAACCCAAAGGTTCAGCCATCGATCTGGGGCCTAAAGGAGATTGGTCTCCCGGAGAGTGTTGAATCGCTCATTGAGTTGGTTCTAGAGTTTCTGCGGGTTCTCTTCATTTGTATATTCTTCTTGTAGATCATCATCAAGATGGCAAACAAGAAGTCCGAGTGCGCGCCCCTCATACAAGGCATTATGCTTAGCAGAAGGATCTTGTGGAGGCAAGATTTAGTCGAGCAAGTCCTGTCTATTGAGGAGAGTCCTCATGTTCCATGTCCATACATGGAAACCGGTACCCGTAGCATTGAGTGACTTGTAATCTAGCTTGTTCAAGTAAGACATTCTGCAATACAAAGGGAGAACGTTTAGTTCTAAGTTCGGATATACAATTCAAACTCTATGTAGGTCGATCACTTAAGACATTCCTTCCTTAAGTATGTCCCCACTTTAGGATTCTTTAACGTCTTCGATTAAAGAAATCGTAAAGACGGAGATGAAGAAAGGTGTTTAAATCCCCGAATAAAATATAATCGCAAAGTTGCGAAGAAGGAGAAAGGATATATTTTTTTTTAGAAAACTTACTTCTTGATTCGGGATCACAAAAACACGTGATGGGGAGAGCTTCTTCTCGGCCTCGAGAGGAGTATGTAGGACTGCGGCGGCCGGACGGCGGTGGTGCGGCGACAGTAGGGAGGTGCGGCGGCAATATGGAGGACGGGAAGAAGGTGTTTAGGCTTAGGGTTAAAGCTCGTGCTTTGATAACCTGTTGGAATATCAATGCAATGGTCGAAGGTAAAGCTTATTTGTATTGATTAATACTCTGTGTTTTGTACAAGGCACCAATAACCTTTATATAGTGTTACAACCTAGTCACCCTAGGGAATGGAAATCCTAGTCCATGATGGATATAGAATCCTATTGAGATACTAAATAAATTATACATGAGAATATTGACTAGCAAATAAGGAAGGATGAATCACATAATTAATAAGACATATTTCAACAGTTCCAACAATGTTACTTACAATTTAGCTATATTTAAACGTATGGTTAATTTTGATTGGTTGATGAAAAATAACTAATTTATTTAACTATTAATTGGTTTTACAACCAAGAAGAAAATGATTTAATGACAATATTGACTTTTATATTACATATAATTCATATTTTCGGTATATTAATAAGGGATAAAAACGTGAAATATATAAATTTCGAGATAAGACATCTGCTAAAATTAATTTTTAATAAAAACTCTTATATTTTTACTAAAAATAAATTATAGAGCTATCTAAATGTATAGAGATAGCATTGGGCTTGAGTGGTACGTTATGTTGTTTTTTATTTTATATTTCCTTCCATAGACTCATCCAATGTATTGATTAATAAGGGATAAAAACGTGAAATATATAAATTTCGAGATAGAACATCTGCTAAAATTAATTTTTAATAAAAATTCTTATATTTTTACTAAAAATAAATTATAGAGCTATCTAAATGTATAGAGATAGCATTGGGCTTGAGTGGTACGTTATGTTGTTTTTTATTTTATATTTCCTTCCATATACTCATCCAATGTATTGAAAAGTCCAACATTTTCTAGGGTCTGTACCATATGCAACACATACACGCACGCACTTTTACATTACCATCCATCTCTAGTTTTCTCCTACATATATTAAATTCATTTATCAATCATCATAATCGACCTCATTAATCATATGACGGTTATGTACGTATGTAATAAACCAAAACATGTGAAGTACATAAATCAAAGAATAAATTATAATGTAATACTGTATATAAGAATTTCACCCTGTAAAAATAGAGAAATAAATGTAATATATTCTAATTAATGAGAAATAAATGTAATATATTTTAATATTAATTAAGATTATATATATAGCATCATTCCAAGGTATATCTTTTTTGGGTCATTTTCAGGTATAGGGCATTATATCAACTTTTCGATCATATTTTATCATCTCCGTCATTCAGATCTTAGGTCCTAATGTGTAATTCAAACTTGTAATTTTTCAGTCAAAATGGTGATCGTTAAGGTATTTAAAACTGCAATTAAAGTTTATAAGTATGAACGGTTCAGGTTTGACAGATTTGGTCCATCCCTTGATTTAATCTAGTTCGATACCTTAACGATCACCATTTTTTGTAAAAATTTACAGGAATGATCTACTCATATAGACCTAATAATTGAATGGCGGAGATGTTAAAATGTGATCGAAAAGTTTGTGTAATGTCTTATACATAAAAATAACCAAAACTAAGTATACCTTAATAAAAGTGCCTTATATATATATATACCTATATATATAAGCATAACTCGATCTACGTAGTGCTATTGTATTGCCTTCACAAAGGGAAGGATTTCAAAAGAAAGAGCTAGCATATATTGAACTTCTTCGAAATGAACAGTGGTTTGGGAGGTAGTCTACTTTGCTTGTGTCTGTTGCTTGCCTTTGCTTTCAACAATGTTTGAAAGAATATTTTTATTGTAATTAGAATTAAATTTTGTAAATATGATAGGATAGTGTAAATATCTTTTCCTTTTGGGAAACCACTTGTAAAACTATATTAACTCCAAAATTGGGATGAATGAAAACATTGAATTCTCCCTGAAATATTTTTTCAACTTGGTATCAGAGCGAGTTCCTTTCCAATCACGTCCTGAGCCCGATGGGTTTGAATTGAAATCTGGGACAGATTGAATTGGTTCCAACTGAATGAATGAATTGGGCCTTCAAAAAATGCGTTGACTCCTGAAGGTACTTCCACGTACTCCTAACCTAGAGTTAGGTTGCACTTGCGGGGACGTGTTGGAATGAAGATCCCACATCGAAATAAGGCAAGATAAAATATAACTTAAATGAATGTAGACTATTCCTAATTATACCGAGGCCTTTTATGGATAAACCCAACAACTTAAGGGTGGTTAAGTTGAGACAATATTGGTACATGATGGACCCTACGTGCCACACTTGTAGCTATTGAACTTGGTATCAGAGTTGAATGTACCATCTTTGCCAAATTTGGAGCCAAGAGTTTTTGGGTGTACTGTATATGGTCACATCAACAAACAATTGAGAGGCAAGCTTGATCCATGTATTGTGAAGTGTATCTTTATTGGATATGCTGACCTCCAAAAAGGATATCATTTTTATGATCCAATTCTCAACAAAATGCATGTTTATTTTGATGTCTCTTTCCGTGAGTCTGAACCATATTACTTAGGAGGAGTCTCAGAGTCTTCCTTTAGGGGGAGAAAAGTGTATGTGAAGGAAATTCTTTGAACTTACCGAAATTTGAAGAATTAGAGAGTTTGGAAAGAAGTTTTGAAGTTGAAAAAAGTTTTGAAGATGAAAGTCAAGCAAACCCGAGAGATTCCTTCGATGGATCGAAGGAAACTCTCGATCTATCGAAGACTGTACCAGAGATGAACCCAAGAGCATCCTTTGATGGAGCGAAGAAAATTCTTGATCTATCGAAGCTTGGACCAGAGATGAACCCGGGAGGCACCTTCGATGTATTGAAGGGCAATTTTGATCCATCGATGACTGAAGCTGAAATGACA
This sequence comes from Geum urbanum, assembly GCA_946800695.1. NCBI lineage: Eukaryota > Viridiplantae > Streptophyta > Magnoliopsida > Rosales > Rosaceae > Geum > Geum urbanum. The sequence continues at coordinate 7,192,346 of OX327006.1, forward strand.
TTATTTGAAGTTCAACCCTTTTCTGAATCGATATCTCATGAAGACCCTTCTTCTACTCCATTAACCGAAGAGTATTCCTAGAATGTCTCACCTGAGGTATGTACTGATAACATTGAATCATATATTATAGAAGTCATTACTAGGAGATCTCAATGAGAAACAAAAGGGATTCCAAAGTAGCAATATGAGCTTATTATAGAAGTCAAAGCCAAATATCCTATTGGTAGCTTTGTATCACACTATAAGTTCTCTGGATCACATGCACTTGCTGTCAGTCAATTATCTACAGTGTATATTCCCAGTAATATACAAGATGCCTTGGCGTATCAAAAGTGGAAACAGGCTATGAATGATGAATTGAAGGCTTTGCAAAGGAATGGAACTTGGGAGACTGTTCCTGCACCACCTAAAAAGAAGACTGTTGGATGTAGATGGGTATTTACATTGAAGCTAAACGCAGATGATAACATTGATCGATATAAAACTCGTCTAGTTGCTAAAGGTTACACTCAGCGATACATAGTGGATTATCAGGAGACATTTGCTCCAGTATCAAAGATCAGTACTGTACGCATTCTCATTGTTTTAGCAGCTCGACACGATTGACCATTGCAACAATTTGATGTGAAAAATGCTTTCTTGAATGAAGATTTGGAAGAAGAAGTGTACATGGATATTCCTCTAGGTGTTAATTGTAGGTCATGTGATGTTGGAAAGGTGTGTCGACTGAAGAAGTCTTTGTATGGATTGAAGCAATCTTCCTAGAGCTTGGTTTGGAAGATTTTCTGGAACTATGAAGAAATTTGGATATAGACAGAGAAATTCTAATCATACCTTGTTCATCAAATGTAAGGGTGGTAAGATTACTGCTTTGATTGTCTTATGTGGATGTTATGATTGTTATAGGTGATGATCCAGTTGAGATGGAAGATTTGAAGAAGCGTTTGTCCGAAGAGTTTAAGATGAAAGACTTGGGTCCGTTGAAGTATTTCTTAGGGATTGAAGTTACAAGATCTAATTTGGGAATCACCTTGTCACAACGAAAGTATGTGATTGATCTTCTTGCTAAAACAGGAATGCTGGATTGTAAACATACTAATACTCCTATTAAGATGAATCATAAGTTGGAGTTGTATCCTGGTCAAGTTCTAACAAACAAAGACAGGTATCATAGGTCAGTAGGAAGATTGATCTATTTATCACATATTATACCTGATATTGCATATGCTGTAAGTGTTGGCAGTCATTTTATGCATGATTCAAGTGAAGAGCATATGGATACTGTAATACACATCCTCATGTATTTGAAGTCTGCACATGGTAAATGCTTACTATTTTAGAAGAATGGTGAGTTTGGAGTTACAAGATATGTTGATGCAGATTGGGCAGGTGATAAGACTAATAAGACATCTACTTTTGGGTATTTCACCTTTATTGATGGAAGTTTAGTATCTTGGTGCAGTAAGAAACATAATGTGATTGTCCGTTCTAATGCTGAAGCTGAATACTGAGGAATGGCAAATGAAGTGTGAATTGTTGTGGATTCAGAATGTATTGAAGGAGCTAGGTTTCAAGCTCCATAAAGTCATGGATTTGCATTGTGACAAAACTGTTGCAATTGAGATTGCTCATAATCTTGTACAGCATGATCGAACTAAGCATGTGGAGGTTGATCAACATTTCATTAAGGATCACCTAGATAAGAAGGTTATACAGTTCCCCTTTGTAGCTTCTAAAAAGTAATTGGAAGATGTACTCACTAAAAGGTTGTCACATCAATCATTTGCTGGATAGATTGATAAGTTGGGAATGATTGACATCTATGCACCAACTTGAGAATGAGTATTGAAAAGAATATTGTTATTGTAATTAGAATTAATTTCTATAGATATGATATAATTGTGTAAATATCTTTCCTTTTGAGAAACTACTTGTAAAGCTATATTGACCCTAAAATTGAGATGAATAAAATCATTAAATTCTCTCTGAAATACTTTTTCTATTAAAAACACTTTTTCCAGCCCAAACTTTATTCGTCCATGTTTAGATATAATTAGGTATGTATACATAATTTTCAATATACTTGTTTGGGCCCAAAATAAAAATTACATTTATTTTAATACTTTTGGGCCTCAGAGATAGAGCGGGCCGACCATATGCGGACCAATTGGAGCTGTGAATCGGGAAAGGATATGTCTATATGATTCCTAAATGATTTAGGAGAGCAACGAAGAAACACTAACATTGAACGAGTATTAAACAATATGGAGGCCAACGACAAGATGGTGTCTAGGGTTCAGAACAGACTGGATAACCTCTACGAGGCTCGGCAGGTCGACCTCGCTGATAACAAGAAAAAGTTCGATACCTTTACAACAGCTCTTGCGAATCTCATTAACACTATGACAACTAGCTTCACACTAATCAACGACAGATTAGGAGAACGAGAACCTCTGTTTCCTGATGATGAAGAGGTCAAAGATGATGATATACCACCTCCACCTCCTCTTCCATCGACCCCTGAATGAGAGTTGGAGGAAAAGATTAATTGTATCATTAATCAGAGGCTGCCAGGTGTGGAAGGAGCTCAAGTAACCTACAACGAACCTTTCCCATCACCACCATTCGGTTGGAAGTGGTAAAAGGGTTATCGACCCATTTCATTCACTCGTTCCAGCGGTGAAGCATCCACCCACATTACTCGATTCAAGGGGAAAGCTCAGTGAGTTCAAACTGAAAGTTTTTGCGTCCTCATTATCAGGAGCAGCGTTACACTAGTATACAAACTTACCACAAGGCTCGGTTCGCGATTGGGCAATGATGGAAAGATTGTTCACCGAACACTTTGGCAGATCTGAACCGGCTGTGAAGCTTGGAAAGCTATGTCAAATAGTGCATATGCCAACCAAATCCCCAGTGACATACTTGCATAGGTTCAGGACCGAGTATACCAAGAGTAGAACTTCATGCACTATGGAGGAATTGGTAGATATTGTAGTAGGAGGACTCGAAGAATGTCTGCATACGAAGTATGTAGATGCGAAGTTTATGTCGTTAAATGCTCTCACTGAGGCAATAGCTCAGACACATGCCGCATACGAGGAAGCTGACAATAGGCGCAACGCATCCAGGGGGACATATACTCTTAAAACACCATACCGAGAACGTCCTAAGCTGATTGCAGCAGTACAAGGAGAAGAGGAGTCTGATGAATATGATTTAGACGATGCAACAGTGGCTGGTTTAGAGTTAACAGCCAAAAGTACGGTCAAGTCGAAGAGAATAACCCCCCCAAATGGAGAAGTATGAATTTTGACCAATGCTTTCACAAAGCCAGAGTTTGAGTTATATACCTATGATGCAAACGCAGCTCATGAAATCATAGAAGACTTGATTGATAAGAAGCTGACCAAATCTGACTTTGGTGCGTACCCTATTGCGGAGTGGTTGAAAGGAAAGAAGTACTGCAAGTTTCACAACATGTGGAACCATACTACCAAGGAGTGCATCAAACTGAAAGATCAAATCTACAAGTGGATTAACGAGGGAAGACTTGCAATAGATGAATCACGACATATTACATTATTGTAACATCAACCTTTTGCAGAAACTTTGGTAGGGGCAGTAGAGCTCGTAAATCCAAAGACCATCAGTACGTTCCACAACGATATGATGGAGGAAATCTTGGATGCATTAATCAAAGCAGGCATCACAAATGTACCTGTCCTAGCAGCTTCATCTTCGCAGAAAGGACTATACTGTAAGTTCCATTATGTTTGGACACACAACACAAACCAATGTGAGGCTTTGCAAGACCAAATCCAACGATGGATAGATGAAGGGGATATCGTAATTCCGGTTTGCGAGGAAGAAAAAGTTTCCGAATGAACATTCATGGTTGGTACCCTAGAAGTATATTGGCGCGGAGGAACCAAGCGGAAGCAAACATTGGATCTAAAAACCACCAATGAAGTAGTCTCTAGTAGTAGCAAAAAAGAAGATCTTAAAGGGAAACAAAAAGAGGTCTGCAGAGAAGCAACTCCGGTAGTGCTTTGTACTCGCTACAAGGCAGAGTATGGCCTCAAGATGACCTATAAAGGGTTCATGAAAGCAGTGTGAACAAGATCACCAGTCAAGTCTCCACCTGAAAGCTACCAGCCAGCGAGCCCAAAAGAATGTATAGTTACCAAGGAGTTTATTCTATTCAAACGAATATGAATGGCAGAGAAGAAACCTGAAGCAGTTGGTGATAGGCAACGAACGAAATGGAGCAAACCTTTTATCCCTCCAGCAAGTAGATGCGTGATTAAAGAAGACGTGTGGTATGTAAAGTCAGGGGGAAAGACTGTGGAAATTACCCCTACCAGAAAAAGGAAGCTACAACGTCAGTTCAGAGCAGCAAAGAGGACTTTGGAAGCCTTAGACAAAGGGTTGATCAAACCAGAGCAGTTAGTGGAGTCACATGAACAAATTCAGAGGAGAATGAATAAGCTCGTAGCTACCCCGATGATTGTGTTTGACAAAGGTTCCAACAGGTTGAAGATGGGAGCGACCAAGTGTGTTTTCCTGGATAGACAAAGTAGAGCCTGACGTAAAAGCACAACGAGTACCAAATAGAGCTCGAGGATTGGTTGAAGACAAGACAGTGCGAAAATCAATTTTCCAATGCATTGAATCGAAGGGAGAACCAGTCGCTGAGCCAAGAAAGAAGCCGGTGCTTTGATGGAGACCAAAACCTTTGGTAATTGAAGAACAAAAGAAGCTCATTAGCTCTTCCTCTAAATCTAGTATCAAGGAAGTAACAGCTGGTGAGTCAGAACTCACAGCAAAGGTAAACTTCTCAAAAGGACCTAAATCAGAGGTTTACATAAGAAAGCACCGGAGCCTTCCCATGGAGGACCATCAACAAGAGCCACTGATAGTTGAGACTGAGGTGGATAACTACAAAGATAAGCAGCTAGTCTACTACGGGGGAGACAATGAGGAATTAAAGGAAGTCTACACCGAAGACATGCATGTAGGCATGGTATACATGTTACCGGCCAAATTTGCCAAAATAGTCAAGGCAAAGCAAGTGGCCATTGTAAGCAAAGCAGTTAAAGGAATAACTCTGGCAGAGCTAGAAGAACCAGAGGAACGGGGACCAATTGTGGATCCTGATGTATGAAAATCCTGTATGATGTTCTTTAAACAAACGACCACAATGACATCGCACATGGGCCATTATACATTACTGCAAGCATGGGAGGCATCCAGCTTAGCAAGGTCATGGTAGATACCGGAGCAGCAGTGAATGTCTTGACTACTCGAGCAATGACATTATTAAGTATTTCACGATTAGCCATTCAAGCGACATCCATGACAATCAAGAACTTTGCAGGAATGGTTTCACAAACACTAGGATTGCTATTCATAGAAGTAAAGGTTGGACCAGTGACAAGGGTTCATACGTTCTTTGTCATTGAGTGCAATTCACCCTTCAATATAATACTAGGCAAGGATTGGATCCATAGGAGCTACTGTGTACCTTCATCGCTTCATCAACAACTCCTTATCTAGGACATGGAGACATTAGAATCACACATAGTCAACGCAGACCCACGACCTTACTCAGTTTCTATGAATGCATTAGATGCCGATTATTACAATGGAAACCTTCAACCATTAGAAGTGTGCATCGTCGACAAGAAGGGCCGACCTGTTGGAATAACGGCTTCAAAATTAGCTCTATGGGGAATAGTACAAGCCAGAGAAAACAAAGCGCGATCGTATTTCCTCGAGTTACTCTCCACAAGCCATCAATGATACAACCGTCTAAGGATGAGGAAGCAGAGGCTTGTACTTCTCCATATGCGAGATTGCAAACTTATTTGATAAAGTCGTAAGCCTATGATTATCTGCCAACCATCGCAACGGCAGAATGTATCAACGAAGATGAGCAACAGGAAGAAATTGGGGAGGATATCATCCAGCTCGTACATGTAGCCTTGGATGACACACTACCTAAAGTAAGATATCCAATGGAAAAAAATCAATTTAGGGACATTGGATGAGCCAATGGAAGTGACTATTAGTACCTTTTTAGAGCCTAAGGAAACAAAGAGGCTCGTCGACTTGTTGTTCGAGTATAAGGATTATTTCGCAGAGAAGTTTGAAGATATGCTAGAACTTTCACCAGAACTAGCCGTCCACAAACTTCCAACTGCAGAAGGGAAAAAATTAGTACAGCAGTAGATGCGAAGGATGAATCCGGATACAACAACATTGGTCAAGGAAGAAATCGATAAAATGTTGAAATCTGGAGTCATCCAAGTGGCTAAATACACAGAATGGATATCCAACATAGTCTCAGTACGAAAGAAGAATGGGAAGATTAGAGTCTACGTGGACTACAGAGACTTGAACCAAGCTACTCCAAATGATGCTTACCCTATGCCGATAGAAGACTTCCTTATTAATGCAGTAGCAACATATGAGACGATGTCATTCATGAATGACACGACAGGATACATCAAATCCCAGTCGTTGAGGATGACATGCACAAAACTGCATTTAGATGCTCGGGGGTGTTAGGAGTATTTGAGTATGTAAATATGCCGTTTGGATTGAAGAATGCAGAAGCAATGTATCAGCGAGTCATGCACTATATCTTCCACGACCTAGCAGGAGACACAATGGAAGCCTACATTGATGATATTGTGGTTAAATCAAAGAAGATGTCAAGTCATGTGTCGGATTTGCGATAGGTATTCATACGAATGAGGAAACATCAGCTTAAAATGAATCTTACCGAGTGCATTTTTGGGGTACAAGCAGGAGACTTCCTAGGTTTCTTAGTGCATCAGCGAGGGATAGAAGTACAGGATGACAAGAAAGAAGCGGTTATAAAGGCTCATTCTCCAAAGAACAAACAAGAACTTCAGCAGTTACTTAGGAAGATCAACTTCTTGAGAAGGTTCATCGCCAACGCTGCAGAAAAGACTAAACCTTTAGCGCCTCTACTCAAATTGCAGGGAGAGAAAGAGTTTGTATGGGAGCCGGTTCACCAAGAAGCATTTGACAAGATCAAATAGTACTTGGTTAATCCACCAATCTTGGTGCCACCACAAAGAGGAGTGTCACTTAAGCTCTATATTTCAGCAACAGAGTCATCCATAGGAAGTTTGTTGGCACAAGACGATGGAATGAAGGTAGAAAGAGCAATATTCTACTTAAGTAGGACTCTCACAAACTGTGAAAGTAGGTACACACCAATGGAAAAATTATGCCTTGCTCTTTACTTCTCAGGTTGCAAGTTGATGCATTATATGCTTTCCTTCACAACGTGCGTCATAGCCCAAATAGACTTAGTCTGGTACATGTTAGCCCAACCTATACTTCGAGGATGGATAGGAAAGTGGATTCTCGCACTGTTCATGTTTTCGCTACAATATATCCCACAGAAGGCAGTAAAAGGCCAAGCAGTGGCCGATTTCCTTGTATATCACCCTATGGAGGAAATCTCATAGCAGAAGGAGTTAGAGTTGTCACACATATCATGAGCTCCTTGGAAACTCTACTCTGATGGTTCCAGCACAAGTGCTTTCATAGGGGCAGGGATCGCATTGGTAAATCCTCAAGGTGAATAATTTGCCTACTCCTTCCGACTCGAGTACAACTGTTCCAACAATATAGCTGAGTACGAGGCCCTGATCATTAAACTAGAGCTTTTATGGGACCTTGGTGCTACTGATATACAAGTTTGGGGAGACTCGTTACTGGTGATTATACAGCTCAACTCACAAGATCGCATCAGAAACAATGATGTCTACGCAATAGACACATTGAGCAAAGAACTTCCTCGCAGCAAGAGCCTGGTGGGAAGTCACTGCGAACTCAGTAGACAGCTCGACAAGGAATCTCCTCGTTATCACAAATTCAGCCATATCTTTGGGAAAAAGCTTCAGACCCCAGAGATAATTAAAGCACAGCAAGTAACTCAGAGGTGAGGACTGCGAACTCCTTGTGGTGAGGACTGCGAACTCCAGCAAGAACCAACGACCTCCTCAACACCTCTTCAGAAACGAACTCCTTGTGGTGAGGACTGCGAAATTCAGGGAAATAAACCTACAACCACAAACAAAAAATCCAGTCGGGACTTGCAAACTTAAACTTGAATGGATTCAGCGAAATCCACCCAAGGCCACTGTACAATGCGCCTAAAGCAGGCTGTATGAGGCCAAGACAATGGCCATGGTATAACGCTTCAGCTGCCTTAGTGTAAGTATTAGTAATATTGTCTGCAGCAATGCAAAATACATAGCGACAGAGCCAGAATTCTAAAAAAGCAATGTCGCCATAGGTTTTCTTTACTCGCTGATCGTCAGAGGCAGGAGTAGCCTGAAACTTCTCCGTATTGTAGTGCTTACACCAATTGGAGTTGGTGGTGCTGACAGTTGAGTGTGCAGGATCCATCGAGAAAGGGAAAACCTTATTATCCAAAGCACTGGGAAGGAAGGGCTCATCCGCAGTGGGTAAACTAGTAATAGTAACAACATCAAGTAGGAAAATTCCTAAATGACCAAATGAGAGGATAAAGCTATTGCTACTAGTTTCCCAATAACACAAAGCAGCAACAGCGACAACACGATTCCCACATCGGGGAAGATGGAAACATAAATCCAGGGCATGCGAAATACCAACCTTTTGCCAAAGCTCTTCATCAAGATATTTCCGCTCCCGATACCATTGAAGTTCCTCAGCTTTGGTGCTGGGTCATTTCCCCAATTTTACTTCAAGTTCTTTCTGATCCCACTGGAGAGGAGCAACGGCTTCACCTCGCGCGATCAACGGAGGATGGTGCACAACTAAATCAAGCACAGAAGTGGCCTTCGTGGTATTGGTGGTTGGACCTAATATAACCTCATCTCCCTTCGTTAGATCAAGCCACTCGTAAGGAAGGTCTTGATCACGATGAAGACGACAGTCCATATGAGTGCGGAAGGCTTCCACGTCCTTCTCAGAGACCTCTGGGAAGAATTTTTGATAAGGAGCCATTTTCGAAAAGAAGAGGGAAAAAGAAGATAGAATCCTTAAGAGCGATTGAGAATCTAAGAGCCTTTGCGGTGAAGTTTCTGAAAGAAGGGAAAGTGAAAAGGTTGAAGACGACCAAAGAGTATGAAAGGTTGAAAATAGGAGGTGCGACTTTTGAAGAAAAGCACTTGAGTAGCCTATACGAGGCGACTTCAAGCCACTGTCCAGGAAGTAACACGTCACATCCAAACACTTCTAAAAAAAGACCAATTCGATTGTCCGTGGGTTAATCTCGAGGTCTGGGGAGCAATTTTTGGGCCCAAAATAAACAGTACATTTATTTTAATACTTTTGGGCCTCAGAGATAAAACGGGCCGACCGCATGCGGACCGATTGGAGGTGCAAATCGGGAAAGGATATGTCTATACGATTCCTAAATGATTTAGGGGAATCTAGAGGCAAGATAATATCTCTTTCTTTCCTAGTCGATACTGTTACCTTGTCAAGTCAGGGAAATCAGAGTGCCAACCTCTATAAATAGAAGAAGCAAAGAAGGTGTACTGACCTCTATACATACATACAATTTGCGCACAAGCAAATCTTACTCCGCTGCGAGTAAACAACCAGCGAACATTGAGCTCAGGATCTAGACCACCTGACAGAGCGTAGGGATTCAAAGGTTCACTCAAGCTACCCAACCGACAACAGCGAATTTAGGATTTAGGCCACCTGACAGAGCGTGGGGATTTGAAGATTCACTCGAGCTAGATGACAGAAATTAGAGGAGTTCAGGCCACCCGACAGAGCGTAGGGATTCTAAAGATCTACGAAGTCACCATATCCTGTGTTCTCAATATTTTGTCCTTAGGATTGCTCTGCTTTATACTCACCCGAGTGTGTAAAGTATCGATTCTTTGTGGCTAGGCAAAGAGACACGAAGTTTACGTCTTGCATACCATCAAGACAAGTAGGACTCAACGAGCGAGGTTGGTGCTCTTCTCGCTCCAATCGCTTAACAAAAAGCAAAGATTACGCGGCGCACAACACAACAACATTCTGCCCTCGACAGTGGCACGCTTCGCACACAACACACCGACAATTGTGTATTCAAAAGAGACAATTTGTGACATCTTCAACCACAGCAACCTGATTGAAAAAAAATCGAAGCCAAACAATACCGTATGTAGCTAGCTAGATCTAAATGTTAACATGCATGCATGCGGTTTCTTTGCAATATATAGATACATCGATCTGATTATCGTTTTACAAGTGTCTATGTTAACATCGATAATATTAATGCAAATATTGTAGAGGAGGTGATGCATATTGTAGCGATCAAGAGCGAGGGAAGGTCTTTGACGATGCTAGGTGACTATAAGGACCCGTGCCCTAGTCATGGTTGCCCACCTCCCGCCAAACTTGGGGCCATCTGCAATGGTGGTCGAAATTAATTAAGGCGCGCAAGACTGTTAATTAATTTAGATCCTTGTTATGCATAGAAAAAAATATACACGTTTCAATCAATCATGTACTCTGAATGATAGAATAACAGAGTTCATGATCGAATAATAATATTCCGGCATACTTGTATTCATCAAATCTCCTGCAATCTCCCCTTTCAAGAAAAAAAAGAAAAAAAGAAAGAAAAAGATCGATCTCCTTCAATCTCTGGGATTTTCTTCAAGCAAGCCAAAGTTTTGATGTCATTAAAAGCAGCAAATTAAAGGGATTTCAGTAATCAGTAGTGAACGCAAACCAAATTGATCGAGGAACTCTTTTTTGTTTTTGTGTGAATAAATTTGAATCATATAAACCAATTTTGTAGTGATTCGAATTCATGATTTATTCCTTAAAACCAATATCGATCATGTGACCATTACAATGACATGTCAACTATACACTAGTGATTAAAATGATTTTTTTTTCTCAATTCCATCGTCATCTTTACATGAGATCGATTGATACAAATGCAAATTAATTAGATTCAGCATCATGCCTTTATAATGGATACTTCAAACTATTCTTAGTTATGGGTACATTGCATGCATATTATTCATTTTCTGTTTCTGTGATTCAAATCTCCAACGTCCTCATTGGGACAAATATCACATGACCATTACAACGAGGGCAGGAGTGCATTTTTCTCACACCCTGACACTCCTTAATTTTGTGCTACCTCATGGTAGTTCAACTCATATATTTTTATTTTATATTTATTTAATTATCATATGGAAAGAGAATCATAATTCAATCAAATCACATCTTTTCATATAATTATAATTGCTCCACTGTCATAAATTCTTGCTCTTAATGGATATGAAATAGAGAAAAAAAACCTATCGATTTACTCTACAAAACGAGAGAAATTAAGGAAAAAACTCCACAATTTTTTTTGAAACATCCAATTCAACCACTTCTACAGTAAAATAAATAAATAAATTAACACTTAAAAGATACATATATATATACACACATTAATATTTATATATATGTATGTATATAAGATTCATAATTAATTTTCTCGATCTTCAAATGATGAAGTTCAGTTTATGAATTGAGTTGTGCAATTGTTCTAAATGAGAGCATTGATTAAGGATATTATACACCTGGTATCTAGATGTGTGTCTTATCCTATTAGCATAAAAATAGATGTTCTCTCAATCCCTGATTTATATGGATATTGATTATATCAGATAGTAATGCTTATTTAAGACCATCTATCAATGAATAAAGTACAACTTCATATCATATCTTCTGCGTATCTATTTTCTCCTTGAACACATTATTAGCAACTCTTGAGTTGATAACCATCACCCCAAACCCTAAACAAACAAAAAAACAAAAAAAATCCTACACCCCTAAACACTCAAAACCACTATCGCCGGAGCTCTTGCACCGCCGGAGTTCATGGAGCTTTTTGTTCTCAAACTTTTCCTACAAAGTTTTTATACCGAGCATAATACCCTCTTCGATTTAGAATTAGGTTGTAAAACTTACTTACTGCAACACCTTAGATCTAAGACTAAATTTAGGATGAATTTTTTCATACCGTGTAATTTTTTATTCAATAATTAATATGCCTCTAGTTCCTATGGACATATATCATTTTGTTTGTGTACAAAATTAAGTATAAGTGACGGTCCTGTGGGAGTCAGGGTATATGAAAAAAAGAGGAAAGTTGATCTTTTGTGACTCTGTGTTAGTCACGGTTTTTTGGGGAGTGGTATGAAGCCACCGATTTAGCATCGATTTTTGTGACTATACATCATGGATCATGTTTCTTATTCCCTACACTTGATATTAGTGATCTTTATTTTTCAATCGGCAAGCTAATTACATATCTTGTCTCTCTTTTAGATGACATCAACAAAGCCAAAAATGCTTGAGTTTGACATCCTTGATCCTCAAGGAGCAAATATTATCGTTGCGTGTCAGATGTTGAGAATGCGTTTCTCTGTATGAATCTGACGGATACAATCCAACCACCACCACCACCTCGTACTGAGCCACCAACTCCAGCTCGCAAAACTCAAGCCCTCATATTTTTTAGGCAGCATATACATCCAATTCTAAAGAAACAATATTTGCTAAAGAATGAACCTGCGATTTTTCAGGTGACTTTACAAGATAGGTTCAATAATGAGCATAATACACAACTTCCAGAACTGCAAGAAAAGATGGGAATTAATTCGGCTATTGGATTATCTAAATATTAATATTTTTCATCAAGCTATTTTGGAGCTTCAAACAAAGTTGAGTGATTGTGGCGTTGTCAAGACCGATCGGGATATGATCGAGAAATCTTTAAGCAGATTTCCTACTTTTATGGACAACCTTGCATTCTTATATCGCATGGATTATGTGCAAGGACAAATTAGATCATTTAGTGATCTCATAAATGTGCTGACCAAGAAAGAGCAGTATCGTGAGATTCTTCTCAACAATATTTCTAGGCCAGCCGGTATGAAAAGAGTCCATAAAGCTAATCATACTGAAAAAACACGTAAGGATAAGAGGAACAATCGTTTGAAAAATCTTATTAAAATCATGGTGGTAAAGGAGAGAATGGCAAAGGTCATGGTAGAGAAGGAAATAGTCGGAATTTAACTTGAACTCGCCAAGACAACAACCAAAATTCCAACAAGAATAATTCCAGTCCTAGAAATGGAAGAAAGTCTCCAAATTCTGCTTCTACTTCATACTTGTCACTTTGCTATAGATGTGGTTCTACCGAGCACTTGCACAAACAATGTTGTGCATCCAAGGATATTCAGAATGCCTACAAGATATACAAACAATATCTAGCACATGAGACTAAACTTCACTGAAGCTTATGAGATGGATGATGGCGGAGAAGCAAATATCATAGTAACAAGCAATAAAGAAAGCAAGTCTTGAGACTACGGATTTGATTAGTCCATGTATTAGGCTCATATTTATGCTATGTAATTAAGTTTAGCTTTATTTTTGGCTTGATTTTAGCCATGGTTTAAGACTTGCTGTAGTTGATTTTTGTTTTTGAATAAGAACGATATTTTGATGTTGACAAAAGGAATAAAATTTTCTTCTTTTCGGTATTTGAAAGTGTTAAGAATGGTTATGTTCGTATATATTGCTTGAATGGTTCAATTTATACAATATTCTATGGCACTATGACACCAAAGTACCATAAAAATGAGACAAAAACAGAGGATATTTATTTCTAGAGATTTTTGACCCATCGGGATGCTTTTTTAGACTCGTCGAAGGTTACACTCTGGAATAGTTTTTGGCAGGTTTTGACCCGTTGAAGGATATCCTCGACCCATCGAAGGTATGCTTCTGTCTAAAAAATGTCACAATTTTGACCCGTCGAAAATTTCCTTTGACCCGTCGAAAAAGATATCAAAAATTCAATACGGTTTTAGGTTTTTACTTCGACCTGTTGAAGATTTTTCTCAACTCGTCGAAGGTAAGACACTATGACAAAATTTTCCAACTTCAACCCGTTGAAAATAGTTATCAAAAAATTAAAATTTATTTTGGGTTTCTTCGACCCGTCGAGTGGATTTCTCGACCCATCGAAGATGGTACCCGGAATTGGTGTTTTTGATGTGTTTTACATCGATTTTATTGATAAATAAAGGTTCAAAAAAATGTTGGTTTTTACATGTGTTTTACCCGGGATTGATGTTTTTGATGTGCTTAAAGCGACCAACCTGAAATTCTGCACCATATGTGGTTTTACATCGGGTTTTTTCATTCCATAGATGTAATCTACAAGGGTCATTTCGACCAGTCAGATATTGTTATACATCAGTTGTTTTGAGCTATTGTCATACCATATCAGCACTCTAAAAGCATGACACTCTTTGAAATCTTTAAGTATTCACTTAAAATGTGCCCCATGTCTTGGGTTCAAAGACGGATTGATTGACATTATTTTGTTAATATATGATGACGAGATTGAGTGTTTTACACGCCTATAGCCAATCGAACCTTGCTAAGTTTTAAAAATATTTGTGCCAACGATTTTCACTTGGAACATTATTGTGAGAATGAAAAAGAATTTTGTGTGCAATCTCCATAGAATGCTGCTAATAGTGCAATCTGGAGAGGTTTACTATGGTTTAGAGCATTGAATCAAATACAGTCACTTATATTAGTATATGTGACTTGGATTCATATGCGCTTTTACATTATGATGATCAAGATATTGAGAAATTCTCATGGTCATCAGTTCTTCAGAGCAAAGCAGCATGTGGGAATATCTACAATCATCGGTTTAGATGAGGGGGAGTGAGATTAATCCACTCGGTCTAGCTTGATCTCTAAGACAAGCGCAACACATTACCGTGTCATTTTTCCATTAGATGTCTTTATGGAAAAATTCAATGCATATCGCTCGGTTTGACGAGCTTATTCTTGTCTGTAATGTTGTTTACATGCATGACGGTCTTTTATTGTAGGCACAACTTCCATTCCTCCAAAGATTTCAAGAGTATTTTTGTATATATTTGTGGATCAATCAAACCGGTACGCGAACTGTTTATATATATGGTTTTGATTGTGTAAAAAGTTTAGTATAAGGTATTTTTTTATGATTACTGCATGTCAGTTAGGATTGAAGTTGAACATCTCATCCCTTATGTTTATTCACATAACGGTTTAGCAGAGGCACAAGTCAAGTGGTTATAGCTTGTGGCCAGAATTATGGTTATACAAACTAATTTACTGGTATTTTCTTTGGGATATTGTGACGACCCGAACCAGAATAAGTAGAGTAATCAGTACGATTCACGAGATTATGCTTAATCGCGATTAATCGTTAACTGTGTGATTTGTCGGATTAGTTCACGACTTAAATATCGGCCAAGAATTTGAATTGAGTTTCTTCACGAGAGTGGTAGAGCACGTGATTTCGAGCTCGTGGGCGGTTTCGGATGATTTTTCCGATAACCGAGAAATATAATATGATTATTTGAAGTTTCGGTTTATCGACGAGTTTATCCGTTTGTTTCGTATTTATCCGAATCGTAATGGTTATTCGTTTTGGACCGTTGACCGTCCCGAGACGCGAGTATAAATATCAGAAATAGCCGTAAAATTGTCGAAAACACTGTTTGAGGTTTGACCAGGCGTTGACTTTCCATTTTGGGCAGTTTAACCCGTTGACCGAGAGGGAGACTTTCCCGTTTGGTTTTTCGCCGGCCGACTTGGATTTTCCGGCCACCTCCGGCTACGTGAAGGGTATGAATCTCTTCCTCTTGAGTTTCTAAGTTGTTTTGTGTTTGGAATTATGGAAATTGGTTGTGTATTGGATGAGAACGAATCGGGTTGGGTTGCCGAAGTTCGCCGGTGATGGGGAGTGGTTCTCCGGCGAGCTACGGTGGCGGGGAGGTGGGGGTTTCGCCTCCCCTTGCCCCAGGGATGCTTCCCATAAGGTTTAATTGAGTTGAGGATGAGTTTTCCGGTGAACCCGTGGTGGTTGCCGGAGTTTGGATCCGTTTCGGTTTCGAGCTGATTTGGAGGTGTTAGAGGTTGAATTGGGTGTTGTCCTAGTTGAAGAAAAGGTTGGGCTTGAGGAGACCTTGAAAACTGGAGCTTCCTCGCCGGAGAAATTCTCCGTTGACAGCGCACCGCCGGCGGCGGCGGCGATCAACGGCGGCTCCCCGGCGAGAGGGTTGACTTTTCAGTTTTCGATGATTTTAATGTCATTTTTCTCGTAATCGCGCCCTGATCGTCACCTTGAGGTTTTTGAATTGATTTGGGTATCGGATTTTCAGTCGAAGGTTTCGAGTGGAGATTTCGGAAATTCAGTCGTTTGTTTATACAGTTTTATATGGTTTCGGGAACGATTGGTTTCCGTGGTTAAGTACAAAGTTGTGGGCTATGATTTTGATCAGATATGTTTTATGATTATTCAGGGGATCGAGATCGTGCTTCGGGCGAGGGATCTTCCGCCGGGCCACGAGATTAGCGCGAGTGCGCGCTTGCTGATCTGTGAGTGGACATTTTTATATTTTCACAGTTGTTTGCGAGTTCGTGATTTATCGTGATTTTCCGTATTTACTTTATACGATGTTGAGATATATGTTATTTTCGGAGGTATTATTTTATATTTATTGGTGATGGCATTACTGCATCGATGCTTCGGCTACTCGGCTGATCACCGGTAGTCCACCAGAGTTGAGAGATTCCTCTGGGCAGGGTTGAGAGATTCCCCTGTATGCCGCCGGGGTTGAGAGATTCCCCTGGCCTATCACCATCGGGTTTGAGCGATTTACCTGACCGTCGGGCTTGAGAGATTCACCTGACAACCTCCATATATATACTTTCCAAACTTGCACTGTTTTACATTGATTATGTATATAACTGGTGAAAGACATATGTTTATTTTTGTCCACTCACTCTAACGTTTTATTTGCCTTTCCCCTGGGCTTTTCGGTTTCTGTGCCCAGTTTGCAGTTCGGATTCTGATGTCTCACGTCGCGGTTGGAGGCTAGTGATTCGAGCTACCTGTGTTTTCCAGTAGGTTCTTGTTTTGCCTACTGATGTATATATTGTATATATTTACACTAGAGGTCGCTCTGATACATTCTGATATATGTTTTATACGGTTTTTCCCGGATATACTATATATTACAGTATGTTTACTGTTTATTGATTATGATATGATATTTGAGAAATCCGGATGGGATTGGTGCCCACGGTTTAGCTTTTGTGGCATAGGATGAAGTGTTATTTTCTGGGTGCAGGTAATGACAATTCCGCGTTAGTAACGTTACTCTGCCGAAATTTTAATGGTTTTTGTTGATTCACGTTTTCAGAAGGGGTTCGATTCCGGTTTAGGCAACTAAATCGGGGTTGGGTCCTTTCAGATATGCAGTGTCACATGTAGCTATGATTATTCGCTTGAGACCCATAAACCACCAACTATTTAGTGTTTACCAGTTGGTAACTACATATGAGCCTGATATCTTACATATACGCCTCTCTGGTTGTACGGTACATGTGCCTACTACGCTTTCACTGTGTATAAAAATTGGTCATCAACGACGATTAAATATTTATGTTGGTTGTGAATCTCCAACGGTTGTCCTCTATTAAGAACCTTTGACTAGAGATCTCTTTACTGCTAGTTTTGCAGATAGTCCCTGTGATGATACATACTTCCCTCTGTTAGGAGGAGATAAAAATGGTTTCATTCTGGTTAAACATCAGAAATTGACGTGGTATGCCCCCATTATGTCTCATCATGATCACCGCAAATCTTAGTGTGAGATTGAAGTGCAATGTATTCTCGATCTTTAGAAAGTAGCATATTCGATGCCTAGCTCCTTTACTGATATCATGAGAGTGATGAGATCGGTTATACATGCTATAAATCCCTGGAATTGAGCAAGATAACGTAACACCAGGGCAATGTAGTGTTTCTCCCCATAGTGGGAGTGTAGTGTCGGTCAAAATCCATTGATGAGTTGCCGATGAAAAGGTAAGTCATCAAGGCATAATTTTTCATCATCAATATATGAGATTTTTTCTAACTATAAATATATCTAAAAGTCGACATTGATAAACATTGGTGGATGCCTCAGAGTCAATGACGATGTCAGAAAACAAAGAAATCTCACAAAGTTAAGAAAATGCTAGAGATATTATGGATAGTTCTTCCAGGATAGTTGATCTCGCTCAGGAATTGACGACGATGAAATGAAACCTTGCTTGGTTTCAGATTGTCAACATAGAGTAGATTGACCAATATGGAAAGTTGCAATCTAGGCTAAACTAGACTCTATTACAAATAGCATGTTGTCGGTATGGTAGTGCTGTAACCACCAAATGGTAAATTGGTTAGACACAAATAAGTCTTTGTTTGGAAGTATAATGAGAAGAACTTATGGCACAAGAATCTTCTCAACTCTCTAGTATTGATTATAAGGAGATGTATTCTCAAGTTATGGATATCATTATTTTCCGCTACCTTATCAGTTTGGTAGTGTCCAGAAAACTAAGTATGTAGTTGATGAATATGGTTATAGTATATCTCTATGGGGATCTTGATTCACAGATATACATGAAAGTGCCAATTGGCATGGTTATACCCAATTTAAGTAACTTTAAACCACGGAGTGCTCATGAGATAAGATTCAGATGTTCACTACTCTAAGTGACTACTTGATTAGGAAGGGATACAAGAATGATAAATTACGCTCATCCGTGTTCAATAGATGAACAAGCTATTTGAGATGATAAACCTTAGTAGGACTTGATTTTCTCTTGGTCTAAGTCTATGTTGTTAGTGGTTTAGAGATGGTATATCGAGTTGATTGAATTCTTGTTCACCAATTTGCTTATGTCCAAATCAAGCAATGGACGAAGCACACCCTTTTTAGCACACCAATGGTTGTTTGCAGACGGAAATCCAAAATGATTCATTTTTTTGAAAAGATGATGGTGAGAAACTTTTGGAGCTGAGATTCCATATCTTAGTGTGGTTGAAGCTTGGTTGAATTTAGCTCAGCGCATACATCCAGATATGCCTTCTTTATATGTGCCTACACAAAGTCATTGTAATGATGTTAAGCACATCTTCAGGTTCTTAAAGGGATCCATTGACTTGAGTATGTTCTTTCCCTACAAAGTAAACAAAGAGAAACGTGAAATTCCGAGAAAAGGAATGGTTGAAACTTAACTTCCTGATTATGCTCAGTTCGATCCGTCGAACATGGAGCTCGACCCGTCGAATGATAGCTCCTGGATTGGATAGAACGTGTCTTGACCCGTCGAGATATACATTTGACCCGTCAAAGGTTACACAGGCTGCAAGCATTGTACCTACTCAATGCAGTCCCCTACTTAGAGACACATTATGATGTCTTGGTTAGTTTTGCTGATGTTTGGTATCTCTCTGACCTATATAAAGAATGTTCCCACACTGATTATGTATTCACCATGGGACCATAGAGATTTATTGTACATCATCAAAGTAAACCCTTGTTGCTACTGCCTTGAATCAATATGAGATTATAGCTTTATTTGAAGCGGTTGATGAGTGTGTCTGGTTTAGGACATAATACACTATATTCAAGGGTTTAGTAGATTACTATATACTATGACAACACCAACTTACATATTTGAGGACAATAGCAGCTTGCATTGAACAAATGAAGTTGGATTACATTAATGGTAGTCATACTTAACTCATTTTGCTGAAGTAATTCTTTAATCAGCAACAACAACATCTATTGAACATTCATGTGAATCAAGTTTGTTTGGCAGATAATGCTGCAGACTTGTTTACCAAGTCACTTCTAAAATCTATATTTGTGAAGCATGTGAGACGCATTAGAATGCGAAGATTTTCTGAACTCTAAGATCGAGTTACTGATTAGGGGGAGTTCATTTCGTAGACATCAAAGGGAGTCTACATCACATGTGGTCGCTTATGTAGTTGATGCGTTGTACTCTTTTTTCCTTAGACCAAATTTTTGTTTTTACCCAAGAAGTTTTTTGTGTGCTTGGCAAAGTTTTTTGTGAGGCAACATGTTATGCATCATTCATTAGGATTGCGACACAAAGAGGAGTGTTTAAGGATATTATACTCCTGGTATCTAGATATGTGTCTTGTCCTAATTAGCATAGAAATCGATATTCTCTCAATCCCTAGTTTATAGGAATATTGATTGTATCAGATTGTAATACATATTTAAGACCATCAATCAATGAATAAAGTACAATTTCATATCATATCATCTGTGTATCTATTTTCTCCTTGAACAAACAGATCAATCAGTTTTTTCCTTCTTTCATGCGTTTCTCTCGTGAAGATATATTTATGTAGAATAATTACAATTATATAGAAAGAATTGAATTGATTGAATTATAATTCTCTTTCCTTATAGATAATTTGATAATTAAATAAATATAAAATATAATTATGTATATAAATGGTTAACTATGGTTTTACTTTTATCATGAGGTGGCACAAATTTAGGGGAGTGTCATGCTCACACCTTAACTAGGAGTGTGAGAAATAATGTACTCCGAGGACAGCGATTAAAATGACCTTTTCCTCCATTCCATCGTCAAACTTTACATGTTCACTTAAAATTGATAGAAATGACATGACCAAAATTCTTAGTTTTAGGTTGCATGCATAAAATACATTAACTGTGTGTGGGCGTTGATAAATATATATATATATGGGTCGACCTCCAAACATTCGAACAATATTGTTATTCATCCATTTACGTATAGAATGAACCTTATATATTAAGATCGATGTATCCGATTTTGCAACGAATTCATTCGAATAATATTGTTATTGATTTATTCACGTTGCAGATACATTAGTTCATATTAAGATGGTATCACTACCAGAATACATGATTTAGACGACGAAGTAATTTCATCATTTAATTGTAATTTTTCGTCTTCTAGATACTCAAACAACGAATATTTCGTTGTCTAAGATTCATCGTCCAAATGCGTCGCCCAAGTACTTAGACGAAGAAACAAATAAGTTTCATCGTCTAAATGAACATTAAAACAACGAAACAGAATTCATCATTTAGGGTTATAGACGACTAAAAAGAATGAAAAAATACGATGAATTTTTTTTTCGTTTGAGCTTACACTTATGCGAGGAAACTATTTCGTCGCCTAAGTGTTATTTTACAAAAAAAAAATTAAAAGAAAATTCATTAAATACAATTTTGTCACCTAAGTTGTTCATCTAAGACGAGAAAATTTGTAAGTTTCGTCGCCTAAGTGTTGTAATTTTTTTTAAAAAAAAATCATTAAATGCTAATTAATTTACATGCTAATTATTAATTTAAATGGTGGTGGTGGTGTCGAGGTGGTGGTGATGCCGTGGTAGTGGTGGTTAAAATGGTGGTGTTTTGTGTGGCGGTTGTGGTGGTGGTGGTTAAAAATGGTGGTGTTTTGTGTGGTGGTGCCAAGGTAGTGGCATGGTGGTGGTGCTGATGTGGTGGTGTCGTGGTGGTGGTGGTGGTGATGGTGATGAAGGTTTGATTGAGAGAGAGTGAATTTTAGAGAGATATATATGAGAGATTCACAAATATGGTGGATCAGCTGTGTTTTATAGCCGATTTACTATTTAGGTGACGAAACCAACAAGTTTCGTCGTCTAAGTTATTTTTAATTTTTGCCAACAAATTTGGCGAAAAAAAAACTGCCCAATTTTACAACTTAGACGACAAAATAAATTAGAATTCGTTGTCTAAGAGTTTCAAATTTTTAAAAAACTTGTCAACTTTTAAGTCTTAGATGACGAAACTTTCAAGTGTTTTTAAATTTCCACCCAAATTTTGGCAGAAAAAAAATCTCGCCAATTTTGATACCTTAGGCGACGAAACTTTACATATTTCGTCGCCTAAGTTATTTGAATTTTGGCCAAAATTTGTCAAAAAAATACCAAATTTTATGACTTAGACGACGAAACATAATCATATTGTCGTCAAGTTTTTAAATTTTTTTTTTCCAAAAATCAGGTGGTAATAATTGATTTTTGATTAATACCGAAAAAATTCACTTGCCTAAGTGTTTTAATTTTTTTCAAAAATTTTGACGAAAAAAATAATTTTAGATATTTAAAAAAACATCACTTAGGCTAATTAAAAATTCACTAAGTGATTTTTTTTAAATATCTGAAAACTTAATTTAGGGTAATTTCTTAAAAATAATAAAAAAATCAACCGTCAATGTAACCATTACATATATACAATATTATAGAAAAAAATTCAACCAAATTTGGATTAGAATATGATTCGATCAATTGAATTTAGTGATTATATATCTAAAAGTAGTTAACAGACGAAAACGATCATAAAAAATAATTCGTAAACCCGTTTCCAAAATTACGGGCGTTTGTATTCTCGTAAAAACTAAATTTATCAACTAGATATAAATTAATTTAAATTTTACTAAAAAGTTGATCTATAAATAAAAACTTGTTATATATCTACTAATGTTTTATAACTTAAGTGTTCCTATGTCTATATTCATTCCACATCAATATTAACGCAATTGAATTTGGACAAAACAACCATTAGATATATTTATCACAACATAATATGTAAGTGGATGAATTTTCAGTAAAAATGAAGTTTGTTAAGGGTTAGATCAGCGTAGTGAACCATAAAACCATAATTTTAATGAAACAAAAACGTTGATATGCGAATCTTCGTAACTCCAATTTTTGAACCGTTAACACTCATAGTCCAAAAATTGTTTACTCTATGCCCTTGTCAAAAAAAATGCATTTTAAGATGGTATACATGGCCATACTCTTTGATCGGAGGAAATGAAATTCATCTTAGACGAAGAAATGGGTATAATTCATCGTTTAAGTGTTGGACGACGAATACATATATATTTGTCTCTAAGTGTTTATAGGTTAGGGTTTATGCGTCCGGGTTTAGGGGTTAGTATTAGGGTATGGACTTAGACAACGAATTGTCTCAAATTCGTCGTCTAAAAGTTTATGGGTCAAGGTTTATGAGTCAGGGTTTAGGGGTTATAGCTTAGGGGTTAGTGTTAGAGTATGGACTTAGATGACAAAATGACAACATTTCGTCGTCTACGATCTATTACTACGATGAAAAAATATTTTTGTCGTTTTTAGTTTACTTCGACGACGAAATTTTGTAACTTAAGCAAAGTTTTTTGATTTCGTCGTCTAAGTAACTCTTAGACGAAGAATTTTTATCTCTAAAGCGACGTTTTTTGTTTCGTCGTCTAAATAACACTTAGATGATGAATTTTCTCTTTCTTAGGCGACATTTTTTTTCGTCGTCTAAATTTTTATTAGACAATAATTTTTTTGTCTTGGACAACGAAATACTATTTTGTCGTCCAAGTGATACTTACACGTTAATGATTTCTCCGCCTCACTAATGTATTCTGGTAATGTATCCAATATGTTGGATCGATTAGTAATGCGCCCTGATGATCGATCAACATATAATTAATTTGGTCTTAGCTAGGATGTTGGAATAAACTAATTTTGGTCAACACTATGATTAAAGACGTCTTTTATACATTAACGCCTACTTTCTTTCCAATTTACCAAAAAATTTGTGAAAAAGGAAGAAGGTCTTCAATAGTAGATTACTAGTCCAAAGCTAGAAAGAAGTCATTCATTATACCATCTTAAAACTGGTAGATCATAGTCGATTCACACTCACGCATGCAAACTCAATCTTAAGCTTCACCACTGTTGTTCACTGTTAATTAATTAGTAGTTTATGGGTATAAAAAATAGAGTTTAACTAGTATCACTCATTCGGTCATCTAGAATTAATGTTAATAATTTAATTTAATTGTATGATATCTGAAAATAATAGTCACAAAAATAAAGTAAGAGGAATTATCGCCAATAATATCTTACAAATGAGTCATTCATCACTACGATATTTTATTTTTGAAAACTATCACTTTGGTACCTCATATTCAAATCTCTACTTAGGATCAGTACCTGCCATTAATAATACCATTAACTTATTGAAAAAAATGTCAACTTTTTAGGAGAAGAAAAAAAAAACTCAATAAAGAAGAAGAAGAAGAAAATAAAAACTAGAAAGAAAATAATAGGAATTAAAAATTTACCCCATAAAATTTGATATTTTTCAATAAAAAATTTAATGAGTTAACGGTGTTACTATCAACAAATATTAATTTTAAGTAGAAATTGAAATATAAAGTATTAAAGTGATAATTTTCATTTATGAAGTACTGAAACGATGAATCACCTATTTACCAAGGATCATCCATTATAAAAACTCATAAAGTAATTGGAACATGTTGCAAACTTGCAATATTGGTAACAATGGAGAGCAAGTATATAACTAGGATATATGAATGGATGTGAATTATATATATGATGATCACTAAAGCTGGCCAGCATGATTTATACTTCAAGTTACATAGATCTAATCTCGTTTCGTTGAACTTTTATTCGATTGCCAAAAGTCAAAAGAGTGAAAGCGTATATCTAAAAACAATAAGTCAATAACCTAATTTATAACTTAGGCGGATCATCTAGAATAAAGAAGAAAAGGATTGTTCGAATTTGGATGATCACGATCGCTCTTCCATGCTAGGTTAGGTCTCAGACAGAGAAATAGATGAGAGAGTTCTTACCTTGTTCTGTTGCTCATGTTGTACAACATGCTGATCAATCGTGGGTACCATGAAATGGGCATATCGCAATTGTATACGTCAACTCCTAACTTCCAATTCTACTTGATATATATACACAACAAGAATCTCACCCGTTTGTAATTCTACTAGCTCTTAGCTAATATATATATAAATGTAGTCACGAAACTTTTAGTTTTCGATCGACGGCATTGTACGTTATATTATAGATGGGGATAATGGCTTGTTCTCAAAGGCTTTATATAAACGTTTACTCATCCTAGATAGAGATCGAGAGAGAGAGAGAGAGAGCGAGTACGAGGGAATCACGAAAATGGGATTTGGAGGTATTCGGCTGTTCTTGTCTCTCCTGCTGGCTTTTGCTGTAGTCTCTTCTGCTTCCCGGAACACCATCCCTCTTTCAGCTGCAGGTATATCATCAATTACACTAGCTTCTATACATATTTATGCATCATATCATCCTTAAATTAACGAGCACGTTGATGCATGCGCGCGCACGGAGAAACAGGACTGTGTTTTCATTAATTTTTTTTTCCGGTTAATTTATTTGGAGATTTTCATGATTCATTTGGAGCTTCCATCGGTTGAGACGTACTTGAGACCGATAATATATGAAACTGGGTGTGTACGTAAAATTAGTTCTTCCTAGCTAGGTGGGTAGACGGTAGAGAAATACCGATTTCGATGAACAAAGCTGTTCAATTTAGGCCGGGATTAATTAGGGAGTTCTGTGCAAGGAATGTAAAATCGATATTATCGGCGATATTTCGATTTTTTGAAGTTACCTGAAAAATCTTCAAATATATCCCTAAATTTTCCGAAATTTTCCGATTTTTATCGATATTTCCGATATATCCCTGATATTTTCGATATTTTTCGATATTTCCCGAAATTTTCGAAATTTCCGTAAACTTTTCACATTTAACATTTAGTTTGGTAAATGTCCAATCTTTACATACTCAATGTTCAATCCACCATTCACGTGACATGTCCAATACATGCAGAATTACATGGGAGAACAATCATTTAATGATTATTCTTCACAATACACACATGATTATGCACATGGAGATGGAGAAAAAATAGTGTGAATTTCGAACCTCATAGGTCCCCTACGTGATTTTGAAGTATTTATATATTTGATTTTGTGATGTGTGATGTGTAACATATTGCACAAAAGACGTGATGGTCTAGCCTCCTATAAGTTTTAGCCATCAAAAAATAAAAATAGAACTAATAAATTATATTTTAATAATTATCAGCACTTAACACATATTAATTCATATAGTAATTTAGCAAATTCATATGTCTTGATGTCAGATCAATATTTTCTTTTCACATAAGGTAGATAATTGATCATGTTACAACCTCCAAAAGTTTCATAACAAATTTCCATGTAATTTTATTAGTTTCCGTCAGAATTTTCACTGAATCGATATTTCATCGATATTTCCGTCGAAATATTCAAATTTTAAAACGTCGATATATTCTCGATATCCGATATTTTACTCCTTTGTTCTGTGTGATCTGCAACACATATCCGATCCGGCATCAATTCTGTTTATGCGTTAAATTGGTATCGGCTACTAGCTGGATTGGCAATGTTGAAGTTGGCGAAACGTACACCAGTTGGGTTCATATAATGTTGAAGTTGGCGAAACGTACACCAGTTGGGTTCAGATATCGAAGTTCTGAAGTTCATATGCTAAATTATTAAAATTAAGCACTTGCATCCATACCATACCATACCATACCATACATGTTTCTCTCTCAAGTAATATAATATTGATCTCACAGTTCAATTGTCAGCAGTCAGAGACTTCATACCTTGTTTGTTGTTATACTAGGTTGAAAGCCCGCGCGCGAGGCGCGGTTATGTAATTAGGAAAACAATATATATGCTGTATGAACTGAAAATCAAAAGCAACACTCATGCAAATATCAAATCATAAGAGTAACATAACATAAACCATAGTACAAACCGATTAAAACAGCAAAGCTTTCAATAAACATAAATAGATACATAGTCTCATATGAAATTTAAGTTACATAACCAAAAGCTGATATATATATATATATATGATGGACAGATATAATGGGTCTGCATAGAAAAGAATTCTACTGACGACTACATATAGACATACATGGAGTGAGCATAATTAAAAAAAACAAACAGGCTATAGATGAGTCATCAGTTTTTTGGTTTTCAGCCAGGAACGCGGATGAAATTTTAGTAAGTTTTCATTAGAAAAGAATAACCACAAAACACAAAAACAATAACTCCATTAACACAGAAACAATAAATAAAGACTCGTGCTCACTGATCAATATAATATATGCGGAAACTATATACTGATAGCTAGATCGATTGATGCAGTTGCTCATGATATCTATATGTAACCTACTTGAGCCTTATTTCTACGTTTTGTATCGACCTTCTCAATCCCTCAGTTTCATGTAGAGGAGAATAACTAAACTCTATTCTTGCAAGATACAATAACTGATATTGGTTGTAGAGATCTGAAAATGACACCACAAAATATATACGTGAAAATTGAAGCAAACTGTACTCATACAGTAGAAGCTACAATAATGGCAGACACTACAGGGAGCAAGCCATTCCCATCACCCGCTAGCGAAGGCTATACTCAACAAAACAGAAATTTAATCAGCTTATAAGTTTCAGTCGCTGGAAACACAAACTTCCAGCATCCTATACTCATATCCTAAACTACAAACACATAAAAGGTCCAACAATAAAGGTCCAACAATCAAAACAAAAACGGAAAATCAACAAAGCTTCTCAGAAAAAGTAGAACTAAACATCTTCGATCTAAAAAAGCGTTCAATAGAGCAGAATACATAGTAGCTGGTACCTTAACATCTCAGCAAACATAAGTTTCCAACATGAATACCATGCAAACTCATCAATCAAACCCTTCTCAAACTGTACTTTTGCAGTAGAAGCTACAATGATGGAATACACTACAGTAGTAAGCCATTCCCATCCCCCGTTAGCAAAGGCTATACTCAACAAAAAGTAATTTAATCAGATTATAAGTTTCACTCGCTGGAAACACAAACTTTCAGCATCCTATGCTCATAGCCTAGACTGCAAATACATAAAAGGTTCAACAATCGAAACCAAAACGAAAAATCAACAAAGCTTCTCCGAAAAGCAGACCTAAACTTTTTTGATCTCAAAGAGCGTTCAATAGAGCAGCACACACAGCAGCTGGTACCCTAGATATGAACCTATAATGCATGTTATTATGTGAAGTTGAACATATAAAAGTTGGTATTATAAACCACTCTATTGTAAGGACTGTTTTTTTATTGTTACATGTACTGTAAGTTCTTGAAATTCAAGTTTCTTTTTAGTCTTCTCTTTAAGTCAGTTCTGTAATTTTATTTTTGCAAACTTTTCCCTTAGTGTTCTGTTTTATCAGTTGATGATAGGTTATTTGGTGGATTCCTGGCTCACTGACAACTTTACTCATATCCTTTTTCTTGTAGCAGAATATGTGTTTGACCATAAGGAAATGCCAAAAGCTTCATATTCTTCTATAGAGTGCTACCTATTTGTATACCAACATGACACAGAACCTTAGCATTGTATACTAAAACCCACCATACATAATATGAAATAACAACAGAGTAATCATCTTTACTGCTTTCTCTTTCCTTTCAATTAAAACAGGATTCATCCAGTGTTCCAGCCTACTGTGAACATCAAATTTAAGAGATGCAGTATAGGCAACAGCATAAATTAGAACTTTTCCATCAAATTCTTTGATAAACTAAGCTCAAATTTGATTCAGGCAAACCACAAAACAGCTTTGAAATTCAAACTACTTGTTAGAAAGATCCTCTCTATCTTTCACATTATACTTTCTGTAAAGTATATTCCCCGACTTGTAGGCTGACTTTCCTAGAGTGTATAGAATTTATGTATCATCTCTGTATATATACATACATGTTTCAACATGAATGAATTTTCATTCCAGCCAAGTCAATCTCTATTATATTCTTACACTACTTCCTATGTTTGCTTTCTTTCCTTCCTCTCACTTCAAAACAGACGTAATGCTTCAAAGGGTGTAACTAATGAAACCTTAGCATCCAAAACTGTTGACTTGTCTTTGATTTTACAGAAATGTGAAAGGGAAAAAAAGGGAATTGGTTTCTAGTTTTCATTGTTTCCTTTCCAACACAGAAGAAAGGCTAAAGTATGTAATGACATTACAGTAAATCAGCGTATAGATTACCCTGACAAATTTTCAATGATGTTAACCACATCATAGGGGGAAAAAAACACCTTTCCAACACAGAAGAAAGGCTAAAGTATGTAATGACATTATAGTAAATCAGCGTATAGATTACCCTGACAAATTTTCAATGATGTTAACCACATCACAGGGGGAAAAAACTTAAACCACAGCAGAACCTTAGATATAGATCTGCTTAACAACTCCAGCATCAAAAACACTAAACGAAAGCCAATATGAAACACCTATTCTAGCACCAAACATTAATCCATTCGATAATGCAAGTTTTTATCCAACATGTTTATTACTTTCTAACCTATAGAGGTAATCTGAAGATGCGTTAAGAGATGCACAGAGGTTCCAGTAGTGTTAATAAATTCTTTGAGGAAAGTAGTTGAACATGTAATAGTCATAGACAACAAAAGAGCAAAAAAAGTCCTATTTCTCTCTTCAATGGACGAACTCGAACAATTTCATAGCCAATATCTACTTATCTCTAATCTATAAGTTGCACCAATACAGTTTCAAATCTGAAGAATAACTATAATCAGACATTTCCTATATTTGTTATTCGACTGTATTAGTTCATGGGTTATATACTCCATCTAGTTATTCAATCATAGATGTGAACTCTATCTGGCTTATTGGATCAGAATTGAAATTTAAAGATTTGAACCCATCGAATCCATCCGAAGCATATAAACTCTCATTGAAGAATAACCCATCTCATTGGATTGACTAAAGACAACATCTCTTGCTATAAAAATGAGAACATGAAATCCTAAACCCTAGACTTACTGTTTTCCTTTGGCCTTAAACGACATCTCAAATGTCTGAAGCCCTGAAATCCTGGAGGAAACCACATTCCTGTATTCAAAACAATGCGATCGGTTTGTTACGTGCTTATAAATCAAGTATCAAATACACATCCACAATTAACTAATATTATCGGCTTCAAAATCGTCACTTCAATACAGGATAGCCTACTGGAAGATAAACATAATATGATCTTCAAGTAACTGAATGGAAATAATTACCCCTGAAGAGTCTTATGTTGCTGCCAAAGAGAATCACCAACACCAACAGCATCTAAAGCCCTCCACGCATTCGTCCACGTTGTGAATGCAAAACCTGTTACCCTTAAGCTGTCAAATGATTCCAGCACCAAGCTTCTAATGCCCAGCCTACACCAAAATACTTAATTATTACACATATGCACATGAACATGTAACTTGGGCTCAGACTATTGCAGACACAGAGCTAGCTTCACTATATGTGTGTGTGCTTGAGACTTGAGAGAGATAGAAAGAGTGAGCACCTGTGAAGTCCCAGTGAAGTTGTGAGTCCTGAAATTCCAGAAGTGTAATGACATATCACATACTTGGAAACCTTCCTTTACTGAATCTAGTTGCCGAATTGGAACGGATGTTGGCCGGCGCCATCTCTTAGGATCCCACAATATTGTGCTATTGAAAGCGAATCCTGACATATCAACATGAAACCTACGAAGTCTCTTGCTTTTATCATTCGTATGCCATCCAATTACTTGGCTCCCATTGCATACTGCACCTTCCAATATTGCCTTGTTTTTGCTTGGTGCTAACATTGCAACAGGCCAAGTTCCAAACTGGCTATAAGAAAAGTAAGTCAGCACTTCACCAAGAGGGAGAAGGTAAATATGGCAGCATAAAATTAATAATCATAAGATTTGACAGTGAGTAACTGTAGATCATTAACTCAAACACGTTTCCAGTAATGAGGTTTTGCAAAGATCAATCAATTACCATTGTACAATAGCTCAAAGCAGAACTCTTGAATACAAAAATTATATAATCAAGCAAAAACACAAACCCAAAATGAAGCTTCATAACATGGCGTCAATTCCCTGAGCAATCATTGGACCAAAACCAAATTCCGATTTTCCTCAACTTTTTCCACCGCAAAACTGATATCCCCAAATCCATGACTCTCCACTCGCTCTCGCTCTTCTCAGCCTTTTGGATCGGTTAATGATTAGAGAGTATGACGGTATGAGAGCTGGGAAGGTGCAGAGAGAGAGAGAGAGGCTGAGAGATTACATAGTTGGGAGAGGGCTTGAGATCTCGGATCGCAAGGGGTGGGCTGAGAGAGAAAGATTGGTCTGTGGAGATTGTGTGTGTGTGTGTGTGTGAGAGAGAGAGAGAGAGAGAGAGAGAGAGAGAGAGAGAGACGTGAATCAAGAATGGAAGCAGCAGAAACACAAAAAGAGAAGCAAAGTATGAACAGGTGAAGGAAAAGGGGCTGGTGAGGAAAAGGAGCAGTTGGCACACGCTTCGCACGTATTGGACAACAGTGAAATGTACAGTAGCTATGCGATGAACAGTAACGGAGGGAGGAAGATTGTTATATAGGTAATATGCAAATTCCACGGACCAACTATGAGCTAGAATATTGTCCATATTCGATCTTCTTATTTTTCCTCTCCCGACGGGCTTGAGCCTGCCGAACTAGTTGTGATTAATTAATTAGATGATCCATATATATACACACACTCAATTAATTAATTATAGGGTCCGGATACACAATTTTTGACAGACCTTATAAGCCACTAAATTTAAAGTCCTTCAATAGTTGAGATCTATAATTAGAATTAGTTTTTTACATTTTATTTTCATTTTAACTACTTGTTACAAACGAAATAAAATAAAAGACAAATTTATTTTCGGTTTCCTTAGTCTTTGATTTCTTCGTTTCTTCTTCAATCCTAATCTCAGAAGCATACCTGCTCTTTCAGTTCCAAAAAAAATAAAAAAAATCCAACTTGCTCTTTAGAATCTCTGCGCTTCCGTGGCTCTTCAACTTGTTATAGGTATATGCAAGGCACCTTCTTCTTTCATGGTTTAAGTTTCTCTAGGGTAACATAACTCTACGCACTGATGAATTGATGAAGCTTCTATATATAAATAAGTCATCAAACCAAAACCAATTTCCCAATGCGAATTCTACGGCACAAAATCTCCAATCTTCATTTCATGAATAAATCAAAACAACAAAAGAAGATGGAACCAATTATCAACGTTGAAATATTGAATCATTCAGAGTAAAGAAGAAAGGAAAAAAATGACAAAGCCCTAATTGAATTCTATATTGACAGTAGAATAGACTTACGTTGTAGTTGTAAGATCTGGTGGAGGTTGATCGAGAAACTACACATTCGTAGGATTTCTTAATAAAATTATTTTCTTTTAGTTTTGTTTGTAAACATGTAATTAAAATGAAAATATGATGTAAAAACGATTTTTAAGTATAGATCTCTGTCATTGAATTGACCGAAGGTCTTTAAATCTAGTGGCTTAGAGGGTGTGTCAAAAATTGTGCAAAAGAAGGTCTTTATATCTCAGCCATAATAGTTTTTTTTGTTTGTTTTCTTTGATTGATTGATCAGGGAATAATGAGATGATGATGGCGATGGAAAACAGCGGAGGTCATTGACGGCGAGACTTGACGACTATGATGATTCAGGTGCGAACCCCAGACACGATCCACTTCTGTCCCCAAAACCAAGGCGCGCAGAGTCACTGGCCGCGGCTAGCTAGCTCTACCCGTATGAACATATTTATTATGTTTAATATGGTGCTTGAAATGAATAATAATTTCTTTAATTAATATTACGTGCGCTTGTGTCTTCCATTATTTGTTGAGTGGTTTTATTTACACACCTCAAAATATTAGATACACATCTTATTTTTAATACACCAA
This sequence comes from Geum urbanum, assembly GCA_946800695.1. NCBI lineage: Eukaryota > Viridiplantae > Streptophyta > Magnoliopsida > Rosales > Rosaceae > Geum > Geum urbanum. The sequence goes on from OX327006.1 coordinate 7,225,027, forward strand.
CTATTAATTTTATTGTTTAAAAATAAAAACTAAATACACCCCCCAAAATTTTCTAGCATACCCCTCATTCATTAGAAGAATTAATATTGTATTTCTTTTTTCTCATCTTTGATGGTTCTCCCCTTTTTCCAGGCTAGTGACACTACAGAAAAATATATTTAGACAACGAAGTTATTTCGTTATCTAGGTTCGAGTTTCCGTCGTTTAAGTACTTAGACCATTCTGTCGTCTAAAGTTCGCTATTCAAGTGTCGTAGTCTAAGTACTTAGACGACGGAAATATAGCATTCCGTCGTCCAAGTGATAGCTTGGACGCCACAATTGATCCGCCGTTCAAGTGAAGTCTTAGACGACGCAAATATTATTTGCGTCATCCAAGTACGACTTAGAGGCATTTAGATTACTAATTATTGGAATTCTTTTGTTAATAGAGATGTTTTGATTGTATTGACATGTAGTAAATATAGATAGTAAAACTTGGTACAAAATTCACATGTTAGAATATATTTGAATCATATGAACCTATGTGAGTTTTTGAGCTATTTGTACTTTATTTTTTGAGCTTTGCCACAAAAGCTTGGTTAACAAGAAAAACTAACAACATACTTTAAGCACTAGTAAACAACATTCCCATAGTTATGAAACTGCAGAAATTTATTGTTTTATTCAAGATAGAGAACAAGTAAATAGTATACTTTAAGCACTTGTAAACGTTTCACATTTGTAATGACCAAAACTTACTTAAAAACTGCACAAAAAGGTTGAACCTGCAGACAACTTGCTACTGTTTCGAAAAGTTAGAAAACAAGAGATGCAATTAACTGTATCCAAGAAAAGCAAAGTAGAAAAAACAAAAATTACACTAACTTTTCTTCATATCCAGACCTGTTACCAACACCATACTCCACTTTCATCAAAAACACATATTTCTAAGTGATTTCACATTATAATAAAGAAGAAAACAGTAACATTATAGAAAAAAACCAAGATAACTAGAATACCTACTAAACTTTATTTCAAATGCATTAATAAGTCTGGTACATTTGTCCTTGACAAAAAAAAAAACAGAAAATAAACACTTCCTAAAATTAAAACTTGTCTCAAAAAAAATGTTAGGCTTGAACTTTGAAAAAATAAAATTTTCCTAAAACTTTAACTTCCCCCAAACTAATTCCATTGCACACACAGCCTCTGATCTCACTCTTTGTAGTGGCTCCTTATTTGGCAAGAGCTCCTTGTTTTGCTTTCCAAGTCTTGTATTTGTAACATTCCTTCTTCATATGGCCCTCTCTCTAGCAAAATAAGCACTTCAACCATTCAATCTCAAACCTCAGCTTCGAGCTCGAGCCTCAACTTCAGTTTTGATAAATTTACTTTCTTCATATCTAGCCCTCCTATCATTCGGATCTTGAACGTATTATCGTTATAGACCATCACATGCACGGACTACTCTGCAATCACAATCTCAAAAAGACTCGCAAAAATATATTACGTGACTCATAATTAATCAATTATTTCAATCATAATTTTATATATCAACTAAAACGAGTATTTAAAATAATGTATCACGATGTTCATACTCGATCAACGCACATAAATACTCATGCTAACAACAACTTGGATACAATATTCACTACACATTTATTTATTTTATATTCAAATGTTGTAGTCATCTACTTATATTAGTTTAACATATAGGATTCACAAGCTATATTACTTTTATGCACCCCTAGCATTTCGGGTGCTTATGAGATTGCACTCACAAATCCCAACTAGAATCGCGTGAGCACCATCATCAAAGCAGGTTACCACAAACTCATAATTTACCCCAAGTTGTATTTAATTGAAGCAAACTTGATCGTTATATGCAAGTCTTTGCATTTTGGTACTATTCGAGAGCTTGTTTGATCTTTACTTCCAGCCGCCGTTCCAAGTCGTGGAGCAAACCTTTTAGCTCTCGCCTCATCTAAGCTGAGGTTCCTCCCTCCTAGCTTTGCCTCTCCAGAGGAAGTTGAATTTTTCACAGCACTAGATGCAAGCTGCTAGCTTGCGACACCCATCTATGCAATCTCAACAGAAAATATCAAAGTTTTGGATTTTAGCCGCATAGTTTCACTGCCATAAACAATTGAAATTTAAACAATTATCAATTGCACTTATTGATAGAACAATAGCCGATTGCATATATATAATATATTTATATATCAACTTAGCTTCGTGTCCATATCTCTTCTTATCCAGCCTCAGAAGTTCCACACAATTTCTCACAAACCCAAATGTAATGTGCAGAACCCATCTGATCTCTTGTCCAAGCTATCCACATCATATCTCCACTAGAACAAATGTGGAATCAAGCTAGCCTCACGATCCTTGCACCAGCACACCGCTCATTTTCAACTTTTGGCCTGGACTTTGACGCAAGATTTGGTACGCAGTGGGATAATCATGAGATTGATGGGCGGAGGCCACAATTCAACTTTTACGGTATCGTCTGTCATGCTCCCTCGTCTGCATCCTCGACATAACCTACAAATCTATGAACTATTTGTAAAATATAATCGGCGTAATCCATCACATTCATGGATCAACCGTATGTTTGAATATCATCCTTAGAAATTTTTCCATCTTCTTTATCTCTGTCAGATCGTCGCTTTCGTTGTTGAGCGACCTCTGATAATCATTCTCAAGAAAATCAGTTGTCATCGTTTCTGACAGACAGCGCCACTTGAAGGAGCACAAAAAATGCAGGACTCTTCTCTGCTTCCACAATAAATTTCCAACGAACAACAGATGAACCTCATTAATGACGCTTTCGACGAAGATCTCCAAGATGTTTGAAAGGGGAGGGAGGGGATTACCTGCAAAAAATACTTCGACGCTCAAGTCAGACTCAGTTAATGCAAGTGTATACGTATATATATCCCAACTGAAAAAACTCACCAGATTCAGCTATTTATACTGTCGAAATTCCACCAAAGTAAGAGTTACTACGCCCACTAACATAGTGACTGGACTTTGAAGTTCCTGCATCGAGCTTCGATCCTCGAACCTCGGCCACATCCAACAACTGTTTCCTATTTCGATGACATGTCCCCAGGATCACGCTCCACTCACCCTACTACCCCTCATTTCGGATTTCTTTGGGTTCATGGCCTCCATTTGGACATATTTGAATCATCCCCTGGGCCTTTGGACCTCAATCTTTGGTCCCAACCAATGATCCATTCGATTCTCGTTATGGATCATCGCTACTCAAAGTTCGAGACTTGGTTCGAACTTCGAGGTTCTTCATAAAGGTTCGAAACTCGAACCTTGATCCTCACTTCCAAAAATGACAGGGATCTTCGAGACACTCTTCAAAGACTTAAGTTCCAATGTCCTTGTTCCGTGCTCGATCTTTGATCTCATTCCTTAGTGTCAAGTTCGAACTCTGAAATTCCTGCTCCCACAGTGAACAAAAAGAAAATATATTTTCCTATGCTTTATATGACAATATATTCATATTCAAAACCACCATTCATATATTAAAACATGTAAGTATAAGCATCTGTGGATCCAACTATGGTAACATTTTACATACAAAGATGCAATTTTAGACCATTTTCCTTCTTAACCAATAGAAAATCTTTCAAAATAATCTATTGTGGCAGTATATATTTTAAAAAAAACATCCAATTTGTTAAAGGTCTTTGATTGATTTTATTGTATTCAATCATGTTTGTTTCCTTAGAAAAGTAATTCATCACAGTTGTATATTTTGGGAGAGCAATATACTCAGGTGAATTGAAAAAATTTCACAAGCAATATATGTTTTAACCATACACACAGTAATCATAATCACATAGGCACCAAATCATTCGTTCACATACAATCTTAACAAAAACACAAGACATTCAGGTTTATGCATGTCAACTTTCAGACAATTCGGTAAATTAAGTTTCAACTGGACATCAACCTACTCCCATGAGAGTTCTAAGGTTCTTATATATGATCAATCTCACAGAGATTCTAGAAAAAACATACATGAAATTCTCCAGCGCTGCAAGGTTAGTAAACATAGAACAAATATGCAAAATTGAAGAACCAAACATACTTGAGCATGCATATGAACGTGGATTACATATTAGCTCAATAAAAAAACTGGACCAGGAAAAATTGTTCTTCATTTCAACACCAAAAAAAAAATAAAACCAAAACGCCTCACTTTAATCAATCAAAAATTAGAAGAAGCTATAATTGAAGAGGGAAAAGCTTTGAGAGAACATATTGAAACAAAAACAGCGTCTGGTTTTTAGAGTTTGTGCAACTAGGTCGTGTAGAGAAACGGGGCTGCTGGGTTTGTTTGTGAGATGCCGATGTATAGGACTAAAAAAGCAGAAGTAAAGGTAGAAATTAGAACTAAAACACATATGAGTTGATGCAAAAATCCTTTCAAAAAAAAAATTGCGGGATCCCAATTTTTGGAAATCCCAAATTCACTAAAACTCAAAGTTTACGGATTACAAAGCAATCAAATAGAATTTGAAACTATAACACCTTGTAGCAAACACAGATCGAGACTTGAAGCAACACCAGCTTCTTAAGTCCTTTTTGTTGTTCATCTCAATCTCAAGTGAATGGGATGTGCATATGCAATCACGTAGAACTCACTTAACAAGGAACAGTACGATACTAAGCTATATTGATTCAGTCAAGTGATAATAGTTTTACAAAGATAATCAATGATCTCTTTCAGCAAAACAACATCATAAAATACTTAGCTATGCTGTCATTCATAAACGGACAACTCCCCCACAGAAGTGCCAGACCAATTTCAAAATGGACAGCAAAACCATTTAAGACAAATTGACAATCCTAGTCGAAATAGAAAAGAATATCAGAACAGAGTTAATTTCCTAGTTCAACTAGGAATGTACAAAACAATTCAACTGCATGATTTCCTCCAATAAAAACTACATATAAATCAATTTGATAAACAAGATAACATCGGAATCAATCTTTTAAAGCTCCAGATTGAAGGAAATTAAATCAATTACTCATGAATGCAAACTTACCATTTGATGAGATTGTGATAAACTGAAAAGGAGATATCAGCAGCTGATGGAGGCTTCAATCTCTCTCAATTTCAGTTTTGCATTGACTGCCAATATACAAATACACTGTTCTTTCTTCTCATTTTTGTTCTTTCAACAATTAAATCAATTAAGCCAAGCTATATGGGCGGTTTGAACCATTTTAAAGAAAAAAGAATTTGTTAGCCCATAGTATAACAAGGCAATTGGCCATCGGTGTCTTTAACAAAAGAAAACAATTATATCAAAGCTCACATAGCTGTAAGCCAGTTAGGTTTTAAAGAAAAGTCTGCAACCCAAACAAGGATACTTCCAGATTATTTTTGTAACGAACCAAAACACCAAACAAACAACAATCGTTTAACAAATATTGACTTATGAAATAAATACTATCGCTCTGATACCACATGTTACCTGTATCTATAAATCATGTGTTAGTCATGCGCACAATCACAAAAATTAAACACAACAAATACTACAAACAAATTATAAGTTAAAGATTACTACCTTACTGCATCACTTGGTTATTCATTTGGCCTGCCATTGATAAAATGGAATAGTCGTCTTCTACAGAATACTCTCTATGATTCTTGGTGGGAAGATACTGCATCCACGATATGTAAGAGCTCTTGCATGGACCTCTATATATACTACTCGATGTACAACTCTAATATCTATCTCATAAGAAATATTAAAGTCTTACTACATCTCATATCCTCTATTACTTGATAAATAAGTAATACGATAACCATCAGATTAAATAATAACATATTTAGTGAAATAGAATTACAATTAATCTCAACTACTTAGTCTACAAAATTCGTAATAATTGTTATGCTTTAGGACTTTACGACAAATTCATAATTAGAATAACTCTAACATGATCAGCAGCTGGTTGACAAGATGGTGTATGATGCTCTTGTTTGGAATTCTATTCATGGCCTCGTTGTTGGTGACAGGTCTTCTCAGAGGTCATCAACGGTACCTGGAGTAGGAATAGTACATGCCCCATTTGCTTAATTTACTTCCAATGTCGTTTCCAGAAAGTCAGTTGAAGCAAGCATACGAGTTGGCTCCAGTAATCTAATGAACTCGTTGATCTACTGAAATGACGTGAGGGAAGCACTTGTACAATTACAGAAGGAAGGTTCTGAATCAGATGCTGCTTATATCCTAATGCAGAGGTTATTCCCTGCTGTTTCTTCCACATTCTTGATGCGGGAGGGCATTTGTTATAAAGATGATACTATATCTGAGCTTGGGGTGTATGGTGCTTACTTAAGGAACAATGAGAAAGTGATCTTTAATGACCAGTGTGGCTACCTGATGCGAACCAAAGTTTCGTCGTCAGATGAAGGAGGAGTGGCAGCTGGATTTGCAGTCTTAGACAGTTTATATTTAACTTGAGGAGCCAGCTTCCTTGACGGTTAATAAATAGAGTCAAACAATAACAAGAAGCGACATTTTCCTTGCAATGTGTAACAGTACAGTTTTTCCTTGTACTCATCAACATATCTGGGAGTTTGCATGAGCTTGAGCATTGTAGTTGAATAATATATTGATGAGTATTCCAACCGATCAAAAATCCAATCATAGAAGCTAAAAAAAATAATAAAAAAATAAGGCAAAATAGTTTTTAGACTCGTACCTGATATGAGGCTGATAAGGCAATTGCCTCAGGTCCACAAAATGTAAGAACACTGATTTTTTTTATATTAATACATAAGAAAACACAAAATATAAAATGAATAACTAAATTTAATATCATTACAAACTGTTTTTTTCTTTGAGATGATCGAAAATTCCATTAAAATGTGATTGTCGTACAAAGGTATACCGGATTATCCGCCCCGATAAATTGAAACCTCTAACGTAATATAATACTAGAACAGTTCAAGCAAATAAACCTAGACAAACAAACCAGAGTAGCGTTGGAACTGTCAAAAAATCCAAAGTGCACCGCTCCTGTCTAGGTACCATCTCTACTGTGACGCAGTCTGGCGAAGTTCTTCTATTGTCATTCCCAATGGAAGCATAACTGCTTTCTTCTGTGGTGAAACTTTCTTTGTTGCCGATGCTTCCGGGCCAAGCTTAGACTTGGCTTTCTTGTCCTCTGAACTGTGGTGCTTGCCGCCCTTACCCCCTGACGAATTAGGAGGCTCCTCCCCAACTTGTTGAAATCCCCCATAGGCAACTTCCATAGGCTCCGCTTGCTGCGGACTTGCTGGGAGCAATATGCCTTGATCTAAGTTCAACTTTAGGGACCCCAATGGTGGCTCTGAAGCTGGAACGAACCTAGGTGTAGGTTCTGTAGACACAGGTACATCGTCTACAGGTGTCATTATAAGGGAAACCGAAATGTCCTTAGCGACTCCCTGCTGTGCCGCTATGGGAACAAAAAAATTTGGATTCGAACTTGGAATCGACGATAAGAAGCCAAGTGAGGATTGATAGTCGCATATTTATGCGTCTATTCAGTATTTAATTTGTTCCTTATATTTAGTTTATTGTTATTAATCGAGTGAATTAATTATGTTTATTTGTTTTTAGGTATTTTGGAGATTAATGGAGAAAAGGAGATTAAATAATATGTTTTGAAGCTATCTGGCGAGGAACTGCTTGGCGAGGGAATTTATGCTTGGCGAGGAGCTTATTTATATATACAATTAAGAGATGTCTTGCGAGCATGTGATATATTTTGCTGTTTGGCGAGCAAAGTTGGTGAGAAAAAGAAGTGGTGTTTGACTTGGACTTGGAGACTAAAAGAAGAATAATAAAGAAAGAAGTCTAAATTGAGTGGAAGTCCTGCACGTGGGTTAGCTTGGTAATCAAGTTGCATGCTTATATATATATAGCTAGCCAAGGAGAGAGGACGTACGTACGGCTGGAGGATTAAGAGGAAAAGACAAAACAGAGCCAAGGAGAGAGGACGTACGTATGGCTGGAGGATTAAGAGGAAAAGACAAAACAGAGCTAAGGGAGAAGAAGAATCTCGCATGCATGAAAGCTAGTTTGATCTCGACATCGCCAAGAGTTCTTCCTTCTCCATCTTTTGTCTATCTTTTTATGAATTCTTCAATGTTATTATTTAACACTATGAGTAGCTAAATTTCCTTTGTTAGGAGCTGATTGAAGCCCTAGATATGCTTACGATTTTGACCCCCCTTTGATTCTATTAATTATTTGGATGAGTTTTGTTTCACTGTTTTCTCACCGTATGTTTTCTATGTTCATGTTTCTTTGAGTGCACGCTTAGATGCATGGCTTAGGATCTATAGTCTTGATTATGTATATGACCACCTTATCGTTGCATATTCTCTAGAGACAAACATGAATTTGTGTGAAACAAGCCTTAGTGATGAAAGGGTGACCACCTTATCAACCCTTGAAGCTCTGTTATTCTTCAAACACTCTTAGAACGTAATGACTTCAGTTCTCTAGGCTTACATCACCATATGTATAAGTCGGTTAAGTGAGGATCAAGATCGAGCGGATTGTCCCTCCCTCTTTCATGCCAAATAAGAGAGTGTAATATATAAGATGACTTAACCAAAGCTCTTGTGTGGAGAGTATTCATCCATGGTTAGTTCAATTATATTGGGGAGGTCGTAAGTATGTCTAGGGTGGAGAGAAGTTCTTAACATTCATATCTCATTAGTTATCTACAACAATTTGCATTCATTAGCATATTTACTTTCAGCATTTATTTCCTGCATTAGCTGTAGCTTAGCCGATTTATTACGGTGACCAAATCAACTCCGAATACCCTCAAATTTTGTGTGGTAGTCCGCCACTGTGTCTAGTTCATTGTGTCAAAAATTTCGCATTATTTGAGTCTTTCTAGCTTAGGTTCGCTTACCATTAGTGTTCTGTAGTCGAGTCTGTCAGCATAGTAGTGTGTTAGGATTTAGTTTCACCAATTCCTTGTGTTCGATAACCCCTATTTATCTTGCTACATTGATATATCCAGGTTGTGAATAAGTTATCTTTGAGAGGTATTTATTCGCCTTGTCAAATTTTGGCGCCGCTGCCGGGGAATTGCTTAATTCTAAGTCCTAATAGAGTCTGTAAATTTAACTTGCATATTAACCTTTGTATATTATGTATTCTAACTTTGTGGTTTGTTCTAGTTGTTCAATGGCAGGTCACTCAAATGAGGAATGTGCATATTTTCCATATCAAAGTTATCCCACCATGCAAAGTGAATACTATACACCTCCTTATACTCTTACATGGGATGATCACTCTGGCTATGACTACCCTCAACAATCAGATGATACAGAGCAACGATTGATGAGTATGTTACAGCAGATTATGGTGGATAAACAAAAAGAAAGAGAGGAGAATCGTGCTTTTATACAAGAGATTAAGGAGATCCTCAGGGAGCGTGGTGAGACAATTGATTTGCTGGAAAGACAAATGAGCCAAATACAACAAACAATGGCTCAAGTTAACACAGGAGGACTCCCCAGCAACACTTTCCCCAATCCCAAAAGCCAATATGAAGCTCATGTTATGACTTTGAAGTGTGAGAAGGTGTTGGAGACAGTTCCAACAATCATGAAGCCAAGAAGAAAGTGGGAAGAGCCTGTAATAGAACAAATTGTGTTTGATGAGTCATCAAAAGTCAATCCAGGAACCCCAACTCAACCCATTGAGAATGCACCTGGAATGAAAGTTGTGCCAAAACCGAAACTAACTCAGGTATGTCTTCTATCTTCACCTTTGATTACCACTAATGTGCCTTTTCCTAGCAGGTTAAGAAAGCTAGGGAAAGAAGAAAAATACAAGGAAGACCATCTTGACAAGGATTATCTTCAATATGGATGGGGTGAGGATACATTGGAGACAGTGCTTGGATCAAGTAAGAAAAAAATTGAAGAACGGAAGCTGATCAAGCAAGAATTGGATGACCTCGAAGCTCTTCTTGAATATAGGCCTGTGAAATTGACTACTGAGGCTGAAATTGCACTAGAAAAAGGGGATGCATTCTTTGATGATGATGAGATGGACAAATCACTTGTGGAGGAATCCATCGAAATTCCTTATTTTGAGATGGTGCTGCCACTGCATGAACAACCACATGAGCTATCAATGCCAAACTCAAGTTCCACACTTGTTTCTTGCACCAAAGAAACACTTGAGTTTGAAGAATCACCTACCGAGCCCCCTTATATTTTAGAGCATATTGAGGTGGTGGTACCTGATCACCATATGTCTAACAAGGATATTCTCTTTACTTTGTTTGTTGGACTCAAGAGGAGAAGGCTTTGGATAACGAAGAAGAAAGAAATAAGACACTTGGAGTCTTGTGTGTGTGGGAGTCCAAGGGTACCCAAGTTGCTTGGAAGAGCTCATATGACATCATTGTTAAGGACCAAGCACTTGATCGAGCCAAGACCACAACCACCTGATGGTTTTGAAGATGTCTGGCTGAAGACGTTAAACTTAGCGCTACTTGGGAGGCAACCCATGTTGATGGAGAAGCGTGGAAAACCAGATTTGAAATTCTCAACTCTCTCTCTTCCTCCTTTGCTTTATTTTTCTCCATGTTTAGTGTGATTTGTGATGTGTTATGTATCTCATTCCCTGCTTGTTTGATGTATTTTATGTTTTAGTTTTATTTTACATTGAGGACAATGCAAATTTCAAGTGTGGGGTGGGATTTATATCATATCCTTAGCGTCTATGTATAAATTTTTCGTTATTTCGGTACTGTACAGTATGCTATTTCGTGTCAATTTTTTGACATAGTTTGAGGTCTCGTAATTTTCTGAAATTTTTTTTGAAGGTTTGTACCTGTGTCTAGTTAGTGCTCACAAAATTTAAGTCCATTAAAATAAGTGATTAATTTTTTAAAATTCTGGCGAGAAGTGTTGCGCAGTACACAAAGTCTGGCGAGCTGCTCGCCAGATGTTGGTATTTTTGAGTTTTTCTTTGTTTTCCTTGGGTATTTTAGTGACTTATTTGAAAAAGCAAATACAAAAGTAAAAAGTGTCAAGAAAAACATAAAAAGAGTCACTTGTTTTGAGTCTTAGGTGCCTTTAACTAGTCCATGATGTGATTATATCTTCTGTAATTGTGACTGAAAGATGATCATGTTATTTTAAGTTTCTTTGGTTAATCTTGATATATGGTGCATATGTGAATGTGTAGTGGATGTAGAAAAGGTTAACATGGTACAAATTTTTGGCATGCTTAAACTTTGTTGAGATTCATTTAACCTGTGAGCGATTGAGCCTATATGTGATTACACATGCTTTCTTTATTGAGTGTCAATTGCTTGCCACAGATTAAGTTAATGGACTCTAGATATTGCTAGAACTTGCTCTTGTACTTTTCAAAGCTTATAGTCAATACTTGTTTTGATTGAGGAAGTGATAAAGGCATTTAGGGGACACCACCATTGCCATATGAAGCCTGTGTCCTAATTTTGTGTACACAAGATGTGCACCCCTTAGTTAACCACATTGAGCCTACATGTTTAAACTTTATGTCATCACCCACATATCTCTGACCTTAAACCTTAGAATAGTTATATCTTTACCCTTGTTCTAGGACTTGGTAGAGCTATACATGAGACAGGTATGTGAAAACGACGACAATGTCGAAAGGTGGTGCAAAGAAATAAGTGTGGGGTATCAAGTTAGTGTTTGAAAGAAAACAAATGAAAAGAAAAGGAAAAAGTGATGTCTAGCTTGATACCCAAGTTAACTGTTGATGAAAACAATGGTTGTGAGAAAGTTCATGGTTGTGAAGTTTGAAGAAGTCTCTTATTTGGTGCTCTACTGGGTTCTAGAATTATATTTGAATTCTTTATCCATTTATTCTTTAACCTATGAGCCAAGCCCCATTACAACCCATGAAAGTCCTTTTGATCCTCAAGATGACAGCCTTTGATCTGTGGAGATTAGTCACATGAGTAAGCATATGATGTGGTCCATTTGACAAGTAATTGAGTTGAGTGAAAACCTTAGACATACTTTGAGAGAAACACTTTTGAGAGCATATACCTGCGAGGTTGAATCTTGACAAGTTTGTCGCATGCTGCAGCTTTACATTCACCATGATTATGTCTTCGTCCTACATATTACGTGTGTGTCATGCATTGAAATTAACTTTCGAAATTTTACGGTATATAAATTTGGAGTCATACTTATCTTGGTGTTACAATTGTGGGAGATTGCTGAGACAATTTGTTAAGGATGTTAGAGTCATGTAGTTAGAGTCTTTGAGTCTTTCAGAGTCTTAGTTTAGTGTATTGCTCGAGGACTAGCAATGTCTAAGTGTGGGGTATTTTGATAATCGCATATTTATGCGTCTATTCAGTATTTAATTTGTTCCTTATATTTAGTTTATTGTTATTAATCGAGTGAATTAATTATGTTTATTTGTTTTTAGGTATTTTGGAGATTAATGGAGAAAAGGAGATTAAATAATATGTTTTGAAGCTATCTGGCGAGGAACTGCTTGGCGAGGGAATTTATGCTTGGCGAGGAGCTTATTTATATATACAATTAAGAGATGTCTTGCGAGCATGTTATATATTTTGCTGTTTGGCGAGCAAAGTTGGTGAGAAAAAGAAGTGGTGTTTGACTTGGACTTGGAGACTAAAAGAAGAATAATAAAGAAAGAAGTCTAAATTGAGTGGAAGTCCTGCACGTGGGTTAGCTTGGTAATCAAGTTGCATGCTTATATATATATAGCTAGCCAAGAAGAGAGGACGTACGTACGGCTGGAGGATTAAGAGGAAAAGACAAAACAGAGCCAAGGAGAGAGGACGTACGTACGGCTGGAGGATTAAGAGGAAAAGACAAAACAGAGCTAAGGGAGAAGAAGAATCTCGCATGCATGAAAGCTAGTTTGATCTCGACATCGCCAAGAGTTCTTCCTTCTCCATCTTTTGTCTATCTTTTTATGAATTCTTCAATGTTATTATTTAACACTATGAGTAGCTAAATTTCCTTTGTTAGGGGCTGATTGAAGCCCTAGATATGCTTACGATTTTGACCCCTTTTTGATTCTATTAATTATTTGGATGAGTTTTGTTTCACTGTTTTCTCACCGTATGTTTTCTATGTTCATGTTTCTTTGAGTGCACGCTTAGATGCATGGCTTATGATCTATAGTCTTGATTATGTATATGACCACCTTATCGTTGCATATTCTCTAGAGACAAACATGAATTTGTGTGAAACAAGCCTTAGTGATGAAAGGGTGACCACCTTATCAACCCTTGAAGCTCTGTTATTCTTCAAACACTCTTAGAACGTAATGACTTTAGTTCTCTAGGCTTACATCACCATATGTATAAGTCGGTTAAGTGAGGATCAAGATCGAACGGATTGTCCCTCTCTCTTTCATGCCAAGTAAGAGAGTGTAATACATAAGATGACTTAACCAAAGCTCTTGTGTGGAGAGTATTCATCCATGGTTAGTTCAATTATATTGAGGAGGTCGTAAGTATGTCTAGGGTGGAGAGAAGTTCTTAACATTCATATCTCATTAGATATCTACAACAATTTGCATTCATTAGCATATTTACTTTCAACATTTATTTCCTGCATTAGCTGTAGCTTAGCCGATTTATTTCGGTGACCAAATCAACTCCGAATACCCTCAAATTTTGTGTGGTAGTCCGCCACTGTGTCTAGTTCATTGTGTCAAAATTTCGCATCATTTGAGTCTGTCTAGCTTAGGTTCGCTTACCATTAGTGTTCTGTAGTTGAGTTTGTCAGCATAGTAGTGTGTTAGGATTTAGTTTCACCAATTCCTTGTGTTCAATAACCCCTATTTATCTTGCTACATTGATATATCCAGGTTGTGAATAGGGTATTATGAGAGGTGTTTATTCGCCTTGTCAAGGATAGACTAAAGATTAAGAGCAACAGAATATGAACTTCGAGGCTGGACCTTCAAAATGTATTTTGAGGTTCAATGTTCAACCTCAAAAGTGTTACTCAAGGTTCGAAACCTGACCTTCGAAGGTCGAGATGTGTTTCAAAGTTCCATGTTCAACCTTAGAAGTGTTACTCGAGGTTCGAAACCTGACCTTCAAAGGTCGAGATGTATTTCGAAGTTTCATGTTCGTGGCCAGGATGAGATCTATCTTGTGGAAGTAGCCCTAAAAAATGGGCACTAAACTTGGATTGAGGCACAAGCCTAGAAAAGTGGCATCAAAATAGAAGGGTGTTGGAGTTTGATGCTGAAGATCGAGGATCGAAGTTCTGGGCATGAACTTTGAAGTTTGGCCGAGAAGAAGGCGGTTCCTTTTCTGGTGGGTAAAGAACACAATAAATAGTGGATGAGAGGCTTGGCGCGCTAGAATATGAGTAAGGCACAAGAATAAGACCAACAATTGAGGATCGAATATTGATGACAAGTATCGAAGGCCAGCATAGAAAAGCTGATCTGGTCAGTAGACTTAATTAGAGAGATAAGTTATGTGAGTAGTGGCACAAAAATAGGGGAATATGGCTCCTATGAACATGAGACTTAGTGGGCAAGCTTCACCTATATTTTGGTGGGAAGCTAAGCACTATAAATACTAGGGACTAGAGTAAGATAAATGTTGGATGAAATTCCTTATAATTTTGCATTGAACTATGTCTGACTTGAGCATGGGAGTATTTTTTTTGCAGGTATGACCCCCCTATGTTGATACATCTCGAAGATCTTCGTCGTAAGCATCACCAATGAGGTTCCTCTGTTGTTCGTTGAAATTATCTTGTGGATGTAAAAAGAATCTACTGTAATTTTTGTGCTCCTACAGGCATCGATTTCCTACTAGCTTGGACCATAAGGTTCTGAGACTAGTATCTGACCCGAAGGTTCCATCTATAAAAAAAATTACTTTATTAGCAGGACTCTCCTCGAAGAGGGGATTGTCTATTATAGTGGCCTTCAGCTCTTCCAACAGTGGAAGCCGTGTCATCTCTTGGCCCACACTGGCCCTCAGTTCAGTTGTTGCATGTACAGTAATCAACGAAACTCTTCTATGAAACTACTGTGAGAGAGGTAGTACCGGAGTCTACTGCACTGATTCTAAAAGTTCCATCATAGAAGAAAGGGAAGACCCCTCTGCTGCTGCTGAGTGATCCCATTACCCCAGATTATACCTGTAGGGGTCTAGGAGCACCTTGAATTAGCCTTGAGTTCCATCAATGACCAGAAGCCACCAACGATGACCCAGGGCCCCGGATAGACCTACTGGCCCAACTACCACCATAGCAGCCTTTGTTGCAAGCTCATGTTCTGTGTTTTTTTCTTTCAAAAATACAATATTCCACACCATGCTTGAAGGAATCACAATCTCCACAGTATCCTTTGATATTCTCATACGTTATAGATACATCCATAGCATAATTAATAGAGTAGCGGAATCGGGTTGAAGTCAAATTCCACGTGAACCATCATCTTCAATTGATAGTTCAAAGAGTGACGATCATACTCATTGTATACACCGATCGCATTACCAACACGCTGGTACCACCGCTCCTAGAGAATACCAGCAACAAACCGACTCGATAAGGGTCGAACCACTGCCCATACGCGACTGCGCAATGCCATAATTGCAAAGGGATAATCAAATTCCTCGAGGCGATGTGTTTAGAGTTGGGGAAGAGACGAGTGAAAAGGAGAGAGAGAAAAAACAAGGGAAAGTCATTTTTCTGGATTGAAGGCTATGTCTATATGAATATATATGACTTATATCCACAGCCAGCCAACCAGCCACAAGGTCAGACTCGAGAAGTACTTCAAACTTCTTAAGAGGGCAACCATCATTACAAACTCTTGAAATCACAATCATAATACTATAATTTCATCAAACTCTTACAACAAATCAAAGACTAAATTTTATATTAGTAATTTCATCACAATCACAATGTTATTCATAATATAACATTGTGGTTTTATGTTGGTAATTTCATCACAATATCCTGAAATCATGATGCAATTGAACTTCTTACGAAAATTTTCTTGTGCCAATTCTGCCCAAATCGCAATCATCTCCACAACTAAGATGAAGTCGACTTCTTTCCCCACATTGATATTTGTCATCATGCATATAAAAGGAGGAATCATCTTCCCTACCTTGCATTTGACTCTGTTGGATTCATCGTCACAATAGACTCGTTGTCCCTCCTATATCTTGTGACTAAGATTACCAATGACGCATCCTCGACCGGTTGGATACAAATTGAAGCTTAAACGAGTGCAACCGATTTCTGTCGGGAGTAAACTAATAGCTTTTTGTGCCCTCTACTGGTTTATGAACTGCTGCTTACCCAAGTAAAAAAAAAACTCAACATGAGCGGTACTTCGCTCATGCACAAATAGATTTACAAGCTCCATAACCCAGTGCACTTATTTTCTTGTACCCTCAGTTGGCTTAACAATCTTAAGTTTGTTCTGAAATAAAATCTATTAAAATATATAAAAAAATCACTAAATATAATAATTTAGTCACAAACTCTTGCCACAAATCAAAGACTAAGGTTATGATCGTAAGAAATTCTCTCTTTTATGTGAACATTAAAGTTATAATTGTATGATTTTTTTTAAATTTATTTTTTATGAAATGACTCCATATTAGTCATTTCATAAAAAATAAATTTTAAACAATCATACAATTTATGTTAATATTATTATGATCGTACGAAAAATTACTATTATCTTTTTTGTATGAACATTAAGTACGACACATTTTTTAGAGTTTGATAATTTCAAATTCGTCCATGTCAGCCCTTTTAATATATTGAAATGCTTATGCCACTAAGAAAGTCCATCTTTTCCTCATCAAATTCCTCGTCGGCGATGTGTTTAGAGTTGGGGAAGAGACGAGTGAAAAGGAGAGAGAGACAAAATAAGGAAAAGTCATTTTTCCGGATTGAAGGCTATGTCTATATGAATATATATGACATATATCCACATCCAACCAGCCACAAGGTCAGACTCGAGAAGTACTTCAAACTTCTTAAGAGGGCAACCATCATTACAAACTCTTGAAATCACAATCATAATACTATAATTTCATCAAACTCTTACAACAAATCAAAGACTAAATTTTATGTTGGTAGTTTCATCACAATCACAATGTTATTCATAATATAACATTGTGGTTTTATGTTGGTAATTTCATCACAATATCCTGAAATCATGATGCAATTGAACTTCTTACGAAAATTTTCTTGTGCCAATTCTGCCCAAATCGCAATCATCTCCACAACTAAGATGAAGTCGACTTCTTTCCCCACATTGATATTTGTCATCATGCATATAAAAGGAAGAATCATCTTCCCTACCTTGCATTTGACTCTGTTGGATTCATCGTCACAGTAGACTCGTCGTCCCCCCTGTATCTTGTAACTAAGATTACGAATGACGCATCCTGGACCGGTTGGATACAATTTGAAGCTTGAACGAGTGCAACCAATTTCTGTCGAGAGTGTACTAATAGCTTTTTGTGCCCTCTGTTGGTTTATGAAGTGCTGCTTGCCCAAGTAAAAAAAACTCAACATGAGCGGTACTTCACTCATGCACAAATAGATTTACAAGCTCCATAGCTCAATGCACTTATTTTCTTGTACCCTCAGTTGGCTTAACAATCTTAAGTTTGTTCTGAAACAAAATCTCTTAAAATATATAAAAAAAATCACTAAATATAATAATTTAGTCACAAACTCTTGCCACAAATCAAAGACTAAGGTTATGATCACAAGAAATTCTCTCTTTTATGTGAACATTAAAGTTATAATTGTATGATTTTTTTTAATTTATTTTTTTATGAAATGACTCCATATTAGTCATTTCATAAAAAAATAAATTTAAAAAAACCATACAATTTATGTTAATATTATTATGATCGTACGAAAAATTACTATTATCTTTTTTATATGAACATTAAGTATGACACATATTTTAGAGCTTGATAATTTCAAATTTGTCCATGTCAGCTCTTTTAATATATTGAAATGCTTATGCCACTAAGAAAGTCCATCTTTTCCTCATTAAAAATTTGAATAATGAATAAAGCTAGCAGTCGATTTACACCGTCGATGAAGCTGGGTCACATGGAAGAGAGTGATACCTACCCAGAGTGAGACACTCCATATGGCATGTGTTAGAATATGTCTTGAATCAGGTCTCGCTAAGACAGATGTCTTTGGCGAGAAGGTCTCGCGAGTAAGAGTCTCTGGCGAGAGAGTCTTTGGCGAGAAGGTCTCGCGAGTAAGAGTCTCTGGCGAGAGAATCTTTGGCGAGGAGAGTTAGAGTCTTTAGCGAGTAGGACTTATACTCAAGATTCCGAAAGGAATAAGGATTCCTCAGTCATTCCGGTTTAGGTTTCCTCAGACGTTTTGGTTTAGGTTTCCTCTGGTATTCAGGACTCTGTTAGGCTATATATATATACAAGGTTATTAGCTACGAGAGAAGGGTGAATGAAATCTGGTTCTGTCATGTAGGTTAGGCTTAACCTAGTGTGGTAGATATTCTGTATTCTATAATCCTAGGTTGGTTAACCTAGTGTGATACTCTATAATCTGGTATCCTCAAGATAATAAATATGTTCTCTTTCTGCCGTGAATGTAGTTAACTCACGTTAGTAAACCACGTAAATATGTGTTCGTTCTTACATTCAATTGCATCCGCTATAACAGCATGCTTGATAGCAAAACTAAGCCGGACTATATATAAACTATGTATTAGCAAATCTCCTATTGTAGGTACGTCTTTGTAATTGTCACAGACTTCGTGACGAGAAATGAGTACATTGAAAACTCAAAACTAGCTAGAAGTTAATCTGAAGATGCTGCCAACTAAGGTTTTTTGGTGGTTCTAAATAAGCTCCCATGTTCAGGTGGTGCCATAAACAAGGACAGTGTATATATGTTATGAAAACATCAGAGACAAAGCGTAAGTTCACTATTATTGGCTGAAAACTTGAAATGCGGTGGAGACACAAAGAAGTGATAGAACACACCCATTATGTTAATAGTACTACTTAGTCCACATATCATGCATAAATTGGATTTGCAGTTCACAACCAATGATGAATTCCCTTTGTTTGGAACCAAGATTCGTAGGTGACGGCCCTCGGAACTAGCTAGATCTCAAAGGCATTGATATGTGAAGAACACTAATCATGATGCATAGGGGAAACAATTAATGAAGTCAGTGAGTATCAATTAATCTGTGAGTCATTCATAATATGCATTGCCTCTCCCTCATGCTAAGGATAAGCAACTTTGCACCACTCAAGTGAACGATGTATTCTATGAGGCTATATATGGGCTGTAGTTACAACAAAAATGTGGAAACTAGTAGATGCATGGATACTGAAACTTGTTCACACCAGCCTTCTAGAAGAGCTATAAACTCAACATAACACAGCTCCCTACAGTGATTAGGAAGACCAACTTCAGAGGCCCTCCCCAATAGTCATGTCCTATATTCTTTGCATCTACTTCTGTTAAAGGAAATCAATTGCCTGAAACACTACAAAGCAATCAATCCGCAAAAGTATTGAAAGAATGGCCTGCATAATTCGGTATTTAGGCATGCCGTCATTAGGACCGGTGCTCTCCACTCCCCAGTAGAGTCATGAGTCATATACTCTGTTCTAGAAGAGTTAAATTAATGTCTATCCTAGGCATAGAAACTCAAATAGCAAGCTTCCTATTGCAATTAGGAACACCTACTTCAGAGGGGTCGGTAGAGTCATGAGTCATATTTTCTGTTCTTTATAACATGTGCTATTTGTGCAATTAAGAAAAGCCGGCCTGCTTCAATTGAAGATGAGAAAAAAAACAATTTCTGCATTGCTATAGGCGCAGTCCAAAATTCAGGCGTAGTCCAGAAGCACCTTAATGTGACATAATACTGGAAGTCGGGAAAGGCTATATGCACATATGCAATGTAAGAGCTTGTATTGATGAAAACTAGCTTGGACCAAGAAACTAAATGATAGTTATACCTAAAGATTCATCATCTCAACACCAATACCAACATCAGATTGACTTGATCAAACAATGAACTTTCTAGATCGCACACGTATGAAATCGGCAACCCTTCAGTTATAACTACCTACAGTCAGGTAAACATGTTAAAGGATTCATCTAGGCTATTGTAAAGGCCTTATAAACTTCCAGTAGTATTTTGGATACAAAAGTCAAGCTCTTAAAACTAATATTTGTTCACAAAGCTAAACTTCCCTAGAAAGTTTGTCCTTGTTATCTAGTCTAGCTACTTGTAACTATGCAAGAACCACATATCATACCAAACTACTCTCTGAGTTCAACAAGACTACGTGGCAAACTGGTATATATAGCATACCTTAAACGTTTGATTTCTCGTACACTCTAGTTATCATCCATCAGCTTCACTATATATAAAAGTGAAAGCACACTACGTACTGTTACAACAAACTCAAATACAAGTACAAGATACTCTCTTCTGAAGGATATCTTGTATCTGTCGAGAATAATGAGTACCTTCAGAGCTTCCGGGATGATGTTTCAGAGTGTCTTTGAAGAAAGCCTATCGGTGCAGAACCAGAATGAGCGAAGACCGTACCACAAAAACTGCAAATGTGCATTGCACAAGTCCAAGGGTGGTGCTTGCTCGAATGCTTGCCCTCAGAGAAAGAATGTTTCTTTCCCCAAGAAACAATCATGGATTAACAGTTCCTTGTGCATAATGCATATCAGCAAAAACTTCTGAACTCTTTATGAGGTCCTCTAACTCATTATATTCCTGATACATAGATGTTAAAATTCGAGAAACAAATTTTAGATCTTTGTTTCCTCTTATTCTTGTGCCCCAGTACTTCTACTCAAGAGCAATATAACTTTGAGTAAATAGTGCTTTAGAGCTAATTCCTTGAGCCATGTAATTTTAAGTTTTTAACCGAGTTTGATTTCAATGTAATAGAATTTTGTTACTAGTCATTATCAATTCAACAGAAACCGCATAGAACAAAATAGAAAGAAGATCCTAGAATTTTATTCCAAGTAAAATACAAGCAGGGTGTGCTCGGCAAGAACTATATATGGAGACAAAGTAGCGAGCACCAGTATGTGTACAAACTTGAGCAAGACCCAAAATTCACGGTGAACTTTCATATAAAGAATTAACATTTATTCAAATTTGGAGAGTATGTAATACGGTACTTCTTGACTAGTTCACAAACATCACACTTAAAATCAGACTCATTAACAACTAAAAACAAATGTGGTTGAAGTTTCCTAAGAAAGTGACCCCAAACGTCGATGCCATAACCAGCCATCTTCTTCGGCTTTATTCAAACTACTGACACTATTCGCTTGAAACAAACTCAGTTGTTACTCCCATTCTTGTTGTCAAATTGAGATAGTACAGCTTCTCATCTCTAACATCATAAACAAGAATCTACTTTGTCAGAATGTCTTGAAATATACAGAAGGCAAGATAAAAGGTCACAGAACATGAGAGAGCAAAGGTAATTTGGCTAACAAACAAAATATTATGGGATAAAGAAGGGACGACTAAGAAAGAGTCTAGAGATAAAATTGAAGATAAAGTAATTGTGACGACTGGAACAATTATAACATGTTCTTAGGCCCATGATCATGTGTTAATTATGTCTCTAACACCATGCTTATTGCTTGTCTTTTATCAATAAAGCATCATTTTTATAATATTTCCTTGTTATGCTAGGAAAGTGGGAGTTTGCACGAAAACGCTCTAAGAAATGAAAATTACTTTTTGGAGAAGTCAAGCGCATTTTCGAAGCCCTTACAGAAGAAGGAGCAAAAGCAGGAAAATGACAAAAAGTCAACGCCAGTCAACGGTCAACTCCGGCAAGTCATCACTGGTCAATGACAAGGTCAAGTCAAGTTTGGGCCAAATCCTCAAGAGTCCAAGCTCATAAGGAAAATATTTTGAGAGATGAATGCACATGCAAGTTACATGACTTGGGGTGAGTCACACATTTTGACCACCTAAAAGCCTAAAGTTTAGGATCATGTCTAAGCATCTAAATTTAAAATTTAAAACATCAAAATATCTCCCTTAGATAGATAGGGTTGAGCTCCCTTCATCCCACACACATATTTCACCTCATTTATCACTTCTACATAGTTTTAGCATATTTCCTTAGCTCCCAATCTTTTCTTATCCCTTTAGCTCTCTCCTCCACCTCAAACACTTTGTCTATCACCACCAAATCATCCCCTTAAGGTGGAGATATCCTGCTTCCCTTAAGGTCCCTCTCCATTTCCTCCTCCTCTCCACTTGATTGTATACCCTCTTTTATGCAATTAAACGTTTCCCCCTTTTATCTTACATCTACTTCAAGTTGGATGCATTTAGGAGCCTAGAAGATGGAGCTTGAAGACCAAGGAAGTCTTAGCTTGCTTGGCAGTTCTTAGGTTATCTCTACCTCTCTCTATCTCTTCAATTATGTATCTAAACTTGTTTTATATTATGCTTAGGGAGTAGTTACCTTTTGGAAGGCTAGGGCTTATTTAATGTACATACAACTGTGTTTTGAGTTATGGAATTGAATTTGGTTTAGTGTACTATATGTTGTGAATGAGTTTGATAGCTTATGATGTGATTATGGTATGTTTGTATGTCGAGCTTGATTCAATGTTTTCATATTCATGTCTTAGCCATGACTGAGTTGAGATATGTTTAGGGAAGCTAAAAATGAACTTAAGTGAACTAGTTACTCACTTAAGGAAGATAAGTATGTAAACATGACTTAAGTTACATTTGAGAATATGGACTTAAGGTTTAGTTTTCGTTGGGCTTGAGCATAGATTGAAACCTTCTTGAAGTCCAAATGACTAAAGAAGTTTCGGTCAAGCTTACATTGTCTCAAATGGGCTTTGTAGCTAATCGTTACTTCTTCTAAGAGCATCCGCACCCATTTTCCATCAACTGCTCAAGCAGTTGCCGGAAACTGCTCTGGCAGTTGCCAATCCCAGAACTGCTCAAGCAGTTCCAAAACTGCACGCACCAGTTCACCAACTGCTCTAGCAGTTACTATTCGCTGAGCGAATGAGGGCGTGACACGTGTTATCACGTAATTACGATTTCGACAAAATAATTGAACCGGATTGCCGGTGAGATTTCAGACCACTGAGATTGCGACACGTGTCATCTCCGGATAACGATATGTGCGAAATAATTGGGGCCGATTGTCGGTGAGATTTCCGACGAATGAGATTGCGACACGTGTCATCTCCGGATAACAATATCGACGAAATAATTGAGGCCGATTGTCGGTGAGATTTCCGACGAATGAGATTGCGACACGTGTCATCTCCGGATAACGAAATAATTGAAGCCGATTGTCGGTGTCGGTGAGCTTTTGGTATAAAATTATCATCTCTCTCATTCCTATCACACCAATCACCACAATTTCCAATCCTTGAATCATCAAATTTCGATGAATCCTTTTAGCTTCGACAACTTTTTTCGAATGAGGCAACTACAAAACGAGGAGGATGACGAGATAGAGCAATCTTTCGTGGATCTCGTGGCCGTGGAGGTGGCACAACTTGATGATGAACCGCATGGTGGTGGATCACGTCGGGGTCGTAAAGCAAATCGACAAAGATTGAGGGCGTCCAGGGGAGATAATCTCCTGCAAGATTACTTCATCGAACGCCCGATCTTCAACGTGCAAGAATTTCGGCGAAGGTACCGAATGAGCAGAGACTTATTCAACACTCTCATGACGGGTCTCTGTAATTTCGACGAATATTGGCATCAGAGACCGGATGCCACTGGATTGCTAGGCCTCCTCCCCCAACAAAAGATGACCGCTGCGCTGCGAATGCTGGCTTACGGCGCAGCCGCAGATCAGTGTGCTGAAATCACAAGGATGGGTGAATCCACTACACTAGAATGTACGAAGGAGTTTTGCCGACAAGTGGTTCTCCTTTACGGTCAACAGTACCTCCGCCCTCCAACAGAACGTGACCTCATACGGCTTCTAGTTAAGGGCCAACAACGAGGTTTTCCAGGTATGATTGGAAGCATCGACTGCATGCACTGGGAATGGAAGAATTGTCCAACAGCTCATCAAGGGGCGTACTCAGGGCGAAAGGGTCGTCCCACCATTATCTTAGAGGCAGTGGCCTCGTATGATACATGGATATGGCACAGTTTCTTCGGGGTTCCAGGCGCTCAAAACGACATTAATGTGCTCCACCAATCAGATGTGTTTGACGAACTCCTTGCCGGAAGAAGCCCAACCGCCGTATATGAAGTGAATGAAGAGCGGTATTCCAACGCTTATTTTCTTGCAGACGGAATATACCCAAGGTACTCTACATTTGTGAAAACAATTTCTAACCCCCAAACACCGCCAGATAAGTTGTTTGCAAAGAAACAGGAGTCATACCGGAAAGATGTGGAAAGATGCTTTGGCATCCTGCAATCCCGATGGGCAATTATCCGTCATAGTTGTACATTGCACAAGAAATCGGTGCTCAAAACTATCATGTTAGCCTGCATCATATTGCATAACATGATAGTTGAGAGTGAGTTCGTAGATGAAGAGTTTGAAGAGAATGCAGAAGAAGATATGCAAAACCCAGTACGAGCTTTCCAAGTTTAAGATGGGCCTGTTGATGAGGATGGGAATCGAATTCCTTTTCAGCCAATGAGTAGAGATGGGGATAATATGTCACGGTTTCATGATCGTGTTGCCGATCTCCAATCTGTTTATATCCATAACGAACTTCAGAAGGACCTGGTGAAGCACAACTGGATGCTTGAGACTGGAGAAAGACTATAATTAATTGTGTTTAAATTTTTACTATGTGTGCTTAATTTTCATAAATGTGCTTTCAATTCAGTAAGTGTGTTTCGATAGTTGAAATTGTGTAATAAATATGATGTGTTTGAATTTTAAATGTTAGATTATGCCTCTACGCAGACAAGTTATTTCATAAAGCACATGCAATTTTATTTCTCGAAAATTCAAATACATAATGGAAAGATAATGAAAACATAATGAAAACATAATGGAACGATAATGAAAACATAATGAAAACATAATGGAACGATAATGAAAACATAAACAACATTTATTCTTAATACAATAGGGCGCTATAATTACTGTGGAAAGAGTACGCGTGGTTGATAACAATCCGCAAATGTATCATCGGAAGCTTCGCCATCCTTATCTTCTGATTCCTTAAGGATAGCTAGTTTCCTCTTGGTAAAGTACCTTTTGGAGATCGGGGTCATAGCCTCCAAGTTCATGGTCATGATCCTTGCTTCTTCCTCATGTTTCTTTATTTGGAGCTCAGTTTCCGCCCTTGCTTCTTTTCGTTCTTGAAGTTCTAAATACTTGGCGTAATAATTGAGCTGACTTTCATTTTGTATCTTTCTCGTGGAATGCCACGCTGCTTGATCACTTGCCATAGTTTGCAAAACCTCAGTGCGTTGATCAATAGGAGTCTTACCTTGTTTCTTATGACGCCTTGATTCCTTTGCCGCCTTGCATCCCATTGGTCTTACCGGACTCGACGAACCGGTGCCAACGTAGGCGGGTGATGCTTCATTCAAGTCTCCTTCATCACCCAAATTTACGATTGGAGATGATCCGGTAACGGAGGGAGTATCTTCATATGAGCCAACAAACGGAGACGGAGTGCTCGGTTCAACATCGCGGTAACTTGGATGGTCCTTAAGAACTTCATAACATTCAAAGTGGGTGAACGGTCGTTTCTTAGCGGCATAGTAGTATGCTTGAACTTGTTTAATCTAAAAAAATACAGTAAATTAATTAAATTAAATTGACATACAAAAAGTTAATTCAAATTTACTAAATTAATTAATTACATAGTACAAATTAAATAAAAATGAAATGAAATAAAAATGAAATTAAATAGGTAAAATAAAAATGAGATTATGAGAGAAATTAAATAAAAATGAGATTATGAGAGAAATTAAATAAAAATGAAATTAAATAAAAATTAGATTATAAGTAGTTACCTCATCCATGTGAGAAGTGCCGCTAGCTCTACGCTTACGTGCGTCTCGCAAACATTGACCCCATTTCTGTAATAGTATCTTGAATTTATTGTAGTGCGACGCAAGCGCAATTTGAGACCTAGGCTCCTCTCGAGGTGTTTCTCCTTCCGATGGCACCCAATTTTCCATGTAATCGGCGTGAATTTTCTCCCACAATTTATCTTTCCTTTGTTTGTTGCCGTTGACTTCATCGATACTATGACGTGCGAAAGAGATGCACATTTGCAAATCTTCGGAACGAAGCCAATGGGCCATTTCAAAAAAATGCTCACGAAAATGAAAGTAGAGATGGAGAAGAGATGGATGGAGATGTGAAATTTGTAGTGCACAAATGAGAAGTGAGTTGTGAAAAAAATTGTGTAGTATTTATAGGAAAATAGTAGGGGGTGATATGCAATTTTTTGGGATTTTTTTGCAATTTTTTGGGATTTTTTTGCAATTTTTTTGTAATTTTTTTGGGTATTACCGTTTATATCCGTTCTGATTTTTCTGGTTGAATCTGAGCCGTTGGATCAACTTTTGAATTCGAAATCTACGGACCAGATCAACTGGCCCGTTACTTTTTTTTTTTGTTTCTGCTGTGCCACGTGGCACGTACTGATTGGTTGGTAAGTTTCTTTTTTCACCTTTTACCTTAAGTTAAAAAAAAAAAAAAAAAAAAAACTTGCGTCAGCTGACGTCACCCACGTGAAGTGGGGTCCGCCAGCTGCGCGAGCAGCAGCTCGATCGCTTTCTGCTCGAGCTCGAGCTCGAGCTCTCCTCCCCTCCGATCTGCTCGAGCAAGATCGCCCCGGTGCGCCCCTCTTTTTCGGCCTCCGAGCACTTGCCGGCGGGCCCCTCCCTCGTGCTCGAGCAGTTGCCGGCGAAATCCGCCCCGGTGCACTTGCTCTAATTCATGTTATAAAAAGTATGGATTAGGAAAGTCATTAAAACATACTTTCATGTCCTCTAATAGTGACTTAGGAAGGAAAGTCATTCACATTCATCAGAAGTGAACACATATTGAACTCATTAGGCATGTGGTATGATTAGAATACTATTCGTAATTGAGTTACATTCTAGTTTCGGTTTGTTTTATATTTAAATGCTGGACCGAAACACTTCTAGTGCCCTAATGGCCTAGGATATTCGGTTCACAACCAATGGTGACTTGAAAGGATCACGAATTGGACAAGCACGCGTGAATCAGACTAAACTCATAACTTGGACATTGTTGGTACATTGAGTTGACTAGTGGCGACATCTCTAGTCGACCTAAAGTTTACATTTTGTTTTGCTCTTAATTTATGTTTTCACTTAATTTAGTTAGTACTATACAATCAATCAACCTTTCATTTAACCACTCATTGAAGTTCAACCATCCCTTGCAATGTTAAGTCTCCAAAAGACTTAGTCTTGTGAGATACACTTCGATATCTTGCTTTAGTTTTAGTGTCATGCCTTGTGTCTAGTTAATCCATGATTTAAAGTGTTTAATCGAGTCAAGCTAAGAAGTTTATGTGGTCAATTTTCGTGGGTTCAACACTTAACTTCCTTACAAATACTATAACTTGACCCCATATACTTGCGAGTAGGAGAATTCTTTACACTTATGGACTAGATAATAGTTCACAAAGTGTAGGAGTACAATTATTTCCCAACAAATTTAGATACATAATTGAAGAGATAGAGAAATGTAGAGATAATCCAAGAAATTCCAAGCAAGCTAAGTCATCCTTAGTCTTCAAGCTCCATCTTCTAGGCTCTCAAATGCATCCAACTTAATGTAGAGATGTGATAAGAGGGGAAAAAGCTTAATTGCACAAAGGAGGGTGTACAATCAAGTGATGAGGAGGAGGAAAAGGAGAGGAACCTTAAGGGAAGCAAGATATCTCCACCTTAAGGGGATGATTTGGTGGTGATGGGAAAGGTGTTTGAGGTGGAGAAGAGAGCTAAAGGGATAGAGAAAGGTTGGGAGCTAAGGAAATATGCTAATACTATGTAGAAGTGAGAAATGAGATGAGATATAAGTGTGGGATGAGGGGAGCACGACCCTATCTATCTAAGGGAGATATTTTGGTGTTTTAAAATTCAAATTTAGATACTTAGACATGATCCTAAACTTTAGACTTTTAGGTGGTTCTAATGTGTGACTCACCCCGTCATGTGACTTGTATGTGCATCAATATCTCAAAATATCTTCCTTATGAGCTTGGACTTTTGAGGCCTTGGCCCAAATTGACTTGATCTTGACAGTGACCGACGATGACTTTTCGGAGTTGACCGTTGATCAGTGCTGACTTTTTGTCATTTTTCTCAGTTTTGCTTCATCTTCTCCAAGGGCTTCAGAAATGCTCTCGGCTTCTCCAAAAACTGATTAATTTTCATCTCTTAGAATGTTTCCATGCCAACTCCTACTTTCCTAGCATAACAAAGAAATATTATAAAAATGATGATTTATTGATAAAAGGCGAGCAATAAGCATGACGTTAGGTACATAATTAATATATAATTATGGGCCTAACACCTGCTTAATGCAGTATGTTAGTTTAATCACATGCTAGTCGCGATTAATGAGTCAATTAACGACTTTTCTCTACGTTATGAATTGGACTTTATGTTCTTTATGAAATTTGTAAGGAATTTTATTTCGAGTTCGTAGAAATTTTTGGGAGATTTTTCGCATATGTGAGATAATTTTTATTAATTTTCTAAGTTGATGGAGGAAATTGGTTAAAAAGAAATTAAGCTATTGGGGGATTAATCTTAGGCGTTGGATATTATTGTGACTGAATCTGGGATGTTAATCTCTAAGAGATTTAGGGTATACCTTGGGTTAGGACCAAAACCCTACCCTAACCCATTTTGGGAGAGACCTACACAGCTGAATCGACCCGACCCAAGGCTGACCCGCCAGAAAATTCACCATTCGGCCACCATTTTCGGCAATTGAGGCATGAAAGTGAAGCTCCTCTCTTCCCTAAACTTGTTGGTGTATGATTTTGGAGCATGCAGGTACGCCGAAGAGAGAACTGATGCAGTTTCCCTCCACAGAGTACTGTCGTTGGGTTCGGCATGGCTCAGGCCATATTGGGGGCTTTGGGTATAGAGGTTTTGTATCTTAGGTTTGTAGGAGGCTGGTTTGGTGTGGCTTGAGGCACGAGGGGGCTCAATGGCACCGAGTTCGAGCTCGAAAGCTTTCCGGCGATTTTGAGGTCGATGGCTTTCAGGCTGAATTTCGGGCACGTCGAGCGGAGTTGGGTGAGGTGGTAGTGAGAGAAATGGTTGGGATTGATAAGAGGAAGATTTTAGTAGGTTTCTCTCCGCCATTAGTGGTGGTTGCCGGAGATGGGGATTCACGACTGTGTCGGCGGTTTCAGCCACGCCGCCGCCGAATCTTACTTCGAAAAAGAAGGAAAAGTTGTTGAGGCCATAAAGGGGAAGCTAATCATGTACGCTTTGAATGCCCCGGAAAAGTCGTCAGAGGTGGCACGTGGCCGCCACGCGCCGCCGACCACTACGGAGCTCCGGCGAGGCAGAAACTTAGAATCTTTGTACGGGTTTTTTGGGTAGTTTTAAGCTAAGTTTGAGCTATTTAACGATGTTTGACATTAAATATTTTGTATCTTGAATTCAAGAGACCGGATCTCAGAGCTAGTTTTTTTTTGTAAGTGGACATTTTATTTTTACTGTCGTAGCGAGTCGTTATTATTTTTACTTACTTACATGCAAGTATTTCAGTTTCAGTTTTAGTTTCCAATGTTGAGGCTTATGTGCATATCATCATTTATTGCATCGAAGCAAAAGCTACTCGATTCTGGAGGGCTTGAGGATGAGTTAGAGGCCCTGACCTGGCACTTATATTTTAGCTACTCGTCTCTCGAGGGCTCCAGGATGGGTTAGAGGCCCTGACCTAGCATTATCTTGCACATTCAGTATTATCTATGATTAGAGGTACCTAGACAATGCCTTCACGCCACTTTCACATTGATAGTTTACTCTCGACTCACTTAGAATTTTATCTTAAGTTGTTTCGTGGAAATGCATAAACTATCTTTGTTTTTCATGTATACTCTATTATTATTTTTGTCCACTCATTCAAACGATTTTTATGTTTTTATGTCTTTCCCTGGACCCTTCTCTTTTAAATGCCCAAATTTTCAGATCTTATATGCAGGTCGGACATGCACTTGGATCAAGGCATAGCAGTACCCGCTGTAGGATCAGATGATAATCCTACGAGCTAGTAGCTTGTTTAGTATAACTAGTTTAGTATTTCTAGCTACTTTGATATCAAATATAGTTTATAAATTATGTATTGAGAAACAGTTCATTTAAATTATAGTCATACACTACGCCAAAAAGTGCTTCAGACAACACCTAATAGACAACAGCCATCAGTTTGTCCATTGTCTAAAAAATGCAGTCAACACCCGAAAAAAACAACCATTGTCTGAATGTTCCCAGATGTGTTAAGGAGACAATAGATTTTAATTAACTATAAATGGTAATATGTTCTGTCAACACCCATTTTTCTCTATTGTCTGTATCCAAGAATTGAGACAACACCCATTATTTTTGATATTTTATGAAATCTTGTTATACAATGGTTTATAGTTATTGAATGAATGTGTTTCAGACAATAGTTTTTTTTTTCATTGTCTCATTTCAGACAATAGTTTGTTTTGTCTATTTTCTGAATTGTAGTTAGGCAATACCATAATTTTCGTCAATTGTCCTGGCAGGAGGTTTACCTCCAAACACTTACTTAGCTAAATTTTGGTTTCCCTCCCAACACTTAGCCAAATTTTGAACCTATTAAATCTCAAGCATGCGGCATATGTGAGGTTGACTTAACCTATCTCCCATCCTCTCTCTCTCTATCACCTAACCCTCTCAGCCTCTCTCTCTCTCTCTTCCAATCAAAAACCTAACCCCTCTCTTCTCTTGTTCGCACAACCCATCTCAACCCCACACACACACACACACACACACACACACACACACACACACACACACACACACACACACACACACACACACACACACACACACACACACACACACACACACACACACACACACACACACACACACACTCTCTCTCTCTCTCTCTCTCTCTCTCTCTCTCTCTCTCTCTCTCTCTCTCTCTCTCTCTCTCTCTCTCTCTCTCTCTTTAAACTTCATCATCTTCCTCTGAAACTGAAACTCTATATCTTCTCTAAACTTCGTCGTCTTCATTTATCATTCGCTCTCAACCTTGGGGTTCTCGTCGCTCAGCAGCTCCAAATGAAACTCCGATCGATTCGAGCGAAAAAGAACCTCACGACGGTGAAGAAGATCCGGTTAAAGCTCCCTCACCGATGTCGGTCTTAGATCTCACCGATTCTCTTATCTTCTTGTAAGCTGAATGTTCATAGTAAGCTTTTGGTGACGTCTCAGTGAACTCGACCTTGTACTCGTACTTCGTTGGCAACATTTCGTGCAAGTTGAGCAGAATTTCTGTCGTATCAGAGAGCAAGGTGAGGTCGAGTTAGAAGAAGATGAGCTTTGCCGAAAATAATCAAGAGCCGGAGCCGACAAACCACAGTGTTGTAAAAGCTGCTCGGTCGAGCTATGGTGTCGAGGTTGAGGCCTTCGAGAAGAAAAGGTTCTCATATAACTGACATTGGGATTCCGCTTCGTTCACCATGATAATCTCTCTCATTTTGCAGTAATTTGAATTACATATGGATTTTGATTTTGATTCTGCCAAAATGTCGACTCAATTATTGATGAGGTTTAGGATAGATATAATCAATTGGTGTTGCTGAGGTTTAGAATAATAATAATAATAATTTGGTGTTGCGGTTTGTATGATGTTTTCTTAAATGTCTCGATTGATGCCCTTGTGATAACTGCAGGATTAGACAAGTCTAGGTTTAGGGGAGAAGCTCTACAACTTTCTTAGGGTTGCTTGGTGTTGTATCTGGCTTTTCATTCTTTATATATGTTGCACACCTTCTGTTTGTAACTAGCTTCAAGCCATATATTCTGGCTATGGCAGTTTATATGTAAATTAATACTCTCGCATTAGAGCTAGTTTGATTATGGACACCGTCTTAATTTCCGGCATGCAGTTAAGTGATGTTAAACTTCTTCTTTGTATAATATTGTACAGGCAAATGGATTTGCGGCTGTTGAAAGAGTAGCAATAGCTACAAGACATAGAGTTGTTGGTATTGATGTTGCTTATCCACATGTATCCACAAGTAACTCCGTAATTAATTGCAATTTCGTTGTTTAAATTATTTGGTTGATAATGATTTTAGAGGAAACTGATGAGTTGTGTATATGTTTATTGGATGAATATAGTATCCAACTATTCACCAAATCTCAATTAGCATGTCATTGTTGCTCAAGAAACAGGCTTCATATATTTGATTTTAGGTTTGGAGGACAAATCTTGGCATGGTCTCTTTCAGTTTTAAGTGGTGGTCTAATTCAGGGTGTCTTTAGTGAACAGACTGCCTACGTATTGTTATTATTGTAACTTTGTTAATAATACTTACCTATGAATCTTGTTTGAGATGTTATTTATCTACAGGATCCAAAGCATCAAACTGCATATACTTGATAAGAGATGTGTACATTAAAAAGAATAGGAATATCTATATATATACACACACACACACACACACACACACATGGAGAAGCCATTCATCTCTTATAATTTTTATAAATTTTTACTCTTTTCTTTTTTGTTCTTTATTCCTCTTGTCGTGAGCTGTATTAGAGCATTCTCATTTCCAACCTTTTATAACTCCTCTATAGTCTACTTCTTTCCAACTACAATGATCACTTTCTGTATATGCTGTATTATGTAATTATGTTTGCTAGAATTTGTATCAGCTATAGCTAACCTGATTGATATGCCTTTTTTCAGCTTAAAAGGGAAACATATATATGAGATTCTACCCGAATATGTTGGTGATGTAGATCTTGTTTTGGCTGTCTGTGAATCTACGCGAGCGAATAAGAAGGTTAGAGCTCCAATATCATATAAAAATGATTTGTTTGTAAAGTCCCTACATAATTTACTTTTAATTTTTCATAACCTTGTGTGATTCCTCATCTGTACAGGTAGTGGAGGATGCGAATGCACTAGTCTTGCTCTTTGACTCTGATGATTCAAAGAAAATTTGGCGGAGCCGGTTACGGGGAGGCGTCTACTATGCATCGGTAATTTTAGTTTACATCCCAAGTGACTATATATACAATGTTACATTTCTCGGTTCTTATAGCTTCTTTGTCTTTTTATCTACTTATTGTGGTTAGTCATGGGTTGATATTTTACCAACCCATGTCCACATTTATAAAGGAAATAGTTTTTTGGTAACCATGGAGGTTGTTCCCTACTTCAAGGGCACATCTCTTCTTGATAAGATACAAAAGTTGATATTCAAGAGCATCTTTATATTCTACATAACACAACTAAAAGCTATAAATCCAGCATAAAAATCAAAGACATTATCCATTATGTTCTAAATCATAAATTGCATGGAGAAAAGTTGTTTTTGGTTGGGTGTGAGGTTGGAACCATCAACCTCATGGTTAAAAATCAGCTTCAACTGACGAGTTCCCCCCCCCCCCCCCCCCCCCCCCCCGCTCTCTCTCTCTCTCTCTCTCTCTCTCTCTCTCTCGTTTTGAATTTGAAAAACAGTTAGTGGCTCATCCTTAGATGTTGAAAATGTAATGCAAATTGAGTGTAATGGGGTCTGAGTTTTGATTGGTATTTTTGGTGCTCATATTTGAATTTGATTCTATTTTGTTTTCGCTTCAAGTCTGATGTATAGGTTTCAGGTTAACTCTTTTGTTGTAAATAGCACATTTGCACATGGGATTCTGTACATCTACACATGGTTAACTCTTATGTCATCATGTTTACATGAGTTGGTGGTATCTCTAATTCGACTTTGATTTGGTTACCTAACTATCTTGATTCGTGTACGATTCGTAGACTGGGTACAAAATGGGGAAGCAGAAGAAATGGATCAATTTATATATCTGTCTCCTGAAATACTTGAGCTTACTGTATGAATAAATTTGGTGTTCTTAAGATGTATCAATCTTATTGTTAAGTTTTATGTGTGAAATTTACTCTGTAGCTGTGTGTTGTGCTTGTTCAATGATGGTTGAGTGATCAATTATGTAGATATATAGTTGAGTTTCTATATCTACGCTTGCTCATGTAATGCGCTATATGTATGCAGGCTCTTTAACAAAAATAAGATTTGAGAGCTTGACTGATAAGAGCAAGCTACATGCAACATTGAAGGATGGTAGATTTTCTTGTACGAAACCATAGGTTTGAGGGACTGCACATTTTGAATGCTCAAGAAGTAAGGTGAGATTTTAGATAGCAGACTAATTATGCTTTGTTTTTTTTATGGGTCGTAATACCATTGGAACAGACCAATAACTTAGTAAATAAAGCAGAAAAAAATAACATAATCTATTAGCAAGCAATTTGCAGTGAGTGCATTAGTTTAATTAGTGATTTCATTTGAACTTAGTCTCCTGTCATGGTTCAACAGGATGGTCATCAAGATGGCACTGAACATGCAAATAAGAGGCAGGTGGATGGGACTACTAGTTACAGTTCTGGTATATATCCTAGCTTAATTGAAGGGTTGCTCTTCATGAAAGACAACTTGCTTTTGTATAGTTTCATTTTTTAGGATCATATCAAAAATCTTTTAGGATCATGTCAAACAACTTTTAGATACTTTTATATGAAGTGTGTGAATGTATTTTACTGGATATTTGTATATTTGACTTCTAGTATGCAAGCTAATTATATATGAATGGTTTGTTCTTGATTTAGTACAATGCATGTAAAACTTGCAACTATTGTTGCATGACTTTTGTGTGACGCACTACGAGAGTAAATTATTGACCAAACTATTGAAGGCCAACACAATTTTAGTCAGAAGCATTGTCTGATAACTATCAATTTGTGTAAAGGGAATTTCTTTATACAAAAAAAATAACATTACTAGACATAAAATTGTTGAGTGAATTGATGCTATACAAAATAACATGAAGAAAAAAAGTATTGTCTGATTGAGAATAACACAACAATGGTATCAAATAAATTGTTGTATGCAAGTGTT
Source organism: Geum urbanum (assembly GCA_946800695.1). Taxonomy (NCBI): domain Eukaryota; kingdom Viridiplantae; phylum Streptophyta; class Magnoliopsida; order Rosales; family Rosaceae; genus Geum; species Geum urbanum. Next base: position 7,260,265 of record OX327006.1, read on the forward strand.
ATCTGCAATACCACACTATACAAAAGCATTGTAGGAATCAAAGTACAACAAGTGATGATTCCACAATAATATTGTCTGACTCACATATTACTACAGAGTAAACTCAATATCAATTGTGTGACAAATTTCATCACAACAACATGGCATAAAAAACTTTATGTTTATTTTAGACAATAGAAAATAGTACAAATATTATTGTCTTAATGTATGTACACTACGATAACGATTATTTGACTGTGGAATAGAAACTTTTCAGACAATATTTATACGTATGTAAATCTATTGTCTAACTTCTTTTTAGACAACTGCTTATATACCATTGTTTGATATAGCTTCTCTTCTCAGCTCAATAGACAACACCCCAGCCCTATATCAGACAATGGTCTAAAATCATTGTTTGAAGCCCTTTTTGGTGTAGTGATAGAGTATTTATGTTTGCTTCGAATTATGGTTTAGATTAAGTAGGCACTAAGAGTCGTTAGGGCCTAATCTCAATTTAGGTAGCTGTGGGAGCAGGAATTTCAGGGTTAGAACTTGGCACTAAGGAATGTAGTCAAAGATAAAATGTGGAACAAGGACATTGGGAATTAAGTCTTCGAAAAGTGTCTTGAAGATCCATGTCGGTTCCGGAAGAGAAGATTGAGGTTCGAGCTTTGAACCTTGAAGTTCGAAGTAAGTCTCGAACTTCGAGTAGCAATGATCCATAGTAAGATTCAAATGGATCATTAGGCTGAGACTAAAGTTTGAGGTCCAAATGCCCATAGGATGATTCAGATATGTCCAAAGAGCGGCCACAAACCCAAAGAAACCCAAAATGAATGGTAATGGGGTGAGTGGAGCGTGATCCTAGGGACATGACATCGAAATAAGAGATGGTTGCTGGATGTGGCCGAGCTTCAAGGATCGAATCTCGGTGCATAAACTTCAAAGTCTAGCCACAACGTTAGTGGACGTAGTGGCTCCTATTTTGGTGGGTTTCCGATGGTATAAATACCTGAAATTGGTGAGTTTTTCTAGTTGGAATTATACACGTACACGCTTGCATTGAACTCTCACTTACTTGAGTGTCGGAGTGTCTTTTGCAGGTACCCCCCCCCCCCCTTCCATCGTTCGAATGCAATTCGGCCATTGCACCATCATCTTCGAGCTATCGTTAGAGGGGATATCAGTTTGATAGTTGGAGAAAACCTTGTGGATCTTTGAATCACTACTAAATTTTTCGTGCTCCCACAAGTTGACACCGTCTATGGGAAGCGAGGGTAAATGATATCCCAGACAATGACAATAAGGTGTTGCACCATAATGATTGCAACCGAACTGAAGATGAACTAAAAGATGGACAAATTGATGAACGATTGCCGCCACGGAGGACTGACAAACCGGGAGATAAGGAACCTCCAAGCCGAATTAGCTTGCTTCATAAGAGAGGAACGAGCCAAGAAAAGGCGCATAGCTAGGTCAAGGAGAAGCCAAGCACCATTTCTAAATGATGAATCCCCACTTGATGAAGAGAATATGTCTGGGGAGGAAAACCTAGCAGAAGACGGTAGTGGGACGGACGACGACTATGTGCCACCTGTGAGAGACCATGAACTGAAGGACTATATGGCGAAGGTAGTGAAAGAAGCTCAAAGCTCGAAGATCGAGGCCATGCGATAATGCGACCAAGGTTTCGAGAGAAATCAAGGATTCACCTTTCACTGATGCTATATTGGAAGTTGAGAAGCCGAGACGATTTTCTATCCCTCGTTCACAAAGTTCACCAAAACCTCTTACCCGGAGGACCACATCAAGGAATACACTGAAGCAATGAGAATCGAGACCACCGATCAAAATTTAATGTGCAAGTTATTCTCGACCAGCCTCTCCAGGCCAGCTGCGAAATGGTTCCGTGGACAGAAGCCAGTATCGATATCGAGCTTCAAGATGTTAACGCGATTATTTATCGAGCAATACTTCTGCAATAAGAGGCAGAAGAAGAACTTCTCCACCTTGTTTAGCGTCAAGCAAAAATCAAGGGAGAAGCTAGAAATGTACTTTGAGAGATTCAGAGATTAGATGGCTGCAATAAAGACTAATCGAAGATCGCGGCCATTGCATTCCAAGAAGGATTACTCGAAGGATCACCACTATTCGGAAAGCCAGTGAAAAAGGTTCCAAGGAATATGGAGATATCTTGGATCACATAGAGGGTGAAATCCGTCTTGAAAGGATCAAGGGAACTCGAAAATGCATGGTCTCCGCCAACATCGAAGTCAAACTTAAAAATTTGAAATCTGTGAAAGTTTGAGATCGAAGGCCGAGGCCGACTTCGAACCCTGACGATCGAAAAGATAGGAAAAAGTCCTCGAAGTAGTGGTTCACCATTAGCCCAGCAGCCATATTCTATAGACACGAGAAGGAGGGGATATTCAAGAAACCACCACCACAAGCTGAAGCTAAGGATCCCAATGAGAAGAAATGGTATTGTCCGTCCTACCAAGACTGGGGGCATAGCCTTCAAAGATGCGAAGCATTGAAACCAGCTATCATGGAACTCATTGACCAGGGAAAGTTGCAACAATACAAGGTGGGGAATACCAGTGGGAACCAAGAGCAGAAGGCAGTGGATGAAGACCCTCAGGTGCATGAGATATTGGCCATATACGGCAGTCTGTCCACGAAAGAGAAGGACGAGAGACGAATTAGAAGCGAAACCCGACAAGCAGAGAAAATCATAAAGGTATGCTTCACTGAAAGGAGAGAGATCTCGAAAGAAAAGGCGAATGAAAGCCTATCGATATGCTTCTCACTAAAGGATGGGGAAGGGATTCAATTCCCTCATAGGGACGCGTTAGTCATCTCAACTAGGATTGACAACTGCATGGTGAGAAGAGTAATGATCGATGTGGGTAGTAACATTGACATTTTATACTTCGAGGATTTTCGCAAGCTTGGCATCGATTTGAAGTTCGTCAACAGGAGCAAGTCACCAGTGATGGCCTTCGACAGTGCCGAGACTTGGCTTCATAGGGAGGTCACCCAGCTGGTGACCACGGCTGGCAAAAAGGTAGACGTGAACTTTGTTATCATAAATAAGAACTCGACTTACAACGTCATGCTTGGAAGAGACTAGTTGCACTGCATGGAAGCATAGGCTTCGACGAGATATCAAGTTTTGAAGTTTATCTCGGGAGATAAAAGTCATGTAGTCTCAGTGCGTGGGGACCAAATGCTGTTGAAAAACTTGTATATCATGGAGATCAATAAGAAGTTCGACACAACACCCCGTAGCTCGAAGCTTACAGACCCGAAGTCGTTCACCGAGAGGCAAAGGAAACTCAAAGCTGCATGTCAGAATTCGAATTTTGATAGCAAAATACAGTCCGACTCGGTGATAAATATCGAGGAGGACAAATAAATTGTCAAATAGCAATTAAATGAGGGCATATCAGGCCAAGGAGATGAGAAGAAGGTCGAACAAGAGACGAAACCAACCTTAGAAGAGGTTCGAGAAGTGTTCCTTATCGACGATCCAAAGAAGAAAATCTTGATATGAGCCCTCCAAACCGAAGAGGAAGTTAGAAACCTAGTCGAGTTCCTAACCAAGAATTAGGATGTGTTCGCATGGTCACATCGAGATATGCCAGGTATTGACCCGAGAATAGCCTGCAACAAATTAAATACTGATCTAGAATTTTTGCCACACAAGCAGAAACTGAGGAGATTCACGCCGGAGAGCAACCAGATCATAAGTGATGAAATAGGTCACCTCCTCGAAATTGGAAACATAAGAGAAGTATGGTGTCCAACTTGGATTTTGAACGTCGTGGTGATGAAGAAGAAGAACGGGAAGTTGAAAGTCTGCATAGCTTTCACCAATTTGAATAAAGCATGCGCGAAAGACTGCTACCCACTCCCGAAAATCGATCAGATGGTAGATGCAACTGCAGGCTTCGAGAAGTTGTCATTCCTTGATGCTTATTCAAGTTACAATCGAATACTGTTGGCGCCAGAAGACCAGCTCAAAACCACATTCGTGTCAGAGAGAGGCCTCTTCTGTGATAAGGTCATGCACTTCGGATTAAAGAACGTGGGAGCAACTTACCAAAGGTTGGTAAACCTTATGTTCAAAGATCTGTTGGGAAAGACGATGGAGGTATACATAAACGATATGGTGGTCAAGAGCAGATACAAGGGAGATCATACCAAGGACTTGAGAGGTACGTTTGAAATTCTGAGGAAGTACAAGATGACACTCAGTCCTTCGAAGGGCATCTTTGGTATGTCTTCCGGCCGGTATTTGGGATACATCGTAAGTAAAAGAGGGATCGAGGCAGATCCAAAGCAAGTTGAGGTTATCTTAAGTATGGAAGAACCCAGTAGGAAAAAGGACATTCAAGTCCTAACTGGGAGGATATTTGCGTTGAGTAGATTCTTCTCTTGAATGACCAATCGATGCCGACCATTTTTCAAAGCTCAAAGCTTCGAACTTCTGCGGTCATGAGCAATTGGAAGCATTTTGGGAGCTAAAACTGTATTTGGCAAGCAAGAAGTTCTTGGTAGTGCCAAGAGATATGAAGCCACTTTGTGTATACCTAGCTATGTCAGAAGTAGCAACAAGTGCCACCTTATTCCGAGAAGAAGGAATACAACAATAGTCTATATCCTTTATCAGCCACTGCCTTCTCAAAGCTGAGACAAGGTACACTCCGACTGAAAAACTCATATTGGCATTGATACACGAAAAATGCAAGCTCCGACAATACTTCAAAGGTAGAGAAATCATGGTGTATACCAATTTCTCAATCAAAGGAATCCTCATGAAACCAGATATGTCTAGGTGGATGATGAGGTGGACCATAGAGTTGAGCAAGTTTGACATCACCTATAAACCACGCACCGCCTTGAAGGGACAAGCCTTAGCTGATTCCTTATCAAATGCCATAGCAGAGGTTCCATGGGAAGAGCCGAGATGGGAAATGAACATTGAAGGATCCTCAAACTTTATAGGGGCAAGAGTAAGCATAGTCTTGAAGAGTTCAGAAGGTTTCGTACTGGATTGTTCTGTACGATTGGATTTTGAACCTTCGAACAATATGGTGGAGTATGAAGCCCTATTAGTTGGGATGCGAGTTGCACGCCAATTGAGGATCGAGAGCCTGTAGATACACTCTAATTCACAGCTTATAGTCGAACAATCCAATAATAAGTACACGCTACGTGATGAAAAGTTGATCCAATACCAGGCGTTGGTGAGAAAAATGATTTTCAAGTTCTCCCAATTGTCGTTGGTAAAGATTCCAAGGGAAGAAAACCATATGCCAACAAATTAGCAAAGATGGCATCTGGATGCATTGAAGAGCCTTTACCAATAAGGATCAATGTGCTCGAACGTCCGAGCATCGAGGAGCAGATCGAACGTCAAGCCATGATGGTTGAATCGATCCCGAACAATTGGAAAGGCATAATCATTAACTGTTTGGAGTTCGACATCCAGTCGAAGGACGCCGTAAAGGCCAGAAAGCTCAGATTCAAGGCTGCAAGGTACTTAATGGCTGGAGATGTGTTGTATCGGAGATCATTCACAGGACCTTTATTGAGATGTGTTGGACTGGTCCAAGCTTAAGCGATACTAAGAGAAATGCATGAAGGGATGTGTGGAGAACACGTCGGGGGCATGATCCTAGCAAGGAAGATAATTGCTCAAGATTATTTCTGGCCATAAATGCATCGAAAAGCAGAGCAATATGCTAAGAAGTGAGAAGAATGTCAGTACCACTCCCCGATAAGTCATATTCCCACTCATGAATTAGTAACGCAAGCAGGACCCTAACCCTTTGCGCGGTTGGGAATGGATATCATAGGTCCATTACCAGAGGCACAAGGAGGATCGAAACACGTGCTAGTGGCGACCGATTGCTTTTTGAAGTGGGTCAAAACCCAAGCTTATACATCGATCACGCCCGAAGATGTCTCAAACTTTGTTTAGAACCAAATCATATGCCGGTTTGGAATACCTAGGGAGATCGTATGTGACAACAGGACTCAATTCAACAATGATGAATTTGAGAACTTTTGCGATAAGCATGGAATTCTATTGAGATTCTCTTCGAGAAGATACCCGAGAGGAAATGGTCAAGCTGAAATAACAAATTAAACTATCTTCGACAGGGTTAAGAAGAGGCTTGCAGCAAGAAAAGGAAGGTGCCCACTAGAGTTACCTAGCCTTCTATGAGCTTATAAAACTACACCAAAGAAATCCAACGAACGAGACACTATACGCCCTTGTGTACGGAATAGAGGCGATCACCCCCACGAAGAGATTGGTGCCAGCAATAAGAACAATCGCTTTTGAACAAGGTGGAAATGAGAGTCGAATGACACAGGATTTAGATTTTCCAGATGAAAGAAGAGAGGCAGCAGCTGCTCACCTCCTGAATTATCAAAACCAACTTCGAAAATATTTTAACCCTAAGGTGAAGACAAGATCGTTTGAGATGGGTGGATGGGTCCTTACGCGAACAGTAGAAAGCATCAAGGCACATGGGTCAGCAAAATTCCAACCAATATGGGAGAGACCCTTCGAGATCACCGAAGTCCACAACAAAGGGGCATACCGATTGAGGAATGTTAAGACCGGACAACGCCTTTCGAGGTCGTGGAATGAAATATACTTGAAAAAATATTACAAGTGAAAGCTTACGCATGTTCAAAATTGTTGTTTATATGCAAATTAAAAACTTGATTAGATATTTACCAAGTTTGAGTTGTTATGGGCAAGCTCCTAGTCAGGAGGAAAAATATTGGCTCCTTTTATGTCTATTTAAATCTCAAGTTTGAATAAAACATATGCATTTGTTTCCAATATGAGTTTCGCACTTTGATCAATTGCACATCTATAAGTGTCGGATGTGTAAAAGTGTATGTGGAAACATCGATGATGGAAAAAGTATTTTAGTTAAAGTTCGAGGACTCAAAAAGCCGAACCTCTGATCTCGACTAAGATCAAGTTCAAGGGCTAAAAGAGTCAGGAACAATTCTGTCTAAAGTCGGTTAAAGTTTGAGGACTCGAAAAGTCGAACCTTTGATCTTGACTAGGATCAAGTTCGAGTGCTAAAAGAGTCAGGAACAAATCTGCTGAAAGTTGGTTTAAGTTAGAGAACCCAAAAAGCTGAACCGCTGGTCTCAACTAGGATCAAGTTCGAGAGCTAAAAGAGTTAGGAGCAAGTTTTACGTGCGACGGTTAAATTCGAGAAGCTTTTGAGCAAAGAACCTTTGGCCAAAACGATGGGAGTAAGGTTCAAGAAGCTAAAAGGGTGGCCGAACCTATGACTAAAAAATTAAGTCAAGTTCAATAAGCTATTTAGTAAAGAACCTCTGGCTAGGCAATAAGAGTTCGTTTGAGAAGCTTAAGTGCCAAACAAATGACTAAAAATCAAGGGTCAAGTTCGAAAGAGCTGAACTTTAACCCAAGATCGAAGTATCAAGTTGAGAAGGCTAATAGAGAGTCAAACTTAAAGTAATTTTTTGGAGAAGGTTCAACGAAACTTAAAGAACATAACCTTTAACCAAGTTTAAGTGGAATCCCAAAAGCTTAAGTGCGGGACAACCATACATGAATAATGATTTGAAGGTTTCATCTAGAACCTTGAATTACAACAAATTTAAAGAAGTTCCAAAGTCACAGCTTTGAGAAGAGCTTCGGGGATAAACTTTAAATAATTTTTTTGGAGAAGGTTCAAAGGAACTTAAAGAGCGGAACATTTAACCAAGTTTAAGTGGAATCTCAAAAGCTTAAGTGCAGGACAACCATACACGAATAATGATTTGAACGTTTCATCTAGAACCTCGAATTACAACAAAATCTCAAGATAGATTTGAGAATGAATGTAATACAAATCTAAAGAAGTCTCGAAGTCACAGCTTCGAGGAGAGCTTCGGGGATGAGCTTTGAGATCGAAGTTTGCTGCAAGAAAGCAAGTAAGGTTTCCATACACATAGAATAATCCTTTCTTCGATATTTAAAGATCAAAAGAGAGGTATTATTGGGGGCATAAAGTATGGAAGTTATTTGTTATACACAATTGTATGATGCGAAAGTCATAAAAAGAAAATTATTGTGCCACCAAAACCCCTAGTGGACTTTTGAAGAGAACGGTACAATAAAAAATTGAAATTTTGAAAAGCGAAAGTGCAGATTAAAGATCAAGGGTGCTTGAAAATGGTTAGCATCGAGCAGCGAGTCCTTGGTAAGAGGGCGGGAAATGTGTGGGCACACCTTTCTCGATGAGTTCGAGTCTGTAGGAGCTAACTTCTGTATTGAAGCCGCGAGAATAAGTTGCGCTAACGTCAGCCCTAAGGCCTCGAACTGTATCCAGAAGGCGGTGGGTGGTGTCATCATTACGAATCTCATCCATTCGAAGGCGCAACAGGTCATCCTCCAAAGCACTAACTTTAGCCTTGCTAGCTTCGAGTTCGATCTCAAGGTCACGAGAATAATCCTGGTTGTGAGAAAAGCGATCTTGAGCAGTGGCAGGTTCGAAGCGGTCTAAGCTGCGGCTCCTGGTGTCATGAGGAGATGAGAAACCGTTCTAGTCATGACTGGATTCGCTAAGATCATCGGGATAACGGGAGCCCAACATCTATTCAAGATGTGTAAGTCTTCTTTCCAAGGTCATGTCATCAGTGCTATAGCCACGAGAATTAGAGCGAGAAAAGGGTGACATCGATTCATCAGATCGAGATCGATACCTACAAGAAGAAAAAGCAAGTAAGTAATATTACGTGAAGTAGTATTGTGCTTGACATGCAGAGATTATGAGAAAATGTTACCGAGCAGAGGCCTCGAGCGAGGAGATAATTAAGGGCACGCTGAAAAGTTATTTTTCCTTCCCATGGTGAGCAGTGGATGCGCTCCCCGATTGTGCAGACATAACAAAATTAATCTGAGATGGTTAGAGGATGGAGCCATACCTAATATATTCTAAGAGAGCTAAACGAGAAGAGCTAAGGATGGAGTAGGTATGGTTTCTGTTTTATAAGTGGAATCTCTAGAAGGATTTCCTCAAACCCTAACAAATTTGGGTTTGAAATAGATTTTGGATAAAGTTCAAAACCGAAAAGAACAAAGTGAGAAGTCAAAACGGTTCTTGACTTGATTTTAAAAGATTTTTTTGGGTGAGCAAACAATTTGAGTTTAACTTGGTCGAGAAAGTTCAAATTGAGAGAGGACTTCTCGTCTAGGGATTCCTTCTCTTGAGAAAGGACTTATCATCTAGGGATTCCTTCTTGAAACTCAAATTGAGAGAAGACTCATCGTTTAGGGATTCCTTCTCGAAGTTTAACTTGAGAAATGATTCCTCGTCCAGTGACTCCTTCTCAAAGTTCACAAGATCGAGCTATGGTTTCGAAGTTGTTTTGAACTTCAAAAGTGTCAGGTTCGAACAGGAGTTTCGAAGGTGTGTAAAGTTATTGAAAAAGAGAACTTTCTACTATGAAAGATTCAAAATTGGAAAATAGAGTAAAGTAAGCAGTTTGGCAAAATTAGACGCTCAAATGCGTCACCCAAAAAGGGCCAAGCAAAATTGTTTAAGTTACATAACCAAATGAGTCAAAGTTAAAGACTAAATAAAGAAAAAGAAGCCTAAGGCTCGTCGGAACTCTCTGGGAACTTAATGATTGGGGCAGACATGGCACGAGTAGAGGCAGGTACCATGGCTGAACTGGACGAAGGATCTTGGGGCTTGAGAGAATCCACAACATCGAGGATATGCTCAGGAACTTCGAGCTGCTCGATGACGGTGCTGAGAGGAGTTGCCTCGATTACTTGAGCATCTGCGGCAGTGACAGCACGAGAGAGGTGAGCTGTAGACTTGTCTTTACCTGGAAGGGACCCAAAAAGGGGCTCGTACTTGTACTTGCACTTGCACCCAAATTTATCGTCGACCTCACCAGGGTCGGCAAAAAGGCGGTCCTCCGGAGCAGTAAGAGCTTGAATCCAGCCAAGTCGAAAGTATTGGGCGGAAGGGTATTAGATCAAGTGTTGGCCGGCGGTGGACTTGTTCTCTCGAGCCTGTATGGCATCTTCGAGGTCAGTCTCTAGCTTCCCGTTTTTGGCACGAGTTGCTTCCAAGTCTTCTTGCAAGTCCACGACCTAGACTTCCATCACTTCGACCGTCACCTTTTTGAGTTCGAGTTCAGTCTCGATATGAGTGACTTGCATTCTTACAATTACCTTGAAATGCTTGCTACATTTAAATGTACGTTCAATGCATGATATATAAGCTAGGCTACCAAATTAATTATGAATTCTAGTTAAGAGCTCAAAGCATTCTATGCAAGTAATATAATTAAATATTCGTATTAAATGTAAGCATGCACATCCCGAGTTCGCCGGCTTATCGTTTCAGAAGAGAAAGTACGTGTAGCTTGATAACAAGATATAGCATTGCTTCATTGCTTGAACGACGTACGCACAATAGCAGTGTCTTATAATAAGAACAAAGTAAAAGTCGTAATTAAGCAAGGACTGAATACGAGCATGCATATATACAATGTGAATTGTTATAGCCCTATGTCACGCCCCGCCAACATTTCAAGGATTGCCTTGAGCATTCGCGAGGGAAGCATGGCTCAAGGATAGGGTTGGAGCACCCTAGATGCATCCGAGGGCAGCTAGAGGCACCCAGAGGGGGCTGCCAGAGACATACGGGGGCTGCCCGAAGCAGCCAGGGGGCTGTCTGTCCAAAGCACCCGGAGGCAGCCGGGTGCCAGCCAGGGGGCTGCCCGGCGCAACAGGGGGCAGCCGGGTGCCACCCGGGTGGCTGCCAGAAGCACCCGGGGGGCTGCCAGACACACCCGGGAAGGCCTGGGAGGTTCCGGAAAGGTCCGGAACAGCGGAGTCAGTTCCGGAGGGGTCCGGAACAGCGTGGTAGCATCCGGAAGGGTCCGGAATGGTATGGAGGCACCCGGAACACTACGAAAGGTGCCGGAAGACCGTGGAAGGCCTTAGAAGGTTACGGAAGGTCGCGGAAGTCTCCGGAAGACTTGGGAAGCATCAAGAGAGGTCTTGAACTCTCTAGAACCTTAGAGAGGCTCATGGGTCAAGGTCACTCCGGAGATCTCTAGAAGCGTCAAGGGACATCTTGGAGTTGTCTAGATAGGTCTAGAACTCCCTATACTTGTATATGTGCTAGATTAGTCTAGAAACACATAGGCTTGGAGGTGGAGACTATAAATAGGGAACCTCCCCTCCCATTTGAGATGAGAGATTAGAGAGATTAGAGATAAGAAGAGTAGGAACTCTAGGAGCTATCAAACTCTTGTAAAGCTTTCTTTAGCATTACAAGTTCTTCTTTCAAAGCTCTTCTCCCTTCGATCATTCAGTTGTTCTAGCCAAGCGTTGGTGATAGTTAGGCTGACTTAGCATAAGGGGAGTGCTAAGGCCGCACGAGTGCTAGCAGAAAAATAAGCTCGTGACACCTAGCTTAGATAGTGCTCCCAGTTTGCGACGATACATAGGGTTTTAGCCATCTCGTTCGTCAATCCTAAATTTTTGGATACGAACACAACTAGCAAAATAAGCTTTCTGGGGACAGATTTTATTCTGTGAGATGTGTCAATAGATCAATTCACACGGATTTTACATACGCAAAGAAGGAATGCTTATTCAAGCAAGTTGCGCGTGGGGTCCCTATTTAAATGATACAGAATCTTGAATTCGTGAGAGAAAAATAGGTGGAGCCGATTGAATTTAACACATCCGTCCGGAATTTTAGTTTAGAGAATCCGTTATAACTACTTTCTTCAATTAACATGGATATGTGTTTATGTAAGTCATAGATATTTGTGCCCCCTGCTCTCCATTATAAAGAGAGATATATGTGTTTATCTTTAACGTATAAAAGTCCGTATCTCTGCAATTTATCACATAAATTTGTTAGTCTATTTTCATCCTATTTTAATGTGGGACTCAATAAATTTATATAAGACGAATATCTGTATTAGTAATAATGTATTGTTATTACTAATAGATATGTGTGATTTTTCTGTTAGGTCAGATTCAGTGTGGATCCGCTCAGTTTTTTAGCAGCGGAAAGTGACTCAAAAAGTTGACATTCCACGAGACCAGACCCCCCCCCCCCCCCCCCCCAGTAGATGATTTTTTGTGCCATGTCGTCGCCGAACCATGCCTCGATCGCTTAGATTCTAAGAACGACGCGTGTGTCGACTTTACTGTTGGTTATAACGAAGGGACTCACTGGTGCCGTCCCGACCAAGAGACCGTTGTTGTAGTAGACGGCGGTCTGCATGTCGCCGTAGGAGGTTCTGAAGTAGTTGCGGTTTGCCATGTGGATGCAGAGACTCATTTCCCACGTGGCCGTCAACTCCGAAACCCTCGCGTTGATCTAGGACACGGTTGTGGATTCAATTATGAACGCCGGTATAAGTGGTTCCGACACTTACCGTAAATAAACCGAGCGAGGAAGCTTAGGCCTAGAATTTGAGGAACTATATAGATAGTAAGGCACGCAATCGTGCAATTTATAGTACTGCGATCCGCCTTATGTCCCCAAAGCTAAGGCGCGCGTAGTCACTGGCCGCGGCTTGCTCGGTCGTATTTGACTATTTGAACATATTTATGTTTAATATGCATGGTGCTTGAAATTAATAATCATTTCTTTAATCTTACAGACGCTTGTGTCTTCCATTTGCTATGTATGAGCTCACTTGTATAATAATTTGACTATGAAGTAATATATAAATCAATTTGTACGTTGTTGCTTTGTTCGTTTAGTTTGAGTCTGGTGTCATTATACTTTTTATGTACGTGTATTTAGGAGTTTGGCTTTTGTCTCTCTCGTTGTATAAAATCCATTTTGATCAGAAAATAGAGGTCGAAGACTAACTAAATTAAGTAACCCTGTTAAGTACAAACAAATAGTAACTAGCTAGTAACGGGTAACACTACTAGAATACAATATGAATTTTTTTTGTCCCTCGCGAGAGAAACCCTAGAGGCGGCTAATCTTCTTCTCGTTGGCTCGTCCGGTGGCGGCCCAGGTCGAGGTTGGTCTCACGGCCACTCCTTGGCTGTTGGTTACTGCTGCCAAACGGGAATTCTTGACCAATTTCTGTTTTGATGGGGTTTGTCTCGGTACAAGTTTTTGTAGGTGTTGGTGGTGATTTTGACGGCACGGCGGGGTGCTTTGGTGACTGTACCATGGCGCAAAGGATTTCCTTCGGGATTCCTCTACCTAGGGCAGATCGACTATTTGGTTTGAATGAGTTTGTGGCAAAGGTCGTTGGTTTTGATTATGTTGAGCGTCGGCGGCGTTTCGTGGATGGCAGGAGATGTTGGGTGCTCAAAACGATGTTGTGGTGACAGTGCTTTTCAGTGACGACTTGTGGCGGATGAGGAGCTGCTTTGGTACGGGCGTCTTGGTGTTGGTGGTTGTTTGTTGACTTTGGTATCTGATTTGTTTTGGGCTTGTGCTATGGGCTTCCCATTTAGGATGTTGGTGTTTTTTGGGCTAGGGTGTTTGGTCTAAGTCCACATCTAGGCTTTAATTTATCTATTTCAATAATGTCATTTATTTTAAGGTCCTTGTTAGGTACTACTATGTACCAGTAGTTTATTTACATCTTTTTTAGATGGCGTGGTTCATTGGTATTGATATACCTACCACAATTGTTTGCTTAAAGGTATGGTTTAAGTCTTATTTTCATGTCTTTCATCATCTTCTTAAGATGTTAGTAAGCTCAATTTGTTGAACTTAGTGATTGTAAAGAATAGTGGTAGGTTCTGGCTTCTGCTAGCTCTATTTGTACTATTCAGCCCGAATTCAGTTGGAGTCCAGGAATACGCTCGAGTTTAACAAAGATGCTCTCAAAACATTACTAGAATACAAATTGTAAGCAATACATGTTTGGTAACACATGCAACCTAATAACTATAAGGATTAGTTCATTTTTCCATATCTTTTCTTGCTTTGCAGTGAAGATTTATCTCATTTAATTATGATGGTTGAGAAGGGCCATCGGTTACATGGTGTGACAATATGTACTGGAGCTCCTATTATAAGCCATCTCTTTTTTACTGATGATTTTTTCTTATTTTTTAAAGCGGAGGTTGCAAAGGCACTAGAGATTAGGACTATACTTTCTTTATATGAAAGAGCCTCGGGACAACAAGTTAACTACATAAGAGCAAGGTGTCCTTTAGCGCACTGTTCCTCGTTTCAAGCAGAATTGTTTAGCATGGTTGTTGAATGTGGAGAGGGTGGCGAAGCACATTAAGTACTTTGGGCTCCTGATGGAGGTTTGTCGATAAAAGAATAGGTCATTTGGATTTTTGACGGAGCAAATACGGAAGCGTACTTATGGATGGCGTGATAAGCTCTTTAGTTATGCCTGAAAAGAGGTCTTCATAAAAGCGATAACACGGTCTATCCCTACTTACATTATGAGTTATTTTGAACTTCATAAGCAGTTGTGTTACACTATGCAACAATTATGGCACAATACTGGTAGGGATCTAAAGTAGAAGATAAGAAGATTCATTGGGTAGCTTGGGACAAACTTTATGTCCCAAAGAGCTCTGAAGGCCTAGGGTTTCATCATATGCATACCTTTAATTTGTATATGCTAGCGAAGCAAGGGTGGAGGCTTGTTTAGAGTCTGGATTCTTTTATTGCTAAGTTGTTAAGAGCGAGGTATTATCTAGATGGGAAATTTTTATCTGCTGAGGTTAAGAGTGGGGACTCCTATACTTCGAGGAGCATGTTGCAGGTCGTGCGGTCCTTCATAATTGATTGAGATACCGTATTGGAATGGATGTGATGTGTCTCTCTGGTCAGATCCATGGATTCTGAGGCCATATAGCTTCAAACATTTTTTTTCTAGTCATGGAGGGCACTGAGAAGTCGAAGGTGAGTGACGTGATTGATGCTGAGTCTCATGAATGGCTCGTGGAGATTCTATAAGAGCTTTTGACCCCAGTGGAGGTGGCTGCTATATCTCAAATCCTTTTGAGCTTAAGGAACCATACTAACGCATGTATGTGGCACTTTGATAGTAGGTGTTCTTTTGGTGTCAAGAGTTGTTACAACGTTGCGAGAAGTCGGTTCTTGCAATGTGATAAAGGCACTTCGTCAGTAGATGGAGGCGGTTTGAAGAAGTATTGGGGTGCAATTTGGATTGCCCAGGTGCCTCCTAAGGTGCAGATATTCATGTGGAGGTTATGTAAAGGGTTATTCCAATGAGAGCGGCTTTGTCTAAACGTGTTGATCTCTTGGATACGAAATGCCCATTGTGTTATGAAGTAGAGGAGCATGAGATGCATCTTTTTTATATGTGCCTTGTTGTTAGTGAAACGTGGAGTTACAGTGGCATGCATGAAAGATATGTTTGTGTATATGAATGGGTGTGGGGGTTAGTGGATGATCTAGCTAAAAAAGAGCTTGATTAGTTTTTTGTCTTGTTATGGGCCATTTGGACAGAAATGAATAATGCAATATGGAGAGGGAGTTCTTTCCTTCCTTTGAATAATGTTCGGTGGGATCGTCGGTGGTTAGATGACTTCAAAGTGGCTCAACCACCCCAATCCAAGAAAAGAAGACCCTTGGTCAAATGGCAATGTCTGCCAAGATGAAGAATTAAAATCAATGTAGATTGTGCTTTCCTAGCAGATGAGGGAAGTGGTGGAATTGGTGTTATTGTCCAAGACGACACCGGTATATGTCTAGCATCCCTTGCACGTCCCTTTACTCATGTTATGTCTGCCCTATAGATGGAGGTTGAGGCTTTAAAAACTGCATGGTTTGAAGCTATTTACCATGGCTGGAATGATGTAGAGTTAAAGAGTGATAGTGCTATAGCAGTTATCGCGCTTAATGCGCGCCTTGAGGATTGCTCGAAGAATGGAGGTATAATTGAGGACTGTCGTGCTTGTTTGCATTCTATTGCTGATGTTCAAGTGAGATATGTCCCACGAGAAGTAAATGGTGTGACTCGTCAACTTTCTCACCTTGCCAGTTGTTCTAATTTAGACGAGTTTTGGAGTGAGGAGATACATGTGATTATCCAGAATATTCTCTTTGAGGATAATTATAATATAAATTATGTAGCGCTGAGTGAAAGTTTATTGTCCTCTCCGTCGCAAGTTCCATTAATTAATACAAATAATAGACGGGGGTAGCTGTTACCGGTCCAATTTTAAAAAAAAAACGTTTGTTAACCAAATTTCCACCTTAAAGTCTATCATTCATTTATTTATTTTATATTCTGACACATATAACATAATTTTATAATTTCGACATTTTAATTATCTGTAATCAATAATGCTCATCATATATTTTTTTCAAACCCTAACTCCAAAATTTCGGAGCGAGATGATATTACACTACTACAAAAAGTGCTTTATACAATGCTAATAACACAATGAGTTTAAAAATGTGTTATGTGATAGTGAAAAAATGGATACCTACTATCATATATCGGTTTGTTCGCACCAACGTTGTGTGTTAGAAATGAAAAATCTATCACATAACAAAAATATACATTTTCGTGGTATGATCGTGATAAAATGAGTGGCATTTTCCCTTCTATTTCTGAAGTCAAAACTATCATAAACATGATTCTTTTGAGCACGTCAACCAACATTATTTCACATAATTATTGTATGTGTTTTCAAATTAAGCTCAAAATATTGGCTTATTCGAATTTCATTCCAAGTTTGAACCATCACACAACGATTATCAAAAACTCACGTTGTATGACAAAAATGTTGGCGGCAACTATTGGATGCCTTTTTGTTTCCCCCAATTTTTACATTTTTATATAAAAGTGCATAGAACACATCGTTGTATCAACACATATTGACGACAACAATTGGATGCCATTTTGTTCCCCCCCCTCCAAATTCATCATTTTCAGACAACGAAAACATATTACTGCGTTGTATGAAGAAAATCTTTGCGGCAACAATTGGATGCCATTTCCCCCCCAAAATTCATTATTTTCACATAACGAAACCATATTACTGTGTTATATGAAGGAAATCTTGGCGACAACAATTGGATGCCATTTTGGTTCCCCTCCAGTCAAAATATTCACACAACACAACATATGAAATTTTGTTGTATGATGCAAACTTTAGTGATGTGTTCAAACAATCACACAACGAAAACTGGCGCATCGTTGTGTGAAGTTTAATGCACTATTTTTTTAAGGGTTTGGGATTTGGGAAATTAAAGTTTAGGGTTTTTTTTGTTTTGTTTTCTTAAGGAATGGTTTAGGGTTTGTTGATATGAATAAAATGATTAGAATAAAAAAAATTCTTAAATGTTAGTGTAATTATTTAACTTATATAAGTTTGTACAAATTTAAAGGTAAAAAATAGAGTTGGCGGTCCAGATTTGATCATGTTCTTTTTCAATGGTGAGATCACATCGAATAATCTATGAAAGTACTTATATAACCTTTTGTATATTTTGCTCATTTCCTATGGGAATAGTAGCTAAATAATTTTTTATCAAGTTTTTTTTACATTATGAGATAGAAATAAATCCCATGAGATTGTGTGTATAAAGTTTGGTCTCAAATTATTTTTTACAGAGTGAGATATTACTTTTTAGTTGTAAGGGCATTGTGGCCATAATTGTTGGACACACGGATCGAGTGCTCATTGAGGTCAAAAAATTCTCAATTTTTTACAATATGCTTAGATAATTTTGATTGTCACATCTAACGGTCAGTTTTACAAATTTATTACTAATTCATGATTAAGTATCACAAAGGTTTGTATTTCCATATAATTAATCAACAAAGTCAACAACACCAGTTGCCACGTAGTGAATTTAAGCAATACGAGAAATCAAAATGCTCTAATGAGAAATGTCATTATACATGTGTGTTCACCTTTTAGTAATAGACAACTTTACAAAAAAATTAGCTCCATTGGTGTTCTTTTAGGTGCGGGTCGATGAAGTCAAACAATATTTGTTAAAGACTTGTATACCCTTTTTTATATTATGCTCATTTTCCTGTAGGAGGAATAGCTAAATACGTTTTTTTGGTCAAGGTTTTTTTACATTATGAGATATAATTAAATCCCACGAGATTGTATGTACAAGGTTTGGTCTCATATTATTTTTTTATGGAGTTGAAAATTACGTTTTAGTTGTAAGGGCACTATGGCCATAATTTTTGGACACGGATCGAGGGCTTATTGAAGTCGAAAAATTCTTAATTTTTTACAATATGCTTAGATCATTTTGATTGTTGCATCTAATGGTTGATTTTACAAATTTATTATTAATTCATGATTGAGTATCACAAAGATTTACATTTTCATTTAACCAATAAACAAAGTCAACAACACTAGTAGTCATATAGTGAATTTGAGTAATAAGAGAAATCGAAATAGTCCAACGAGGAATGCCATTATACATGTGCATTCATCTTATAGGAATAGGCAGTGTTGGAAAAATTTAGCCTCGTCGAAGTCCTTTTAGGTGCGGGTAAATGAAGTCAAACAATATTTGTGAAAGACTATATACATTTTTTTATATATTTTGTTCATTTTCTATGGGAGGAGTAGCTAAATAATTTTTTTTGTCAATTTTTTTTCACATAATGAGATAGAAATGAATCTCACGAGAATATGTGCGCTAAATTTGGTTTCAAATTATTTTTGACGGAACAGAAAATTAAGTTTTAGTCGTAAGGTCATTAGCTAGCGTCACAATTATTTGGTGCACGGATCAAGGTCGATTTGAAAAAAAAAATTCTAAATTTTGTGATAACGTCACACATCCACCAGGCAGTAATATGTATTTTTTGACAGCATGTAGTAATATGTATTTTTAATACAAAACCAGAAGTCGTCCGATCCCATACCCTTATGTTGCCATTTTAATTCAATCAATTAATACTAGGATCCAATACAAAATAAGGAACCAAAGCTGGTAAAAGGAAATCAATCCACGTACTAATTCTTCAATCAATCATTTAATTGATGGATTAAAAATTTATATACACGGGATAGGAATCAGAGTCGTGATCAGTTGAAGTTACTGGAGAAGTAAAATGAATAATACTTCTGATGATGCGACTGAGAATTCGAAATTGGACTCTAGAATTTGCTGCTTGAGAGAGTTGATGCTCCATCCTCACTATTGAAGTTGCTTCTGTATGTTCCTCTAACAGTTCAGCTATTATGCCTACTCTTATCATTTTACAAACTAAATTTTCAAAACCCTCTTTGAAATTAAGTAGGCACTTTGTTTGTATTATACTGCCTTTATATTTGTTGTAACACAGAGGGTGTAATCTTTAACAGGCAGTACATCGGATTATGAATGTGAGATATCCATGTGAGATTAATCCATATGGATACGATATTTTGTACTTCAGTCGCATCTTTTAACATATTTATGCGTGCAATCAAATTCAGATTACGATTTACTAAGAAGAGTTTGATATGTTTCCTTGTATACAGATGCAATAATCAGATACATTTTATTCACATTCCATGCTTAACTTATACCATCGGTTTGTTGTGTGAAAGGTATATGTGTTACCAATTGTGCTTGATATGTTTCCTTGTATAGAGATGCAATAATCAATTACAATTCAATTAATTTACGCCAAGTGGTGTCGAAATTTGTCATCAGTTGTATTGAAGACATTAGATTCATTGTTGGTGAGCTAAAGATGTTAGATTCCATCATGTCTTTCGGGAAACTAATTTGTAAAAACCGATAAGCTTGCCGATTAGGCTCGATCATCTTCATCTATGTGATCACATGATGTTTACTGATTAGCAGTGATTTTAGCACTTCCTATTTTATGATCTGCACTCCCACTACACCTTTTTTTATCCAACTTTCCAATTTTACCCCTTCACTTCATCTTTGTGCATGTTTCCCTCTTGAGATTCGACTTCCCGGCCAATTTTGAAGGAGAGAAATTGGCCAGCTATACGGAGGCTTGACAAGTAAAAAAATACACATAATTTGAGCTAAGAGAAGGATAACAACGCAAATTAGTTGACAAAATCCATCGAAATCACAAAACTCGTCACGCACAACCCTGCCATGATAAGTGAGTGACCTTTTCCTGAGATATTTTTCGAAAATTGAGTTCATCTATTTGTCTAATGTATGGATTAGTTAGTGGTAAAAACTGGAAACCGACATGCTGAATATGGCGATTTCCTCTATTTTATCTCCACGCAGAAGAAGAGCAAAAACACTCTCTGTGACACTCAAAATCTAACCAAGCCACAAATACAATGGATGAATTCCCCAATAAAACGGTGCTGAGCGTCTATAGCATGAAAGGGTGTTATGCTTTCCGCAGCTCAATTTTTTTTTCCTCATAAATGATCCAAATGACGATGAAGAGAGAAATTAGGAGCACCGGAGACTTATTATGCAAACGTAAGCGAGGATACATGATCGAATTACAAAATGAACTGAATACAAATGCCTTGGCTGTGGAGTAAACCATCTCCCAACCCAGACTCATGGTCCTCTTAGAAAACGAGCGTCTGCTAAAGTGAAGGGATAGAATTGGAAAGTCATAAAACAGAGGTGTAGTGGGAGTGCAGACTTTAAAATAGGGAGTGTTAAAATCAGTGCTCTTATACTCTGAAGTATCTCGTTCTTTTTTAGTCTTGATGGCGGTTACTTAAGAAGCTTCTATTATTTATTCGTCGAAATTTGTTACTGACACCGCCAAATAGACCGCCTGAAAGCCCCGTCACGTGACCACGTGGGCGCCCCGCCCGACTCTGTTGCCTCAAATTAGAGCACATTCAAAACCCACGAAGAAAGCGGCGGCCCAAATTGTTGGAGCCTCACTCACTCATTCCCAGTCCCAAAAAAACAAATACTAATCCACGATCAGAGTCTCTGCAGCTCCCTCGTCCGATTTTAGAAAACGACGCCATAATACGTCACCTCATCCCACGGTCGTCCACCGCCACCACTAGAGTCGCCTCATCATCTTCATCATTGTCGTCGAAGCCGAGAGTAGCCGGCGACGCCACCGAGGCCGCCGCCGCCGACCCGACTCGACCCGCCGCGGCGTACGCGGTCCTGCCGGCGACGAAGCCCGGCGATAAGCCGAGGGTGGTGGTGCTGGGGACGGGTTCGGCTGGGTGTTGGCTCATGAAAGGCCTCGATACGAAGCTCTACGACGTCGTTTGCGTCTCGCCGAGGAATCACATGGTCTTCACGCCGCTGCTGGCTTCCACGTGTGTAGGGACTCTCGAGTTTAGGTCGGTTGCCGAGCCCATCGGGCGGATCCAACCCGCTATTTCGACCCAACCCGGCTCCTATTTCTTTCTCTCCAATTGTATTGGACTTGATACGGATAAGAATATGGTGAGGTTTTTCGTTATTGTAGTATCCGTGTATAAATGTGCTTATGAATTTCAATATGAGATTAATCAGAGTATGACATGTGTTAGATTGCTATTGAATTGAAGTTTATCTTTTTGTGATGATGGAGAATGTGAGCTAATAACTCTTATCAGTTCTTGAAATTAGAGTTGCTGGATGTTAGTGAACAGGTGCTATATCAGTTACAGAAGTAGCTATCTATTTATGGTCCGTAAAGTTTGAAGCTTTTTTTTCAGATGAAGGATGACATTTGTCATTCTCATTCAATTGAACTTTGTCATTTTTTAATTTTTTTTTTTGAAACAAAACTTTGTCATTTTCTTGATGGGAAAAAAGTGTGGTTCTTTACTCTTATGTCAGTGTTATATTGGATATATATGTTTTGAGATTTGAGAGTGGTGTCTTGATTGCATGGATTTTGATTTTTGGGGAATTGAAGGTGCAATGCGAGATTGTTACTGATGGAGCCGTGGAAATTTGAAATTGCTTAAGACAAGCTGGTGATTGCGCTTGGTGCACAGCCCACGACTTTCGGAATACGTGGTGTAGATGTACATGCTGTTTTTCTTCGTGAAGTCTACCATGCCCAGGAAATCCGTAGGAAGCTGCTCCTGAACTTGATGATGTCGGATGTGCCGGGTATGTTACTGAAGTTAAATTATATTTTCAGGAGAGAAGGCGATATCTGTCGCATGTATTCTGTATTTCATCATAGATTTGGCAGGTGTTTCCGAGGAAGAGAAAAGCAGACTCCTACATTGTGTTGTAGTAGGAGGTGGTCCCACTGGAGTCGAGTTCAGTGGCGAACTTAGTGACTTTATTCAGAATGATGTTCGTCAAAGATTACATTCATGTGACCTTGATTGAGGTGTGTTCAGCAAAGCTTATGTTACTTGTTTGATGAACATTGTTGCTAATAAATAGTCCTTCAAAAGATTTGAAAAAAAATAATAGAAGTGTCTAAAAGGTCCTACCGGGAGTTGAACCCAGGTTGCTGGATTCAAAGTCCAGAGAATGCTTACCACTACACCATAGAACCATGTTGCTGTCTAACCATGTTGGACAGAAAATAGAGTTGATACAAAAGAGATAACTGTCGCAGGTCAATTAATTCGGAAGTTAACTGACCATTTCAGACTTGCCAATAATGTTGGAAAGATAATATGGTAATTCATTTATGTTATCGTCCTCACAGGCTAACGAGATATTATCTTCATTTGATGATCGCCTGCGGCACTATGCTACGAACCAGTTAACAAAGGTAAGATCCTGGTATTATGCTTGTTGTAGACATCGACTTGATAGTGCAGTGTCCTCTAATCATGAAGGCTGGTCGAATTTATGATGAACATAGTTCTTCAGAAATTGGTCAAATACTATTGAACATGTGGTTAAAGGAAATAAATGCTAATAATGACAATGGAATGGTAAACCCATCCGATTAATGGAAGATGTTACTATTCACTACATGGTTTTCCTCAGTCAGGAGTTCGCCTTGTTCGTGGAATTGTCAAGGATATCAAAGATAAGACCATAGTTCTTAACGATGGCACAGAGGTCCCTTATGGGCTGTTGGTGTGGTCTACTGGTGTTGGTCCATCATCTTTTGTAAAATCTTTGCAACTTCCAAAAGCTCCTGGTGGAAGGTACATTCACTTTCAAGTCCTGTTAATTAAGAGAATTTGTTTTCCTCTCCGTTTTAGTTAGGCTCTTCATTCCATTTTGACTCTCTGTTTGACTGCACAAGTCGCTATTTTTTTTCCTTATAAATTGGCATACATCTGCCATACAAAGGGGTTTTAAAAAACAGTTCCTCTGATTACAGGATTGGTGTTGATGAGTGGCTATGCGTGCCGTCAGTGCAGGATGTGTTTTCTATAAGTGATTGCAGCGGTTTTCTTGAAAGTACTGGAAATCAGTCCTACCAGCGTTGGTCCAGGTTCGGAATAAGTTCGAGAGTAACTTTTGCTGATCTAGTATATAAATTGTTTTTGCCTGGATGAGCATATCTGACTTTTTGCACTTGCATGAGTATTGTAAAAGTCCACAATCTGTATGTCAACGAAGGTCCGTTGTATCAACTCCTTGAGTTCTAGATAAGCTATGATAGTAAACAATTACTCGCTAAACCGGCAACCTATATACAGTAGAAGGTGTCTTCTGTTAAGAGATGATTAAAAAAGTTAGAAGACTTGTGGTGTATAGTATTGTTTCATGCTGCTGGACTTAAAATATATCTATTTTGTACATGTAAAGGTTGCAGAGAGAGAAGGAAAATATCTGGCGAAGTTACTGAACAAAATTGCTGAAACTGGCGGAGGGCATGCCAACTGTGCAAAAGAATATGTATGCAAGGAACCATTTGTGTACAAGCATTTGGGTAGCATGGCAACTGTTGAGAGATACAAAGCTCTTGTGGACCTGAGACAAAGCAAGGTCAATTGCAAGTCACTTCTTCCAACTCATCCCTTCTGAGCTTTTAAAGCTTAATTACTGATGTGTGTAATGTAAATATGTGTCTGCGGGAAGCAAAAGGTTTATCTTTGGCTGGGTTCACCAGTTGGTTTATTTGGTGCTCAGCATATTTAACCAGAGTTGTAAGCTGGAGGAATTGGTTTTATGTGGTGATTAACTGGCTGACAACTTTAGTGTTTGGACGTGATATAAGCAGAATTTAGATTATGACAAAGAAAAAAATCTACACACACATATATATACATATATATGTATAATATATGTTTATTAACTTTCCATATTTCGGTCTGGGCAAAGGAAGCAAGTGCTTGACTTGTGGCCCTAAGAATACTATTAAATCAGCATTCATGTATAGGTCAGTGTTTATGAATTCTTCTTTACTGAGCCAATATATTGCAAAAAAAATGTCTTCTTTTTAATGAAAAATGTGTATTAATCAGTTTATATATTGCATTACAAAAGAAAGAATAAAATATTGCCCTTTCAAGAAAATTCAGGTAGGGACATTGTGAGTGAATATAAATTTTATGTTGAAGTTGATCGAGGTTAGTAATAAAATATTTCCCTTCCAAGAAAATTCAGATAGGGACATTGTGAGTGAATATAAATTTTATGTTGAAGTTGATCAAGGTGAGTGAACTAGTGATGTATTTATTGTATGTTAGGTTTCAGTGCTAGAAATTAGGAAATGTAGAGTTTCCTTTAGAATGCAACTGATGGAGCTGATTGTTCTCAAGTATGTTAGTTTTGAGCTTACTCATTTGGAGCTTCACCACTTATGGTCAAGATAATGTAGAGCTTGGTATGTTATTTTTCTTGTTTGACTCTAATATGCTCAGAAAATCAGTCTGAAGCCGCTCCAGAATTTGATGATTTCGGACTTTGCAGGTAAGATTCATATGACCTAAAATTTGTAGTTAATAAAATGACAAGAGGTCTCAGTTAAAGTTCTTAATTTTGCCATTAGTTTGCCGAGGCATTTGAGGGAACGATTAAGCTCACTCCTACTCTGTATTT
Organism: Geum urbanum; assembly: GCA_946800695.1. Classification (NCBI taxonomy): domain Eukaryota; kingdom Viridiplantae; phylum Streptophyta; class Magnoliopsida; order Rosales; family Rosaceae; genus Geum; species Geum urbanum. The sequence goes on from OX327006.1 coordinate 7,285,149, forward strand.
CTGTAGCAGGTGGTCTGACGGGGCATCAGGTTTGCAGCTAACTTAGCGGCCTTGTTGAGAGAGATGTTCGTCAAAGATTTATTCATATTACCTTGAATAAGGTTTGTCCACTGGAACTTTTGCCGTAAGATTCTACAATTAATTTCAATATTTACTCCCTAGTCCTTGCAAATAATTTGAAATAAGATCAGTCAAGGAAAGGTCATACCGGGACTCGAATCCAAGTCGCTGGATTCAAAGTCCACAGAGCTTACCACTGCACCAAAGAACCATGTTGTCTAGCCTTCTTGAAAAGACCATTAAATATATATGTAGCCATGCAAAAGTCAAGCTGTTAACAGCGTCAGAATTTAGGTTTACCATTTCAAACATATCAGTTAGCTCAGTTGTTTGATACTTCAGCTATCCTGTGTTATTGAAACTGTGTATTTAAGCTATATAACGTATTAAAAACTTTTTAGAGATGGCCGGGTATGAAGCTTGTGATAGTATATGATTTTTGTGTCAGTGCGTGTTATGTTACGATGTTTCTGATAACTCAGTGTCTTTGGTCAGGATTGGTGTTGATGAGGGCATATGTGTCCCTTGTGTGCAGGATGCGGTTTCTATTGGTGATTGCAGTGATCTTCTCGAAAGGTTAGGAATATCTTTCTACGAATATATTGTACTCAAGTTATGAGATTGAAGTTTTTTTTAGCAAAAAAGGAATGAAAGGTCCTACTGGGAGTCAAACCCAGGTTACTGGATTCAGAGTCCAGATTGCTGACTACTACACCATAGAACATTGTTTGTATATATCCTTTTCTGAATAATAAGTAGATATAAATCATATAATGAATGAGGTCCACACAGTTTTAGCTGTCAACAGATGCTGTGTAGTTGGAAAATAGGTTACCATTCCAAACTTTACCTGAACTGTTTGTGACTACAGGTATCCTGTGTATAACCCAAGCTTTCAATGCTAAAAAAGCAAACCAACTTTGCACACGTTTTAGGCTTAATTTTTTTTTGTAAACACTGAACAATGTCAATAATACTGTCTTATTCTTGACTGCTAATTTACTTCTGAAGTTAAATAGTTAAGTTTTTGATTATTTTTGTGTTGCTCTGTCCTTGGTGTTGTTATTGTGTGTTTGATATTTATGTACCATCATTACTCTAATAAAACAAAAAACATACAGAACAGTTCAGTATTTGTCCTTTGTGAATAGATTTTATTTTGTTGGTTTTGTTGGCATTAAAATTTGTTTCCAATGGTATTGTCTTATAAGTTGAATAGTCAGGCAAGCACTGAAAATGTATGAGAAGAAAAAAAACAATAGTATGATAGGTCCTACCGGGAGTCGAACCCTGGTCGCTGGATTCAAAGTCCAGAGTGCTTACCACTACACCATAGAACCATGCTGTTGTCTAGCCTTCTACATAAGACCATCACATACAAATGTAATCATGCTAATACTTGAGCTGTCAACAGTGTAAGAATTTAGGTTTACCATTTCATACCTAGAAGTTTGCAGTTGTTTGATACTTTAGCTGTCCCATCTCATAGATACTGTGAGTTGGTATTGTTATGCATTAAAATTTGTTTTCAATGGTATTGTCTTGTGTATATTGAATGGTCGGGCAGGCACTATTTTTTGAGAAAATGTATGCAAAAAAAAAGAAAAAAAGAAGAAAGAAAGGTCCTACCGGGAGTCGAACCCAGGTCGCTGGATTCAAAGTCCAGTATGCTTACCACTACATAGAACCATTTTGTTGTCTAGCATTCTACAAAAGATCATCACATATAAATGTACTCATGCAAAATTAGGTTTATTATTTCATACATAACAGTTTGCCAGTTGTTTGGTACTTTAGCTCCCATCTCATAACAAATGTGAGACAATATTGTTGTGCATGAAAATTTGCTTCCAATGGTATCATATTATATGTTGCATATTCAGGCAAGCACTGGTTTTTGAGAAAATGTATGAGAAGAAAAAACAGTAGGATGAAAGGTCCTACCGGGAGTCGAACCCAGGTCACTGGATTCAGAGTCCAGAGTGCTTACCACCACCCAACGATGTTGTTGTCTAGCCTTCTACAAAAGAATTTAGGTTTACCATTTCATAAATAGCAGTTCGCAAAGTCTTCTAAAAAAAGTTGTGTAGTTAAGCTATGTAGCGGGTATGAAGCTCGTGGTAGTCAAATATTTGAGTGTGCAACCCATTCTTATGCCAGATCCGCAAAAATGTCTTAGATCTGGCACTCCCTCGAGAACAAAATTTTGTTTGCAAAAAACATGTTTTTTTTTTTGACGATTTCCATTCTATTGCGTTCTGTTTAAATGGCTTAATAGTGAATGATGCTTATAAAAGGATGTACCATGTTAGGATGATCCTGATAACTCAAATCCGCTGGTTCAGGATTGATGTTGATGAGTGGCTATGCGTCTCTTGCGTGTTGGATATGGTGTCTATTGGTGATTGCAATGGTTTCTTGAAAGGTTTGGATTTTCTTTCTAAGAATAAATTGTGCTCATCATATCATTTATAGACTTGGAAAGTGTATTTTGTAAAATTGTGATTTGTGTATTGATGAAGATTGCAAGTTAGATGTCAGCATGATCCATTTTCATTGGCTAATAAAGGAATAATCGTATGACATAACTAGTGACATTCCCCTAGGAAAGATTATATGTATGTTACCTTGATGAAGGGTTTGTCCATTAAAGCTTAAGTTATTTGATACAAGCTTTTCTAACAAAAAAAGGAATGAGAGGTCCTACTGGGAGTCGAACCCAGGTTACTGGATTCAGAGTCCAGGGTGCTATCCACTACACCATAGAACTTTATTTGTGTCCATCATTTTCCAAAAGTAACTTTATATAATAACTGGACCACCTACCTTCCAAGTTCCAACTTTGCTGTCCGCTTAAAGTTGGAAAATTTGGACTATCTTTTTGATCTAGTGTCTCTGATTCAGTATTGGTGTTGATGAGTGGCTATGTATCCCTTGTGTTGTTGCATGAATGTGTTCCGCTCTGGTGATTCCGGTGGTTCTTTGTATAAGGTTATCAATTTCTTGAAGCTTGACTTGTGCTCATTTACTATTTCACTTGTTTTAGGCTTTAAAACATGTTATATCCGTTGAATGATTTCTCGGTCTGTGTTTTGTGTTTTGTTGAAGTTCATGCGTCAGCATGCTTGGTTTCATTGACAGCTATATTGAATCTTTAGATTAAAAAAGAGGAATAGAAGGTCCTACCGGGAGTCGAACCCAGGTCGCTGGATTCAAAGTCCAGAGTGCTAACCACTACACCATAGAACCATGCTGTTCGTAGTTTTCTACTGAAATCATTAGATGTAGGCAGCACATGAAAAACCTTTACCTGTCTATGGTTTGTTGGTATAAATTATCATTCAAAGCTAGCAACTTCAATGCATAATTAGATTACCATATTGGCACCATAATTAGTTTAAATTTAGCTCTGGGTAGAAACTATGAGTAGAAATGTGTATGTGGTTTTAAAACTTTAATGCAACTTTGATATTTGAAGGAAATTATATTATGAAACAGTTCTAGTAATCTTTCTGTTGCTTCTCAGGTGTAGTGATTTTGAGTTTGATCTTTATGTCACTTTTAGTAGCTTTATTGCTTAACCGCATAAGAGACATACTTAACATTTTGGAAGATACTGTTACTTCGTTTTCTCGTGCGAACGGATTTAGTTCTTTCTATTACTGTTACAAATTTAGATTCTCTGTACCAAATGCTGTTGTAATTCTTTTGATGTTTCACGAAACCACCACGACTGAAATTAATAAAAAAAATAGAATTAATAATTCCACCTGGAATTGAACTCAGGTCACTGGATTCAAAATCCAGAGTGCTAACCACTAAGCCATAGAGCTGTGTTGCTGCATAGCCTGTTATGGAAGGTTGCTAAATACAAGTACAGTAACATTTATGTGACAGTTTAGAGGGCTAGTGCCATTGTGTGGTAGATCAGAATTTCAGATGCACCCAAAATTTTGAAGTAAATATGTTAACTTATTATGCTCTGTTACCATTATAAGGCTATTGTTGAACTTTACCTGTCCGAGTATGTTGTAGCTCTACCAACAGTGGCACTTTAGCTATCCTGTGTGTTTATACTCTGCATGCACCTAATACACTCACAATTTTGTTGTTAGCTTCCTAGTTTTGATTGGTAATACACGTTGTGAAGTTAAATGAAGAGATCTGTTATGTTTGTCTTGCTTTGCACCATTGTTGTTATTGTGCCCTTAATTTTCAGGCTGGTTTCAATTCACTTGCCTGCTACTACTGGAATTGCTTTTGCTTTCAATTTGTCTGACTACCAATATGTATTAATAGAACTATGAAAATAGTTGATGACAGTTTTCAATACTGCTAATCTCACATGTGAAGTTAAGAAAAGAATAAAACTTTCTGTTGCTTTGTAGTTTGTATCTATGTGGACAGATTTTGTCTTGCGTAGTTCTATGATGGAAATTTCGTGTGCCAAAAGATCTGGTAGTGTCTCATATGTAGAATATTCATGCAAGCACTAATCTTTCTCAAACAAGCAAAAGAAAACTATAAAGGTCCTACCGGGAGTTGAACCCAGGTCGCTGGATTCAAAGTCCAGAGTGCTAACCACTACACCATAGAACCGTGTTGTTATGTAGGACCCTTAGAGAAAGTTATAAGATACAAATGCAGACCATGCAAGGACCTTGATGTATAGATAGTTTGGGGTAATGAGAAAATAGTCTGATGCTGTAGTAGTTGGTGGTTTGTTGGTCTCTAGCCTTTCAAAAGGACATTGGACAGAATATATGTGGTAGCTATTAACATTTTCTTGTCGTGAGAAATTTTATAACCTGGTTTCTCTGATTCAGGATTGGTCTTGATGAGTGGCTACGTAGCTCCTGAATGTTTGATGTGTTTTATTTTTGTAACATCTTATAAGGTTAGAAGTTTTTGAGAGCATATTTAATCCTCTGAAAAAAGGGGTAAAAATAAGAAGAAAGGACGTTGGGGATGTTAGGTCCTCGTTGTTGTCATTCAAGTTTAGAGTGACCACTAATACGACCATGTTTTTGCCTAGCCTTTTCACAAAGGAATTTTCTTTTTCTTTATTTCTTGAGGTATGTATGAAGTTCAATTGAAAACTTTAGCTGTCAACAGTTGGTACAGTGGTGAATTCAATATTCGGAACTGTTCGATAGACTGTATATCATAAGCAAATCATTATTAATGTTTTTCTCTTTACAAATTGTGATAATATTGTCATTTGATTATACCCTGTTATTTACCTTGGTAATCTTGATGCACTGCCTATCCAAATTGATGGCTCCTCATATTCACTGTGAAAGAATACAGTTATACACCTCTGTTTTGTCAATTATAGCTATGTTGTTAGATAGTACTATGTGGAATAATCTTGAAAAAGAAAGAGGAATTGAAGGTCCTACCGGGAGTCGAACCCAGGTCGCTGGATTCAAAGTCCAGAGTGCTTACCACTACACCATAGAACCATGTTGTTGTCTAACTTCTAACAAAAGTCAAGAGTATTCCAATAGTTAGCTCTGAATTGTTTATATATTTGCAAACTAAATTTCATTGTTCTTTATAGTATTTCATTATTTACATGTTCTTTTTTCTTCTATGCTTTCTTAATAAAAATTAAGTTTCTTCCAAAAATTAGTTAGCTCCCAATTGTTTATTGTATTTGGAAACTAGACGACAATTCCAATGTTGCCAAATGTATGCTAGTGGATTAAAACCTACCTAAGTTATGTTGTTAAGAAGCTTCAAATTGCTACTTCCACATTTGGAAGTTAGAGAACGTCTGTTTTGTATTGTGCTAATAATGTTGGGATATTCTTTGTTTTAACATTTTGATCATGACTTTCGAGTGTGCTCAGTTACCCTGAGTGAACCAATATTGTCTTCTTCAGTATGGTTTTGGAATTTGAAGTTTGTTTGCAAAGTTGATTTATGAATTGATATTTTTGCAGGTGCCAAATCCTTGCATAAAAAGTTCAAGAAAAAAAAGAAATGAAAGGTCCTACCGGGAGTCGAACCCAGGTCGCTGGATTCAAAGTCCAGAGTGCTAACCACTACACCATAGAACCATGTTGATATTCAGCCTCTTACAAGATAAGTTAGATATATAGTCCCATGCAACAACTTTAGCTGTATTTAGTTTTTTGAAAAGTATGAGAATTCTCAAGACTCAAAGAGAGTTCAGTCATGTTCTTTGCTTCATAAAAGAAGATATTGTCGTCATTTGAAGATTTCTTGTGGTCGTGCTCCATGAAACAGTTTAGGAAGATTTAGAGGTAGTCAGTCTACTGTTATCTGGTTTTATTTCTTATGAATTCAGTAGCTATTCTCTTCCTGTAATATATATTTTTTTGCTCTAGACGTTTAATAGTCTTTGTATGATCTCTTTCTTACAGGTAGGCAAAATGAATCTACTAAAGCTCCAGAGTAGTTAGGACTTGTTATTTCTGTTGATAATATCCACTGGAAATGCTTGTTAGTTGGGTTTTACTCAGCCAGGACATTGCATGTCTCTGGGATAGTCAAGAGTTTCAAATTAAGAAGATAAATTCTAATGATCACAGGTGCTTTTGGGGTGTTGGAACTTTGTGTCTTACACTGATGCCAGCCGGCTTTCTTCTGCTTCCTGATACATTCCACATGTTCTTATTGAGGGTTAATTGTTTGTCTGGATGTGGCCTTATGTGATTTGCTCTATTGTACATCTCACAATCCCATTGGTGAAACTGCTCCCGTTCATCATCTCTCTTTGTATCCAATGGTTCAAGATTTCCATTCTTGTCCTGGAGTCAGTTCATTAAGTATGTGCTACGGAAGATGAACTAGTCTGATCTCAACAAAAACATATTCTCAGGGTTGTTAATGGCGGGTGACAAAGTTCCTTCCCTGCATGACATTTTAACAATTGATGATTGCAGAGATTTTCTGGTAATCAGCAGTTCTGTTGTTTTGAAGGTTGCGGAGCCAAGGAATGTGTCCGGGCGTGTTTGTGCACAGGTTTGGTGAAGTGGGTGTAAGACATGCCAAATTGTCAATGGTGCAAAGAATCCTGCGTGTGGATCCTTTTTGTCTAAATGGAAAATATGGACCTTACTCTTTAGCCAGCAAGGGGAAGCTCATCCGGCTCAAATGCTCAACATGCAGAGCGAAAAAGCTTTCCTGAGTCGGTAGCTGGCCAATAGGATCTACAGGACTTGATGTTTCGACGTGAATAAACTGGAACTTTGGATGTTTAGTGTTAGTCTATTAGATTATCATATCATTTTATACGTATTTGATTTGGGCATCTCAGACTCCCACGTTTGGAAATAACAGTTAAATTCAACTTACACTTGCATAATGCTTCATCCGAAAGTTATTGGGATTAGTCTTCGAGGTCTTTAGGCTAATGAAACTGTGTACAGAGGCCAGCCTTTGAATTATGAATACAGGTGCGAAAAATACAGCTTAAACCTCCACGCCACCCTACTCAGAGAAACTAGACCGTCAAGATATGATACTAACGGAGGTGACAGAAACACCATTTATCGGAGGCGATACTATAACGAGGATAATGAAACTGTAGTAATAATGAGTAAGAGATTTACCTATTTCAGATCCAATCACACATAGTACACTAGTTTTCAGCAGTCCGCTGTTTCCCGTACAATATAGATGATTAACCAATCTAGAAAATTCCCACTTAAATAAACTCATGAGACTGCATTATAGGTTTTTTAAAATTCTAAGACTGCATACATTGAAGGAAGACTAGCTCCATAGATCTCTAGTCCGATCACTTATAATCCTTGCATTGACCAACTTCCTGCCAATAGCATCTCTTAGTTCAATCTCTCCTGGAAATCGTCCCTCTTGCAGCTTGGAAAAAACCTGCAAGGAAGAGGAGCACATAAGCTTAATGGAAAGGAGTACCTAAATGTTATTTAGGTCAAAGTAAACATATGATTGAAGATAAAAGGAAGATTCACACACCAACTCATCGTTGAGGGAAACTTCAAAAGCGCCTGTGCTCTCAAGGAAGGACTTGAACGCACTTCCAAGAAGATAAGTGGATGCTATGGTTCCAAACCTATTTGCACGCAAAGAGTAAAACCAAGAGGGTGGTACCATCCCCACCATGGGAAAAAGATGCTCGCCCCCCATTATGAGCCCAAACATACCAAATTGAACAACAGGAACGAATTTGATAAGCACACGTTTTGGTAAAGGTGGGGGATAGTTTGAAAGTACAACTTCAATCCCCGGAAAAGCAGCCTCTATCATTTTGGTCATAGTTACTGCAGTCCCCCTACCAAAAGAAAATCCTCATGTAAGTAAATAAAATGACTCCATCTAATGTGCAGATCATAATCTCTTTTTATTGGTAACTCAACATATGAGAAAAGACCAACTTAGGAAGTGTCAACCCAACATCCTGTATCGGAATTAAGTAGATTACATAGCCTGCTCAATAACAAGTTAACAACCGATGCAGACGAAAAATCAAATAACAAAAATACTTCTAACAGCTCAATTCGAGCCTGATCATCTATAATACTATCAGTACTCCATTGTACAAAATATGGAAGTTAAAACATTCTATCGAGCATGTGTACTTAATTTCGATAAAACTGAAGACACCATCTCGAAACAACAGAAACACATTCCATTCCAGATAACATTAAAATTCAGATCAGAAACAAGAAAAGGACTAGCAAGATAACAATTTGATCATAAAGTAATTCAATTTCTTATTTTGTTTTTATAAATGTGTATACTATTTCAATCAGATCAAACGTAAACGAACACGAGAATTAGAGAAAATTTACTTGTAAGAACAAGAGGTGCAGAAACTAATCTGTACAGTGTTGCCGAGTCCTACGGCGGCGCTCGATTTCTGAAGCTGATCCATAGAGAAAGTCAAACAACGACGACCGGAAGTTAGGTCCTATTTCAATTTGAGAACAAATTGATAGTTACGAAACGAAAGAGCTCGGAGTACCTGTGAAGGGAAGTCTAGGACTCCATTGGGGATTATCGGCGGTGGTTGGTTTTGGAGGTGCTGGTGGTGGTGCGGCGCCTTATGCGGTGGAGGAGGAGACTGTGGCGGAGGCGGCCGTAGAGTGAAGAGGTTGAGAACATCGAAGCAGAAGAGGAAGAGTGGTAACCCTAGTAGAATGATCTGAGCGCGATCCATAGCTTCAGAGCTTTACAGAGAGTGAAAGAGGAGGAGACTTCTGTACTGTTTTGGCTACTTGGACGATTTTGGATGGGGATGTTAGATTCTATGGGGCCTCGAATTCATTTGGGCTCTTAACCAAAAAGAAAGTTCCAGTTGGGCTTATTATCTGGGCCGTGGCCTAATCAATGTTTCTAGCAAAAATTACTATGAAAAGGTTTATCTGTTACCAAGAACAACGAAACGTGCAAAGTGGTTCTACACTTCTACCATGAGTACTTGAGTCCGTCATGTTCTGATGGTTAATGAGTTTCTGGTCAGTCGTGGTCAATTATCATTAGATCTGCATCAAATAAGTGATATTAAATTATCTTTCAACTCTTTATTAATTACCTACTGTTAAATATAGAGATCACAACTGACCACCAAACATGACTCGCACTTGCGTAGAGCACTAATACGCGGAGGTTATTTTTGCATCAATAAACCCAAATATGTGCAGGGCATACGTGCATAGCACGGAATATAAAGCAAGTTGAAAACAAGTTGTTCATGGCACTCAAGGTTCACTCGCAATAAGCTTCTACTGGGTCTATGACTAGACACTGAGTTGCGTCACCAACAACAGTGAGGAGAGAAAATGCACCCGTAAGCTCCACTGACTCTGAAACTTCAGGAATTGAGTTGCGTCACCAACAATAAGAAAGGAAAATGCATATATAACGCGACTCACATATGCATAATATATTTATGAATGCAAAACGATATTTTGACATATGAAGATATCAGCTCCACGTACAATAAGTTGTCATGTAAGATGTATGATCGAAATAGTTGATAAAAGTGAAGACGATAAAAATGGACAACGACGTGATTGAACAAAAGCTGTCGAAACATATTCCACGCATAAGACTGTACTTGTACTGTTTATATGGCAGATTTTTATTAGCTTAAACTTAACAAAAATTTAAATTTTTTGGATAAAACATAATAAAGACAAAGTTACATTTCTCTTTTACCCTTATTTTTATAAACAATATACTTGTACTACCGTGTATAGAATAATTTTCCGAGACCGCTCAAAGAGTCACACTCATCATGAATTGGACCTTTATTCAAGTTACGTACCGGTCATCTTCCACAATCCCGGCCCTCGATCAATTCAAGGCCTCAGGTTGAAGAATGCGACCAACTCAACTAGTCCGACCAGCAGAGTACAAAGTCAAGAATGATAGAGAGAAAGCTAGGTTTGAATGATCATCGAGAAGAAAATACTGAGTCAAGAACCATAACCAGTCTCCGGTAGCTTCAAGCACGTCAATGTCATATTGGCAACACCAAAGACATGCACAACATGGCCTATAGGATTATAACGTACTTTTATTAGTTCGCGTACAATTTTGCATAGTAAGTTGTCCATAAATGTCATATTCTTTTTGCCATTTTGATCCATTAAACTAGAAGAGAATGGTCGAGTAAAGTTGAAGTACTTCGCGCTAAACATTGTGAGAACTAAATTAAGCACTAGTTTAATAATTTAGCAAAGGAGAAACTGAGAAAGGCAGAAAGCTATTGAAGGATAAACCGTCTCGATCAGTTGAAAAAGTCCAAAACACAACGCGTGAGTGATATGATGAAAGCAAGCTAAACATAACTTCGTGACCAGAAAGTAAAATTTGTTATATAAAATCTAATTTTTGGTGCTGTCCTGCATATTCCTGCCTCCCCCCGGTCTGTGGCTAATTTATTATTGTTATTCTCCTCAGGTTAATTAGTAATTAGTTAACTCTCCCACTTCAAATTGAATCAAACTAGCTCGATCATTTCATTTTACTTGCATAGAACTTTCTCCACTCATTCTAGCTACTTGCAACAACTTTAATTCTACATGATCGATCACTTGACACATAAATTGATTTAATTATTTAGTAATTAAGCTAGGTTTGATCTATTATTACTTCTATATCGACAACGGAAGTATGGAACTAGAGAAGCTAGATACTTTTAATTCTTTTCTAGATTATGCATTTAATTAACTTGTATTCAGCTTACGGTTGGTCGAACTATATATACATACGGTAGTCTTCTAGAATAATCTTAAATAGAGTTAATTTGCAGCTCGATCAACGTACTTGTGCCATAATGTTGAAACCCATGTTAGATATGTCAAAATTAATTAAAGAACATCCAGATCTGTCATAATATATAGATGTGGCATGGCAAGACCATTAAGATTGACTGAGGTAGGTGGGTAATGATGATTCTGTTGGGAAGTTAATGACATATTTGAGACATGTTGATCATGACTTTTCAGACAACTTCATTGTTTGTTTTTGACATTTTACATAAAATATCAAAATGTTTTTTTCTTACAAAAAATTCTTCGGTGCAACAAGTCAAGTGTATTTGCACCAGTCATGTGCATGACACATGTATTAACAAAAATGTTAACAACTTTACATTAAATGTTAATTAATAAAATTTGACTCAAACATTTTACTACAGTAAAAATAAAATAAAATACACTTTCTCTCTCTCTCTGCTACCAGAATACCTGCCTTAGACGACGAAACGGATTCATCGTCTAAGACCAACATTTCGTCGTCTATGAACTTAAACAACGAAGTTTTCGTCAACTAAGATTCGTCGCGATAAATCTTAGACGACGAAAACACACGAAAACTGTGTTTTCGTCGTCTTAAAGTTTCTCACAAGACGAATACAATTTCGTCGTCTAAAAATTCAGACTACAAACATTTTCAATCTTAAACGACGAAATATTTCGTCACAAAAACATATCTTAGATGACGAATATATGAAATTCGACGTCTAAGTCTGAACACCTAGATGACGAAAATAAAACATTACGTCGCCTAGAGTACAGTGTTAAACGATGAAACCGTTATAGTTTTTGTCATCTAATAGAATCATTTAGACGATGAAATAATTTCATTTCGTCGTGTTAAACATTATATTAATAAAAAAATTACAAATTTCAGAAAATAATAATTAATATAAAATTGATTAAAATATCTACATAATAGTTGATCTTTACATTATCTACAAAATAGCCGATATCTATACCGGTGTTTGGACCCCTAACCCAATCCCGCTACCGTCGACATCGTCGTTGTGGTCGTGGTCTAGTGAATGTTGCAATGGCACATGTGAACTGCAAGCAAGCGGTTGTAAGCCCATCTATAACATCATCTCGAATCCGTGCCTCGGTCTCCACCTGGATCTCTCAAAGCCACTTCTTGTACCAATCTCTCTCCTCTAGAAGACGTGCCTCCGCCCGCTCCCTCATCGCTAGAAGATGCGCCTCCGCCTGCTCCTTAGCCTCTTTGATGCGCTCATCGACCCACTTGAACAAGCTTGCGAGGTGGAAGTCGATAACTGGTTCGAATCTCGAACGCCAGCTCGTCCAAGACTCCGAATCTCCTACCCAGGTCGGATTTCAAGCGTCTTCTCATACATCTAAATTTGCGTACGTACGTCCAGTGGAGGGAGCTCTTCGCGAGGATTGTTCGGGTATTGTGCCGCCTTCTTGGTCAATGCCTCCTTAGTGAACTACGTCATCTTCTCCTACAATAAAATAAATAATTAAAAATTAAATTAAACTCGACTAACATGAATAATTCTACCAAAAATTTGACATAATTGTTTCTAAAAATAAAGGCAACCAAAAACCTAAAAACACATAAAATTGAACCATTCTAGCACACAAAATAGCTACAATCTCAATATAGCAACAAATAACTCCATAGTTATATTTCAATGCTCAGTAAACACTATTGTGGCAATCAAACCAACAATGGAAATAAAGTAAATTCCAATCAAACAAACAATGCACATAAAGTAAATTTCACCCGGTCACCATCTACTCTAACTTATGTGCATACCGGGAAGATGATTCTAAGGTTATGTCGCATAAACATTCACAAAAAAAAAATTCATTTCCGTTTGTTTCAAATTTAGTGGTTACTTACAGCATTCAGAATTGCCTTCTCTTCCCTGGGCCTCACGTACGTATCTTTGTACGCGTCTAAGAATGACGTACACCTGCGATTCTCCATATGTTCCATGACCAGGTAGCCGACTGGAGTTGAGCCAGTATGGTGGTTCAGATCCTTATGATCCCGGTTGATCGTGTTCACCTTCGACCTTGTCTATTACAGGAAACATGAAGAAATAATTAAATAATAATAAATTATTCAAATAATAGACTTTCTATTCGATATTTAACACATTACTTTAAAAAATTTGCTCTCGAAGTGCTGGATCAACCATTGCCATTCATCTTCCCGATTCTTGAACTCAGCAGGGGTAGGGGACCCAAACTCTTAATAGACCTTGTGCAATATGTGCTTCGAATCAACATACCTTTTTGTAGCTCGCTCCTCAATGAACATAAACATCTCTGCACTCTCTGGAAAATCAAAATGTACCTACAAAAAATATGAAGAGGCATTAAATATATATATATATATATTATAACTACTAATTATTATATATAATTAAATTTATTTAAATTGAAAGACTCTTACCGAGAGATAGACATACACTTTGTCTCTCTCAGCCTGTGGGAGGTCCTTCCATACCGTCGCCTTCATCGCCACATTGCTCCGTATAGCGGCCCCAATTTGGTGGGTAATCAAGCTACTCAGCTGCTTTGTCAAAGGGCCTCTTGCGAAGTCATGGTATGTAACTTCAATCTTCTTACTTGTCATCTTAACTATTTGAGAAGCTTTGGTCCCCTTACACAACACTCGATGTGTTTCGGGGCCAGTCCTACAACACAAATTACAAATTTGGTAAGCATTTATTGAACACACTTAATCAATTTATAAAGCCATGAAACATTCTAGAGAAGAGATTACCCATGGTGCTACGCCCTTTACGGCGGACACTGATGTACACTTCATCCGCTGAGGGAGTAGATGGTGATGGAGTCGTTAGGGTCAGAATATATACTGACGGAGAACCAGGAAGGTCTTCTCCTTCCTGTGGCTCTTGGGTCGTTTAATCATTTGAAGTGCCACCTCTATTCCTCTAACATAACAATTGAAATGTTGTAAGTCTTGTTTCCTCATGTTGTTTCCTCTTCGAATTCCAACCTGACATCTTCTGCGATATCCAAATACATAAAAAAAAAATTATTTCAGAACCAATTCCTCATGTAAACAATAACGAACTCATTAAAGCCAAACTAACTACAAAATGTCACATACATAAGCACAAACTTATCACATGGCACAAGATTATCACAATGCACAAACTTATCACATTGCTAAACTCACAATGCTAAACTACTCAACCTTTCAAGCAAATACAGTACAAAAAATCACATTTCAAAGCAACGATCTAGACGATAAGTAGCAAAGAAACAACACCAAAAGAATAGTAAACACCAAACACTATGCAGCAAACTTCGCTTGAAATTTTCTTACTTCAATATGTAGTGAAATTCATGTAAAACTAAACCACAAGTAAATCTAAATGCGACAGTGCTTCCATCTATCTATATTCAATACCATCACAGTTGTTAAGTATATAAGCACGAACAAGAACATGAGCAGAATCCAAAATAGCTAAAACAAACTGGGTTTTGATTCAATTTTCAATACTCAGATTCCAAACAAACCAATCACCACCAATATACAAAGCATCACCAGATTGCAATCAAAACCAAAAACACTCACAATGCTAAACTACTCAACCTGTCAAGCATCTCATCACCCTATCCCAAAACACTGAGCACCAATTGAGCTCAAAAACGCAGCACACGTAGACAAAAATCACAATCAAAATGGAACACGATAGCATCACTAGATTTCAATCAAAACCAAATCCATCCAATACCGTTACTCTCACAAAATCCAAATGAACACTGAACCCTAGCTACCTCATAACCAATTTAGAGCTCTAGATTGTCAATAAAATAAACCTATTTCGAGAAACTAAGAAAAAATATCAAAAAATTTCGAGAGGGAGGTTTACCTTGGTCACAGCGGTGGCGATGACAGTGAGGGTGAGGTGGCGGTGTTGGCGTTCGGCGATTAGCGACGATGTTGGCTCAGGGGTGAGAGAGAGCGATGAGAGAATTAGGGATTAAGATCGAAAGAATTGGGAATAAGATCAAAAGAATCGAATTTATTAACGAACACTTAGACGACAAAATATTTTCGTCGTCTAGGTAAAATAATTTTGTTGCCTAATATTATTTAAAATTCCCCCCAAAATGGTGCAAAAAATTATCGTCAAATATTTTGGTGTTAGACGACGAAATTAAATTTTTTTGTCGTCTAAGAATTAGGTTTTGCGGGCTTAGGCGACGAAAAAGTAAAAATTTCGTCGCCCAAGTGTTATTTTCTTCTAAATTTTTTAGATCATTTATGAAAAATTTAATTTTAATACCTATATACACTATACCCGACGACATGCTAAAAAACAGACCGACGAGAACCCTTGTCGTCGGGTATAGTGAACTATAACCGATGACTACAATACCTCGTCGGGTATAGTTATTTTACCAACGATATATTCTTGTCGTCGGTTATAGTAGCCGAAAAATCGTCGGGTATAGTTTTCCAATATTACCGACGACTTTTTTTTTAACTATTACCAACGATTTTGCAGTATCGTCGGCTATAGTTGCTTATTTCAGATCCATTCTGGGCAGCAGCTCTGTCATTCAAAAAAAATCTCTCGCGAAAACTGAAAATGCTCTGAAATCATTGGGTGATGTCGAAAACTGTCAAGAATGAGTTCGTGATTCATTATATATAGGTACGTACGTACTTAATTATATATATATAGGTATATATATATATAGATGCATGCATGTGTGTGTTGATCGATTGTTGATGTTGATTTTGAGTTAATTGATTGTTGAGTTTGAGTAATTGATGGTTGATTTTGAGTACGTGATTGATAGTTGAGTTGGAGTAATTGTTGTTGATTATTGTGAATATATATATAGCTAGGGTGATTTATTTGATTATATATTGTGATTATTATAGGGTTAATTGTGATTATTAATTATGGGTAATATATATTGTGATTATTGTGATGTTTCGGTTAATTGTGATTAATTATAGTGTGGTTATATATTTAGATTTTTGTGATTACAGTTAGGGTATATATATATATATTAAAATTATGGGAATTATAATAATATATATTTATATTAATTGATTGATCGAATGTTGATTTTGAGTTAAATGAGACGAAATTATATATGAATAATTATGGATCGAGTAGAATAATTAAATTATGTAATTTATAGTTTGAATATCGATATATATATCTATGAAATTTTAATTAATAAGATCATGGGTATATATACATGCAGTTATAATTTTCAGGATGGACAAGAGTTGGATGTGTCTTCCAAGATGGGATGTAAGATATCATCGTGGAATTAGAAGTTTTGTGGAATATGTGAAGGTTAATTGTGGAGGGATGACAATTCATTATTGTCCGTGTATGAAATGTCAGTGTTGCAGCGAGCGATATCGTTTTCACATCGATAAAGTATTGAAACACTTGAAGAAAAACGGGTTTTTGGATAAGTACATATGTTGGATTTATCACAGTGAGAGCTCATCAGTTGGTCAACATGATCATGGAAAAATTTTTGAGAGTGCCAATACATCCAATGATCCAACAACAAGGTTAATCAACGATATGTTTCCTCATGAGGGGGTATATTTGCTCAAGCACCGAATATCCCTCCCGACGTTGGAGACTTCCTGCATATTAAGCCAGTCCAGCAATTACCTACAGTTGTCAACACTACTGGTATGGACAAGTACAACAACCTCATTGCCTTCCAACAGACCCCGTTGTGCAACGGGTGTAATAAGACTGTTCTTGAAAGTGTTATGGGAGTAATGAAGCTCAAAGTGGAGAAAAAAATGAGTGTGAAGGCAACAGATGATTGGCTGAAGTGGTCTGGTTCGTTGTTGCCCCCCCCCCCCCCCCCCCCCCCCCGATCATCGTCTTCCTACCACTCATCGTAAGGTGCGACAGATCCTGAAACATCTTGGCATTTCCTACATCAAAATCCATGCTAGTAGATATGATTGTGTTCTCTTCTAGGGTGAAGATGCTTATGGGAATGATCTTGAATCTCTTGATGATTGCCCGGTATGTGGTACAGATAGGTATAAGTTGATTCCTGCCGGAAACAAGAAAGCTGTGAAGATACTTCGGTATTTTCCGCTGATAAATAGGCTAGAACGGTTGTTCATGTATGCACACACGGCTGAAGCTATGAGATGGTGGGCCGAGAGGAATTTGCTCGACGGTGATACCTTTATACACCCTGCTGACGGAGAGGCTTGGAAACACATGGTGAATGAGTTTTCTTATTTTGCATCAAAGGTTCGAAATGTTTGGCTGGGGCTTTCATCTGACGGATTCAACCCTTTTGGCAACATGAGTCTTCAATACAGTATATGGCCAGTTATTTTGGTACTGTACAACCTTCCTACATGGATGTGCATGAAGAAAGAATACAATATGCTCACTATGATAATTCCAGGGCCGGGTTATCCAGGAAAGTGTCTCGATGTGTATTTGAGACCCTTGATTGAGAAGCTTAAGTACTTGAGTGAGCATGGTCATCCCACTTATGACAAGTTCAAAAATGAGATGTTCCAGATGCATGTCATGCTTGTTGGCACCATTAGCGATTTTCCTGCACGTGGGATGTTGTCTGGCAACGTTACCAGGGGATACAGGGCTTGTCCAGAGTGCATGACTGTTGAGTGTTGCAGACCTCATTGCAGGAAGATTGTACAGATGCGTCATCGTTGTTGGCTTCCACATGTTCACCTATTTCGGGAGGATATGGAGGCATTTGATGAGACTGTGGAAACAGGTGAGCAGCCGAGGAGATGGACGGGGGATGAAATATTGGAAGTGCTAAATGAATACGATTTTGGGCAGCTCAGCAATCATCCTGAGATAGTGGCGTCAATACCTGACAAACTCGACATGTATAAATTATGGACACACAAAAGTATTTTTTGGGAACTTCCGTATTGGTCCAAGTTACTGATCAGACACTACTTAGATGTCATGCATATAGAGAAAAATGTGTGCGAGAGTGTGGTCGGCACAATGTTGAATTGGGAGGGAAAAACTAAAGACGGCCCGAAGGCACGCATTGATCTTAAAAGAATGGGACTGCGAAAACATTTGTGGTTAAGAGATGGGAAGAAAAAAATGCCACAAGCTCCTTATACCGTCAAGCCTGCCCAAAAGAATGAAATTTTTGGCTGGATGGGTAATGTCAGGTATCCTTCAGGCTATGCTGAAAATATAAGTCGATGTGTTAACTTCAAAGACAATAAGATGTATGGACTAAAGAGTCATGACTGTCATATACTGCTTCAACGCTTCTTCCCTGTTTTCATTCGAGGGTACCTGCCCAAAGAGGTGGTGGAGCCGTTAGTGGCTTTGTCAAGATTCTTTCAGAAGTTATGCACGAGAGAAGTGAAGAAATCGGACATGTTGGAAATGCAACAGGACATCATTTTTATCATGTGCAAATTAGAAAGGATATTTCCTCCAAACTTTTTCGACATCATGCCTCACCTGATGCTCCATCTTCCGGAACAATTGTTGCTTACTGGTCAAATACACTACACATGGATGTATCACATGGAAAGGTACGTAATGCATCTCTGAATCTGGCTATATATGTCTTTAATATTATTTATTCACTTATTTTACAATATTCATAACATGCTTTGTAATTACCACTTTATAGACAATTAGGGGACTACAAAGACTATGTGATGAACAAATCTGCACCCGAAGGGTGTATCGCTGAAGCATATATTGTGCACGAGTGCGTAACGTACACCAAGTTGTATTTGGGAGCGTTCGAGAACCCTCCACAACATATGCCAGTAGATGGAGCGCAGTTCAACATTTCGATCATCTCCGATGATGTTGAAGTTTCTGGAAAGTTGCCCAACTCGTACAATTTGGAACCATATGAGCTAGTCATTGCCCACTGGTCGGTATTGATTAACTGTCCAGAAGTTCAATATTGGAAAAATATGCACATTTACTGCCCTGCTATTTCCGGTGATGTTAAGTACCACAACAAGACGTTCGCAAACTATTTTGGCAAATGGGTACGTATATAGATATATTGACTTGTATATGAATTTAATTGCATGTCTCATATCCTATTTATAGTTAAGTTAATAATTGATTATTTTCAGATGAACCATGTACAAGATGATGGTATCCCTCAGTGGTCACACGAATTGAGGCTCTTGGCGCAGAAATCGGTAACTTCCAGAGTTTATCCTATGTGTAAGGTAAATGGCGTGCTATTTATTTGTGAACATAGAGATGTCAGACAAAAAACACAGAATTCTGGGGTAATGGTGCATGGTGGGCAGAATGGAGTTGACTATTACGGTGTTCTCCATTCAGTTGTGGAATTAATATATGGGAAAGACATGACCGTGCACTTGTTTAAGTATAGATGGTTTGATACCGACCCTCAGAACACAAGGACCGATCGATACGACATATTTTCGGTGAATACTGCTACAAGCTGGTATGAAGATGATCCGTATGTTTTGGCCACGGCGGTGAAACAATTGTTCTATCTTGATGATCTTGTGCATAAAGGCGCGTGAAAAGTGGTTAACCATGTTCTTCCAAGAAACATATACAGTGCCTCCACACTTGGTGTAACCTCGGATAATGAAGAAGTTACTGCATACCAAGAGCCGAACGCAACTGGTATTCCTGAAACCTCAACAATTCGCCTTAATAATGTGATACAGGGCAGTGTGGTACGAATTCCTCAACCGAATCTTATTGATGTTAATCAAAATGAAGACAATGAAGACTCAAGTGACGAGGGCTTACACATCTTACCTGAAATTAACTCGGAAACCGAATCAGACTCAAGCGATGATTCTAACTATGCGCCTTAGTGTATGTATGTTAATTTGAGTTTGAACGTGCAATGTAAAATGATGTACATGTACGACGATGACTTTGGCGTGCAATTAATTTGAATATATATGAACGTGCAATAAATTAATAATTTATATATATATGTCGACATTCGTGATATGCATGTAATTAAAGTAGAAACTTTGTTTAAGGAGCATTTTATATAAGTAAGAAAAAAAAACTCATAGCCTTTTTGTATAAATATAAATGCATACGGAAAAAAAAGGTATAGCCGACGATATTCATAATAAATATCGTCGGTTATACTATAGCCGACGACAATACTGATGTCGTCGGCTATAGTTATCGGGTTATATCCCCAGCACAGCCGTTTTGGGCGGCAGAACGAAACTACCCAAATTTTGAACCCAAACCTCCGATTCATTTTCCGCCGCTGCCGTCCTTCAAGCAAGAGCCAAGGTTCATCCTCAAGCCGTCGTCCATCCTCAAGCCTCCATTCATCGATCCTACAACCCAAAAACAGGTTCAATATCCTAAATCCCTAAATCCCCAATTTTGAAGTTTTTATTTTAGGTTAGATTTTTGTTTCGTTTGTTGATAATGTGAATGTTTGGATGAATTGTGTGAATATATATTGGATTATTGTTGAATTTTGTTGATTGTTGGAATTATTGTTGATTTTTTGGATTTTTGGATATTATATATATATAGAGGAGCTTAATTAATTATTGGATTATATATTGGATATTATTGAATTATGAATATATATATATGAGATTGTTGGAATATTAGGAATTTTTGGATTAGGAATTCAATTTTTTGGATTAATTAGGAATTATTTTGAATTTTTGTAATTTAATGGAATTTTATATGAAGGAATATATAATGAAATTTGTTGAATATAATGGAAATTTTATGTGAGTGGAAGGATTTTTTATGAATTTTTGTAATTTACTGAAATTTTTTGGAGTTGTTGTAATTTGTGGATTATTATTATGATCATATATATGAATTCATTTGAATTTTTAGTAATTTATGGAATTATTGTGAGTTAAATATGGAAATATGTGAATTAATATATTCTGACATTTGGTAGATAAATGTGAATTAACTTTAATTTTATTGTTGATTTTAAAAACTGTATAAAATTGAGTATGTTACGTAACTTTTATAGCAACGATGAATTGGTTGAATTGCGGTGCTTCTCGAGGGGGTCGATGTGGAGGTCGAGAGGGAGATCAGGACGTGGGGATGAAGGCATCGGAAGTTGGTCCGCATCAGGATCCGCCAGTATCGGCAACATTTACAGCATTCCTCCCACCTCTCGGCACCGTACACTTCTAGGTGAGGCACAACCTCAGTAGCAGCAGGTCGAGCCTCGTCGACCCTCCAGCGCGAGGAGGCTTTATGAGGAAAGTCGCACGCCTTCAACGGATAGTGCGACTCAATCCTCGGTCCGAATGCCGGACATTCATCGCGAGGACCCTTTCCCATCCACCGACCAGACTCCTCATTCTTCCGAGGAGGCTGTTGGATCGACTCAGTCCTCGGCCAGGATACGACTATGCCCGCCGTCTACCCTATTCTTACCCTTGGAAATCCCGACGATAGCCCTCGTCGATCCCACAGGGATGCCTATTCCAGGACAGATAGGGTTCATTACCCCGGACCAGGTATACGCGTATGTACCCTTCCCGCAACCTCTCTGGAGTGTGAGGATTCCGGGACAACGCACCGACGAATCAGGTAAATATTAATTAGTGATATCTTTTTACTTAGTAATATTTAAATTCAATTAGGTGTTGATTTTTAAAAAATCGTCTACATATGTGATAGGCGAGATCGTGCTTGGTGACAAACAAAAGAGAACCAGAGGCCCCGTCGTCGGCAAGTTATTGGACGACGCGATTTAGGCTAGCGGTGGTGGCCAAGTTATGATTCCGACCGGGGATAGAGGCGAGGTGATCGAGGGAAATGTCACTCGAAAGTACGCAGGGATGGCAGGTAGCATCATACGGGATAGAGTCCCAATGTTGTGGCCAGATTGGAATTCGGTGCCGCAATCCGTCAAATATGAGCTGAATAATGCGTTGTCGGTGAGTAGAATTGTATATTCATTATGTATATTTTCTATATAAATTTTTAATATTATTGATATATATATATATATATATATATGCATTGCAGAGGTGGTTCTGCGTGGACAACGACATTAGACCCACGTGGGCAGATGAAGTGCAAGGGAGCAGGTTACTAGATTCATTTGTTTCGATTTTTTCGTTTGTTTTGATTATGTTCATAAAATGTTGTAAGTTACTAACATTTGTGTTTTATTAATATAGGTATAAGGAGTGGAAGGGCGAGCTAAAAAAATATTGGAAAAAGTACAGCGACGATCGTTCCGGTACCCCTAGCGAGTTTCGTTATAGGGAGTACGAGTGGTGATGGCTTGTGGTTCACTTCAACAACCCGAAATTTAAGGTACGCAACCTTCGATCGATTAAATTTTTGTTTTATCGTACTTCCCCCAAATTATTTGGCTAATATTAGATGTTGGATTAATCGAGCAGGCTATTTCTGAAGTCAACACAAGGAACCGGGCCAAAAACACAAAAAATCATCATGCCGGTTCCAGATCATACTCGGGTTGGATCAAGGAGGCGGCCAACCACCCAGAAGTCCCTCCGCTTGTCTATACGATGCAGCACGCGTATCCGCAGTCCCCCGAAGATGCTGTAAGTGTCCTTATAACAAAATAAACATATTTCTTATTTTTTTACATTGTTTACATTAATTAACATTTTATTTTTCATTGTCAATTAGGCGAGACTTCAGGAGGTGATTCCGGAGGTGTTGACTCAAGTGGCGAGAGAGCGCTATCCCAACACCCCCGATGCAGAACTCCCGATTGGATCAATCTGATCCTATCATAGCAGCCAGGATTATGGCAACTGCGATCCCTCCAGGGAAGAACACTTTCTACTGCAGGGGGTTCGGAAAGTGGGGTCAAGGGCTGCTGAAGAAGACCCCTGAATTCTCTCACGGATCGGGATCATCTTCGAGGACTAATGAGCTACAGGAGCAGCTTCATAGGCAAGCGATTGAGATGGAATCTCAACGGCGTCGGATGGAGGAGATGGAGCAGGCGCGAGCCGCAGAGCAGAATCGGTTGGCCGAACAACAACAGATAATGGGGACATGGATGCAGCATTGTTATGCATAGTTGCATGCATCTGGAATCCAGATAGCTCCCCCGCCCATTTTCAGTGCGCCACAGCCACAACCACAGTCTCAGCCGCAGTCGCCAGACCAGGACCAACCAAGTTTTGGCGATCCGTTTGACCACATAGACTTAGGAAACCCGTAGTACGTAGTACGCATATGTATATAGATTTAAACGATTTCGGTTTTTTATTTTATTTACTACTATAGTTTCAATAGTTCTGGATTTTCAATGTGAACAATATTGGTGACTTTTTGGGAATGCAGGTTCTGGGATAAAACCCAGAACCTGCAAAAAAAATTAAAATAATACACATTATAGCCGACGATATACACTAATATCATCGGCTATAGTTTCCTCCATGGTCAACCAGTTTGACCAGGGGAGGAGGTATGGCCGACAACAAAGTCGTCGGTTATAGTATCAACTATATCCGACGACTTGATCTCGTTGGCTATAGCTCGATACTAAAATCGACGATTACCTTATTATGTCGTCGGTTATAGTATCACCGACGGTGCATTACCGACGAGAAATTGGGACAGACCGACGACTTTATATCGTCGGCTATAGTAAGTATTCTGGTAGTGATATGTATCATTTGGACACAAACTTACACTATATATACAATTTGGATAGAAATTATAAATAAATAAATAAATAAAAGGTATTCTCGGGTAAAAACATGTGCGCTATAGATATATCTACTAAGTTTGTATAACTTAAGTGTTTACATATCTATATTCACGCCACGTCAATATTAACGGAACTAAAGTTGAATAAAACAACTGTTAGATATATTCATCACAACATAATATGTATGTAGACAAAATTTGGAGAGATTCGAAGTTTAGTAATAGTGTGATCATAGTAGTCAACCATAAAATAGAAATTTCAATGACACGTAAACATCATAAACAAATCTTTCATAACTCTGTTTTCCAAACTGGAGATATTTACAGTCTCAGAAATGGTTAGCCTATGTCCTCGACGAAAAAAATATGCATTATAAGATGATACGTATAGTCATGTCCTTAGACGATTGACAGTCAACTAGGACTTAGACGACGAATATCTACAGTTTTCATCGTCTAAGCGACACTTAGGCGACAAAACTAAACATATTCGTCTTGTAAGTGATCATGGTTTAGAGGTTGGCGATTGGGGGTTGGGGTTTTGGGTTTTGGGTTGGGGTTTAGATTAGATGTGAGGCGACGAAACTAAACATATTCGTTGTCTAAGTGATCATGGTTTAGGGGTTGGAGTTTAGGGTTAGGATTTAGATTAGATGTTAGACGACGAAATATGTACGTTTCATCATCTAAGACTTTACTTAGGCGACGAATATACCAAATTTCGTCGTCTAAGAGTTCGACGAATCAATAAAACCTTCGATGGGTCGAAGAGAGGACTCTGCTTGAACTGACTAAAATCTACGACGGATCGGGTAAATTCTTCGATGGGTCGAAGGAGACTTTCAGGAAAAATTTTGGTATTTTGTCTTAGACGACAAAATTTGGTATTTTTGCTGTCTAATGTGTTTCTTAGACGACGAAAATACCAAATTTCTTCATGTAAGTGTTCATATAAAATAGAAAAAGAACCTTGATTTTTTCAAATCATTCATGTATTGCTTTTGAAATAGTCATTCATTCCTGCTTGAAACACTCAAAAATCATTCTTATATATCCAAATCATATCAATTTGAATTAACTCGATCAACTCACGATATTAATTAGCTAGAATTATTACAAATCCAAAAGAAATAAAACTTTAATTGCACAAATTATTACAAATATATATGGGAGGAATCATTCACTTTCATAATCTGTGTCATCCTCATCATCCTCACCGTCGCCTAAGTCTTCCTCTCATCATCCTTAGCTTCCTCTTCATCTGCGTCAGTGTTCTCTAGTTCCTGGAGTTCAGTCCAGTTAAGCGGCATTGACTCAAGTTCATCTGCAACATTGTCTTCGTTCATGCATATAAGAGTTGTGTCTGGTAAGTTAGAAATATTAGGCTCTTGATATGGATCACTAACATCATTTTTGTCATGTTGTTTTGTATCAGACATTTCCTCAAGTGTTGTTGCACTCCATATATTTCGGTGACACATATGGTTAACTACTTTCCAATCACCACCCTCATATGGATCATCTAGATAGAACATCTGCTTAACCAATGTGGCAAGAGTGAATGGCTCATCATCGTACCTGCTTGTGTTTGTATTTACCGATAATAATCCAAGATCCTTCTTTGTAGTATTTCGTCTGTTAGGGTTAGTGTTGAACCATTTACATTTGAAAAGCACGATAGGCATTTCATTCTCATATATTAACTTAACAACGTTAACAAGAACCCGTAGTATAAATCATCGTTTCCTCCTACTGAGATCCCACAGTTTTTTGTTCTCTTGCCTTCATCTCGATTTAATATCTGAACCTTAACCCCGTTCACAACACATGCAGAATAAATCTCATATCTTTGCAGCTTACTAGCTAAATTGTGCAACGCTGGTGTGTACCACTCGTGGTGGTTACGTTTTTGAAGTGCTGTCATGAGAAAAATTATGAACAAGTAAAATAAGAAGTTTATGAAACACTTGTGTACAATTATTGATATTATTTACCATATATATACATATACCCATTCGAGGAAATAATCCGGGAACAACCTCTTATAATGTGCAAACAACTATTTAGGAGTAAGGTGTGGATCATGCCTTTGAAGCGCTGCCAAATAATCTTGCATAAAATGGTCGACCTCGTCACAGTCCCGCAACACTACCAAATATGTCTCAATGAGTTCCGCTTCGCTTAATCTTTATGAAATTTCTTGTACTAGTCCAAACACTCGTACAAAATCTGTGACAACAGAAAGATTGTAGCGATCAAATGCATTGGAGGAGCCAGAAGGGGCTGGCTCGACAGTATCTTTAAGATACAAGTTTCAGTAGGTCACACATTCATGTATAATGTATGTTTCTGCTATAGACCCTTCCGAGTTAGAGAAATTTTTAACATATCCTTTATATTGTTCGAGTTGTCTGCAAAATTGTGATGAAATCAATATGTAAGACATATATAAGCCATAAGTAGTGGTGCAACATTCATTACATAATGTACATTTCCTGAGGATATATCTAAGTGTAGTGTACCAGACCAGATAACAACACTTGTTCTGAAAGGTGGATCATTAGGTGAATCATGATGTCGAAGAAAGCATGCGGGGTATTCTCTCTAATTTGCAAAGGATGTACACAATCTCTTCTTTCAATTCGACCACATCTGACTTCTTCAACTCTCTGACACATAAATTTTGTCACCACCTGAACAACGCTACTAATGGCTCCACTAAGTCACGATACAAGTATGGTCGAATTATCACTGGAAGAAGACGTTGCATCATAACATGAATCTTTAGACCAAGGAATTTGCTATCTCCCACTTTTACACAATGAGATATATTTGTTGCATAGTTGTATGGATACCGAACACCATGAAACCAAGCGAACACTTCCTTCTTCTTGATCGGCTTCACTGTGCAAGGTGCCATAGGTATCTCGGGTCTGCCCGACCTCGACTTCTTTAACCATAAGTGACAAGACTGAAAATCTTGACACGCTTTAAGAGTGTCCTTATTATTTTTATCAATACTGAGAATTGTTCCCACCATGCAGTCGAATACATTCTTCTCAATGTGTATGATGTCTAGATTGTTCCTGAGTTTTAACTTCGACCAGTAGGGCATTTCAAAGAAAATACTCATGCGAATCCAATATGTAAGATTGTCCGCAACTACAGGATTGTTGACAATCACAAGTGGACACTTGCTCAACACTCCAAAATCAACGTATTGGAGCCTCTGGAAAATTTCATCATCATACCACTCTCGGGGTTTCAGACCATTCTCTACCATCCCGTCGAACTCGTCTTATCCAATCTCCATTGGTGATCCTCGGGTAGCCATCTACGGTGACCCAAGTAACACACTTTTTCTGCGTGATAGCTAGAGCTGACGTCGTCTAAGCATATGAGACAAGTCTTCTACGCTTTAGTCTTGCAAGACACCAACATTCCATAAGCAGGAAAATCGATAATGGTCCATATCACTGCTGCTCTCATGATGAATGAAGTTTTAATGTAGTTGTTCCAAATTCGCCCGCAAAATTCCTACACCTCCTTCAACTCGTCAATCAAAGGTCTCATAAACACATCAAACACTTTCTAAGTGAGTAAGGACCCGAAATTAACAAAGTAAGAAAATTAAATTCCTTTCTCATACACATCCATGGAGATAGGTTGTACGGCATGATAATAATAGGCCAAGTGATGTATGTGCCATCATTATAAGGATTGAACCCGTCTGGACATTTTGAACTTCTGATGTGAAGTCTATAAACGTCATGTCAAAAGAATTAAAAGCCTCCCCATCTATGGGGTGTCTAAGCACATCGTCATCTAACCTCTTTTCACCATGCCATCTTATTGCCTATGTCATGTATGGAGACATGTACAATCGCTCTAGTCTAGGAATCAATAGAAATGGCGAAGCACCTTCCAAGGAGCATTTTTATTCTTATTCTTCTTCTTGAGGTTCCATCTTGACTCGCTGTAAACCAGGCAGTGCTGGAGGTCTGCGTGTTCTTTATAAAATAAGACACAACTATTTTTGCAGGCGCCAATTTTCGTGGATGACAGGCCAATGTCTTTCAAGACCTTTTTTACCTTATAATAACTATCGAGAAGTTTGTGATCACCTGAAAGCAACTTACATATATGTCGCTGGACATCGTCAAACGCTGCATTCGACATTTTGTTCTTCACTTTATACCCCATTTCCTCCATTATGGCACTCAAACCAGTCTCTTTACTCTGTGGGTGCAATAGTGTCTGGGCTTCCAGTAGAAGTCTGTTGTACTTATCGTAATTAGTGGACCTCAGGAAGTCGGAGGCTGGAGGGGTTATGGTTGGGAGTATCATAATGTCCCTCGTCAAACCCGTATCCACTTGAATTATACAACGGAAATGCATCGTGCACAAGTTCCATAACGAGGTTTGGAGAAGGTCCGTCTGTATTGCTGGATGAGGCACCCTGGTACCCTGATATGAACTCTGCCATTATAATTTCAACATTAGTCTTTGATTTTTCACTTTGTTCAGTTCATGAAGTGTACTCCCATATCATACCATGTTCAGACAAGTGCTGAAATATTTGTGCAACTTACAGATACTCTGAGTTAGGACATCTCCTACGTGGACACACGTAACGCTCATTTCCTCGACCATGTTGAATTGCAAAATGCATAAAGTCATAAATTCCCTGTTTATACTTTGGATCACCTCTTTCTAACCTTAACCAACTCTTGCCCATATTCTGCGTAAGTTGTAATGAGCAAAACAGTAAATTGTCCAAATCTATTTAGAGTCATAATCATGCATTATTCAATAACATATATAGGTAATTTTGCCACATTTTAATACCTAGATAACTAATTTTGGGACAAATCATGAACATAATCTATGTAGCTAGTTAATTACACATTGGGAATCATTCTTACATACATGCAATGATAAATAAATTGCATAACCCAAATTAAACTAATTAATATATATGTATTTAATCCAAAAATTATTAATTTGTCAACCTAGTAATCAATCTAACATTTCATATATATAATCAACACATGCAAAAGCGTTATAGTTATCAAGAAATTCTATACCAACAAATTCGCCAGAATTCATTCACCGGTAAACTTCAAAATACACCCAAATATTAGAAAAAAATTCAAAGAAATGAATATATACAAACACTAACCAATATAAGAAGTTTTAGGAATGGTTTAGGAGGCCTTGATTGAAGTTTTTTCGTTAGAGATAAAAAAAATAGTCGGAGGAGTTGCTGAGATAGTTTTTGAGGAGTTGTGAGAATATGAGATTCAATTTGGAATTGCTACTGTCTCTTAATAATTGTTTCACTTAGACGACAAAAATTTTCTTCATCTAGGAATACAAATTCATCGTCTAACTACTCTCTTAGGTGACGAAAAATTTCTTCGTCTAACTACTCTCTTTGACGATGAAACTTGCGACGAATATGATTTTCGTCATTTGGAAGTCACTTAGACGATGAAAGTTGCGACAAAAGAAAATTCATCATCTTAGATATTTTTTAGTTGACCAAACACAGTTTCATCGTATAAAACTTTCTAAGACAACGAAAAAATTGACTCAGGCAACGAAAGAACTTTTCGTCGCCTAAGTCTGACTTAGACGACGAAACCGAAAAGATTTCGTCGTCTAAGTTATGTATTATGGTAGTGCTCTCTCTCTCTCTCTCACACACACACACACAAAATTCCTTTTGCATGCTCGTCTATTTTATTTTTGTAGCTTACTCAAAAAAAACATATTTTTTTTTAATTGAACTTAGTCTCATATTATACTATTGGTATTATCATTAGGAAAAAAGTCACCACCAGGGTCTGAAATTTCACGAAGTCGTCAATGTGGTGTCCAAACTTTAAAAATTATCAAAGTTGTGTCTATACTCTCAAAATTATATCACCGTGATGCCTAGAGCTATTTTCCATTACAACAACGTTTATGTCGATGACGTGACAACTTTTTTCTTTCAAAAACAAAGGAAAAAAATTATAATACCCTTATAATTTTTTTTTTCTTTTTCTGTTCTTTCCCTCTTCTCTTTCTCCCTATCGAGAAAAATCAAACTCCTTGCTTGATTGGCACCAACCATAAATCTTCGCTTAATGTACTTCATTCGGCGAATTGAACAAATGGAACCCAATTGAACCATCAATATAGTCATTACTTAATACCGATTTTTTTTTCATTATTGATAATTCAACCAAACAAACTGTATAAAATTGTACATATTAGTGATTAAACTTTTGATTAGCTATATATAAACGTATAATTTTTTATACTAACAATATATAATGATGTAAATTATATTCTTTATTTAAACCGTATTATCGCTTTCACGTATCCAAATTTGTACCTATCTTCGTGTTACATAGCATGTAAAGTATGGCCGTATGCGTATTGTTAAATGTGTCTACTATTATATTTTACATTGCCTACTATCGTGGTATACATTTTTTTCACTCAAAAATTAACGTAAATAGGGTTAATTTTTTCAAATAAAATAGAGTTAATTTATTTTACATATAAAACTTTCACTATGTGATATTTAAATACTGAAACTTATGTCAAATATTTTTATTTTTATTTTAGTGTTACGGATTGTATTAAATTCTTATATCCTCGCTTATGTCTCTATGCAAATGAATTGATTATATAAAAATGTATACATTGCAATATCAAAATAGTCTACAGAAAAATTTGGTCAATATGAATACTAGAATATATATTAAGGAATTAAGTCACATTCATTCTTCATTTGACGTAAATCGATGTGATCAAACATATATTTTCCTTTAAATAACCAAACATATATTTAGATATTTGAATTTAGTTTATATCAACCTAATGAGCACATCAATTAAAATTCGTACAATGATAGTTGAGTGATAGTTGAAGCTTGGTAATTAAGCATGTTGCTAAAAAAATTGAACTTTGAATGATTTTTTACTACCGTTTTAGAAAAATAAATTAGAAATAGTTAGTATAAATAGTTTTTTGTTATTTTGATCTAGACAAAAAAATACATAAATATACGAGGCTAATTCTTTTCGTATAATTTATATATCATGATATGCCACAAGTATATACATAAATTTTTATCGCGAATTAGTCGTGAGTGTTAGATCAATAATTAATTTTTTAATCAATTTAGAATTTGAATTAAGTTTCTTCTCGAGAGTTGTAAAGAATTTTATTTCAAGGTTGTAAGAATTTTTGGGAAATTTTTTGAATAATCGAGCTAATTTCTACGAATATTTGAAGTTAGACGAATTTTAAATTAGAAAATAAATTTATAATTGGTGATTTGATCTCAGCCGTTGGATTCAGCTGAGATCAAACCTCAGCCATTGATTTTGATAAGGTGCTTATGGGCAAGGTATGTAAAATCGATATTATCGGCGATATTTCGTCGATATTTCGATTTTTTGAAATTACCTGAAAAACCCTCAAATATATCCCTAAATTTTCCGAAATTTTCCGATTTTTATCGATATTTCCGATATATCCCCGATATTTCCGATATTTTTCGATATTTCCCGAAATTTTCGAAATTTCCGTAAACTTTTCACATTTAACATTTAGTTTGGTAAATGTCCAATCTTCACATGTTCAATGTCCAATCCACCATTCACGTGACATGTCCAATACATGCAGAATTACATGGGAGAACAATCATTTAATGATTATTCTTCACAATACACACATGATTATGCACATGGAGATGGAGAAAAAATAGTGTGAATTTCGAACCTCATAGATCCCCTACGTGGTTTTGAAATATTTATATATTTGATTTTGTGATGTGTGATATGTAACATATTGTACAAAAGGCGTGAAGGCCTAGCCTCCTATAAGTTTTAGCTATCAAAAAATAAAAATAGAACTAATAAATTATATTTTAATAATTATCAGCACTTAACACATACTAATTCATATAGTAATTTAGCAAATTCATATGTCTTGATGTTTGATCAATATTTTCTTTTCACATAAGGTAGATAATTGATCATATAACAACCTCCAAAAGTTTCATTACAAATTTCCATGTATTTTTATTAGTTTCCGTCATTTCCGTCAGAATTTTCACTGGATCGATATTTCATCGATATTTCCGTCGAAATATCCAAATTTTAGAACGTCGATATATCCTCGATATCAGATATTTTACTCCTTGCTTATGGGTTATAAGGGAATTTGGGCTGAAACCCAAACTATAATTTTCATCAGGCTCAACCCGTTTACTTTGGTGACGATCAATTTCGAGACCCGATCCGTCACATGTTCGACCCACCAGAAAACTCAACCGTTGCCAGCGTTCTTGGAAACCGTGATCGAGATTTTGGCGAGGAGACTTCAGTCGGACCTCGGAACTAACTGTTTACTGTGAGTTGACACTTTTATTTTCACAATCGTTTAGTGAGTCTTTATTGTTTGAGATTTTAGTATTCAATATATATTTTAGAGGCTAGTTTTAATTTCAGTTAGTTTTGTATCGATGCATTGGTTACTCAACTGATCCTCGATTGGCTCCAGGGAAGGAACACTTCCCCCCTGTCATTCACGTCGTCTTGGTGTCAGGAGTCACCGGATGACTTTAGGTCCAGAGGTCCAAGAACTCTAGTCATTGCCTCCACTAGCACATGATACTCGAGAAGGGTCAAGTGTCCCCCTCGATGCATCTTTTATTATGTTTATAGTATCTTTGACTCATTACTTTTTATACCTTTATCAGCGAAAACGCATATTGTTTATTTTGCTCTTCGTGTACTCGATTATTATATTTTATCCACTCACCCTAATGATTTTTCTGTTTTATATGCCTTTCCTTGGGCCTTTCAATTTTTCGTTGCCCAGTTTGCAGTTTTTATCCTATGGTTACACGTCACCGTCGGAGGCTTAGAATTCGTCACACTTATTCCCTAGTAGTTTCTTGACTTAGCCTACTAGTTTATATATTATATAAATTAGTAGTCGTTCTGAATACCATGTGTTAGTTTGTTTCCGTTTGTGTTGTATATCTTAATAGTCATCAGATTTCTTGAATAATTCAAAATTTAGTATATTTATAGTAGATTATGTAGTTTGCTAAGTTGAGAAATCCAGATGAGCATAGGTGACTCACGATATTGTTTGTGGAACTTGTTTTAGAAGTGTTTTTTTTGTGCAGGTTTTTGGTATTCTTCAATTTATAAGGAGGTTATGCCAAAATTTCAGTATATTTTTATATTTTCTA
Source organism: Geum urbanum (assembly GCA_946800695.1). Lineage (NCBI taxonomy): Eukaryota > Viridiplantae > Streptophyta > Magnoliopsida > Rosales > Rosaceae > Geum > Geum urbanum. The sequence continues at coordinate 7,318,442 of OX327006.1, forward strand.
AAGAATCTTTAAGATTTGATATTGATTTACTAATTAAATCGGAATTGAATATTGAAAGAGACCACGTCAATACCTGAAACATGATCCTCCGTGTTTAATATCATATACTAGCAAGTCCCTGCCCTCTTCTTAATTGCCAGTAACTATGGTATGAAAACACACGCGTAGTATAACTGGAGTTTTAGAAATGTGGTGCGGGAGTGGGAATGCATGCACACCAAAGGCATTATATTTGATTTAATTGATCTTACTGTGGGAGTAATAGATATGTAATGTAAAGTGACAAAAAAAAATAAGAACTTATAAATAGTTAAACTATTTCTAATATAAACATAATCTATCTCACACACCATTCGACCGAAAGGAAAGGAGAGAACAAGCCTTACACTAGCTAGGACAAATAACATGTCGATCGATCAGCTTCGGCCAAATACACGTACACAATTAATGGGACAAACACAATTTTGCCAACTTCACATTTCGTGGCCAATTTGCATGAAATCGATCTATTGTTAAATGCTAGTACGTGGCCGGTGTTGTGGCTGAATCACAGAATGCATGCCTCTCTTTCTAGTTGTACGTACAACGCACACGCATGTCGATTCGATCGATCAGCTGTGCTTCAATTCATTACCGAGCAATCTTTTTAGGTGAGTTTCAATTCGATCGATCAAGAGCTTCAATTGTAGCTAGCTGCTCTCTCTCTCTCTGTATATATAGACACACACAGCAGTCTTTCACCGAGATATATAATTTTTGGGTCATTTTCAGGCATAAGACATTTCACCAACTTTTTGATCATATTTTTATATCTCCACTGTTTATATCTTGCGTCATAATGTGTAAATCAAGAATGTACATTTTCAGCTAAAATGATGATCGTTAAGATATTCAAACTGCAATTGAAGTTTATAAGTATGAACAGTTCAACTTTGATAGATTTGATCTGTCATTTGATTTAATCTAGTTCGATATCTTAACGATAATTATTTTGGCTGAAAATTTATATGAATGATCTACTTATATAGACCTAATAATTAAACGGCGGAGATGTTAAAATATGATCGAAAAATTTGTGTAATGTTATATACCTGAAAATGATCAAAAAATGATATACCTTCACTACAAGAAAACTGCACTTAGACCACGGACCATTTCCGTCGTCTAAGTGCAGTTTTCCGTCGTCTAAGTACTTGGACGACGGAGTGTCCGTCGTCCAAGGTCCGTGCTCCAAGTGCTGTCGTCCAAGAACCTGGACGACGGAGACTTAGTGTTTCCGTCGTCCAAGTGAACTTGGACCTCGGAAATTATCCGTGGCCCAGGTGTTCACCTGGACGACGGAAACACTAAGTGTCCGTCGTCCAGGTGAGAACCTGGGCCACGGACATTGCTACCATTATCCGTGGCCCAAGTGTTCACCTGGACGACGGACACTTAGTGTTTCCGTCGTCCAGGTGAACACCTGGGCCACGGACATTGCTACCATTATCCGTGGCCCAGGTATTCACTTGGACGACGAAGACTTAGTGTTTCCGTCGTCCAGGTGAACACCTGGGCCACGGACATTGCTACCATTATCCGTGGCCCAGGTATTCACTTGGACGACGAAGACTTAGTGTTTCCGTCGTCCAGGTGAACACCTGGGCCACGGACATTGCTCGTGTGTCCGTGGCCCAGGTGCTCACCTGGACGACGGAAACACTAAGTCTCCGTCGTCCAAGTGAATATTTTATTTTAAAAAAAAAATAAATTGAAATTAAAATTTTTTAATTTAATTTATTATTATTTTAATTTAAATAATGAAAAATGCTAAAATTAAATAAATAAACTAAATTTTGAATATTAAAATTAATAACTTAATTATTAAATAATCAAAGTAAATTAATTTGTACATACGAAAAAACCCATAAATTAAAAATTAATATATTGTTCGGAATGCGGAAAGAAACGAGATAATATACTACGTGCTAGCTAATACACTGGAGGAGCAGATGCGGGGCCGAGTCCTCCGCCTCCAGCCGGGTCGTTGTCGTCGGGGTGTGGGTTCGGAGGAGGTTGACATACTTCTCGATTTTGGTTCATGAGCGCGATGAGTTGGGCTATTTGTGCTTGTTGTTCGTCAAGTCTTTGCCGCATTGACTCATTCTGCTCTTGTGTCCGTCGATTCTCCTCTCGTGCCAGTCGAGCCTCTTGAATGGCTGCTTCGACGGCCGCAGCCTGACTCATTCTCCGCTGCCTCGAACCTCCCGTAGATGATGAGCCGGAGGTCGTCGACAAATCTCGTACCACCCTAGGCCCAAAGTGCCTAACCTCCTTGCCAGCTCTACGACCGTAGATCTCATCCGCGATTGCAATTTGGCTCTCTAAGGATAGAGGAGGCAGGTCTTCCGGCGGCACATCTGGGAACGCAAGCTGAGTATTGGCCAACTCTTCATGCGCACGCTCTATCGCCCTTGCCTACAAAATTATAATTAATTTATTATAATTTTGTAATCATATTTAAATAATAATTACTATAATTAAAAGCACATATATATATATATCACTTACCCCGCATTGACTCGCTTCATTATCGAGCCCTGGCGTCACGTACGCGCTTACGCTTGCATCAATAAAAGGGTGTTTGGAACCCTTATCCTTGTGCTCCTTGGCAATTTGAATGAACTGCTTGGCGCCGGTAGTATGGTGTTTCTCCTTCTTCCCCCGGTTGGCTTTGTTGACACCGGAGAATTTCTGTTACACAAGATAATTAAATCATTAAAAAATGAATAACTACAATTTAAATAATTCAATTATTTTAATTGAAATAAAAAAATTAAATTAATACCTTAAATTGGTCATCGGCAAAGTGGTTACACAACCACTCCCACTCATCTTCTCTCTCCCCTTGCAGCTCTACCGGGGGAGGCACGGGACCGACATCTTTGAAGTACTTATGGAGCCTGTACTTCCAATCTTTGTAGATGGAGTTGGCGGTTTGATTGATATGCCTCAACATGGCCGGTGTCGGATCCACGTCAAATTGTTCCTATGAAAAATAAATAGAAAATTATAATCGTATATATTATGAAATTTTGAACCGGGATTAACAATATTATATAATAACTAAATTTAACGTATTACGTACCGAAAGATCTTTGAAGACTTTCGCCTTCTCATGATCCGGCGCCTCCTTCCAAGTAGGGGCAGTGATACGAACCCGGTTACGGATGATTGACCCTATCCCATGCGCCGAGAGACTTGCTAGTTGAGCTGTGGGAGGGCCACCGGTGAATTCGTCGTACGGCAAGTCGATCTTTTTACCGGTCGCCTTGCAAATACGCTCCGCTTTCCCCCCTTTAACGAGACCCCGAGTCCTTTTCGGTTCCGGGTCAGTGGGGGCCCTCCTTTGCCTACGGCGGGCGCTGTACATGATTGATTCGGCGGTGGAGGACGCCTGAGTACTTCCCGTTGAATGGGTACCGGGCGTCGGAGATTGGAAGGGGTCGACGTCATCACCGCTCGAGATGAATGGGGGAGCGGGAATTTCCCCAGAGGGCGCTACGGACGGACCAGATGATCCGTCCGGATTGAGAGCGTCGTTGCCCTCCGGTGGTAATTCCCAACCGACTTGGTCCGCCAAGCGGCGGAGCATGGCATCTTCTGCCTCTTGTTGAGCTTTCTTCTTGCCGGATGTCGTCTTTGGCGGAGCCATTTAAACCTAAGAGTACGGGGTTAAAATACCTACTTACCATAATAATTACAACTTAAAAATTTACGCTAATTAATTAAGTACGTTTAAGATTTAAATAGAGTACACTAGCTTGGCATTTTCGGTCGTTCAATGGACGTGCGACCCGTGCGATAAAGTGTAAATTTTCAATTAATCAGCCTTGGTTAAATCGAAAAACATGGCCAGTTAGGGATAGAGATAACGCGAGAGGCAGGACTAATTTCGACAAAAGTCTTTCTTAGTCCAAATCCTGTCACCAGTCATAACCCGTTTCTAGACACCATGTCCGACATTCGGCCAATTTTTCGAAAATTTACACTCCCTCAAGTCCTTTGCAAACTCCGCCCTCAACCTCGTGTCCATAACTTCACTTAGGTTATGATGTGCGGTGATGAAATCCACACATCACGAGGGGTTAAGGAGATAAGCAAGGAAAAGAGGCGCCATCTATTCCAAAGAGTGCGACTTAATTACACCAAGCCTATGTACTAAATTTAAATCGAACACGTACGTACTACTAATTTATTTACTAAAAAATACACGTAATTACATGCAATAATTTATTTTCCATTTAGCATGCAATAATTAACCATTTAATTAATTAATAACAATAATTATTTATTTAATTAATTAATAACAATAATTAATTATTTATTTATTTAATAACAACAAATTTACAATTATTCATTTAATTAGGAAACAATAACAATAATTATGATTTAATTAATAAATAACAACAATTAATCATTTATTAAATATTTAAAATTAATTACTAAATTAATTTCTACAAATTAATTATATTTAGAATTTAATTAATTAATAAAATGAAAATTATTTAAATAAGGGAAAAATAGAAATGTACCGAAGCGGAGTTTACGGGAATTTCGCCGGAGTTTAGTCGTCGGAGAGGAGGAACCACGCAGGAAAAAATGTCGTCGGAGCGTCGCCGGAGGAGGATCGCCGGAGGAGAGGAGAGGAGAGGAGAGGGAGAGGAGGAGATGGAATGATGAGAAAATGAGGGGGGGGTGCTGTTCTATTTATAGACTTTCACTTAGACGACGGAGCACTATTCTCCGTCGTCTAAGTTCACCTGGACGACGGAAACAGTGTTTTCCGTCGTCTAGGTGGCGGTTTAAAAAATTTCAATCGGCGCGTAATTAATCGGCGGGACGTTTTGAACCGCCATGAATTTTGACTTAGACGACGGAGAATGAATTCTCCGTCGTCTAAGTGAAAATTCAAGCGGAGCCGAAAACGGAAGCGGTAAATTGAACCGCCATAATTTTGGACTTGGACGACGGAATCCGTCGTCCAAGTGAAAATTACATGAAAAAAATAAACAAAAATAAATTTGAACCGCCATGGTTTTTGAACCTGGACGACGGAGATTGTCATTATCCGTCGTCCAGGTGACCACCTGGACGACGGAAAATGACCATCTCCGTCGTCCAGGTTCAAATTACGTAAAAAAAAAGTTTAAAAATAATTCGCTAGGAATTTAGCGATCTGTCATTCGAGTGAAATAGTCGTACAATATCGATGAACGCATCGTGTATATAAACAGTTAAATTTGAACCGACGATTAATTTTACGTATTGAAACATGTTAAGTATCGACTAATCTTTACGACTTAAGTGTTCATGAGTAGACGCTTATTTGCAGCAGAGTATTAACGAAATTGAATTTGGACAAAACAACCGTTGGATATGTTCGTCGTAACATAATATATAATTGTCTTCAAAGGATCATAAAATAATAAGTTCGGGAAGGGTTTGATCGGCACAGTCAACCGCAAAACCGATAATTTCACAAACCGGAAACGTGGATACTAGGCATTTCGTAACTCCGATTTTCGAACCGTCGAAGCTCACACACCAAGAATTGTTTACTCTAAAGTCTTGATGAAAAGACTTTGCATTGGAAGAAGGTCTAGATGGTCGTTGTCTTAGAAAAAATTACGATATCTGCACCTGGACGACGGAAACACTCATTTCCGTCGTCCAAGTCAGAACCTGGACGACGGAAACACTCATTTCCGTCGTCCAGGTGTATAGACCCTGAATTCAGGGGTTAGGGCCTTACTGTTTAGGGTTTAGGGTTTGTGAACTTGGACGACGGAGAATGAGTGTTTCCGTCGTCCAGGTGTAAAAACCCCGAATTCAGGGGTTAGGGCCTTAGGGTTTACGGTTTAGGTCGTCCCCGGTCATTTGTGTGTGCGTTCAATTATTCTGATTCAAAAATATAATTAAAAAATTGATCGATCGATCCGAACTGCTAGATTTAGGGTCCAAGATTTAGCTTGGGTTTTATATGAGATTGAGATTTGGCGCCAAAGGTGAATCTGCAATTAATTTCTCCGTTGTCCAGGATATATAATTCGGATTAATTTCTTACCGTAAACCAGCATCGATCATATATATATATATTACAATAATTACAGTAATTAATTACCAATTAATCTCCCTCGTCGTATGACCGTACTCTTCGTCATAATCATCATCGTCCTCATCCCCGTTAGTCGACGGCTCATCCTCGTCATCGTACTCAACATCGTCCGACGAATAACCTGAGTCCTCGTCCGCGTCCTCTTCCTGCTCGTCTTCTTCATCTACCTCATGGATAATCTCATCTTCAGTTAGATCTGTACAACCATCAGGCATGGGTAACCGTTCACCATCTTGAACCAGGTCCATTATATCGGAGCGGACCATAGAAATATTAGGCTCTTGATAGGCAGGAATGTCTCTTTCTGGTTCAGCAGCATCTTCAGTCGTCGCCGGTGTCCCTTCAATTGTCTCTGTATTCCATATTCCTCGGTGAGAGATATGGTTCACTATTTTCCACCCTTCACCGGCTTTTGGATCGTCGAGATAGAACACCTGCCGAACTAAGGTGGCCAGAGCGAAAGGCTCATCCTCATACCAGTGCGAGTTTGTATCGACAGATAATAGTCCCAGGTCTTCCTTTGTACGCTTGAACCATCTGCACTTGAATAGGAAAACGTTGACATCATTCCCGTAACATAGCTGAACCACGTATACAATAGCCCCGTAATATAGATCATTGTCTTTCCCAACGGCTACCCCACTGTTTTGTGTTCTTCTTCCTTCGTCTCGGGCCAATGAATGGAACTTTACACCGTTCACAAAACATCCGGGATAAATATAGTGTTTAACCGGCTTCCCTGCTAGCAAGTGCTTTGGCCATGACGACCACCCTCCGTGGTTATCAGATTTTTGCAGATCAATCATCTGCGAAAAAGGCCAAATTAATATAATGGTTTACTTTCTACAAACATGAGCAATATGTATTTAAATAATTAATACCGAGTCGTACGTACGTACCCATTGGAAGAAATAATCAGGAAACTTCTTCTTAACCATTTTCTCAATCCACGCCGAACTCTTGTTTTGATTTAACGCCTGAAGCCTCTCCCTGTATGACATCATGTACGGCTCAACTTCATCACAGTCTCGCAACACTACCCAATGTGCCTCAATAAGTTCTTCCCGTGTTAACGATTCCTTTAATACTCCTCTAAACGGTCGGACGACATTGGTGACGACAGAAAGATTGATGCGGGCACTGCGATCGGAGGCAGTACTGGGAGGGGGTGGATCTTTGAGGTACCTGTTGCAGTAAGTAACACACTCATGCATTAGGTATGTCTCTGCTATGGAGCCATCCGGGGCCGACCTGTTTTTGACGAATGACTTATACTGTCCAAGCTGTCTACAAAATCAAACGTACACATTACATAAGTACATATAGCTAGCTGGCTAGTATATATATAATCTCCAGTGGAACAAATTAATTAATTAGTTGTACGTACCTTTCTTGAGGATACATCCAAGTGTACTGGACCGGACCAGAAATGAGCACCTGCTCGGGCAGGTGGATCATTAGGTGAATCATGATGTCAAAGAAAGCAGGGGGGAAAATCCTCTCTAGTTTGCAAATGATGTGCACAATTTGTTGTTGCAATTCCACCACATCTGACTTCTTTAATTCTCTGGCGCATAACCTCTGCCACCACCTGCACAATGCCACTATTGGTTCTACGACGTCTCGAGGCAAGTATGGTCGAATTACCACTGGAATCAGACGTTGCAGCATAACGTGATAGTCATGTGTCTTTAGACCAACAAACTTGTGTTGCACCTCGTCCACTGCTCCAGTTATAGTAGCTGCATACGTAGCCGGATAACGAACGCCCTTAAACCAGTGAAATACAGAACGTCTAAGCGTCGGCTTCACTGTGTAAGGTGCATCTGGCATCTTGTTGTACACTCCTTTCCTATCCCTCCTCAACCACAAGGGACGACGTAGATTCATTGATTCCAAATCTTTGCGCGCTTTGGGAGTATCTTTAGTCTTGAACTTAATACCGAGAATTGTTCCCACCACGCTGTCGCACACATTCTTTTCTATGTGCATCGCGTCCAAGTTGTTCCTCAGCTTCAACTTCGACCAGTAAGGGAGTTCAAAGAATATACTCTTGTGATCCCAATAGCTCAGATCATGTGGAGGAATTTGATTGCATTTCTTTACATCCGCGTCATTGCTCAACACACCAAAGTCGAAATAGCTCAACCTCTCTAAAATCTCTTCGCCCGACCAACTACGGGGTTTAGGATTGTTCTCTACCGTGCCGTCGAAATGAGCTTCATCCTGTCGCCACGGGTGGTCGTGAGGAAGCCATCTACGGTGACCCAAGTAACACACCTTCCCCGCGTGCCAACTAGAGTTCACGTCGTCCAAACATATAGGACATCCATTATATCCTTTTGTCCTGCAGGCTGCCAACATCCCATAAGCTGGAAAATCGTTGATCGTCCACATTACCGCAGCCCTCATCGTGAACATCGTGTCAGTGAATTTGTCATAAGTTGGGACTCCATTTTCCCACAACAGTTTCAGCTCGTCGATCAAAGGTCTGAGGTAGACATCTAAGCACTTCGATGGAGATTTAGGACCTGGAATTAGTACGGTAAGGAAATTAAATTCCTTGTTCATGCACATCCACGGAGGCAAGTTGTACGGCATCAGAATAACTGGCCAAGTGCTGACGGCGGAGCTATTACTTCCCCAAGGATTGAATCCGTCTGTAGATAGGCCGAGTCTAACATTTCTAACCTCTGAAGCAAAGTCTCCAAATTCTCTGTCGAAATGTTTGAAACCCTCCCCATCCGCGGCGTGTCGCAGGACATCGTCATCTATTCGCTTTTCTGCGTACCATCGCATCGCCTCTGCTGTGTGTAGCGACATGTACAGGCGCTGCAATCTGGGAATCAAGGGAAAATATCGAACAACTTTCACAGGAATTCTCTTTTTCGAACTCTTCCTATTCAACTGGAATCTTCACTGGCCACATACGGGACAATAGTCCAACTCTTTATACTCTTTGTAAAATAGCACACAATCATTCGGACATGCGTCAATTATCCTGTACTTTAGGCCGATGCTGCTCAGGATATTTCTAACCTTATAATGAGATTTAGGAAGATTGTGATCATCAGGAAGCAACTTACATATTTGCTCCTGAATTTCGTCAAAAGCACTCACTGACATTTTGTGCTTCACTTTTATCTTCATTTGCTCCATCACATATTGCAACACATTCTCTCGACATCCAGGGAACACCGGGGTCTGCGCTTCAAGTAGCATCCGGTTGTACTTTTCATCTCACTGGTGTCAGTGGCCAAGCTAGCTGCGGGGAATGTGTCATCATGCTCATTGGTGGTACTGTAACCTCCGTCTTGGTGTTGGTGTCTGCCATGACTACATCCCGGAAACGCATCATGGACCAAATCTGCAGTTGGGTTGCAAGCTGGGGGTCCGGCACCACTGCCGCTGGATGAGGCACCATGGTAACTGTACCCTGAGCTGAAGTCTGTTGCGCTGAACTCTACTGCTTCACCATGCTCGCTCCATGTAGTGTAACTCCACATCATACCATTTTCGTACAAGTGTTGCACCATAACATTAACCTCCGCATACTGACAATTAAGACATTTCTGACACGGACACCTGAAACGTTTCTTTCCCTGACCATGTTCTATCGCAAAATTCACAAATTCGCTAATTCCATCCATATACCGGACATCACATCTATTCTTCAACTTCATCCAACTCTTGTCCATACTGCTACAAAATATTATACTTAATTAATTATTACATATATATATATATTTGTCCATTAATTTACCCTTAATTATACGTACTCGATCTACATATCGATCCATCAATTACGTACGTATGTACGTAATTTAATCGATCTGTACATATATATATATATAGCTAACATCAGCTAACATCCTTGCATGTATATATATATGTACGTACGTTTTCACTAAATACATATTAATTAAGCAAATTTTAACTGCGTACGTACGTACCTGCTGGCCTTCTCGATATCTTTACGTTAATTAAGCTAACTAGCGTGTCAGCGGAGATCCCGGCCTTATCGATCCTGATTCTTCTCGGCCTAGCTAGCTTCTAGCTACCTAGCTCGATCGAGCTCCCTAACTAGCTAGCTTCTAGCTCCTTCTCCCTTCTCCTTCAATTATTCTTCAAATGGAATCGATCATGAAGAGATCGAGGCTAGCTAGGAATGAATTCGATCAGTACGTCACTGCCTTATATAATGCTTCACTTAGACGACGGAGGTGTCGGTACGTCGTCTAAGTGGAAGTACGTTTTGTGAACTCGGACGACGGCGTGTCGGTCCGTCCTCCAGGGAATCACCTGGACGACGGATAATTCCATCTCCGTCGTCCAAGTGGTCACCTGGAGGACGGAGAAGACTCTGAGGTCCAGGTGGTCACCTGGACGACGGATAATACCATTTCCGTCGTCTAGGTGACCACTTGGACGACGGAGTCTTCTCCGTTCTCCAGGTGACCACTTGGACGACGGAGATGGTATTCTCCGTCGTCCAGGTGTTACTTGGACGACGGGAAAGTCTCCGTCGTCCAAGTGGAACTTGGACCACGCAAAAATTACTTTTCCGTGGTCTAAGTGTAGTTTTCTTGTAGTGCTTTGTAGAAGGACGTTATATAAAGGAACGGGGCATGATTACCATACTTTCCAGGCTAGCATGGTGGTAATGAAAAAAGGTTGTCTACTTTTTGTCCCAAGTTCTAACCCCAGAACCTGCATTATTCATGTCTTTTTTCTTTCTTTTTCAGGCTATAATTCTAGTTTGTGTAATTTTAGAGGCGGGATTTTTTGCTTTCAAATTTTTTATTTCTTAGGCTATCTATATATTCAAGTAAGTATGTATTATTGTAGTTTGTGCATTAGAGGCAGAGTGTTTTGCTTTCCGTTCTATATTTCTTCTTAGGATATATAATCAAGTCTTGCTTTCAAATTAATTTTTTTTTCTTAGGCTATCTATTTATTCAAGTATGTATAAGCTAGGGAGGCCCCCTCGAATTGATATTCTCGCTCTGCCCCTTTATATATATATATATATTTATTTATGTAGGGAGTTTTTTCATTAAAGACTTTTGTGGTGAGGACTTGGTGAGTACTTTCTATACAATAGTTTATAAGTCTTAATTTTGATCATATTTTGACATATCAACCGTTAGATGTTTAGTTATATATGAGTAGATCATTCTTGTAAATTTTCAACTAAATCAAAAATCGTTAAGAGATTCAAAATCATGGTTTATTAATTATAAACATGAACGGTTTAAGTTTGATAAATTTGAAACGTTAATTTATATTATCTTGTTTGACCCCTTAACAATTTTTAAATTGGATGAAAATTTATAGAAATGATCTACGTATATATAGATAGATATACAACGGTTAATCTTTCAAAATATTATTGGAAAATATAATTTTTAAGAAAGTACTCACTAAGTCCTCACTACAGAGAGAGAGGTGTTCAATGAAAATTTTCTCTATTTATGTATATGTGTACCTCAACCGCCGGACAACGTACGTACATGTCATTTCAGATTCTAGCCAGCTACTTGATCATTGAATTGAGCTGGGCATGCAGCCTGGCCGGGGCTAGGTCGATCTACGCACGCTGCCAACATATTATTATGATCGAGCGTCGATTCAATTCCTCCTCCGCTGCAGTCTCGTATATATGGCTGAATTGAATGACCAGATCGAGAGAAAGAGATCGATGATGAGATCCCAATAACGCAAATGATTATAGGAATATGCGTGGACTCCAAATTTTCTTCCAAATGGAAATGTGAGTACGTAACGAGGCCATGCATGCACGACAACAAGCTACTATTCTCTCTCTCTCTCTAAACGATAGTGACGATTCACAGCCACCCTCGGACCCTCTTATACGTAAAGTAGTTGTCGGACAATCTTAGAAAGAGATATATGGACCACGTACATTATATAGTTAGTGTCTTTCAAATCAGTTCGCCCAATTCGCTGGCTATCAGCTGAATGTGTTTCATCCGATGTTCAAAAAGACGATACGTGGTAGAGTTAATGCCCAGCGTTTAATCGTCTAGATGGAAGTTAATTGAATTGTAGACGGATATATTTAATTAATTTTATAATTATTTAGTATATTATATATAATATGAATAATGAAGACAGAAAAATAATAAGAAAATGTCATCAAAATACATTGTCTTCAAGTTTTCTAACTTAATTATCTTCTCGTAGAGTTTTCAACACTATCATCTTCAATTCGAAGTAAATCAAAAACTGAAATGCGAAGGTTTAGATTTTGTTTGTTTTTGAGTTAGATTGTCGTCAAGACGTATTTGACCGGCCACCTAGGCGGAGAGCTGTCTAGAAAGGACGTCTAGGAAAAAAGTTATGCGTTTTTGCTATGTTCAGCGCCTAAGCGAGGTAGGTGGACGCCTTTTCGAACATTGGTTTCATCCATGTATTATATGCATGGTGTTCCTTTTTATATATTTTTCTTAGAAAAATTTCATCAAATAGTACCTCAACTTTCGCTCGTTCTAAATATTCATACATCAATTTTACAAATATCAGAACCATACCTCAACTTTTGATCTCGACTCCAAAATCATATTTACCGTTACTTATTCCGTCTTACATTATTAATTCTTATGACATTGAAATTATATGCAATTTGAAATTAAGTAAGGCGAAATAAGTAACGACATGTATGATTTTTGGGTCGGGGTCAAAAGTTAGGGTATGGTTATGATATTTAGTAAAGTTGGAGTATGAATATTTATAATGAGCGAAGATTAAAGTACTATTTGTTGAATTTTTCTTTTTTTTCTTATCAAGACTAACACGGCTACTTTTGAAAATGGTCAATATATATAAGAGCTATGGGAATGAGTTGCATGCCTAATCTCATATATAATTTTTTTTGAGATGGTGATAATATTCATTGAACGATAACAACAATACAGAGTTTCACCGGATTGCCCGGCCTGATAAAAGAAAACCCCATAAGCATCACTGTTGTGAAGCACAGTTTGGTTATACCTAAAAAAATTTAGGCGCACAACTCCTTAGATGGCTATGCACCATCTTTAGGCAAGCACACTCGCTTGCATTCTCCGAATCTGACACTTGAATGAAGCATTCTTCGCAATGCGCTGAGTCGGTTTAAGCACAAAACAATCTTTCTCCGGCACCAGCGAACACTTGACCCTACTCTTACAAACCTGTCAATAGGGTTATCTCATAAGCGTTACCATTTTCGAATGCAATAAGGACGCTTGAAACAGCTCTAGCGTCCCACCTACCTAGTGTCTTCGAAGTTCCAGACACCGCATATGTAACAGACTTGATCAGCGTAAGAGCCCAGACTGGCGGTCCAGAAACCTGAACGTCTAAGTCGCTACCTTCAACGAGTAAGCCCGGAACTCTAGCAGAGACAACAAAGACACTAGTTGGTGTCATAATAGGCGAAACCGGTACAATCTATGTATCTTACAAAGGTTCCACACATTGTACCTGTAGAGCAGAAGGTCCTGATACCAGAATACTGCATGAGTATTCCTTATTGGAAAAGCCGTCCACTTCTATGGGGTCGGTTAGTGGTCGAGAAGGAGCCAGTGACTGAGGCAAAGGAAGGAGGCCAACATGGATGCCTTGGATCAAATTCGAGCCCCTACATGCAGCACCACCATGAGTAAAATATCCACACTCCAGGCACAGACCCCAGATCACCTTGTACCTGAACATCACATAAAGCATACAATCCACAGATAAAGGTACCAAGTAACGTACCACCAGTGGCCTGGATAGGTCCAGCTCCACCCGGAGCCGCATGCAGAGACAATGGTGGAGAAGAAAGGGATCAAACACGCGGTAATCTCCGACGATCTGACCCACATCTCGATACCAAAGTTTCTGAAAAAACTCTAGAATAATACACTTGGATGAGAGCACCACTGAAACCTAAGTGTTGCATCCAAGGATCTTTAAAGGGATGAAGCCATCAAAAGTCTCGACCACCACCGTTGTTGTGTGGAAAAACCACAGTCTAACTCGGATTGCGCAAATTCGATCACATGATGAATGGAACTGACACACAAACCTGTCAGGAGTAACTTGGTTGAAGAAGACCCGACCTAAACCATAAAATTCTCGTCAAAGTCCGGCCATTCGAATCATGAAAAATTACACTTTCGTCGGTGTAATCGGTTGGAGAGCAAAGACACGTGCCGCAACAAGGACGCGATCCCCATAATCTTCATCAGCCACAACACTCCAATGTTTTTTTTCCATATATATTATGATGATAATACATACATCATGTCGATACAAATCAGTATCACTCTTCGCATCAAAGGCGACGATGTTCTGAACAAATCTTGAGACCATGTGATCCCAAATATGCAATTCTTGTCGATCTTTAGTACTCCGTAGTTGCTAGCTTGTCCGCTGTAAAATTTGTATAAATGTGTGGTAAAGGTAATTTCTTCAAAATTTGAGGTCAAGGCTCTAATGAAGATCCGCCGAAGGGTCCCACACTCCCTCCTGACTCACTTGATGGTAAGGAGTCAACTTGGATCGATGCTGATCGAGTAAATCTTTTCCTCATCGCCTGAACAATTACAATAAACTCTCCTTTTTTTTGGGGATTACAATAAGCTCTCCTTGGTCACGCATATGTTTTATTTGTTAGAAGACAAATGTATGTGTCCCTATCGTCATGCAAATAAAAAATCACAATAAACTGGAGTTTGGCAGAGGAAATAAATAATCCCAACGTGAAAGACTGGTACGAGTTATTTGGCAACCCTTCGACTATCTTGATGGGCTATAATTGACCTTAGTTATAATATAGCTTTTTAAATATATTATTTTAATAAATAATAAAGGTTATATTTTGTGTCATTTTTAATTCGGATTATAATTTTATTTTTTTATATTATTTTATTAATTTAAATTTTTAAACTTATATATATTTAAACTATATTTACTCAACATTGGGAGAAAAGAATAAAAGATGAAATATGAGATATACAAAGAAGGCTATATTTACTCAAAAAAAATTACCGTTACATTTAGTTTAGTTGTTGAAAAGTAGTTAAAAATATTATCGTTGATAATTATACTATGTCTTAATTGGATTGTATTTATTATATTTATTGATGATTTATTTAACAAATAAATTATTATTAATATTTTTAAATGTTACATTTTTTGTATTTATTTATTTAATATATAATCATTGCATATATTATATTTACTGACATTTTACATAATATATTTCTAATGTTTTTAAAGTATTACAAATGATAAATTTATTATATTATTATTTTTAAAATATTTTGATTATTATTGGAGTTAAGAAATTAAAATAAATTGATTAATTAAATAATATAATCATAACGTTTAAATTGACATGAACATTAATTAAACTTAATATTAGCTATTAGTACATCAATATTTTAATATTTAAGTATAATTGTGGTCCCCACAAAACTATAACTCAGTGCTATATCAATGGCCATATATAGCCCTTCATATAGTTCAATTGGATTACATTTAACTTTTTTGATATAACTTAATCCTGAATTGAAGACGAATTAGAGATAGCCCTGAATTAGAGATGGCCTCACACTTGGCTTTATTTAAAAAGTTTTGCTTCTGTTTTTATTCCATTTTCTTTTTTCTGGGAATGGGCGCACTGCAGACCTCCATCCTTATTTGTGCTCTTTTCTGGGAATGGCTTATATAAACTGTCGTATTTGTGCTCTTTGTTTTATTAACTGTCTCTATGCATCTCTGAGATCCCCCTTTGCCAATTCCAGTCATTTGGAATATTCTCTATTTCCTAATTATATAAACTAGAGAAATTAAAGTATTGAATCAGCAGAAAAATATTATGGTGTTTAAGTAAACCGTTTTCTGGTTAGCCATCAACACAAAATGTATAACTGTCATTTTCAGAGCACTAGTTGAGTTGGTAAGACTTTAAATAGTGAAAGTCTTAATGTGTTCAAATACGGTAGACCATAATTGATGAAAAAGTCCAATTATGTTATTGGTGGTTAAGGGAGGGAAGTGACAAGACGTAGAATTTTTTGGCAATTTTAATAAAACAATGTAATTAATCATATTCAAAACATTTAGAATTTTGGCAACGGTTCCACACACAGGTTAGGTTTGATTTGAAGAATGACTATTTTTGGCTGGGCAGCCTCAATAAAGTATGGTCAACGACAGCCAAGGCTCGTTTATAACAGGTGAAGCAGTCCAAATGGTAATTAAACTTTCCGAATTCATCCAAAACATTACCATGTTGAGATGTAGTAGGTTAACAGTAAACCAGAAGTAGGTGAGAATTGCAGACCCGGGCCTATGACATTTTCATCTAAAATTGCATGAAATTATATATAATTTCCTTTTAATTACTTTCCTCCAAGTGGATTGTGTAAAATGTCCATCAGAGCAAATGGCAATAACTGCAGGCAGAACAAGGCTGCCATATATGAAAGAAAGAAGCAAAGAGATCGAGTAGGCACACCCCAAATTCCCACGTGGTTGCGCCTTTTGGCCTTTGTATTTGCGTTTTCTAGCTTTTAGTTAGGTTCTTGGGCAGGCAGCTGCAGCCTATGAAGTTTCTTTCACTAAGAGCAACTCCAGCAGATTCCTTATAAATCATTTTTAGCTAAAATATAAAGATTTTCTCTTAATATTCACTCCAACAGCTCCCTATCTTATTAGTCAATTTAGAGATTCTCTATATTTCATGTTTTCATCCCCTATTCTTATACCGAAAACATAAATTATAGGTAACGAAACATTCAATATTGTAATTAATATTTTCCTTCTAGATTGTAAATGTAATTAATAATTATATTAATAAATAAATATTTTATTATCAACCAATCAAAACTAAGCATATGTTTAAATCTAACTACATTTTAAGTGATATTGCTGGAAGTAAATTTATACAAGTGATTAACTAAAATAAGTTTCGGCTTCATTTTTGAACAAAATAAGTAAACTTTCTGTGATATTGTTGGAGTTGCTCTAAATACCTTATATGTGTATAAAATCGTGAAAGCTGAAGTCATCATGGACCTCGTATGTAGGCCCGCTTCGGCCATGCTACTAAATTGACCCAAGTTTCCCTTCCATTTTCTTACGATCTATTTGTGGCTCAATATTGAATTACTATAGTTTTTTATACGAATTAAGTTTACAGTTCATCCATATAATTCAAATATTTTCAGTCGGTCAATTCAGTGTCCAATCTTAAAAAATTATCAAAAGGTGCACAAACTCCTGAGATTGTATATTTGTAATGACTCCATTCATTTTTAAGTCTTTCTCTGTTACTTGGAAGAAAAAAAAATAACTATTTGTACTAATCAGAGAAATTACACATGACAAAATCACTCATGCTTAATAGTCAAAATAGTTATTAATCTAGTACAAGATATATATGACTGCGGGACTTAACAAATGTATGATATGAGACTACACTCTAACCCTAAATGAGAATTTAGAAATTGAAGGAGAATATCAGTCGAAGAAGAAGTTAGGTATGAAAATAGTCAACTTAGATTCGACCTAAAATCTGGCAGATTCGACCAGATAAAGACCCAATTAATTAGTTAACTTAGACTCGATCTAAAATCACGAAATAATTACAAGACTAGACATAATGGCGAACTACCACATAAATTTATAGCAAATTCAGAGTTGTTTTGATTGGTGAAAAAAAATAAAAAATAAAAAAATCATTACTGCAAATAGAAAACAATAAAGTATATATGTGAACCAAATATGGAGAACTAGTTAAGGGAGGAGTGTTATTTACTGTCCTCATTCAATCTACATGACACACACTTAACCTAATATGTAATCTAATGAATAAAAATTCCCACATTTGATCCGCTCAAGCCACACTTAACCTGATTGGGTCTTTTGTTTTTCTCTTTGGATTTAGGCTTCTCGATGTGATTTTAGGCTTCCAAACACAACTTTCCTATCAAAGTCAAATTTTTGAGCAGATTGACTTTCATGTACTAAAACGGTCATAACTTATTCTAGAAACATGATATTCACGATCCAGAAAAAGTTATGGAAACTAGAATTCTAGAGCTTTCCAAGCATATAAAGATCATAATCAGGCTCATCCTGAGTTGCTCTCAATTCTCTGTCGAAGTTGACAAATATACTTTGGAATTTCCTGGTTTCTACTTTTGATCATTCTTTACTTAGGTTTTGGGCTCTCCTCTTTGACAAGTTAAACCTCCTAACTCCATATTGCACCAGAAATCCTTATTGTCTCATTTTCTTCATTTATTTCCAATTACCTACAAAATAATAAAACATATATATAATTGCCGAAAAAATAACAAAAGAATAATTATATGGGCATCAATAAATAGCATAAAGGTACATAAATATGCAACGATCAAACAACAATATCTCGATCTTCTCTCTCGCGTATGCACAACCATGAGTACCACAAAGGTAATAGCTATAAGGATTGCTTACATCAAGGTTGAAGTTCAAGAACAGAGAGTTTAATGATTATTGGCTTTTGACAATGAAAGAGATAGCAATCGAGTCTTCAAGGGTACTCCTTGGGTGCCTTTGGTGATGGGAGAAACCCTAGTTCAATGTTAGGGAAGTAGAGGCTGAAGTTGCTGGTCGCAGAAGTTTTGGTTGCAGGTGTTCTTGTGCTTACAAGTCCTACTGTTGCAAAGATAGGAATCAAAGAGAGAGGCTTTGCCGATATGGATAAAACAAAGATGCTTTAGACTTTAGGGTGTCCTAGACTAGTCTCATCTAAAAATCTTTGATAGACTAAGCCAAGTTTTTTCAATGTACGTGTTTCAAAGGTTAATGATATTCCATTGCTTAGTCTAGATTCGCCTCTCATTGAGTTAGAGATGATTATGTTAGATATTTTGGTGTATTTGACTATCAATTGTAATGTAATTTGTGTTTTCGTCACACACACAAAAAAAATATTAAGTGGCCGCAAATTAGATTAAATATTTTTGAATTAAATTAACTTTTTTTAATCATTTGATTGTTTTCCTATTTAGGGTTTGATCATTTTTCTATACTTCCCCTGGTACATTGTATCTATCGTAGAGCAAGATCTACCGGTGTGAGAAGCATGCCAAGCAGATTCAACAACGTACTATGCAAGAGAAGGAGTGTCGTACAAAAAGGCTACTAGGGGTGGCAAGAGTGGTGGGGGTTTGATCATTATTGGAGGAAATAAGAGTACTAAGATGGCTAAGGAAGCACTGATTGAATCACCTGGTTCGAATGACATGGTGAGTGACTTTCCTGATTAAGATTTAGAATCTGATTTATCTTTTTCTTCTCTCACAACTATAGATTACTTGTTAAAAACACCATTGATACCAGACCTGAACCTTGACATGGACCCTATGAGTGATTATTCCCCAACTACAACTGTTGGGTTCTATAACTACTTGTTTTGTTATTACAATTATAAAAATCAGGAGAAGTATGAGGATGTTATGGATCCTATTTTCTCTGAGTATAAGAACATGCCTACTGGTTATGCTATTAACTCAGGAAGGCTCGAGGCCATTGAAAATGAGTTCATGGAGGTTAGTTCAGGTTACAATAGTTCTAAGAAAAGGACAAGGGAGATGATTGAAGAATGGGAGATGAGTCAGGGAGATGCCATGGAGGCAATTGTTGGTACTTAAAAAATTGTTAAATGAAAGTAGCTATTTGGAATAGTCAGGGGAGTTCTTGGCCTGGCTTTAGGTCATAAATCAACTACTATGTTTCTTCTTTGTGCTTTGATGTTCTGTGTGTACTAGACACCAAAGCCAACTTAGATAATGAAAATGAGGATGTTTCTAAATTTTGCTTTGATCAATCATTGGGCCAATATGGAAGAATTTTTCTGCTGCGAAATTCTAAAACAATCAATTTAAATGTTATCTTTAGCCATGATCATTTTGTTCACTGTTGTATTTAGATCTTAAGTACTAATAAGATGGTTTTCTTTACTTTTGTTTATGCTTTTCCAAAGAATGAGAAATAGAAAGAACTGTGGACTAAAATTGGAAAATTCAGGCCTGTTAATGATGAAACTTGGTTCATTGCAGGAGACTTTAACATGATCACTGACCTCACAGAGAAGTGGAGAGGAAATCAAATCTTTACGAAATACATGATGGATTTTAACAACTTCTTAAACAATTGTGGTGTAATCTCAGTTCCTAGCTTGGGAGTCTCTTACATGTGGTTAAATAAACACAAGGATAATACTTTGGTTTTTTGAAAAGCTTATAGATTCTGCACTAATAATGCCGGTCTGTACAATTTCCCTGATATGGAGGTGGTCAACATGCCTATCAATGACTCAGACCATAGTCTAATTTATTTTACTATAGATAAGGTAATAAATAAGAAAATTAACTAGTTTAAATTTGAAGCTATATGGAAAAACCACCCTTGCTTCAAAGAGTTTGTGGCAAATATCTACTCTCAGAAGCTTGATAATGATCCCATGAAGAATTGGAAAGCAGTAACTGGCTGCTTTATGCATAAAGCCAAAGATTGGAATAAGAGTGTATTTGGAGATTTGTTCACAAAACTAAAAAACTAACAGGATGAGAATCAACTAAAAATAAATGATGGTTGATCCTAACTCAAGTACTTTAAAAGAGAAAAATAGAGAACTTGCGAAGTAACTAGTTGATACTCATATTGAAGAGGAAATTTTTTGGGCACAAAAAGCAAAGGTAGAATGGCTTATTCTTGGTGACAATAACACTAGCTATTGTCACACCTAGGCCACAATAAGAAAGAAAAAAAAGGTAGAATTACTAAACTTAAAAATGCAAATGGTATGTGGATTACTAACCAGGAGGAGATAGCTCCACCATTATTGGTGATTTCAGGAAAAGGTTCCAAGCAGATGGAAGGTAGAACCCTCATAAAGCAACTGAGCTCCTACAAATAATTGAACCTTTTATAAATGAGGAGGATAATTTTCAGCTGAACAAGCCCATTTCTGAGGCTGAAATCCAAGAAGTTATGAGATCAATTGGAGTTTTAAAGGCTCCAGGGCCAGATGATATCCATGCTTTTTTCTAACAAAATAACTGGAATGAGGTATGTACCCAAATTAAAGACATGATTTTACAGTTCTTTGCAGGTAAGAGCTCTTGTAGCATTCTCAACCACACCAACATTGCTTTAATTCCTAAGGTGGGGGAATCTTATTATGTCAACCAACTAAGACCTATAATTTTAAGCAATGTTTCCTATAAATTTCTAACCAAAATTTTAGTTATGAGGTTAAAACCTATACTTGATAAATGTATTTCAAGGAACCAAGGAGCCTTTGCTCCAGGGAGATCTATTCAAGATAATATCCTGATTGCTCATGAAATTTTTAATGAGTTCAGGAAGAAAAAAATGTAGGATTGGATCTATGACTATCAAAATTGATTTGGAAAAAGCTGATGACCTCTTAAGTTGGGATTACATAAGAGAATGCCTGAACAAGTTTGGATTCAATCAATCTTGGATAAACCTAGTCATGGACTTTATCACTACAACCTCCTTTTCTGTCTTAATCAATGGTAAGCCTGAGGGTTTTTTCATTCCTTTAAGGGGAATCAGACAAGGTAATCATATCTCTCCCTATATTTTTATCTTGTGTATTGAACCTTTGATAAGACACTTAAAATAAGAAAGCTTTGAATTCAAAGAGCCATTTGGAAATTCTTTCTTCCCCAAGAGGTCACAGAATTTCTAACCTTTTCTTTGCAGATGATTGTTTGATTTTCTACAAGGCTTCTCCTAAGGCAACAAGGAATTCTCTAAAAGTTCTTAATGATTTCTCTTTGGCCTCTGGTCAAAAAATAAATTTCTTAAGTCTTCCATTATGTTCTCTAATAGAGTCAATGTAAGTACAAAAAATGAAATTACATGTATCCTTGATGTTTTGGGCAAAATCCGCAAGAGTTCTGTTCCGCATAGGGGTAGATTTTGGGTATAGTATCACTCCCAAGCTTTCTGGTAAGGGACCTAGAACATTCGCATTATCTACAAAATAATAGTTTAGCCTAAAAGTTCGAGACGAGATTGGCCTGCCTTCGACGCTCCGATTCTTAAGTCAGTAAATGACTTGATTGTCTGGGTAAAGTAACTGTAGAAGTTAAATTGAATTACCTCTTCCTTGGAGCTGATATCACCCATTTATAATTAGATGATCTTGACAACTCATGGTGATTCTCGACATGGGACTAGTTTTCCTACCATTTTGGTGTAAGGGAAAAACTGATCTCCATATGAGTGACAAAGGGGTACACTGGTCAATTGACAGCTCCGTTCCGTATAGCCTACATGTGACGCGCATTGCTCTCCATCACGTGCGTCATACGAAATCAGGCTGCCGTGACCGAACTACCCTTGTATGTGTCGCGTGGGTGCACTGGTCATTCGACTGGGTAGGTCGGTACGGCCTGCACGTGACGCGCGCTGGTGCGCCTCACGTGCGTTGTACGACTTGGGTCCAGAATGACCGAATTGCCCCTGAACCTGGTAAATGGCCATTTGCATGGCGTTTCTAGGCTTTTTGAGTCAAGTGAAGTATATTTTTTGGGTTTAGCTCATCGCGTACTAACACTTGGGATTCAACATAAGACAACCATTGGAAAGTACCTGTGAATCAATAACAATGTAGTATGGAAAGAACTAGTTAACTCAAAAGAGCTCCTTACTAGAATATCCAATAAGCTTACAAGATGGAAAAAAGGCTCTCTCTCTAGAGCTGGCAGATTGGTGTTAATCAAAGTCAGCCTCTCTAGCATGTCAAACCATGTCATGTCTTGTTTAAAGTGTCCCGACAAAATTTGCTAAGAGATTGATAGGCATGCCTAAAATTTCTTATGGAGTAAGGACTCAAAATTTATCCCTATGAGCTGAAAAACTGTGTGTAGCCTTAAAAAACTTGGAGGGCTTGAGGTAGGATCTGCTGCAAATTTTAATAATGCCTTTATGGCAAAGTTGGGATGGAAAGTCCAAACAAAACCAAATAATTGGTGGGTATATATTATGAAGAAAAAGTACCCGAGGAAGACAGATTTCCTTAATGCAAAAAGAAATCTGCTTATTTTGATGTCTGGAAATGTATTTTAGAGGCTAGAATGGTTTTAACTAAGGGTATGAGGTGAATTGTGAAAAATGATGAATACATTAGCTTCTGGAACCATAACTGAGTTTTACTTCACCCTCTCCACAAGGAGGTAAAACCAGGTGTAGCTGATAATATTGTGTGGACTGATACTGTGAAAGACTTTATTAGTGGAAGAGATTGGAACACTACTAATCTTGAAGCTTTCTTTGAAAAAGATGTGATTGACCAGATTATGGGTATTCCTATTCCTTATAGGAATTGTGAAGACCAGGTTGTTTAGGGACCTAAGCCTAAAGGTATATTTTTCATAAAAACTGTAACTTGGTAGCAAAATGAAAAATAAGACAGTCCAAGAAATCAAGACTTGATCAATAAAGTTTGGAGCTTATGTATTCTAAGTAATGTTAAAGTTTTTGACTGACTTTTGATGCACAAAAGGTTAAACACCAGAAGTAAACTTTTTCAATTTAAAATGATTGACTCTAATATTTGTCCTTGCTGCAATAATCACGAGGGAACTCTTGATCATCTCTTTGTTGATTGCAGAGTTACTAGCATGGTATGAAAGAATCTAGATTGCTGCTCTCTAACAACAGGTAAAAATATCATTGGTCAACTAAGAGATATTGCTAAAAGTAGAATTGATATAAGAAAAAAGTTAGAGAAAACTCTAGTCACTTACTGGAAAATTTGGAGAGCCAGAAATCTCCAAATATTAAAGTCCAAGAAATCAAGACTTGATCAATAAAGTTTGGAGCTTATGTATTCCAAGTAAGGTTAAAGTTTTTGACTGACTTTTGATGCACAAAAGGTTAAACACCAGAAGTAAACTTTTTCAATTTAAAATGATTGACTCTAATATTTGTCCTTGCTGCAATAATCACGAGGGAACTCTTGATCATCTCTTTGTTGATTGCAGAGTTACTAGCATGGTATGAACGAATCTAGATTGCTGCTCTCTAACAACAGGTAAAAATATCATTGGTCAACTAAGAGATATTGCTAAAAGTAGAATTGATATAAGAAAAAAATTTAGAGAAAACTCTAGTCACTTACTGGAAAATTTGGAGAGCCAGAAATCTCCTTATTTTCAGGAACAAAGATTTCAATTACAATGATGTGACAATAGTTGCAACAACTGTTTGGAGTCAGTACAAGGAACACAACCAGAAATCAACCAACCTACCATCCCTCCCCTCCTGCCTTTATCAAATGGCTTCCACCACCCACTAACCTAATTAAACTAAATTTTGATAGCTCAATTCTTGATGGAGGCATTGGTAATGTCGTAGGGAAATTTATTGTTAGAGACAACAATGGTCAATCCCTTGTTGCTGGCTCTATGAATTTCAGAAAGACTACCATCTCTCTTGCTGAAGCTCTATCACTCAAAGAAGGCCTTCTCCAAGCTCAAAGAAAATGATTAGACAATCTCATAGCCGAAGGTGATTCACAACTGGTGATCAAATGCATAAAGGGTGAAGCACTATTCTTTGGCGTATCAAGAAAACAATTGAAGACATTTGGAGCTAGCAAACAACTTCAGGAACATAAGATTTCAACATACTTTTAGGGAGGCAAACTTTGTGGCTGATGCCATTGCAAGTACAAGACACAAACAGAGTAATTTGCAAGTTTGGGAAGATTCAATTCTAGGAAATGCGGCCTTGGGGCTTCAACATGATCTGAGAGAGTGTGAGGATCCTAGAGGCTCATCTTTTTAGTTTTTGTTCTTTCTTTTCTTGTCCCAAAAAAAAAGATCTAACAAAAAGATTTAATTAACAAATTTCCTCCATCAGAAAAAAGATTTAATTAACAAAAGTATCTGCTAGAAAACTGGGTATTTAAGACAACAGTATCCAAGATAACTGGTAATACCAACAGTCGGGTATCCCCTAATATTGTCTATGTCACGATAAATTTGTGGTCCGTCTAAATGGACAATTTTCCGGGCAACAACATTTTCTGTTGCATTTTATACGTTTCATATTCATTTTCCAGTACTACTTTCTCATTCACAGATATAAAGGCCTGTTTGAGGCAACAATACCCTCAAAAAGAAAATCCAGCAATAAAAGGAAATTTAATTGGTTTTAGAGTGGAAGGTCCCTTTTATTAGTGGACACACCTTTGTTTTGGGCAAAAGTTGGACAAATTTAGCAGGTATTGCATATATGGTCATGGTCACACCTACACTGCTGGCCTTCAGTTGCACATGGTTGGTTTTCATTGGACTCGTATTTGGCCATGTACTATGTACTGTGCTTGTAAGTTTGTAACTAAAGGTCAAGTAAAACTTGTTGATTTTTCTTGTTGATTTTTCTGGCTGATTTTTTGCTTGGTCATTATGTTGTTGTCACATAGTCAATAGGTGACAGAAAGCCCCTGTACGGCATATTGGCATATATTCTTAGTCTTCTTTGTGGTGTCAAACATTTGATAGGCAATGAATAGGCGCCCATAGGAAGACCAAGAAGTATTGTATGCATCTTCTCAGCCTAATTTTTTGGTGTCACAATGTCAATAGTTGAGTATTAGGTGCTCTTGGAAATCAAGAAATGTTGTATGCATGTTCTCTTAGTCTTGTTTTTGGTGTCGCACAATCAGGCGCCCTAGGAAAACATGCAACACTTGTATGCATTGTGGCATCTAGATTCCTTGAACTTCAGATTACCTTGATGTTTTTGTACATTGCATATTTTGGGAAATTTGAAAAGAATCGAGTAAAATGCGTAAAATGCAAAATGTTGCTAGTAATATACCTTAAAAAGAGGAAATCTCACACCCTTAAACTAATCTTATCTCTGAATTAGTTTCTTTGGGATAGTTGAATCATTCTAATTTCTCGCAAAAAGTGATGTTCCGGGAAAAAAAAAAAGAAAAAAAATGGAGACCCTTCAATGTTATTATGGCTGATTTCGGTTTCATTTCCACAAATTAAATCACGCTAAGAACTCTTTCCATTGAGAGCGGAGTATTGCAGTCAGTAAAACGCAAAATTCAATTTGAGAAGAAGGAAGCTTCGTATAAAAGTTGGTATCTGAGGAAGGAATCGTAGTGCACGAAGCTAGATATACAGATACACAGATTCGGTGGCATTGTATTGTAATGTATGCGTGTAGAGACTAGAGTGTACCGTTGGACGGTGCACCCATGAATATTTAGATCTTATAAATACTTGCATTGCCCTTAACCTCGTTGCCTGCAGCAGCTAGCCCTTTTTGTCCGCTCTTTCAGTGGATTCAAAGAGATTTCTGAAAAAGCCATTGTTGGTTTCTTCAGTCCTTCCGTTACAGGAATCTACTTTTAAGCTACAATGGAGGGTCATGAAGCCACCAAACCCATCATGAATGGTGTCAATGGGATCCCAAACCCAACAACCACAGAAGACGATGCAGATTTCGACCCAAGTGCTCCTCCTCCGTTCAAAATAGCTGAGATCCGAGCAGCCATTCCCAAACACTGTTGGGTCAAGAATCCATGGAGGTCCATGAGCTATGTCTTGAGGGATTTCATTGTCATATTCACATTGGCTGCTGCAGCCATTTACTTCAGCAATTGGTATGCCTGGCCACTTTACTGGGCTGCTCAGGGAACCATGTTCTGGGCTCTTTTTGTTCTGGGACACGATTGGTAATTCCCCATTTTCACTCATATTGCCTCTACATTTTTCTACCCTTTTCTGCATTTTTATGCATCTGCTTGCTCAAAGATGGAATCTTTTTTCACATGTAATTTGTTTATGGATTGAACCACAGTGGCCATGGAAGCTTTTCAGACAGTCGCTTGCTCAATAGTGTTGTGGGGCATTTCCTGCATTCTGCAATTCTTGTACCTTACAATGGATGGTGGGTTCCTCGTTATTTCTCCACTGTTCATTGCTTATTACTTGAAAAAGATTTAATCTTTTTACCTTGTTGCTTTGAAAATGTTGGTGAATAGTGATGTGGCGAGGTTGAGATTGAGTTGCATTACATATGATTTGATTGGTTTCGCAGGAGAATCAGCCACAGAACTCACCATCAGAATCATGGCCATGTTGAGAATGATGAGTCCTGGGTCCCGGTATGTGGTTCTTCTTATAACTCGCAATGCTAGCGGTTGCTAAGCTTAAACATATTGTTTTGGTTGCTAATCCTGTTTCTCTTTTGCCATCTCTATTAGCTGACCGAGAAGGTTTATACAAGTTTGGATGAAAGTACAAGAAAGTTCAGATTCAGAGTGCCTTACCCCGTCTTTGCATACCCTTTCTATCTGGTGAGAGAATTCATCTTTCATTGAGCTTATGATTGTTGTCTAGTTTTGAGATTGTGGTTTTCCTACAGTTCAAGAGCTTAATGTGTTTTCTCTACTGGGTTGGTTTTTCAGTGGACTAGAAGTCCTGGAAAGCAGGGTTCACATTTCAATCCTTATAGCGACTTGTTTACTCCAAATGAGAGGAATGATGTGATTACCTCAACTGTTTGCTGGACATTGATGCTTGCTCTTCTTGTCTGTATGTCCTTTATAGTAGGACCTGTCCAAGTCTTGAAGATCTATGGTGTCCCTTACTGGGTTAGTTCAATTTTCTTCAAGATTGTTAATTAGTTACAATACATTCCCACTGTCTAATCTCGTATTGGCTTTAACATGCAGGTTTTCGTAATGTGGTTGGACATGGTCACATATTTGCATCACCATGGTTATGATGAGCATAAACTCCCCTGGTACCGCGGCAAGGTATTTAAGATACACGAACTCAGTTCTGTTGCTAATTGGATATCAACAACCTTTATATTGCAACCGAGGACGTAAATGAAAGGGTTGAGTTGAAACTTGAGGGGAAATGTTATCTTGCTCAATTTGCTATCTGAAAGGATATGGATGGAATTTTTGTTGGTAGCTAAATGCTAACCGACACTTTGGAAACATAAGCCTAATAAGAAACCATCTCTTTCCCCTGGCAGGAATGGAGTTATCTACGAGGAGGTCTCACAACCGTGGATCGTGACTATGGATTGATCAACAGTATCCACCATGACATTGGCACCCATGTCATCCATCATCTCTTCCCTCAAATTCCTCACTATAATCTGGTTGAAGCGGTATGTTCTCACTTCTTGCAAATTAATGATCTGTTCACTTTGCAATATATTACTTGATAATTCTGATGGTGTCATTGACACACTTGTATTGCAGACCAAGGCAGCCAAACATGTTCTAGGGAAGTATTACAGGGAGCCAAAGAAATCCGGGCCATTTCCTTTCCACTTGATCAACAATCTTGTGGCTAGCATGAGCAATGACCACTATGTCAGTGACACTGGGGACATTGTATTCTACCAGACCGATCCTAAGCTTTACAAAAGCCTCAAGAACAAGTTGATTTGAATTTGTTGTAGCTTAATTGAAATGGCAGGATTGAGTTGGTTTTCTGTACTGCATTTTCTGCTGTTTAAAAAACCTTGAGAAGGAAAGCTGTATTTGATCATTTGTTAGTTTCTACAAAATAAACAGTGTTTTAGTTAACTTCTTTTTAGTTATTGACTTATTGTAGACATGTCATGCCCCCTATACTTCCATTCAAAATTCAGATTGGATTAGAAGTCTGAAAATAGTTATATGCAGCATATGATGATACCTAATACAATTATCCGAACATCTGGAAGACAACATGCTTTAGCGGCAGGCTCATTCTGCCAAGTGCCAACACTTGAATCTTGTCGAGTTTCCTTTTGTGAAAAGTAATAAAAAAATCCTAATGAATTGGGGGTTGAGAGAAACCTAAGCTTCTGGGTGCAAAGATTTGAGATGTGATATCTTATTAGATAAAGTTTAACACCTTTGGTGAATGAATGGTGATATGACTGAGATATGTTATCAGCTGTCATAAACCCTCTGATGAGGGCAAGCATGAAGCAGGCTCGGTGATAAGCGAAGAACAGCAATCGTTGGAGAGGAACTCGGCTACATTGGTTAATGGAGCAGGACTTACCCTTAAAAAAATAAAAATTCTATTTGAACTGAAAATTCCATCGATGTAAACTGTAAAAGCAGTATGGCAACCACCACAGGTGCAGAGGCAGATCCTTGAGAAGATAAACGACATTGCTCATGTTGTGGCGTTGTCAGGTAGCTAGGGAATTTCTACTACTTTTAAGGATATCCTATTTTCAATGTTTCTAATCTGCATGAGTTTTGTGATGATGAGCCTCATTCCCTTGATGATAATAACTTGGGTCGAGTTCTTTCCAAGAAAAAGAGACATTCCCTATATAACAATCTTCCTCCCTCCCAAGTTACTATTCCTCGCACAGTTACTGTACATTTCAATGTTGCAGGGTATTTTTGTAATCTCCCAACTCTGCAATCTCTCAGCCTCTCTCTCTCTCTCTCTCTACCTTCCCAGCTCTCATACCGTCATACTCTCTAATCATTAACCGATCCAAAAGGCTGAGAAGAGCGAGAGCGAGTGATTGGAGTAGTAGTAACGGTAGCGGCGGAGGTAGGCTTTGGGAAATGCCTTGCTCGACGATTAGCGGCGGCGGTAACGACGGTAATGGTTCTCTGCGTAATAATTTCAGGCTCAACGAGTCCATGTTCTTAGCCTCGCTCATGCCGAAGAAGGAGATTGGCGCCGATCGGTTCATCGAGGCTCATCCTAACTACGACGATCGCGGCGTCGTCATCGCTATCTTCGGTACTAACTTTGAGCTTCCTCCACTGTGTTTATTTGATCTGCAAATTAGTTGATGAAGTTGTTTTTGGATTGAGAGATTTTGATGTGTTTACTGTGAATCAGATTCTGGTGTGGATCCTGGTGCTGCTGGATTACAGGTTACATCCGACGGAAAGCCGAAAATCCTAGATGTTATTGACTGGTGAGTATGTATATACATATATGTTGTCTAGATTCCTTCTTTTTACTTTTATTTTTGTTCTGGGTTCTGGTTCGATTCAGCTCAACCAATCTCAATTGCAGATGATGAAGATCAGGATGAGTTTCCATTACCCAAAATGAGTGTGACTTCAGAGCCACTACTTTCTTCAGCAGAAGATGAGGATGGGAATAAGCCACCCAATAAAGGTAGTTATTGTCCACCTTTATTGTATTATCATCAGGTTTATATCATCAGCTCAACATTAATATTACTGTATTTGTGTTAAGATCTTTGATTATATCAACAACCCAGTTCCAAGATTCTTAGATTGTTCTTTCTTTATGTTACTCTCTGTGATTCAATTGTGATCTAATATACTGGTTTTGATTATTGGATTTATATTGAGTTTCAGGTCGGTAGCCCATAATCTTTAATATGTAATAAACTGGGTATGTTCAACACGGATTGATTCTTCAGTTTTGATATTGGGTAGTTTTTTTGTTGGAAAAATAATGGGTAGTTTTTCGCATCTATCTGATTGATATATCTTCATTGCTTTTAGTTCTACAATATAGGTTATTAATGATTTCAATACGATATGGAGGTGTGTGGTTTAGTGTTTCTTGAATGCAACCCACTGCACCCAGTTATAGAGTCTTCAATTATGAAGGTTTGTTCTTTCTCGATTCTTTTCCTTTGGTTATTCTGATTAAATGAACCTCAATTGCAACTATAGTCTCACTCTCCCTCAGCTATCAGTAGGATTTTGGCTGCAACCCAAAATTGATCTGATTGAATTGTGTTTACCATTTTTATTATGTATTTGACAATGTGCTTCCGCATGTTTTGCTAACTTGGTACTTTCAATCTTGAAAAGTTTCAGTCTTGATCCAGTTGGCAGTGGCTGAAGGTGGGTTTTTCTCTGCTACAACCTCAATCATCGATGTGGATTCCAACACTAATTAGCTCTACTCCAAGGCCATCAACCCCACTCTTTCTCCTTCTCATGGTCAAGGTCAGTGGGCATTTCTGGATTAGTTGTTCTTTAAGGAATGAATATATGTTTGGTTTCTGATGCTCAATCAATCTATTTGATGTTTTTCCCTGCATTCATTTTCATAAGCCTTAGTTCATTTTCACTTGATATTGTCACATTGAGTTATTTACAGTTGCCTTAGTGAACAGTGATATGACTGCCATCTAATCCATAGAGTGAGTTATTTTACAGCAGTTGGTGTAAATTATGGAGTTATTGTCATTATTATTTTTTCCCGATTGAGATTTTTTCTGCTTGCTTGCGTTAAATTCACATTTATCACTTACATGTTATTTTTTCTTCAATAATTGTAGGTCTATAACCTTACAGCATATGTACAGATGTGCAGGTGCACCCAGGTGGTGATGCCATCCTCTCACATGCTGGGGGTTATTCAACTGCTGGGTTTTATGGGTAAGGAGTTTATATTGTGATGATTTTTTTTCCTTGCTATTACACTTTTCACAACCTTCACCTGATGCTTTGAGTTTGCGCCAATAAAATTTGGTGACAATGTCTCATGAGCTGGTCTTTGCTAACTGAATTGAAACCCAAAAGTTTTGTTTATTAGCTTTGATATGAATAACTTGAGTAGCTTTGTTTGTTTGTTGTGAGTTTTAGATTATGTGAGAATGCGTGGGTTGGTATAACAAGGAGTTGGATTTGTTTGCCCAGGGCTTTCTCTTACTCATGTTCACTATCATACTCTCTTCAACTTGAGTTGTAAACATTACTGTAACCAATCTTACAACTTTACCGGGTTACTCCGGTAGTCCGGTGACCTTCCTTTCACACTAGAATCCGGGTGAGTTTTGTTTCTCATGAGGTGCACACAACCTGTTTGATAAAATGTATGACATGCATCTTATTTGTGTTTATTTTATGCTTATGGTGAATTTTTTCTCTTATGCAGTTCCTGTGTATAGATATATTGGTGTGGGTGACAATAAAGAGGTGCAACTCTTTTACGTTTTCGTGTGTGAATGTAGTCTGACCGAAGATCCTCTACTGTTGTGGTTCAATGGATGCCAAGGTATGTATCAATTTATGTTCTTTGAAAGTTTTGCTGTTTTAATGGGTTTGTACTATGGTTGATGTTATGTTACTCTTATGATTTGATATTTGCATGAGTTTAGATTTTGATTTTCAGTTCATACACAATATATATTGTTTTAGTGATTACATAACTGCTCCTCGCGCGCGGGCTTTCAACCTAGTATGGCAACAAGGATTGAAGAACAATTAGACTGTTGCAAAAAAGCCAAGGCTGACACTATTCATGTTTGGGCTGCGAGCTCGGAATGAGGCTGAGTGACACTTTTTTCGAAAGGGAATGGGGTCAGAAGCAATACATCTCGCTTTGCTAGGATGTACCGACTTTTTCAGTCATCTGAAATTGTATATGCCCTCAAAATAAGTTTTTAGTGTTTCCCGAATTTGTTTTAGATTTTTAATTCTCTTGAATTTATCTTTCATATTATTCAACGAGAATTTTTGTGAATTTCAGGTTATTTGGGTTCTTTCTAGATTTAATGCTTAATAACTTATATATTTCTGCTGTGTCACAAAGATTTTCTCTTAAAACCTGCAATTCACCTCCGTTTGGATCACTAGTCAGGGGCGTATCCACATACTGACTTACTGAGGGTTCAAGTGATAAAAAATTTACTAGTCTTTATTTGAGATAAAAGATATATAGCCCAAATTAGTTAATCAATTAATTCTAATTCCATGTTCCTTCCACTCGTAAGTTGTATAAAACGCATTGTTGCGAGTTCATGGGTACTATACCTCTTGCAAGTCAACCTCAAATACATTCTCTCTGACTTGCCGCTAATATATCAAATTGTACGTTCTGTCGGTCGCAAGGTATACAATATGTATCATATGTATCATAGTAATCAATTTGTAATGAAATCAAAGCCTTATTTCTTCTTTTAGCTTTATATAATTTAGGTAGTCGTAGCTAGTAGCTAAGATTTTCCAATGGAATTATTTAATTAAGTAAATCGAGGTAACCTCGATCAAATTTGAACGGTCGGATTGAGGTGTTTTAATCCTAAAAAAATGAATAGAAAATCGAGGTAACCTTGCTAAGAATCTAATCTTGAATACGAGAGAAAATCTGTTGTCCTATTACTAGTGCTAGCTTTATTCCATGTCTCTTATACAGGGTCGGCAACGAGTCGGGTCGAGTTTGAGCGTAGTTTCATTAAAATTCGGGCCGGATTTTTTTATGAATTGTTTTGAGGGGTTTTTCGGGTCGAGCCGAACTAAGCCCACGTAACCGGGCCTATAAGACCTTTTATAATTATAACACAAAAATATGAAGAAAAAAATTACAATTTTTTCCCTTCAAGATTTCAACTCTTCAAGTGAAACTTTGTTACTATTGTAATATATACTAGACGTTTTTGGAGCACAAAGGATAGACTACTGTAATACTAAGATTATAATTAATTAATTAATAATCACTATATTTGGTTAGTTAATACTAAGACTATATAATCACTATGATTATAAATTATACTGTATAATTGTATATACACTACAAGAAAACTGCACTTAGACCACGGAAACGTAAAAGTTCCGTGGTCTAAGTACAACCTGGACGACGGAGAATTCTCCGTTGACCAAGTGTGCACCTGGACGACGGAGACAATAATCTCCGTCATCCAAGTGCTCACCTGGACAACGGAGAATTCTCCGCGGTCCGAGTGTGGACTTGGACGACGGAGATTATTTTCTCTGTCGTCCAGGTGCACACTTGGTCAACGGACCGACACGCCGTGGTCCGAGTGACTACTTAGACGACGTACCGACACATCCGTCGTCTAAGTGAAGCACTATATAAGGCCGATGCCGAACTCTCTTCCTCTTGGCCGCTCACTCGTCGATCGATCTCTCAACTGATCATAATCTCTTCCTGTCTTGATCAGCGCCTCACGCGTGTATGCAATTCAAACGACGACATCCTAGCTAGCTAGATAGTACTATATATATATCGATCTTCGACTCCGACCATCGATTAATTCGCCATATATCGGAGAAGGTCAGGTACGTACGTAGTTAATTTTCCAACACCATTAAAGTAGGTATATATATATAATTAATTGCATGTACGTTTGATTGATTTCATTGTTAATAATTAATTAGTACATCTAATATATAAAATTATATATAATTAATATATTAAGTTAGGAAATTGATGATATATATATTAATTAGTTAATTATCGACATGTAGTATGTATATATGTATGGATGTTTTAAAATTTGGTTAATATTTAGTTAAAACGTACATACATGCATGTATGTTAGCTAGACATATTAAAGTAATTGATGTAGAGTACGTATAATTAATAGTTAATTGACTAATATGCAATAATTAATTAATTATAAAATTTTGTAGATATGGACAAGAGTTGGATGAAGTTGCGGAATAGATGTGATGTCCGATATATGGATGGAATTAGCGAATTTGTGAATTTTGCGATAGAACATGGTCAAGGAAAGAAGCGTTTCAGGTGTCCGTGCAAGAAATGTCTTAATTATCAGTATGTGGAGGTTAATGTTATGGTGCAACACCTGTACGAAAATGGTATGATGTGGAGTTACACTACATGGAGCGAGCATGGGGAAGCAGTAGACTTCAGCTCAGCAGACTTCAGCTCAGGGTACAGTTATCAAGGTGCCTCATCCAGCGGCAGTGGTGCCGGCCCCCCTGCTTGCAACCCAACTGCAGATTTGGTCCATGATGCGTTTCCGGGATTTAGTCATGGTGGACACCAACACCAAGAGGGAGGTTACAGTACCACTCATGAGCATGATGACACATTCCCCGCTGCTAGCTTGGCCACTGACACTAGTGAGATGGATAAGTACAACCGGATGCTACTTGAAACGCAGACCCCGGTGTTCCTTGGATCGAGAGAATGTGTTGCAATATGTGATGGAGCAAATGAAGATAAAAGTGAAGCACAAAATGTCAGTCAGTGCTTTTGACGAAATTCAGGAGCAAATATGTAAGTTGCTTCCTGATGATCACAATCTTCCTAAATCTCATTATAAGGTTAGAAATATCTTGAGCAGCCTCGGCCTAAAGTACAGGATAATTGACGCATGTCCAAATGATTGTGTGCTTTTTTACAAAGAGTATAAAGATTTGGACAATTGTCCCGTATGTGGCCAATGCAGTTATGAGCTGAATAGGAAGAGTTCGAAAAAGAGAATTCCTGTGAAAGTTGTTCGATATTTTCCCTTGATTCCAAGATTGCAGCGCCTGTACATGTCTCTACACATAGCAGAGGCGATGCGATGGTACGCAGAAAAATAAATAGATGACGATGTCCTGCGACATGCCGCAGATGGGGAGGGTTTCAAACATTTCGACAGAGAATTTGGAGACTTTGCTGCAGAGGTTAGAAATGTTAGATTCGGACTATCTACAGACAGATTTAATCCTTGGGGTAGTAATAGCTCCGCCGTCAGCACTTGACCAGTTATTCTGATGCCGTATAACTTGCCTCCGTGGATGTGCATGAACAATGAATTTAATTTCCTTACTGTACTAATTCCAGGTCCTAAATTTCCAGGGAAGTGCTTAGATGTCTACCTCAGACCTTTGATCGACGAGCTGAAACTGTTGTGGCAAAATGGAGTCCCAACTTATGACAAATTCACTGACACGATGTTCACGAGGAGGGCTGCCGTAATGTGGACGATTTTCCAGCGTATAGGATGTTGGCAGCCTGCAGGACAAAAGGATATAATGGATGTCCTATATGTTTGGACGACGTGAACTCTAGTTGGCACGCTGGGAAGGTGTGTTACTTGGGTCACCGTAGATGGCTTCCTCACGACCACCCGTGACGACAGGATAAAGCTCATTTCGACGGGACGGTAGAGAATGATGCTAAACCCTGTAGTTGGTCGGGCGAAGAGATTTTAGAGAGGTTGAGGTATTTCGACTTTGGTGTGTTGACCAATGACGCGGATGTAAAAAAAAACAATCCAATTCCTCCACATGATCTCCGCTATTGGCATCACAAGAGTATATTCTTTGAACTCCCTTACTGGTCGAAGTTGAAGCTGAGGAACAACTTGGACGGGATGCACATAGAAAAGAATATGTGCGACAGCGTGGTGGAAAAAATTCTCGGTATTAAGTTCAAGACTAAAGATACTCCCAAAGCGCGCAAAGATCTGGAATCAATGAATCTACGTCGTCCCTTGTGGTTGAGGAAGGATAGGAAATGAGTGTACAACAAGATGCTAGCTGCACCTTACACAGTGAACCTGACACTTAGACGTTCTGTATTTCACTGGTTTAAGGGCGTTCGTTATCCGGCTACGTATGCAGCTACTATAATTGGAGCAGTGGACAAGGTGCAACACAAGTTTGTTGGTCTGAAGACACATGACTATCACGTTATGCTGCAACGTCTGATTTCAGTGGTAATTTGACCATATTTGCCTCGTGACATCGTAGAACCAATAGTGGCATTGTGCAGATTGTGGTAGAGGTTATGCGCCAGAGAATTAAAAAAGTCAGATGTGATGGAACTGCAACAACAAATTGTGCACATCATTTGCAAACTAGAGAGGATTTTCCCCCTGCTGTCTTTGACATCATGATTCACCTAATGATCCACCTGCCCGAGCAGGTGCTCATTTCTGGTCCGGTCCAGTACACTTGGATGTATCCTCAAGAAAGGTACGTACAATTTCTTAATTATACAAGTTTTTCGATTCATAATTTGTTCCACTGGGGATTACTAGCTATATGTACTTATTCTTATTATACAATGTATTAATTGTACGTTTGATTTTGTAGACAGCTTGGACAGTATAAATGATTCGTCAAAAACAGGTTGGCCCCGGATGACTCCATAGCCGAGACATACCTAATGCATGAGTGTGTTACTTACTACAATAGGTACCTGAAAGATCCACCACCTCCCACTGCCTCCGATCCCAATGCCCGCATCAATCTTTCTGTCGTCACAAATGTCGTCCGACCGTTTAGAAGAGAATTAAAGGAATCATTAACACGGGAAGAACTTATTGAGGCACATTTGGTAGTGTTGCGAGACTGTGACGAAGTTGAGCCGTACATGATGTCATACAGGGAAAGGCTTTAGGCGTTAAATCCGGACAAGAGTTCGGCGTGGATTGAGAAAATGGTTAAGAAGAAGTTCCCTGATTATTTCTTCCAATGGGTACGTACGTACGTATGTCTCGGTATTTAGTAATTTATATACATATCGATCATGTTTGTAGAAAGTAAACCCTTAAATTTTCCCATTTTTGCAGATGATTGATCTACAAAAATCCGAAAACCACGGGGGGGGGGGGGGGGGGTGGTGGTCCTGGCCAAAGCACTTGCTAGCAGGGAAGCCGATTAAACACTATATTTATCCCGGATGTTTTGTGAACGGTGTAAAGTTCCATTCATTGGCCCGAGATGAAGGAAGAAGAACACAAAACAATGGGGTAGCGGTTGGGAAAGACAATGATCTATATTACGGGGCTATTGTATATGTCGTTCAGCTATCTTATGGGAATGATGTCAACGTTTTCCTATTCAAGTGCAGATGGTTCAAGCGTACAAAGGAAGACCTGGGACTTTTATCAGTCGATACAAACTCAAGCTGGTATGAGGATGAGCCTTTCGCTCTCGCCACCTTAGTTAGGCAGGTGTTCTATCTCGACGATCCGAAAGCTGGTGAATGGTGGAATATAGTGAATCATATCGCTTATCGAGGAATATGGAATACAGAGACAATTGAAGGGACACCGGCGACTGAAGATGCTGCTAAACCAGAAAGAGACATTCCTGCCTATCAAGAGCCTAATATTTCTGTTATCCGCTCCGATATAATGGACCTGGTTCAAGATGGTGAACGGTTACCCATGCCTGATGGTTGTACAAATCTAACTGAAGATGAGATTATTGATGCAAATAATGAGGTAGATGAAGAAGACGTGCAGGATGAGGACGAGGACGAGGACTCACGTTATTCGTCGGACGATGTTGAGTATGATGAGGAGGACGAGCAATCAGATAACGAGGATGAGGATGATGACGATTATGACGAAGAGTACAATATAACGACGAGGGATATTAATTGGTAATTAATTATTGTAATATACGATGCATCATCGATCAATAATTAATATAAATATTATGAGGAGGAGTACGTACGTATGTATAACTATTAATTTTGTACTTAATTAATTACACGCGTGCATGCTCGGATCGGATCGACCGACGTACGTAAATTAAAATTAATTAATTAATTAATCGATCCGGATCGGATCGAATCGATCGAGGATCAGAACGAATCGATCGAGGATCAGATCGATCGAGGAGCGGATCAGATCGGATCAGATCGATGATTTTTTCGATCGAATTGAATCAGAAGAATTGAAGGGACACACTTGGACGACGGAGACTCCATTTTTGCGTCGTCCAAGTAAAGCACAACCCTAAACCCTAAACAGTTAGGCCCTAACCCCTAAATTCAGGGTTTTTAACTTGGATGACGGAGATGATGGTTTCCGTCGTCCAAGTACGCACATGGACGATGGAAACGCTATTCTCCGTTGTCCAAGTACTCACTTGGACGACGGAGACGCTCATTTGCGTCGTCCAAGTTTAGATTTCGTAATTTTATCTAAGACAACGACCATCTAGACCATCTCCCAATGCATATTCTTTTTGTCAAGACTATAGATTAAACAATTCTTGGTGTGTGAGATTCGACGGTTCCAAAATAGGAGTTACGAAATGTCTTGTATCCACGTTTCCGGTTTGTCAAAATCTCGGTTTTGCGGTTGACTGTGTCGATGAAACCTTTCACGAACTTATTATTTTCTGAAAATTATTCTAATTATATATTATCTTACGGTGAATGTATCCAACGGTTGTTTTGTCCAAATTCAATTTCGTTAATATCGATATGAAAATGAGCCTATACTTAATAACACTTAAGTCATAAAGATTAGTAGATACTTAACAAGTTTAAAGACGTAAAATTATTCAACGTCTCAAATTCAATTGTTTATATATATGATTGCGTTAATCGATATTTTACGACTATTTCATTCGAATGACAAATCGGCAACTTCCTTCCGGATTAATTTTAACATTTTTTTTATGTAAATTTAACTTGGACCACGGAGATTGACCATTTCCGTCGTCCAGGTGACCACTAGGACGACGGAGATGGCCTTTTTCCGTCTCCAGGTGCACACCTGGACGACGGAGATTGTCTTCTCCGTCGTCCAGGTTCAAATATTATGGCAGTTGATTGTACCGCGTTAATTTTGGGCACCGTTTCGAATGTTGACTTAGACGACGGAGAATCTATTCTCCGTCGTCTAAGTCAACATCTGAAACGGTGCCCAAAATTAACGCGGTTGAAACCGTCCCGCCGATTAATTGGGCGCCGTTTCAAAAATTTGAAACGGTTGACTTAGACGACGGAAACGCTATTTTCCGTCATCTAAGTTGAATTAGACGACGAAAAATTGGGCTCCTTCGTCTAAGTGAAAGTCTATATATAGCCACTGCACATTCTCTCTTTTCCTCATTCCATCTCATTTCTCCTCCTCTCCTTTCACTCTCTCTCAACAGCTCCGGCCTCCCGCCTCCGGTGACAAAAATTCCAGCGTTTCCCTCTGTCCGGCGACTCTCCACTCCGGCGACTTTCCGACGACATTCCGACGACTTTTTCGGCGGCTCATCTTTTAGTTAATAATTATATTTTTAACATTATTATTATTAAACTAATTAATTAATTTGTAAATTGGTTAATTAATTAGTAATATATTAGTAATAATAATTATTAGTAAATGAATAATTATTAGTAAAAATTAATTATTAGTAATAATATATTAGTAATCATTATTATAAGTAATGATAATTAATTATTTACAATAATTATTATTAGTAAATGAATATTTATTAGTAAAAATTAATTATTTGTAATAATTATTATTGGTAATAATAATTATTTATATTGGTAAATGAATAATTATTATTGTAATTAAATATTGTTTTAATTAATAGTATATATAATTGGTGATTATTATTGCATAAATATGGTAAATTAGTGAATTATTAAAAATAATTAATTGATAATTATGGGAATTTTGTAGTAAATTGGTAGTCTTTGATTTAAATTTAGTACATAATTAAGTTTGGTTTATTAAGTCGCACTCTTTGGAATAGATGACGCCTCATTTCCTAGCTTATCTCTTTAACCCCTCGTGATGTGTGGATTTCATCACCGCACACCATAAGCTAAGTGAAGTTATTGACACGAGGTTGATGACGGAGTTTGCAAAGGACTTGAGGGAGTGTAAAATTTCAAAAAATTGGCTGAATGTCGGATATGGTGTCTAGAAACGGGTTATGACTGGTGACAGGTTTTGGATCTAAGAAATACGACACCAATAGAGTATATATCATTGATTTGGTTAGCCTCGGGGTATTTTGTCAAAATTAGTCCTGCCTCTCGCGTTATCTCTATCCCTAACTGGCCATGTTTTTCGATTGAACCAAAGCTGATTAATTGAAAGTTTACACTTTATCGCGCGGGTCGCACGTCCATTGAACGACCCAAACACCAAGCTAATGTACTCTATTTAAATCTTAGGCGCACTCAATACTAAGGTGTAATTATCGTAAATTTTTTTATATAATTATTATGGTAATCAAGTATTTTAACAACTCTTAGGTTTAAATGGATCCGTCGGGAAAGAAAAAGGCCGAACAGGAGGTCGAAGATGCTATGCTCCGACGCTTGGCGGAGCAAGTTGGTTGGGATTTACAGCAGGACAACGACGCGCTCTCTCCGAACCCTTCAGCTTGTCCGTCGACAGCGCCTACTGGGGAAATTCCCGCTGCGCCAGTTATCCCGACCGGTGATGATGACGACGCCCATTCAGGTCGGACGCTCGGTTCGGCAGAAAGTACTCAGGCTTCGTCAACCTCGGCCTCCTTTGAATCTATCCTTTGTAGCGCCCGGCGCAAGCTTAGGAGGGCCCCGACTGACCCGGAACCCAAAAGGACTCGCGGTCTCGTCAAAGGCGGAAAATCCGAGAAAATTTTCAAGGCGACTGGGAAAAAGATCAAGTTGTCGTACGACGAATTCACGGGTGGCCATCCCACAGCTTAGCTAGCTAGTCTCTCAGCGTATAGCATAGGGTCAATCCTTCGTGGCCGGGTTCGTATGACTGCCCCTACTTGGAAGGAGTTTCCGGATGAAGAGAAGGCGAAACTGTTTAAAGAACTTTCGGTACGTAATACGTACAATTTGTAATTCATTTTCTATTTATTTCTGATCGGAAAAATATGAGGTGGATCCCATACCGGCGATGCTTAGGCATATCAACCAAACCGCCAACTCCATCTACCGTGATTGGAAGTACAAGCTTCATGTGTACTTCGACAATATCGGCCCCGTGCCTACCCCCGTAGAGCTGCGTGGGGATAGGGAAGATGAGTGGCAGTGGTTGTGTAACCACTTCCAAGATGAAGAATATAAGGTGTTTACTTTTTTATTTAAATTAAGAGAATTGAATTATTTTTATTTTAGTTACTCATTATTTTTTTTAATGATTTATGTTGTCCAACAGAAATTCTCCGAAATCAACAAGACCAACCGGGGGAAGAAGGACAAACACCATACCTCCGGCGCCAAGCAAGTGATTCAAATAGCCAAGGAGCACAAGGATAAGGGCTCCAAACACCCTTATCTCGATGCTAGCATAAGCGCGTACGTGATGCCTAGGCTCGAGAATGAAGCGAGTCAATACGGTGTAAGTGATATATATATATATGTGCTTTTAATTAGCGTAGTTATTATTTAATTATTATATTATTATTATTATTATTTTTTAAGCAAGGTTGGTAGAACGGGCACAGGAGAAATTGGCCAACACTCAGCTTGTACACCCGAATTTGCCGCCCGAAGACCTGCCTCCTTTATCGATGGAGAGCCAAATTGCAATCGCCGATGAGGTATACGGTCATAGAGATGGAAGGGAGGTTAATGAGATGAGACCTAAGGTGATTCGAGATTTGTCGACCTCCGACTCATCATCTACGGGAGGTTCGGCGAGGAAAAGTACTCAGGTTGCGGCCGTCCAAGCAGCCTTTGAAGAGGCTCGACTCGCACGGGAGGAAAATCAATCTATTCATCAAAGTCTTGATCAGCAAGAAGCGCAGATAGCCCAACTCGTCGCCCTCATGGAAAATCAGGCTCGACGACAGTGTCAACCTCCTCCGAACTCATACCCCGACGACGACGACCCGGCTGGAGGCGGGGGACTCGGTGGCGCATCTGCTCCTCCAGTATCTTAGTAGTTTATTTGTGTAGTTTATTATATCATTTTTTTTCCGATTCCGAACGATATTTAATTTCATGTATGTACAAATTAATTTTTATTATTTAAGTAATTAATTAATAATTTATTTTATTTAATTAATTTTAACATATTTAATTATTTAAATGAGATTGGAGTATTTTAATTAAATTACTAATATTTTACTACAAATTAAAATTTAATTTTAAAAAATTAAATTTTCACTTGGACCACGGAAATCAATTCTCCGTGGTCTAAGTGAAAATTTAGACCGCGAAGAAAACCCAAAAACTCCGTGGTCTAAGTTCTCACTTGGACCACGGAAATCAATTCT
Source organism: Geum urbanum (assembly GCA_946800695.1). Lineage (NCBI taxonomy): Eukaryota > Viridiplantae > Streptophyta > Magnoliopsida > Rosales > Rosaceae > Geum > Geum urbanum. The sequence goes on from OX327006.1 coordinate 7,361,353, forward strand.
CCGTGATCTAAGTGAGAACTTAGACCGCGGAGAAAGATCAAATACTCCGCGGTCCAAGTACGAACTTGGACGACGGAGAATGGTTTTTCGTCGTCCAAGTGCTACTTAGACCACGGAGATTGTTCGCGATCCAAGTAAGCACTTGGACGACGGAGAACCATTCTCCGTCGTCCAAGTGCTTACTTGGACTGCGGACAATCTCCGTGGTCTAAGTAGCACTTGGACTGCGGAATTCAGCGTCTCCGTCGTCCAAGTGCTTGGACGACAGCACTTGGAGTACGGAACTTGGAGCACGGACATTCCGCGGTCTAGGTGCGTTTTTCTTGTAGTGATATATAACAAATTGTTCTTATATAATATATTTATTTGTTCATGGGCTTGTCAGGCCGGGTCGGTCTCGAAGAGCCTTGATGAGTTTTGACAAACCAAGTTTTTTCGGGCCTACGGGATTTAGGACCTCAACCCAAGCCCGACTTTATGCCCATCGGGTCAAGCTTTTTGGGCCGGCCAGGCTTGTGCTCAATGGACTTCGGGTCGCCCATAGGTTTTTTGGGCCAAATGGTGACCTCTACTGACTCCCCTGTCAATACTTGACATCTCACACCACCTCATCTAACAGCCATTTAACTCCGTCAAGTGTCAGCTGATATTGATCATATAAGCTACATGATCGCGGTTTCTGATATTGAATCATACAACAGAAACTATGAGCGGACATCCCTTAGATTAGAATACCTTTCTTACTATAAATTAATTCAGACACCAAAGAGACCGCAAACATAGTCTTTTTTGTTGTTGAAAGAACTGCATACCAGGGAAACTTATATCAGATGATATTCTTTAATAGCATCAGTGAAAGAAGCTCCCCGAAGATTTGCTCCTTCAAATAGAGTAGAATATACGTTTGCTTTGTCAAAGATGGCACCATCAGCATCAGCATATCTTAAATCGGAGTTTTTAAGAATTGCTCCTGAAAAGCATGTGTTGCGGAGGCGGGCATATCGCAAGTTCATTTCCGACAAGTCCAAATTAGAGAGATCAATGCCAGAAAGATTAACACCTCGGAAGTTAGTCCTCCCAACAGAACCTTTAAGATGTATGCACTTAATGATATCTGTACGAGTAAAATCTGGACCTGATATCTTCTTCTGGTTGCTGAAAATTGCATGAATCCCATCAACCAGCCCTCCAAGTTGAAAATACCGTGCCTCCTTTAAAAGTTGTGTATACTTTAAATCCTCTAATGCAGGAACATCACCATCTCTTAACCAATTGAGAATGCATCCAAAATATTCCCCATTCCTATCAATAAAAACATATCCCTTGTCCTCTGGAAACAAGTCGTGACGTCCACTAAACATTGCAGCCACCATCGAATTTGGCTCTCGCTCCGTAAGAGTGGCAATGTAAGTGCAGAACTCCTTTCCTCCAACATTAAGACGAACAAGCGACGAGAGGTTTTCAGAAACCTTCTTTGTCATTGCGTGCTTTTCTGAAGTAGTCATAAGCGTGCTTTAAAACATCAAGATTGAAACGAAATTTTAATCAGAGACATGTATATCACATGATTAACAGTTTAACATATAACAGCAATAAAAAAACTAGATCCGCAATGTACTGAAGTAAGATTTGTAACTGATCGAAGAGTACAAGATGAAGATGGTCATCAACTGATCATATATATCTACGAGTCAAGAAGTCATATTTTTTCTGCTCTTGGTTTTTCTGCTAACTGATCTACAGCAACGTTTGTTGGTAAATTTTGACTCAAAAAATCAAACAATAGTAAAAACGAAATTAACCTCAAGTAGATAGTCGATCCAAACCTGAAAGATAAGTTTTCTCTGGCCTCCGACGAATTACAAATTCGAGTTCTCTAATTCAAACCCGGTCACTCCGAAAAGCTCGGGTTCTCTGACCGACTGTCCAAGGACGAGAGCGCCGACGATAAGGACAAGGCTGTGAGGTCGTGAGGTCGGCGACTGGGCGAAGACGCGAACGACCGTGATAGAGATTAGAGAGAAACATTTTATTCTTTTATTTCGATTTTTACCCTTCGATATCAAACCGTGAAATTCATTTTCTTTTATTTCAAGTTTCACCCGTAGAAAATGTTCCCTCTCATAAAAAAAAACCCCTAGAAAATGTTTTTTATTTCAAAGAATTTTATCTCATAATTAGTGTTTACCTTCTTTTAAAAAATTGCATTCTCAACTTGAAAAAAAAAACAATATTTCATGTCAAACGAAGTCGGAATATAAGTGTTAGTGAGTTGTAGTCCTGTGGTAATGGCTCATACTAAGATCATCGAAGTCACGTGTTCATATATCATCAGACATGAAAATTGTCATTCAATCTTAAAAAAATATATTAGTAAAAGTGCTACAAAGCCGTATATACGTTTATGAATATAACCGACCCAAGACGTAAAAACAACAATGTATATTTATACATAAACGTATAAATGAGATTAAACGGAGAAAAAATAATAGCAAACTACACTTAAAGACAACAAGGAGATACCATAATACTCATAAGAACAATGCTCTATTATGACAAAATATAATATATAAGGACAAAGTCTTTATAAACTACCATGTAACAGTGATATATTTACTTTTTTGTCCTCGATCTTTTATGATTGAATTAATATTTTGTTTTGTTCAAAATGTTATGTCCCTATTAATTTTGTTTTTGTTTAAAGATTTTATACTCTTGGTATCTAGATGTGTGTCTTGTCCTAATTAACATAGTAATAGAGATTCTCTCAATCCCTGATTTACAGAGAGATTTATTGTATCAAACTGTAATGCTTATTTAAGGTCATCAATCAATGAATAAAGTACAGTTTCAGATCTATCTCTTGCGCATCTTTATTTCTCCTTGAACAAGTTATTAATAGCTCTTGAGTTGATAGCCAACCCAAACCCCTAACAGAAAAATACCCAAAACTCCTAAACACTACAACTCCACCGCCGACCTCCCACCTTGTCGGAATCCCTCCACGCCGCCGACCATTATTGTATCAAATTGTAATGTTTATTTAAGGTCATCAATCAATGAATGAAGTACAGTTTCAGATCTATCTCTTGCGTATCATTATTTCTTCTTGAACATGTTATTAATAACTCTTGAGTTGATAGCCAACCCAAACTCCTAACAGAAAAATACCCAAAACTCCTAAACACTACAACTCTACCGCCGGCCTCCCACCTTGTCGGAATCCCTCCACGCCGCCGACAATTATTATATCAAATTGTAATGTTTATTTAAGGTCATCAATCAATGAATGAACTACAGTTTCATATCTATCTCTTGAGTATCAGTATTTCTCCTTGAACACGTTATTAATAGCTCTTGAGTTGATAGCCAACCCAAACTCCTAACAGAAAAATACCCAAAACTTCTAAACACTACAACTCCACCACCGGCCTCCCAGCTTATCTGAATCCCTCCACGTCGCTGACCATTGTTGTTGACGCCGGAGCACTACACCGCCGGTCTTAGTGGATTTCTAGCTTCAAACTTCTTTTCAGCGAAGTTTTCATACCGAGCGTAACACCCTCGGGTAAATTGACTAACCCTCTTCGATTTAGAATTAGGTTGCAAAACTTAATTACCGCAATACCCTAGATCTAAGATTAGATTTAGGATGAATTTTTCATACCGTGCAATTTATTTTACAATGATATGCCTCTAGGTCCTATGGACATATATTGTTTTGTTTATGTACAAAGTTGAGTATAAGTGATCATCCCGGGATAGTCACGGTATATGAAAAAAAGAAGAGGAATTTGATCTTTTGTGACTCTGTGTTAGTCACGATTTTATGGGGTGTAGTATGAAACCACCGATTTTGCATTGATTTTTTGTGTGTGACCAAACATCATTGATCACAGTTATTATTCCCTAAACTTGATATTAATGATCGTGGTTATTTTGATCGGATACTAAATACATCTTCTTTGTCACTTTCGTAGATGACTATGACTATTGAGCCAGTTAGGCCAGAGTTTGACATCCTTAATATGCAAGGAACAATGTATCATTGCTAAGTTTCTGATGTGAAAAACTCATTCATTAAAAAAGGATTAACTAGCGTCATCTACCCACCACAAGACCCTAACACGGTCGGTACCCTATGTGCAAAAACTAAAGCGAAAGCCCTCAGATTTTTGTGGCGGTATATTTACCCACTCATCAAGAAGCAGTATTTAAAAAAGACAGATCTCAAGGATTTATGGGACATTCTGAAGCAACGCTTCAACAAAGTGCATGATGCACAGCTTCCTCAGTTGACCACATTTTAGGAGACAATACATCTTCTGGATTATACATGTGTGGATACATACAAACAAGTTTTGTTAGAAGTTCAATATGAGCTGAGTTTTTATGGGGTTGACAAGACTGATCTGGATTTGATCGAGAAGTCTTTGAACATATTCCCTTCTTCCATGAGTTTATTAGCTTATTAGTACCGGATTGAGTACCAGCAAGGAAGAATTACTACATTCGGTGACCTCATAAACCTTTTGGTTGACAAGGAAAGGGATCATGAGATAATTCTCAACCATAACTCAAGACCCACGAGGACCATGAACACTCTTGAGAATCGCTACACTAGAAGGAAGGTACGTAAGGACAGAAAGAACAATCGTTCTAAGATTCATAACCATGATGGGACAAGAAGAGAGCGCGACAATAGCCAGAATAGATCTTGGTATAGAGAACAGTGTGCCAACTTCAACAAGAACCTTTTAGGTTCTAAGAATGATGACAATTTTTCTTACTCTGCTCTGTCAGATAGCTGTACTTGTTTTAAGTGTAGATCAACTACGCATATGCACAGGCAATGTAGTGCAAACAAGGAAATTGAAAGTACCTACAAGAGGCTCTAACAATACTGGGCACAAGAGGCTACCTTTAATGGAGGAGATGATGAGATGAAAGAAGACTATGGAGTCAATCTCATTTAGTAGAAGACGAGAAAGCAAATCTTGAGACTTCATATTCAAATTAGTCTATGGATTAGGCTATTATTCATGCTATGTAATCAAGTTTAGCTTTATTTTTGGCTTGATTTTAGCCATGGTTTGAGACTTGTTTTAGTCGGTTTTTGTTATGAATAAGAATGATCTTTTGATGTAGTTTTGATGTTGGCAAAAGTAATAAAATTTTCTTCCTTTTAGTATTTGAAAGTGTTAAGAATAGTTATGTTTATACATATTGCTTGAACGGTTCGAATTCTACAAAATTCTATGGCATTATGACACCAAAATACCATAAAATTGAGACAAAAGAGATGATGGTTTGCTTCTAGAGATTTTTGACCGGTGGAAAATTTTCCTCGACCCATCGAAGGTTACACTCCGGAACAATTTTTGGAAGTTTTTGACCCGTCTAAAGATATCCTCGACCTGTCGAAGGTATGCTTCAGTCTCAAAAATGTCACAATTTTGATCTGTCAAAAATTTTCTTCAACCCATCGAACAAGATATTGAAAATTCGATACGATTTTAAGATTTCCTTCGACCCGTAGAAGATTTTTCTCGAACTGTCAAAGGATGGCTTCAGTTACAAAATTTTGCAATTTTTGACCCATCGGGAATATTTGTCGACCTATCGAAGGTTGTACTCGGATTTGGTATTTTTTTGATGTGTTTTATCATCGATTTTCTCAGAAAAAAGGTCCAGAAAAATTTCAATCAACCTGAAATTCTGCACCAAATGTGGTTTTACATTGGTTTTTATCATGCTATGGAACTTAAACTACAAGGGTCATTTTGACCGATCAGATGTTATTATACATCAGGTTGTTTTAACCTATTATCATACAATATCAATACTCTATAAGGGTTACACCATCTGAAATCTTTAAGTATTCCCTTAAAGTGTTAGACATGTCTTAGGTTCAAAGACGGATTGATTGACATTGTTTTCTTAATATATGATGGCGAGATTAAGTGTTATACATGCCTAATAGCCAATCGAACCTTGCTAAGTTTTGAAAATATTTGTGCCAACAATTTTCCAGTTGGAACAATATTATGAGAATGGAAGAGAGTTGTGTGAAATCTTCATAGAATGCTGCCAACGGTGCAATCTGGAGAGTTTTATGAGGATTTGTAGTGGTTTATATCTTACTAATATTTGAATAATTGAATCTAATGTAATCACTTATATTACTATGTGACTTAACTCTATATGAGCTTTTACATTATGATGATCAAGATATTGAGAAATTCTCGTGGTCATCGGTTCTTAAGAGCAAAAAAACATGTGGAAATATCTACAACCAAGGTTCAAAAAGGCACTAGACGGAATTAGGCGGTGAAGGTACTGCCTAGCGCTTAACAGCTTAGATGAAGATTAATCGAATGTTAGACTGTACTTAGGCGGATTATTAATTTTATAGTTTTAATTGATATAAAAAAAGAAAATACAAAAAAAATACTATTATCTCATTTCTCCACCATCACAACATACTAAGTTCACCAACACATTCTATAATCAATTGATTAAACTCCAACTATCCTTGGAATTACGATATTGATTAAGACATAACAGAACAATAACGTATTGATAATCAAGCTCACTATTATCTAAACAACATAACATAATCAATAATACATTGATCAAGGCATTAATCAAATCATCGATAGTTTGATTAGTTTGATAATGTTAATCAAAACCAAATAAAAAAACAGATTCAAGTTTCAAACCCATAATCCATTTAGATGGTAATCAAACCATTCAAACCCATTAATCAAATCAGTCTAGCTGTTGAAGATTGAATATGCCGAGTTGTTGAAAATTGAAAAACTGATCTATAGCTATAAAGCGACGGTCGATGATGGTTGACGAGCGATGACAAGTGGTTGTTGACAGGCAACAACGAGAGGCGGTTGACGGGTAACTGCAAGCAGCAGTGGGCGGTGAGCGACTGAGAGAAAGAAAGGCAATTGTACAAGAGCAACATGACTCGATTTAGGATTTTGAGGTTTCCTGATTCCATTTCTGGGGATTTTGATTGATAAAAAAAAAGCCTAGGCGCCGTTTACCACTAGGCGGAGCGTTTTTTCTACGATTAGGTGATCACTGACCAATTAGTGCGCCCAGCCCCAAAATTAAGCGTTTTCAGTGATATTTCAGCTTAGGCAGACTAGGAGTCCGTTTTTATTAACAGTGTCTACAACCATCGATTTCGATGCGGGAAGTGAGATCAATCCACTAGGTTTAGGCTCGATCTTCAAGATGAGCGTAGCACATCTCTGTGTGTTTTCCTCACCGGATGCCTTTATGAAAAAATCCAATGCATATCGCTCGGTTTGCAAAGCTTGTTCATGTCTGTAATGTTGTTTACCTGCATGATGGTCTTTTGTTGTAGGCACAATTTCCATTCCTCTATAGATTCCAAAGAATATTTTTGTGGACCAATCAAACCGGTATGCAGACTGTTTATATATGGTTTTGATTGCTACATCGACGCATATGTCACAAGTCTTTGCAATCCACATGGTGCACTGTATTTGCAAAACTCTTAGCATAGATTATTAAGCTTTGGGCTCACCATCCGGACAATCCAATCAGGTCTATTAAATTGGATAATGCAGGAGAGTTTACATCAAAATCTTTTGTTGATTATTGCATGTTAATTGGGATTGAAATTAAACATCCCGGTTCTCCATGTTCATTCATAGAACAGTTTAGCAGATGCACAAATCAAGCGGTTACAGCTTGTGGCCAGAGTTATGGTAATACAAACTAATTAACAAGTATCTGCTTCGGGATATGCAGTGTTACATGCAACTATACTTATTCGCATGAGACCCGTAAACCGTCAACCATTCCGTATGTACCAGTTAGTAACTAGATGTGAGTATGATATTTCACATCTATGCATCTTTGGTTGCATGGTACATATGCCTACTACGCTTTCACTACGTACTAAAATGGGTTCTTCGTGACGTTTAAGCATCTATGTTGGTTGTGAATCTCCAACGGTTATCTGCTATTAAGAACCTTTGACATGAGATCTCTTTAGTGCTTGTTTTGCAGATTGACACTTTGATGAGAGATACTTCCCACTGTTAGGAGAAGTTAGGAATGGTTCCATTCTACTTAAACGTCAGAAATGAACGTGGTATGTCACCACTATGTCTCATCATGATCCCCGCACATCTTAGTGTGTTATATATTCTTGATCTTTAAAAAGTAGCACATTTGATGCATGACTCATTTAACCCGAGAAACATAGTGTTCCTCTTGCCCATAGCTTGGGTGTAGCATTGGTCAAATTCCACTGATGAGTTATCGGTGAAAAGGCAAGTCATCAAGGCACCACATTTCATCATCAACACATGAGATTGTTTCTTACTGTAATGTGTCTTAAAGTCAACATTGACCAATACTGGGGGACGCCTCAGAGTTAATGATAATGTCAGTAAATAAAGAAATCTCACCAAGTCAAATAAATGCTAGCGGTATTATGGATGGTTCATTCAAGGTTCCTTGATGATGCATTTACTTATTCCATCACTCAGAACTTGACCACGATGAATTGGAACCTTTCTTAGTTCGGATTGTTATTATAGAGCAAATTGACCAATATGGAAAATTGCAATCTATGTTGAACTAGACTCTATTACAAAAGACATGTTTTCGGTATAGTAGTGCTATAACCACCGAATGGTGAGTCGGTTAGACACAAATGAGTCTTTTTGTGGAAGTCCAATGAGAAGCACATATGTCGCAAGGGTTTTCTCAACGCCCTAGTATTGATTATAAGGAGATGTATTAACTGATTATGGATATCATTATTTTTCGCTACCTTATCAGTTTGGTAGAGTCCAAAAACTTGAGTATGCAACTAATGGATGTGGTTATATATGTCTATGGGGATCTTAATTCAGAGATATATATTAAGGTGTCGTTTGGCATGGTTATACCCAATTCAAGTAACTCCAAACCACAAAGTGCTCATGGGATAAGATTGAGACATCCAATACTCTAAAGTGACTACTTGATTGGGAAGGGAAATAACAATGATGAGTTATGCCCATTAGATGAACTAGATGTTTGAGATGATAGACCTTAGTAGGACTCGATTTTGTCTTGGTTTAGAGATGGAACATCGAGTTGGTTGAATTCTTATTCACCAGTCTTCTTATGTCTAATCAAAAAATAGACAAAGCACATTCTCTTAGCACACTAATGGTTATTTGCAGTCTGGAACCCAAAAGGATCAATTTCATTTGAAAAGATGATGATGAGGAACTTTTGGAGCTAAGATTTCATATCTTAGTATGGTTGGAGATTCGTTATATATATAGATTGGCGCACGCATCCAGACATTGTCTTAAGTCATTGGAATGGTGTAAAATACATCTTCAGGTACTTAAAGGAATCCTTTGACTTGGACTTGTTCTTTTCCTACAAAGAATATAAGGAGAAGCTTGAAATTCCCGAAAAATGGATGGTTGAATCGCAATATGCAGGTTCAGTGATTTTCGACCCATCGAGTGGATTATTTGACCCGTCGAAAGTAGTCCCCTGGATCGACTCAAAGCTTCCCTTCGACCTGTGGGTGGAAGGCTTCGACGGGTCGAAGCCTTCTCTAGCTGCGAGAACTGTTCCCCAATTCATTGTAGTCCCCTACTCATAGCACCTTGTGATGTCTTGGATAGTTTTGCTAATGTTAGGTATCTCTCTGACCCACACAAAGGACGTTCTCAGACAGGTTATGTTTTTACCATGGGAAACACGACGATTTCATGGAGATCAACTAAATAGACTCTTGTTGCTACTTCCTTGAATTATTCTGAGATTATAGGTTAATGTGTGTATTTGACTTATGTTTTTAATACACCATATTTGAGGGTATAGTAGATTGTAATCTATTATGATAGCACCAACTTGCATATTAGAGGACAATGCAGCTTGCATTGAAAAAATAAAGTTGGGCTACAAATCAAAGTAGCGCGGAAACTTCAAAAAAATCTGGTTGCACCGCTCCTTAGTTGTCCAGGGACCATCTCTACTACGAGACAGATTGGCGGAGTTCTTTGATATTCATTCCCAACGGGAGGATAACCGTTTTCTTATGTGGTGACACTTTCTTGACCTCCTGCATTCCAACTTCAGTACCTACAATGGCCATGCTTAACTCCAGTTGAATGCGTAGAGTAGCTATAGGGATGGGGGACCAATGCACCAATTGGCTCCGAGCAATGGAAGTCAGACCTGGCTCGATACCTCCACTAAGAGTCTTCAGATTCTTTGGCCTAGGGACCCATACCATAATGCGGGCCCTTAGCTTCCTTTTCCTCTGACGAGCATGCATAACATCCAGGTCAGCCTCAGAGACCCTACCTGTATGACTTCTTAGCTCCACAGACAGCATAATGTCACCAATCCCAGCATCAATCTTGTCCGCAGAGGTCTTAAAAGGAATACTCTTATCTAGTGTCGACCAGTTTTCGACCACCTCTTCCTCACGAGAGCTCGCACCACCTCGAATACCTGGAAGAAGCGGAATCTCCCGATCAAGGCCCCATATATCAGACTTCATCCGCGTTTCATAAGCCACTCCCACCTACTTTGCCGTAACAACACTATAGACCAGACAATCATTAATGGAGTGGTAAAAGCTACCGCAACCCTTGCAATAGACCTTCAAAGTCAGATATTCAATATCACAGTTAATCCAAGCCTGTGATCCCAATCGCAGACTAACCTTGGTTACCAACCTATCCCTAGGGTCAACCTCCACAAAAAGACGAATATCTTCAAAATCTTGCAGACTATGATTGTCATAATCCACATACTTTCCTAGAGTTGCCTAGGTTGATCCAACAGTGAGTGACGGTGATAGGGCCAGCTAGATCTCCCCCAGCCACATTCACTCATGCCCAATCTCTTGTAGTAGTTACGGGAACCAGATGCGCCGGAGTGAAACCATCAAACTGTTCCACTACAATAGTTGCATTCCCATAAAACCAAGGGCCACGCGAGACCGCTCGAAAGATTACGTCCTTGTTTCTAAATCTTCTAATCAAACGTTCTTGTTTCTAAATCTTCCAATCAAACGATCATGTAATTAACATGTAATACTATTCGAACTAGTACCAGACATACCACACCAAAGTCAAAGTAACCAGTGCTTGAGGGCCTTCAAGCTCTCAGTCGAAAAAAATGTCGGGACAAAAAATGCGGATCACCGCAAAAAAAAAGTTTTTCTCCTCTTCCTCCTTGGCTCCTTAGGAGAGGTAAATTTATATAGGCCTCGAGGATGTCATAGCACAAAGCATTGGGAAGTTTAGGGTTTAGGAAGGTTAGGGTCGGGAAGTTGTGGTTTTCACGAAACAAAGAAAGATCTATAGGGTTGGATCGTATATGAAGGGAAGGAATGATGAGGAGGAGATGATCCTAGTCTAACAAGGATCAGTGAAGAATTTTGGTAAAGATTGACCAGGAATTTAGGTGGTGGCGTGGTAGGGTTTGGGATAAAGGAGAGAAGAGAGAAAACTAGGCATATTCGATAATCACTTTTGTTTTTTTCAGCCATCTAAGACTTAGTTTGGAATTGAGTTATAAATATTCAAATTTTTAAAAACACAGTTCAAAATAAGCAACCATTCACTTACATATTCAAAATTATGGTTTTTGAACTAAAAAAATATTTTAAAAAAGTTTTTATAATTTTACCAAACACTCCTTCTGCCAAAATAGTTGGCAATAAATAGATTTTATCCTAATAACTCAACCCCAAACGAGACCTAAGTAACAAATTCATTTAATACAATGAAAACCTTTTTTTTTTAATTAATTACATAATAGTAATGCAAAAATAAAACAACATGGATAGTAATAGTTGAGATAAGGCACAAAATAAGGCATATGTATAATAACAAATGAGGTAATGCAGTCGCGAATCAACCCGCTAGATTTGGTGGACATAAACTTTTTTCTTTTCATTTCAAATCTGGATCAACCAGATCTGCTCTTCTATGGTGTTGAAGCTCTAGAACCATGTGGAGGCCGACAGGAGGTTCACTTCCATCACGCATGAAGTCGAGCACGTCGAGATGTGCAACGAACTCTGGGAGGCTGCAAGGTCGTAGTGGCCGATAGCAGAAGTCGCAAGGTGCGGCCAAGTCGTTGGTCGCGCGGTGGCAGCCATAGTGGCGGAAAACTCAATGAGCGACGGAGGGGGCGTTGGATGCCACCAGGGAGCTGTGAGGTTAGGTGATATGGTGGATTACCTCGAGGTGAGCTAGGTTGTTTCCTGCAATGGTGAAGGGCGTCGGAGGAGGCAGTGTCATGCGTGCCATGGTGGAGGTACGGCTACATTGCGCTAAGGAGTCGAGAGGTTGCTGCACATGAGTTGAAGCCATGGAAGAAGCTATGCCACACGAGTCGAGGCCTGAGGGTGACGGCGGAGGCGGATTGGTTGCAGGTGGTCGAATGTGGAGGCGTCAATTTCTCTGCTTCTACTACTGTAATTTTGGCAGGGAGAGAGAGAGAGAGAGAGAGAGAGAGAGAGAGAGAGAGAGAGAGAGAGAGAGGATAGTTGCATTTTTATGCAACTAAATTATACTTAAATGATCCCGATATTTGGTCTTATTGTTATTTTTTTGGTTAAAATACTTACACTTATTTTTTTTGTTAGGTTTATGGAGGAAATAAAGAAAATGAGATAAATTAAGGATTCCTATTAAAAAAGAAATAAAGATGTGGTGTCTCTTACAAATAAAAGAACATAAAACCTAAATGGACAGAGTCTAGCCGAATCGCACAGGTTCGACGGGTCAAGGTCGTATCTCGACGGGTCTAGATTGCGTCAGCATCAATTCTTCTCCTCTTCGTTTGTATTAGTTTTTCCTATGGATTTTTTTGATTCATTTTCATACACTATGAGTAGCTAAATACTTTGTTAAGGGGCTGTTTTAAAGCCCCGTACATGAAGTCTAGATAATATATACACCTTGATCTAATTTCGTTGTGTTTTTGGATAAGGTTTCTTTGTTGGTTTTTCATTGATGATTTCTATCTTGTATGCTTTGAGTACAGGCTTAGTATGCATGTTTAAGGATCTAATTCTATGAGGGTTTGATGCCTTTTGATTGTTCTTTATCTTCCTCAATATCTCTTAAGTGGAAATCAAACTTTTTGGTTATAAGAAACCCTAGATCTAGCAAGACACGTCCTTAGTGTACTTGTGAAGTCGAGTAGATTCTCACAACTTTTACAAATCATAATGCTTCTTTCTTAGTAAATCCAGGTCCGTGACTTTTGGGTTCTTTGAGGGATAGTCATCGGTTATAAGCGTACCTTCATCGATGTAATCATAAGGATTAGGGAATAAGTTGTATTCATAACGATTGAATCTTGCTAAGAACCTTCATCCATAGACAAGGCATTGTTAGGTTGAGAATATATTGTTTAGATGAAGTGACAGTGGTGGATGGCAAACCCCTTAGCTCATTTGTTCATTATTTTTTGTCACATTTATAAACTCATTTTCTGCATTGATCTGTTTTGTCTAATTTCGTTCATATATATCAACTCCGAATCAACTAAAATTTTATGTGGTAGTCCGCCACAGTGTCTAGTGTGTCTAGTATTAATTTAGTAATTTTTTATTGAGTTTATCTTAGGTAATTAATTAGGTTTGTGTTAGTAGGTCGAGTCTACTAGGAAACTAGTTTTAGTGTTTGTTTGTATCGTAATATTTAGTTTCATCAATCTTCAGTAGGTAATGACCCATATTTTTCATGATACTATATTGATATAAATCACACAAGAATAGGGATATTTTTGAGTGGTGTAAAGAGCCTATCGATCGATCGAGAGAGAGAGAGAGAGAGAGAGAGAGAGAGAGAGAGAGAGAGAGAGAGAGAGAGAGAGAGAGAGAGAGAGAGAGAGTTTTAGGTATAAAAAGGGTAAAATTTTCTTTTTAACTGTTTAGTAGGTTGAGTTTACTAATACTACGTTTTGAGTTTTAGACTCAGTCTTTGATTATCTAAATATTTTGGTAGTTAATTTATTTGTATTGGAAAAACGAAAAGAAAAAAAATATTATGGACACTTTCTATTTGAATTATTGATACTTACCTTATCCTTATATGTTTTTTTAGTGCATTTTTGCTCACATCCCTTGGTTAAAGTGTGAGCATAACATCCCCTTAGATTTTTGTCGTCTCATGATAGTTTAACTCATGGTTTAACCATCTATTTACATGATTATGTTTATATATATTTAATTATTATATTATCTATTAAGGGAAGAGAATTATAATTCAATCAAATCACTATCTTCCTATATAATGAAAATTACTCCACTTTGATAATTCTTGCTCTTAGTGTGTGAGCAATAGAGGGGATAAAAAAATATCGATTTGCTAATTCAAAACAATAGCACAAAGTTCATAAGCCGAACTGCAACATTTTTGGAAGATCAAAAAATTAATTACTACTCTCTTATAAAGACAAACATATAAATATATATTAATATAATAATATATATGTATCTTTTATGACCTAATTATAATTGTCATACTGACATACTGTAATCGGAGCAGTAGAGTTGCAAGCTATTTTTCGATAAAGTTTTTGTGGTCTTTTTGTAACAAATTTTAACCTAGCTCAATGTTCCTTGTTCATCTGCATAATGAGTAGATCCATAGGCTATTTTTTTTCCTTTTCTTTTCTTTTTCCTTTCTTTCTCCCTGTTTGTGTCTCCCTCAATTTTTTTACCTCAATTGAACGCTTGTTTTTCACGTTAAGAACCAAAGAATTTATCAAAGTGAAGTAGTTGCAATTATATAAGAAGATAGTGATTTGATTGAATTATGATTCTCTTTTCTTAATAAATAATTTTATAATTAAAAAGATATATAAATGATTAACCATGGATTAAACTATTATGAGGTAACAAAAATTTAAGTGAATGTTATGCTCACATCTTAATCGGGTGTAAACAAAAATGAGCTCTCTTTTTTTCTCATCGAAACAAATAAACTTAAGAATAGGGTAGATATCAAGGCCAAAAAGTTGAGCCCTAATCCAAAACCATAACCTCAGCCCGGCCCGACATTGATTCCACCAAGCCAGAGCCGCATCCCGCGGGGCGACCGCGATCCAAATTAAGGAAATATACTTCTTTTAGTTACTTCTAAAGTTCGAGTGCATGAAAGTTAAAGGAACTCAAAGTAGGAATGTAATCCCACCCGGAAATATTTAATGCTCCTCCTCCTAGGCTCCTAGAATGTTCTCTTTCATTCCTTTTCCTGCCAGGTATGTACGTTTCCCGTTCCTTTCTAGTCCTAGAATTGGGTTTCATTAATCGAAGAAAAAAAACTATAAATAAACCATTTTATTTGTTAAAGGACGTTGTTATGAGGTGTTAAAATATATCATGAATCAGGTTTGTATGCCGGTAGTATATAGGGGCATCGTTGTTATGCAGAGCTTTAGTTTTCTGTTGGGCTTACCATTCAGGAGTGTGTGTGTGTGTGTGTATATATATATATATATATATCTTTTAGGTTATTAACCTAGTGTAGTATTCTGTAACCTGTAATCCGTTTCCCTCAAGAATAATAAAACTGTTATTCTCTGCCCGTGGCCATAGCTAACACATTGTTAGTGAACCACGTAAATCTGTGTTCTTTCTTACATTTATTATAACATGGGGGTTTACGGGAGGCCAAGATTTATAGCCTTACATCTTACGTGGCATTACATGTCATATATTAATAATTCTTCGTAAATTTGAAATACCACATCATAATAATACAATACCAATCTTATCCTTCCCTATTTTAATTTTGATTTTTCATTTCGATATATCACTTTTTATAATCAATTTATTCTACTCAAAATCATAGCTAAACCCTAATAGAATTCAATTACGTTCTTGAAGTAAAACCCAGAAAACTAGCTATTCCACTTCGCTTAGTGACCGAAAACTAGCTATTCCACTTCGCTTAGTGACCGACTTGAACTCACCGGGGAGTTGAGTCTGACATCAACGACCTTTGCTTTAATTTTAGCTTGCCATGGCCCTTTGTTATCATTGACTTCAGGGAATTATTCATATATGAGATTGAATTCCACGTTAATTTATATCGTTGATGCTGTGAATTCGTTGGTTGGGTTGAACTATTATTCGGTGAAAGAGGTAATATAAGTTCAGTCCTTTCGACTTGGGAGATGGTGATGTATGTATAAATTTAGTTATTATTACTTAATTTGGGCAGCCGAAAGCCTAAAAAGGCAACAATGCAATATGTATATAAGTGATTATTGGGGTTCAAATTGCTGAACTGAGATTTCTAGAGTTGCGCTCCTTGATGAACTAAAAATGATCACCCACATTGCATTCTCGATCTTTCTTGCCTTTAAATTGCATTACCTCATTCTCCATCCTTTACGTGCATCCTCAGCTTCACTTTTGGACTCCTCAGACTCTCGCTCTCCTTATTTGCCGACGGCACACCCATCCTCTATGTTGATTCAATTCTCTCTCTCTAAAACTCAAAGAAAGCTTCAATCTTTGTTTTTTGTTTTGAAAATCTATCTTACTAGTTTACTGGAAGAGTTTGAATCTACTATTTTTCATTGAATTCCTTAATGAATTTAATATACTTCATCTTAGTGCATGCTCCAGCCTTGAGATTTTTCCAAAAAATATTAGCTTTCTCTTCTTCCCGATGCAAAAAGCTCGAGTGCTTTGTAGAAATTGTGAACAAAGATGTGTTTGTATAGCATTAGTTGTCTGATTAAATATACTTATCCATTTAAGCAAGTAATCAACACCTACCCGACCACCAGAAAGACCACCAGGAAGGCTTCAACTTCACTCACAAGACTGACCTCACCCGAGCGCACACGCGCCCGTGGGGCGCGCATCCGAATGTGCGGATCACGCATCAACAGACCCAGACCAGTCACACATCGAGGAACACAAGCAAACACCAAACTCAACCACCTATATATGTAAGGTATTTATTACAGGTAACGACATCTGAATATTCGGACCCGAGCATTAAACACTCCAACTCACTCACACGCACGTTCGCTTGACTGTTATATCCAATACATCTTCTAACTTAGGCATCGGAGCGTTGAAGGCGGGCCACCCCGTCTCGACCCCTGACCGCCCGTTTGTTGTTGTATTCTTCTAACAGCCATACCCGAGCACGCGCTCACCTGCAAACCCGAAAGGAGAGGAAGCGCCCGACCATCCGAACAGCCCCAACGTTCGGACGAACGAGAAGGAGTACTCGTACTTGCTTCTGCTAGATTACGTCCCGCGCGTAATCTGGTAGAAACAGTTGGCGCCATCTGTGGGAAACTTACAAATTGCAAACCTCGTATAAACACCACTATCCAAAGGCCCACATGCTCAATCTGGAAGCTAACGACAGCACCACACCCGTTGGGGAGACACCGCCAAATGCACAGGGGCGGCATATACTGGAACTTGAGAGGAACAGTAGCGAGGAACGCGTCAACAGCCTAGTTCAGGAACTGAGGGAGGCAGCGCTCGAGAGAGCAGAGGAGCGCCAGATCCGGCAAAGGCTGGAGGAGCGACTGGATACGCTCATCAATCAACAGCGGGAGCAACATGAAGAAACCCAGGAGACCACCAGCGAAGAACGACACCCGTTCGGCAGGACCAACGCCCGGACAACCCAAGCGCCCTCACCAGTGGAGGAATAGGCGCCCCCGACGAACGACATCCTGATCCTTCAGAGGATGGATGAATTGGCGGAAGAGGTCTCGTGCTTGTGCAAGGACAAGCTGGCCGGGCAAGGCGGGACATTCGCCCCCCGGGTCAGCCCGTTCTCAGTGAACATACTGGAGAGGGGAAGAGACCTCCATGCAAAGACGACGAAGATCACCCGGTTCGACGGGAGTGGAGACCCCCGCGCGCATATCGACGAGTTTCGATCCACCACGGACGGGACCCGGTATTCGGACCCAACCCTGTGTTTCCTGTTTCAGGAAACACTGACGGAGGAAGCATGAAGCTGGTTCTACGAGATCCCGCCAGGCTCCATACATTCATTCCTCAAGCTGGCGGAGAGCTTCCAGAAGCGCTACCGGCTCCAGGGCAAATACAACACTACGGGTATCCTCCTCAAGGTCCGCCAGGGGATGGATGAGAGCTTGTCGAGCTATATAAACTGATGGAGGACGCTCGCAAGCACGTGCAGGGACCTTGACAAGCGAGTGGCCAAGGTGGCCCTGATGGATAACATGCTCGCCACCCCGTTCGTAGAGAAGCTGGTAAGGAAGGAGTATCTCGACTACGACGAGATTATGGACCTGATTGTGCAGAAGGCGTTGGTGGAAACGCGGGTGTACGGGTCTACCTCCGAGTCCAGCACCAACAGACCGGAGGGGAACGCTCAACCACGACGACCCTCGGACGACGGAGGGGAGCCAGCCGAGGGGTACAAGAGGAACCGGGACACGCAGGGCCAGAGTTACCAGAGGCCGTCCTCCCGCAGCTACCACAACAACCGCTACAACCAGGCGAGGGGACCAGCGCCGCAGGGAGTCCGTCTACCGCCAGCCCCGCAGTACCGACCGATGAGACAAGATGTTTATGCGGTCGGTCACCAGTCGAACGAGCAGCTGCTCCGCCTGCACCGACACCGGATTCCGCCACCAAACAACATGACGAAGGCGATGGCCCCGGTCGGCCGAATTCTGAGTATCTGGTGCGAATACCACAACGCCGCCACCCACCGTACCAACAGATGCATCATGCTGAAGAAGGCTCTTGAGGACATGAGGAGGGACGATCAGGTCACCCCTCCCGGGGCAGGCGAGCAACAGCACGAAACAAACATTGAGACCCGGGGGACTATCAGCACGATATTCGGGGGAAAACGCAAGGAGAGAACGTCGTCGCCCGATCGCTCGAGTAGAGAGGTGTTGACGATCAGGGCGGGACGAGCGCAGAAGGCAGGAAGACGGGAGGCGCCCACCATTAGCTTCACGGCGGAAGACGAGGAAGGTAGCCCGAGGGACAGCACCCTACCGTTCGTGATCGATGCGATCATCGATCGTTTCCTCGTGAAAAGGGTGTTGGTTGACAATGGAGCATCCGTGAACGTGATCTATTTTGACGCGTACACGGCGCTCGGCAGGCCCGCGCACAAGATGACGCAGGATCATGAATGTGTGGCCAGCTTCACGGGCGAAACATCGTATCCAATTGGGAGCGACAGTATCCGAGTCGGGATCGGCGCATCCGACTCCCCGCACAGCGAGGTCCGAACAGACTTCATTATCATGGACACCCCCTCCCCATACAACGCCATACTTGGGAGGCCAGGGATCAATAAGCTAAAGATGATCATTGCGGGACACTTGCTCTTGGGACGATTCCCAACTGAGCATGGGGTCGGATACGTTCGAGGATAAAACTACGAGGAGACCGCAAAACCCCGGGACAGGCAGGAGGTCCTCGCCTTGGAACCCCCACCAGGAACAGAAGTACCGGACGATCCGCGTGACGGGCAGATGGCGGTATCGCCCGTCCCCAAGTGCGAAGAGTTGAGGACGATTCAGCTATCCTCCAAACACCCGGAGAGGACGGTCCAGATTGGAGCATCATTGGCTCCCGCGATAGCCGAGCGGCTGATCGCGCTGCTAAAGGAGAAGCAGGAGGTGTTTGCATGGTCGTATAAAGATATGCCCGGGATCGACACAAGCATCATATCCCACAAGCTGAGCGTCGGCGCCGGTGCCCGGGCGGTAAAGCAGAAGAGGCGGGCATACAATACGGAGCACTATGCGGCGATGCACGAGGAGGTGGACCGACTGCTGGGCATCGGGTTCATCCGCAAGGTGGACTATCCGAAGTGGATCTCCAACGCTGTGATGGTGCAGAAGAACAACAAGAAGTGGAGGATGTGCATCGATTACATCGATCTTAACAAGGCGTGCCTCAAGGACAGCTTCCCTCTACCAAGGATCGATCAGTTGGTGGATGCGACAGCTGGGCACGAGCTCCTCTCAATGATGGACGCATATTCGGGCTACAACCAGATTCTCATGGACCCCGATGACCAGGAGGCGACAATGTTTGTCACGGACAAAGGCCTGTATTGCTACGTCGTCATGCCGTTCGGGCTGAAGAACGCTGGCTCCACGTACCAAAGGCTCATGAACGCGATGTTCCATGGCTTGATCGGCAACATTGTGGACGTGTACGTGGACGACATCTTGGTGAAGAGCGTTCAAGCGGTCGATCACGTCCAGAACTTGGGAACCGTGCTCGACGTCCTCATCAAGAACGGCATGAGGTTGGACCCCGCCAAGTGCACGTTCGGGGTCACCAACAGCAAATTCCTTGGGTATATCGTCAGTCAGCGGGGAATCGAAGCCGCGCCGGCCAAGGTAAAAGCGATCATCGACATGAAGCCGCCAGTCAAGAGGGTGGACCTGCAGAGCCTCACGGGCAAGCTCGCATCATTGAATTGGTTCATATCCCGCTACTCGGACAGGTGAGCCCCATTCTTCAAAGCCCTACGAACGACGAACAAGCGTGAGGTTGCATGGACGCCAGAGTGCGAGGCGTCTTTCCTTCAGATCAAAAAGTACTTGGCGTCCATCCCGCTCCTCTCCAGGCCCATCCGAGGGGAAACACTATATATATACCTGGCTGCCTCACTCACGGCCGTCAGTTCTGCCCTCGTCCGCAGGGAGGACTGCACAAAGTTGCCCGTTTTCTTCTCAGGAAAGGGCATGACGGACGCTGAGACCCGATACCCAACGATCGAGAAGATGGCGCTCGCACTCGTCACTGCCGCCCGATGGTTGAGGCCATACTTCCAAGCACACAGCATCCACATCCTTACCAACGTACCCCTGCGCCAGATACTCCAATCGCCCGATCACAGCGGTCGCCTGGCAAAGTGGGCAGTTGAGCTAAGTGAATTTGACCTCCAGTACAAGCCCCGAACGACAATCAAGGGACAGGCAGTGGCGGACTTTATTGCCGAGTACACGGAAGCAGAGGCAACGCCGATCGGCGTATCCAACGGCCCGATGGTGGAGGCGTCCGACAAGCCGAAGGTCCAGAAAGGACCATTGTCGGAGTGGAACCTCTACGTCGATGGTTCATGCACAAAGAAGGTGAGTGGCGCCGGGATCATCCTGACCGGGCCAGGAGGGGTAAACGCGGAGTACGCCCTTAAGTTCGAATTCAAGACAACCAACAACGAGGCCGAGTACGAGGCGCTCATCGCGGGGCTACAGCTGGCCAAGAACTCGGAGGCGCCCGACCTCAATGTGTTCAGCGACTCACAACTGGTGGTGAGCCAGGTCGGAGGGGAATTCCAAGCGAAGGGGGAATCCATGATCGCCTATCTGAAGCACGTGAAGGCACTGATCAATGGATTCAAGTATGTCAATATCAACCACATTCACCGAGGGTTCAACGCGAAGGCGGATAGGCTCGCCCGACTGGCCACGGCACCCGTGCACACGGGACCAGGACAACGCATCATCGAAGTGTTGCGACAACCGAGAATCTCAGGGGCAGAGCAGGTTCTGGCAATCGAACCGCACGAGCACAGCTACATGGACGTGCTCATCGCTTACAAAGCAAGGGGAGAACTACCAGAGGACAAGCGAGAGGCTAGAACCATCGTCGCACGGGCAGCCAACTTCAGCGTGTGGGATGGGGTACTATATCGACAAGGGAGGACTTGGGCGAGCCTCAAGTGCGTCACTCCAACAAGGGGCAACTCGATACTGAAGGAAATCCACTCGGGCACGTGCAGCCATCACGCGGGTGCCAGATCGCTTGCACACAAGGCCCTCCGGTATGGATTCTAGTGGCCCACCATCCATGCGGACGCTACGGCGCTAACAAACAAATGCCACCAGTGCCAGCTGCACGCGCATCACCACCACACGCCCGCCGTTCCACTGTCCATCCTTCTGTCGCCCGTTTCGTTTGCACAGTGGGGACTAGACCTGATCGGAGAGCTCCCAAAGTCGAATGGGCAATACAGATATCTGATCGTCATCATTGACTACCACACCAAATTCATCGAGGCCCAACCAATGGCGAAGATCACCACGGAGAAGGTGGAGCGCTTCCTCTGGCGTTTCCTCTTCTGTCGCTACGGGACGCCGATCAGCATCATCACGGACAACGGGCCACAATTCAACAACCCCAGACTCGTGGCCTTCTGCAAGCGACAAGGAACGAACCTCGTGTTCGCATCACCAGCACACCCTCAGACGAACGGGCAGGTAGAAGCAGCCAACAAAATCATCAAGGCTGGCATCAAGAAGAAAATTGAAGACATCGAACCCGGGGATGCGAGATACGGGCGCTGGCCCGAGGTCATTCCAGAGATCCTGTGGTCCATCCGAACGACCGCCAATACGGCCACGGGCGAAACCCCGTTCAGCCTGACGTTCGGAACGGAAGCTGTACTACCCCTGGAAATTACCCATCAGAGCCCACGGATCGAGGGGTACGATCCGCGCACAAACAGTGAGGGGCTATGACTTAACAATGATCTGTTGGAAGAACAGAGAGACACGGCGCATCTCCACAATGCCGCAAATAAGCAGAGGATCGCCCGATTGTACAACCAGCGTATACGGGCTCGCCCAATCCAACTGCGGGACTGGGTGATGAAGGCAATCCAGCAAAAGGTGAAGACACTTCGTCCGTTATGGGAAGGCCCGTACGTCGTCGATGAGGTAATAAGCGCCAGCATCTTTTTCCTGAGTGACATGCAGGGTCAACGACTGCGGCACCCGTGGAAAATCCAACATTTGAGGAAATACTTTCATTAAATTCTGTTGTGATGTTCATACATTTACTCCATTTTTAGTTCATTTTATTATTGCGTCTGTTTGCCCATACCCCGCCCGCCCAGTACTCGGGGGACTGGGGATAGGCTGTTCGCATAGATGTAACATTTGGTTAAAATTCCATTCCAATATGCAAAGGGAAGGCGCATGTTCGCGCGAGTCAGTCAAAAGATGCCAAAAAAAAATTACAAGATAAGGCACACAAGCGGAAGGAAAATCAACTTCATTATATTCTTAAGGCACAAGGCCTGATTACAAAAAGCCCTACGCTACTATTACAAAGCAAAACCTATACTACTACAAAGAAAGGGAAAGCTACTCTACAACGCCCCACCTCCCCCGCCAGCCGCCTCCTGAGCCCCCGCCTCCGGCTGTCCCTTCGTCGGCTCGACGGACGCCCCACCAACCTCCCCCTGAATGTGGGCGCGGTAGCTCTCCAAGTCCAGGAAGGGCGTCACCGCCTCCTGGAACTCGGCCACTTGGCTATCGGCTTCAGCGGCCACCAACTCCAAAAACTCCGAAGAATTTTTGAAGGCAGCAACCGCCTCCGCCTGGGCCTGGTGGAAGCGCTCCTCGGTCCACACCCGGCGCTCGGTGTCCATCAGACGAGACTCCATCTCCGCCAGCTGGTTCGCCGCTTCAGCCTTCACCTCCTCCACCTCGGCTAAGGCGCTATCCCGCTCGGCCTTCAGAACCGCTTCCCGCTCGGCGGCCTCGTGGATTTGGCGGCGCTGGCGATCCGCCACCTCATCAGACTTGGAGAGCCCGTGCTGCAGCCTTCTATTCACCTCAGTAAGCTCACGCAGCTCCCTCTTCAGCACCTCCGCCTGCCGGTCATTCGCCTCCTTCTGGCACCATCTGTAGAGCCGGTGCTGCATGGTCGCACAGGCGTTGTAGGCCCGGTCGATATCATCCTGCACAAACCCACCATTTGGGGGCAGCAGCGCACCACAGGCCCGAACCGCTGTACTGACGACGGCGAGGAAGGGCTCGCAGAAGGGATGCTGAACCCCAGCGCCATCCGTCCGTGGCCGCTTCGACGGAGGCTCATCACCCCCCTCCCCCCGCCTGGAGGATTGTGGAGGACTTGAAGGTGGATCTGAAGACCGAGGCGTGACGGGGGCACGGCTCGAAGACTGAGGCGTACGTACGGCCTCCCGCCTGTCCCGGTGGTCATCCCGATCGGTTCGGCGCTGATCGCGCTCCACCTACCGCTGTTCCTTCTTGCGTTGGTGCTGATCGCGATCCGCTCGGATCTGAGCCTTGGAACCAATGGCATTGCCTGGGGACGGGCGGGGAGCATCCGTTTGTGGCCCACGGATGGGCTGGGCGAAGTCAGCCACGTTGGGAATCGGAATCTTGGGCTGGGTACTGTCCCCTAAGATGAGTCCGCCAGGCCCGTCATCCGCCACCTTGCGGACCTTCTCAGCAGTGACCAGCAGAGCGGCCATGCGGCGCTTGAGCACCTCATCCTTGTCCGTCGCCTTGGATTTTGTCATCTTGGCTGCAGAATAAACAAACGGAAGGTTAGCGAACAGACACAACACTTGGTAAAATTATTCTACTCCTACTCCTAGCAGTAAACTATAAAGCCCACAGACCAGGCGATCTGGCGAGACGCGTGCGTTCGATGAGATCCCAATGGCACGCGGTCCAGAAGTATCTTGATTCGGGCGCGGGGTCGAACACGAACTTGAGGCGAGCTATCCTGGCCTCTTCGATAGGCGTGAGCGGATACTCGTTCATGTCGAGCGTATGGAAGAATTGGGGAACTCGGTCGATCAGGTCAGCACTGGCAGCGTATTCAGGCGGGAAGGCTCCAAACTCCCAGTCCCCACCCACCAAGCAATTGATCGTACGCCAGGAGGTTGAAGAGCTGGGCGGGTCCACCAACCACCACTTCACACGAGGCTCCACTGTGAAGGTCCCCGAGTCCCTCTGGCGCGTGGAGTATCGAAGACGGAAGAAGTGAAGGAACTCCGCCCGCGTCGGCTGATCCATCCCGCTCACCCGAAAGATGTTGAACATGGCCACGAGCGTGCGGGTGAGCGTGAGCCCGCATTGGCCGAGAGAGATCCTCAGCAGCGCCAGCATGTACTGGAAGAAGGGATGCAACGGCAGCTTGATCCCGGCCTTGAGGTGAAACTCGCTCAGGCAGACGTGGCCGAGCGGAGGGCGGGTGAACGTGTCGCCCTTGCCTGGGATTCTCAGGCGCACGGAGCTCGGAATGTGGTAGTCGCGCGCCCACCTTGCCATATCCTTGACGGACGGTGCACGCTCTGGCTCCTGGACTGGCGTCCCGTCTGGCAGCACCCAGTGGACGCGGCCTCCTTCCGCGAATTGGGGAACAGACTCCTGCTGCCGGACGCCTTCCTCACCCCACGGTCCAGAACCGGACGAAGACGCGTCTGACGCCCCCGACGAGCTCCCCAACCCTGCGGATGCGAGCGCTTGCTTGGGATCCATTGGCTGTACCACAGGAGAAGTGTTAGGGATACATCGCAGAGGCGTCACACTCAGCACGGACTCATACGAAGATGTGCTCGACCCACTCGACCCACAACTTAACCACCCCACCCCCGGTATGTATATGCGCCAACGCGATTGCCCGCTTGATATCTCTATCGGCTCCATCCCTAGACGCACGCACGCGCAAACCCATACTTAGCACACAAAAAACCCTACCAGAAACACCAAAAAACCTAAAACCTACCCCAAACCAAAATCAAAACCAGGTGCACCCCAAGAACACGCCTTGTTCTTGGGATACAAAACCCAGAAAAAAGCAAAACAAAACCCAGAAACCAAAAACACAGAAAAGACAAACACCAAAAACAAAAAAACAAAAAACAGATTCAAGCCTCTCCGAAATTGAAGATTGTAGACTGAAAGGTTGCACGATGAGCAGAGATTCAGGCAAGAAAAGAACACGAACACAGAAGATCGGAGAGAGAGCAGGTTGCAGAGTGAATCCGGCAGAGTTTTAGTAATTTGTGGAAGTGATGAGGAAGACGACAGCCAAGGCCCTATTTATACTAATCAGACGGATTACGCGAACCCGCCAGCCGTCCATTTTCGCGTAGCCACCATCAGATTGCGACACGTGGCACCAGGGCGGTTTACTTACCCTCCTAAGTAACCGCGCCAACTCTTCAGCTTCCCATCTTGATTTCAAACCCTAGCACAGTCTCCCACGCCTCGACACGTGTCGTCCATGCATCACCCCACGCTCCCACGCACCTGACGTCTGAGCTTCGAACAGTTACTACGTCATCAACATTTAATGCCCAGGGTACGCCAGCATTAATTACGACGGCCAGCATTTATTACACAACGGTTCCCAAGGAGAAGTCAAAAGGAATGTCACCTCAAACACCTCGTCAGATGGAATCACCCCACCCAAGGCAGGGCAATAAACGCCACGACATCCGCCATTCGTACTAGAGCGCACACCACCCACACGACCGGGCTCTCGCGAAACACCATCAGGTTAGTACAACACCATTTTGGCGCCCCGAAAGCGGGTGAACGCCTGAGTTCCCTTTCGGGCGCGCGCCGAATGAAGAACTTGCGCCATACGGGCATGGGGTTCTTCCTCTCCGTACGCGTAAACGTTAGAAAGCAAGCCGGATCAGGCGGCAGAGGCACGGGGTCCGCCCCCTCTTTGCGCGCGCTGAGACCGATGGGCGGCACGGGTGTGGGGTCCGTCCTCTCCGTGAGCGCAACGTTAACGATTGACCCGTAAGCCGGCTGTCATGGCAGAGGCATGGGGCCAACTCCTCTCTGGGCATGCTAAGCCGATGGGCGGCACGGGCGTGGGGTTCCGACCTCTCCGTGTGCGCAACGTTAACGATCGACTCGCCGACTCGGACCGGCAGGGGTGTGGGGTCCGTCCTCTCCTTGCGCGCTCCGAGACCGATGAGCGTCATGGGAAAAGGTCCGCCCTCCCCGGACGCGAAGTCAAGCCAGCTGTCACGGCAGAGGTATGCGGTCCGTCCCCTCTCTGCGCATGCTAAGCCGAAGAACGGCACGGGCATGCGGTCCGTCCCCTCCGTGCGCGTTAATTGTACATCGCGGTCTTGATCCCACCGTTGACGCTACACCGTACGCAACGGCATCCCCGTTGACGTACGCGGTACACAGCGGTATCCCAACGCTGACGTTACGAAAAACATTCGCATACATTCACGCATCATACCATACATTCACGCATCATCCCATACATTCACATTTGCATAAACTATATCTGTTGACCTATTTATATTTACCAGGCAACACTCCACGGGCGCGCGGCTCCAAATAGCACGACTCGTTTGGACGCCGGGCCCACAGGTACAGGTCCACACGAACAAGTACACAATCGAACGCGCAGGTATCCACTCCGTCAAAGCGAGCCCTTCCTTGACCGGAGAGTTGGGGGGACTTGGGGGTTACAGGACCACGCACCACTGCTCAAGCGGATAAGTATCTTGTTTAATCGCACGAACCCTTTTTCAACTCCCCAGTCAAGAAAGTTCTCTTTGACTTGGGGACTTGGGGGACTTGTTTGTATAGCATTAGTTGTCCGATTAAATATACTTATCCACTTAAGCAGGTAATCAACACCTACCCGACCACCAGGAAGGCTTCAACTTCACTCACAAGACCGACCTCACCCGAGCGCACACGCGCCCGTGGGGCGCGCATCCGAATGTGCGGATCACGCATCAACAGACCCAGACCTGTCCCACATCGAGGAACACAAGCAAACACCAAACTCAACCACCTATATATGTAAGGTATTTATTACAGGTAACGACATCTGAATATTCGGACCCGAGCATTAAACACTCCAACTCACTCACGCGCACGTTCGCTTGACTGTTATATCCAATACATCTTCTAACTTAGGCATCGGAGCGTTGAAGGCGGGCCACCCCGTCTCGACCCCTGACCGCCCGTTTGTTGTTATATTCTTCTAACAGCCATACCCGAGCACACGCTCACCCGCAAACCCGAAAGGAGAGGAAGCGCCCGACCATCCGAACAGCCCCAACGTTTGGACGAACGAGAAGGAGTACTCGTACTTACTTCTGCTAGATTACGTCCCGCGCGTAATCCGGTAGAAACAAGATGGAGTCCATTGAATCCATTTACTCTTCCTCGTTCTTTTTCTTCTTATCTGCCATTCGTCATTTCATCTTCATATCTTCTTCTTTTTTCATTAATATGGATTCTTCTTTTTTTAGTTGTTGTTATTAATCAAATGTATAATATTATGCAATTTCATTAACCCTTGGATTACATAAGGATATGATTGAAATTTACTTCTAATGATGTGACAATACAAATTTAAGTGAATTAAGCAATATTCTTATGTGGAATGTCACCTAAGATACAAGGCCATAAATCTTGACTTCCCGTGAGGTACAAATCGTTTTCCTTTGTTAAATCACGTACATAACAACAATTATGGGTCAAGGATTAGGAACTCAGGGTGGTAATAAACAGGCCGATCAAAACCCTAATGACGAGAAGATGGATAAGAAAAAATACGAGCAGCCAGCTCCGCCAGCTCGAGTTGGCAGAAAACAGCGCAAGCAAAAGGGTCCCGAAGCTGCTATTCGGCTTCCAGAGGTAAGGCCTCTCACAAAATGCAAGCTCCGTCTACTCAAGCTGGAGCGACTCAAAGACTACCTCTTATTGGAGGAAGAATACGTAACAAACCGAGAGCGACTCAAACCAAACAAGAATATTCCGGAAGAGGATGATGACAAATCCAAGGTCGCCGAAGAGCTCCGAGGCTCGCCTTTGTCCGTTGGAAATCTCGAGACAATCACGCAATAGTATCATCCTCCTCCGGGACGCACTACGTTGGAATCATATCCTTTGTGGACAAGGACCAGCTTGAGCCGGGATGTGTAGTTTTGCTTCACAATAAGGTCCATGCAATTGTTGGCCTTCTTCAAGACGAAGTGGATCCAATGGTGTCGGTCATGAAGGTCGAGAAGGCTCCTTTCGAGTCCTATGCCGACATTGGCGGACTATACTCACAAATACAAGAGATCAAAGAAGTCGTGGAGCTCCCACTCACGCATCCGGAGCTTTACGAAGACATCGGCATCAAGCCTCCCAAGGGAGTCATCTTATACGGAGAGCCCAGCACAGGTAAAACCTTGCTAGCAAAAGCGGTGGCGAATTCGATGTTAGCAACTTTCTTGAGGGTGGTTGGGAGTGAGTTGATACAGAAGTACTTGGGAGACGGTCCGAGACTTGTGAGGGAGATATTTAGGGTTGCGGATGAGCTCTCTCCCTCGATCGTATTCATAGATGAAGTGGATTCGGTTGGAACTAAAAGATATGACGCCCATTCCGGAGGAGAGCGAGAGATTCAAAGAACCATGCTTGAGTTGCTCAACCAGCTCTACGGATTTGACTCGAGAGCCGATGTCAAGGTGAATTTGGCGACTAACAGAATCGAGAGCCTCGATCCGGCGCTGCTTCGGCCGGGAAGGACAGATCGGAAGATTGAGTTCTTGCTTCCTGATATACAAACGAGGAGGCGAATCTTTCGTATTCACACGTTGAAAATGTCGTTGGCGGATGATGTTAACTTGGAGGAACTGGTGATGACCAAAGATGAGTACTCCGAGGCAGACATAAACGCAATATGCAGTGAAGCCGGCATACTTGCTCTGAGGGAGAGACGCATGAAGGTGACTCATGGGGATTTCAAAACCGCCAAGTAGAAGGTTATGTATAAGAAAAGGGAAGGTGTTCTATAGAGAAATGAAGTGATCTAAAACTCTAAAATTGGGGAGTGAAAATACTCCGGAGTATCGTAGAATACCACGGTGCTCCTGAGGGCTTGTATTTGTGATCGATAAAATTAACCTAGCTACTTTGTTTTCTGTGAATGGATCGGATTAGAATATTATCATTCAATTTCTTGTAGTGCATTCATGTTGAAGTTCATTGTTTCAACAAATAATTTTCTTACAATCTTTTTTGTACGTACTACTCAATCTCTACAAGTACATGTATTATGCTAGCTACGAATTCGAATGGACGCAAATCAATTAACTCATTTAGCTTTAACGACATGATATATAGTTAATTTGCATGCATGCATGTGAAAATTTCAGAACTAAATTTGATAGAGCGACTGGTCTTTGTTATGAGACCGTGAAATTATCCTCGGGTAGGTACAAAATAAACTAATTAACCATCAGTTATGTCCTTTGATCAGCTAATATTGCAGCGTCGCGCGCATACAAATTAAAGCTAGTTATGTATAATGGATCGACTAGATCTACGTTACTAACTTACTATGTATTACACTAATAAAATTTACTGGCCGGAGTGGAGTTACCTGCGAGGAGGGCCTGCGACAGCTGATCGGGATTATGAAATGCTTAAACAAAATCCGCCATGACATTGGCACTCATGTTACATCATCTATTCCCTCAAATTCCACATTAATTATCACCTAAGGGAAGCAGTATGCATGATCTTCGATCGTCATTGCTAGGAAACGTTGTAAATGACGGCGTACTCTTAATCCTGTGATCACGATGCATCGAATATATATATGTTGCAGAGAAAGGCAGCTAACTAAGCCAATACTGGGGATTTGGGGAAGTATTATGCGGAACCGATCAAATCCGAACCAGCTCCAATCCAGTTGTTCGATCAGGATTTTGACTACAAGCATCAGTGAAGATAACTACGTACGTCAGTGACACCGGGGACATTTTGTTCTATCAGGTTGATCCTTAGCTTCAGAAATCCTCAACGATTAAGTCTAATTAATCTCTTATTTGCTCCTAATTAAGTTATTTGTACGTGAAGAATATGATGGGTAAAAACATCCCTCCTTATTTGGAGGAGAAATAAAGCCCCATGCCCATTCAATCGAGGCAAGTTGCTATTGCTATACATCTATAGCTAATTAGCTAGCATAGTTGGTGCAGCATGCATTTTTTGAAATGCAAGAGAGCAACCTATACATATATAGGTGTGTGTGTGTGATGGCTGCAATGTTTGAGGGTGGTGTATGGAAGAGTGTGTGTGCATTTTTTGGCATGGAAACATTGAGCATGAATCAAAGAAGACGATTCTCAAGCAAGTGATGGACGGTGCATGCATGCATGAAAAGCATGGAGCAAAATATAGAAGAACCAAACTGAGTTCTATCACTTTGTGTTATCACGAGTGAGATAAAGTGAAAAACTCCAAATTGAAAATTTGTGTGTGTACCAAATGGAAGTGTGTGAGACTGTATCCTTCAAAGTGTGAGTCTTGAAAGTGTTTCTCTTGGTATAACTTTTATTCGTATAATAGAGGTTATTTATTGTTAATGTCCTGCACATGTAAGTAATTTGTCGAATCACGTTAATTTTCGATATTCTTCATCATTTTATTCTGCTAAATATTTACGTTTGTGGTTGTGAATTTCTCATTCTGTTCTACCGTTTATTCTTCTCCATTCCACTTTGCTCTATATAAACGCAGTTCAATCTATGATGAATGCTCATGTATGTAAACATTAATAATAAATATATGAAATAATTGAGCAGCTTAATTTCAAACATATCTTCCTTATCCTGTCTTACAGTGCAAGAATGCAAATTTAAGTTTGAATCTTAATTAAATTGAAGATTGAGAGCTTGCATAATAGACGCAGCAAAATGAAGGTTGCCGTAGCTAGGCCCTGCATTCTCATTAGCCTGGACTAAGGTGATATTAGTTGCTCTCTCGGCTCTAAATAAATTCAAATATTTTATTACAGATTATGGGCTAAGAAGAATATTGGTCGATATCTGCGGATCACGAAAGATTGCTGCGAATCTGGAAAAGAATATCACATACAAAATTTCTAGGCAAGGTATGAACATTTACAAAAGATACATCCTTAGTTTCCTAGTCCGAAATATTTTCTTGACGATCGGAGAAGAAAAGCATCAATCTCTATAAATAGACCAATCCAACCAAATTGACACACACACATACACGAATATGCATACAAATAATTCATTACTCTCAACGAGTAAACAACGACAACGACGATCAAAGGAGTCTGGTTCACCAGACTGAGCATGAAGATTTCGGTAGTTTACGAGGTCACCCAACTCAGCGACAGCGAAATCAGGATCTTGTTCACCCGACCGAGCGTGGAGATTCGAAGGTTCACTTTAGCTACCAAACCGACGACAACGATCAGAAGAGTCTGGTTCACCTGATTGAGCGTAAAGATGTCAAGGATTCAAGAAGTCACCATATCCAATGTTCTAAACACTCGCCTTAAAAGATTGCTCTGCTATACTCGCACCGCGTGTAAAGTATCGATCATTTGTGGCTTAGCAAAGAGACACGAAACCTAAGTCTTGAAACAACTTAGGCAAGTAGAACTCAACGAGCGAGGTTGGTGCTCTCCTCGCTCCAATAGCTTGTAAAGAAGCAAAGACATCGCGGCGCAAATCACAACAACTACATTCTGCCCTCGGCGGTGGCACGCCAAGCACGCACAACGCAACTAAAAGAGACAATTTGTGATCTTCTTCATCATATCGACCTGACTGGAGAAAAATCAAGCCAAATATTTTGGCACGCCCAGTGGGACTCAAGTTTAGTGTCTCTCAACAGAAATCATTGAGAATCAGTATAGAAGAAAGTTTTGTAGCTGTCGCAAGTACCTGTCACCTAACTTTCAAGAACATAACTCAGCTAGTTTTTGGGGTCTAAGAAGCGAAGAAGTCATACAAAGATTTGGGGTAGCAATGGCCTTCAAAAACAAATCAGCAGCTGAGATTGAAGCTCTTAATTCAGCGGCTTACCGTGAATACGTCATGGAAAAAGATCAACACATTGATGGTCAACTAGACCACATCGTCCAACCAATCAGCGAAAGTGACCAATCAGCCACACGATCCACAACAAAAGTGGAGGATATGCGAGCTTCCATGCAAGGATACCAACAATTATATAGTGCAAAGTTTGATGGTTTATCGAACGCAATCACTGCTTTAACAAAAACAAATAATTGAGAGCTTAACCGCTATAACAACAAGGTTGAACATTATGCCAGTTATACAAAACCATGAAGAAGAGCGAAGGGAGGATGAAGAGCCAAAGGATGAAGAAGAATTTCAACATTCACACCGGTCCCTTGGTACATGTTACCTTCTTGGACTTGACTAGATACTTGGTTGTTAACTCTACTCCAGCTACTATTGTATCTTCTTCTTCAGACTCGTCAAACTCCTCTTCTAGGTAAGTCGCAGTGACTGTCTTATATTTTTCTCCATGATATGGAGCCTTTGCATGATAGGTAACCCCTAGATGCATTGCGTCTATTGTCGGCCTCTTGGTACGCCGCATGAGTTTGAGCTATTGCCTCTATGAGTGCATTCAAGAAAGTAAAGTTCATGTCCACATACTTGGTATGCAGCAATTCTTCCAGGCCCCCTACTGCGATATCCACTAACTTCTCTATAATGCATAAAGTTTTGCTCTTAGTGTATGCCATTCTAAACCTGTGTAGGTATGCCACTGGGGATTCGCTAGGCATCTGAGCCATTTGGCATAGCTTTTCTAACTTAACTCTAGGCTCCGCTCTACCAACATGCTCAGTGAACAATCTTTCCATCATAGTCCAATTGAGTACTGAAACCTGTGATAAATTGGTGTACCAATGTAATGAACCTCCCGACAATGAAGATGTGAATACCCTGAATTTGAATTCACTAAAAGTTCCCCTTGGGCCACATTAAGCTCTGAATTGTGTCATGTGGGTGGCGGCTGACTCTGAACCTTCTAATGACTTGTTAAACAAGAAATCAACCAAGACAGACTTTGGTGCATACCCGACAGCAGACCAGCTAAAGGGTAAGAAGTATTTCAATTTCCATTACATGTGGAACAACCACACAACTAAGGATTATGTGAAGTTGAAAGACCAGATCCAAAAATGGATCAATGAAGGAAGAATCGCAATAGATGCAGCGCCCCAGATTGCCCTACTAGATCATCAACCGTTTGCTGAAAATTCAGTAAGCACAATTGAGTTCTTCTAATCAAGTACTACAAATACCTTCCACGGTGACAAAGAGACAAAGATCTTGGACTACCTCGTACATGAGGGAATTGTAATAGTACCTTTTGGCCAAGCACCAGACAGGAGAGAGGCAGCTAGCAACTCATAT
This sequence comes from Geum urbanum, assembly GCA_946800695.1. Taxonomy (NCBI): domain Eukaryota; kingdom Viridiplantae; phylum Streptophyta; class Magnoliopsida; order Rosales; family Rosaceae; genus Geum; species Geum urbanum. The sequence continues at coordinate 7,395,396 of OX327006.1, forward strand.
TGCAGATTCTGCCATGATTGGACACATGACATAGATCAATGCCAAGAACTTAAAAACCAAATCCGACAGCGGATTGATAAAGGAAAAATCGTAGTGCCAGATGCATACGAGGAGGATTTCAACACTGGTTCGTTCATGGTAGGAACCGTGGAGGTATCATGGAGAGGTGGAGCAAAAAGGCAAACTCTAGACCTTAGGAGTACTATCGAAGTAGCTACGTCTAACAGCAAAAAGATGAAAGACCTAAAAGGGAAATAGAAAGAAGTCATCCATGAAGCAACTTTCGTTGTCCTTTACACACGATGCAAGGCAGAGTGTGGATTAAAGATGACTTATGATGAGTATATAGAGGCTGTGCACGTAGGTCCACAGATTAGCTCTCCTCTTGAGAAATTTCAACCATCCAGCCCGAAGGCAATAAAGGGAGCTCCAAAGGACTTGAATTTATACAAAAAGCTGTAAAGAGAATAAAAGAAGTCTGAGTTAACCAAAGGTGTACATCAAGTCTCTGAAGAGGACTTCATACCTTATATCCCACCCGTAAATAGGTTCATCATCAAAGAAGATGTCTAGTACATGAAGGCAGGAGGAAAAACCATGGAAATTACTCCTACAAGGAAGCGAAAGCCGTAGAGACAGTTTGGCTCAGCAAAGAGGACTTTAGAAGCTTTGGAAAAAGGATTAATAAAGCCAAACCAGCTGGTGGAATCTCCAGAACAGATCAAAAGGAGAATGAACAGACTTGTAGCTAACCTGGTAATCACTTTTGACAAGAATTCTGACAGACCAAAAGTCAGAACATCGCATCCAAGTGTTTTCTCAAGAATTAGTGAGATTGAAGCGAGCTCTGAAAGGCAGCAAACACCAAAAAGACAAAGAAAAGTAATTGAGATGGAGGAAAAACCAATACGAAGTTCAGCCTTGGAGCAAATTCAAAAGAAAACCAAGACAGTAGTTGAAGCTAGCAAGAGGTCAGTGCTTAGGTGGCATCCTAAGCCCTTGGTCATTGAGGAACAAAAGAAGAAAAATCCTTGATTCAAGTATTGAGGCCAAGAAAGATATAGGGGTATTACCCAATCAGAAGTCTAACAGACCTAAATTTGATATTTAAAAGCCTATCATAGCAGTGGAGCTAGAATATGCAGCAGGCGCATCAGCCACTAATAAAGAAGACAACAACGATGAGCAGTTAGTGGACTATGAAGAAGATGACGTGATGGACATGCCCATTTGAATGATATATGTATTACCTAACTAGGTTTACAAAGCCAGTAGAAGCCAAGCAAGTGGCTTCGATAAGCGAAGCAGTAAAAGGAGTCATCCTCACAGAACAGGAGAAAGAGGAAGAAGTGGTTCAAACAATAGAACCAGCATTGCAAAAATCGCATATGATATTCTCTAAACCTACTGTGGCCATGGCTTCACACATGAGATCACTATACATTACAGTGATCACTATACATTACTATGGGGGAATTCAGCTCAGCAAAATCATGGTTGACATTGGAGTAGCAGTGAACATTTTGACTACGCGGGCGATCACTTTGCTTGGTATCCCTAGGTTCTCCATACAAGCTATGTCCATGACCATTAGAAATTTTGCAGGGATAGACTCGCAGACTCTCGGGTTATTATTCATAAGAGTCAAAGTTGGTCCGGCAGAAGCTACTCATACCTTTTTCGTGCTAGATTGCAATGCACCTTAGAGTTCGATTCTAGGTAGAGACTGGATCTACAGGAGTTACTGCATCATTTCGTCGCTTCATTAACAACTTTTGCTTTGGAATATGGAGACTGAGGAATCACATATCATCACTGCAGATCCAAGACTATATTCCATCTCTGCGAATTCTTTGGATTCCAATTACTATAATAGAACCTTGAGACCATTGGGGGTATGTGGCGTTGATAACAAAGGCCTGCCGACTAGTGTAACGACCTCTGAACTAGCTCAATGGGGAATAGTGCAAGCAAAATATGATAAGGTACATCCATGTTTCATTAAGCTACCCCTCACAGCCATCAATGATAATACAACCTTCTAAGGAGTCAGAAGCAGAGGCTTGCGCCTCTCTATACGAAAGGTTGTAAACGTATATGATATAGAAGAAGGCCTACGATTGTCTGCCCATAGTTGCATCGATAGAATGCATATATGAAGATGTACAACAAGGAATCAATAAAGAGGAAGAGATCATCCAACTAGATCCATCAACTTTAGATGATACTCCAACTAAAGTAAGAGATCTCACCGAGAAGATTAACCTGGGAACAGCGAATGAGCCAATGGAAGTGGCCATTAGTATCTTTTTGGAGTCTATGGAAAGAAAGATGATCATTGAGTTATTACTGGAATATAAAGATTACTTTGAAAAAAAGTTTGAGGATATGCTAGGACTTTCTCCAGAGTTAGTGGTACACAAATTACCAATCATGGAAGGGAATAAGCTAGTTCAGCAGCAAATGCGGAGGATGAACACAGAAACAACGACGCTTGTGAAAGAAGAAATAGAGAAGATGCTGAAGTCTGGGGTCATCCATGTGGCTAAATACACAGAGTGTATATCCAACATAGTTCCAATATGAAAGAAGAATGGCAAGATACGAGTCTGTGTTGACTACATAGATTTGAATCATGTTACTCCTAAAGATGCATACTCTATGCCAGTGGCAAACCTATTAGTGGATTCAGTGGCAAGATATGAGATGTTATCTTTCATGGATGGTACTGCAGGCTATCATCAGATACCAGTTGTTAAGGTAGACCGACACAAAACTGCATTTCGATGCCCCAGAGTACTAGGGGTATTTGAGTATGTCAATATGCCATTTGGACAAAAGAACGCATGAGCCACATATCAGCGAGCCATGCACTACATCTTTCATGATTTGTCAGGCAACACCGTGGAAGTATACATTGATGATATAGTGGCTAAATCCAGAAAAAGGTCTGATCATGTTCAAGACCTAAACCAGGTATTCAAACGAATGAGGCAGTATCAGCTGAAGATGAATCCTGCCAAGTGTGTGTTTGGGGTACAAGCAGGGGATTTCTTAGGATTCCTAGTACACCAACAAGGCATAAAGGTCTTAGATGATAAGAAAGAAGCTGTAATTAAAGCATCACCACCAAAGAACAAGCGAGAGTTGCAGTAGCTTCTGGGAAAGATTAGCATCCTAAGAAGATGCATTGCCAACGCTGCAAGAAAGACCAAATCTTTCGCTCCATTACTAAAGTTACAGGGAGAGAAAGAGTTTGTTTGGGAGCCAATCCACCAAGACGCGTTTGATAATATCAAGAAATACTTAGTCAATCCACCAATCTTAGTACCACCATGCCCAGGCAGGCCTTTGAAACTTTATATCTCAGTAACTGAGTTCTCGATTGAAGCTTATTAGCATAAGATGATGAGGCCCAGGCAGAGCGAGAAATTTTCTACCTAAGCAGAATGCTAACGGACTGTGAAAGCAGGTATACACCAATGGAGAAGTTGTGCCTCGCTTTATACTTTTTTGGCTGCAAGTTAAGACATTACATGTTATCCTTCATCACATGTGTTAATGCTCAAACAGATTTAGTACGATACATGTTATCCCGACCAATACTTAGAGGACTGATTGGAAAATGGATTTTCGCACTGTCAGAGTTTTCATTGTAATATGTTCCGCAGAAGACCAATTTTTTAGCACCTCATCCAATGGTGGATATTCCAGAGCTCAAGGAGTTAGAACTATCCCACATCTTCTTAACTCCATCGAAGCTATACTTTGATGGATCTAGTAAGAGTGCTTTCGTTGGAACATGGATTGCATTAGTAAATCCTCGGGGGAAACTTTCGCTTATTCCTTTACACTGGACTATAATTGCTCAAATAATGCAGTGAAATATGAAGCATTGATCATTGGATTGGAACTGCTAATTGACTTCGAGGTCAAGTATGTGCAAATCTGGGGTGACTCGCTGCTAGTAATACGACAGCTCGAGGCAACATTCAAGACTGGTGCAACGTTGAAACCATATGTAAATAGAGCGAGTGAATTATTGGAGCATTTCACTAATGTGGAATTAATACACATTCTTAAAGGAGAAAATTATGCAACAAATAAACTCACACAGCTTGCTACCGGGATCAAACTTGCAGACAGTGTGCAAAAACGTATCTTACAGGTTGAACGCATAACTCTTCCTTCCTTTCTGGTGAGGAAAGAAGATAAAGATGAATATTATGTAGCTGCTTTAAGTTTCATTGATGAAGATTGGAGGCAGCCACTCGTGGCCTACTTGAAGGATCTCAATACTTCTGTTGACAAATGCACCAGGTATTTAGCTCCTAATTACCTTCTATGAAATGATGAGCTACTTAGAAGAGGAGGGGATGGTGTTGACTTGATTTGTGTATATGGAAACGAGTCCAAAAGGTTGGTGCGAGAGGTCCATCTAGGGGTTTGTGGTGCTCACCAATCAGGACCTAAGATGAGATGGTTGCTGCGACGACATAGTTATTTTTGACCCTTTATTCTAAAAGAATGCATTTCTTTTGCCAAGGGATGTGAAGATTGTCAAGCTCATGAACCAATTAGTCATATTCCAAATACTTCTATGCAGCCAATCATTAAATCGTGGCCTGTGCGAGGATGGGCTTTGGACTTAATTGGAATGATTTATCCTCATTCATCTATGCAACACAAGTTCATCATTGTGGCTACCGACTTCTTCACCAAATGGGTGGAAGCAAAGCCATTAAAAGTTGCTTCGGCTGCTGCGATCAGACAGTTCTTATATGAGGAGGTCATCTATCGGTTTAGTATTCAGGAATGTTTTGTCTCAGATAGGGGGACAGCATTCGTATATGGAGAAATAAAGGAGTTGATGACAGACTTTGGAATCTAGTTTTTGCACTATTCACCTTATTACGCACAGTCCAATGGCCAAGCTGAAGAAAGCAACAATCTGATCCTACACATATTGAAGAGGATGCTCTCAGATAACCCACGATTATGGCATGAAGAGTTATTCAGCACACTTTGGGCCTACAGGACTTCGAAGCGCAGCCCAACAGGCACTACCCCATATGCCCTAATGTGTGGTCATGATACAGTTTTACCTCAGGAAATCAATGTACAGTCTCTGCAAATCATGGACCAAAATCAGTTAATTGGTGAAGATTATGTTCAGAAAATGTGTCAGGAGCTTGAAGACTTGGATGAAAAATGCACTAAGGCGTTGAACAACCTAATCGCTGAGAACAAAAATGTGGCTCGCATTTACGATTGTTGCACTAGAGGACTAAGCTTCGTAGAAGGAGAGTTAGTATAGAAGGTGGTTCTCCCTCTTAGTGAAAAACAAGATGGACGGGGTAAATGGTCTGAAAAATGGGAAGGACCTTTTGTGATTGACAAAATCAAAGTCAAAGGGGTTGTCCGACTATGAGATATAGATAGAACAGTACATCGTAACCTTATCAACGGCCAATTTCTAAAGAAGTATATACAGTCGGTCTAGGAATATGAAGCACCTGTAGAGCCAGCCACTTAGTTTTGTACTTTCTCGCAGCCTATAAATGAGGTTGCTCTTTAGGCAAAACTGGGGGAAAACCAGTATACACATCTAGGCCAACTTCCGTGGCCAAAATTTTAATTTTTACAACTTGGGTTGTTTTCCATTAGATTCATAACCTATTAAAGAGGTTCTTTTTATATTTGTATTCAAAACCAGCTTTAGTGGTTTATCATTGCTATAGAAACTACTTTTACTGCAGAAATAAGATATATACAAAGCAGTAAAGTAAATCTTTCATTTGATTAAGAGAAATATATTTTTTGAGGCTTTGCGGCCTCTAGCTCTGATACCACTTATCAAGTGATGGAAACTCTATAGTAAAATGACCAAACCTAGTAGCCAAAAGGGTGAAAGTGGTCGATCTAGCTCTTAGTCGCAACAAACACCAGGTGCCCTTCATCAGACCTGATCTAGCTCTTAATCACTAACCAATGGCTAGATCTATCTCCGTTTGCATTAGGCTCTGGCAACTAGGGGTTTCCTCCAATAAATCTCAATAAGCCTTCCATTCATCAGACCTGATTTTTGACGCTCCACCTTTACATGTAATAGAAACTTGAAGAAAGAGGGTTGGAGCATTCGAAGGACTGGAACAGAGGTCTTCAGGGATGGAGTGAGTGAGGGATAACCCGCAGAGCTTCAAACTAATTCTCAAAGGCTTGAGAACAAGAATTCAAGCTGAGAGCCTGAGCTTAGGTACTTCTACCTAAGACAAGATTGAGCTTGGGTACTTCTACCTAGAGGAACATTAGCTGAACAAGAAATTTGGAGGGATTGCCTTAAAGCAGAAAAGAAAGAAGCCACACATGGGAAACATGATCCTTTTGAATGATGGGAGAGTGTTTTGCGAAGATAAAGGTAGAAGTAACATGCCATAAATAGTGGCTTAATCCTATAGGCTTTAACAAGCAGAGTGGGAAGCGTTGCATCAATTCAGTACGATAATTAAGGAGGTCCACGCTCCCCGACGATTTGTGTATCTCTTGAAGACTGAAGATTGGCCATTTCAAGAAACAAATTAATGAAGCATTCAAACTGCGCATTAATTCTACATTCGGCGTGATCTTTGGGGGTGCAGAATTAAAGACTAAGTAGAGATATACATAAAGAATTTGAGGGCTTTGAGCTAGAAGAGTTGAATAAATAAACATTACAAATAAATTTAAATCCCATTAATTGGGGCTTGGTCTATAAACAATATGAAAATTCTCAGGAAGATGGGCAACAAAGCTACTTAGTTCTCGCAGAGTAGTCTTTGCCCACAGATAGTTGGTATTAGCAGTTGACCATTTGGTCTCAGCGTCAGCTGCGAAAGTCTGAATTTCAGTTACATTCTATAGCAAGGTCTTCCTAGTTGCAAGGATTTCCACTGCTAGCTGCTTTTTCCCATTGAAGTTGTCTTCCATATCTGGCAACTCTACTTGCAGACTAGTGATTTCAGCTTGTTTTTTTTTTTTTGCATCTTCTCCCACTCACCATAGTAGTCCTTGCCAAGAGATGCAATATAGGCCTGTTGTTGCTTCCACTTACGATTATGTTCTTTATAAAGGAAAACAAATTTCTCCTTCTCGAAATTTGTAGCGGACATAGTCTTTTGCAGCTCGGGGCTGGAATAGCAGCACTTCCATCAATCGTAGCGTACAGAGATCAGCAGCATCTTTGGCACAGCGAGCAATACAAATGTTCTCCAGGATTACATTTCGAACCTTATCACTCTCAAGGTCTAGAACCCAGAGGTCACGAAGATTGGTAACAGCAATCTGTACCTACGGGAGCTCTTGTTCAGGAAAAACTAACTTTTCAAAGAACTTGTGGGCCTCCTCTAAAGTATTAACCATGAAGTCTCCATCTTCAGGAGGGCCAACATAAGGACCAAGATAGGGTATTGTGGAAATTGCAGCGTGGTTAGCAGCACCTCCATAACAGCCTCGAATGACATTCGCAAAGTGCCTAAGTGCATGACTATCCATATCAAGAGAAAGCTCTTCTGAGTTGAGGTCTTTATGAGAGAAAACCTGCATAGAGGGTTAGCATTAAAAATTGCTTGCCACCAGTCACAAATAGAGGTCATGAAGAGAACAAAGCAAACATGTGGCAGTAGTGGTGGTGTAGAGGCATTGTATAGATTAGTCTTCAAGGAGACAAAGGGTCGTGAGCGAGAGGCTGAAAGAGTCTTGCGTCAGAGTACGTTCACAAATAAAGGAACATCAAAGAAAAAAGAGTTACCTTTGTGGAAGGGCCTGTCTCGGTAACTACAGTAGCTATTGTAGAAGCATGGTTGGTTTCAGGAACATAAATTTGCTCTGCAGGATCCTTGGGATGTACAAGCTCAGTTTCTTCCTCATCCATTTGCAAAGGGATAGCCTCCGACTACGACATGGCAGCAACATTCAACTAGATAAACTAAAAATAGTGGTTAATATATTCATAGACAGTTCAAAAAAACTTAATCTGTGCATGATTACCCCACCTCAGAGACTGTAGTGTCTCCTGGTATTGGGGAACCTTCACCATATTCAGCTTCCCTTCTCTCCCTTGAAGATGGATTAGGTTCTTGGACCCCTTGAGTTTGGACTTCCACGTCAACAGGATTAGCTATCAATTCATGGAAGGGTTGTTGATAGACCTTCTCAATAAGGATAATATTTTCTTGAGGCAAGAAAGAGTGTGATCTAGGGCAGCAGAGGGGCCCCCATTTTGGTGCTGGTTAGAAAAAATCTTATGAGATGACTCTCTTGTTGAAGATGAAGAAGAGTCTGCAGGAATAGCATTCTAAACTCCCTTCCCTTTGCTCCTCGCGGCATGAATTTCCAATGGCTCACTATTTTCGCTGGCAATGTTAAGCGAGACTGCGGAAGGAGAATCTAGACTTACATCTCTTTCAGGGCCTTTCCCAGGATGTTCCACTCTAGAGCTTTGTTTAGAATAATGGAGTTGTTTCTACAATCAACATCACCAGATAAGGAAAAAAGGCACTAAACAGAACATGAGTCAATAGTACAGAGGCCAAAGAAACTTACCAGTGGCACTTGCTCAAATAAATCCTCATCTTCTTGATTCTAATTTTCAGCTACGAGGGAACTAGGGAAAGGGAGAGTCTTCTTCGTCTTTGCAGCAGCCTTCGCAGAGGCTTTCGCTGTAGAATTTGCAACAGCCATACTAGCTGAAAGAAGCTTAGTACGTTTTACAACGGAAACAGGAGACACACTGTTTCCTTTTTGCTTCCTCTTTTTCTCTCTGTCACCTTGAGAAAGGGCCTTCAAATGGCCCAAAGTCTTCTTATCTACTAGAAGCTTAAAAAGGGGAAGAAAGATTCTGGGAAGATCCGATGAAACATATCAGTCTTGCTTTTCCTCCAGATATGACCATAGTGTCGCTCGCACCAGTCTGGTTAGGCGCTAACAGCAGAATAAGTAGCACAGATGGTACGACGATGAATTTCTTCAAGATGCACAGGAGGAAAGGTACGAGTTGTGTACTTCTACAGCGTACTCGCAGCAGGTTTATCTAGATAAGTCCTCCAAGAAGTAAAGTTGTTAAATGATTCAATCAATAGGCATGGTAGACCTTGGGTCAAACCAAATTATCGTGCAAAATGATTTGGAGCATACAGTTCGATCCTTACCACTGAATCAGGAATGACAATGTCAAAGTAGAAGACACACTAAATGGCTTGGGTCGAAGAAACTATAAAGTCAATGGCCAGCTCAGGCGGGTATCTACGAGTGACCACTAGTTTCGCTATCTCCTTAGGAAACTATCTCAGGGTCCAGAATTGATTGAAACATTGAACATAACTTAGAGGATCAATCTCGCCAGTGCGGATTAGAGTTCTTCTCAAGAGTTCATCGGGCTCAAATCCTTGTGAGCCGGGCTGTGAAGCATAGGGAAGTACACATGAAGCCAGAGGTGTAAAATCCAAATGGGGCCAGTAAACTTAAGTTTGAACGGGTTTAGAGAAATCCACCCGAGACTGCGATAGAGGGCGCCCAAAGTAGGTTAAGCTAGGCCGAGCCTTTGGCCACTATAGAGTGCTTCAGCGGCCTTAGTAAAGGTACATGCCATCTTATCCACAACAACACAAAAGACATAGCGACACAACCAATACTTTAAAAAGGCAATACCTCCATAGGTATTTTTTGTTCGTTGTGCATCAAAACTAAGACCAGGTTCAGCAGTGGTCTGAAAGGACTCATCACTGTAGTGTTTTTGCCAAGTGGAATACGCAGCACTGGTAGGACGTTGGGGGTCTGTATAAAATGAATATACCTAATCATCGAGGGTAGCAAGAATATATGGTCGAGCCGCAGTAGGAAGCCTAGTAATAGTGACCACATCCAGCAGGCTAACACTCATATTTCTACAGGAAAACACGAAGGTGTTACTGCTCGTCTCCCAGAAGCACAGCGCAACAACCACTGGAGCACGAGCACCTCCTGAAGGAAGATTGAAACATAAATTCAAGGCTTAGGCGATTCCAGCCTCTACCCAGAATTCTTCATCGGAGGATTTACGATCCTTGTACCACTGGAGGTCTTCCTCCCTATTGCTAGGCCGTTTTCCCAACTTGATATCAAAATCCTTACCATCCCACTGAATGGGCTCAGCAGCCTCGACATAATCAATAAGCAAAGGACGACGAACTTCCCAGTTAAGGGCAGAAGAGGCCTTGGTAGTATCAACTGTTGGACCCAATATGACTTCATCACTCTTGCTAATATCAAGCCTTTCATATGGAAAGCCCTGATCTCGATGGAGACACGGGAGCATATGGGCATAGAAGCTTTCAACATCCTGTTGGGAGGATTTTGGGAAGAACTTTTGGTAAGGTGCCATGGCGGTAAAAAGGAAGATCGAAATGGCGGCAGGAATTTCAGAAAGTGAAAAACGTAGGGAAGAGGCTTTTGAGAAGAGAGAGAAACACATAAGGGTTTTTAAATGTTGGGGACAACTTTCCAAAGAGGTACACTTCAGTAGCCTAAGCGAGGCTATTAAATTGTTGGGAACAATACGTCGCAACAAAGACTCATCCCTTCGATTTCCTATGAGTTAATCTCATGGTTTGGGGGGCAATGTTTGGGCCCAAAATAAACTTAAATATTTTATTACAGACTATGGACCAAGAAGAATACAGGCCGACTTCTGCAGCCCACAAATGATTGCTGCGAATCTGGAAAAGAATATCACAAACAAGATTCCTAGGCAAGCTAGGAAGATTTACAAAAGATACATCCTTAGTTTCCTTGAACGATTAGAGAAGAAGAGCATCAATCTCTATAAATAGACCAATCCAACCAGATTGACACACACACACCCATACACGACTCTGTATATAGGTAATTCATTACTCTCTCCGCGAGTAAACAACGACAATGACGATTAAAGGAGTTTGGTTTACCCGACAGAGAGTGGAGATTCTGGTGGTTTACGAGGTCACCCAACTCAGCGACAGCAAAAACATGATCTTGTTTACCCGACTATGCATGGAGATTCGAAGGTTCACTTTAGCTACTAAACCGACGACAACGATCGGAGGAGTCTGGTTCACCCAACAGAACGTGGAGATTCTAAGGATTCAAGAAGTCACATTATCTAGTGTTCTCAACACTCGCATTAAAAGATTACTCTGCTTTATACTCGCACCACGTGTAAAGTATCAATCATTTGTGGATCAGCGAAGAGACACAAAACCTAAGTCTTGTAACAATTTAGGCAAGTAGAACTCAACGAGTTAGGTTGGTGCTCTCCTCACTCCAATTGCTTGTAAAGAAGCAAAAACATCGTTGCACAAATCACAACAACTACATTCTGCTATCGGCAGTGGCACGCCAAGCATGCACAACGCAATTAAAATAGACAATTTGTGTTGTTCTTCATCACATCGACCTGACCTGTAAAAAATCAAGCCAAACACTGGTTACACAGCTTTTGTTTCCTGGTTACAACTAAATCTGTGGAGTGAGAGAATCTACACACTTTTAATTAATTAGTTCCTTCATACTACAATCAGCTAGAAGAGGTCTTAATCTGAAAGAGGAAAGATCCCATGTAAGATTAATTTCTCGATCAGAAATACAATAGATACGAGCCAGTCATGTGACGAGTTTGTATAAGAACACACTTGATTGAACTGTGCTGCAAACCTACAAGTAACATAGTACCAAGGTTTACGGAGTGATTGTGATTTGTGATAGGAATTGGGACCAAAGGCGAAAGGAAGTTGACATCACAGCAATGCCGGTCGGGTTTGAACCTTGAATTTCCATCCCGCCGACACAACTCTGCTCTATATATCCCCTCTATATGGGCCGGGGAACGCAGTTTGAAAACAAGCACAGACTACGGTCAGCACTCAGCAGTTGCAAATCCCCAAAATAATTTCATCCATAGGACTTCTTCCCTACATCATCGTCATGTCGGAAAATTCTACAGTTCCGAAATTTTGAAACTCTACAGTTTTAGAGCGTTCGATTATTTCTGAGCTCCTTAGTTTAAGAAAAATGAAGTGATTCAACACTCTAAAATTGAGGAGTATTAAAACTCTGAAGTACTGTAGAACACCCCGTCATGTCTCGTATCCATATTAACCGCAGGTAATTTGTTCATCAAATTTTCAATTGCAAAATAATTTCACTATATTTAGTACGTATTCGGAAGAGAATGAAATCTAAATCATATGTATTTAGAATTTCTCCTGGTGTAACTTTGGCGCACATACATATTATTTAGTAATTCGCTCAAAAATATACTGCGGATCATTAATTTGGGTCAAGTTTACATTGAACAAACGATTCACCACCGCCATACCTTGTGGATTAGATTTTTGTATTTTTGGCAAAGCTGTTGATTAGGTATTTGCAACTTAATTTGCATAATGAAAACCGTACACAAGGGGAACATGGGCTACATACCTTACCCTAGCTAGTCCCTTCTCCACAATAATGGAAGTCCCAAAAGTTGCAAACAATTGACTTTACATTGCGCGTGGAAACATCTTCCTGAACAAATCCACATCATCTACTTTGTTGCCTTCGTTCAAATCCAGATCCCGCCACTTCTCTTTGCACTTTGCTTGCTACAAAACAAATTTGAATCCCTCCTTCTATCTCTGCCACGGCTTTCTTTCTTGTCCCTCACACTATTCCTGCCCTAGCCCTTTTCACTTTTTCCCCCCAACAACTTGAAAGTTTGCAACAACTCTCCACTAACCCAAACGAACGATTCATAATTTCACTTGCAAAACAAAACCCCTTGGCTAATATCGGTTCAACTTCGACATGAAGTTGCCATCTTCTTCTGAATCGTCCCCTTTTTCTTCTTTTTCTTCATGTTCATCATCCACCACCACAACTACCACTTTTGATGTAACCAAATCAAAGGGTACTACTAATGGTTGCATTGTTGGCATTCTGCGCAGACTTCTCGGCTTTGGTAGCTTACCTACGTACCCTTTTGATCATATCACAGAAGAAACCAATTTCATCGATCAACCTCAAAATGATCGAGAATTCAAGCCCAAAGCGAAGACAGAGGAGGAAACAGAGTCCTCTGCAACTCCAAACTTGGTGGCGAGGCTAATGGGGTTGGAGTCAATTCCGGAAGCCAACTTGGCCTCAGTTTCTAGAAGCCGGTCTACGAATTATGTGAATCGGCTTCGAGGAGATCATGATTCAACTCATGACCACGAGCGTCGACGAGTCAAGTCGTTTAGAGAGATGCCGACGTTTCTTGAAAATGAGGACTTTCTTATTCTTAGCTTCGAGAATGGCAGTGAGAGCAGAGCAAAGAGATCGAAAGGGAGGAAATGTCAAACAAGCAATGGGGGAATGAGGAGCAAGAAGGCAGGAAAGAGCAGAAACGAGGAAAACAGAACAGAAATACAGCTTGAGAAGGACAATAAACAAATCGAAAAGAGAAGAAGGGCTTTGAAAGATTTGAATGGGAAGGAAACAACACTGAGAAGCAAAACTTGTCATAAACCCAAGAAAGAGACCATTTCTGATGTGCTCAAGGATGTTGAATCCGATTGTATCTCCGAAGATTTAAGCCCGGTTTCTGTCCTTGATTGTAGTCAATTCCTTGTTGATATTGAAGTTCCTACATCAGGTATGTCCCAGTTTAACTTGAAATGTTGCTCCATTTGCTCATTACTCCTCTAACTAACTTTGATTTTTATTTTTATTTTCACCAGAAGAAGATTCCGTCTTAGCCAGTTCATTTCCGAGACGAAAAGACGACTGTTTAACTTGTGATGCAAGAAAAATATATATAATTGAAGGCAAATGTCTTGGATCAAAAAAGAAAGAGTGTCATACGGACGAGTACTTCGACATTTTGGATGAGATATGCAAGCTGACTGAAGAAGAGTTGGTTGGATCGAATTGGTTCGTACACAAGAAAATGTGGAGCAAGGATGAAGTTTCTGCAGAAATTGCTGCAGATTTCGAGTCACAAGTTCTTGGACAACTAATAGAGGAGCTCGCAGATCAAATGTGCCGGCTTTCTTATTGAATTTTAGAAATCTGTAATATTTACAACCGTTGTAATCTCGCGTTACCCCGTTAATTAAAGCAACCAACATACTATTGTATCCCCCTTCCTTTTTACTATACTAACAAGTAGCATAACTCAAAAAGGTTCGATTTCAAACTTGTGTTGCATGACTTTTGGCACTCTTTGTTCTCAAAAGGATTCCAAGTTCAAACTTCAAGCCAGTGGGGGTCCTTTTAGCTAGGAGATTCACTCATGTTCATGACTGAAACTCATGTACTAGAGTGGTGGGTATGTCAGAAAAAAGGACTCATTCCCACTCTTTCTGTTTCATTTATTTTAACCTCTAAATTGTAAATTAAATAGGAGTAATTTGGACAATGTTGGTCCAAACCCATTTGCACCCAAGTATTTTCCAACAAACAAAGCAAAATCTCAATCATACGAACCTGTTTTGAAGCTTTGGGTGGACAAGATCACCTTTCCCTTTGGCGCATCTGTTTGTTGTTCATCGTTCATTTGATCTGTATGCCAAACGCACAAGCATCGTTTCCATATACTCCTGCAGAAGAGCATAAGAGGTACAGAGGAGAACGCACATTACTAAAACATGTGTTTTGAAAGGGCTGTACAACATAACTTAATAGGCAAACTGAGACTTGTAATAACCTCCTGATTTTAAGACTTATGGGCCAAGCAAGACATCACTGACTGTTGGCACCAAGGCCAGTGCTATTTTTATTTTTCCTAGTGCTTATACCACTAGCAATACCTAATTACCAAACAGAGACAAATACCTAACTACACCCAACTACAAAAATAGAAAAAGACAGAAGAAAGTAGAGTTAGTAGGTCAGCCATTTTTCTGTTTGTGCTCAACAGATATCACAAATTGGGAACAAAAGATTGCATAAAAGTAAAAGAAACGCAGATTAACCACCTGATAGTTACCTTTTACCAGGGATAGAAAAGGTAAAGAGAAACTAGAAAGTGGAGATGTGAACTGTGAAGTTCCATAGCTATCAAAATGGTAAATGCAACCTAGTATTGAGAAGAGCAAACTGTTTTCAAGACATGAAAAAGTGAAAAAGTAATAGCAAGTCTGCCATAGTTTGTACTCAACAAAATTCACTAAATTGGGAAGAAAATATCACGTAGTAAAATATGCAAGTTTGAAAAGATATGAATAATCTTGTCACCATGTCCACTTACCAAGATGAAAAAAAGTAATTTGGAAATCAAGATAAACAATATGATCTGTGTCTCAATCTGTTCTAATTAGAAATGCGAAAGAGAATTCTGGAGACCAACAGCATAGATGGCAAATCCAACCCAGTATGAGCAAGAGACCTCAAGACATGAGGACAATTTTATTAAGTAGGAGAGTACAATAGAATCAACATGAGAACGTACAGCTGGCCCAACTGATATGAACATCAGCCTATGGTAAAGCCTCAGTAGTATTGTAATAGACCAGCCATATCTGAATTAAATAGATCTCACTGATGAAAGGCTATCAAAATGGTAGCATCTTTCAGTTTGAGTTCAAAATAGATACTTCAATGAAGATTACAAAATAGAAAGAAATAGAAAGGACTTGCATCCTGCTCGACTCATCTTTTTTCTCCGTCGGGTTCTCCCCCCATTCTCCAGTTCTTCGACCTAGATATGATGAATATCAATAAAAATTCAACAAATGGCAAAAAAATATAGTTAAAAGGTTAACAAAGGGGCAATCCGTAGGCTTTGAAGACAGATTCACGCCACCATCTGCTCATGCTCCAAGTACAACTGCTCCACCCAAGCAGGGAGTATCTCTGAATCTCCACTTTCAGGGTGACACAGCTGCTGCTGCTGCTGCTGGTCTTCAAAACCAAGTGCTCCAGGTCTTGAAGGTGGTGGTGCATCTTTGACAAGGGTGTTTACCCAAGAAACATCAGGCTCGTCAACAGTTGAAAAGTTGCTGCTGTTGTTTCGGTATCCAAAAGAAGCAGACTTCCTCAGCTTGTTCAACTCTTCACCCTGGATACCCCATTCTAGCTTTCCATTAGGAGATCCCCAATTTGACATGTTAGAGGGATTTAAACTTCCAGAATTGGCAGGTGAGGAAAATCCATAATGTTGTGTTGCAGCACTACACTCAATGAAGCTCTGGCTCCGCTGCTTTGCAAATGCAGCTGACCTGGAACTCAAAACTGCAGCTGCACCAGATGCATCAAACCCATGCATCGGAGAACCCCTAACAGGAGATGAAGAGGGGCTCCCTGAGTAGCTTGATCGGAGTTGCATGTTCATGTTTTGGCGCATCTGGAGACCAGTTGGAGATTGCAACTGAGACGTTGTGGTATCCCGTGAAATCCCCTGTAATTGAGGTAGCATTGAAGGGTCAATTGATCCAAAAGCATCCTCAAGGTTAGTAGGCCTCACCCCTCCAATCCTATTCAACTCCCCTATGCGATTCCCAGATCCAGCAAAAGCTGAAGGACTTGACAAGCCATTGTTCCAGCTGGATGAGGGACTGGACAACTCATCTATTAGCCGCTGCCTGCGACGATGATTTTCCAGGCTAAGGAACTCCATGTCTAACTCCATATCTCTAGCGCTTAGAGTCGACTTCAACCTGCTACCTGGGAGCTGCAAGGTAGGGGGTGCAATATTTGGCTGGTTTTGCCACATGTTTCCGTTTATAGGGGAAGAAGCTCCGGTGGGAGTCATAGGTGGAGTTGAAACGGAAGGAATCATGACAGATGGAGAGTTGAGGGAAAGTGGACTCAATGAAGCCATGTCAAGAGAAGCACCGGCAGAGTATGATCTGGGAGAAGGCACAGCAGAACCTGTAGAAGCATACAAGGGTCGAAGCTCTTCTGTCTTGTGAGCAAAGAAGCAAACCCTTCTTGTGCATCCAGTATCATCCTTACAAAGTCGGGTGCGGTATTGTGCAGGGTGAAGCCAACATTCAAAAATACCATGTGCATATTCACAAGCATCTCCTTGCCTGCAAGTCCCCTTTCTGAACTCTGGGCAAGGAACACAGCTGTAATGATATTTCCTTGGATCACGCCGCCTCGCATTTTCCCCTGGGTGGACAAATGGGCACTCTGTCCAATCGTGTGAATAAGCCCTAGAGCAAGGCTTGACCTTGAAAGTATACATTCTGAACTCATCTGTGCTATAAATCCCGTTCTTGATGTCTGGAAGGGAAAGATCAATAGGATACTCTTTCCTCTCCTGTGAAGCACGAGGAGTTGTAACCTCTTGTTGATCATGCCCATCCGCTTCACCAACCATTTGCTCAGAGAAATCAAAAGCTTCCTCGAATTCAGAAGCACCCTTGAGCATCACCTCCAAAACTTTATTCCTCGAATTGAAAGCCGAACGGTAAGCAGGAGCAATCAAGTCTCCGGCCTGATTCCCATTAACATCAATACAACTAGCGTCCGCAGAAGCAGCAAGCAAAAGCTTGACAACCTCAGCAGAAGCAGCTGACCTGCCAGCAGCGGCACAATGAAGAGCCGTGGCTCTATCCGAACCAGAGGCTCTATTCACATTGACCTGACACGTCTGGAGGATATAATTCAACACATTGATGCTGCCAAACATGGCAGCAATCATGAGCGGCGTTCTCTCCTCAAACCCCATCTTCTTGGATCCCACACGCCTCCCGTACCAATAACTCACCTCATCCACATCACAACCTCCTTCTTCCACCGCACTTCTAAACCCATCAAGATCATCCGCTGCCACCAGCTCAAGCAAAACCGAAAAGCTATACATCAGCCCTTCTTCTTTCTCATGCTCCATGTTCGAGTCAGTTGAAGAAGAAGAACAAGGTTTCCTCTTTGAACCGCTGCACATGGAAATCGTCCTTCAACGATCACAACACTTACTTCTTCCTACAAAAAAATCATTCCAAAAACCTCTCTTAACATCATAAAATGTTTACTAAGCATACAATTCCAGAATTGAACAAATCCAAGAACAAATGAAAAATTCGTTACAACCCAACAACCAAAACAACATAACAAACACAACCTCCAGGTCCGTTTCCCGAAATTCAAAACATTCAATTCTAAAGAACTAAACTTTAGACTCCCTTCATCTTCTTCTAGACTAGTCTCGTAAGTCCAGACCTCAAATCATCAAAATAAAAATCACAGAAATTTAAGATAGAGAGAGATATGGGAAGCAAGGGGCATACCTTGGAGCTAAGGAAAATGAAGGAGGAGCAGAAGTCCAAGAGTGGCTGATAGAGAAGAGAAGAGAAGGCAAGGCTGTAGCCGGCCAAAAATACTGTAGCGACGACAAAGACAAAGACAGAGACTTCAACTTTTAATTTTATTTTCTAATTTCGATCTTGTCATTCTTGTGCGAGATGGATGGGTTTTCTTGGAGTAAAAAGACGAGGATCTCTCTCTCTCTCTCCCTCTCCCTCTCCCTCTTCCTTGTTTGGCTGCTTCCTTCGTCCCCAAAATTTTTCTCTCTTTCTCTTCCTTCCTTTTCTTTTTCTTTCTTCGAGTGACGGGCCGCCACGTGTGACTGATTCTCTGAAGCCGACCTCATGAGAAAAGCCCCGCTATTTCTCGATTTCAGATTTTCGCGGTTTTGATACGTCTCGTCACTCTCGTGTTGAGTTTTGTCTCTCGGGGGTGACGTGGAAGAAGGAGCACCGTTGCTGAGTAATGGGGAAGACTAGAAGATTGATAAACTACATTGCCCGTCATGGTAGAGGACATGACAGGCGGAGATCACTGACCTATGTCGATCATAATTCTCGAATTTATATCTAGAATTCTTCTCTGGTTTCTCGATTCTATGATTGAGCTTAAATAGGTTGTTGATAGTGTTTGGCGTCCGTTTTACTCCAGTCAGATTGTTATGAGTGAGAGTACCGCAAACTGTCTTTTTTGATCCATTAATGTGGTGTTGCGTGCGCGGCGTGCAATTGCTGGGGGTAGAATGTTGTTGTGAAGAGCGCCACGTCTGTATTTTGCTTCTTGTCAGGCGATTGGAGTGAGGAGAGCATCAACTTCGCTCGTTGAGTCCTACTTGTCTTGATGTATTGCAAAATGTAAGATTCGTGTCTCTTTGCCGAGACACAAAGAATCGATACCTTATATTATGTGCGAATATAAAGTAGAGCAATCCTAAGGACAAAGTATTGAGAACAATGGATAGGTTGACTTCGTAAATCTTTAGAATCCTCATGCTCTGTCAGGTGGCCTGGACTCCTCTGATTGTCATCGTCGTTGGATAGGGTGACTTTGTAGATCTTTAAAATCCACAAGCTTTGTCGGATGGCCTTGACTCCTCTGATTGCTGTCGTCGGTGGTGTAGGTTGAGTGAATCTTCGAATCCTCATGCTCTATCGGGTGGTCTAGATCTTGAATTTGTTATCGCTGGTTGTTTACTCGTTGAGGGAGTAAGTACTTACTTGTGAGCAAATTTGTACGTATGTGTAGGTGTCCTTAATTCTTTGACAAACCTCCTATATAGAGAGGCTGGTGCTCTCTATTTCTTTGCTCGACAAGAAAATTTTGATGTTTAGGAAAGAATAGATTCCGGATTTTCCTAAAGTATCTAAGAATCGCATGCATGTATTTCTTTCTTGATTCTCGTAACTTTATTTTGGACCGCATGTGGTCGTATTTCTTAGGTCCAAGAATACTTGAGAATATTTTGGGTGTTTGTTAAATTGTTGTCTTAGATTAACAAATTATCGTAGTGACAAGGGCGATCATTATAGTGAGAATCAGTACAAAAACTAATGTTGTCCACTATCCTCCATTAAAACATAATCGAGATGATTGAGCCTAAATTGTCTAAACAGTAACTAAGGATTTAGGGGAACATCGTCGATGGAGAAGGAATGTATCAATCACCGGTGGAGTGGAAGTTTTCAACTATAGTTAAATTAGTTTCCCAAAACAAAACAAAACAAAAGAGAGGGGGACGTCCGTGATCGAGTTGGGCTGTTATGTTTGTGAGCCTGGTGAGATTGTCAGGATCTGTTTAGAGATGGATGTTGATGCGCAATATTGACGCTTCGGAAATGTTGGAATGGAGTAATTCGACTGGTGAACGAATGAGAGGAGGCCGATGATACCTAGAAGCCTCTCTCCCTCCTTATGCCTGCAAAACGGCGATCATCGCTTGTCGTTGTTCTAATTAATGACGTCATCTGAACATTGAATTATTGAGCAAAAAATTCCAAAAATTTCCGCAAACAATCCTTTTCAAGAAAATACATTAATGGTGGCAATATCATGTTTGGATGAATCGCAAATGGTTTTGTAGTCAACTTAGGAAACACATATATGGCATTCTTCATTACTTAATTTTATTATTATATGTTTATTTTATTTGTTATCTTCATCCTTAATCGTCTATTTGCAAGATTTAATGAATATTAATTGAGAAATTCGGCTAGAAAGAATGTTTAATGAATTGCATCAACTACAACAAAAGAAATATTATACTTTAGATACCACTTG
The DNA here is from genome assembly GCA_946800695.1 of Geum urbanum. Classification (NCBI taxonomy): domain Eukaryota; kingdom Viridiplantae; phylum Streptophyta; class Magnoliopsida; order Rosales; family Rosaceae; genus Geum; species Geum urbanum. Next base: position 7,415,937 of record OX327006.1, read on the forward strand.
TTCGACTAAAATTAAGCTTACTAGTAATGTACCCTAACACGATATTTCAAACTTTAGAGAATTTTCGCCCTAAGACACTCCATTGTAATAAGAAGAAGAAAAAACACAATGGAATAATGTACTAAGACTCAATTTTGAAATAGACCAAGAAGAACTTATTTGAGGCACAAGACTTCGATAAAGTCAAAAATAGTTGAAACTCTAAGAGACAAATTAAGATGTTAGTTACAAAAATAAACATAGAATTTTTTTTAAAAAAATCTAGATGTGGATTTGGGCAAACACCGTAACCTAGACAATAAAGCCTACAATGGCCCAATTTGCAAGCCCAACTTTCCAATTCACCTAGGGGTAGAAACAGACCCGAAAAACTCGTCCCAACCTTATCCCAACTCATCATGCAGAGGGATAGTACGGATTTATGTTTTGGAAATGCAAAAGCATTGGGGTTGCTTTGTTGGTCAAGGCCTTGAACTTATCTTCTGACGAACCATGTTCGAATATCAGTACTCCCTATTTGAAGAGTATTTTCTCTAAAAATAACAAATTAAGAATTGTCCAATGGCCAAGAGGTTGAACTATCCACTGACAAGGCAGGTTCAAATCCTAATACTCCATTCTATCATCCAAATTTTACAAGATCACACAGACGGGAAAAAAAAACTTAACCTAGCTCCGAGTTTCCCGGACGATCCAGGAAACCCTTGGCGATGCTAGGGGCAGATTCTCAAAGTGGCAACGACAGCTTTGATTCGTTGAGATGCTACGGTTGAGAGAGAAGGTGGTGTCTGATGAAGGCAAGGCAAATTTTGAGAGGCAATAGAGGTCCTTTCATGAAACATTGAGGCACAAAACAACTTGCGAAGTTCTCGGCCCTGAGATTGACGGTAATCAACAAGTAACCATCAATCATGTTTTTTATGGAAACCCTAACAATAGATGAGTTGCAGTTTGAAAGATTCGGCGACAGGGTTTGATGATGGTTGAATTGTTCCTTGTTCTACATGGGGTGGTGGCTGCTTGATGGTATTTTGGTTGAAAGAAATTGATCTCCATCTCCGAGATCATAGCCCTTGCTTCATTAATGTCGAGGTACATGTGCCAGCCAAACAAGGGATTGGTTTCATATCAATGGGTGGTACAATGAGCCAGCACTTAGAAACCAATGGAATACATGGAATTTACTTCGCTTGCTTGCAGCACAAGTAAGCTCTTCGGCTTGGGTGGTGTTCGGTGACATAAATGAGATACTCTGATGATCAGAGAAGTTCAGCGGTGGAGATAAGCATTCTTGGCAGATGGACAATAGGTGGCCTGCTTAAACACTTGTCAATTGGTTGAAATTGGATACACCGGGGTTCCATTCACATGGAACGATTCCCGCACTCATTATCGTCTTGATAGGGCAGTGGTGACATCAGAGTGGAAGGAACGATTCCTAGCGTCGCAAGTTATTAATCTCCCACATTCAGCATCGAATCATACTCCCCTTATGATTACAATGCGGAAAGCTCTAGTAAAGCACTTTCTTGGATGAAGATATTTCTTTAAGTTTGAGGCTATGTGGGCTGAAAATGAGAAGAGTAAGGGGGTCATTCAAGAGGCATGGAGCATGGCACCGATTTTAGAATCGGAGACCTTTCTGTATTAGATGGTGAAACAAATTCGGAATACTTGATTTGGTCCACATGATTGGGCTAAAGTCGAGTATAGCTGCCGCTAGGCAGAGATTTTGGAGGTTTAGAGAAAGCTTGAGGAGTATCAAAGAAAAGCTTTTGATCAAGCGGATGTGGAGGAGCGGAAGAGACTATCTGCGGTATTGCAGGAGCTTCTTACTCAAAAAGCTACATATTGGCAACAAAGATCAAAGAACATGTGGATGACTTTCGGAAATAGGAATACAAAGTACAATCACCAGAGGGCTACTAACAGACACAGGAAGAATAATATTGTGGATCTGTTTGATAGCCAAAGAGTATGGCAGGATTCTCCAGGAGTATCGAATCTATGGTATTGGATTACTATAGTAGCTTGTTTTTCTCGGCAGGTACATCTTCTGACCAAGTTCGGGCAGTGGTCTCTGAGATTCGGCATGTAGTTATTGTTGAGATGAGAGCAACTTTGATGGCCCCTTATATAGCTGAGGAGGTGAGAGTAGCATTATCTCATATACATCCATCTAAAGCACCCAGACCTGATGGTATGCCTCCTTTATTTTTTTAGCACTATTGGGATACTGTTGGCATGGATGTTGTGGCTACTATACATGACTTATTGCAGTCTGGTCAGGTCATATTTGCTGCAAAATTTACAAGTGTGAGGCTTATTCCAAAAATTCAAAATCTGAAGAGGATTACGGATTGTCAGCCGATTGGTTTATGTAACGTAGTTTACATGATTGCTGCAAAGGTGGTGGCAAACAGGTTGAAGCCATTATTAGACTTGATTATTAAGCCATGTCAAAGTACTTTTATTCCGGGCAGGCTTATTACTGACAACAAGTTGGTTGCCAATGAGGTTGCCCACCATATCTGGACAAGGTAGAGTGGTACTGATGAGGTTATGGCACTGAAACAGGATGTTAGCTAGGTATATGATCAAATGAAGTGGTCTCATTTAAGGGTTGTCATGTTAAAAATGGGCTTCGCAGAGCCGTGTGTGGACAATGTGATTTCATGTGTGACATCAGTTCGGTATGCGTTCTTAATTAATGGCTCACCTTGAGGTTATGTGACTCCTACCAGAGGCTTTAGACAAAGGGATCCCTTATCTCCTAACTTGTTCTTGTTTTGTACTAAAGGCTTATCTGCTTTACTACACCGCTCGCAAAAGACTGGGGAACTAACCGGGATTAGTGTTTGTCTACCTTTTTTTGCAGATGACAATCTTCTTTTTTCACAGGCTATTGCACAGGCTTGCTATAATGTCATGGCGGTCTTGCAACTATATGAGGAGGCTTCAGGTCAGTCTATTAATTTTGGCAAGAGTAGTGTATGCTTAAGTCAAAATCTGTTGAAGGAGAAACAAGGGGAGTATGCTTCACTACTGCAGATAACATTAATGCCTTATCATGAGCAATATCTTGGCCTACCAACGCATATTGGCTATAGCAAGAAAGTTTCTTTTGCATACATCAAGGACACACTCTGAGATAAGCTGAAAGGTTGGAATGGGTCTCTGCTTAGTGTTGCAAGTAGGGAGCTCTTGATGAAGGTAGTGGCCCAAGCTTTACCTAATTATGTCATGAATGTCTTCCTGTTGCCGAAGGATTTCTATGAAGAGTTGGGGAGACAAAATAAATAGGAGGAAGATCCACTGGGCAACATGGAATTTATTATCTCGGCCTAAGGAGGGAATGAGACTGGGATTCAAAAACCTTTATGTTTTAATTTGGATTTGTTAGCTAAACATGCATGGAGGTTGATTGTGCAGCCTGACTCAATTGTTGGACAGGTTTACAGGGCTTTGTACTATGATCGGGGTACTTTAATGACGGCTCAACTGGGGCCTATACCTTCCTATACCTGGCGGAGTCTGATATAGGCTAGGGCGGTGCTAGAGGCTGGCAGTATGTGACAGATTGGCAAAAGAGATTAGGTTGACTTCTGGCAGGATAGTTGGCTACTTAGACCTAAGTAGTTTCGGCCTCAGCAACAACTAGCCACTCCTACTACTCTAGGCCGAGTTTCTCAGTTTGTTACTCCTTGGAGATCTTGGGACTTGGAGTTACTGCAACAGCTTCTTACCTCGGAGGATATTGAACTGGTGCGAGAAATCCTTCTGAGTAGGACCACACACCCAGATAGGTTAATGTGACATTTCACTAGAAAGGAAGACTACATAGTTAGCAATGGATGTATTCTGCATCAGGATGTGATTGTTAACCCTCAGATGGAAGGATCAGATCCTTATAGTTGATTCTAGAGGGAACTACATTCACCAAGATGTGTGCTTGGAAAGCTTCCCAATGATACTTACCAACAGGGCCTTGCTTACAGGGTTGTCTGGTGAATGTGGATGGTGTTTACTTGTTATGTAAGCAGAGTCCTGAAATGAAGGTGCATCTCTTTAGGGACTGCTCAGCTGTCCAACCAACGATCATTTCGGTTGCTTTTAGGATTGACCTAAATGCTATTACTTGTCAGGAGTGGCTTCGGGTGTGCTCTCAGACCCTTTTCACAGATGATTTGGCCACGTTAATGGTTTTTATATGGTTCATATGGAAGGTTTAGAATGATGTGGTGTGGAAGATGAAGACTTTTGATGGACATGCCCTGCGAGTGTTGGCAGGAGGCCTGGCAGGATCACTTTGTGATGCTTAATAGAACCCTGGCCGCCCGGCGAGGGTGTTATAAACTTGGAGTAGGCCTTCATTGGGTCAATATTGTGTGTGTATGGATAGTACTTTCAATGTCACTAGGAGCAGAGGTGGTACGATATTATAGTCAGAGACTGGTCTAGCCAGTTTGTGATGGGCCTGACTTGTCGAGTTGATGGTGTATTCTCTCTTATGACAGTAGAGTTAGCGGTTACTGAAGAGGCTTTGAGGGCAGCTATGGAGTGTGGATATCATCCAGCTCGAATTACTTCTGACACTCGGAATGTGGTAAAGGGGGTAGCTGACCCCAGTTCTTCTTCTTCCATGTTTAGAGATATATGTCAGGACTTATGTGATAGTCTAAGACAATTTTTGAATTCTAGGTTTGTACACTTAACTATGGAAGCCAATATTATGGCTCATAAGCTAGCGAAATGGAAGTTGCGTAATACAAATGTTCTTACTGCTTTTCCCTTAGCCCTCCCCTCATTCTTACAGAGGTGACTGATATATGAATGTATTATCTGAGATTATCAATATATTCTATCGCTTTGCCTCAAAAAAGGGCATTCTTCTCTCTTCAATTAATTTTTTTGAACCATTCAATCTTAATAAACTCACTTAGTCGTCCCAGGTTCTAATTGTTTTACTCTCTTTAATTATTTTAATTATTGGGTTTGTTTGTTTTGACAACTATTGTATTTGAGCACATGAGAAAAATCTTCATTTGGTACCTGGACTATAGCTTTTTGCATATTTTGATACCTAGGCTTTGAAAAATACGCATATGGTATCTGAATTTATAACATACGTCTCTGTATAGTACCTATGTGAATTAATTATTTATGTTCTACCCAACATGCCCCTTGTATACTAATAAATACTATAGGAAAGAAAAATACCCCAAAAAATAAAACAAAACTAGTTTTCGTCAGGGCACGACTTCACCTATAGACTTCAGGTTTACTGGGTTACTTATGCAGACGGATTCACTGTTGAATGTTTCTTTTTAAGGGTAATTTTTTTCGATCTAAGTTAAATTTTAAAATATGCAAAGTTATTAAGAAATAAATAAATATATATATAAATCCTTAGTAATAACAAATAACCCAATTTTTTCACCTTCTGGGTGGTACTCTGCCTCTTAAGGGATCAAATAAGTATGAACAACAAAACAAGTATAAACAACTCACTTTCTTCCTCTTTCTGGGTGGTAGTTTGCCTCACAAGGGAGTTTAATGAGTTTTTACGAACATATATGTAATGAATTGAAAAAAATTGTAGTAGAAAACCATAGATTATTTATTCCAACAAAATTACAGACTAAACATCCAGAGCCTCACTCTCTGGTTAATAGCTATAAGCTGTTTAGCCACTCATAGTAGTAGACATACTTAATTACTTGGAAATAGAGAAGCTGAACAGGTTGCTTCGAATCTATCCCTTGACTCACAAACTCAACTCTCAGGCTTCCAACTCTCAGATAGACTCTTTCTATTCAGATTTTTTATGCCTAGAATTAAGACTCAATCTTTCTTTTGTAGGAAGCGGAACTCAAAATAGAATTAAAAGACACATATTTAATAGTAGCTCCCCTAAGGATAGTGACCCCAAGCTGATTAGGTTTATGCTTTCCTTCATTGTCTTCTTTTGGAAAATTAATTCCTTCACGATAAGAGATGTTCCCCACTTATAAAAAAATAATACGACATCACCTGTCTTTATAGGTCATCTTATATTTATGAGTTTTTCCCAAGATAGGGTTCTTCAAATTCAATTCTTCTTCTTTTTCCATTCTCTTCCATGTCGGTATCAACATATATCTTGTACTGCTTTTCTTTCTCGATCTTTTCGAGCCACTGGGCACATGTAAGAGTGAAATCTATTTTCTTTCTCTTAAGGGCAACAAATAGATCACTGGTTACGGTCTCTGGGTGGTCATAGGAAGTGGCAGTTATTTTCTCTCTTAATGCAAGAAAAATAATCTCTTGATCTTCTTCGATTATTTTCTTGACGTATGCCATTGTCATTGCTTTCATCCATGGGATACTAGAGTTTGGAGCTCTATTGTATGCAACACAAACTGGTTCTAGATACTAACCTTGGATGATCCTGACATAGTTGTATGGAGAAATATATTCAATTTCTCCATTGGACTTCTGCACCCATTTTGGATGTGTAGATCTGAACTTGAGCCTAAGAATGTAGTTGTTATTCTTTACATTCTTGACTGTATTATAGATGATAATTAGCAATCCCTTGAGATCTTTGTTTGTTTTTTTCCACAGATTATGAACAAAATTATTTTCAACTAACCATAGTTTATGCTCTTGTGGATGTTCATTTTTTAACATTCACCACATATCTTCCTAGGAATGGTCCTCGAACTATGAAAAGTGTATCAAGAAGGGATTGGCTATGAGTCGGTACCTTTGCACTAGGTGAATGTTTTCCAATGGTGTTATAGAATTTAAACCATTCTGTCTCTTTTAGTGCCTGAGTCGGTACCTTTGCACTTTCAGGTGTTCTGATGTATATCATCGCTGGTTCATTAACAACACTTTGTTGTTTTTCTTTTGGCTCAGCTCTTCAGCTAAGGCATTCATGGCCTCTACCATAAGCATTTTATCTTGCTCTTGGAAGGAAAACATTAAATTGTTTAGCAAAATCTTCTGGTGAAATGCTAGACCTGAGTTAGTCTGGAAAACTGATTCCAAGAAGGTATTCAGTTGATAATTGAATATATTTACAAACCCTGTAGGAAAAATTCTGCTTTTTGGCAAAGTAGCAGCCATCAACAGTCTTTATAAGTCTTTACCATCTGTCATTTAAGACAACCTAGCCAATCCTTCCCTTGTAATTGGTCAGTTAAGGCTAGCCTTTTAGGACACAACAAGAAATTTTTAAGAATTTTCTCATTAGACTCCTCTTGTTGTTCAAGTTTTTTTCCTAGCCTCTTGCTCTTAGGATTTCGATCTTCATCGTCAATTTCACTCCTTCGGAAAATTACCATTTATGTTTTCAAAGCATCTAGAAGATAATTATTATTACCTGCAATTAATTCAACATCATAATCATATTGGTTAAGAATAATTGCCAATTTGTTAATCTTCCCCTATCAGCAGCTTTGTCAAGTTTGAAATTTTTGAAAATTTTCACTCGGCGCAATCTGTTCCACTGCAAAATTTTAAAATTTTCTCATTGTTACTGCTTGGCACTCTCGCTAGCACTACCCTTGTCCAGAAGTTATCACTTGCATCTGTTTAAAGAATGATCTTATCATTTTCTTCAAGTTGATGTAGTTGAGGCAAATATTTGCATAGTTCTTTGATTTGCCTGACGATCTTTTCGTCATCTTCTGTGAATTTTCAAGCTCTCTTTGAGCTTGTTTTGGGAGAAAATATTGTTGTTAATCCAGTAGTCTTAGGAAGAAATCTCTTCCATAGTTTATAACCCCTAAAAATCTCTGTAGACTTTTAGCGTCAAGAATTTTGTCTGAGAACTTCCAGACCTTTTCTAAGATATGAGGTTGAAGCTTGATAACCCCATTTCTTATGTTGATCCCTAAGAAGTCAATTTCATCTAGGACGAGAAAGATTTTCTTTTCTCCTAGAATGATTTCATGCTGAACTATGAGCTTGACTACTTCAAAGAGATGATTCATGTTTTCTTCCTTGTTCTTTGAGAAAACTAATATATGGTCTATATAGACGACACAAAAGACTGCCACTTGCTTGAATATGTTATCCATTTTTCTCTGGAAAATGGATGGAGTTTGTTTTAGCCCAAAAGACATTACTAACCATTTGTAGTGTCCCTGTGAAGTTTTGAAGGAAGTAAGGGAAATGTTATCAGGATGCATTTTAACTTGCAAGAATCCTGATTTAGCATCGAATTTTAAGAATAGTTTGGCTCCTATAAGCCATGTTGATTAGTACTCTTGCATGTGCTATATAATAACCGTCTTTTACGATTTTCTTCTTGACATGTCTATAGTCTATCACCATTCTTCTGCATGATTTCTGACATAAAAAGCTGGAGCGTGATGAAGACTATTTGATGGTTTTTTTTTCTAAAAGATCATCTATGTCTTTTCTGAATTCTTTTTGATCATCTTCTTTGTACGGAGGTATTGCTTTTACATGAAAGATAGAATTCATGTCATGTAGCTTAAGCTCACAGGCCACTGGTTCTTTTTCCCAAAACTTCAGAGGATTGATGTCAATGCTTTATTTGAGCATTTCCTTGATCTCTCCAAGAGTATGCGTCATCTATTTCTCAAGTATAGACTTAAAGTGCTTGAGATTATGTTCATAAATGAATGTTGTTTCTTCATCTTCTTCTTCATCCTCTGACGATTCTCCTACAAGAAATTCCTCTTGTTGCTTGTATTGCAATATCGTTTCGAATTTTAGTGTATATTCACCACTATTCTGCTGTAACTTCTGATATTGCTTTGTAAATTCTGGACCAATAACACTTTTTGCTTCTTTTAGCCGCTCGGTCCAAAAGATTTTGTTGTTCTTTTCGAAGCCTAATAAGTTCACTTCTGGCTTCTGGATGAAAGTTTGTTGTAGAAAAAAATCATTGCCAATTAGTATGTCTAAGTCTTGGCCTTCTGATTGCCAAATATTTTCGATTACAAAGATTCCTCCTTCTATCGAGATTTAAACCTTTTTGGCAACTATGTTCATGGAAATTATTCTTCCTTCTACAATTTTTCCAATTGCACCCCTTTTTGGATCAGTTGTCCAGAGCTCTTCCGGTATAACAAACTTTTTTGGTAGACTGAAACCAGAACCGTTATCTACAAAGGCATGTAGGGGTCGGCAAAAAGCCCAGCCCGGCCCATGTATAGCCGGCACGGGCCGGGCCGGGCCAGGCCTCAACAACATTTTAATATTTGTGGGCCGGGCCGGGCTTTATCTTTTATATAAGGATCCGGGTCCGGCCCATTCAAGCGGGCTTTGCGGGCCTTTGCAAGCTTTTACGAGCCGGGCCTTTGTGGGCTTTTACGGGCTGGGCCTATCGGGGTTTAATTATTAAAAAATTAAGACATTTCAAAATAAACGTAACCTTCATCCATGCATCGGGGTTTAAATGTACTCCGACGAGTCTAAATTTTACGTACGGTGTTTATCACTATAAGATGGACCTTTCTACATGTCCTCGTTTATCATTAAAACATATTTAATTCTCATATTGCTTGAATTCTCCATATGTATATTAATGTTCTTACGTTTGTTCCTTTGTTATATGGAATGAAATACCTTTGTGAAACTTAATCGGACATGTTTAATTATTTTATAAAATTGACCGTTGGATTGATTGGTTAGAATATTATAACCATGTCTTTAAAATTTTATAAATTTTGGACTTGATTTAGACATCGATCCATATATTTCGCCAAATGTAACCGTAGTACTCTTACAACTAAAACGGAAATTACCCCTTCCGAAAATAATTTTTTAACATCAAATTTTGGACACATATTCTTATGGAATACATATCTATCTCATAGTGTCAAAAAATTGACATAAAAAATTGATTTATCTACTCCCCCCATAGGAAAAGAAGAAAAATAAGATGAGTGTATTTTAGTGTTTTCACAAATTTTGTTTAACTGTATTGACCGGGATCCAAACGTACTTCGATTTGGCTAATTTTTACGTACGGTGTCTTTTATTACAAGGTGAACTGTTATATATGGCCTTCTTTATTGTTAAAATATTTTTAATCCTTATATTGCTTGAATTCTCTATATGCACACTAATGTTCTTACCTTTATTCCTTGGTTATATGGGTTGAAAGACCTTTGTGAAACGTAATCAATCAAGTATCATCATTTTACAAAACTAACTGTCAGATTGGTTGTTCATAATATTCTAAGCATGCTGTTAAAATTTTATAAATTTTGGACTTAATTTAGACCTACATCTATGGGTTTCGCTAAATGTGACCGTAGTACCCTTACAACTAAAACGTAAATTACCCATCCCTAAAGGAATTTTTTAAGATCAAAATTTTAACACACATTCTTGTAAATTACACATCTATCTCATAGTGTCAAAAAAATTGACATAAAAATTTGATTTATCTAGTTTCTCCATGGAAAAATAAGCAATATATAAGAGAAGGGTATTAATGTCATTTCACACACTCTCAATTAGACTCTCACCATTGAAAAATTACAAGATCTAATCTGAACCATCTATTATATTTACTGTTTTACTGTGTAAGGTAAATCGATAAAAAAAATTTACAATGAAACCCTAAAAACCTAAACCCTAAACTCTAACTTACTCTAAACCTCAAAATTCCTAAACCTTAACTTACCCTAAATCTCAATCCCCTAAACCCTAACTTACCCTAAACCTAAACCCTAACTTATCCTAAACTCTAAACAATGATTTAATAGTACAATAGATACACAAATATAACTATATATGGAATTCCAATATTTGATCAATATATGTATATGTAATATATTAATATAGACATACACAAATATAAAATATATATATCTATGTAGTACTAGTCACTATATTATATATACATATATATATGTGTAGGTATAATGATATATGTACTACTATCTTATATATATAAAAAATTACGGGCTTTGACGGGCCGGACCTAACGGGCATTGACGGGTTTTTGGTGGGCTGGGCCGGGCTTTAGATCTCTAAACCAAGTTCGGCCCACCAACCACCTTGGCGGGCTTTTTTTCGGGCCGAGCCGGGCTTTTAGCCCACGAGACCCACGGGCCAAATGATGACCCCTAAAGGCATGTAAATGATATTTCTTGTATCCTGGAAATTTTAATCTAATTTTCATGTAGTTACTGAATCTACTTGTAGAAACCGTCGTTGCTTTGCTCAAATTTTATTTCGAAGAACTTTCTTCTTCTTCTCTTTCTGTAAAAATAACACATTGTTCTTCTTCACAAACTGGATTTTCTGCGGATACTACTTCTTCTTTCTCAATAGTAGTATCGAACTTCATTCTTTCTAAATCGCTTTCTAGAATTTTTTGTCTTTCTCCTATCTCAAAGAAGTAATCTTCATATTCTTGTTCAATAATCTGATTTATTGAACCATTTTTTGTTTTTCTTCTTGCTTCAGCTATGGAGCATTCTTTGTGATACGTGTTTTCTGACGCTTCACAAAACATGGGAAGGTCATCCTTCTCATAGCAATGACAATAGTCACAGAAAATGATCCGAGATTGACTTTATAAGAAGAAATATTTTCTTCTTCAGTGTTTTCTTCACAACTTTTTATTTCAAGAAGATAAACCCCTCTGGGTTCATATGCCTCTTTAGAGTCTATCTCTGATTTTTTTGACGATTCATCTTTTGTTCAGGTTGAATAGACAGATATATTATCGTCTTCATCTTATGAATAGACTACTTCGTAGCTTTTATATTGGTAATCTCTATGACCTCTTCATATTCTCTAAGAAGAGCCTTCAAACTTCTTTTATCTTTCTTGGGGCATTCATTAGCATAGTGCTCTTCGGTCTTGCATAACCAACACATGCATGTTATGTTTCCTGAGAACAAATTTTCTTCTTGAAAAATCACTTCATTGGATTCTGCTTCTCTCTTCTGTAATTGGAGCTTTTCTTGAATCTCCAATTCTTTCTCTCGTTTCCTCTAAAACTTTTATAAAAATACTTCCCTTTCTTTTTCTGCCTATTTTTGTCACATCCCCCATTGGTAGGAATATCAACGATTTTAGTGCAGAAATTGTCAATTCCTTTGAGTTGCTTCTTTGTAGCTTTTGCCCTTGTGTTGGCTTTGCATTGTTTACACATCAGTTGTCTGATTCTTTATGCTTCTCCTCCAACAGAAAACCTCTATAGAGGTTTTTTTTTATGCTTTCTCTCATAGCTATCCTCCAAGGTTCAGGGAGCTTTCTATGCAGGAGATGTATTAAGTCGACATTTTCCAACTCTCCTATCGTGCAGTAGTATTCTTGGAATTCATTCAGATAGTCCTTAAAATACTTCATATTGCATATTTTGAAAGCATATATGTTGGTTTTTGCTAACTCTTTAGCTTTGTATCCAACATATGTGTTATCTCCACATAATTATTCGTAGATCAGAGTTGCAAAAGTATATTACGACTTGTTAGACTTTATTCTTTCCAACCATTCATTTCCTCTGAAAGTTTCTTTGAAGGCAAAATAGAACTTTTTTTCTATTTTCAAGAGGGTTGATTCATAGATTATTTGTTAAGTCTGGTGCCTCAAACTTCCCATAGGTGGTACAAGGTGTCATGAATAGGCTAGCAACCCATTCATCTATGGATTTCTCCTTGTCTAGAGATTTGTCTAGATCAAGTCATACCTCGAATTGCGTAATTGGCCCATTTGGTGTATTATCCTGCAAAATGAATTTTTGGGAACTTTTTCCCCCTTGTTTCCAGTAGGACCTTTCATGTTTGGAAGTCTTGTATTTTTAGTAACTTTGATGATAGGGGTTTCCGTGGTTCCTGAACGCTCTCCTTCTTCCATTTTTACCTCTTGATAAAGAAAGACTTTTCTTTCCATTTTGAATGTGAAACTTTTTGATCTCTTTAATTAATTATTCCAGGCGAGATGGATTTATTACACTCTTCTGCTTCCTCATAATGCTTAAAGAGTTTTTCTGATTTTGATTTTTCAGATTTTAGCATGCTGATATCTCTTGCTAATTCAGCATCTAAATCTTCTTCTATTACTGGATGTGTTTCTTCTCTTTGAAATTATTGTACTTCTAGTTTCTTTTTCTCTGGAAGAGCTGCTTCTTCTGAAGGATCTAGAACTTTCACCTCTCAAGCTTTCGAGGGATACATCACTGCTTCTATGTCCTTCGAATTTTAAGTTAATGTCTCCAATTCTTCTATTCTTATAGACTGCTGCTCTTAAACTCTCAGGCTTTTCTTTAGGGCCAGATAATTTCTATTCCACTGGAAAGGGTACTTCATCCCACGTAACCTTGTGGATCTACCCCGAATGATTTTTTGGATTTATGAGGAATCCAGTAGTAAGACCAGGATTATTTGTTATTTTGGTCATTGGTTCCACTGTTGTACTCATTAGTTTATAGTAGATTCTATAAACTACAATAAGCTCTTGCATGTTGTCTTTCATTGAAGTGTCATCTGTATTGACTCTCAGTCTTAAACAGTGAGCTGCATCAGTCATGCTTGTTAAAAAGTTTGGGAAACAGTTGAAATATGCAACCTGGTTGCATAGCGATGCTTGGAGGGTTCCCGATAGACTTTTCTGGAAATCGATCAGTCTATTGTCTTATAAGACACATAAGACTGAACAAATTATGTCTTCTCTGGCTAGTAATTTTATGCTAACTTGGACTGCTCCAATGTGCATAAATTTGAAGTTTCATTTTCTAGTTTTGGCAACTTCTTCAGGTGTTACTAGGAGGAGATCTATTTCTCCTGTGGTTGCTAGAGTAGTGAACTTAAGTATTTTGAACTGATGGCTATCCAACATATCAAAAATTCCTCTCTTGTAAATCTGATTGAATTCAAATTTTGGGATTGTGGAATTCCGAACATTTTCTTCAATTTCATTGAATTCGAATTATTTAGAATTAACCAACTGTACCACTTTCTTCTTTCCAAAGATACTTAACATATTCATGTTACGAATATCTTTAGTTTTGGATTCTCGAAATCTGATACTTGACAAATTTGTTGTTGGATCTAAAAGAAACAGTATTGGTGAAGGGTTCCCTTTTGGAACTTCTAATGGTTTAAAGTCATTAGTTTTCCTTATGACTGTTCGAGGTGGACTATTCCATGACGATTTTTGTTCTCGGGCTATCCTTTGAACATAGTCAAGGATCTTCATTTGTTGAAGATTTAGTTCCTCGAGTTTACTATTAACCTTTGTTAATAGTTCTCTTTTGTTTTCTGGATGATTTTGGATGTAATCCATTTTAGTTTTCAATTTCTGTAATTGGTTACTAATCACAGAAAGAATTTCTAGATATTATTTAACGTTGCGGATCTAACCAACAAGCTCAGTTGGAAAGTTTATGCAAATGTTCTTGAAATTTGTCCTTATCTTTCATACAAGCAGCTAAAAAAGATTGCTCTAAAACAGTTTTCTTTCAACTCTTGCTCTATCGTGAGGAGGAACTTCTCTTCTTGATTTTTCTAAAAGTTTAACTTTTTGGTTGCAAGTTCTAATAAAGTCTCGACCTAATTTAAGTTTTCTTCCTAAATGACGAGTGATTCGAAAAATGAGAAATTTTTATGGTAAAAGATAACTGTTTACCTTCGAGTACTGATGATAGATTTTAGCTTTAGGTGTTAGAACAAATAAATTAAGGGCCCACTATGCTTTAAAAATATATGATAATAAGTAAACATGTTAAAGAATGACTTAAAATGGTATTTTAACAATTTTACCCTTACAAGGTACTATTTCGGACCACTTTGCATAAGTACATGGACTGTCTGAATAGTTTTAAAAGATCAGGTAACAAAAAGTGAATTGGGTGATACTCTGGGTACCATTTGAGCCTTTTTCCCTTGAGCACATACATTGTGTCAATGAAAACATTGCCTATTCTATAATCATATTTAAGATAAGCTCTTCCTCTTACGCTCTTACAATGTCTGTTGTAGTTTGTGGAAGTTATGTTCCGGCCTTTACGATCTAAATTGCTAGATTATAAAGTGTTTTTCCACCATTTACATTAGAGGAAAATTGGTTAATGTCGAGGGCAGGGAGACGGATTTCCTGTCTAAATCCTGACATCTAATGAATTGCTCTTAAGTTAGTTACTTAAACAACTCCAACAGATCTCTTAAAAGTCAGTTTGATCTATATATGAGGTTTTTGCTATAAAATCAGCTCCAACAGATCCCCTATCACATTAGCTATTTTAGGGATTCCCTATATTTCATGTTTTCATCCCCTATCCCTATACCTAAAGCTTGAATTTTAGGTGATGTAAAAATCAACATTGTAATTAATTTTTTCCTTATAGGTTGTAATTGTAATCAATTTTTAAGTTAATAAATGTCAATTATTTTTGTTATACCAATCAAAACTAAGTATTTATTCATATTTAGCAAAATTATGAGTAATATTGTTGGAGTAAATTTTTACGCTTAGCTATAATATGTTTGAGCTCTATTTTGGAAAAAATAAAATAAGAAAATTTTAAGTAACATTGTTAGAACATCTCAAATGAGGCTCTCTATTACACCTCCTTAGCCAAAATTTAGAGAAAAACTAGATTTTATCAATTCACTCTCCCTCTCTATCTTGCTCTTAAGATAGAGAGTATGGTAGGAGCTCCTAAATATAAGGAGTGAGAAAAGTGCTCCTAAGTATTAATTAAAGTTATTAAACTCATTTTTTTGTTTTGTATTTTATTTACCATAAATTTGAGTTCATACTCCATATATTTTTAACATGGTAGGAGCACAAAATATCTTGCTTCCTAAAAATTTAGTTTTCAACTATAGTTATAACAAATTTGTTTAAAATATAGAGAGTATTAGAGAAGTTATTGTATCCATTAGAAAGTTAAAATCTTTGAAGAAATGAAAGATACCACGGCAAATAGTTTAGCAAAACCATTGGGTCTGTCACAACAACATTAATGATACTGAAACCCTATATCACGCGTTCGGACATTGGAGGCGTGAAAATAAATTTTCTTCATCCAAGGAAAAAAAATGGATTGAAATTGCTTCATACGATTCAGAAAAATCAAAAAGAACGTAGCCGGCCATTACCATCGGAGAGTCTTCCCTCCACCTCCCATGTAGCTCCACTAGCACATAAATACCATATCTACCCCTCACCTCAAATCTGGGTAATATACCAATTAATACCAAGTTCCGATTTGGGCGGTCACCGTTGCTGACACACCCTCTCTTTCCTCCTCCTTACTCGCCCAGTCACCCTCTCTTTCCCTCGATCTTCTCTTTGAGCTTAATGAGAAACACCAAAAAAGCTAAAGATATCGTGTATAAATCCCCAACCCATCAAAGGAATTCTGTTTCTCTCTGTCAATCACAAACTATGTATTTCTTCTCAAGTACAACCTTGATGAGCTTCGTGCTAAGCTGCTCCGAGTAGCTTAGCCAAGTTGGCCCTCAATCCCCTCATAACCTCCTTATGCGGGCTCAATTTGGGTATTTGAAAAATCAAGGTAGCATCTAAGTTTCCAATCTCATAACCGGCCTCATGCATTGATTGCACCTGGTTAACCATGATCACAGATGCTAACGATGTCCGCCACAACCTCCTCCGAGTCCTCCCCCTCTGAGGATCTGAAGCGCGGCGGCAACGACCACACTTCCGAGACTGGTTTCTACTTCGACTACTCCGTGCGGCAAGGGACGAGACAGATTCTGGCGAAGACCTCATCGGTTTCGGAGTCGGCCAAGTAGTCGCGATCGGTTGCCCCGACCCGACACAAAATTCGATCCGAAATTCTGACCGACGAGAAGAAGTTCGTGTTCGATGGGATGACGAGGTGAGGGTATGTGATGCGGTGATTGTTGGTTCCCATTTCCCAGATCGTCACGACAGAAAGTGAACGTTTTAAAGTGGCTTTTGAAAACACTGAAGACAATGTCAATCGAGCTTTGCATCTTGTGTTTGGGCACTGGTTGTCATCACCAGCAAGAGAGTCACCAATGCATTGGCTACAGAAGACATGACCACATTCAGAAACAACAGCATCTTCAGGCGCATCCTAAAATAGATGGTAACATCGACTTTCCATCGATATTAATCCATCCAAATCTTGTAATGAAAACAAAATTACTGAAATAGATGGTCAAGATCAGGCCGTTTAACCTACTTGCACTTGTGAATGTCCGCTGACAGTGGAGAGAACTGCTTTCGGTCTTCACATATATTAATGATGAAGAAAATCGAATTAGTAGATGACTCACAATGCACAATGTGCTGGAGTCTTAAATCTACGACTAAAATTTACTCATAAACGTTATCATTTGAGAGATTGGAATGCTCTTATTGGTTGTTCCATCATATAATTATGTAATTTATGTATAGCTTTAGAAAGTCTG
Source organism: Geum urbanum (assembly GCA_946800695.1). NCBI lineage: Eukaryota > Viridiplantae > Streptophyta > Magnoliopsida > Rosales > Rosaceae > Geum > Geum urbanum. The sequence goes on from OX327006.1 coordinate 7,433,327, forward strand.
AAATACCGCACTAAAATACCGCACGAACAAATCGAAAAGAGAGTGCATGTCAGTATGGACTTGTTGGGTGATCATTCAAATATGGTTTAAACACCATCGTTTAAATTATTTTTATTTATATAATTTTTGGTTTGTAGTTTTTAAAATCGAGATCACTTAACATATAATTTATCTCGTACAGATTATATATGTAAAAATTTGATTAAATCGAATATCGTTTTCTCTTTAATATTTACAAAAAAAATAAATGGTTGTTAATATTCCATTAAAATCCACAATAATCGTCATTCATTTAATAACATTAGATACTCAAATGATTTTCATTATAATTCATTTTTTGGATGAATTGATCTTCAACCCATAGTTTATAAGATAGACAGTGTTAATTATAAAATCACAAACTAAAAATTGTATAAATATGTGTAGTTTAAATGTTAGTGTCCAAACCATGTTTGTACCCAAATATTTTTCATCATGGAATCCATGAACATGAATCATAAATAGCACAAATGGAATAAGAAGACAGGATATGAAATTGAGCTCCAAGACAAGGACTAAAGACAATGAATTATTGGCCAAGCAGAGAGACCCAGCTTCTGGATGCTATTTCTCAAGTTGTCATTAAAGAAAAATTCCATCTTCAACAAAGCTATGGGCAATCCGACGGTCATCCATTTCTTTCCTACTGGTAGAGTAGACACTCCAACGGTTCAAGCTCTGTGTCGTCCCAACGCCAGAGCCAAATTTGACTACTAAAATGTTGAAATGTAGCCATTCCTCAATTTCAGATTTCAGATTGAAAAGTCCAGGTTCGAACCTAAACGACAAGAATACATATGAGGAAATTTGTTTGTGGTCCATGACACATGAGCAACAGCAAAGGTGAAGAAGACGAAGGAGTCTGTATCAGTTGGCGTCGTTTTCTAGCTTGGGTGGAAAACTGGACAGAGACATTTTGTGTGTTGTGATCACACTTTCAACACCACTTATCCTCCTTATCGGTATCAAAGTTTACGATTTTCGTCGCCACACGGACTGTGGAATTTTTTTTCGTTGGTGCCTACTTTTCAATTTATTTTGTCTCCATATCTTACTACTCAAATTTTAGGCGTAAAATGGAGAGTTTTTGTGATCAACTTATACAGACTCTTGGGTCACGTCGAAACCACTTCTCTCCACTGCTAAGCGCAAGTGCACTATACAGCTAAATCCTGACCCTTAATTTCAATCAGATTTTCATCTTGACCAGATTACAAATGGTCAATTTTGATGAAAAGTTGATGTTACCTTGCGATAAAAAGCAACAGACCGGCTGAGTAATTTGGCTAAAAACCTAATCACCTCCGCACACTCACCCTCTAGACTCGCACCATGAACTAGAGTTCCACGATTCGAACTAAACAGAAAAGAAAATCAACTTCGATGTTGCTTAAAGTATTCCTGAAAGAGGAGGATCAAGATTGAAGAGCAAAGCGATGAGAGAAGAATGATTGAAAAGTAGCACTTCCGTCTTCACGCGCTTCATCCAATCATCCTCCTTGCTGCAAAATGATGATAACCCATATTATCATGATCTGAAAATTAAGGAACAATCTCATCAACCAAACTAATCGAAATAGGCTGGTTAAAAAATTTCTCTTATGACTTGTAATTTCTATTTGGTTGGGTTGTTGGGTTTCGAACAATCATCTTATTTCGACTAAGGCAGGGTGAGAGTCTTTCAGCCTCAAAGTCCTCAACATACATCAGTAGCAAATCTGATTTCAAGTTTGTTGATTTGCTGGGTTTTGTATAGATGAATTGTTCAAATTAGGAATTATTTAATATACATTCGTTGAATTCAATTATTGTCAATCTTTTGGGGAAGTTTCTGGGCTTGGGTGTTCTTTACAGATTTCATTAGTTTGGTATCTACAGCTTCTGTAACTCCAAAACCTTCTAACCCAACAAAAAATTGCCCCAAACTCTTTTCTCAGCGAAGCGCAACAAATTGGCGACGGAGCCGTGTGGATGGAAAAATGCGGCGTCGCTCAGCAAGTAGCGTAAGCGTAGCAGCAGCCTCATCGTCACCCCTACGCATTTCATGTCTCGGGTCCTCTAAAATTGTGCTCGCCTAATTGGAGAGACAAAATAAGCTCCAGTTGGTAACTGGTAAGTACCAAAAGCTTTGTTCTCTTAGATTTCTACCGGGTGGAAATGGGGATCGGGAAAACCCAGTATTTGGGACTGGGGACGCTGAACTCTTAAGGTTTGGTAGAGAGTAAAAAGGGCAAAAGAGGAAATTTACTAACAGTGAAGTAAAGATGGAGGTGGAGAGAAGTCTCTCCCATGTTTTGGTGGTCACATGTAAGAAAATAAGTTGTAGGTTCATTTAGAGCCGTAAGTTGTAGGTTCATTTAGAGCCGTATGTTCTTGTGACTAATGAGTTTGTGATCACCGTTAAATCTGTCTTCAACAGATAATATTAAATTAACTTTTAACGATAATTGACTACAAATTCATTGACTATCAAAACAATTCTCGCTTAGAGTGATAGTTGATATTGCTAGGATGTCAGATATACCTCAAAAGATAAAGGTATAATGAGACGCAAGAATGCCCGAGTAATCCATCAAAATTGGAAGAGAATAAACAAAATACAGAAAAATAAAATTGAGTTTGCGTGGATTCGGAATTCCATATATAGAAGAAAATAATTTCCAAGGAAAGATGGGTGGAATTGTGCTCTACTTTATCAAAAAGTGGAACTACAATCACTTTCAAATGCTAATCTCTCTTTTTTCATGAAGTGGGGGAATATAATTTCAATGGAAAGTTGGATTGAGGAACAATGAACAATCCTCATGGTACTAGTGGAAAGCTGTCACACCACCGGAAACCTTTCTTATTTTCTTCCTTTTCTAATAAGTGAGCTGCTGAGCAACCAAATTTGGGTTACAGCGTTTCTTTATAATCGAAAAGCCCAAAGGATGAAGAAGCCTGTCTAATGCAGTTGTCAAAGATCTGTGAAGAACTGAAGAACATGGAGAACTTTAATCCCAAAAAACAAACCATGGAGAGCTGACACATTGGATTTACTAGATCATAGAACAAACAATGAAGGATACATGTTACAACCTTAAGCTACTATATCTCCCAAGATCTAGAAGAATTTGTACATTCTTGCAACACAATACAGATATATTTACCCAAGCAATCATAAGATTGAAAAGAAAAACAAAGCTGTTCTAATGCCAAAATGCTACTATTTGCTAAGAGCTACATTATACATGTAATTACAGAAATCATAACGGGTGCACAAAATTAGTTGAAACTAATTTTGGCGGGAAGGCAAACACCAGGTGTTTGCTCTTGCACTGAAAGTGCTCCACATGCGACCAATTTCATGACAGAATGAGGCGAGAGACAATACCTCTGATGTGCTTCAGTGAAGCTTCTGGAGAGAACCTGTTCAATCCACTCCTCCACTGATTTATTCTTGCCTGATAACCAACAAGCTGCAAGTAATTGAACCATGACTTCGAAGTCAATCTCCAGCTGGTCCTCGGATCTAAAGACTTCCTTAAATTCTCGGTTGATTACCTTCACTATCTTTTCAGCAAGTCCATCAAAATTAAAGGGCTTTAAAACCACTGCTTCATCTACTAGATCAAGGAAGTCTTCCATCCAAGCTTCTGTATTTTCGGAGATGGAGTCACTGTCATAATCTCCACAATTCATTCCTTCTATCTCTTCGAGAGGCAGGTTCAAATCCAGAAAGGACCTTGATGCTTTGTAGGCCCGTTTCGGTAATTCCACAGTATGATTTGCAGAGGCACTGCAATCAATCAGCTTTCTTTTATTTAAAGAAGGGTTACATGTACCTTCTCTTGGTGCAATCTTCACATTTGTGCCCTCAACTTTGCTGGCATCTCCAGCATTTAGTATTTGAATCTGACATCTTTTGGCCCCAAGTATTATCTCCTCTGAGAAATTAAGGGATCCATTCTCTATATTTCTGCTGCCCTTCATGGTAGACGAAGTCGTCACGAATATCATGTTGTTCATACTGAATTCTCTTCCATGAAAGTCTGGAAACTTGCCTGTCCTGATGGCCCGGGATAAGTTACTCTGAGCCATGAAATCAGCTTTATCAACATTTTCAAGGAATACAACTGATTGAGGTCTCCTACTCAACTGCCCAGCAACATAATCAATGGCCATCTTACCTCTAAACTTAACATAATCATCTTGGGATTCCCATTGGAAAACTGAGTCTGGTTGGTCTCCCCTCTCAGCCATGTCAACAGAGATTAGGCTTTCCCTTGTACCAAGCATTATCTCGGCAAGTGCTAAAGCAATTTTCTTCTTTCCAACTCTATCAGGTCCAGTCAAATGTAGCCATATATCTGCTCTGACTTTTGAACCTCGACTCCTTCCACAACCAGACATGCACCGGGATATAGCTTGACTAATACTGGATACTGCCTCATCTTGCCAACCAACCTTTTCGACGAGACCTCTCCCAAGTGACTTGAAATCTCTCGGATCAATCTGCCCACCAAAAGATCCAGAGCAAGAGGATTGAGCAGAAACGGAACTAGAGAGGCATTGGAGACGCTCATTAGTTGATGCATAGAATGTTCCCAAACCTAAATCTGTAGTCACGGAAGGGACAGACGTGGGTGATGAATGGTCAGTGGGAAGACTTAAACCCAGAGAGCAGGGGCTTCCCGATTCAAGTTGCTGACCCTTTGAATCATTGCCCAATAGCTTGGATTGGATAAAGGCATTCTCAGCATCAGATGCTACTTGCATTACTTCGTTCTGTTTTGACCGAAAACTCTTCTGCATGTCCACTGGAAGGCACTGATATTTTGCACTCTGGCTTTCATGTAGAGATGAATCTTCATCGCTGCTTTCTCTTCTGTCACCAGCTACGTGAGAGCTATCAGGAGATCCTGCTTGTTGAATGTCCAATTTAGGTTCAGCATGATGAAATTTTCGGCAGATATCATTCCATTTCTTTTGCAGTCCTGATACTGTATCACTCAATGTTGTATAATCAGCTTTGGTCTGCAGTGAATAATACAGCACTCTTACTCATTTATTTGCACAATTTATTTGATGAATAACAGATTAATCCAACAAGATACTAGAAGCATTTGTTTAGCTCGGCATCTGTATGTGTGTGCGCGCATGCTTGTATACACAATCTTTATGCCAACTTGAGCAATAGAATTAAACTTAAAAAGGGTTTACACACCTTTGTGAGATCCACTCCCTTGCTAGCGTCAAGTTCAGACATTTGCAACCAGGGAGGCGAGCTTTTTGAGCACTGTACACCTACAGTAATGCCTAGTCCATTTTTTCCAAATGAAGCAACTTCTTGCTCATACTTTTCTGTGCACATATGACAGCGTATGAAAGATTGTTTTGAGATGCTCAATGGCTTTGTCAACTCGGATGGTCCAGAGAAGAATCCACCAAATGGCACAAAGGACCCCATCAAGCTGTAAGTATATCATCAGTATGGAACTGTGAGATCCAATGGGCACAAATAGTCAGGGGATAGAGTCTATACATTAGAGCCTACATTTATAAATGTAAGCATGCATCCATACACGGCTAACTATAGCACTAGTATGTTAAATGCTATAGCACACAGAAGATATAGCATAAGGCACATCTTACATCTGTATGTAAACTAGATAAACTCACTCCAAAAAATCACAGTGCTCAAACCTAATACATTACAATCCAGTGAAGTTGTCAACTGATCAGAAAAGCTAGAAATACCAAACAAATGACTGAAAGGCATGAATGAACAAGCACAATGAAGCCAACAAACCCAACCTGAAAATTCGGCTAAGCAAGAGTTACTATCCAGGTAGTTCATCATCACAAACTTTCAAGCAAGGTAAAATTAAGAAAACTGAAATTAAATTTGCATAAGCACTCAATGCTTTGTTCTTCTAGGATAAAAGCCATCTTATTTCAAATGAGTGGACAGTCATGACTCAATAATCACTGACACTGAACAGGGGGAAATTGTGAAATTCTTGACAACCTTAGTAAACTATTATCAAAGTTATACCGCTTGATACACTCATCTCAAATCTTAAGCAGCACAATTACTGACCCTGAACACAGTCAGAAATTGTAATTTCTTGATAAACACTGGAAACATGTTTCGCACAGCAATACTGCATATTCATCAATCTTATAACCAGTAAGAAACGGTTTTTCAACTCAAACTTAAAGCAAAACCAATTACCAGTTAGCAACTAAGAAAGATTGGACGACTGGTAGAGATATCTAGCATTTATTTTTCTGTTTTCATTATGTATCACATGAAACAAGATTTTCAGCTCAAACTTGAGGCAATATTATATTTCATAAAAGAAATCAACAGTGACATCATACGAACACTACTACAATCAGAGGTTGTTTAATATAATGCAGCAACAACAACATGACAAAAGGAAAAGGACTGCAAGTATTAGTAATCTATCCAAAGGCAAAAACAATATCTATTGGCAGGACAGAAAGCAAATTAGATTACAAACAAATTAGCCAACACATAATTATACACTAAATTCACTATAAAGTAAACTCATTAATGAGAAAGGAGTTAGAGCAGCACCTGGATTTAGAGTAAACATCCAATGAAGCTTTGGAAGAGCTAATGGGAAGCAGATGAAGTTCCCAATCCTTCTCAATCTCCGGAAAACGATCCGAAAGCTTCTTGTATTCGTTACTCCCCGCCGCGCAGATCAACCACAGTTTTCCACTATAACTCTCCACCAAACTCTTCAACTCCTCCACCACAAACCTCACACTAGAATCATCCTTATCAACCAAACCTTTCACTTCCCCCAAATTCACTACAACTCCAACTCCATCTCTACTACACTGCTCAGCTAAACGACTCGCCGCCTTCAACTTCATCCCAATCTTCTCTTCAGCAGACTCCGAAATCTCGGTTTCGATACTGATGACAGTGCAGCTTGTGATGTTAGGAGGGAGTGATGACAATGCTTTGGACTTCGGTAGAGAAATGATGAAGTTCTTGAGAGCTTCAGTAGCTGAAACGCCGATCAGTAACGGATTCTTCCCGCTCTTTAACACGTCACCGATTCGCTTCAGATTATCGTCCCGGTTATTATCGTCCTCGAATCCCGGAAACGGGAACGGGAATTTCCGTCGGGTCGGGTCGGAGTCCGTTAAGTTGCAGAGGAAAATCGGCGGGCAGAGCGTCGTCCGGGGAAACCGGTTGTTGTTGCGATTCGTCGTCGGCGGCGGCGGAGTGTGGACGACGGCGAGTTTGATGTCGCTGCTCCGAAACCCTGCCTCACCGAAGACCCGACTGACAATCGGGTCGTCGAGAATCGAGAGGATGAAGTGTTTCAACTCGACTTTTGACGCCGTTTGGCTGTGAATCTGGTGCAAGTGAAAGCTCTCTGGATGTCGCCGCTGGTTGGCCTGAGACCTCTTGATCGCCGCCATGAGAGAGTTCGACACCGGCGGCTCTTCCTGCGCTTTCCCAGACGGCAACCTGTCCAGCGAGACTCCGACGGAGAACTCAAGCGCCCGGAATTGGAGGCAGGGAGAGTACGCGCTGCTCCTGGCGCGTGCGCAGGCGTCGCGGAGCGTGGACGAAGGGAGGGAGAGTAGAGCGGAGACGACGTGACGTGACGTCGTCTGGGCGTGGGTACGCTTACGCGCCACGGAGACGGCGTCGTTGAGTGCACGCGCCGCCTCGTCCGTCAAACATTGCCTCGCTGTGCTTACCGGCGTCGGCATCGCCGGGGCTAGCGATTACAAACAAAAAAAATGTATCTAAAGTTGAAGTCTTTTCTGTGCTTTGGAGATTTTGTGTGGAAATAAAATATAGAAGGCGCAGGTGTGCAAATTTGTGATCAGAAACTTTTTGGGATTAAACTATTCTATTCATTCACTCCAAGTAGAAGCAGAGAGAAGAAGAAGAAAGATGATGAGAGAGAGAGTTGGCTAAATGGTGCGGCGGCAGTGTTTTTGAGAGGAAGAGGGGGCAGTTGGTGGCGAGGACGAAGACAATGGCTTATTTGGGGTTATAGTACAAAACACATTGTTAGAGCATAGCATAGATTCTCTTTCTCCCTCTCTGCCATTTAATATTACCTGCATGTTCGTCTTTTTCATGTTTCGTGTTTATTTATACGTAGATTGACTGGAATTTTGACACTTAAAACAGTTTAAGATCGACGAGCTATTATCAAAATTTCACAGAGTTAAGAAAATGGCTTTGTAAGGTGATTTTCTAAATCTTAAGTATGGTGGATTTTGGGTGCTTGTTTGGTATTTCTTCTTTGGGGGGATTGATACAGATGCCGCGTTCCACCTGTACAAATGGACCAACAGGTGCGAAGCTGGTCTTGTTCGTCGCTATCATAACTTTGGAAAAAAAAGATGAGCCACTGTGATCGAAAGCGGAGAGCTTTATGTTTTTGTCACATGAGATCCCTATTTAGAGATCTTCGTTAACTAGTTTATGTCTAACTAGTCTCATTTTGTGTATCTGCTCTCATTTACTTAACCATGTCTTAAAATCTCTAAATCGCTAAATGAAAATGGCGTTACAAACTTCGAATTACTATAAAATGATCGATGAAACATTCCGGCCTCTTTGAAACAAGAAAAAAAATTGAAAGAATTCCGGCTATGGTTTAACAGAAACGTATTGGTAAAAGAATTTTTGTTACTTTTGTTGAACTAATCAAGAGTTTCGCCACCCATGAGCAGATCTAGGAGTAGGATGTTTTACCAAAACACTGAACCAAAAATCAAAATAAACCGAACCGAAATTCGTTGAGTCCGGAATTCGTGGGACGGACTAATTTAGAAACCGAACCGAAATAAATTCGAATTAAATGACTTTTTATGGTACGGTACCAAATAAAATCGAACCGTTCCGAAATGATATATGTGACAAAATTGTGCTTATTTCTTTACCCAAATGAATATATATTCACCAATTTTGAATCTTTTTAGGACACATGTAGAAAATTCTTACAAAAATACTTTTATTCTCTCACATTTCTTCTATCTCTCTATGATATTGTCTTTTTAAATAATAATTTTTAACTTAAAAAATTGTTTAGCCCTAGAAAATTTTATCGAAAAACCGATTCGAAATCGAAATATACCGATCCAAAATCCGTTGGGACCGAAACTCGTGAGACGGACCTGCCAAAAAATCGAATCGATTAGGATCCGAACTGAATATTTTATTACGATACAATACGGATTCTGACCTAATACCGAACTATTCCGAACTGATGCCACCCTTAAGCAGATCTCTGATGCATTGCCTTCTTTAGTACGTTGAAAGCAAACCTTGCTTGCCTTCATTAATTGGAAGCAACTTTGCCTTCATACGAATCTCATAACATGACAAAATTAACAATGAGTTCAAATTAAACTTAAACCCTCGTATCCCCACATGTAACGTTATGAAAACTGGCGTATAACTCAACTGATTCGAGCCATAGTTATCTTCTTGAAGATACATCAATCACTTCATAACACAAAACGTAGATAAACGGATAAAGCTTCAATTCTGAAGGGGAGAACAATTTCAACTTGCATTAAACTAACACGATCAAGATAAACATGCATGGAGACCCCTAACTAATTCCCATCAAGAAAAGCATGAGGTATCTTCTACGTACTACTGTATTATACACGAGATCTGAAGGATCGGAGGTGACCCACCGAGGAGCAGAGGAACCCCGGCCCACCTCGACCCACTTGGCCCGGTGTAGCATATCTTGGACGATCCTCCACTCACAGGCATACGAAGCTAGCTAGGGTTTCTTCTGGTTTCAGCTTTTCACTTTTTCTGCGCCATGAAACCCTAAAACCAGTTAACGGACAAAAGTTCGACCTCAAATCATAAGGTGAGGAAGTATGAATAATGAGATAGCTCCAAAGGAAGCACAGTCAATACCAGAAGGCCTGGTGCCGGTGATGGTGTTGGTGAGGGTCGAGCTGGAGGAGCAAGAGATCGATGTGTGTGATCTGAGATCGATTGGGGTAGAAAAGGTTTATGATTTGACATGCATTTTTGTTTTCTTCTGGTGGGTTAACGTTGTCTTCTCGTTCAGCATCATTTTCCTAGCTAGTTAGACACTCTTTCTATAGTCTGTACAGTGTACACTAACTTGTGTTTTTTGTTCAAAGCTGTTGATATCGATCACTACATTTTCAAGCGGTCGATTGCTGGTTTAGATTTCCAAATCTACGAGAAGCAATCAAGCTCTACGTATGCTCAAAAGTTACCATTTTAGGTTATCATATTTATACTTCAATTAATTTGTTAGGCAACCCAAATTATACCGTCGATCTGATACAAAGTAGGGACATCAAACTTAGACAGCATTTGAAGTACTATGAGACACTAATTTAGTAAATCATATTTAAAAAACAATCACAAACGTTGTAATTTTTCTTGTTATCCAACACTTAGAAGTCTCAAAAGATTTTCAAAATTTAATTTCAACTTTATATCGGTCCGACAACTGTTGGTAGCTATAAACTTAAAATTGATTCGTCGATCTTCCCTAAAATTAGGGCGTTTCATAAAAGAGCGAGTATAATAACGATATAATTAATATCACGCAAGATCGTTTCATGTCCGTTGATGGTTGGCAAGCTGTTCCTATCCTATAGCTTTTAGATTAGGTAATCTTTTTCATGGCATTAACCTAATCCCAAGCAGACTTAAACGAATAATGGACATAATTAAACCCTTTTGTGAACACTAATCGCTATCAATCTCTTTATTCATTTAATTGTATGGTTGAATGTAGATCACCCTTTCATTCCTTCTCTCTCATGCATGATGTCTTTTTCTCTCCCTCTCTCCTATAATTTTGGAGTTGATGTTGATGGATGCCATGGCCCTTCTCCCACGTATCACCGTCAGTTTCGTCTATTAGCCATTACCCCTTCACTAAATAAGGAGTCATGCACCCAACCCTCCCCACCACACCAAAAGCTCTTTGCTCGTGACAGCTTCTTTGGACTTGAATGATTCAACCTGCCAGCCCTAGCAGTAGCTCCACGTGTATTCAATTCATCCTCCCTATTCAAAAGGATTCGTAAAGATTTGCACTCTAGTGTACCTAGATATTTTTCAACGATCACTATACTAGAATGTTAGCTGGCAACTCTCCCTATTGAGTTTCTTCTCTCGTAAATCTAAGTGAAACTAATTTTTTTAAATGTTAAAATATGTAACATATTTTGTGATGAGATAATTTTTGTTGGGTAAATTTAGACGTAGAATATATTATGTACTTATGAATTCTATTACTTAGTAATCAAGTAAGTAAGATCTACATATCTTGTATGAACTATGATTTAGTCCCTAAATATAGACCATGTATTCTATACATCAATGTAATAATATCAATTATCAATAGCCTTTCTCTCTAAATTTCATCTTATTCCAACACGTTATCACGCATAAACTCAATTTAACCCAAAAAACATCACCCTTCTTTCTTATTTTTCCCGTCGCCGACCACTACTGACCGTCATCATCCGTGCTCAGCCTCCGACTGCAAATCAACAAGTAAGTCCCCTTAACAAGAGAACTCTCTCTTCTCCCTTTTCGCGATGCTTTTTCTTCGGGGCTTACAACACCTTTCTTCTACTCCGTCTTACCGACTTCTCTCGGAGACATTAAAGACTGTCTTCCCGGCTTCTTTAATCGGAGACGTTAAAGAAAAATTCTATGGTGGGGAATCGATCAATCATCGACCTACATAAAGTTCTGATCTACAAAATTTTGACGTAAAACCAAAACACTCTTCTTGTAAGTTTCAGGTTATCATACGTAAAGGCGTTTGATCTTTATGTCTCTCGATCATAAGACAACTAAGAAGACCCTTTCGGATTTTTCATACCCCTTGCTTCTTTCTAAGAACGTAACTGGGATGATCATGACTTCGAGTCATTTGATTTTAAGAATGGAAAAAGAAGTAACCAAAAATAAAAGCTTAAACACCAAATCAATTCAACAAGTCCCCTTAACATAAGAACTCTCTTTTAATTTCTCCCTCATCGTGACTTCGCGATGATTTTTCTTCGGGGCTTATAACACCCTTCGTCTACTCTGTCTTACCAACTTCTCTCGGAGACATTATAGACTGTCTTTCTATCTTTTTTAATCAGAGTCGAAGAATCTTAAATAGGAATCAAACGCTCAAAGAAGAAGGATCTGAAAACATGAGACCCCGTAAGATCGTTGTACGGTTGTGTCTGTCAAGTTTTCCTATAGTTCTTCTTTTACGAATGTCAATTATTGACATACAGATTGAGATATCTTTATTTACCTATCCCCGATCTTCTTGTATAGCAAGAGACATCACAAGGTATCTTCGGTTGGATTACATATGTAATTGTTAATCACTAAAAAGATCCACGTGATCGATAAACTATAATGCGATATCTTTGGAAGCATAACATGCTCGAGAAACGCAATATGTTAAGGGATAAACAAAGTAAAATTCTTTCTTGTATTTGAAGGTAAGAGTCGATATGACCACCTAGGATATACATCCTAGAAGATAAAGATGCATACCACAATTGGTTGGTCAAATATCTCAATCACGTAAAGAAAGTAACTAGAAACTAAATCTCCTACTATCATAGTAGTTGTAAGAATTAACTTTCTCTTGATCGACGTTTTGTGATTAGCACATTAGTTGCTTTATGTAAAAGTCTCAGTCAAACCTTGCTCGCATTATAGTACATCGAACCTTAGTAATCTATGAAGCCTAGAAAATGGATTTGTGATAAGTGCTTTTGAGAGAGCTTGCTCCGCCAATATCAATTTCCCTAGACTGGTCAGAGATGAAAAAGTTATCCGAACAATTGTCAAAAGAACAATGCCTACGCTTTTGATTTGATGATGTACTTTTACTCATCAGATTATGTATTGATTTATCCTTTATGAGCTTTATGTATGTTTTTTGGATCTTGAACGATTTGTGTTTTGATTGCACAATTAATTAATTGTTCTAAAGAAAGATGACTATGTCTACGACATAAGATCACCACCAAAAAAATCTTGTATTCTCTACTGAATCAATTTACAAAACTATGTATTTTTAGTTCTGATACGATTAAAGAACTTTAAGGAATCCGAAAGAACTTCGAACACTTAATTATTTCGAGATAATTCTAAATTCTGAAAAACAGAAAGTGCAGGGACTGAATCATAAAAGTTTTAGAAACTTAAAATTTTCATCTAAGCCCTCAAAATATTTTGGGATTTATACTGGTGGCACCAGAAAACTTTCTTGGACACCCAAGTATGTCCGATTGGTTTTCCGGTGACAACTGCCGACCGATCAACGAACTCCGCCGATTTTGTGAACCAACATGCCAACTCAGGTGACGGACGATTGGTTCCTCCGATCGAAAACGAGATCGAATAGATCTCTGGTTTTCGACACCGCACTCCGCGGCCTCCGATTCAGAGCGCATGGTTCGCCACTGTGGCTGCAGGCGTTCGACGTCGCACTGGTGGGGATTGTGACGCCGACTGAAACCTCCTCCTCCCGAAATCCCCTTACCTCCGAAGAGAGATCTCAACGAAATCCACTGATCCCGAATCATAATTTGATCAAAATCGAGGTCGATCGCACTGTCCTCGGCTGCGATTCATCGGGTCTCCGTCCACGCCGCGTCGCCGCTTGACTGGCTGGAACCTTGCTCCGACCCTTCGCCGGGGGAAATCACCGCCAGCTCCACCACCTAGAATCGGGTCGAAACCCTAACCCCAAAAATCAATTGGGTCCGAAAACAAGTCGGACCCTAGTTTTGGGTCGGGTCAGACAAAGCCAACCGGGTCAAAACCTTTAGTTTTAGGCGGAGTCGGGTTAGAATCAGGCCAAGCCCAAATTTCGGAATCTGATGGTTGCTGAGATGACACCATGTCAGCGCTGACGTGGAAATATGTCACTGCTGACGTGGCCAGATGATTGTGCAGTTTTCGCTAATAACTTGGTACGCCTATTTGTCACCTAAACTACTGGCATACTTTCAAGACTTGACTTTTCTGAACACTACCTCAACTAATTTCAGAGTGAATATTCTACATCAATTAATACTGATGTTATACCCCCTTTAACGTTGAAGAATTAATTAGAGTCTCCATTCATCTTGCAGTTAGATTCTGAATTTTTATTTGAATCATGTAGACGATTTTACTATTCCATATGAAAATAAAGACCATTAATTAAGTGGAATCAGATTGGTGAAACCTTTCGTACACTATCTCGTACAAGTACTTAAGAATTTGATTAGAGTGACGACATCGGTCATGTCAATTACTTTAACCATCTGCACCTATACACTAAACTCGTATGCTTACTAAATTGTCACAGGCTTGCAACCACGGACTTAAATCTGCTGCCTTAAACCTTGGTAAATTGTCACTCAACATCCCCTTCAAGATCTTCTACTCGTGCCTTAGATATGTCTGCCCACTTCAGCATATCTCGGACAACATCGGTCACCTTGGCCTCCATCTCCTTCACATGATTGGTAAATGCCTCCTGCATTTGAGTCAAGTCATGTCTCATCTGTTCCACCTGAACAAATATGCTTGTTGCACCATCGTTGGAGGGTGCACCTAGAAAGTCCTTTATGCGTACTATTCGTTCCTTCAGTGTATCATTGCCTCCTGCCATGATATTGAGACCTCCTTTTCAATTGGTTTCTGCCAACCCAAGTAGTTTACCGTCACAACTCTGCTCGCATCTCGGCGAGTCAAACACGACCCCAGAGCCAACCAACCCGGTTGCTCTAATACCAAATTGTAACAGGCTTGTAACCACGAACTTAAATCTGCCACCTTAAACAACCCCTGTGATGGCGCTTTGGCAGTCTCGTCATCAAAGCCAGCCAATCAAACAATTTTTTTGAAACCAAGTGTTTATCACCATACCAACGAGGCTCTCACTCACCCAAATGTTTGCCTGAATATCAGAGTACGCACTCACACTCCCCGAGTGTTTGTTCTCAACACACAAAGCTTGGATTGCCTACTCGCAAAAACCAAGGAAGAAGAAGGAATCACGACTACACAATAGTTGGCGGAACAAGTTCCTTTTTCACTATCCATATTGAAAACATAAACTACAACTCGTGTAAAGGATCTCCACAATTTCTTCTTGGAGTCTCAATGACTATACAATCCCTATTTATAGGCTACCTACTTCTACAAAACTCGGCAGTTGACATCCCCAACTGCTTAAGGATATGATTGGGTAACTACCTTGTCCCACTAACCCACTAATACACTAGCACGTTTTGAATAAGTACATGTAGTTTCCAAAACTGCTAGTTACTTTTCTAGCAGCCTGCATGCTTGCCAGCGGGTCAAAGTAACCGCCCACTAAGCCCACTCTTGCCAACTATCATGCCACGTTTTCAGCATCCTGAAGCTACCACCCACAGCCCAGTAACTGCCACTGATGCTTATCTTTGAGAACTGCCATCATTGCTGCCAAAAACCGCCAAGCCCACTACTTGGTAATTGTCGCCCACTAGTGCATCTAACTGCCTTCAGTTATCTCGAATGCTACCAATGCCAACTGCCCACAAATAGGACATGCCACATAGGCCATGACTTGGCGTAATACAATACACTATAGTCGATGCTTGTTTCCTTACGATTGCCCAAGCTATCTGCAAGTTTCCTCTTGTGCATGTTTGAGTGTCTTATGCCACGCATCCTTTGATCGCGTCCCAATGCCTTGCGCAATTCTCTGCTCTACGCCGCATACTTCACAGACTCGTTGCGCACTTATAGCCTCCGTTGCGCACCCCCAGGGCACAAAACCAGCCTTGCTGGCTCCTTTGGTGACCTTTAGAACATCTCCTCGGGACCTCTAGTCTGCCTTCAGTGCGCCCAAGCCACTTTCCTGCGCTCCGCACTTGTCTTGCTTCCTTGCAGTCTCCCACTGCATACCCAACATTGCGCAAGACTAGCCATGCTGGGGCCTCCGGATGTCCTCGCAGGCCTCCGTCAAAGTTGGGGGTGTAACAATCCTGAATATTGTCGATTATGACAAGTATCAACTCTAATCTTTGAATCCTTCCATAAAAGATATTCTTGAAAGGGTTTATATCGGTTATCATAAAATCTTATGATAACATGATTGACATCGATAATTTCGTTTATGCTCATTCAAGTGTTCTAGCTTATATTCGTAATGCTTAGGTGGAAATCTAAGTTTTATAGGTGATTAAATTGTTCTTCACCAAAGACGTTGAAATAGAGACATGAATTTGCGTAAGTTGATGGGAAATTAACTTCCTTCCATCAAACAGGCAAAGTCGAGATAAATGGGGGACAAATGACCTTTCTCTCATTTATGGTAAGACGATCCACATGTGTGTATTGCATATGAGAATTCATTGGTAATTAAATCACTACAATGAGCCAGTCTTCCACTATTTAGGGGGAGATAGGAACAAAGTTTTTAATGGAAACAATAAGAATTGTCGTGGTTCCAAACTCCACTATGTCTCATCGGGATCTAGGATTTGCAGTGTTCGAAATTAAATCCAAACTTGGTGATAATCGATGGATGCTATTCTCATAATACCAAACGTGCTAGAAAGTGCAATACCGTACATACACCCACACCATTCTAGGAGATGAGCCTAGATTGGGCCACCCTTGTCTGATCCACCATTGGAGACCGAAGTGCAGCGGGTTTTGGCCGCCGGTTTGTGCACCGAGAGATGTCACAATTAGGGAGATGCCATGACTTTGGGTTAGATGGAGTCATTCATCTATGACATGTATTCTCAAAACTTTTGTTGTTCGAGCCATACCAATCAACTGTTTCTGGATTTAACTTATCCGTGTAGACACTTGAAACCATTTAGTTACATGCACATATACATTGGTGTTGGTCATCTTAATAATGATGTATCCTAAAAGAAACAAAATATAAGTTCGGATCTCATATTCGAAGCTAAGTTGGTTTAACCACACAATCAACAAAAGACTTAAAGTGATTCAAGAAACCTTTGTTGTGACCTTGCTTCGACCACAAACCACCATCACAGCATCGGAAACCACCCTCATGGGCCGCCGCAGGCACCTCCACGCGCCGCTCGCAAACCAGCACATGTACTCTACGCGCCAACATGTTTTTGTGTGTTTCTTGTGTTTCCTCATTTTATTTGTTTGATGCTTCAAAACTCCTCTCATATAAGGTTAGATGAACGTTTATTGAGTTAAGGATGATTCTTTTTCTTATCATCTCAATGCTATCCCGAATTAGTTGGTTTAAGTCGAGAAATCCTAAACTAACCTCTACACTTAGTGTATCGAGTTTGATTGTGTAGTCTCTGCACATGTAAATATGAAAATGCTTTATGCGTAAGTGTTTCATAGAAACATTTGTGTTTAAAGTCTACATCCATGTGATATTACTCCTATGGATGATGTAACATCCTATGTAGGTTTACTCCTTTAGAATGCCTAAAGGGAAGATGTTAATTTCAAGAGGAGTTGAAGTTAGACACGACATATCATAGATGGACTATGAAGGATTTTTTGTTGTACTCATTTTCCTGCCAAGCTTGTTTTTCTCATAGGATTTTGTTTCTAGGATAAAGTTTTAACGAGGCAGCAATGAAGTCAAGATAAGACTAGAATGCTCTCAGTTTTTACTTCATTTGAAAACATTTTTTTCTGCAAATTTTTTAATGAGACGCAGTTGTTGAAGCCTACCACCATTGATGAAATCCCCCGAAGGACGCCCAGGCTTTCGTCAGGACATCATGAGGGGGAGTTGATACTAGAAAAACTCCTACTGCACACGCTTCAAAAGTCGTGTGTATTAGAGCCAATCCACATGGACATCCGGCGCACACACGAACTTTGAGTTCGTATGCTGTAGAGTCGTTGCTAGCACGTTTACAAATGAATTTAGCTCCGCGTGAAAGCATTTTTGGTGGGTCCCATCTAGGTCTGTAAAACTGCCACAGAGCCCATCAGACCACCCTAGCCCAACCCTTTTTTTTGGGTCTGTAAACCTAACGAGAGGGCTTGGCCCCTGCCCATTTTTGGAAAGGCAGGATATGAGTCATACTTCTAAAGCCCGGGGAATGCCCAAAGCCTTACCCATATATGTATTAATAGGGCCGAACGAGGCCTGATCCAAAACTACAAAAAAAAATTATAATTATAATTTTAAATATGAAATATTAATATTTATGATAAGTGGTGATTAAAAGATATACAAAAGTCAACTAAACTAAAACATGTAACATTAAATTGACAAATTAAGTTTAATTTATTTTTATAATAACTTTTCAGACCCACACTTATTGGCCCTCAGACAGAATTTAGGCTTCAGAAATTAATAAAAGGATTGACCTTGCCCTACCCATTTTAAGGCCTAGTCCCAACACAAACTCAGTTGCTTTTAATCTTATTTAAATGAATTTGTTTCACACGGTCACCGGTGTGTCTATTTAGCTATCATTAAAAAAAACTACATTCAATATCGGTAGTCCAAGCTCCCAACTCAAACCAGCGTCTACGCGATTCAAACCACCATATGATCCCGGCTCATCATCAAATTCGAAAGAAACCACCTCAACATCTGCAAACTCACTATCTTCATGAATAAAAACAACTCCAAGTACCTGCAGATACACCAAAATGACCAAATTAATATGTAAATTTGATGGGCCGACTAGGTACAGCTAATTGAATAGAAAAACAACAACAAAAAACTCACAACATTTGCAGTTAGATAGGTAAAGTGATCCAAATGAACTTGGCAGATCTCCGGTGAAGTTATTAGATAACAAATCCCAGAATCAATCACAAGAACTAGTATACTTACCCATTCGTAGTTAACATGGGCTTTTTGAAGCTTTGAATCCGAGTTGATGTAGTTTTCAACACTGCTTCTCCGTAGTCTTTGACAGATCTGGAAGCAAAGATATATCAGAAAATTAAAGGGAATATATGTGCTTACATGACTTGCTCATTTTGAATGGAACGGAAAATTAGCAACACAAAAATAAGAACATAAGAAAAGAAAAGGGTGAGCAACTAAATTTCAATGAATGGAAAAGTAATCACGAGAGTGAAGAGAGCCTACCATGGTGTATGCACCATCATCAAGCCCTCTGGTTGCTAGCCTTCCATGCCAAATTCGCTGCATCAGTACATCTTTATTCTAAAACTCGAACTACAAGAGAAGAAGCGATTGGTAAGAGAAGCAATGTTCAAAGGAACAAACGATTTAACATATCAGAAAGCAAACAATTTATGAACGGGAATATATTTAAAAGCATATCTGAAAAATCAGAAGATATCCCTGAATAGAAGAAAATAATGGGGGTCGATGCATTGTCATCGGTGGGTTTCAGCCTTTGAGGCTTCAATCTCAGATCTAAAACCCAAGGTAGGACGAAGACTTTGGGCATTTGGGTTGTTCAAAGCAGTTTCCTAGCCACAGAGACTTGTAGACCTACGCAAGTATCCAAACCCTTTTCAGAGGAACATGAATGAAATTGAATTACCCATTAAAAGTAACAGTAAAGAATAGATACTAACCGAGCTAGATCCTGATTTGCTGCTCATGAGCTAGATCCATCACCCCTCAAGTCCACCATAATAATCATAAACCTTCAAGTTTGACTAACGAGAAATTATCAAGTAGAAATCGGTTTGGAGTTGCAGAAGAAAGTGAAAGAAAGATTCATCTCATTGTGGGTTTGTGGGATTGTGGCTATGGAGTTGGAAAGAAAGCTAGCTAAGAGAAGATGGGAGATACAGATTAGGAAGAGAAGAAAAAAGTAGAGGAACCACTCGAAAAAAAGACAAAAGTAAAGCAAAGATATCAAATGAATTTTAAAAATATTCATGAACACACGAAAAACTGTGTGAATCGTATCGCCGGATTTTATACGGTGAACTGTGTGTGATATAAGTTATTTTGTACACACGGAAGCTCGTATGACCTTAATTGCACATGAACACGTGTTCACTGTCGAAAGTTTCACACGGAAATTCGTGTGAACTTATTTGCACACGAAATCTCTTCTACTTTGCTGAAAGTTTCACGTGAGTTTAGCTTCGTGTGGAAATGGGGGGTTTTCTAGTAGCGAGTGTTGAAATATGTAAGATATTTTGTGATGTGATAATCCTTCCTTAAGAGCATCTCCAACAACTTCTTTATAATTTCTCTATTATAGGAATGTAAAAGCTGAAATCTTTATAAAAATATGCCCCCAATTCAAACAGTTTCTCTATCATTTTCTCTATTCTTTTTTTTTGACGGAAAACAGCGCACTCATGGTGCTATATATTGAGAACTTGTCAAGTATATCAACGCACCTAGAATAACCTTCTTTCATATGAATAAGCAAATCTATAATAGATAATGATGCACCTCTTGATATGAAGTGCATAGATCAAAACCGATAATCTAAGCAAACAAGAAATAAAAACCCTAAAAAACTAATCTTAGGTCAAAGCCCGCTAAAAATCTAGGAATTTGACTACCTAGAAAAGCCAAAATTCAGCTCAGAATTGCAGGCCCAAACAACTATAAAGCAAACCAGCAGCAACTCCACAGAACCCAGCCAGTCCACCACGCCGACATCAACACCGCCATGCCAAATGGCGTCTTGAAAACCATCCTCGCCACCCACTGTCCGAAACCCATCGTCGTCAAAGTACGCATAAACTGCAGCCCTACACAGCATCCCTCACCGAATCTCGATCCACAGCCCTAACCAAAACTCATCCCTGTCCAATCGAGAAACCCTTTAAGAGATTCCCAACCGAGGCTAATGTCAACACTGGCCCTAAACCACGTCGTCAAATTGCCCGCCGAGCTCTGCAAAGAATTGTCTCAGGACAAACAACTCAGAAAGACAAACTCAGTCTCGACTTCCCCTCCGGCGGTAAACCCAACGTCAAGGCAAGCCGATAATGGCCAACCCTAAGGCCTGGGCCACAGCTGGAGAAGAAACACTTGAATAAAGAGCGCCTCCTCTGCTAGGATTTTTTGAGAGAGAGTGCGACTTTTCTTCTCTTTCTTCATTTTCTCTATTCTTTAATGATTCTCTTTATAATTTAATGAATCTTAGAAAATTCATACTTATTCAAGTCATTATTTAGGGAAAAGAGAGAAAAAGAAGAGAGAGAAGGTGAAGTATGAGAGAGAAATCATAAAGATTAGGATGCAAGCATTAAATTATAAAGAGTTTTTCAGAAGTTTAGAGTTTTTTTTCTCTATAGATATAGAGTTTTTTCTTCTCTTTCTACCACTTTCTTTAAAGTGGATAATAATTTAGAGTATTTGTTGGAGTAAAAAACACCATAATTTTCTCTGAAATGGCTAAAATATCTATTTTAAAGTTACTATTGGAGATGCTCTAAGTAGATTTAGATGTAAATATATTATGTAATCATGAATCATATTACTTGATAATTAAGTAAGTAAGATTTTCATATCTTATATGAACTACGATTTAATCTTATATATAGATTATGTACTCTACACTTCAATGTAACAATATCAGTTATTAATAGAATCTTTCTCTTTAAATTTCATCTTATTTCAACATTGAAAATGATTTGCTCTCTGATCAAATATAATTATTCAAAAGACTGTGCACTAACTAATAATTGGATATATAACTAATGACAAGATACTAACCAATTAAACTCAAGCAACAACAAAAAACGGAGATAAAAAAACTAACCAAAGGCTCTATCGACTTATCGGATCTAATGTCATCTCATTTTCTCATCATTTATGCCACTTGAATCTATGATTTGATCTACTTTTGTGGAGTTCGAGATATTCGACACAATGTGCTTCAAATTATACAACCGTAAATACGACACGTAATACATACTAGAAAAATCTTAATCAGTATGGATGTGGTATGGAGTAGGAGAAAAATTTACGAGACATATCAATTTGTTATATTATTATATGAATTAGTACGTGTTAAATGCTGATGATTATTAAAATATAATTTAATACTTCAATTTTTATTTTTTGATAGCTAAAACGGCTAGACCATCATACATTTTGTATAATATATTACACATCACACATCACAAAATCAAATATACAAATACTTCAAAACCACATAGAGGACCTATGAAGTTCGAAAAGTTTTTGAAAAATTTCGAGAAATATCGGAAATATCGCCGATATATTGGGAAATATCGATAAAAATTGAGAAATTTCGAGAGATTTAGAGATATAATGGAGGATTATTCAGGTGATTCAAAATAACCAAAATATCGACGAAATATCGCAGAAAATATCAATTTTGCATTCCTTGAGAGTAAGCGTGTCTCAATGGGATTGAGATTGAGACGGGTGTACTCGAGGACGGATTTTGGGTAATCGAACCCGAACCCGAAATTATCTCGTCCGATCAAACCCAAAATTTTTTAGTTCGGGTTTTTATCCAATCCGAACCCGTCGGATATATAATACCTGAATCCAACCTGTTTACCCGAATAAAAAAGAAATAAAATAATATATATATATATAATAGGATTACATATATATGATTCTATATAAAATAAGTTAGATATAAATTATATATATTATAAATTTTATTTTAAAAAATCGGCAGGTGAAGTTCGAATTCGGTAGATGCACATTCGTACCTGACCTGAATCCGTCACTATTCAGTTGGTAAATACTCGATATTTAATCAAGTTCGATCAGATTTAGATCGGACAGATACTCCACAAATTCGAATTATTTTGTCATCCCTAAGATTGAGATTGAGATTTCTCATTTGGGCGCATTAGATTTTTCAGAGGAGGGATTGGTCATGAATCTCACTTTCCACACAGAAAGTGTGTTTTGCTTATTATGGAATACCTGAGCGCGCTTTGTTTTGCGAAAGTCTACTGGTCTAGAATTGTTTAAAGCAAACTGGAATTAGCAAACAGATCGAAAAAGCAAAGGAAATGGACTGGCTGGGTCATCTGTGTGGTATCTTTTCAAACAAGTGATATTAGGATGGATTATTAGGTTGGGGTTGCGAAAGCGATGATGTTGACTATTCCTTTATGCAAAAAGTCAGAAGTTTGCGCTCAAAAATGGTTTATTTGGGCCACTTTTCAATTTTATTTATTCATATGTGGTTCAATTGAACATTTAAAGCACGAGGATCATTATGGCATCATTTTAAGTGCACGTGTTGCATACAATACTTTGCTGAATTTTGGACCAGTACTCAACAGGGCTGCAAGTGGCTGGAATCCATGCTAAAGCTTTATGCTTAAGTAATTACAAAATCCGTTGCCAGTTTTAATTTTGAAGATAATTTTTTTAATTTCTAATTTATTCTAATATCATCGTTGTATATCTTATATATCAAAAGCAAAAATTACGTAAATAGTCAATAATTTTTGCTCAGAATGATAATTTGGTAAATATTGAATGACATATGTCAAAATGGTCAATCAACTTCGATCTCCGTCTATCAGTTTGATTATTTATTCTCAAACGAACGTTAAAAAAAGAGGATAATTTGTTTATTTTAAGGGTATTTTCGTCTCTTTATCCTCATTTGACAAAAAAAAAATTCTTTCAGTAGTTACACTATTTAGAACGACTTGAGTTAGCCAGTCGCAGCATCTAAGTTAGCTAGTCGTGACTTCAAAATTATGCCAAGAGTCCGATCGAACTCGTAGTGCCTGATCCGAGTCCGGCACTTTTGGTGCTCGACCTTGTCGTCATCTCCAAATCCAAACGATGCGTTGCTAGAGTACGGATCGAGCTTGAAACCATGAACAAATGGAACTGGTCGTCAAGATCGAGGATCAGAGGAGGTAGCAACACACTGGAGCAACGTCAACCACTCAAACAAGCCTCAATAGATTTGGAAGTAGTGGTAGCGAGCAAGGCAGGGTCAAATGTCAAGGTGGAGCAACTCGAGGCGAGTCCAAGGCGAGTCCAAGACGAGGCTACTACGCGTGAGGCGAGCCCACAGTAGAAAACGTATTGGTGATCTTGCAAGGTCCATAATTCGGTGACAGAGAGCGGAGATCGGAGGATCGCCATCGTCGATGGGGGATAGAGAGGGCTCGATGGTGACGTAGCTTGTAAGAGAGCTAGAGGCCGCGATGGACCAATTGCTTGACAAAGAGGGGAGAGAGAGAGAGAGAGAGAGAGAGAGAGAGAGAGAGAGAGAGAGAGAGAGAGAGAGAGAGAGAGAGAGAGAGAGAGAGAGAGAGAGAGAGATCTGTAGTGGCAGATTTCATAATTTTTGAAAATTTCGTAGTGTAGTGGCAGATTTCATAATTTTTGAAAATTTCGTAGTAATTGTATTATTGTAAATATATCAAATTAAAGGACAGAAATATATTTTGAAATATATCAAATTAAAGGATAGAAATATATTTTTACCCATCAAAATCAAGTATATAATGTCTAAATTAGATGGAGTGACTAAATTGATAGACAAAGATCGAAATTGAGTGACCATTTTGACATATGTCATTCAATAGTTACCAAACTGTCATTTTGGGCAAAGATTAGTGATCATTTATGTAATTCTGCCATATCAAAAATATTTATGTATATATGTTATCCATAATAATTGTTGATATTTTTGAAAAGATAATACTTTCAACATTTAAGTATAAAAAAAATATAATAAAAGAGCTTGGTCTAGCTCGACCAAAAACCCTGAGACAACCGTTCAAATTTTCAAAATCTTGGACTATCCTCTATTTTGAAATACTAATTATGGTATCCAGTTCAACCGGGTCCATTGGTAACCTTTTTTTGTGTGTGGAGATATGGCGATAAATTTCAATTGAAATGTAATAACAATACAGAGTTTTACTGGATTACTTGGCATGATAAAATGAAACCTTTAATCATAACTATTGTTTAAACAACCAGTCAAAGTCCAAAAACCTAGATAAACAAACCAGAGTAGTGTAAGAACTGACAAAAAAAATCCAGGGACACCACTCCTTAACTCTCTAGGTACCATCTCTACTGAACGGTGTTACGCCACATTTCCTCAACATCCGTTCCCACCGACAAGAGAATCGGCTTTTTCATTGGAGACTCTCGCTTAAGTGTTTCATGTTTCGACCCCAACTTGGTCTTACCATTCTTCTTCTCTGCTTACGCTTTGAACTGCCTCTACTTGTCAAGTTGTTGGGGGAGCCTCCTGCAGGTCCAAGATGCTCACCCAACATACATTCTGATAGCCTAACGACCTTCGAAATCTCTGCATGCACCTTCATTTGCTCGGCTACTGAACCATATGATCCGGCTAGTATTCTCGATGCTCCTACCAAGAGCTTTGGAACCAGAGTTGTCATACCACCAACACTTGGAGGTTGCGTTGTAATGGAATCTTGAATGTATCTATGCAAATCCATATGCAAAAGAACTACTTTGTTTATGGGACCTCCCCCATACAGAGGGTTGTCAATTATAATCTCATCATGGCTTGACCGGGCTTCTAGAACCTCCTCCACTATAACCTCAACCCCACTTGAATCCTCAATAATCGTCAGTGGCAGTTGTTGTAAGGCCACCTCTTCATGCTGACAACTAACCGGAGGTGCTTTACCAAAGTGATGCACATTATGAAGTAGTCCCATCATCGATGAGGCTCCACTACACTCTCCCATAACTCCTCAATTCCATATCCAGGAGGTGCCCTTGGCACCCCTTTGATCAAACACTCCTCCTAACGCAGGCTAGACACTACCATTATTGTCGAAATCCTAGCTCTCACCTTACTCGAGGCTACATTAGCCCTCGACTCATTGCTCTCACCTTCCCTCACATTGTCCTCACCCGAAACAATACAATTTATCTCCCCATGTATAAATTAAAGACCCATACTCTAGACAAAATCTACGGAATTTTTCATACATCAACACCACGTCCACAAAATAGCTTGCACTAAAACGATATTTTCTTCTTCTTCTGTAAAACCAAGGGAAGACGAAAATCTAGTTTCACCCGGTTCTTCATTTTTGATTGGTATTCAAGGTGATCCAGCCTGAATTAGCTAGGCTGGATTTAGGCATCTCCAACAGATGCCTAAATTCAGCCTAGTTAATTCCCTAATTAGGCCAAACAAGGCTCAGCCCTTGCTAGATAACATATTTTTGGGGATATAAGGATTAACGGTAATACGGTATTAGTAATGGTGAACATAATTTTTGAATCAAAGTAAAAAATTAGTGTATGAATTTGATATTTTGTAACTTGATGTATAAAACTTTAAAATAAGCAATCGTTAAAGTACTATTTTTATTTTTCTAACCAAATTTCCAAACAAAGTGAATGCCCCAGTAGCCATTCATAAACAAGCAGATGTTTTGTGTTTTATGTCATCTGGAAGGATAAGATTAGGCTTTGATCTTCGAATTGACACCACCATTGAACTTGTCCACATAAAAAGGACTTGAGCGAAGACCGGCAGCCCAGTCAAGTGGAGAAGAAATAATGGAAAGATCTTAATTGCCGAAACTCTAATCTATTTTCTTCGAAGAGACAGAAAGGTCTCCAAAATATACGATGGACTTCAAATTGTGCAAGATTCTTTATGAACATATTCACCCACTTAATCCAATTCATATTTCTCTTACATTTGCGATAGTGATCCTTAAGTTTTTTTATTATTGTTGTTGTTGCTTTTTTGTTTTGAAAATGTTTATAGATGTTGCTTATAATACATGTAACCAATATATGTCTTAGTTAGGTTCAACTGTTCGACATAGTTTGGAAGTGAGCATAGTATTGATTATTACTCTGTGATTAATTACCCAATGAACATAGTATTTGATGCGGAATGGTTCGTTCCGTGTGATATAGTGCGTAGTTACTAGTTTGTTCTTTTAAATTTGTGATAAAATATATATAAATATTTAATTTAGTTAGAATCGAACTACGTACAATAACAAATACTAATAGACGATGAAAAGAATCCTTTTTATTTTATTTTATGTATTGTGCTGAATTATGTCAGAGAGAAGAACCAGAATAACTATCATGTGAAAGAAGAGTATCAAGGAGACGAAAACAAAAGCTATTCTCTCACTGAAATTCTGGTTTGGTGTATGACAATGTTAAAAAGAAAAAAGAACAAATGCCACAAAATGAAAAAAGAAGAAGAATAAAAGCATTTTTTTTAAGAAGGCCCAAGTTCCTAAGCCCATATGAGATTTTGGCTTGTAAGGCCCCAAATGGCCACATGACTACTCTACAACTTTAGTTCTCGTTGAAGAAGCCCCAAGAAAACATTCCTGTCTCTCTCTCAATTCTCACTCGATCACTCTCTCCTGCGTTGTTCTCGTCAGTCTCAATCTTTTTGAATAAAGTTTCAATCTTTCTGATTTGGATCTTCGAATTGTGAACATTTACTTTGTTAATTTCAAATCGAACCTTGTTTTTGTTTCTTTTCTAACTTACTGGGCATTTCCGATATTATTCATCACTCATAAGAAAGCTCATCGCAGCCCACCTTATTGGTTTAATCGAATAATGAATTAACGGGTTCCTCACTAGTTACCAAGCGAATGAAGAGATTGATCTGAGTGATTTCCAGAATGCTCTAGTCTGTAGAAACTGATCTGCAGTCTTGATTTTCTGTAGAATATACTGTTTGAATGTGAATTTCGATATTAAGCTTATGAATTGATGGTAGAAACTAATCAGACAGTAAGTTTCTCAAGTAGGAATATTGGTTTGAACTCATTCGATTAACCTACTGTCTATAAGGAATAAGATATGATACTACCTGCTGCACATTATGACGGAGGAGTTACGAAGTTACTTTGCTGTTGAAGAACACTTATAGGAAGCTGATTGATTTACAATATTGTATGTTTTTGGGGTTGGAAGTAACAGAAATTGTTCTTTACAAGTAATTACAGTGGAATAGTTATGTTCTGAAACACTTGGACCATAAAATTCTTTGAGAGCATGCTATACTTTTTGTTGGGTTGTTTTATGGAGCAAGAACATGGGATTTTCGGTCCGAAGTACACAAATAGTTCTCTCTTACTAATTTCTTTTGCAGTCGTGATTAGTTGCCATTGTTGACACTTCTATAATTCGTTTAAGGAGGACATGTCGATGTTTTGTTGCGCTTGGTTCCAACTAATTCCAATTTGATCCTCTATACCTTTTGTGGCAGAAATGAGATTGTTTTGGTTCGTCGTGCAATCCTTTAATGATGGTGTACCATGCCGGTATCGTCAACTGTTCAGTGTGAGAACCCTCTCCACATATGTACTCCGAGGTACTTCCTCCACATAACTCCACAAAGTTCCATTATCTGTAAAATATGTCATCATTGTCAACAATCAAACTTTGCATGAATTTTAGATTAGGGGTTTGGTTTGTTTGGTGGTTCTCCAAGCAATTGGTTTGCTAGCATATGAAATAGGTTTTCCTTAGGGTATGGATATCTGTGTGATAATGTTTCTATGTATATACGAGATCAAATCAAAGTTATCGGATTAGTTGTTGATGGCTCTGAGAGTCTGCTCCCATAAACTCTACTCTGCATGGCATAACTAATAATCAAGGCCCTTTAAAATTCTTTCTTATGTCAACATGTTGCAGTTATTGATTGTTAGAAACTCAATGTGTGGGAAACTAGATTGTGAGTATGAAAGGCTTCAACTGGTTCTCTGAGTTACTCTCTTCTACTACTTAACACATTTCAAACATCAGTTTAAATCTATCATTTCCTCTTACTTGCTGAGCATCTACTGAAGCCTGAATTTTTGTTTTACTGCTTTTACTATATTTTTGCTTTAAAAGTACTGATTTCAAAATGTCATGCTCGGTTGTATAATCTTGTACTTTTAATGTTTTGGAGGGTGTTCTTACATTAGAGCGCACTATTTCATGCAGAATGTGAGGTTCCTTGCAAATTTCATAACTGAGGCTGGAGTTATTATCAAAAGAAGCAAGGTAAGAGTGTGTGCATCTGCAGTAAGCTTAACTTTTTGAACCTTCATTGTAGTAAGATATGTTCCCCTGTGCATTGTGTAGACTGAGATTAGTGCCAAGGCACAGAGAAGGGTTGCGAGAGAAATTAAGACAGCTCGAGCTTTTGGTTTAATGCCTTTCAGGACAATGGGGACAAAAGCATTTGTATTTGGACAAACTATGGAGAATCTTGACCAAGACTTTGAATACGAAAGTTTTGATAACCCTACTGCTGATGACAATGATCTGGGAATTTAAAAGCTTTCTGTAAAGGGGCTCAAATATGTAGAACATTTAGTCGACAGCGCAGCTACACACTGGCATTTACCGACTACAAGAATGATGGGAAAGATCATATGTGGTAAGCTGAACCCCAGTCTGTAACTCTGTGTTTTGTTATTTTGTAGGTGATTCAGTTTTCATTTTTGTAGCACTCACAGCAAATCCAATGTATTGCCAATACTAGTCTCCTGAGTTGAGTGTGTTATGCTCATTGGATTTTTTCTTTGTTATCTAGAGAAAGTCTGGATTAGAGTAATATTAGTTTGTTGAATCAATATGAATAAAAGTAATCACAGATTCTGAGAACTATATGTCTGATTGTACGGTTGGTTGGAGCACGTATGGGAGTCATAATGCACTCTGCTTTCTTCTTTCTTTCCAGACTCTAGTATTCATTTTCAAAACTAAGTTCATGCAAGTCTGCCGAGACTTTCTTATCATTACTGTACAGTGGATTATTCTGCGAAAGAATGTGATGAACTGATGCTCGATGCAATAATATCTATCTGGACTGATTAAATGATCCGTGTATGCAATAATATCTATCTGGACTGATTAAATGATCCGTGTATTCTAAACAAATTATCGTTGTCTTTTGTGATGCTTGTAATGCACTTGTGCATATGTAAGAGTTGCACATTATCCCCCATGTTGCTGAAAAAAAACAATCAAGTGAATCAGCCAGTCAACAAACTTAAGTTGTCCTCTCTCAACGGCCTTTATATTATAAGAGTAAATGATTAAAGGTTCCTTTCGCAGTTCGATTTTTAATATGTATATTTCTCATTACAGTATGTATTCCCTTTGTGCTTACTAATATCTCAACATCCTTTTTAACTTACTTAAGATTTGATTCAGCTATATGATTAG
Organism: Geum urbanum; assembly: GCA_946800695.1. Lineage (NCBI taxonomy): Eukaryota > Viridiplantae > Streptophyta > Magnoliopsida > Rosales > Rosaceae > Geum > Geum urbanum. The sequence continues at coordinate 7,463,518 of OX327006.1, forward strand.
ATAAAACCAACATTGCTGGTGACAACTGACAAAGTATGAGTTTACTTTATCCTTCTCTATTGCCAAGTTTGATTATTACTAGTAGATAAAGCTTTGCCACAGCCCACAAAAATGACAGGACTCGAATTTTGGTTGCTTGCCCTTTTGAAGTAACTATTCTGATAAGATTATGAAGCATCAGAACCACCCAATATCCAGAGGAACATATATGATCCAAACTAGAGTCTAAGAAAGTGTCGCATAATCACAGGTCAGCAAACTAGGTAAAATTTTTTGAACGGTACCAATCCTTTAGCAGACAGTCTAGGAATGATTTGTTAATTTGTTACTCGTAGTTTTGTTACACAGTTGTTTGAGACTTCCTAGCTCAAGATAGACAACCTGACAATTTATCATCTCAAATCATTGGCGCTTAAGTAAATCACCCTCGCTCAGCTCAGTCAGTTTGCTCTTTGGATTAAATTTTTCCGACTAAGCTGCAAGGCGGGCTATCATACGAGCTACGAGTAACTTAAGAACCACTAAGCAACCTAGCTACTGAAACATTTTGCAAGTAGTCAAAGCTTAAGACGTAGGGAAGGTAAAAAAAGACTCTTTCTAAACCATGGCAGCAGGACAAGTTCTGAAATACAGTGAAGGATTTTCAAGCCAAACAACCACAACATAACAAGACTCCACGCGCTTCACACCCTCCAGACTCTTCTTGTTTCTTAGTTTTGTCATTCTCTTTGTCTCTCCTAAATGAAGAAGGAGGAGGAACCAGAAAGATACAGTCGCCTATGAACCAAATTGCCATAAATGGCATTTGTATTTGTCTTGCTCATCTTCTTCATAGCTTCACTTACACCCAAGAATGTGGTTGTCAATGGTCTAGGATTGGCATCCACAGCTGCCATAACATATGGAACAGAAACTGTGTGTGGCATTGTAGCTGGCCACCAAACCCAGTTCATACAATGCTTCCAAAACAACCGGACTATTCTAGTCCGACCCATTATCTCTTTTGAAGCAATCTCCGGTGGGAAGACCGTGTTTTGTGGTCTCCAGTCCGGTGGTTTTAGCCTTCTCTGCTGGGACACCAGCTCATCCTAGACGTGTATACCACAGTGACAATTTATCGTTGACTGATCTAACAGTTGGTGATGCTCAAGTTTGTGCCAGAGAGGTCAACTCTAGCAGAGTCAGGTGCTGGAGAGGAGGGGCTCTGTTTCAGTCACCTGGGGAGGCACTGAAGTTTAATACAATCACATCTGGAAGTGGATTTACGTGTGGGATTTTATGGAATGGGAGTAGAGTCCTCTGTTGGGGTAGTAATGGTGTTGGAGCTAAGATTCAAGAAGGGTTTGGAAATATGTCAATGTCAAGCTTAGTTGCTGGAGAGTCTCATGTTTGTGGGTTAAGCAAAGTTGGTACTATGGTGGTCTGCAGAGGAAAGAACGATTCGGGGCAACTGAATGTACCTTATGGTGCTTCAGCTTTCAAGTTTTCAAGACTTGCAGTGGGAGCGAATTTTACTTGTGCTACAAGGCAAAGTAATGACCTTGTTGTTTGCTGGGGTCATATTGATGTTGTCGAGAATGTTTCGTTCGAGTTGATTGTTGCAGGTTTGGATTTTGTATGTGGATTGACTAGAAGTAATCTTTCAATAATTTGCTGGGGACCAGGATGGTCTAGTACTGAAAATGATGTTCCTGTTCCTTTGGGATCAATCATTCCGGGGCCATGTGTACAAACTCCTTGTAGCGGCTGCCGTGCTTACCCGAATTCGGAGACTCTTTGCGGTGGTCCGGGGTATATATGCAACCCATGCCATATTGAGCTTCCAGTTGCAGTGCCTGTGCTTCCAAAGAATCTGCCGCAACAAGGTTCTTCATCATCCATAGGAAGAAATAAGCATTTGTTGGCTTTTGTAATAGTTGGATCAATCGGTGCTTTTGCTGGACTGTGCACAATTGCCTTTTGCCTATGGCTTGGACTGTGTAGTTCTTGGTTTAACAAACCTGAATCTGTGCAACTCACAAGAGCTGTTGACCCCAATGTAGGCGCTTCTGTTTTCGATCCTAATCCTCCTTTTCAGCACATCAAGAGTTCATCATTAAAGCATGGAGAGAGGACTGAAGAATTTGGATTAGCTGAGCTTTCTGCTGACACTGACCATTTCTCAACCCAAAACAAGATTGGATCTGGAAGTTTCGGTATTTTCTACAAAGGCAGGCTCTCCGATGGTCGTGAAGTGGCATAAAAAGTGGGAATACTAGTACAAAATCCAACAAATTTCAGGATAAAGAAAGTGCATTTGATTCCAAACTCGCACTGCTGTCTCGGCTTCACCACAAGCACTTGGTGAAGCTAGTGGGATCCTGCGAAGACAAAGAAGAGAGGCTTTAGGTCTACGACTACATGAGCAATGGCTTGCTTCATGATCACTTGCATAGCAAGAAAAGTGTGGAGAAAAGTAGCAGCATTGCCAACTCATGGAGAATGAGGATGAGAATTGCATTAGATGCTGCAAGGGGGATTGAGTATCTTCACACATATGCAGTGCCGCCAATAATTCACCGAGACATTAAGTCTTCTAACATTCTCTTGGATGGAGGCTTGACTGCAAGAGTATCTGATTTCGGGCTGTCATTATTGGGGCCAAACTCTGATCAAGAAGTCATGTCATCCAAGGCAGTTGGGACAGTAGGTAGGGTACATTGATCCCGAATACTTTGTACTAAACGTTTTGACACCGAAGAGCGATGTGTATGGCTTTGGAGTGGTGCTATTGGAGTTTTTGACGGGGAAGAGAGCTATTTTCAGTGATAGTGAAGAAGGAACAGGTCCAATGGGTGTTGTGGAATATGCAGGGCCAAGAATAATGTCAGGAGAGCTACAAAGCTTGTTGGATAGAAGAGTAGGGCAACCGGAACCTAAGGAGGCCGAGGCAGTTCAGCTGGTGGCTTATACTGCTATGCATTGTGTGAATTTGGAGGGAAAAGGAAGGCCTTGTATGACTGACATTGTTGCCAATTTAGAGAGAGCAGTTGCTCTTTGTGAACAAGAGCCTGTGAGCTACTGCATGCATTAATTTGTTTTTAAACTATATGTTCCCTTGTTACTTTCATACCATTTTCACTCTTCTCAGGCTTCTCTCCCCCCAAATCCCCACTTCCTTTGGAAACATTGCTTCACTCTTTCGTGTTTTTCTTTCCTTCTTTTTCTCAACTCAAAACATACAATATATACCTTGGTAGCATGTCTGAAAGATTAATGAGAATCATGTAAATAACAACTCAAGGTAAATGCCCAGTCCTTGTCTATATACAACATGTAAATTGTTTATCCAACATGTCATATACAAATAACATTTGTGAAAATCACCTCCGATCCTTACCAAATAAGAGTGAGGATATGAGACAAAAATAGCACCAAAACTATAATAGAAGTAGGAGGGCTTGCTTCTTCAAATTCAGAACTATTAAAAGTTAACTTTCAAAGCTATAACATTGAACCCAAAAATTTAATTCAATGCAAGATCCTAATCAAATCAAATTATCCAATTTAGCTAAAAGTCAGAATCACAGTTCACCCAATCATGAAATCAAAACCTAACACCCAAATTATGAGTGAGAGAGACACCCAAGAACTTTGATATAACATATGAACAACAATGGTGATGAAAGCAAATCTCAAGTTAAAGAAGGTAATTTTGTTCATGCAACAACAAAATCAAACAAATCGAAAAAAAAACCAAGATAAAGAAAATTGTACCTACCAATATGTCTGTTAGCACTTTTGATCTCAAACTGGGTTGAGAGAGGTGATAGAATCTCAGGAGGAGGCGACGTAGACAATGCGGCGGTGGTTGGGGCGACCTTGTGGTGGTTTGAGGTTACTTGGTGGTGCGGGTGAGGCTAACAAAGAAACTAGACGGAGGGAGAGGAGCAATAAACAAAAATTAGGGGTTGCTATTATTGAATCTCTCCGACAAATTTTGAAGCGGTGCATTGAATGTTAAGAAGGCAGCAAGAGTCGCCGGAGAGTGGAGAAGAGAAAGAGGGAGATGCCTGAATGTTATGAGACCAATGGTATATAGTGTAAATATCTTCAAAAGTTTGGATGAAATGAAAAATTTACTGTCCTTAAAAACAGTAAAATCCAAACCGTGCTTTCATATGGATATAATTAATTATTTAATTTATTGAAAACTCTCGTCATTGTTGTATTGGGTGTCTACCATCTTCAGCAAAGGAGAGTCAAACTGGCCAAAGACTATAATATAGTCCAACAAATATTATTTTTATTAAAAATTTGGTGACCATCTCCAATAAGACAGGACCAAATTTTAGCCCTTTCGAATATATTATTATTTAATTTTTTTTTAATTTTATGGTGTACGTTATGTATTTTACAAGCAATAGGAAATTTGTCACGTATCTTTTACAAGCAAATTATGAATAAATTTTTAGTTTTATGATGTTATTTTACTATGATAATATTCTAATTTAGACAAAACTAGTTTTTGAAATAATTTATTTTTCATGTGTATGTTCAATTGAGAAATTATGATACATGTGAATCTTGTCGATAATATTTTTTATAGAAAATTTGTTACGTATCTTTTACAGGCAAATTATGAATACATTTGCCACGTATATTTTTTTTTAGTTTTTGAATAAATTTCGAATCGGATATTATAAAGTTGACATAAAAATTATGAAATTCATCAATTTTTGAATAAGATCATTATACACATTTATTAACTAATTAAAATATGATACTTGTTTTTATCTTGATCCACTTTCAACCATCAATATGTATTTTTAATCTGTTAAGTGGTCCCCAAATATTTGACTTGGACTAGCCAAAGGGTTATATTTGGCCATATTTATGGCCCTTTGGCTTGACCCTTATTTCTTGTTGGAGTTCAAAAAAGGGTTATAATTTAGCATATAGCCTTATAGACCCTCTTACTAAAGATGGCCTAAGGAGACTAAATTTGCTGTTATAGGTAGCTTTCATAAGAAAGTCAACAGTATACGAGAGAACTCAACCTCACATAAAATTGTGTCATTTTGCTAGTATTAGTACAAGGTTTTATTTCCTCAATTCAGATAGCTTGTGTTCAAAATCAGAGACAGATGGTGTTTCTATATAAAATACAGAAGTCCAGCCGGAAAGAACTTCATTATAGTGCCAGAATCTCTTTTGCAGACTTCCAAGTATTTCCTTATTTCCTGTAATTACTGAGGACTTTCAAAGTCGAATTTCATCAGAAGCTTGACAGATTTATACTTGATCCCTTTCTTATTATACAGAGGAACAGCTCTGAATCCAGTATTGAGGTCTGATATTGGCAGACATGTTTGGCCACCGAAGTCATGATTTCCATTGTTGTCATACTCTTTGACTTCAATTCTAAGCACAGCCAATTCCGGAACACTCAGTGGGAAGCTGAACTCCTCATTCCATACCGGAATGCAGTCGTCCTCAATTGGCTTAGTCTCAAGCATTACTGTGTCCTTTAAGACTCCTGCAATTCCAACCTACAAATGCACCAACTGATCACCACATTACACTTCAAAAATTTTACTAGCTCTGCTCAAGGGTGATACTTTTTTTTGCCAAAGATGTAGCATGTTATTTTATCAGACTATTAAACCTAGAACCTGACCGTTAATTCAATATTAGAGTCTTATATGATCAATGAAGTATACAACAATGGAAATATTGTCTGACTTACCCTAACGAAAAGGTCCGGTGGAGAATAGAGATCAAAGTGTGTGCGGTGAAAGTCCGAATGCCATCCTTCACCCATGTAAACTTTTACCTATTTGTCAACAAAGAATGTCATGAAGACATGCCTTCTTACTTGAGCATCATAATCCAAAAACTAAAAGTAACTGATTGACATGCATGGTCATAGGCTTAAACAGACATTCAGCAAACCTTTAAGATTTGCCTAACTCGGAACGATTTTGCAGGATTAAAATCCTCATGATCTGAACCATTCCCAAGTAGGAATTGGGGTTTCTTCACATAACCACAGCCTCCATTGGCTCTGAACATTCCTTCCATGATATGAAGATACTTTCCATATCCCTTTTAGAAAAAACACATATTATGAAGAAGAATCATACTTTCAAAACAATTAAAATCTGATTCCTTTATGAAAGCAAGAAATCAAACTACAAGCTGGCTAAAGAAGTCTAACTTGCATATTGAATGCGACCATTTGGGCTCCGTGGCTCCATCCAAGCATAGGGTCATAATTTGACGAGTCCAAACGTGTACCCTTGGGATATATCCTCAACAAGTTTCTTTGTGTAAATCTTTGAAAAATCAATAAAGAGTAACATGAACTCAGGATGCATGGTGAACCTCAAAACTTAAATAATTTAGAGCTGTAAACATTACCTCACGATATCTGTTCCACGAGTTTTTGATGCATTTTCGAGCTGTTGCTCGCTCAAGCTAAGACGTCTGACTTTCATGGGATCAATATGCCATATATTGGATTTCCCTTTTGGTTTGCCAGCATGAATTGCAATTAACTGCTTATAAGTTAGACTATCATTCTCCTCCTCATCATCGTCCTCATCTTCGTCACTATCCTGCTCAGTTTCAAGTGTGTTATTAGTGGCATCATAAAATAGGAGTAAGCATATGATTAGCATATTTACACTACTGCTTCATATGCACCTTGTCAGTGACTCCAGATTCCCTGCGTCCCTGAGGTTCATGATACTCTGGTGGCTTAGTCGAAATCAAAACCTTTCTCTTTAGCATATCAGGAGAAAGAAATTCCATTAACGATTCTGAGTTAGGGACATAGAGCATGTCTCCAAATGTTTCAGTCACCATCTGCAACCTCAATTTTCTTTTCATCAGAAAATGGAACATACAGGGGTACTGGTGCACCACATCTACTTTCTAACTATATCCTTTCACAGAGATTATTACTTAATTTTCACATGTCTTTCGTCTCTAATGTAGATGTGATACGCACCATATCGTAAATTCAAAATCATATGATGAAAGAAGTACAAGCTAGGTGTGAAATTTAGTTACCCTGGCCACTTTAGCCTGAAGATCTGCAGGTAAGTGGTCTTCAAATGTTATAACAACAGGATATTCTGAAGCAGTAAAAGCATTGTCCTTGATAGCACGCAAGCATTTGATGAGTTCTACGGGGCTAGTTAGAGTCCTAAAAAAGGTTCAAAGATATCATATTTCAGCTATTTAAGATTATTACACAAAGAATTAATGGGATTAAGAAATCATCAGCATGTTTTCGAAAAAGAAGAAGATCACCATCAGCATTTAAGATCACTGATGTCTGTTGAAATACTAGGGAAGGTAAACCTTAAATGGATGCAATCCTTACCCTCCATGACGAACCTCAACGCCATTCTTTTTCGAATTAGGCCACAAGTCTAATTCAATAACTCGAACACCTCGTTGCAGCGCCCGTATAATTGGGTGGATACTACTGTCACTGCTGAACTGATTTCCAGTTAGGTATGAGTTATGGCCAGTGAAGAGGAAATAATGAGCCAATGGAGCTTTCATGTCATGGTACACCTGTTTAATCCAAACACACAATGTAATGTTACAAAATGTATCTAAAGGATCATAGAAACTTCGGTAATTACAGGGAAATATGAGACTACCTTTGAAGAAATTGGAGGGTTAAAATCACCAAAAAGATATCTGAAGAAGGCATCTAGATGGAGGCCCTTTCTTTGAAAAATGTTCAGGTGCTTGAGACTGTTGAAAATGGCTTGAGCATCTTCCTTGGTGGCATCATGATCTCCTTGAAACTCAACCATAAAGCTATGAAGGTCATCAAGGGAGATGGTGCCATTTTCAGCGTACATATCAAACATTTTCTTGATATCTTCTGGAGGCTCCACCTCCTTGAGCTTAAATATTCTTCTGAAACAGAAGCAGACCTTGAAGGACTGCTTATTGTTGGACATCTTTGACAATAGTCTTTGTGTTGGCACTAGATTCTATTTATATGATGAGAGAAATGAAGAACATAGTGTTTACTTTCGACTATCGTCCATTTAAATAATAAGTGACATCTAGAGAGGAAAATAAATACATCACCAGTTGATAATCCTTGCAATTTCTTGAAGATATTAACTGGCTTGAAATTCTTAGGACTGACTTTATAGCCAAGTCAGAATCTGTGCTCAAGCAAACTTTAAAGGTTAGTATTCTACATTCCCTCTAATATTCCTATGAAGTTGCTTTTCTCATATATATAACTGTCTCAGTTGTCACTTATACACTCCATTTATCATTGCAAATTTGGCTAAAAACTATACGCATAACGAGAGCAGAATATTTTTCGATTTCTAATATAATTTGGGGACCCTGGTGTGTGACAATACTTCTAATGAGTGAGTAACCAATAAGCTGAGAAATCCACTAGCAAAGGACAGCACATAATCCCTATTCAAGGTTAAGAATCAAATATGAACTGTTTCGACTACCACATGACTTGTAGCTTTGTAGCTAAGCCCAAGCTAGATCAAATTCTCTTTGCGAGCAGATGATCTAGCTCACAGAATTCTAGGTCAAAACAAAGTTACTGACTGCTATCTTAACAAAGAAACCGAAAGCAGTACAAAAACTAGAGTAGAAATTATAAGTCGAGGAGAGGGCACACAAACAACTTTGCAGTTTTCTGACCCTCTTGGGAGATCTATTAACTTTTTGTTGATATCCTTTATCTTCTCTGGTCCCCCTTGAACACCATTTCCCCAGTTTATAAGCATCTTCTCCAAGACCATTGCACATTTTAGCAACATCTTTATTGCATGAAGCTCATCCTGGTATCCACAAAATACAAAGACATCAATCTTTCTAAGGCTATTCAAGAAACATGTAGGCATTGGCTCCAACACTCCATATTTTGCATCATCTGAAGACAGGCCGATCCCCTGAAATCATCAAAGTCAGCAACATAAAAAAAAACCATAGGGAAAGCGAAAAGGACAAACACACAACACCGGGGAATAGATTAAAGTGCTTATGAAGTTACCTCCAAGCATGCAAGAGTCTCAAGACAGGGACAGTTTTGGAGCATCTTCAATAGCCCCTTACAACCAAGATCTACTTGGTCGAATTGATCGGTGTTTAACCATCTTCAAAATTACCCTATAATGAACTCAATATGTTTGTCAATGCAGTACAATAGTATAGGGGTCAATCCACAGGGGAAAATGAGACTCAATATTCTAAACTACAAACAGATGCGAAAGTCAGAAACCTGACAGCCTCGACCACTGGATACTAACGTAATTAATTAAAATAGCTAGACTCAACCTAAAATCACGAAATTAATACAGGACACTATAGACACAGTGATGGACTACCACTAAAATTTTCAATGTAATTGGAGTTGGTTTGGTTATTGAAATAAATTCTACAAACTAGATTACGAAACTGAAACAGTAGCGAAATTCAGAGTAAAACGAGAATTCAATAATAAAATGGGTTAAGGGAAGTGCTATCCACCACCGTCACTCCATCTAGACGACAAATGCTTAACTAAAAAATGCAAATGTTATGAATGAAAGACTCCCAGGAAGGTCCCGAGCTGTGAACACAACCCATTACCCAATCCTTATGTCTACAATGTCGAAGGTTTGCTTATCAACATTGTCCATCCCTCAAAGAACCCGAAGTCAAGGACTCGAATTTACCAAGAGCAAAGCATTACGATCTAGAAAGGGTTTGAGAATCTACAAGGCTTCATAAGTACACTACGGTCGTGTCTTACTAGACCTAGGGTTTCTTATACCAAGCATGTATGAGTTCTACGATTGAAACTTGAGGAAGGTAATAATCACCAACAGCCATCAATTTTCTTAGAATTAGATTCCTAAACATGCATACTAAGCGTGCACTCAAAGCATACATAATCAAGAATCATCACCGTATAAATAACAAAGAAACCTCATTCGAATAACAAAAGCAAAACTTAATTAATGTCCATAAGCAATCTAGATATCATGAACGGGGCTTCAAAACAGCCCATTAACAATGGAGTTGAGCTCCTCATAGAATCAGAAATTAAACTAAAATAATCCATGTAAGAAATTGATACAAACGGATGAAGGAGAAGCTTGCAGCCTCCTTGCTCTTGCTTTTTCTTCCCGTACGTCCGTCCTCCTTCTCTCTGTATCTCTTTTCTTTAAAAATTGCCGAACTCCCCATTCTCCCCGTCTCCGGTTATCTTGCTAGCTATATATATCTAACATTTAGCTAGGTTGATTCCTAGCTGATCACGTGCAAGACTCCAATTGCAAAGCAACTTCCTTCTTGTTTTATTCTCCTTCTAGTTAATCATGCTTTGATCACGTTTCCAGCCCACTCTCACGTCTTCTTCCCTCTCTGTTTATATATAGGTCTAGGTTGATTAACCTAGCTAACATGCATCACGTGCACCATGTCTCCTTGTTGGATTATGATTCCCATTTGGAATAATTAAGCCCATCTTCTCCTTGTTGTACTAGGAAAGTTCAATAACACATCTTTTATTCATTTTTCTCCAAATTCCTACAGAGCAAATAAAATATTAATTTACCTAAAAACATAACAAAAGAGCTAAATATAAGATTCGGTTAAGCATATAAACGTTGCATAAATATGCAACTATCACGAATTCCAACACCAAAGTGGTTAGATTATTGAACAAGGGCATCTGATCAACAAGTTCGGGAGCATTAGTCTGAACCACCTAAGAATGGTGTAAAGCCAGTCATCAGGTGGACAAGCAATCCATGGCAGAGGAAATCAATGCCACACATGCAATTTGTTAAAAGAATAGACAAACAATATTAACTGTATTCACCAAATGCAAACATACCTGAAAGGAAGTTTCACAGATATATAGTGTCTCTACATCCGAGTGCCCTCTAAGAAGCTTATACAACCGGTAACTAACATGCTTGACCCTCTTAGTTGAATTCAGATAAATGTGAGCTTCATCTGCTGATGAGTTATAAAAGCAATAGTTATCCAACAACTCACCCGAGTAGCTGAAAGATGTGAGACCAACACCAAATACCAAAATCTGACAACCATCCGAGGCTCTTAGGATTTGTGAATCCCCTTCATCTATGGTTAGCCTCAAAAGCTTGGGAGCACAAATACTCACAAACTTGAGATTACCCCATTTGCAATATTGTAGATATACTTCCTCAAGACTTGGGCTGCCAGAAAACAACTGCTGAGCTGTGTACTCGTCAGAAAACACGACAGACGAAAGAGACAAGTTCCTTAAGCTTGAGAAACAAATAGTACGAGGGACTTTGAGATTACAGCTGAAATCCAGAATTATCTCTTTTAATGTGGCAGACGTAAATAGAGAATGAGGCAACGAAAATGGTTCCTTCAAGCTACGCAGCTCCAACGAAAGGGACTCCACATTGCGCCGTATTACAGGAGAGATCCACGAATTAACAAGCGATGCATCCCCCAACACTTCCAATGAAAGAACTAACTCTTTAATATCGGCAGGACCACGAAGAGTAAGCGCTCTTTTGACAGCATTGACCAAAGGTGATCGATCTCTTGTCAAACTTCCACAGTTTAAAATTGAGATGGGAATGCTTGTCCATAGGTTTCCCATCTTTTAGACAGATGCTTGTTCTGATAGCATCTTTGGTTGGAAGCAATGACAGAATTCTTTCAAGAAGCACATCCGGTAAATCGCTTAAACTCTTGCAGCCACCTTTCACTTCTTCACCTCTACCCAACTTATGCATTTTAGGGTCTGTGTCATTTGAAATCTTGAATTTATAGTCGGATCGTTTTCCTAATCCCCTATAACATAAAACCAACAATAAACAGCAAAGTACCTATAAGATTTTACTAACTTGTTTTAACAATAAAATACAGAACCATAGCCATCCAAAACGAACTAGTGCAATACAAACCAAATGAAATCCCTAACAATCAAATATAAAGATTGTTCAACACTTCCAACGCCCAGATGAAGTATTATATAAAGGTCCTAGAGGGGATGAATAGACGTTTTACAACTTTTTCGCTTAAACTGTACTCGGGGATAGCAGATTGGCAACCTATCCCGATTTACAAAATACGAGTGTTTGAACTGTAAAAGCAGTAAATAAAGAAGAACACGAGGATGTTTTTCTTTTAAGCAGAAACCCTGCAACCAGGGAGAAAAACTGTGTGCCCCTAACTCTTGAGGGACAAACTTTTCCATTATAAAGTAAAACACACAATTACAAGACTTTTGTACTCTGGGGATACATAGCCCGTATGCAATCCTAACTAGTCTGACTACCAGTTCTAAACAGAGCTACACTACTTGACTTATGTGTTTACAACTTGGAAAGTGTCTAGAAGCATCAACTCAGATCTTAACTATTTGTAAGTTAAATCTTCTTGATCTACTTCTTAGGCTTGAGCATCTTCATACCTATCTCAATGGAATGCACTTATGCAATGATGCATATGGGTTTTGAAAATAGTTTTTATCAATGATAATCTATGGCTTACATGCACAGCAAAGAGTAAGCATAGACACAGAAAGGGAAGAGAAGTGAAGAGAGAAAACTACACAGATTTGTGCTCTCAAAGAATCACCCAAAATAATACTCACTCAACCAACCTATAACTAAGGAAGCCATAGTCCTTATATAGATTATACAGCCAAGTACCACGGGAACCCAACAAAAACCCAGCAGCCTTGTTTTTGTACGTTGGTTAAAAGCGGGGGTTAAGAGCATATGGATGCGCACATGTAGGCTGAAAAGAAACAGCACACAAACTAAGGAAAACGTGCAATAGCCCCCCACACAAGGAGAGGCACGAAGTGACAAGCACGTGTGCGGTTACCAGAAGAAACCAGTGGACAAAACCCTGTCTTGCAAGAACCAACGATTCGAGACGGAGAACGAGGTAAGAAAGATGGATGTCACAACCCAATGAAATGACTATACCATAGGAACACAAAAGCTTTTGCCCAGAAACCAAAGTAACCAGCCCATACACAGAGGTCAACTCGAAAACCCAGTTTTTGACAAAGCTCTTTAACAGAACCAAGGAGAAATGTCAACGGGTTTAAGTTAACCAACACAAATTGAGTGACAAGCTATCTAATCCAAGTTGAGAAGTAAGTCAATGATTACAGCTGTCCTAAAGAGCATTTTTTCAACTAGAAGGAAGTTTTGAAAATGAGCTATTGGAAAATTTTAAAACGAGCCACTAATAGCTATATGTTTTAGGGCAACCTAGAAATGTCTGGGATATGTGGCAAGGGTGCCATTCTCAGTGAAAAAATCTCATGATATGCATATGAATGAACTACCTGATTTGTCATTGAGATAATGTAGGTTATGTCAACATTTTCATTGATGATCCTTCATCTACTGTGTTTTGTCTAATTGCAAGGAATAGCCAATACTTGTATGCCTTCATTATATGATGGAGTAATATATATGAGTTGAAGACTAACAACACCTGAATGTGGGACGATTCAAATTTTGAAATAAAAGATGACATTTTTAGTGAATATATACGAAAGCACTCCTTTCCACCTCCAGTGAGAGTTTACTACCGCGATTGTAAAGCATGATACAATCCTCGACCATTGATCGAGTTTGATTTAATCACACCCTTCTTAGTAGATTTGTGGTCTTTCGAAATTGACCTTGATAATGGATCGATGGAGTCGCCATCGGCCAAAAACTGATCAAGTGCCTCACTATGTATAACAAGCTGCCGACAACGAAGCCAGAAGCGCCAGTGGGCGCCGATCTAACGTCTTAGAATTTTTTTGTTGAATTTTGTGTTGAATAACAAAACAGAGAATAAGAACTTAAGAAGTAACCTAACTAACTTTGGTCTTCCTTTTGTTGGGTATCTGTAGTTTTTTTGGTTGTCTGCTATGTTGGGTGCATGTCTGATTTTTTTGCACTGGGTTTGTAATTGTGAACTTCAAGACAATAGAAGATTAGAAAAAGGTCTGATTGTTGTTTTTGGGAACCAAACTTTGGCTTTTCCGTTTATGTAGAGAACTAATAAAAAAGAAATTGCAGACATGTGTATCCAACTGACCAACTGTCATGCTGCGTCAAAATTTCAGTGAGGGCGAACGCACTCATTGGTCTTTTATTGAGTCCGCCACTGAGCTCACTCACTCAAAAACTCATATCGTAACAAAACCAAAGCAGAAGCAAAACCCAGGAAACTCACTTGATCTAAAGCTCCGGAGCCAACTTCCCATTTTCAAAGAAAGACAAAAGTGTCCAAGAATGCATCGAGCTCTGAAAAGCGCGGGAGAGTCAAAACTCGGGAATTTTTCCCTCCAAATTTGCTTATTTTTTATTTTATAAAAGCCCAGCCCAAATCTACTAATACGGGCCTGCGTAAGACAGTTTCTCACTTTCTAGATTCTAGTTCACAACGTGTCTAGAAGCAATTTTGCCAACATTTATCTCTTGGAAGAGACTCATCCCAAGAATCAATAGATGGAGAAGAGCCCAGAATACAATGAGTAATGCTTTCTCAGCATCAAAACTGGTGATTTTGTAGAGTAAAGTTTCTAGCTTTCAGCTTTGTTTCTGTCCTGTTTCGTAAAAGACTTCTTTTTTTTGGTCGAAAGTTCCAATTGTTACATAGAAGACTATATATGCATTATTCAAGGGAACAAGATCACCCATAATGCCTGACACTATTCGAAAATATTAAAGTGATGCTTAAATTCAAAAAATGATCAAAGTGATGTCTGAAAATTCTAAACGCTATTTAAGGGGTGCCTGAACCGGCTGAGTTCCAGATCTCCAGTAATGTTACTGACGTAGCAGTTACTGTTTTCAAATTAGAGGGATAAATTCGTCATTTTTTCCTTTGGGCATCATTGGGCATCACTTTGATGTTTTATGATATACCTAGGCATCATGGGTGAATTTAATCCTAATTTTTTTTTCTTCTCTCTTTCTTTCTCTCACGCACACGCGCGCGCGCGCACACACACACACACAAATTCATCGTATTCGTTTAGAAGATGAAATCTTTTCATTTAGGTGTTTATTAATAAGATCGACACTTATCAATCTCTCTAACTCAAACTCATACCAATTCAGCTGTATTAACCTAATTATATATTCTAAACCTTTAATCATTTTTAAAGTCACACAAAATTCGAACATTACGCGACCCGATGTCGAATTGACGTTCGACTCAATCGTTCATTAAAATCATTAAATCGTTTAATTATCACCCGATTAATCACACGACTTAATCAACCATATCTATCCAAATCAATTCAATAACCTCTTCATCATAATCGGTACACAATTACGAGAAAAACGATACAAAACCTTTGCCGAAAATCCTCCACCGAAGCGCCGCTGGCAGTGGCGTGGCATGGCATCGTTGGTGACTTTTCCCAGCGGACCATGACTCAACCTACTCAATCTACGCAACAACACAATTGTCTTCTACCATCATGTCCAATTCGAATAAAAAACACCTCAATTTAGTCAGAATATAGCCCGAAACTCACGGCTCGAAAATTAAATCCTGCTCCGATCTTCGTCGTCGAGCCATGGCGGAGTTCGAGACCAGTCCTAATCGACTTGCATCAGTAAGAGGAGCAAAACCCCTCTCCCCTCACCGGCCAAAACCACCGAAGCTAACTGATCGGAATCGGTTCAATTCCGACGACGTATACTTGCAACCAAAATTTCTCACACAAAAACACAATCCATAGATCAAGACGATTTGAACCTTACCTATCTCGACGGCCAACTCGCTGAAAAACGTCACGACCCAAAACCTAGGTTTTTCCGGCTTGCTTTAGTCGTATCGAGGTCGGAGACCATGGGGGGTTGAAAGAGCATCCCGAGCCGATCAAATCCATATCAGGATTGGCCGGTATGGAGACCGGACGGCGCCGTGCTGGCGACGCCAGTCTCAGCGTCAAAACTTTCCGGGGAGGAGAGGTCAATGCAGGTCAACCCCCGCCTGCCCAAAATGGTAAGAGAGAGAGAGAGAGAGAGAGAAAGAGAGAGAATAAGAAATGAAAATTATAAGGGCAAAAAGGTTATTTCGATCAACAATAATTGTCACGTCAACAACATTACCGGAGATCAGGAGCTCAGCCGGTCCGGATTCTCCTTAGATAATGTTTTGAATTTTCAGGCATCACTTTGATCATTTTTTAAATTTAGGTATCACTTTGATGTTTTCAGATAGTCTTAGACATCATGGGTGAATTTAATCCTTATTCTAGGCAGACTAACATAATACATAGGAGTGAACTTGCATCCATAGATCAAATGTTTCCTCTACACTCTACTATACCAATGATCTGTCAGATTAGGCCATAACATAAAAACCAACGTTAGTTAGGCAATGATAGATAGAGGACATCTTAAACAACAATAAAGACAAAGAATTCAGCTTAAAACATGTCATTACAGCAAAGAACTTCTGAAGTCAATTTCTCATAACAAGAAGAACAATATATGAACAAGAACATTTCAATTTCTGAATTACCCACCAAGGCCACCATGATTATGTCCAAACAAAGAATACTAATTCCACCCACTACCCACTTTACACAGATAAATCCATTTGATGGACAACAAAGTACCGATCATTAATAACCCAGAACTCAAATCCAATCGGTTATGTTTTCTAAAACTGAAAATCAGGGATCAAAACAACCAAGCAAAACGCACAAGAGTCTGAAAACCAAAGACTGAGACTTTAGTAGGGATGACAACGGGTCGGATTGGGGCAGAGTTTTGGATACCTGAACCTGAATCCGAAATAAACCTGACCGATTGGGAAGAACAGCTTCAAGTTCTTGGGTTTTTTGTTGCTTTATGGCTATTTTGATCGATTTGCGGGTGTTGGGAAGGGTTTCACTTGTTTTTGCTGGGGGATTGGGGTTGCGATAGTCTGCACGTTCGCCCGTTTTGGCTTATGGCCCATTTGCTTTTCTCTTAGGATCATGGAATTGGTAGCTGTATCCAGTGATGAGTCGCCTCCGCCAACCCCTAGGTTCCGTGTAGGGTCCCGGGTTTCATCCCATAGTGTTTCGGACTCCTCGTCCGATAGCGTACTGAGCGTCTCCCCACTGTCCGTTAACGCCGGTAGTGCTTTACGTAAGTCGTCGGTGCCAATCAAGAAGCAACCTGGGTCCAGTGTGCCGAATGCTGACGCGTCCTCCTCTTCAGGGGGATCATATGGATACGTCATGCTCCCACGCGGTGAGCAGGCGTCTGGGGCTTCCCTCTCCGTTCTTCCTCAAGGCGGGCCCATATTGTGGCGACTGGCGGACGGCCAGGTGGTGCAGGAGCCAGAGGGGTCCCCGTTGGTGCGGGAGATCGAGCGGTGGTACCGGGACTATCACATCCCACGTACGATGAAGCTAAGGGCACTCCGTCAAGGTGAATCGTTCACGCGCCCTCCACGTGGCTATGTATGCGTAAGCGAGTTCCAGCTGAAGGTCGGACTGAAGCTTCCCCTCCATCCGTTCTTCTAGTACGCGCTCGCGCTTTTTAACATCACGTTAGGCCAATGCGGGCCAACGTTGACGCGCGTACTGATTGCCTTCCATAATATTTGGAAGCTGAGTAGCCTGCAGTTCCCCACACGAGCGGAGATCGGACACTTCTTCCGTTTGAAGTATTCTCCCCGTATGAAGGACAATGGTACAATGATGGTCGAGCAACGAACGAAGTAGTGGCTAACAGAGCCCCTTTCCTCCTCCACTATCTGGCGCCGGTATCACTATCTTGTCGGAGGCGAGTGGGAATTCGATAAGCCGGATGACGCTCTCTCGCGCGGACGCGATCAGATACATCGAGTTTTCGAATCCTTTCAACTGCTAGGTGTGATATTGTAGTGCCAACTAACGGCGTTTGCTCTGTTTTTGTTTGTATTCGTGCTTGCTAATATGTTTGTGCTTTTGCAGACCAGAGTTCGTATCCCCTCACCCGTTTGGAGGAGAAGCGGTTGGCGAGAATCAAGTTTGCCTTCGACCCCCATCCAGACGCGCGAAACTTCTGGGTAGCCAACCACTGAGAGCTTGTTGAACTATGTGGTCTTTCACGCCCTCCTGGTATGTATCTTCTTATTTAGAGCATTTGAGTAATCTGTTTGTGTATGTTGTCGGGCTGACCTTGTGTACACTGTTTGCAGCTAAGATGAAGAAGTCCAGATCCTCCACGAAGCAGGATGCTGCCCATCAGCGTATGCTGGTGCTAATGGAGAGGGCCCGACAAGCCCGCATGGTCGTTGAAGACCCGAGCGGCCAGCTGGTGCAAGGCGACACTCCTCAAAGTGTCATGCAGCCCCCCAACTGTAATGAGTATCTGGACCCGGTACCAGAGGGTGATGAGGAGGTTGAAGCCATGGGCGCAGCTGTCGGAGCCCCAGCCGTCATCCCAGAGGGATGGGCCAAAGAAGTTCCCCCACAAGCTCAAAGGGGAGAGGGCGAGCAAGCCCGAAGGGACCGCCTCTGGTAGAAGAAGGAGGCGCGTAGCCGAAAGCACGGCGAGCGTCATGTCGAGCGTGTGGACAGGCGTGTCAGCCAAGGCAAGTCTCCCTCCACCCATACGGGCTCTTCGAGGAGTTCGTTCGAGGTTTCCCCAATCCGTCAGCCTGGAGAGGCGGATGGGGGCCGGTCCTAGACCTCGACCAGGAGGCCAGATAACCAAGGCACCTCCAATCGCCCGCAGAAGCACCCTCGTCCGTCCAACGAGGCCTCCCCTGCCATGACTGTTGCAGTGGCGGGCGAGACAGCGCTCTCGTCAGAGTTCATTGCTCGTATCCAGAGCTCCATGGGTGCGGGCATTGAGTCTCTCCAGAAGTGGCGTCAATTGGGTGCCAACCCGAGCGCATCCCTCAATGCAGCGTTTGATACCTGCACGTAGCTCCAGCATCAGCTTTTTCTTATCAAGGGGCTCAAGGGGTCAATGCTATAGACCACCCTGCTGTTGAAGACGAAGGCCGAAAACTGGAAGCTTCAGGATGACATGGGCAAGCTGCAGCAGGCTCTGACCAAGTCCACTGACATAGCCAATCGGAAGATCGCACGAGTAAAAGAGCTTGTGTATGAGACCGACGAGCTGAAGAAGTACTTGGGGGAAGCGCGGTCTGAGGTGGCTATCCTGTAGACCGATCTGGCTGCCCTCCGATCGTCCAGCAGTACGCGTATAGCAGAGCTGGAGCGCGAGCTGGCGGAAGCCCGAGCTCATGCCGTGACGGAAGAGGTCCGTCAAAGGATTGCGGAGGAGGCAGTGGCCAAGTACAAGGCCTCTTCCGAGTTTGAGAAGGTCAGGGCTGACGCAGTTCAAGATTTCAAGGATTCAGAGGAGTTCGAGGACTTGGTTGCTGTTGAAGCCAATGTCCAATGTGAGGAATTCTTCTCACTCGTGCTGCCATTTGTCATAGTGGACGAGTTTGAGGCATGGCTGGCCGTCGAGGCGGAGAAGCTAAAGCGCTCACTGGAGGAGCCGGAGGTGGAGGGGCCAGCTGGGGGTGACGGGCCAGTGCCTGGGGAAGGGGAGAAGATGCTGCTGCTGGGGCCAGCTAGACTATCTTTTATTTTTGCTTTCTTTTGCTTTTGCCTTGTACTTTCGTGCCTGTGTGCGTTTGATGAATTGTACAATTTTTTGGATAATATATCTAAGTACCTTTTGTTCCGTTTACATTGCTTCCCTTATTGCGTTTGATGTATACTTATATTGCTATCGGCACTCAACAAAATGTACATATGCAAAAGTTTATAATCACTAGACTAACGTGCGTAGAAAAGGTACTCAAATGCATGTAGATGAACACTTAGTGAAAATACTTCCTTAGGTGCTGTGTGTTCCAGGGATTTCCTATCCTTCTTCTGAACATATCTTTGATGGAAAACGTACCCAGACTTGCGATTGCGTCGATGACGTAGGGTCCTTGCTATGATGGGCGTAATCCCTTGGTCTTCGTTTGAATTGCTTTCATAACCCAGTCCCCCAGTTGGAGTAGGCGCTCCTTCACACGCTGGTTGAATAGTCGAGCGACTCGCTGTTTGTTCGCGGTGTTATAAAGGTGCGCCGTGTCGCGTCTCTCTTTGAGGAGGTCGTCGTCGAGTCTTAGTCCTTCGCCATTGGGGGTGAGGTCATATCTTTCGACTCTTGGGCTTCTGTACGTGAGCTCGAGTGGTAGTACAACCTCCGTTCCGAATGTGAGGCTAAACGGAGTTTCATCTGTTGCTGCCGTTGCCGTAGTACGGATTGACCATAGTATTTCGGGGAGTAAAGCGGGCCATCATCCGTACCACACGTCCCCCTTCTCGATGAGCTCAATCTTCTTCTTGATTCCTTCCTTTATGATTTTGTTTGCTGCTTCTACCTGTCCGTTTGTTTATGGGTGTGCTGGTGATGCGAATATCAAATTGGTACCTTGCCTTTTACAGAATGCTTTGAGCTCGTCGTTGTGAAATTGCGGTCTGTTGCTGGTGATGATGTTGAGCGGGGTGCCATAGCGACAGAAGAGGAAACGCCACATGAATCTCTTCACCTTTTCGGTTGTGATTTTGACCATTGGTTCTGCCTCGATAAACTTGGTGTGGTAGTCAATGATGACTATGATGTATCGGTATTGGCCCTTGGATTTTGGAAGCTCTCCTATGAGATCGAGTCCCCACTGGGCAAACGGAACATGGGAGGTGAGGATCGATAAGGGAACCACGGGCGCGTGATTCTTATGTGCATAGAGTTGGCATTGATGGCATGTCGTAGTAATTGCGGTTGCATCTGCGTGGATGGTGGGCCACCAGAATCCGCAACGGAGTGCCTTTTGTGCTATGGATCGTGCTCCCGCATGGTGGCCGCATACGCCCGAATGGATTTCCCTGAGTATCTTGTCGCCCTGCTCCGGTATAACGCATTTGAGGTTGACCCACGTCTTTCCTTGTCTGTATAGGCTGTCGTGTCGGATGCTGAAGTTGACTGCTCGGGCTATGATGTTTCGGGCCTGAGCCCGGTCTGCCGGTAAATCGCCCCTTTTCTTGTACTTGATGATTGGATCCATCAAGCTGGCTGTGTGTAGTTCGATCGTGAAGATCTCTTATGTCGTTTTGGTGATGCTTGGCTTCTTCAGTACTTCCACTACTCACTGCCCTGACTCCGTATGTACGGGCGATGTTGCTAAACGAGCAAGTGTGTCTGCCTTGGTGTTTCTTCCTCTTGGGATGTGGTTGATGTTGAAGTACTTGAGCTTGCTTAACATTGTGCATACGAGGTCATGGTATGTCGTCATCGTATCACCATTCGTCTTGAAGTCGCCCCGGATTTGGTTGACGACTAGCTGTGAATCGCTGAAGATGTTGATGCTCGGGGCTTCTGAGTTTCGGGCCAGCTATAGACCGGCGATAAGAGCTTCATATTCGGCCTCATTATTTGTTGCTTTGAACTCGAATCTTAGCGCGTACTCGGCTCGTACACCCCCGGGCCCGGTGAGGATGATCCCAGCCCCACTGGTGTTCTTGGTGCATGACCCGTCCACGTAAAGGTTTCATGGCGATTCAGGTGTTGGGGGCTCTTCCTTAGGAGATTCCACGCTTACGGGCGGCGTCTCGAGGACGGGCTGTATCGCTATTGGCCCTTCGGCCTCCGTGTACTCGGATATGAAGTCTACGATAGCCTGGCCCTTTATTGCTGTTCGGGGCACGTAGTGGATGTCGTATTCGCTTAGCTCGACGGCCCATTTCGCCAGTAGACCATTGTGGTCGGGCAATTGCAATACCTGTCGCAACGGGACGTTGGTGAGGACGTGGATGCTATGGGCCTGGAAGTATGGCCTGAGTCGTCTTGCAGCTGAGACGAGCGCAAGTGTCACTTTCTCGTTTGTAGGATAATGGGTCTCTCGGGGTGTCATGCCCTTTTCGGTAAAGAAGACTGGTAATTCGGAAGTCGTTTCTCTTTGGACCAGGGCCGAACTGACGGCCATTAGGGAGGCAGATAGGTACATGTAGAGGGTTTCTCCATTCACTGGTCTGGACAAGAGGGGGATTGAGGCGAGGTACTGCTTGATTGATGCGAATGCTGCTTCACAGTCAGTTGTCCAGACGACGCTTCGCTTGTTTTCCATTCGGAGGGCTTTGAAGAACGGTGTGCACTTGTCGGAATAATGGGAGATGAAGCGATTGAGGGATGCCAGTTTTCCCGTGAGGCTTTAGATTTCGACCTTGGTCGTGGGGGGTTGCATGTCTAGTATTGCCTTGACCTTTGTTGTTGATGCCTCGATGCCCTATTTGCTGATGATATACCCTAGAAACTTGCTTGGTGTTACGCCGAACGTGCATTTGGCCGGATTCAATCGCATGCCATTTTTGATTAAGAGTTCGAGCACGGTTCGTAGGTGTTCGGGGTGATCTGCTGCCTTGGTGCTCTTGACTAGTATGTCATCGATGTAGGCCTCTACAATTTCGCCAGTCAGCCCATCAAATATGATGTTCATCAATCTTTGGTATGTGGAGCCTGCATTCTTTAGACCAAACGGCATGACTACGTAACAGTAGAGCCCCTTGTTCGTAGTGAAGCAAGTTGCCTCCTGGTCTTCGGGGTTCATGAGGATCTGGTTGTATCCTGAGTATGCGTCCATCATGGAAAGTAGCTTGTGCCCGGCAGTGGCGTCTACGAGCCGATCGATCCGGGGTAACGGGAAGCTATCTTTCAGACAAGCCTTGTTCAAATTGTTGTAGTCTATGCACATGCGCCAAGATCCGTTTTGCTTCTTGACCATAACGGCGTTGGAGATCCACTTCGGATAGTCAACCTTTCGGATGAAACCAATTTTCTGCAGTCTGTCAACCTCCGTGTGCATTGCCGCATACTATACTTGGTCATATGCGCGTCGTTTCTGCTTTACGGGCTTTGCAAGTGAGCTGATGCTGAGTTTGTGGGAGATGATGCTTGGGTCGATTCCGGGCATATCCGTGTAGGACCATGCGAATACCTGTTGGCAGTTTGTTAGGACCTAGGTTATCCGAGCTGCCATGTCGGGCTCCAATTGCGCGCCGATGCGGATCGTGCGTTCTGGGTGTTCACTTGATAGTTGTATCGTGTGTTGCCCCTCCCACTCTTCAGCGGGTCAGATAGCGTTCAATCCGTCATGCGGGTCATCAGGTTGCTGTTCTTCAAGGGAACACTCCGCTACTGCGAGCACCTCCAACCGTGTGTTGTCTTTGTCCGGTCGAACAGTTTTTTCCATGAAATCATACCCTCTGATCGTGCCAATTCCGTGGTCTGTCGGGAACTTTGCCATGAGCATGTGGCCTGCAATGATCAGCCTCAACTTCGAGATACTCGGTCGTTCGAGGATCGTGTTGTAGGACGTGTAGAGGTCTATGATAACAGTTCGTTCTGATTTTGCTCTGGGGGGGTTCCTGGTGCACCGATGCAGAATCGCATGTAGTTACTACCAAGAGGGTCGATGGTCTCACCAGAGAAGCTGGTGATGCTCTCGTGGTCCTGCATCATCTTGCATTTCAGGCGCTTGAGGCCTTCGTATGCCTCTCGAAAGATGATGTTGACGGAGGCTCCGTTATCGATGAGGATGCGCCTGACTAAGTATTGATCCACCATTTCGTCAATGACGAACGAGAGCTTGCTGTTCTGGCTGCCCTCTTCCTCGTTGGTGAAGGTGATTGGGGGTCAATCCTTTTTGACAGCCTTGGGTGGATTTCCGGGATGTACTGCAAACACGTCCCTAGGTCGGGGTTCTTCCCGTTCCCGTGGGCGTTTAGCCTTCCGCTTTCCGCCCGTGATGTTATTGATGGTGCCTCTTGTTCGTATGTTTGTTGCCTGGCGTCCCGCGTTAGTCATTTGGAAGACCAGCGTTCCCTCTATGTGTAATCGTTCGATTTCCCTGGCTAAGATTTCGCAGTCATTAGTGTTGTGGGTATTTGAATCATGGTACATGCACCACGTTCCTCTGTTGTTCCGCATGGGGGCGATGTCGGGTGCCCTAGGCATGGGCGGACGGATGTGGCGTTTGTTCTGCTTGAGCACTTCCTCGTTTGTGCCCTGGGTGATGGAGAAGACTGCGCGTCGCTGGTGTTGATCTCTGGGTGGTTGGTTTCGCGGTGATGAGCGCTCGTGATGCGTCTTCTGATATTGCTCGTGGTTCTTGTGTTCGTGATAGTGGTCTTCGCGCTTGCGGGACGCGGCGGGCTGTGCTTTCGGAGGCAGGTTCTTGGCTGTATGGGGGGCTGACGGGCGATCTTGCATGTAACCCTGCGTCTTCGGGGTCTGCGTCGTGCTCGGGCCTTGCGCTCCGTATACGTAGGTTTCTATTAGTGCCTTCTGGACGATTAGGTCGATGATCTCGTCGTACCCAAGGTAGTCCTTCCTGACCATCTTCTCTACGAACGGGGTTCCTATCAAGTTCTCTAGCATCGCCGTTTTTGCTACGTTCTTGTCAAGGTTCCTGCACGTGTTCGCAAGGGCCCTCCACCGGTTGATGAAGCCAGATAGATTTCCGTTGTCCCCCTGACGGACCTTTAGTAGCGTGCTGGCGCTGTTGTACTTGCGTTGTAGCCGGTATCGCTTGAGGAAGCACTCCGTGAGTTCATCGAAAGAGAGGATGGATCTCGTTGGCACCTCATAGAACCAGTTTCGTGCCTCTTCCGATAGTGTCTCCTGAAACAGGAAGCAGAGGGTTGCATCTTTGTATCGGGTACCTGCGGTGACATATTGATACTCGTCAATGTGTGTTCGCGGGTCTCCCTTCCCGTTGAACCTGCTGATCTTTACTGTTTTGGAATATTGATCCCTGCCCTGCGTCAGGATGTCGTCCAATAAGGGACTCACACGGGGAGTATACATTCCTTTTGGCCCGGTGTACGTGCTCTTCTTGAGTGTCATGATTTCGGCCTCCATCTCCGTCATCCGCCGGAGCATGGCGCTCCCAACCATCGTGGGTTCCTCATCGTCATACCCCCGTATCCTTTCAGGTGGCGGTGGAGGTCTGGGGAGCCGGTTGTTTCACTGTCCCCATGGTGGGTCTACCCTGATGGCTTGCCCGCTCGTTCTTGGCTCCTCCGTTGGTCCAGATTCTTCTCGTTGGGTCTCTTGGCTTCGGATGAACGCGTCAAGCCGATCCACCAAGCGCTGTCAGGTTTGGCTTTCCTGGTCTCTCTCTGCTCGGGCCGTTTGGAGTTCTTTCACGAGGTGGGCTGCTGCTTCGTCCTCTGTTAGGTCGTTGATGCTACTGATCGCGTCGACGGGCGCGTCTCTCGTCTTTTGGCTTTCAGGTGTAACGTGGTCTATTGCCATCTTCGCTGCTATGGTTGCGGGTGGTTTACCATTTCTCGATTCCCACAAATGGCGCCAATTGTTTCTACTAGATTCCGTAAGGATTCCAGCAGAGGCATTTCTGGTGATCCGAGCTGTCGCGCATATATCGTCATTTACCTGCAGTTAAGAATAATACACCGAACGATCGTTAGAAGCCTTGACGGGTTGTTCCCACCTTCGACTCTCTGACGCTCAAGTTAGTGTATGAAGCGTAACAAACAATATTGGTTAAGTAACGGGCATACCTTGTAACTGTCATAAATGTGTTGTATATATTGGCGGTTGAGTATGGGGTCTTTTGTTGCTCTTCGATGTGGGATCCTGCTTGTTTGTTCATGTTCTGTCCTGGTACCTTCCGTTTGTTGTTCCGAGCGCGTGGGCTTTCAGATGGTGTTGCTTCCCTGTTTAAAGTTGAAGCCTGTGTTGCTGTCTTGTTGTCTTGCGTTTGGTCAGAGCCGTGTTGACCCATTTAGAGTGACTAAGTGTGCGACATCTATGTGTTTACGGGATCACATACTAACATGAGGTGTCTCCAATAGATCCAAGGATGGTGCCTAAAGCCAATCAGGAAAGGACGACACTTTCAGTTTCTTCGGTTCCCCATTCACAAAAGATACCGTAACAAGATTAATCTCAAAGTTCTTTGGCGAGATTGTAATACCCTGACTTTTTCATATAATCGATAATATTTACGGATATTTCTGATTCTGATTTACCGGGCGCGGTAAATAATTTCACTATTAGTACATAGTTGAGTGTTATTGGTTGAATTTTTATTGGATTGAAGAAGTTGGTTGCCTTTGGACCGAAGTCGTATAATTTGTCGAGATGAATTTGTAGATGCAAAGAATGTTGAAAACGGAGTTACGACATAAAAGATATGGTTAACAGAAGTTTGAAGAAAATATCGGAAATGTAATAGCCGTCAATGTGCAGGTATAAATAGGAGTTTCCAGAAAAGAATAAGGGAGACTTTCCATTTCGGGTCAACACTTGTTAACCCGTGTTGATCGCGTCTGACGACCTAGAATCGCTGTGAGACTGTCAACCGATGGCACGGCACAATCATACCACCATAGAGGCCGATTTAGATAACATTTTAAAGGTCTTGATATCTCCTCCATGTTCCTAGCATCAATCAATTGATTAGAGGTCATAGGAAGTAGAATCGATAAGCTTCAAATTCTAGGGTTTCAGGTAAGGTTCGCCGGTGACGATTTGGGTATGGTTCAAATCCTTTTGGTCTGTAGATTGTGATTATGTGTTGAAATTCTTGGATGCAGGTGAGTTGGACGGAATTCTGATCGAATTTCGTCGAACTTGGATTCACGCTCCGCCGTAATCAGAGGTTCACGGTGGTATTGGGCGACAAGGTTAGAGGGGTTTTATTTTCCTCCACCTCCTGAGTGTTTTGGGTGATGCCTCAAGCCCATTGGTGGTTCGAAGATAGAGATACCTCGTCGAATCAATTTTCGGCAAGATTAAGATTTTCAGTGTTTCAAGGCACTTTTCTGCCTGAATCCGACCAAATTGGGCGGTGACATAGTTAGACAGTATGTTGGGCTTAGTGAGAGCTTTCCAATGGTGGGTCAACCACCACCATCAACGCTGATCATCAGTGGCACGTGGGATCCATGCGGCGTCGCCTGTGGCTGTGCGTCTGACCGAAAAAGTTTTCAGAAAGCGTTTAGTTATATATCGTTGTGTTTGTAATGACGTTGAGAGTATAATTGTGTGGTTAGTTTGGCATTTAGGCTTCGTTGTCTCAGTGGGTGAACGATGGTGACTCGTGTCACTAGCAGTGGCGGTGCGGGCCAACGACGAAGTATTAGGTGTACCTTATGTTGATAAGATCGTATTATTGTATTGTGTTTATTGATAAGGTTATCGATTCATATCAATTGAGTTTAATCAAATGCGAGTATTTACTCGAATTATCCAAATATTTTCCATTTTAACAATTTTCGATAAGGGTCGGGTTATCATAAATAGTATCAAAGCGAGGTTTAACTCTCAGACTTCGCTCCTGTTTTGTATCTTTCTTTAGAGTTTACTCGTGAAAGCATAAGTCTAAGAATGTATGATTTTGTACTCTTGTGATAAACACGAGGACGAAGTTTGGTGGTCGTGGACGAGAAACGGTTACGCATTGCTATTGTTGGACCTGAGGTACGCGGTTCTTTACTTTTTGTTGTAGATACACAGTTTAGTTTTATCAATATTCATTTATCGATATATTTTCTTTGATATTCATTTATCAATACATTTTCGATATTATGTTGATATATTGTGATAATACGACTGTACATTATAACACGAAAATCGAGACAGTTACAAAATGGTAACGGAACGACAACAATGGTTGTTAAACGAAATGGAAACGAGATGATATTACAACGATCAACGAAAATGATACGAGCTGAAACACGAGATTGAAATGAAAACGAAATGAATTATATCCTATTATACATGCTATTATTTGTATAGTTTGTACACATATGCGTGATGATTGTTTGCATATTGATGCACATATAAAACTAAAGATCATGATTGATGATCAAATGACTTATTTAGAATCCAAGGGGATTCATAAGAAACTTTGAGATTAAAACTGTTACGAAACGATTATATATACGAAATGAAAAATGATTATATGAGAAACGAAAAAAATGACTGTATTATAATGCTTACGTAGAAATTGACTAATATTAAAATTGTAGTACCACAATGCTTAAGATTGTATATTAACTTTTTTTTTACATTATTTTACAACAAATGAAATAAAAAGAGATCTGAAGTAGTTTACCAAACAAATTGTATAGTATAACAATCGTGGTAAAACTACCTCGAGGGCGGTTTGCTACCTAGTTAATGTATAAATCAGAAACTTAAAAGGGGCTCAATAAACAACTATGCCACAACTTTCTGACCCTTTGGGAATTTCTGCTATAAGATTGATGATATCCCTTTTCTTCTATGGCTCCCCTTGAAAACCATTACAGCCAAATATACTCATCTTCTTCAGGACCTTAGCATTCTTCAGCAAAACCTTTAACGCCTGAATCTCATCCTGGTCACCATCAAATTTCTCCACTTTGACCACTTCAAGAGTCGCCCAGATGCATGCAGGCCACAGCTCCAATACTCCATCAGCTATTTCATAATAGGACAACACGCTAATCCCCTGAAGCAAACAAAGTGCAGCAATTTAACGTCACAGAAAGCAACAACAAAAGAGAAGACTTAGAGCTTGTAAAAGATACCTCACAGAAAACCATAGTATGAAGGCTGGGACAGTGTTTGAGTATCCTCAGTAGTCCTTTACTACCAATATATACTGGTGTGTAATCCAATGTCAAAGTGGTTAAATCACTGAACAAAGGCAGGTGGTCAAGAAGTTCCGAAGCAAAAGTCCGAAGATCCTGAATACATTGGGTAAAGCCAATGATCAGGACCAATTTATTTAAAATAAGATTAACCACCTATTTGTCAATGCAACACATGCTATTTGTCAACATAAGTTGGAAATTAAATTTACAAGTGAAATCAATAAAAGAGAAGCAAAGAAACCTCAAGGCAAGTATAACATATCGTGAAGTTCTTCATACTAGATAAGCCTATGAGAAGCTTATACAGGCGGTAACTATTAGGTTTCAATTGCCCAAAAACTGAATCACTAATGATAGCAACCTCTTCCGGTGATGATAAGTTATCAAAGCAATGATCATTTTGGAACCGACCCGCATAAGAATAATAGTTGAGACTACTTCCACTTACTATAATCTGGCAACCATCTGAACCACTAGGATACTCCACATCCATTTCTGTTACCATCAATGTCAAAAGCTTGGGAGCACAAATACTCACAAACTTGACATTCATCCAACTGCATTCTGTAAAAGATAATTCCTCAAGGACTGGGCAACCTGAAAACAGCTTCTGAGTAGAGTAGTCATCAGAAAACTCCAAGTACGTGAGAGTCAAGCACCTGAGGCTCGACAATGAAACACTACAAGGAACCTTGAACATACGGGGAAGCATTAGGCATAATTCTATCAATGTTGCAGAAGTAAATAAAGAACATTGCAACAAAATCGTTTCCTGCAATGGTTCCTTAAAGTTTTCCAGACAGATGGAAAGGTCCTCAACATTGCGCCTTACAACTGTGGAGATCCACGCACGAATACGGGATACATCACTAAGTACTGGCAGTACAAGACTGAACTTTTTTATATCAGCAGGACCACGAAGAACAAGTGCTCTTTCCACTACATTCACCAAGGAAGCTGTCGCATTGAGCTTACTTTTAGTAAGGGAAAGTTTGGGAACTGATGTCCATAGGTATTCCCATCTTTTAGACAGTACACTTGTCCCTATAGTATCTTTAGTCTCAAGCAAGCAGAGAATTTTTACAATAAGCACATCAGGTAAATTGCTTAAACCCTTGTTTTATCCTTCCATCTCTCCTCCCCAATCTACCTTCTTTTTCGGTTTAGGGATTTGATGACTCGTGTCCATAATTCAGACCGTTTACCTAGAATACCAAAATATCTTTCAAAACTTATCGACAGCAATTCGAAGGTACTATCTTTAATCATAAGTGCTCCTCATCTATCCATACTTGGTAGCTTAGTAGAGTAATATAACCCAAAATAAAAGCAAATATGGAGTCCACGTATGTTGCACTGATACCGACATGACACGGCGACACTGACACGGTGCACACGGTGACACAAAAAATTTCAAAAATACAAGTTTCGACACGGTATTGACACGGCAAATAATTAATAAATATATGTATTTTTAATAATAAAAAAATACTATAAACATGAAATAAATTCATCACATAACCAAATTTAACCATAAAACTCAAATCTATTTCATAACAATTCATAGGAAATAACATCAAACAAAGATAAATTCAAGTGATAAAATGGTGCATAAGTGCATCACTCATAATAGAGAAGATAATAGTGCCAGGTAACTAGGGCTGGGTAATCAGGGCTCCTCTTTTCTTTTTCTTTTTTGTCTGTTATATTGTTTTCTTTTTCTTTTTTATTATGAACTAATGATGTGACATGTCCATACTTCGATGTTGTGTGTCGTCAAAGTGCTGTAAAAGTTAACATTTTTAGACATGCCACGTGGCGTGTCGAACACAGGTCGGTAAGTATCAGGCCGTGTAGAGTGTCAAGGAGAAGTGTCGGTGCAACAGAGGAGTCCACATAGTGACATACCGACACAATTTGCATCACATAATATAGCAAAGTAATCAAACTTTTATTCTAAACAGGCATATACGTCGTGGCTAGTGTTCCAAACTGCATATCCTGCTCCATTGACAGAAATCTCCAATTGAAGAGCAACCTAAAATTACATCTAAAGCAGCCAATCAGAACAATAAAACCTTTAATTTGCATCACGTAATCGAAAACCCAAGAAAACCCACATAAGAATTCTTACCCAGAGTGACAATGGTGCTCCAGACGATCAAGGGTTTTGACTGCTTTTCACCAATTGAGCCTAAAATTAGCACAAAATGTCTTGATGAAATTGCAATATCCTTTGTTCACTTATTTACAGCCACGTGGTATTTTGGAGGGAAAGAGATCCCGCTCCCGCCATAATCAGGGGCGTCGCCGTCACGTGCGATCGATTTATGAACTGGCTTTGAGCCCATTAAAATTTCAAAGCCCACTTAACTGCATTCGTTCTTCCAGTTGTCTATTTAGCAAATTTCCAATTTTATCCTCATTTATCAAGCTTTTACTACTAATCCCATAAACTCGGAGAAAATGTGTAAAGACAACTGCTGTATCAAAAAATTGCTCATCTCTCATAACTGAAAGGTACGAAAATATTTCATCAAGTAGGATACAATGGCTTAATTCACTAAAAATCAATGAGCATGATCGGATCCTCAACTGAACTCAAAGCGCATTAGAAGCCTGACTGAGTTGTATTTCTCTCCTTTATGGTTGAACAATGGGACAGCCCGAATGCCTTGTCTCAGCTCAGAGACTGGCAAACAAGTCTGGCCACCGAAGTCGTCTTTCTCGGACATATCATACTCATGTACCTCAATTCTAAGGAGAGCCAACTCAGGAACGGTCAATGGAAATGTAAACTCTTCTTCCCATACCGGAGTCCAGTCGTCTTCTTTTTTCTTTGTTTTCATCATCACTTCATCAGCTGGGACTCCCGCTATCCCGACCTGCATTACAACATAACCAACTGCTTTTGAACAACGTGGAAGTTAAGAAAAACCACCTCAAAAGCATTGGCAGTGGGGGAGAGGACCAAGGAAATAAATGCAAGACTATAGGATCAGGCACGGATGCACATACTGGCTTACCAGGGCTCAAGCCCTGATGAGTTTTTGGTGATTGAATATATCAGATATATGTAAAAGGTATGCATAAATGATTGTTTGGTTCAGTTGGTGAAATGGTTGATCTTGGAACCATCCACCCATGGTCTGATCTTCATCTCCTCCCTATTTTCTATTTCTTTCAATTCTCCTCTCTTCACTTTCCTGATCCCATCATTTCTATTCCTCGATCTCCTCCCGACTTTGTTTTCTTGAGTAGATCTCTCCTCTTCTATACTTTCCAATCAATTCATATTTTTTTTGTAATTCATTTTTTTGTAAATTTTATAGCTGAAAGTTTTTTAAGTTGTATAAAGTTTAAAAATTCTTGGATTAACTCTTTCAAAAACTTTTCCATGTATTTTTTTTGTGTAAATTGTGAAAAGCATTATCAACCTTGAAAGAAAGAAAAAAGTAGGACAAAATTAGCCTCTCTGAATTAATAATTTTGGATCCGCCGTTGTATAGGATTTTGCACTTTGTAAAACCAAATACTAATGAAGTACATGAGATCTTACCCTGGTGTAAAAATCTGGGGGAGAATATAAATCGAAGTGTGTTTGTTTGAAATCCAAATGCCATCCATCTCCCATATATACTTTCACCTGCCAAGAAATACAACTTTATTTAAGAAGAGTCTTCTGAGTTCTAAATGAGCAAGAGAGGATAACTTATATACTATAGCAGTGAACACACAACAATCAGATTACTTCAGTTGAATAGCAACAAGCGTGACACGTAGAGTCCGTCGTGTACTGATATTGTCTCAACTTAACCACCTTTAAAAAAATGTGGACTATTCCTAATTATACCGAAGTCTTTTGTAGATAAAATTCAACACCTTGAAAGTGTTTAAGTTTAGACAATATCGGTATATGATGGACACTACGTGTCCCACTTGTCACTATTCATTTTGGTATCAGAGCAAATTTCTCTTTGTTGTGTCCCGAGTCCGATGGGCTCGAATTAAAATCTGGGCCAAATTGAATTGATTCCAATTGAATGAATGAATTGAGTCTTAGAAAAGATGCGTTGGTTCCTGAATATACTTCTACGTGCTAGCCTAGAGTTAGGTTGCACGTGCAGGGACATGTTAGATTGGAGATCCCACATCGAAATATTTCAAGATGAAATATAACTTGAATGTGGACTATTCCTAATCATACCGAGGCCTTTTGTGGATAAAACCCAACAAAGTTATATTTCATCTTGCCCTATTTCGATGTAGAATCTCCAATCCAACAACTTCAAAGTGCATACTCGAGGAAAGGATAGAAATGCGCTAACCTTTAAAGTCTTCTTTACTGGCAGTTTTGCTTTAGGATCAAAAACCTTTTTGTCATTCATAACAAAATCAGGCTTTTTCACAAAACCACAGCCCCCGTTGGCTCTAAACATCCCATGCATCAGCCAAAGACATTTACCATATCCCTGCGATTGGACAACAAAAATGTTGGTTTTATGTCCACAAAATGATGCGAGTAGGTGGGTACTTATCCCTAACTTAACATCTAATCTGTATAGTAGCCTAGTAGGTGAGATACATGAGCAAAGAAACAATGAGATTCAAAAGAATTATATATAACCTGCATATTAAATGCAATCATTTGAGCACCATGCATCCACCCAACAAGTGGCTTGTAGTTGGAGGAGTTGAATCGAGTTCCTTTTGGATAAACCCTTAAAATGTTCTTCTGGGTGAATCTATGAATCAAATTATGATAGTCGAGATTGGTCAGTAGGAAAATAGATAATGTAAGAGTCAGAGAGATGACCGCTACTGAATTCAACATACAAGGGAATTATTTATAGCATGTGACTGAGCTAGCTAGAAAATAGAGAAGTACCTAACAACATCGGTACCATGAGATCCAGCAGCCTTTTCAAGTGCTTGCTCACTTAAACTAAGGCGTCTAACTCTTTCAACTTCAACCTTTAGTGCCTCCTTCAAACCACCAGTTGGTTTCCCGGCATGGATAGCAATTAGACGTTTGTATGATGCAGGTTCTGCTGCACTATTAGAGTTACTGTTATCATCACAATTCTGATTGAGTTCACTTGCTTCACTTTCGCTCTGCAAGCCAATGGAAAAAGTTTCATAATTTAAGGGGTTGGACATACTAAGATAACTTGAACTATTAGATGGTAAGTTCATTTCTCGAACTAACCGTATCTTCGTGTTCATTTGTAAGCTCAGAAGGTTCCTTTCCCCACAAATCCTCACTATCTTTTCTGTTGTGTGAGTTATCTGGCTTGTCATTGACACATTTATCCTCAAGATACTCCTTAGGTGGTTTGGTAGAAATGATAATTCGATACTTCAGTTCTTCCGGTGAAGGTAACTCTTTGAAACATTCAGAATCAGGAATAAACAACATTTCCTTAAACGTTTTCGTGAGCAGCTGAGGAAAAATACGTTGTGCACGGTTATTAGAACAGAAATGCTAGTAATAACGCTATATGTAATTCAAAGACTTGGGAAAAGAAAAGTACCTTTGCTACTTTAGCTTGGAGATTTGGGGTAAGGTGGTCTTCAAGTGTTATGACAACAGGATAAGGAGATTCAGAAAAAGCGTGCTCTTTAATCGATTTCAAGCATTTGACAAGCTCAACAGGGGTTGTCAAGGTCCTACATCAAAAATGTAAACTTTGAATGTCTATTTCGATCTCCTGACTCTGTAAACAAGACTTTACAGAATATCAACTCTAAACAGCAAGCCAAATACTTGTTAGGCTGGAAATGGAAAGCTTGATGCATAGTTATTTAAAATGAAAGCTTAGTTTGCATTCCTTCAGTTTCATGATACAATAGCTTTACAACTGAACTAAAATGGATGAGATTCAGATTATCAAAATTTAAAAGAGATCAGTTGATCATATATATATATATATATATATATAATGAACAAAAGACACTTCATTTCACTTTCTACTAAGTAGTAACAGTGAAGCAAACAACTTCAGATGTGGTATCTAAAATTATAAATAACTTTCCGATACATAATCCATCGCAAGAATCCGTAAAACGAGAGAACCATTAACTTTAATTTGCTTCGAGTAAACAATGGTAGCAAAAACATGAGTATTAATACATGCGACAATCCGAAGTTTTGAGAACTGGGACATGACTAGCTAGTTATACCTTCCATGAAGAACATTGACATCGTCCTTTGCGAAATTTGGCCAAAGATCTAGCTCTATTACTCTCACGCCTCTCTTGAGTGCCTTTATAATCGGCAAATGACTGCAGTCGCTACTGAGTTGATTTCCAGTCAGGTACGAATTGTGTCCGGTATATATGTAATAATGTGACAACGGAGCATTCATATCATGATGAACCTGAAACAAATTTAAGATACTGCCCAAATTTAGAAATTGCCTAAAAGACTAAAACTGAAACTTCAGTTTCACTAAACTCAAAATGGCAAAGACTATGATAGATAGGGTTGACTTCGAAGATCCCACAAGTATTTAAAGTCAAACATGGAGTTGACTTGGAATAAGAACCTGGTTTTGGATTGGAGGGTTGAGATCGGCGGAGAAGAGGTAGTGGTGGAAGTCTTCGAGGGTGAGAGTGCGGCGAGTGATGAGCTTGGCAATGTGGTGGTGCCGCTTCTGGAGGACCTGCTCCACGATCCGCTCGGCGTCGGAGGTTGAGATCGACGCGCCGCGGTCGTCGTCGGCCTGGACGTCGGAGATGAAGCAACGGAGCTGCTCGGAGGTCATGTGGGAGCTACCCTCGGCGTACTTGGAGAAGTAGTTGGTCACGTCACGCGGTGGCTCGGCCTCGGCAATCCTGAACTTGCGAGTGAAGCACACGCACATGCGGTAGCTCCCCATTGTTTCACAAACAAGAGCAGAAGAGCTCCTCTGATTAGAGAGAGAGAGATGAAATGAGGAATGCAAAGCAGTTGAGCTTTCCAGGGTTTTAAATATGAACAATGTCAGAGAAATGAAGAATTTTATTATTATTATGTAAAGAAGTGAAGTCAGACGGGTCCAGTCCTTCTATATATATTCTTTTGTCCACCACCGTTTTTGTTTTGGCGCCCTTTTCTCCTTTTCCATTTTTTTCATTTTTCATTTTTCATTTTTTAATTTAATTTATTTCTTTATTTATACAGATGGTTAAAAAAACTTGCAATATATTTCACACCATTGCAAACTTGAAATATATTTCACATCATAAAAGATGACAAATGTCAACTCATTATAGAAAATACATATAGAAAATTTCAAGCATAAAAGTTTATATAGAAAATTTCTATATGTATTTTTTTCATTCCTTTATCATTATTTAAATAAAAATAGTTAAAAGATTGTGATTTTATTAGGTATAAACTATTGGATGTACACAACAGTGAGAGAAATTTCAATTTCAAACATGCTTCACTTTGATTTCTCTAATATAACTTCGTGATCTCGTACAGAGCGTAGTTTTCGATTTAATTTTGTTCTCTAACAATTCAAGGAGGTCATCTGTACTGAGCACGACATTGACTTCACCGATCAATGCCATGGACAACGTTAAATCTGGATAGTACAGCCAAATTTCTGGCAAGTAAGCGATGTTGTGAGGAAAAACTAAAGAAGGTTGTTGCCTTCCTATCTGCGATGTAGCTAGTCTAGAGATTTTCATTTTCCCTCAAATCATCAATATCAACCCAAGATGGAGGATCTTTTAGTGAGAGTCCTTTTGTGTTAGAGAGAGAGAAAGATGAAGATAAAAATGAAAAAGAATTTTAAACTTGGGAGAAAGAAGACGATAGTTGTCATCGACCTAAGAAAGAGAAAGAAAGAGGTTTAATTTGATTGATGTTTGAAAAACTATTTTATTAATTATAAATATATATTTTCTTTTCGTTGGGATTAATATGTTGAAAATTAGAAACTTTGTATAAAGATGTCATTTGGTATTGATTTTTTGTAGAACTTTGATGTAGTGCTACTCAATTTTTTAACAATATTTATCACGTGGTTTTTCCTTTTTTTAATTATTTACTAGTGGGCTACTACTGGCCAGTCTGGCCTGGGAATGGGGATACAAAAAATTAAGAACCTGATCCACACTACTACAGTATATGATCTTTCTCTTTCTCCCTCGTGTCTGGTGTGTAAAGAAGCATGATTTGACTTTAGCTGATGTAATAAGTAAGAAACTACTATTATGACTCGTCGAAATAAGTTGTCGTTGAAAATACTCGATGAATTTAATAGTGTAGACAAAATTAACATAATATGAAGAAAGAAAAATACAATACACATGATGTGTTTATGTAATAAAAAAATTTACGAGAAAATAACTGCAGAATCCTTCAAAAGTTGTTTCAAAATTCATTAAGAATCAATCAATTACAAAATTAAGGTCATAAAAGGTATTGATAATACAAATCTATTCATAATAACCTTTTGTACAATAGTCTTGAATCTTCCAACGAAGTATAATACATGAACTTATTTCCTGTTTGAACTAGGAGAACTCCGTTCTCAAAGTTCGAAGTTTGCAGTTGTCTTGGATGAATAATCTCAACTCACAATATGATTTTTCAAATGCATAAGCACACTTCGACACCGAAACAAGAAACAAAGTCTAAGTCTATGCTTCACGGAGATCCCCCACTAGAATAGCACATCTACTTATATACTCTACTGATATTTGACCATGTCAAGAATCAATTCCAATCAATCAATTATAAGTAGATATCTCGTGATAACTCCTATTCTGTTCTAAGCAATCTCTCGCATAAAGTCATCTTATCAAATAGAGTAACTAACTGTAATCAGATCAAGCAATATATTACAGTTCTAACATAACTCTACTTTCTAAACTTAGTACAACGGAAATTAAACATTTAATTCACAAGTGTCAATTAACACATTCAGCTTAAACATGCATGATCTTATCAACAGAAGAGGAGATCATCATCCAAGTCAGTTGTTCCACTTAGCTGACATGTCTTTTGAATGAGCAACCAAAACCTAGTACTTACAATCTCCCCTTTTGGCTCTTCATTCAAAAGACAAAGATCCAGACTTGCAACAAGTATGAATCTGCTTCATAACACCAAAAATTCAAACCATAAAATGAAATTCAAGGAACTTAGGATGTCCAGTACAAAGATTAGAAACAGATAAACAAAATAGACTAAAATGTAGAAGACCCTAAAGATAAAAAACAACTATGAAGCACATTTTCAACAGGTCTCCTCATCTAGGCAGGTCTCCTTCTTCTACTCCCCCTTTTTGGATGAAGGGTCAAAGATTGCGACGACTATATGCAAAGGGATCCTGACCAAGATAACGGCGGTAGGCTTCTGGTCCAGCAAAACAAAGATCATAGGCATCTGCACGCTGCTGCATACGTTACACATTCTGAGCCACCGAGGTTGTGTCCTGAACCACAATAAGGAGACTCTGTTGCAGAGATGCAATGCATTGAAGGAGGAGAGCGATATGCTGCCGCATCTGGGCCTGGCGCTGCATAGAGACCATCAGATCATTGGCCATGGTTGCTTGCTCACGAGAGAAGGTAAGGTACGTGTCAAACATCTCGGTGAGTTCAATGAAGCTGTAGCAGTGTTGCGCCTGACGGTGTCTGTGATGCTGATGGCGACAAGGTGGAGTGGCAGAGGATGAGAAGGAGCCAGAGAGTTGTTCATTTTGAGAATTGAAGGTGTTTGACATCTTTGTGGTATGATAAAATTGTGGTTCTCTGAACAAAGGCTAAAACCAAGTGAGATCTTTTAATGAAAACAGACTTTTAATAGGGAAAGGAAATCCCAAAACTTCCTAGAGAAGCAAACAGTCATATCAAGAGGTTTTCTTGGGACAAGCTACCAAGAGAGAAGAGGAAAAGATTTTCCATATCTCTTAGTGTAATCATGACAGTAAGAAATTTGTAACCCCAAGATAAAAAAAATATTTCACACAAATCAAGAGAGAAATGACTATAAGATCATTGCAAAGCATCACCTTAATTATGACATAGGAGAAAATCACATTGATCAAGTAAGAATGACATGTTGTGACATGCAGTAGATATATTTGTAAAAGTCTGATCTAAGTACTCATTATGATCTTTGCAATTCAGAACATGCAGTACTTTCCCTCAGAAGATACCCTCAAGTGTATCATCTCGCATATGAAAGGTGGTTAATGAGGGCTGGAAATAAAAGCAAATAGGTCAAAATGAGCTAGACTGCAGCAAGAACAAGAAGAGATTTTGTGACGACCCGAACCAGAATCAGTAGTGTAATCGATATGATTCACGTGTTAGCGCGAAATCGCGGTTTACCGTTAAGTGTGTGATTTGCCGGTTTAGTTCGCGACTTAATTTTCAGCCAAGAATTTGAGTTGAGTCTCTTCTCGAGAGTTGTAGTACACGTGATTTCGAGCTTGTGGGCGGTTCCGGATGATTTTTCTGATAACCGAGGAATATAATATGATTATTTGAAGTTTCGGTTTAACGACGAGTTTATCCGTTCGTATCGTGTTTATCCGAATCGTAATGGTTATCCGTTTTGGACCGTCTATCGTCCAGAGACGCGAGTATAAATATCGGAAATAGTCGAAAAAAATTGTCGAAAACACTGTTTGGGAAGTTTGACCGTCGTTGACCAGAGGTTGACCATTGACTTTCGTTGACCGGAGGAGAGAAATTGGACCGTTTGGCTTCCGTCGCCGGACCGGCTGATTTCGGCCATTTCAGGCCACGACCCTTGAAGGTAAAATGTTCTCCTCGTGATTCTAAACAGTGTAGAACTTGGAATTGCTTGATTTGGTTGAGATTTGAGGGAGATATTTGAATTTGAAATTTGGGAAATTTTGGCCGGAATCGGCCTCGACGGAGGGAGGTGCTCCGGTGACTTTCCGGGGTGGATCCTTGGTGGGTTTTGTTGGGTTTTGCATGGTGATCATTTCCCCTTTGGTTTGGAGGGACGAGGTGGCGCGACGGTGCCGGAATCGGCTCGGAAAGTTTTCCGGCCGGTTTGAACCACCGTGGCTTTCGAGCTGATTTCTGGCCACGGTGGTGGTTGGATGGTGGTGGTTCTTTTATTAAAGTTGTTCGCCTTGTTGAGAAGATCATTGTGGCACCTCGGCCACCGGGAAAACTCTCTGGTTGACGGCGCGCCGCCGCCGGCGGCGGCGGTCAAGGCCAGAGCTCCGGCAACCCATTAACTTTTTGGATTTCAGTGTTTTTAATGTCGTTTTTCTCGTAATCGCGCCCCGCTCGTCGCTTGAGGTTTTCGAGTTGATTTGAGTATCGGATTTTTAGTCGAGGGTTTCGAGTGGTGATTTCGGGAATTCAGTTGATTATTTTGTACAGTATTTTATGTTTCCGGGAACGGTTGGTTTCCGTGGAGAAGTACAGTGTTGTGAGCTATGATTTTGATCAGATATATTTTATGACTATTCAGGGGATTGGGATCGTGCTTCGGGCGAGGGATCTTCCGCCGGGCCACGAGATTAGCGCGAGTGCGCGTTTTGCTCACCTGTGAGTGTACATTTCTTTTCACGGATTGACTGCGAGTCTTTTATATACGTTTTTACGAGCTTGAGCATGCAGTATGATCATGATTTTTATGAGCATGTGTTTTACGATTATATATTTGCGAATATGCGTATACGAATATACATACATATATATATATATTATGTTTTATGCATGTACATGGAAAGAATTTATGATTTGGTTTACACAGAGTACAATCTCAGTTATTAGGGTTGTATCGATACACATTGGATTCTCGGCCGATCCCCGAGTACGCTCCGGGGGGGACAGATATCCTGACCCGAGGCCTTTCTGGCTTGAAATCACGTGTGGGTCTGGGATCCCTTGATTCAGACTGTACCAGCGCGAGGGAGTCCATAAGAGACCCCGCGGTATTTATGATGCATGATCTGTACGCGTGAGGAGTTAGAGTCTCCCTCGTGTACCATATGATTATTATGCATTTAGACTCGCATATGTTTTTATAACATATATTATTCGGCGAAAGACATTTATTTTCGTCCACTCACTCTAACGGTTTTCATGTCTTTCCCCTGGGCTTTTCGGTTTCCGTTCCCAGTTTGCAGTTCAGGTTCTGGTGTTTCACGTCGTGGTTGGAGGCTAGTAGTTCGAGCTACCTGTGTTTTCCAGTACGTTTCTTATTTCGCCTACTGATGTATATATTGTATATATTTACACTAGATGTCGCTCTGATACATTCTGATACATGTTTTATATGGTTTTTCCCAGCTATACTATATATTACAGTATGTTTACTATTTATTGATGTTGATATGATATTGAGAAATCCGGATGGGGTTGGTGCCCACGGTTTGGCTTTTGTGGCATAGGATGAAGTGTTATTTTCCGGGTGCAGGTAATGGCAATTCCGCGTTAGTAGCGTTACTCTGCCGAAATTTTTAATGATTTTTGTTGGTTCACGTTTTCAGAAGGGGTTTGATTCCGGTTTAGGCAACTAAATCGCGGTTGGGTCCTTTCAGCTTTCGACAATCACAGTAGAGACCTTTGAATGATCTTGTTTAAGAGCTTTTAAAGATTCATTCTGTAGTCTTAAGAGATTAACTTGTAGAACAATGTAGCAAGACTACAACAAAACTTTATCAATGACAAAGCTTTCTCAATTTTGAAATTTTCACCTTTTATTTTCGCTCCTCCAAGTTGAGAGCCCTTGTTTTTGCAAAGAGACATTCCAAGTTGAGTGCACACATTTTAAGTAACCTGCTATCAACTGGATCCGGAGGACTTTGAATTTTTGAGAAGCTATCTTTGAAACAATGTGTATGTTGCACTGATCACTTCATGATTCTTTGAACCAGCAAAACTGTTTAGTTGTCTTTGAATTGTATGTGGCTTCATAACAGTATGGGAAGACAATGAAAGTGATAAGGCACAGGGGGGGGGGGGTTTGGCTATGGTGGAAGAAAAATGACCTACTGCCTCAATTATTTTCAACTAATGTTCACACATCACAAATTCTTGTAGATGACAGGATATATTAATGCAAGTTCTAGTAATGAAACCCCCAAGCATGCACTCATAAGAAACTACATTTTCATGTGGTAGCTTGTAAGAAAGGCTCAGACAACTCACTAGGCAATAAAGAGACACAGACATGTTCAGTGAAGATTATGAGTACAAACCTATTAAATTTTTACAAACACATAAACTGCATATTTACAGAGTGAAACATCTTACTTACTGTAGAGAGCAAACTCCAATGACATTTCTTAAGAGTTTAAATCGTGCAGTATCTAAGAGTTTTGTAAAAAGATCAGCAAACTGATACTTTGTGGAAACAAAATCCAATTGAAGTAGATATTTCTCGACCAAGTATCTAATAAAGTGATATCTAAGATCAATGTGTTTAGTTCTGGAATGTTGAACATGATTCTTAGAAATCTGAATAACACTTGTGTTATCACAGAAGAGAGTTACTTACCTTAAGGAATACCATATTCTCTCATCATGTTTTTCATCCAAAGTAACTGAGTAGAGCAACAACATATTCAACTTCAGCTGTGGACAATCAAATACAATTTTGCTTTTTGCTGTGCCAGGCAACAAGATTGTTTCCAACAAAGAAACATCTTCCAGAAGTACTGCGTCGATCTTTGACATTTCCTCCCCAGTCAACATCATAACATCCAGCTATTTCCACATCTGTATCAGAAGAATAGAACACTCCACACTATGTAGTGCCATGAACATATCTAATGATTTTTTTAATAACTTTCATATGT
This sequence comes from Geum urbanum, assembly GCA_946800695.1. Lineage (NCBI taxonomy): Eukaryota > Viridiplantae > Streptophyta > Magnoliopsida > Rosales > Rosaceae > Geum > Geum urbanum. Next base: position 7,505,977 of record OX327006.1, read on the forward strand.
GACTCCTTGGGGGCAACTTGAAACTTTGTACACACACTAACACTGTAAGCAATATCTGGCCTACTAGCAGTCAAGTACAGTAACTTCCCAATCATATTTCTATACAGTGTTTGTTCTACTGGTTTTCCAGTAGAATCTTCACACAGTTTAGTTATAGTACTCATATGGTTAATTACAGCCTTGGCTGATGCTAGATCAAATTTCTTAACCTAATTTTCAGCATACTTGGTTTGGGATACAAACATACTTGAGGACATCTGTTTAATTTGAAGACCAAGAAAGTATGTCAACTTACCAAGAGCACTAATTTCAAATTAATTATTCATGACTTCTGTAAACTCCTTCACCATAATGGGACAAGTTGAACCAAAAATAATGTCATCAACATAAATTAGAGCAATCATAACATGCTTACCTTTATTTTTGACAAACAAGGTTCTATCAACAGCTCATCTTACATATCCTTGACTGGCAAGATAGGTGGATAACTTTTCATACCAAGCTCAGGGAGCTTGTTTGAGGCCATATACAGACTTTCTTAGTTTAAAGACATAATCAAGGAATTGAGGATCTGTAATTTAGGTTTTTCCACATACACTTCTTTCTCAAGTTCACCATGTAATGCAGTTTTAACATCCATTTGAAATAACTGAAACTTTAAAAGTGACAAGCAATAGACAACATTAATCTCACAAATTCAAGTCTAGCAACAGGATCAAAAGTTTCACCATAATCTAGCAACAGGACCAAAAGTTTCACTCATCACTTTTGTTTCGAAAGACCCATTTTGTTCCAACAACATTGTATTTTTTAGGTCTAGGACAAAGTGACCAGACAGTGTTCCTAGCAAACTGATTTAGTTCTTCTTGCATAGAATTTACCCAATCATCATCAACAAGAGCTTCTTTAACATTATTAGGTTCAAGCAGAGAGACAAAACAAAAATATGCAATTTTTTTTATGTCAGACTTGTTTTTGAGTGAGAAAACATACCAGTGTTGTGTCTGAGATAACTTCATGATTGAAGACTTTAGCAGCTTGTCTTCTGGTCATGATTCCATCATTTACATCTCCAATGACATCTGATACTGAGTGGTCCTTTTGTACTCGTCTGTATCCTGTTCTGAACACAAGATCATCTCCCAAATTTGAATCATCTGAGTCAAACTCAGCTTGTTCTTGTGTTGCTATTTTGGGAGTTTCAAAATTTAACTAGTCATCATCATCATTTAGCACATACTCCACCTATCTATAAGCTGCATCATGAATGGTCACATTAAAAAATTTCATGACATCTTTTGTTCTCTTATTATACACTCTATATGCTCTATTGTTGAGAGAGTATCCCAAGAAGATACCATGATCACATCTATGAGCAAATTTGTATAGTTTTTTCCTATCTTTATAGATGTAACAAGGACTTCCAAAAATATGAAAGTGACTTAACATAGGTTACTTAGCTTTCCACAGCTCATAAGGTGTTTTGTCATTGTTGGGCCTCAAAATGACACGATTTATGGTATAACAAGCAATGTTGACAACTTCTGCCGACATGTTTGTATTCACTTCAGAGGAATGCAACATTACCATGGCCATGTCTGTAAGAATTATATTCTTTCTCTCTATAATACCATTTTGTTGTGGTGTACTGGGAGAAGAAAATTCATGAAATATGCCAAGCTCATTACGGTAATCAGTGAAGGAATCATTTTTAAATTCAGTTCCATTATCAGATCTAATTCTCACAATTTTTAGATTTGAGGCATGCTTTTCTGTTAGTAATCTAGTGCTTAAGATTTTAAAAGATTCAAAGGTTTCATCCTTGGTTTCCAAAAAATCTACCCTAGTAAATCTAAAAAAATCATCCACAACAACTAGAATGTACTTTTCGTGTCCAAAGCTTGATTTTTGAATTGGTCCAACAAGATCCATGTGTAGCAGCTCCAAAGGTCTCACTGTCATAGTTGAATTTGTCACTTTGTGTGCTTTTTTTGACTTGCTTCCCAATCTTGCATCTAGAGAAAATGTGTTATGTGCTTCCCTTCAGATCAAGCAGTCCTTAATGCACTTTTTATGAGAAAGTTTAATCAGGTCTTGCAGATTAACATGACCAAGTCTCTTATGCCATAAAACCATCAGATCACCTGCTGAAGATTTTAGGCATACCCTGATTATCTGTGGAGTAGCAGACTGTATTTGATAACAATTATCGATCCTCTGATCTTAGACCTTTCATGACAAAACTGTTGTCTTTGTCAAGAACAATGCATCTTTCCTTGTTGAAGCAAACGTCTTCATACTCGTGTGTGAGATGACTAACACTCATGAGATTTGCTGAAAGTCCCTCCACATAATAAACATTGGTCAGATTTGGAATTCTAGGTGCATTGACAGTTCCCTTTCTAAGTATCTGACATGTTTTCCCATCACCAAAAGTGACTCCACAGATATGAATTCTTCATTTAGTGATGCAAACCAGTGTATGTTACCAATTATATGTTTGGAACATCCACTGTCCAGATACCAAATATCTGAATTTTTCTCTTGCAAGAAAGAAAGAGACATTAGATACTTGAGTTTTTCAGCCTGTCCAGCACATTTATCACTAGAAACATCAGAAGATTCACATAGTTCAATCCTGGTTAGAAGACAGTTGATAAGATGTTTTTCCTTCCAATTTGTCTTACTATTTGAGTTTTTCATCAAGCTGGTTCAGCTTATTTAAAAGAATGTTTTGTTCTTTCAACTCCTTTTGTAGTTTAGACACTTGTGAACTTTGATTCATATTTTTCCAATTTTTCTTCTCAGACCGCAAAAGATTACATCTAGGTTTGATGTGACCTAGTTTGCCACAGTGATGACAAGGAGGTATCATTGCAGAGTTTTGATATTCATACCTTAGATGTTTAGTATGGCTTTCTTGAACATTCCTTACCTCTTTGTTTCTTGAGTTTGAAGAGAAACCACTGGTTGATCTTGCAAGAGGAACAACTCTATATAGTCTAGGAACTTGTGGTTTCTCACCACTCACATTTTCTTCTTCTTCTGGTACTTTTTCTTTGACAAAGCCATTCCCGGTTGAATTTTTCTTACCTTTATACCCTAATCCTTTGGAATCATTAATGGCTTTTCCCATTTTGCACAACTCTTTGACTTTCTCAGCACTTGATTCAAACTTCTTGAATCTTTCTTCAGACTTTTAGTTGTTCCTGTAAGGATTCTACCTGCAAATTCAAAGATATAATCAAAGTAGAGTGAACTTTTACCTCTATCTCCAAGAACTGGTTTCTGCTGATTAACTTAGCTTTGTCCATAACACAGTTTGGACACTTCTCACTAAGAGGGTTACTTTGTTGTTTCTCATTTGCCAAAGTTTTAACTTTCTGCACAGCTTCCAACAATTCTTGCTCAATTTCTTCCTTTTGATATCTGATCATGCTTAGGTCTTCTTCCAGCTCCTTGTTCTTTTTGAGCATCACATTTGAGGCCTTGATTATCTGCTTATACTTGACATCTATTTCATCATCAGATTTAGGTTCCTCAACTTTAGACTCTTCAGGATCAATTGTGGATACAAGAGCTACATTTTGTGTTTCTTTTTCAACTTCCTCCCCATCTTCATCATCACTCCATGTAGTTAAATTCAAGGCATTTTGATTTCTGGAAGCATACTTAGAATTTCTATAGTCAACAACGATGTGGCGAATGCCAGTATATTCATAACATTTAGGTTTATCATTTTTCTTAAAAGAAGAACCTTTGAAAATCTTTTTGAGTTCCTTTGAAAGTAAAGCAAGATCATCAGAATCAATAACAGACTTTTTCTTATTTGTCTTCTCATTTTCAACAGAAGAAAAAACAGTGTTTTTGGCTTTCTTAAGACCTAGATCATGCTCCATTTCATAGGTGATAGATTTCCAACAAGTTTATCCGAGGAATAGGTTTGAAGGTTATGAAATGCCTCAATGGCAGTTTTCTTGGCATAATAAGGGTTAGTAAGGACTATGAATTTTTTTCACTACCTTATCTTCCTCAATGGTTTCACCTAACCCTCTACACTGACATATTATCCCTACAACTCTAGCATGAAAGTCATCAATAGACTCATCATCTTTCATCTCCAGTCCCTCAAACTCACTAGTCAGTCTTTGTATTTTTTGAGCCCTGACTTTGGAGTTTCCCTCATAGGTAATACAGAGGTGATCCCATGACTCCTTGGAGGTAATGCAATGATTTATTCTACCTCTCTGTCTCTTCGAAAGAGCAGTAAAAAGACAACAACGAGCCCTACAATCTAGCTGTAATTGCAGGTAATCATCCTCATACCAATCTTTTTCAGGTTTAAGAAGAATAGTAGAGGAAATCTGATTTCCTTTTTCATCCTTCTTCACATCAGTGACAGTAGGTTGAGTGTACCCTCTCCTAAGTACTCTCCACATCTTAGGCTCCTGACCTATCATTAAGGCTTGCATCATTCCTTTTCAGACACTAAACTCCTCACATCCTCCATTAAAGCAAGGTGGAACATTCAGTGATGTAGCACATCTCTCTCTATCCCCATCCATTCTACCCAAAACCAACCTAAACAAAGTTTTAGACCTGCTCTGATGCCAATTGAAAATACTCAATGAATCTAATCGTGTAGACAAAACAAACACAGTACACACAATGTATTTACGCAGTAAAATCCTTTCGGGAAAATAACTGCGGGATCCTTCAAAAGATGCCTCAAAATCCACTAAGATTCAATCAAGTACAAAATCAAGGTCATACAGGGAATTGATAATATAAATCTATTCCTAACAACCTTTTATACAGTAGCCTTGAATCTTCCAGCGAAGTAGAACACAAGAACTCCTTTCCTGTTTGAACTAGGAGAACTCCTTTCTCAAAGTTCAAAGTCTGCAACTGCCTTGGATGAATGATCTCAACTCACAATAATTTTTCAAATTCATATGCACACTTAGATACTTAAACAAGGAACAGAGCCTAAGTCTATGCTTCACGGAGATCCCCTACTAGAATAACACATCTACTTATATACTCTATTGATATTTGATCACGTCAAGAATCAATTCCAATCAATCAATTATAAGTAGATATCTCATGATAACTCTTATTCGGTTCTAAGCAATCTCTCACATAAAGTTCAGTTTATCAAATAGAGTAACTAACTGTAATCAGATCAAACAATGATATTACAGTCCTAACATAACTCTACTTTCTAAACTTAGTACATCAGAAATTAAACATTTAATTCACATGTATCAATTAACACATTCAACTTAAACAAGCATGATCTTACCAACATAAGAGGAAATCATCATCTAAGTCAGTTGTTCCACTTAGCTGACATGCCTTTTGAATGAGCAGCCAAAAACTAGTACTTACAGTCGTTTGGGTGCGAGAGGTTCTCAAGTTCAAACTTGATCAATGATCCTGGAGAAGTGCCAATTCTTGTTCAATTTGTAATTTTTTGTATAATGAAGAAGATAAGTTGTCAAATTGAGAAGGCCAAATATCACAAATGATCACTCAAGTTTGGTTGATTCTAAACTTATATTTTATCACTGAAGTTTCAAAAATATAACTTTGGACTGAACTATGACACTGACATTCAAATTGGTTACTGAACTTTGACAATAGCTTTCAAATTGGTCACTATTATATTTCTAGATGTTAAATCCAAATTAAAGCTGTTCATTATCAAGGGTATTTGGTCACTGAACTAATTGTTTATTTTTCCCCTACAAATTTCTTAAAGCCACACTACAAAATCAGGCACTATAACTGATGACCTAAAGTCGTCGGCTATAACAAGACCAATCATCGACAATAGTCATAGCTGACGATCGGCCATCGGCTATACCGTCGACGGGAAAAGGCCATCGGAAAAACTATCGTCGACGACCTTACGGTGAGTCATCGGTTATAGTCAAGACTATAATCTACGACATGAAGTTGTCGGCTATAGTCAGACTATAGCCGACGACCTGTCAACAACCGGTGTTGACCGAGGGAGACTATAGCCGATGACCAGGACACCAAGTCGTCAACTATAGTATTTACCTTAGCCGATGACTTTGAAATTGTGTCGTCGGCTATAGTAGAAAGTTTCCGAGAAAAAAAAATATTCAAAAATGTACAATTCTAATCCCCGAACCTACAATTGCATAATATTATTGATCGTAATTGCAAAACACATTACAAATTCACGCATATTACACACCTATACTATGGGTGATCCAAATTGATGTTATTGAAAACATCAGCGTTAATATAAGGTCTTCGGGATCCTCATGCGGTCGCGCGGCAGGAAAAGGGAGCACAGGTAGAGCCAGGACAGGGAATCCAGATGACTGGAGTTGTGTAGTCCAATCCTGAAACAAGGAAGCCATCGTAGACTGCTTGGCTAATCTCGCCCACTCCATCTCCTTCACCCACCTTCGAGTCTCTTCCAGCTCCCTCTAATGCTCTGTTGCCTGCCTCTGGTACTCTGCCGTTACCCTCTGGAGTTGTTCCTGTAGATAAGAAGACCTTAAACTTACCAACCTGCGTGAGAATCCGGGAGTGTCTTCAAGACGTCGTCCCTCTTCTGTGCCATACCCCTGCAGTAGTAACCGCTTCCCCGTGGTGGGAAAACTTCACACATGATCCTCGCCGCTACAAGCGGGTCAGATTGATCAATCTAAGAGATGGCCTGGGGGAGGTCAGTATCCTGGGTCTCAGGCCATTGCTCTCTCACGATCTGAGTCAACACCTCCAGAGTCACCTCTTGCACTCTCGCCTAATTGACAAGGAAAAAAAATAAATTAGACCAGTAAACATACGTAAAAAAATTTAGAGATATATAAGCAAATATGTTAATTAAGTTATAAGGACATAAGACTTATAATATCTTCGGGGCACTGAGGATACGCTTTCTGTAACGTATACTCCAAAGGGGGACTTCAGGGTGTTAGGTGGCCTCCTCCATCCAACCCGTAAAGGATCTCGAACATGCATGATGGTTCTTCGTGTTTTTTCCCCGGTTCGCCGCGTTTATTGCTGAAATAGCCTTCTTGGATGAACATATGTGAAAAAAAATTAATTAGGAAACTATTTTCTCCAAATACGATATAAGTAAGCACACACGGAGTGTTGCATACCTCAAAATTTGGGGCGTTGATGTGGACTACGAGTCACTGCCACTCGTACTCCCTATACATAAACTCCATAGGGGTACCCCCACGGAGGTTGCCGTGCTTCTTCCAGTGCCGTTTGAGCTCACTCTTCCACTCATTGTACATATATATGGGAGTTATATGTTATAAATTGACAATACATGATTAACAAAATGTCTAAAATTTAACTCTATATCTCATCACCTTCTTCCTTGCACGTCAATTGCCCACGTGCATTTGAGCTCCTCCGGCACAATAAACCACATATGCAATGTATATATTAATAAATATATAAATGGTAGACACACATAATAAATATATAAAGGATAATTATATATAATTAATATATAATTAACTTACCGACAACGCATTGTTCACACAGTCCTTCACACATTGTGGCACGGATGACCACTCTCCTCATAGAATCGGCACTTTGTCCCGTATTATACTCCCTACCATGCCGACGTACTTCCGCGTATTCTTTCCCACTATCACATCTCCATTCGAATTGATCCGTATAACGACTTTCTCATTGTCCTTTACCACCTTGTCAAGTAGCTTGCCGCTGACCGTGCTTCTAGTTGTCTTTTTTGCATTGCCTCCAACGTCGGTGTCGGCTAACGGAAGGGAAAAAAAATTCAACATTACCACTTAAGCGATATATGCGCTAATATTAATGAGTTTCAAATTAAATACTAAGTTTGATAATATTTACCTGATTCAGACGTCGATGTATTTGATACCTTCACACTATACAGAGATGTATCAAACGACACATAGAAGTACGCCTCTTCCAGGGTAGTGTAACCAATCTATCCTGGAATGGGCACTCATCGATCATCGAGCACAGGTATGGATGGTATCGTATGGAGCATGAAGAGGTGCGACGGTAGACCACCACGTGTCCCCATAGAGGATCTATGTGAAGGACCTGCATTAGAGACCGACGGTTGCGGTGAAGGAGTAGGCATCGTTGGCCGGGAGATGGGAGGTATACGGACACCTGAATGTACGGGACCCGTAAAGGCGGCCGGCTGCGGCGAGGGAGTGGCGCCTTCGTTGAAGAGCGGCCTCGTGCAGGCAAGTCGGCGGGCCCCTACATCTTGTTTCGTCTGCTGAAGCAGTTGAAGGTGTCGAGAGGTCCTCCGACCGCTGAGGTAGACGAGGAATTATCGCCCTAGATCCGGTTCCTTTGTTAGAGCCCGTCAAACTCTTCCAAATTAACCAATTCATGATCCCTAATTATTTAAACCCTAATTAAATTAAACCATACATAAATCACAAAATTCATACATAAATCGCAAAATTCACAAAATTCACACATAAAGCACAAAATGCACACCACAAATTTATACATAAATCACAAAATTCACAAATTCGTACATAAATAAAAAAATTCACAAAATTCATACATAAATCACATATTTCATATAATCACATAAAATTCACATAATATTCCCTCAAAATCACATAATATTCATACATAAATCACATATTCCATATATCAGAAATTTCATAAAATTCACGAATTCAATTAACCCAATCACAAATTCCATACACAAATTCAATAACCCAATCACAAATTCCATACACAAATTCAATTAACCCAATCTAATAACCTAATCACAAAATCCATAACCCATAATTAAAACTCATACACATTCAGATAATCCAACATATATCAAACTAAAATCCCTAAATAAAGCTAAAACCCTAAACACATGCACCATTACCCCAGAATTTTGTGTTCTCTGTTTGTCGTCTCTATGTTGACATATAAATTGCACACCATTGACCTTACACATCGGATACACTCTTGAAGTTATCAGTTTCATCGCCAAAAGCCTCAATTCGTGTGACCAGTGTGGGTCACCATCACATTGTACATGGTTCATCTGAAGATAAAAACAGCAACCATTAACTCATAATCTTCACATTGATTTATGAATATATAGAAGTAAATCAATTTGAAACATGTACCCAGCCGCCAAAATAGTTTGTAAACTCCATATTGTGGTACTCAAGATCACCGGCAACCGCAGGACAGTTTAGATGGATGTTTTTTCAGTATTGAACTTCTGGAGAATTTATCAATACCCACCAGTGGGAAATGATTAGCTCATATAGTTCCAAAGTGTACAACTTTGGCAACTGTCCATATACTTCAACTTCATTCGATATGATAGAAATATTGAACTGGGGTTCATCTACCGGCATATGTTGTGGAGGGTCCTCCAACACTCTCAATTACATTTTGGTGTACGTTACGCACTCATGCGCAAGATATGCTTAAGCTATACACCATTCAGGAGCGAATTTATTAGCCACATAATCTTTGTAGTTCCCCAGTTATCTATCAAATTGTAAAGTGAATGTGAGGATTATAGAAATACATAATTATATAAAAAAATTATGCCAATTTATCAGATGTTGAATCCTACATACCTTTCCATGGGATACATCCAAGTGTAGTGTATTGGACCAGTAAGCAGCAATTGTTCGGGAAGATGGATCATCAGGTGAGGCATAATGTCAAAAAAATTTGGGGGAAATATCCTCTCAAATTTGCACATGATAAAAATGATATCATGTTGCATTTCCCTCAAGTCTGATTTTTTCACTTCTCTAGTGCATAACTTCTGAAAGAATCTTGACAACGCTACTAATGGCTCTACCACCTGACGGGGCAGGTATGATCGAATGAAAACAGGGGAGAGACGTTGAAACAGTATATGACAGTCATGACTCTTTAATCCGTACATCTTATTGTCCTGGAAGTTAACACACCGGCCTATATTATCTGCATAGCCTGAAGGATACCTAACATTTCCCATCCACCTAAAAATTTCATTCGTCCAGTCAGGCTTGACAGTGTAAGGAGCTTGAAGCATTTTTTTTCTTCTCTTCTCTCAACCACAAATATTTTCGTATACCCATTATTTTCATATCAATGCGTGCCTTAGGGTCATCTTTAGTTTTTCCCTCTCAATTCAGCACTGTGCCCACCATACTTTCGCAGATATTCTTCTTAATGTGCATGACATCTAGGTAGTACCTGATGGACAACTTGAACCAGTACGAAAGTTCCCAAAATATGTTTTTGTGCATCCAGAATTTATACTGGTCGGGTATGGGAGGTATTACTGCCGCTACATTAGGATGATTGTTGAGCTGCCCAAAATCGTATTCATTCAGCACTTCCAAAATTTTATCCCCCGCCCATCTTCTAGGTTGCACATCTGTATCTGCAGTCCAATCAAATGCCTTCTTATCCTCTTGAAATGGGTGATCATGTGGAAGCTAATAGCGGTGTCGCATCTGGACAATCTTCCTGCAATGAGGGCTGCCGCAATCAACAGTCATGCACTCTAGAGAAGCCCTGTATCCCTTGGTAACGTTGTCCGACAACATCCCGCGGGCAAAAAAATTACTCATGGTGCCAACAAGCATGGCATGCATCTGGAACATATCGTTTTTGTACTTGTCATAAGTAGGATGACCAATGTTACTTAGGTACTAGCTCCTCAATCAAGGGTCTCATATACACATCGAGACACTTTCCTGGAAAATTTAGCCCTGGAATTAACATAGTCAGCATATTGTATTCATTCTTCATGCACATCTATGGAGGAAGGTTGTATGGTACCAAAATAACTGGTCATATACTGTATTGAAGACTCATGTTGCCAAAAGGGTTGAATCCGTCAGATGAGAGCCCGAACCAAACATTTCGGACCTCTGATGCAAAATAAGAAAACTCCTTAACCATGTGCTTCCAAGCCTCTCCGTTAGCAGGATGTATGAGGGTATCATCGTCAGACAAATCTCTCTCCGCGTGCCATCTCATAGCTTTGGCCGTGTGTGCAGACATAAAAAACCGTTCCAGCCTATAAATCAACAGGAAATACCGAAGTACCTTTACACCTTTCTTATTCCCTGCAGGAGTCAACTTATACATATCGGTGTGACATACCGGACATGCATCAAGGTTTTCAAGATCATTCCCTTCAGCATCTTCACCCCAGAAGGCAATTATATTAGCATGCATGAATTTTGATGTAGGTAAGACCAAGATGTTTAAGGATATGTCGCACCTTACGATGAGTGGTAGGCAGACGATAACCAAGGGCAGCGCTGAAGCTATCAACTCCAGATAAGCATTAATAGCCTTGACACTCAATTTGTTCTCCACTTTGATCTTCATTATTCCCATGACCATTTCAAGAACAACATTGTTACACCTGTTATACAATGGGGTCTGTTGGAAGGCAATCGACTTGTTATACTTGTCAATACCGGCAGTGTTGACAACTCTGGGTAATTGTTGGACTGGCTCAATAAAAGGGAAGCCCTCAACGTTGGCAGGGATATCTTGTACTTGAGCATATACACCACTCTCATAAGGAAACACATCGTTGAGCAACCTCGTTGTTGGATCATTGGATGTACTGGCCCTCTCAGTACAAGATATCTTGTACAAGATATCCCTTATGATCAACAATGATCATGTTGACCCACTGATGATGTTTCACAGTGATAAATCTAACATGTGTACTTATCCCAAGACCCGTTTTTCTTCAGGTGCTCTCATATTATATCAATGAAAAAACGATACAAATCGATGTGACACTGACATTGCGTACACGGGCAATAATGAATAATTGTATTCCCGTTAGCATTTCACTTCACATATTCCACAAAATTCCACATTTCAACCCTATATCTTCGATCCCATTTTGAAAGGAAAATTCAACTCTTGTCCATCCTCAAAATTCCTACTGTATATACATAAATTAATATATACATGCACTAATTAAAAATTCAACATTATATCTATAAATCTCTTTAACCTACAAATTAATTATATTAATTCTTCTATTCTTAATTACAGATTAACACACACACACACACACACACATATATATATATATATCAATAATTAACATATTTATATACATAATTTCATTGAATTCAACTCAAAATCAACTCAACTCAACTTATACACAACAATTAACTCAAAATCTTCACATTCATTCATATCTATATATATAATCAACATTAATTAACTCTAAATCAACAATATTAACACACATATATACATACATACCTATATGTATAGTAGGAGAGTATCACAAACTCTTTTTGGACAGCTTTCAACGACACCCACGATTTAAGAGCGTTTTGAAATTTTTTGGGCGATTTTTTTTCAAATGGTCGAGCTGCTGTCTAGATATGTATAAAAAGAACTATAGCCGACGACTTAATTAAAATCATTGACTATAGTATAGTCAAACCATACCCGACGAGTTATAAAGTCGTTGGGCATAGTTGCACCACCATAGCCGACGACTTAGAGAGTGGCTATAGTATCATAGCCGACGACTATCACCGTCGTCGGGTATAATTTTGACTATACCCGACGACTTAATTTTGTTGTTGGCTAAAGTTCCATATAACCGACGACTTGAAAAGTCGTCAGCCTGTTTTTTCAAAAGTCGTCGGCTATAGTACTTATTCTGGTAGTGTCACTCAAAGCCTCACAAAGGTATCATGGAGAAAAAAATGTCAAAATACATTGTTTGCTTAAAATATCTTTAATTATTAACGAAATTAGCTTCGATTTAACATTTGAAATGGAACAATGACCAATTTGATCAACTGTCATAATTGAGTGGTCAATTTGAATGTTAGTGTCAAAGTTTAGTGACTAAAATTATATTTTTAAAACTTCAATAACTAAAATTTAAAAACAACTGAATTTGAATGAATATTTGTGATTTGTGATTGTCTATTAACAATCGGTTGTGTTCGAGATTTTCCTATATAAAATGATCCCTCTTTGGAGATTGTAAGATTGGAATCTAGCTTATTTCCGTTTACAATACTCTTTGTTAGACTATAAAATAAGAGTTAGGTTCAGATAACAACAAAACCAGAATCTGATGACCGGAGAAGACAAAAGGATTTTACAAATCTGTAGTGATATCAGGTCTCGGTGTGGTGGTTGAGGAATGTTGAGTCATCTGATGTATCATGTATCCATCCGACTGCGAATGAATGAGAATTGTTACTAGCTACATGTTCTGAATATTATACCTGCTCTGCCACATGGTCTGTTCACGCTGGCAATGTCATCTCCTAGTTTACATTGGAAACGCCAGCTACCTGTGGTTAAGCACCAACGTTCTTCAAGTTTGTTTCTTCACTGTCAAAAACTTGTCATTTTTCATCCGAAGCTACATTGTTCTGGCAAGCAGACTTTGTCTAACTCTGGTCCTATACTAGAGATTGGTCTTGTATACACACCAAGGTAATGAGATCAAGCATAAAACAAGAAAAGGGCACAGATATCACTAACCCAAAAACTTATTATCTCCATCAGCTGCTTTCTCAAAATATGAATGAATGAATTATAAGCCATTTATTTACACCTGTATTGTTGTGTTTACTAAAGTATTTTTCAGGGCCATCTAAGAATGCTAAAGCCCCAAACTAACAAAACTAAAAGGACAAAAATCATAGACTAGGGGATTCCCCCAGGTAGACCACTTAGCATGTTCAAATCTTCCACAGCCTGAAGTATATCCTTTTTCTCCTTCTTCCATTTCTGAAGGAGATTACTATCAGCAGGCGGGAGACTGCATGGTGGGTTAGGAGAAGGTTCAGCCCTCGTTTTTTCAAAAAATTGCTTTTGTTTGTCGTCTTCAGCAAGGCAAAGGAGGGATTCTGTACATACTTCGGAATTGGGCGGAGGAACTGACTTGAAGTCTAGCAACTTGGAATATTCCGTGACGAGGTGAAACATGTAGTCGTATACTCGACCCATGTTTAGCCTTTCCATAAATTCCTACCTTCTTCTTGCTATTGCCTGAGCCTGTTTAATCAGTTTTAATAAGAGGAATATATCATGGTCTTTCAGAAATGGACTAGACCAATGGAATATGCATGTTCTTAACAAGTGAAGCTTACTTCAGCTTGGTGTCCATGAGCCCAGTCGACAGCAGATCTTATGGAAGTGCATATTGCATTAGCAGAAATAGGCCAATAATTGACCTTGGGAGCTAGACCACGGCTGAAGAAATCCTCATATTGCGGGGTTATTACTAATGCAAGAGAACCACATGATACGATATATTTTAAGCTTACAGACCAAGCATAGCCTTCAGCATATATCTTATTCCTACATGAGCAACGAAGGAAAAAACAGTGAGCTGCAGAATTAGTGCTCAAACTGCAATTAGTCAATCATAGATCAAGAGAATACAATTATGCAGTGTATGCATAACAATTATTCGTCTATCAGGAATATAGAGGCAACAATTTCATGGATAGCTGCAGTAACAAAGGTTCAGATGTCGTGTTAGACAAAAGAACATCTGTAGTAGAGTGTGTCACAACTCATTTATGCTGGAAGTTCAAATCAATGAATAGTCAATACAGAAAACATGACGAATAGGCAAAGTAAGAGATCTGTAAATATTAAACCACAGAATCAACAGATGGACAAAGTGACGATGTCTTAAGATACTAAAAGAATAACTAACAAGCTTCATCTTCTTAGTTTGCACTGCTTAGATCATATATCAACCATATATAATCCTTAACCAATGAGAAGACATTACATTCAGAAGCTGTACTTACCGATATTTGCACTGCTTAGATAGTTTAGACTGCTCGTAACCAGCTTTTGCTTCCTCCTCCCAGTTCTATTACATAAAATTTAAGACATAACATCAGTTCTCGAATCAAGGCACACTATCAGTTCACACAAATCATTTTAAAAGAAACTAACATAGATATTTCAATTTCAACCCAACCCAACCTGACGCAATATCTGCGCTCTATACATCTTGGAATCGTTACAGTTGAGCAACTCTGTCCGAATAGGTGAGCCAACATCCGGATTTCCTTTCCAGTAGGCCAAAAGCTCCTTCTTTCTCCAACTTGTCTCATGACCTCCCCTTTTGATTTCCTCAAACTGCTCATTCCACGGCTGCACATTTACCTCTGGCCTATGCATAATCACAAGCTATATTGACAATCACCAGAAATACAAAAAATCATAACCACGCAAGCAAGCAAGCGTACAATGCATACAATTATACAAAAAACTATTTTGGAAAACTTACCATCCCCAAAAGGACCAATCCGGAAATGGGATATCAAAATGGTCATCATTAGTACAGTAGCGGAAGAGCGGCAGAGGCATGTCGGCATGCTCAGTGCGGTTGATGGTAGGCTTGTCCATACAATCAAACATGAAATCGACATCTGGGACCTGACCAGGGCACCTCTTGAGAAGCTGAAGCAATCCCCAAATGGTGAACATGGCTCGGCTCTGCACACACGCGTAGTACAAATCCACGTACAGCTTCCCTTGCGATATCACCACTCGAAACGCAGCGTATCGCTTCGCCTCCTCTAAATGGGCGGGGCTGATCTTGGTCTTGGCCCACGGCTCCAGATCCCGGTGAATATACCGGAAAAACTCCGGACATTGCGGCGGCTTCTCGACTGCCGAGCGGTGCTCTGTTTCGTTGGTGGTCTTGGCAGCGGCGTAGCGGCAGGCGAGGACGGAGCATTGGAGGAGCTCGTATGCCCGGGTGGGGAGGGTCTCGCGGTCGAAGGCTTTTTGCGGGAAGAGATGCCACGGTGTCGGCTGTAGGTTGTGTCCGGCGACTGTCTTCGTCTGGCTGGCGAAGTCGTGAACCTGTGCGAGGGAAATGCCTCAGAGAAATCAGAATGGAGTAGAAAAACGACGAGGCGAACTTACCCGGTAGACGATGAAGAGGAGGGAGATGGAGGACAAGGCGAGGACGGAGGGGAGGATGTAAGTAGGAGAGCGAACGACGGAGGCTCGCGTTATCATGATGGCGATGGCGACCTGTTTAGTTGTTGCATTTGCTTCCTTTGATTTGGTCTTAGGGTGAATTTTGTTGTTACTGACCACGGTAATTTTGGAGCTTCTGACAAGACCGAGTGCACGCCACGTGATTGGATTCCAGTTATCTGGGACATTGGGGTCCCCTAGGAGACCTTTCTATATTGGGGAATGATTTCATTCTCCACAGAATATTTTACCTCAAAAGTAGAAAAGTGAAAACAAGAAATTACACTTTTTCTTTGCAGATGTACAAAAGTAGAAAAAGATTTAGTATCAAAATAACAATTTCTGGCATACAACACCAACACCAGGTGTTTTTTTTATTATTAAACTAACACCAGTTTCAAGTAACCAAAAAAATAACAATTGCTGGCAGCTGGATGTTAATGTCTAAGTCTTTTAATGAGATCTTGATGCATGATGGTTTATCTAATTCTATTCCAAGCTAGATGCGTGTGGGGGGGGGGGGGGGGGGGGGACTCAAATAATGATGAGATTGTGAGGATTTGGTACATTCTTGATAGTGTTACCGAGAGCAATTCTAAGAACTTTTCATATTTGAGTTTTTTACTATTTTAAAGAATATTTTGATTGCTTTACTTTAACAGATTTTTCGGACACTTTCTTTATTTTAGAGAATTTGATGAGAGAGAAAATAATATTTACTATATTTACAACATTCTCTATATTTTTTCGAAAAATCTGCAAAATAGGAATCAGTTAGAGTTGAAACATAAAATACATCATAAATTACTAGCCTTCCTGCACGCGCAGACGCGCGTGCGGAAGTGCGTCGCGCTTGCGCGTGCGAATTGTCGTATTTTTTATTTTAAAGTATGAAAGTATATAACGCACGTATAGAACTACATCGTGCTAGCGCGCGCGAAATTGCGTCACACTCATGTGTGGGAATTGTCATTTCACTTATTAAAAGGGTGGACTTTTTATGCAAGAAGGCTAATACTATTTTACGCAATAAATAATTCAAACATTGCTAATTCTTTGTTACCAAAATCTGTATTTAAATAACTACTTGTATATAAAATGAAACCAAATACATACAAAGAGAATCCATTAAAAGGATTAAACAAAGTCGAGAAATCCAATGTCATGGGGATATCTCACATAAACACTATGGTAGCATGCACCTTGATCTATTTTAGTTGTTTCCATTAGAAGAAGATCGAAGCGATTGGAGTGCAATATCTATAGACAAATAGAGAACAAAAGAAAATTATTTAGACAATGAAATAGATAAAGATTACCACAAAATATGTAACTATTTATAGATATTTATGGATGAAGTACCTAAGAAGATGCATCATTACTTGTGTCTGAATGAAGAAGCACCTCTTTAAATACTACATTTCTGGTATATACTCCATCTTGGCCAGTTAATGAGCCATTTTTTACCAGTATCTTTGTAGTTGATCTCGAAACTCCTCTAGACAATGCGACATACAATTGATCATGGCTGAAAACATGATCTGGAAGGTAAACACCTACGTGGGGAATAGTTTGACCTTGAGCCTTGTTTATGGTGAGAGAGAAGCTCAGTTTCACTGGAAATTGCTTTCTTGTGAGTACAAATGGTAGGCGAACATTTTCTGCAGGTTTCAACGGAATTC
The DNA here is from genome assembly GCA_946800695.1 of Geum urbanum. Taxonomy (NCBI): domain Eukaryota; kingdom Viridiplantae; phylum Streptophyta; class Magnoliopsida; order Rosales; family Rosaceae; genus Geum; species Geum urbanum. The sequence continues at coordinate 7,523,652 of OX327006.1, forward strand.
GAGGTAGAAATACTCTATTTCCGGCAAACTGTCCACTAATAATTTCAGCATCTATTAAGTTATAGTATGAACCGCAACATAATAATCTCGTACCATTACATAGACCCAAGTTTGGGTCAATGTTTCTCAGAAGCATGATAGGAGCACATATTTTCAAAGTTAACTTGTGTGGCGGGAGACCTCCTACAGTTATTGTGTTTAAGAATTCTGGTTGGTACAAATTTTTGGTATCATCTTCCACATAGTCAAAGGAAAACAAAGTGATTGGCTCTCCTGGAAACATATTGACTATCTTTTCATTCAACATGTCAACATCGTCATTAATAGGAGTAATAAGTGCTCGCTCCACCATGTATCTTGCATCATTTACATGATCTCCCAGGTTGGGAAAGACTTCGTCAATGATTTCGGTAATTGATTGCTCTCCTTGCCACGGTACTACCATGGATCTTGGTAACTTTATCATTTCGTTTTGCATGACATGTTCATTTCCTTCTCCAACCCGAAGTAAAAACTCCGAAAATTGTGGATCATTTATGGATCTCATATTTTGTCGCAACCTTAAAATCTTGGTTTGTGGCCAGAATGATGATTTTACAATAGATGCTTCAATGAGTTCGGACCTTGTACCTTTTGGAATAACAGGAAGCACTTGACGGAAATCTCCTCCGAAAATCATGATCTTTCCCCCGAACGATAACCCAACATCTGTTATGTCTCGCAAAAGTCGATCAACTGCTTCAAAGGCATGTCTATGAGTCATAGGCGCCTCATCCCAAATGATTGCAGTCGCATTTCTCATCAATTCGGCGGGATCAGATTGTTTACTGAGTAAACATGAGGATGAAGCATCTACGCTAACTGGTATCTTGAATCTTGAGTGAGCTGTTCTTCCACCGGGCAATACAGTTGAAGCTATTCCAGATGATGCCGTTGCTAAAACAATGCGATTCATTCTTCGTAAGTTAGCTAGCAACGCACGGTATAAGTATGTTTTCCCAGTTCCACCAGGACCATCAACAAAAAATAGAGCACTATCTTGTCTCTCCACAACATTCATTATGGTGTTAAATGCAACTCTTTGGTCATCATTAAGTTGGTCTATTGCATCCATGTCTTCTTGACAAACTTGTATAGAAAGCTCATCTTGAATACATCTCAGCATGTCTGAATTTTCATCCACTTGACTTGATCTTTTTGGAAGATCAAAATCTCTAATATCCTTATTAAATTGTTCCAACATTCTGTTTAAATCTCGTAGAAGCTTATTTTTACAAACAGAATCACTGGATGGAGGATAATCTTCAACCATGAAATGGTAAAATTCATCCCACAATCCTCGAATACCAGTTGGTTCACAGTAAACTAAGATTGTAGCGAACAATCTTCTTAAAGCAGATGGCATCCTGATTGTGGAGGCCTCTAACAAACAGTCTCGAACACTGTTATCATTCTCTAACAAACCTGCTTTCTCAGCTGCTTGCTTAAAAGTTGGTTGCAAAATACCTTGCACAGTGAGCAAATGACGAAATGATCTTGGTCCTCTTACATGATTAAGAAGAACACGTAGATAAAACTTTTCAGCATCAAAGGGTGAAACACTGTAAATTCGGCCAATAACCTTCACATTGCTTCTTCGTTTTGCCCAGCATTTTCTGCGGCCATCCCACCTATATTTTTCCGGAATTTCTCGATACAAATATTCTCTTGCTTCATTATCCCTTTGATTTAGAGTGAAGAATTCAGTAAGCATTGTCTTTTGTGCATCAACATCAGCCAAAATGTCTTCTATATTTTCATATGCATTGAATGTTACTTGTTGCATATTGGGAATATGTATTTGCAAACGTTCTACTGTTGGATACTGACGGTTCAATCCAAATTTAAATATCCTCCATAAGGCCTCAGGTGCACAGACCCACCTAGCATCAACAAATTGTTTGATTTCATCATGATTCGGATCTTCCTGAAGCTCTAGTGCCACTTTATCTGGACCTTTGTAGATATATTTATATAAGTATTTGACACTTTTTATGCTCCCGCAAATTTCAACATTAATGTGACAATTGTACCGTAGTAACAACCACGGGTTGTAAGGAACTACCCAACTGTTATCCACCATAACATCTCTTCGCCTTTGCAAGGGTACTGATAATCTGTTTGCTCGTCTTCGATATATTGGATATGCTTCATTCCCTTGGACGGTGAAATTTGCAAAAGGTTTCGGGTATCCTTTTGTACAACGTCCATTTTTCATACAGGAAAGGTTTCGATTAAATCTTCCACACGGACCATGAATCATATGTGTACAGACTGCATCGTAAAGTTGAGGCTCTGCATCCATATTTGGTAGTTCTGCTCTAACTATGTGGTCATATTCATCTGCAGTGTAAAGCTTATCACTTTCTTCTAGCATGACCAACATATGAACATGTGGAAGACCACGTTTCTGAAATTCAACGACAAAAGCATGACCAACAACTCTTCCCAAGACTCCCTTTTTGATGATATCTTCTTTCAAATGCTCAAGCTTAGCATGAAACACCCTTGTGACTATATCAGGACGATCTTGAGCAGTTTGTCCAGGGAGGAGTTCTTTTTTTACTTCTTCCCAATTAGGATTACATGTCATGGTAATAAAAAGATCTGGTCTACCATATTTTTGAACCAAAGCCATAGCATCTTGATACCGTTGATACATATCACGCGGGCTTCCAATAAATGATGAGGGAAGAATGGTTCTAATTCCAACGTTTCCTGATAATGAATTATTTTTGAATTGACATAAATATTCAAATACAACATGCTTACACATAAATAGGACTTTAGAAATAAGAGAAAAGATTATAAGTACCTGCATTGTTTTCCCCTGCATGTAAAGAGTCTTGTAGTCCTTGACGAAATTCTTTTCTGAATTTTTCTTGCTCAAGCCTGATATATCTTAGTCTTTGTGACTCAATATTTACATAGTTATCTACAACGTATTGTTGGAAGAGGCGTCCACCTCGATGTAGAGGATTTGCATGACCTTCACGTATCTACAAAAATTAGTTAATTAATGTCTAATTTTATAAAAGTATAATTTATGTGTTAAAAAATATGAAAAAGAAACACCAACCTGTAACATATATGAGTAATAGTCACAACATGACATATCCTCATTATTATTGTCTTTAGTATTGATGTCCCATCCATATGTTCCATAAGGCAATAATAACGGATATTGCATGGGGTCATAGAATCCGACTGAATCCTGGATGTTTTGAAGTCGCCCAGCAATTGTTTGAATAACGAAATCTCTTCCACTTGGATTCACATTGTCTCCCCCTACTATAATAGCAGCAACTTGTGATGCTGATGGTAAAATATATTGTCGACGGTCAGAAGGCTGCTCTCTTATGATTAGCCTGCAATTGAGCAAATCTTGTCGTTGTCCGAGACTTCTAAATGTATGAACAAATGGATTGTATTGATCCAAAATATGTTGTATCCGGTTCACAATTCCCCTATCCAAAACAGTACTCTCAGACAATCTATTTTCAATTTCATGCTCGGTGTCGTATATATAAGCTTGTAAATAACGTGGTCGTCTCCCATCATTAGGTAGAAGTCCTCCAATTTTATGATATATAGAACCTTGTGCACGAAATGTGTATTGGGCTCGGACATTTATTCTTTCATCAACGTGTACACCCATTGAAGTGAACGCAAACACATTATTGTAGGCTCGAATATTTTGTCTGAACTTTTTTCCCTCGTCTGTTTGGTCCGAAAATAGTTCAGCCATTTGTGGGAGAGAAGGAAGTAAGGGCAAATCAATATTCCCTTTTGAACAACACAAACTAAATGTCTCTCTATGAAACAATTGTGCCTTGCAATATGGACATTCATTTAATGGGGGTAACTGACAGAACTGAATGACATCGTCCTCATGAAAATTTCTCGCACTATTATAACATATTCTCACTCTCCTTACCCGGCGTATAGTAGGAGCATCACATTGCATGTCCCCAACAATCATGTTCTCATTATCATCTTCTTCATCTTGATCATCATTGTCTTCCATATTATTAGTGGCCAAATTTGGGGCTTCTGTAAAAGAAAAATTAAAATTTTGTACATTCAATTCACGTACAAAAACTCGCATGAATATAAAATTTATATTCATGAAAAGGTATTGCTAATATTATGATAAAAAATTTGAATACCTCAAGCTAGAAGTATGGAAAAAGATAGAGTAATATATGGGTTATTTTTAAAAGAAAAAATAACCTGTGAATTGTTCTTCCATATTATTGGGGTTTATTTGAAGGCCACGACCATGCACTCTTTCTCCATCATTCAATCTTATCATGGGTGTATGCGCTCGATGCCTTATGTGATTTAAACACATTCTTGTAAGCTCTTCACCGTTATTCACAGCTCCCTCAGTTTGTTCATTTTGGAGGGTGTGGTCATGTACTATGTTCTCATCATTTATTTGTATTCCTATTGTTCGCGCTCGCTGTGTAATGTGAGTTAGACGCACTCTTGGAATCTCTTCATCATGGTTGACGTGATTCTCATTTTGTCCTATTTATTGAAGCATAAATACATCAACACTATATATATATACATACTTTGTATGTATACACTTTAGCATGTATCAAGATATGTATATACCTGTAGGTTGGTCGTTCATATTATCTCGATGTGTGTTGGGTTGGTCATGACTACTTTCTAGCATTGGTCGTTTTCCTCTCGCATGGTCTCGTCGTCGTGCCAAATAAGCTTCATGTTGCTCATGACTCATTGAGTGTCACCATTGTGTACTGCGTGAAGCACGTGATGTGTTTATTTGATCCATACGGTTTTTGATCTGTTAAGGTAAAAGCATACAAATTTTAAATACTCTGTTTGCTCGCCACATAGTGACTTGTCCATGAGATTCTCCAAAAAATGAAAATTGGAGCTACATAGATGTAAACAAATTTTACGTAAATAGAAGAAGGGAAATCAATATTGAATACTTGCTTACCAAATAGCCGATAATTAAGTGATGATACCTTCACCTTGACTGAGATCTTCTTCCTCTTTCTTTCGAATATCAAATAGTCGAAAGACTGGAAAAAAATTCAGAAAAAAAAATGTAAAAGGAGATGTCAGTGACGTATGTGCGTGCGGAAGAGTATTGCACTCGCCCGTGCAAATTATGTATTTACTTAAACAAAGAAGATGTATGCAAGAATATCGGATTCAGAAAAAGAGCCCAGTATTAGTAATACCAATGGCTAGATTATTGTCAAGTTCTACCATTTACTATAGCTTCAGTCTTCAAGATGTCGAAGCTTTTTTCTATTATGATACTAAGTTGAAATTTGAGATCATGCAGCATGTTAAGTGAAAAATGAAACAATAATAGAGAGGAATTATAAGTCTTCATCGGACATGCCCTGTTTTCACTTGGCTTTCATCCTTTAGCTCCTAAATATTTTCACTTAATATGGGATGGTTTGATTGCTACTCCAGATCTCATATTTTTTAACATCCTTCATTCATCTATTCTTTTCTACTTAATTACAGCCATATTCACACTATTCTTTTATACTTGAAAAGAATGGCCATAGATAATTTTACACTTGCTGTAATTGAACTATAACCATGCCATTGCACAAATTAAATGTTTTACATTGTTATCATCATCATTTGTCAATAAATAACAGGTCATCCCCTTTCAATTGATATATTTTCACAAAGTTTGCATAACCGAAAAAAAAATATGTTTCTAATTCTGAAAAGTTCAAAAAAATAGTACTTTGGTTATATGAATCTCGAGTCAGTAGTAGGACTTTCGGCGAGGTCGAAACATCCCTCGAGGAATAGTTATATTCATATTGAATTCAAATTCAGAATGGATAGTTACTACTAAAGCATGAAAAGAAGAATTAGAAACCGTATGTGAATTGGAGCAGAGGAAATACCTCAAGAAGGAAATATAAACACTGAGGATAGAGAAAAAATTATGGCACAGTCCATACCTTCTTCCTCTCATAGATCGCCCAAAAAGTCAAAGAGGTTTATCTTCTTCCTTCTACTCTACTCTACAAACCCAAAAACAACTCAAATAAAGGTATGATCATCACAAATTGAATGAAGATCATGCAATTACAAAACCGCATATGAACATGACAGATACTCGAGGTTCACGCAATTACCGCCAACTTGTAATTCTCTGAGTCAAACGCGTTGCTATGGTGTATGGAATTCAGACTGCTCCTCTTTCGTACATCATCATCGGCATCTTGGCATCTCTATAGTACATCATCAACCGCATGCTTCTTATTCACAACTCCTCTCAACGCACACAAAAGAAATGTTAGAATAATGAAAGATCTCGATCATCAAGCTCACGATGCATGAAATGCATGCATGCAGGCATAAGGTGGGTGGCTTTAGGAGCAAGAATTCTTTCTTTTCTTCATGCCACCATCTTTGAGTAACATCAAAGTTAAAAGCATTGATCGAGCTAAGATGCAAGTAGGAAATTAGCGGCACATAGGCGGCAAAACCAACGGTGTGCCACTTCCTAGATGGCTATGTGAAAAAAATTGGCAATCGAATCGGAGGGATCATGATTAATCCTTAAAAACTCAAAATGCAAGGTCCCTCTGTTTTAATGGCGGTATATGTTTCACATTTTCAACACATAGATTTGCAGATCGGCTTGCCTTCTTAAACCTAGAAGACTCTGCACGTACATCTTTAACGAATGAAGGCAGATTCATTTGTAATGTATGTATGCTACGTACATGCTACGTCTTGGCCGATGCCGATGGTCGGGTAGTGTGGCAAACAAACACTACCAACTAAGGCAAAGTTTCAACTACCCTACTGATACTTTGTTGGTAGGGCAATCTCTACGTTAAATAGTGCAACAGATGACGGTTATGTTTGAGATTTAACCTTAGAGACTTCTGGTGGAACAATCTATCTTGATAGACCTAAATTCGATGGCACCTTGACGTACCTCAAGCTCAGAATCAATGGAAGCATCAAGCTTTACACTTACTATGGTGAGGTTGATTCTTGGTAGCACACCTTCACTTTCTTCAATAGAGATTCAAGCTTTGAAACTAAGTGCCAATTGCCAGAGCGATGAAGGAGCTTGGGGGTTTGCGATGAGCTAGAGCGTTTCGTGCCCCTTGAAACAGAGAAAGAGAGAGATACTTATCGAGCAACAACGATTTGAGATACAAACCATAGATAACAAAGCATAGTTTTTTTTATAATTAAATCCAGCCCATTGAAATAGAGAAAGAGAGAGATACTTATCGAGCAACAGCAGCAATGTCTTCCTACAAAACTCGATTGACTCAACCCAATCGATTAAATCATCAACAAAACTCAGATTGTCAGATTAGAATAAAATCTTAATCGAGTAGCTTTCTCGATTAGATAGAGCAAAGTTTTTGAAATCTTAATCGAGCAGGTTTCTCGAAAGCGAGATGGGAGAATGAAACCTCCTCTATTTCTGATTAGAATGGTTGAAAGTGAACCTGCAATAGCGGATAAGATGGAGAGGTTTTGCGAATCAATTTTTTTTGTATGTCTGAATGACCTGCACATCCTCCAAGCAATTATATTGGCAATTAGATAAATAAAACATCCAAGGGTACTTAATGGAATTGGCAATGTTTGACGTCCACATCAGCTAAAACCGCTTAAAAACCGTAGAAGCAAGAACTCTCTTAATTAATAGAGATGTTTTTTGCTTCTCGTGATAAAAAAAATTATAGGAAAACTATTAAAATGCTCATAATAGAGCTACATTCCTAGATTACTAGATTAGATTGAACTAAATTTGGACGAAACTTCTTAATCACAGTATGAGAAGTTCGAACGGCACTCTTCTGTTAAGCAAGAGAGGCCCAACCGCCCAACTCCCAGAAAAAAATTGCTCAAAAAAATGGGCAGAGACTCGGCAAAACTGCAACTTTGGAATTGTACAATATCTACAAACGGAAGCTAGAATGATACAGACAAACCCCCACAACTCGAATCTAGAGAAATGGAACTGCATACTGCAGAAAGCCTCCACGAAAGCTTGATCTAAGAACCGGAGCTTATAATTTGTACAGAAAAGTAGAGAACGTCAAGTGCAGTTTTGGTAGACATGTATACACACAGCTAGAAAGCCTCAAACAGAAAAAATCTTCCTCACTTTCCTCATCGTCCTACGACATATGGGACATGTGCCAGCCTCGTCGGAAATCCTGCACCGTATATCCACTCTTCTTTCAGTTGGCAAAACTCACAGTGTTCTTAATAAAAGTAGGCATTTAACGATCGTTTCTTAGCAAATAGATGGATTAATGTGTCAAGGAAACCAAGTCATTATATGAGCTATATGGAAGAAGATAGAGTAAGCATGAGGAAGAATTTTATACCTTGTTCCACAATTAAAACGGGTAGCACAGTGCCCACTCGGAAAAAAGACGCAATCTCTTGGACCGTCAAAACAAACAACACAAAGACTGTGAGTGTTGCTGTCATTCCCTTCGTTTGAAGACTTTCCTTCAAGAGATTTCACTGCATAGTACTCTTCCAGATCCTCCTCATCATTTGAAATGCATTCATAAGATGAATCCCAGCTCAAAGCATCATCATCTTTGGGTAAGAGCAATGGGGTTTGCGCAAGTGGTGCTTCCCCTGCTTCAAATTCTGCTCTGCTTCGCCAGTATTTTGGAATAAGTTACAAAATCCAAAAGCCATCAAGAGGAGCAGAGTCATCACACCTAGATACAAAAATAAAAGGGATAGATGTCAATCAACTTTCTTCTATTTCCTTGAACTTTAGTGTTGATGGAGATGAGGAAAATAAAAGGTAACCTGATCCAAGAAAATAGATGAGCCACCGTGGTCCATATGATAGTCTGACATACCAATTATCATCCGAAACACGCTAAAGAATCACAATAAGCATGTGAATTGGTATATGAAGATCAAATATTACTGATTGGACTTTAAAGAGCATTTTATCAAGGAAGAAGTGTACGTACTGATAGCCTAAACTATGAAACAGTCTGTTCTTTACCTCTTTAGGGCCTGGAGAAGTTAAGACAGCAACACTAGCCCCCAAGAGGGAAAGCTCTAAGCTACAGTATTGATTATAAATGGAGCACCTGTAGTACGCCTGTGTTGTGTTATAAAGAATGGAGGTTATGTTGAATTCTAACTCTACCTGCATAAAACAGCCAACTGGAAGCTCAATAAAATTTAAACGACTATAATGTCTATAAAGGACAGATCGGAGTTAAAAAAAAAACCTCAAATATCATCTGGGTTCAAGTTTCCTACTGCAATGTAATAACTAGAAGTCTCTGAAATTTCCTGTTGGATCTTACCACTTCCTGTGACAGCATATAGATATATCACACGTTGATTGGTGTCAAAAGCAAGAATGCAAAGAGCTTATAGTGATGACTCTCACCGTAAATTATATTCCAGGACAATGTTGCATTACCATATGATGGATCCTCTATCCATTCGACCAGGCTCTCTACCTCAAGGCTAGCCAGAAGTTAACATTTGACTTGCAGAAAAAAGAAGTATACTAAACATACAAAGACAACAGCCACATGGAACTGCAGGTTCTATGAGCAGGAACGGAAGCAAGACAAAGTCATGCATTGTGAGATAAAGGTCCACGATTAATTACATATATCCAATTACACCATTCTTACAATTATAGTTTTCACTCAAAAACTTCTGCTGAAAATAATGCATCTCCTTTAAAGAACACCATTGCAATTTGTAGGTATATGATTATTGACACATCTTATTATGAACAAAACATGGATAAAGATTCATACAAGTGAAGAATGAAGATGAAGATGAAGAACAAGATGAATAACCAATGTGATCTCATGGACTCAAGTAAAAACACGCATATGCATCTCATTGTTTTTCACCAAGGATACCAAACTAGTCTTTTATCCCTGATCCCCCGGATTGACAGTTTTTATGATCGGTTTTATCAAAACATCATATATGTTTATAAAACTTTTTCCAATTCATACCACTGGTCAATTGTTATATGTAAAATGTATTTTGGTTTTACATAAAAATAAAGTGTTACTTACCTTGATTTAGGCAAGATGTTTATAGGGGTGGGATATTGTAACAGAAAACCGAAAAAATCTGAGCCGAAACCGAGCAGTAGCAAAAAAAAACCGAACCCGATACAAACCAAACCGATAAAAACCGAAAAATTTGGTTTTGTTTGGTTTTTGATTTACAAAAACCGAACCAAACCGAAAAATTGAAGTATGCAAAAAATGACATCATTCTGGGTATTTTGTAATATATTATATAAATATATGTAATATAATAAACTTAAACTTCTAAAATCCTAATCGCGCAATTCTTGACAAATTCTCTCATATAAATCTCTCATATAAATGAATTAAAATGTTATGCGACTTAAAAATAAGACTTTTATAGACAACTTTTTAGTTATTTTTTGACAAAGTTGATTTTTATACATCATGTAAAAAACCGAAAAAATTCGGAGAAAAATCCGAACCAAACCAAACCGAATAGTCACAGTTTTTCTTTTGAAAAATCAAAAACTGGACCGATCTGAAAATAATATTATGGTTTGGTTTGGTTTTACTAAAATTCGAACCGTTCGGCCCGATTCCCACCCCTAGATATTTATAGAGTAAAAGAGCCATTTATGTGATCACCAAGTTTGATCACTTGGCCAAAACTTAAGCCATATTTTTTTGACAGCTCTCTTGTACTTTATAAATGACTTTGTGTGGTCTTCAAGATTGTATACTTGGCTGAGATGGTACTATCTCTCTCTCATGTGCCACCTTGTTTGGCATATATTTAAAATATATTCTTTATGTGGTGACCAAGCTTCTTTGTGTGATGGACAAGCTCTTGGCACTTGGCCAAGAGTTGAGCCACGTTTTAGACAACTCCCAAAGCATTTAAACAAAGTGTTTTAAGTTTTGTTTTCATAAAACTTAATTATAGTTTCAAAAAGCATTTCATTCTTATCCTAAGATGAAAATATTTTCTAAAGTAAAATAGCTTTGTGTGACTTTCAAGTTTCATGACTTGGTCTAGATTAAAGACTCTTTTTATACTCTTTTAAATGCTTGGCCGAGCTTTGTTGGCTTCTCACAGAGGACACTTCATTTGGCCTATATAAACACCAAGCTTGCCATAAACTCAACCGGTTGTTCAGCTGATATTTTGCTTGGTTGTCAAAATGTAGAAACTATCATAACATAGTTTTTTTGTTGAGTCTTGGTTTGTTTATATAGTGTTTTACTCTAAGTCTTCATTTTGTGATTATAAAACTTAGAGTTGCATCAAAACCTCTTTTCATACTCATTGCATCTTGCATCCATGAGATCATTTTGGTAGTACAAGCAACCCAATAAGTGTTCTAAAGAACTAACTTTGTGATAGTTGTGTTCTGGAAATAAAGCTTCTAATATATTTGTATGAGGAATCGAAGAAACAAGACAGAGTGTATTTCTGACTAGTGGGCAGATTAGTAGGGATAACAAAGTGTCTTTCCATCCTCAGAAAGCTTCAAATGTGAAAACACTTAAAAAAATGACCGAATGTAGTTCTTAGTCTAGCGCACGAGTCTATATAGGATAGCATCATTACTTGCTATTATTGGAGCTATAGTCTTGTAAGGAGTGTCTTAACATATACTCTTGGGAATCAACTGTGGAACTTGGATTCAGGGTAGAAGTTTTTGTAACTTTCGTATGTAAACACTTAGAGATGAGAATGTAGTTCTTAGACTAGTGTGTGATACTGGTTAGGATAAACGAGCGAGTTTCTATCATGAGAACTAAAATCTTGTAAAAAGTGATTTTACATATTGGAAAGGTTTTGTCTCTCAAGAGTTAGGGGCACACAGTTTTCTCTCTGTTTCAGGGTTTCTGCATTAAAGAAAAACATCTTGGTGTCATTTGACTCTTTAAATCCTTGTATATTTTCTTTACATTGTTAGAGCAACTCCAGCAGATCCCTTAAAAGTCAATTTTATCTATAATATGAGGTTTTTGCTTTAAAATCAGCTCCAAGAGATCCCCTATCACATTAGCTATTTTAGGGATTCCATATATTTCATGTTTTTATCCCCTATCCCCATACCTAAAGCTTGAATTTTAGGTGATGTAAAAGTCAACATTGTAATTAATTGTTTTCTAAAAGGTTGTAAATGTAATCAATTTCTAAGTTAATAAATGTTAATTATTTTTATTAACCAATCAAAACAAAGTATTTATTCATATTTAGCTAAATTATGAGTAATATTGTTGGAGTAAATTTTTATAAATGCTTAGCTAAAATATGTTTGAGCTATATTTTGGAACTAAATAGGAAAATTTTAAGTGACATTGTTGGAGATGCTCTTAAGTATCTGTTATTCAAAATAGCTACATATCATGCTATCATTAATACAATATTTTGATGAAAAAATTGGTAAAGATCTATTCACCCTCTTTCTAGGATTTTCACAATTCTTCCGATACCCAACATCCCAACTTAAAGTAAGTTCTAAAATTTGATACCTATAAGTTTAGAAGATCAATGGGAATCACCTTGTACAATTACGAGGGTTAAGGGCGAGGATCCTGAAGGTTTTAAATGGTAAAATATATCTATTCTGGACCCTTTGTTTAGAAAGTAAATCCATTCCTGTTACACAAAAGTGAACAATTTTTTTTGTCATCAATCTAGAGTTGGGACATCTGAAACCCTGGAGTGAACATAAGAGAGGAAACAATAAAAGGAGTAATAGTGAATGGAAAACGGAGGAAGTCTTGCCCTGTGATAAGTGGTTCGTACTAGTGTATCATGTGTTTCAGTCCAAGCTATTTCAACGTCTAGAGGAGGAGGTGAGTAAAATCCATACAACATTGGCCCGAAATTAGGACCCTGAAGTTCTTGTGCCTGCTCACAAACAAGTTCAGTTTTCTGCACAAACGATAATTCATCAAATGAGAGTTATGAGATGAAATCAGGTGAATCGCCTTAATGGTCTGAACAAAGAAAGGATTAGTTCTTATCAGCCGTGAACAATTCGGGCCAAGTTGTAAATCGGCAGATCCAAACAAACCAAGAATCAAAGTCATGGATGCTGCAGTAAGGAACATTAAAGTCCGAATCAAACCAAGTCACCTAAATGCTCAAGGCATTAGCAAAACTGAGGTCATTATGCACACCAAAATATATTTCCTCAACACAAGAGAACCACCCAACAAGTTTAAGAGCTGGTTGCATAACGTTGAAGAAATCCTATTAAGCAGAAATAAAAAGGTGGGCAACTTCAGACTCACTTTATAAGAGAAGCAAATCCAACCTTCCTCAAAATACACACAACAGGGGGGTGATTGAATGGGTCAAGTTTTTCATATTTCGTAACACTCGATTAATAGTTGCATTTGATTTCATGGAAACAACCTGATATGAAGTATAATTTCATTTCTCAAATCAAGAGACATGGATAAATTTGGACAAACAATGAATAATTGGTTCTTGTAAACCATGAGTTCTAGGAAACTGACCAAAGAACCAGTGGCGGATCTAGGATAACAACGTTGGGTGGGCTAATATATAATAAGGTTACGTATAATTATTTTTTTCTTTTGCCTTTTGGTGATGGTTTTATATTTGAGTAGTTTGAAAAAATGTCACTAAAGAAAATTTGGGAGAAATATTAATAGAAATATACCAAATAGCGTTTGAAAAGAGTGAAAGAGGAGGAAATGAAGAGAGAATAGTATTCAAATCAAAAAAGAAGAGAGGATTTAATACCAAGTGAGAGAGAGAAATGACTGGGAGATAACAAAAATGATAGATCAGTGGGGTTCGAACTCCTCAATGACAAAAAACAGAACCATTGCACATCCAACTGCACTAGACAAGCTCTTACTACTATGTGTTGCATATCTTTTATTGATTGAACTAATATGAACAATGTAATGAAGAACCCTAATTCAAATACAGTATACTGAAGCAAATATGAACACGGCCTAATACAAAATTTAAAAACAAAAATGGCTCTACTCTGCATATCCAAGTAGCTCTACTCTGCATCTTCCGAAATCATACTGACTAGTGATTGCTGCACCAAATATCTACTGCCTTCCACTTGAAGAATAGATAAAAGTACATAATAATGTTATCAGAGGGGCAGCCAAATCTCAAATCTCCTAATTCTGTTTCAAAGGCTCAAATTAACTATCATATGGATTGCTTAACAATGGCAGCAAAGCTGGATCTATATTATCCTTGGAAAATAAATCAAATATTAATTCAAAAGTTGATGCATCTCCGGAGAATCCCCTGTCCACCATTTCTTGAATAAGTCTCATAGCAGTTGATGCCTCCTTGTTTTTCAAAAACCCTCGGATGATGATGTTATAGGTGCAACCATTGGGAGAACACCCTTTCTCTCCCATTTCTTTAAACAACTTTTCTGCTTCATCTAATTTGCCATTGTCACAAAGTCCCTGAATCAATATATTGTATGTTCTCACAATAGGCTGAACTCCTTTTTCTGATGACAATCCGGAAAATACATCTATTGCGGATTCAATGTTTCCACCTTTGCACAAACCTCCAATGATAATATTGTAGACAACAATATCTAGCTTCAACTTCTTGTGTTCCATCTCTGTAAAAAGTTCGATTGCAGTTGAATTTTTTTGGTTTCTACATAGTCCATCTAGTATAACAGCGTATGTTTGAACATTTGGATGTTGACCACACTCTTGCATCGCAGAGAATAACCTCTGTGCATCTCGGATCCTCCCCACTTTGAAAAACCCGCCAATAAGTGTGGTAAATGTAACGGTATTGGGAACGAGTTTCCTGCGAGGCATTTCTTGAAAAACCTGGTAAGCCTCTTCAATCTTCTTAAGCTTGCAGTATCCATTGATCATTATGCTACAACTACGAACATTTACCATGGATACCTTGCTCACCATTAGATCAAAGACTTCCTTTGCCTCGTCCATGTCTCCTCGCAAACAATACCCGTCCATAAGCGAATTGTATGTAATTGCACTAGGTTCAATATTTCGTTGAATCATTGTTTCAACAACACTTTTGGCTTCATCAGCCATCCCCTCCTTACATAGCCCATCAACCAAGACATTGAAGGTAACTACATCAGGAAAGATATTTTTACTCACCATTTCAGCCAACAGTTTTGTAGCTTCCTGCCACTGTCCTTTTTTGCATACTCCATCAAGCAAAGAGGTGTAAGTGATGACATTTGGAGCAATACCGTTGCTGATCATTTCTGAGAATAGACTCATAGCATCAGCAACAAGATTATCTTTATAAAGACTGTCGATAATGGTGCTATAGGTAATTATGTTAGGCTTGCAACCTCTTTCTTCCATTAACCTGAGTAACCGAAAGGCTCTTCTGTTGTCTCCAATCATGCAAAGTCCTTTAATCATCGTGTTGAAAGTAGGCACATTGGGCTGACAATAACTTCCCTCCACCATTTTTCTGAAAAGTGATGTTGCCTCAGACATTCTCTTTTGGAGAATAAATCCGTGGATGAGAGTGGTGAAGGTTCTGACAGTTGGATCAATACCCAATTTGAAAAAACGTCCAAACACAGATAAAGCAAACCCCATTTGGTTTAAGTGGCCATAACAATTAATCGTAATAGTTAGAATATAAACATCGTGTGCCATCCCGAACAGACCCATCTGCTTGGACATGGTAATAACTTCCGGATAGTGCTTCATTTTCGAAACTTGAGTCATAATCTGAGTAAAAAGAACAACAGAAGGAAGAGGACGTCTCTGAAGCATTTCGTAGAACACCTTCAAGGCATCATTAACATTACCAAATGTATGTCTCCTCTGAGTATCTCTAGTTTTGCTTGGCTTCGAGGACTGAGAGTGAAACAAAGCAAAGAGAGGAGTAGTAGAGTCCAGAAATGGCGTACCTCTTGTGTTTCTGCAGCAATAACAAGTAGAGAATGTCCGAATCATATCTTGTATGAGACTCAAATTCAAGACTCGATTTTTATGTTACTTTTAACAACTTCGACGAAAACCTCCGCGCCCCCACCAATCATATCAAAATTAAAACGTGTCAAGATCTCATTGGCTGAATTTGGACACCCGGAGTTTTATATAAAATGCTTTAAAGCTTTCAGTACAATTGAGAGTTGAGAGTGCGAAGAAGAAACGAAGAGATGGGTGCGAGAACGGCGTCGTTGCTGCTCTGTACTCTGGCCCTATTCGGAGCCCTATCTCTCATTGAGGTAAGATTAATCCGATTTACAATGTTTTGTTCTGGGTTTTTTTCAATTTCCAGTCTTTGCTTGGATCGATTTCAATGATCGGGGTTTGTTTCAGGCGAAGAAATCCAAGGAGGATCTGAAGGAGGTGACGAACAAGGTTTACTTTGACGTTGAAATTGGTGGAAAGCCAGCTGGTATGCGCCCTCAAACTAATTCGATCCGTGTTCAATGCTCTCAAATTTGATATTGGGGGATCGGGACATTTGATGATGTAAAGATTTGTTTTTTATCTGAGGAATTTGTAAGAAATAGGGGGAGTGATAATTTTTATCAATGTTTTTCAGGTCGCATTGTTATGGGTCTCTACGGGAAGGCTGTTCCGAAGACAGCAGGTATTATTGTGCACGATGTATCTTGATTATGTGTTACTTCGGAAGAACTTACTAACTTGCTCATCTGTTTTTTTTTTTTTCAGAAAATTTCCGAGCTCTTTGCACAGGTTAGTAGTTGTTTGTCTAAAATTAAATTGGTTTGTGGCTTCTAGACCTGGATTACCGCTGAACATGTAAATGTGATTGGAAGTACAAAAAAAAAATAGTAGATATACACATACACCTTCCTGTTTTGGTCATTGCTAACTGTCAACAATGCGATGATATCTTGATCTTAAACCGTTGGAAAGTGTTTCTTTGTTGCTTCAAAATGTTATTCATTTGTTCTCAGATCCTTTTGTTTGCATGTAATTTCAGGAGAGAAAGGTGTTGGAAAGAGTGGGAAAGCTCTGCACTACAAGGGTAGCAAATTTCACAGGATTATTCCCAGCTTCATGCTTCAGGGAGGTGATTTCACACTCGGTGATGGAAGAGGTGGAGAATCAATTTATGGAGAGAAGTTTGCTGATGAGAACTTCAAGCT
Organism: Geum urbanum; assembly: GCA_946800695.1. Taxonomy (NCBI): domain Eukaryota; kingdom Viridiplantae; phylum Streptophyta; class Magnoliopsida; order Rosales; family Rosaceae; genus Geum; species Geum urbanum. Next base: position 7,540,855 of record OX327006.1, read on the forward strand.
GAAGCATACTGGTCCAGGTACACCTCTTTTTCTCGTTGTGAAACATGTGTTCCGCAGCCAAGCATATGGTTGAACCTTTATCGACAACAATTGATCGACTCTTTTGTGCAGGGATTTTGTCTATGGCAAATGCTGGTCCTGACACCAATGGCTCACAATTTTTCATCACAACTGTGACAACTAGCTGGTAATTTTATGCGCCCATATATCTTCTACTGCCAATTACTTTGTTTGTGTATTATGTTCCCCATTTATTTGCATGATGCATCAGAATAGTGTATCTGAAGCTAATAGTTTGATGTATGGAATCTATATGTTTGCACTATAATGCATTGAATGTAGATGGTAACGGACGAAGAAAATGGACTGGATGTAAATATATATGATTTTACCTTTATGTGGTCGGTGCGTCAATTTCTTTATAACCGAGCTAAACTTTCAGAATTTAACTAACATAGGAAAGAGTGTCTTCCTCTAAAATAAAAACAGTCATACCATTCATTCAAAATAGCAACAGCAGCTAATACTTAAAGTAGTGATCAACTACCCTCTTGATCAATTGTTGAACTGAATATTCAAGCTTGACATTATTGAGGTTGAATGATATTTATCTACTATAAAAATCACTGTTTATAGGTTGGATGGCAGACATGTTGTCTTCGGGAAGGTGCTGTCTGGCATGGATGTGGTTTACAAGGTTGAAGCTGAAGGAACTCAGAGTGGAACACCCAAGAGTAAAGTTGTGATTGTTGACAGTGGCGAGCTTCCTCAGTAAATGTGCTTCATTCTAAGATAATAACTGTAGCTGTTTCTGTTTCTGTTTCCTCTTTGTTCCTCATGTGTGAGAAGGATCTTGTTATAGGTGTACCGATAGATTTCTGAACTTAAAATGGCTGTTTTAAGCCCTCTTTGCTGTTCTTAATGTTTCAAGCTCTCGAAGCATGGCTAGCTATGATCCCGGAAAGAACTTGAATTGTGTTTGTGATTACTGAAAGCTAAGAGCTTGCAAAGGGAATCATTAGTATTACTCACCACCACACTCCAACAGCCTTGTAACTTCTTCCCAGTTGTGTGTTTTGCAAAACTCCATCAATCGAAGAGAGGTTAAGAAACAAAGTTTGGAGCGATGCTCCCACTAAACCATCATTACCAAATTGCAGAACAGTACGTTGATGAGGGTACTGGCGTACTACAAGTCGTGACAATTGGTTGACAACCCGGTTTAACGAAGATGGTTAGAGTATGGTGATTTTATATAATTCCAGACTGAACCATCTGTTGAGACAGCAAGTTAGTCATGACTTGCCCAAAAGAAAACCAATGCTAAACTCCAGTCATGATTTTAGTGAAGCGAACAATACAAGGTAGAGGTCACCCTGAAAGCATTTCCTAGAACACCATCTGGGCATTCTCAACATTACCGAATATGCAGTTCAAAGGTTGGGTTTCTCTACATTTCTTTAGGTTTAGGGGTTGAGAATGAAACAACGCAAGAGTATAATGAAAAATATGGAACACCTCTCCCACATTTGCTGCAACACGACTAGAATTGCTGGAAAGCTGTCTGAATCATTCAAGACACAAAATAAAGACTGAAATTGCTCAATACTCCAACAGATTTACTACAAACTATCCAACAGACCCCTAAAAAACCTCATCTTTCCTCATGATGCCATTGTGATTCTTCACATTGTCATCGGCTAGACAAACTGGCCAACAGACTACGACACATTTGGCCGCGCCAGATTCAAAATTGAATAAAACTTGTAAACATGTGATGGTCTGTTGAGCTAAACATGCATGTTGGAAATGTGCTATACTGTACTACAAAATCAATGTCATAACAAGAGATAAGCAAGCAAAAACTTAGTGAATGCTTATTCAAAAAATGAAAGCAGAAGCAAATTGAAAGTGAGTTGCAGATACTACTTGGACTTCTTTCCTTGTTTCTTCTTAATAACTTCGTCAATGTACATTATACCCTTGCCCTTGTAAACTTCAGGTGGCTTACAATTGCGAACTGCGGCCGCAAACTGATGCACCCTATTTTTATCGATTCCAGTGCAGCAAACAACATTGTTCTTGAAACAAAAAACACGAACGGCAGGAGGAACAGTGAGCTCAACCTCATGACTGTACCCTAATTTCAGAAACAAGAGCCTTCCTTGAGCTTCAGCTCTTGCTTTGTATCCAACCCCCACGATCTTCAGAAACCGAAAGAACTGAGCTTCCATTAAAACCAACTCCTGATATCAAATCAACCCTCTCAATCAATCAATCAAATCGACGCGACCCAAACACAATTAGGGGACTGAAATTTGACGTAAAGCAATCGAATTTTTTCAAGTTGAGCACAACCCAGTAGCGGAAACAGAAATCCCAGAATGCCCAGAGAACGAAAGGTAAACCAAAAATAATAGTGGCCTGGAATCACTGTGAAGGACAAGATAGTAAAATCAAACTAAACTAAGCACCGTCATAAGTAAATTTTAAAGATAAGGGAACACTTACCGGTGCTCGTCGCTCGTCGTCGTCGGAGGGTTTAGACCTGAGAGATTGAGAACAAATAGAAATGGAGGCTGGTGATGGTGATGTTCCCTTTTCGCTCTTGGAGCTTTGGGAATTTTTATGTGGGCTTAAATTATAACACAGGCCCAAATGGGCCCAATACGCACTGAAAACTCTCCATCTATTTTCTCATTTTTAATCATCTTTCAGTTTTTTTCTCTCTCTTCTTGTCTGTCAGGCTAATCTGAGCTTAATTAGCTGGGACGTTTGACGGTTTGCAACTTTGCATAGACATGGTGTTTGAAGCTTTAAGCTCAATAGCACCATAAGGTTTGCACACCCATCTTGACTATCTGATCGCATAGCAGCTTGTGTTATACCCCAAAAGAGTAGGCAAGGTAAAAACAATATCCAACAAACACGCATGAATAAGATGACCTGCGTCATGTCATTAAGACCAAGATGAATTACACTTTCTTTCTCAAGTATATACATGCTCCGCACGTTACAAAGAGCATCTTGAGATGTGTTTGATATCTTTTAAAGTAAAAGTTTTATGTAATTCTCCCCTATGGGAGAAGAGATGAATATGGACATCTTAAACCTGTGGCCTAGAACATTACATCATTGCGGCGATTTAACTATATTGCAGACTCTGACAACAACACACAACCTGTGTAAGGGTTTATCGACTCCTTAGCCACTGACAACAAAGACAAACCTGAGGTGTATTCTACAGACTAGTTTCTGTCACAATTAACTCACTCTCCATCACTCTCAGAATCCATAAAGTTGAACTCCGTGTGTGAACCTAGCTTTATTAATACAACTCCGGGATTTTCTTCACTCCATGTTATACCTTCGTTCTCAACAAGCTCTATGACCTACATAAGGGAAACAACAGTTCTGTAAACCCAGGCACCAGTTCACTATCATCAAGCAGCATTACCATGATATCCAATCAAATTTTCACAAAATCATGCAATAGGTAGAGTATAACCCATACCGATTGTTTTAGCTTTGACTTCCCTCGACCGTGTGACCCACACCCTGTGATAACCCTGAGGAATTGAACTGCTGTACCGGAGCAAGATAGGAAATACGAATGACAGTAAATTTCAACATTACAAAGGCAAGTTTGAAAAGAATATATACATATATTTATACATTAAGTTCTTACATTGTGCATATGTTCCAAAGAGAAGATGAATTTTCAACAGCTTCATCGCTTGTTTGACATGTTGCCCATGCAAATCAATAGTTATCACGTTTTCAATGTCCTTATTTCTGCAGAATACAACAATTAGTGTCAGCGCAAACATCAAACAGAGTTAAAAAGGAAACAAAATATTTTCATGCCAACCTAGCTTTTCACAGACCTAGCTTTGAAGATTTCCTGGCTTGCCTTCTCATCAGCCTTTTGTGCCATTCTGGTCTGTACCTTCCCCTAGCCATATGTAAGACATGTTAGTATCTTAACTTGAACTTAAGTTCATAAAATAACCAAGAAGAGTATCAGTGGCTTAAACTGACATCAAGTGTCACATCCACAAATTATGCTTTGTTGGACAGGGAAGTCCAAACATCTGGCTAGCATATTGACCGAATCACTCTTCCATCAGAGACTGACACAAAATGATATGCTTATCTCAAAGCATATTGATACAAACAGAGGAAAGAATTCACCAAAAATTGTAGTTTGTCACAGACCTGCTCAGAGAGGTACCCTGCATGCTCACGTGATCCCTTTGAATATGCTGTAGCAGCCTGCAGAAACAAAGATGCTCTCATCAGTAACTAAAATGACAAACAAAAAAGTTCCAACAAATCATCTTACTTTCTGATAGTATGCTTTCATTGAATCCCAATGCTGCCTAGCAGTTCCTCTGAATGCATGATATTCATCACCTTTAGCTGCAAGACAAATGATAGAACTAAATGTACAGACAGAGATACATTTTCAGAAAACCAATGGAATAAAATAAAACCATACACAGTCCTCGAAATCCCCTTTTTGAGACCTGTTCTGACTGGACTAATAATTTCATTTAAATCAATGGATCCATACAAGATGGATCAAGGTTCAAAATGTAGATACCCCAATCAACCAAATAGTTTAAGAAACACAGATTCTAGCGAATTCAACTTTTTACGTTCAATCTATGAGTTTCAAATATGAGTAACTTAAATCATTCAATGAGCAAATAACTTCTCCATGGAATTCTTGACTCAAAAATCCATCCAAATCAGACTAAGATTTGCTTAAAAGTAACCCTTCCTAGTCAGATCAAATCAAATTTCTCCATGCACAATTAGAGTACTTGGGGTGTATTAGGAAGCACATATCCAGGAAGCAGGTCCTTATATGACACAGAAAGTAAATTTAGGCCTTGAGGTTAAATACCTAAATTTTCTTGTTTTACTCCAGCAGAGCTCGCGGTGTTAACATCAACTTCCGGTCCCAATGATTGCAACTTATTTACAACATTCTTCCAATTCATGGCTTTTGGTTCATATTCAGGAGCCTTCGAGATATTAAACAATGATTCTAACACCTTTTGGGGGAGATTTGATTCGGTAGTATTTGGGCTCATGGGGCAATGAGCTTCTGAACTAGCAAGAACCTCCGCATAATTCCTAAAAAACAGCAAACAATTAAGCTTGTAGGATCAAGTTCTACATCAATCAATGATACTGAGATTGAAAATTGGCATCCAATAGAGGGATAAACAAGGTTTTATTTGTGTTTTTTCACTACATTGAAATGGCATATGACATACTTATAAACATGAGAAGCAAAACTATTTCACTTTATCTAAAATAATTTACCGACGAGTATGTCCCGAGTACCATATATTGTCCTCAGATGAATAAGAAGCGCAATCAGATGCCCTATCTGTCAGCTGTCACAAAATTACATGATCAATATATATAGCACTATTATACATAAGCCATATACATAAAAAAAAAAATTTAATGTCACAAAAAGTATGACAAAATTTGGAAAATGAGCAAAGTAAACTACAAGCCACAGTAATGTCACAAACCAGTCATAATAAAACAACAGAAATAACTAAATTTGTTCATGTACAAGCAAAGTGCTCTACATCGATCTTCACTACTGAACAACCATAATAACAGTATTTAAACAAACGAAGGTCAGGGTATTCACCTAGAAACATCACTGATGAACTAAGAATATCAGCTAACAACATTTATTGACACAAAAATAGCCAAGCAAAATAGATAACAGTACTTACACAGTCAAACGGCCCGCTGGGATAACTACCATCTTCTCCGTAAATCAAACTATAGTCAAAACCAGACTGCTCAGACGGGGACGAGGCTACCTCAAGTAAGCAATCCAAGGCCTAGAAAAGTATATAAATCCCCATTAGTAACCAGACTGTTCGTTGTTTGCAAACAAAGTAGCAGCTACCCCCAACTTGGAAAAATGAAGAAATAATGAGACGTTCCATCTTACAATGCTCTTAGTACCTTTTCAACATCATACCCACACTGACCTGCGAAATCCAACTCTACCGTCACACAACCATACTTTACATACTAATCACAGCAGATTTTTGACTCACTCAAGTCTAGGCTTCTATCAGCACATTTCATACAATAGAATAATTTGAATAAACTTGGACCCAAAAGACAAGTAATATGGTTACTTACAAAGGATATCTCTAATGACAGCCAAGTTGAGCTCAGAGTCATCTCCAAGCATTGAACAAAGAAATTGCTCAGCCTCCTCTTGCCCAGCAGCACCTCCATTTTCGACAGTTTTGAGCTTTGTCATTCTCGACCTCACGTACTCTTTACCCAACACATTAGAAACAGTCCCCGCCGACGCAATCACCCTCTTCTGCTTATTCCTAAAACACCTCTCGCTCACCAAATTCTGAACACACCCGGACTCGAACCCCTCCGACGAACCCGACCCGGAAGTCGAGACCGTATCGGACCCAGAAACGCCGCTCGACGACGAGGCCGAGGAGCTCGTGAATGGCTCATCGGTACTTGTATCCGAACCGGAAACGCCGCTCGCCGTAGATCCCGGTTCGTCAGCGAGAACTTGGACCAGAATCTCGGCGGCCTTGTCCGGGTCACCGTCGGCTTCTCGGAGCGCCGAGACGGCGTCGTCGACCGAGGCTGATGAAAACGCCTCCGTCAGCGCCGCCACGGCCTTCTGCTCTGCATCGTCGGTCGGCTTTGGATCGGCAGCTGCGGCGGACGAGGAGCTCTTCTTCCTCCTCCGCCTGGTCTGCTTCTTCATCTTGTCGCCGACAATAACTAAGCCCCCCGACGGTGATTGAAATCAAAAGTCGAAATTTAAAACCCTAAGTTCTGATCGAATTAGGGTTTCTGAGAAATGGGGGGTGGATCAAATCAGAAACCTTAAATTGGTGATGAAGGCTTGGATGAGATGAAGAATTTGACAAGGGAGTTTGGTTAATTTGGGGAATTCCGAAAATAACAGGAGCTGGTGGTCGTGGTCGAGTAAGAGTAATGGTTGTGATGGATTCATAGTTTTTGTGTGGTCTCCGAAACCAAAATAAAATAATATAAAAACGAAAAATGAATTATGCGCTTAATATGGCATGTGGGGTTCTGCTTTTTGGAAGCCTAAATCTCTTGCTGATCCGCCTCTCTGCTTACACGTGGCACATTTTAAACATCAGCCCTTTTGACATACCGACTAGTTTGACATTACAGAGTACAGTTGAGAATATGTAGCTAATATCTTGCTACATTTGTCTTCTTCTGTTTTTTCAAGGAAAAAGAAATTACAAAGAGGAGCCTGAGCCCGAGTTATCATACAGCTGCAACACCAATTTCATGTTCATCATTTATAAGTTTATCAACCACAAAGTTGACCTGTTTGAGAACAGATCTTTTATTTTGTATTCATCAAGGGTAGGCAGAAATAGAGATCGTGAGTGATTGCACTACTTTAGTAGCGGCCCTGTGGAAGATGGAGGCAGATTGTTCTGAGGTTGGTCAAATAGTGGATGATTGTAGAGCTTATTTAGAGATTTTTCAGTTTGTTAGTGTCTGACACATTTATCGAGAAATAATGGTGTAACTCATAAATTAGCTAACATTACTGTGTTCTTGATGAAATGTGGTTAGAGGAGACTCCTGTTATTATTCGGGATGCTCTCTACGAGGATCATTGTAGCGTTGATGATGTATCCCGAGGTCTAGGTGTTATGTCCCCCTCGGTGCAAAATTTTGTTTCAAAGCATGACACTTATACTAGTTCCAAACCCCATTATTTATTCGGAAAAAAATTGGCCTCTTTAAAAATGTGTTGGAAAGTGATGTTGAAGTTTCTATCTTGCTACATTTGTCAGAGTTTAAATTCAGTATGTGTTATGTGTATGACTAGGTGGCAGCCCGCGCCTTGGCGCGATTTTTCAACAATGTGAAACTAAAAGAATAAACTTCAATGTTAATACAAACTAGGGAAATTAAATACATTGTTTAAACATTTTATTGAAAATTCAATGTTATTAATATATATACCTTAAGTTTTTATAGACTAACAAATAATGATCTCGATACTCATGGATAGTCTCCAATAACACTAAACCAAGCCTTCATTATAAGCAACATAATCCATTAGCTATCAACTTGCCTTCCCAATAAATGTGCACATGTGCTAATCTTACTTCAACAATATAGAACTTAACCAAACATGAAGAGAACTATATACATCAATTGATCAATACATCAATGACGTAAATATTCCCTCACCATATGCATCATAGAGTGGAATTATATACTGTTCACTTTCATATTAAAAATAATCCCTCCAAATTGTTTTGCATTAGTATGTAAGTTTAATTTTGAAAATCAATATCAACTGTACAGAGAAAAAAATTGTCAATCAAAAAATGATCATTATTGCATGTCTACAATACATTACACAAAATAATTCAATCAAAAACTACTTCTTCACAATTTACACGATACACTTGACCCCTGCAATCACATACATATATGACCCATGTCCATACATCTTCATCAAAAGAAAGAGTATAGCCTTGAAAGATTCGCCTTCTAATCCAACCCAAAGGTTCTCGTCGAACCATGGACACAACCTTCTTTTCCATTGGAATTTGTAACATTCTATTCCAACCCATTACTATAAACACAACAAAGATGTCAACCATACATCTTAGCTATGAAAAATCAAATCACAGAAAGCAAAAACAAAGAGAAAACAAATTAAAGGAACAAAGATCTAACATTTGCTTAGCCAGATTGGTATAGAGAACACGCTCTATAAACGTAGACGAGCAACACATATTAAGATTAAGAGCTTCATCGCTGCTCCAAATGATAAAACCCATCAAATCAAGCTATATTGACATCAACAAAAATCAAAAATTTGTGGAATGATTAGCTTGATCAAGAAACTCGATTTGGGGAAGAACGAAGCTTACCTTGGTAATGAGGGTAGAATCCGACAAAGTAGAGGCGACACACAACTCAATCGTAATACTTTTAATTCACCTCACAAACGTCCGTCGCTGTTTCGATTCGCCCTCATGGGCTGCTTCTTCAACGCGTCAGATCAAAATCGATTGAGGAGGTGTGGGTTAGGTGAGAGTATCAGAATCTGATTGAAGCAGGAAAAAAGAATTGATCGCAAAAGAGAGTGTGTGATCAATGGAGAGAGAGAGGGGTTAGGTCCAGGCAAACCCCCGCACGGACCACACGCTAAACAGATGAGGACGAAAATACCATTTTTGGACTCAGGTTTGTTATATAGTAAATTTGATATAAGTAACTTCTGCCATTGGAAGTTCATATTCTAACCAAAGCAAAGAAGCAATCTTTGCCATTCAATATTAATCTAAATTTGCAAAATATCTAGGGACATGTTGCAATTGCACTATGCAAATACATTTCTACATTAGACATTATTTGACACAGAAAAAAAGATACACGAGGGAGAATGTTCTGATGCTACTCTATCATGATTCACGGTTTACCGTCCACTGTTTGAATTGGCTCTTCAAAGACACAATCAGGTAGTAGTTTTGGCTGTGTTGCGAAATGAGGGAGGATGTTCAAACCCTGCTCCACTTCTCTGGACGGAGTGCTTGGCAGATCCCATTCGCATTCGCGAGGAAAACACCTTGTTATCTGTTTAGCTACTCCAAGGGATGCATGAAACTGTTCATGTCCTGGTACATTCATGAATCTGAACTTCTCGTGGTAGCTAACACACTGTAACTTTCTCTTTTGCACCTCTTCCTGAACTCTCTGCAAAAAAGATTCATCAAGATATTTGCCAACCGCTACATTATACACTTACAAGGACAGGCAGAGTGATATAACGAAGTACAGCGCTAATGGAAGATGTATGCATCAGATTAAGCTTGACAAGATTTATGCACACTTATTCAGACTGGTAACTGAAAGTCTTCACCACTTCTGTAATGTATTACTTGTCAAATGTCGTACTTTTATTTATTAAAACCCAATTCTTAATCTTTACAACGACCATTGCAGCAAGCATATAGCAATGGCACTTTACCAGCAATTTAGCAAACTAACATAGGAAAATAAAATGAGTGCTTCAAAAACAAGGCATCTGATAACCTTGTGCATAAACTCAAACTTCTCCGAAACAACGCTACATCATAACCTCTATGAAGAGTAGCATCTACTTTACCAGAGCAAAATGTTTCATGAATCAACATTCCAGAACATCATGTCATAGAACTAAGCCTTGCATACTTTGGAAGGCAACCTATAGTTTTTCATCGCAATCCAAGACTTGCAAAACTCTTTTTAACTATAAAATTACTCAACCTAGTGAAGCATTGTTCTTTCAGTAGCTGCTATATTGAACAAGAATTTGAATAGTATTCACTTCAGAGCTATTAATAAACAAACCAAAAGCTATGACTATGACTAAGATCGATGCACAAACAAAGACAGAAACAAAATTGGTAATGAGCCACACCTGTAACATCCTCAAGTCGAACTTGGGCAATCCGATTTGTCCCACAGTCAATGACCCGAACAAGTTTCCAAGCAATGCAGCATCAGGCACAGCCAGCCCATTAACAAGCCCAGCGACAAACCCACCGAGAAAGCTATCTCCGGCCCCAGTCGGATCCACCTGGCTCGTCGGAAACGGCCCAACCTCAACCTCCCCATCTCTCCAAAACACTCTACACCCTCTCTTCCCATTCGTCACCACAACGCAACAAACCCTCCTCACTTCCTCCACGTCGATAAACACCGCCTCCTCCGCCGACGCCTTCAAAAACCCAATTCTCGGCAACAGGTGAATGAATCCGCTCTCTTTCAAATTGACGAGCTTCACAGTCCCGCCGTCGCCGCCGTCGAACCCGCGTATCAGCGCCTGAATGTCGACGAACACCGTGTCGCATATCTCGACGAGCTTCTCGACCGTCTCGACGGTGATCTCGCCGCCGACACCGACCGCCATTCCGAAATCGAACCGCGGCGAAGAATCGGGGAGATCAGTGGGACGGATCGGGTCGCAAGCGCTGACCCGCTTCAGGACCCGGTCGTGCTGGCCTTCGCCGTCGACGCCTTCCGAGGAATTGAAATGCGCGTGGAAGACGGTGGTACCCGAACCGGGCACAACAATCGGGTCGCGACGAACCGAATAAGCGAAGTCGGATCCGACTTTGGAGACGAGATTGTAATTCACGCCAATTCCGTCGAAGACGTTGGAGATGAAGGAAGCGGCGCCGCCGAGAGTCTCGGCGAGAACGACGCCGTCTCTGATGAGAACATCGTGGCAGTAGTTGCCGGTGATAAGGCAGCGGCGAGGAGGGGAGGAATTGGGCCGGGTTTGGGTTCGGTTTCGGCCCATGAATTGGTGGTGGTGATCCGTGAGTAGGTGTTACCGATCATGAGCTAGGGGTTTGAGAGAGAGACATATAGAGGAAGTGTATTTAGAGACGATGGTGGCTAAGAAAGAGGGAATGGAGACAAAGTTGGGTATGCGAGCATGTGTCGCCAAAATGAAGACGCGCGGGGCGCACCAGAAAATTGAATATTGTAAGCAGAGAGAGAGAGAGAGAGAGAGAGAGAGAGCGAGAGGGCATTTTTATAGTGAGCAGCTCAGTCAGTCTCTTCAGAAAATAAAGAGCGAGAGCGAGCAAGGTGGTGGTCAGGCGTGAGACAGATAAATCCTCCTCCTCGGTTCTTCTTTTGTTAACTTTGATTCGTGGTCCATTCGGACTTGAACCTCTCTGCTATTTATTTAGAGAAAATTTTAACGATAATATTTCAGATAATATTTTAAATATAGGTCATTTATTTTGTATGTATCTTAATTAATTTTTGAAAGTATCAGATATGTACTTCAACTTTTGAAATTTATACAAAAATAGTACATGTCGTCCTTAACTTTTTATAAATTGTTAAATTTTTGAGAGTAAAATAATTCAATCAACTCTCGGCACAAAAACTCTACATTAGTATTTAATTTTTTTTTAAATGTAGACAACTCATCTTTTTCTCCTCCAAAATTAAAACACCTCATCTATTTCTTTCCATACAACCAAAAGACTTAGAATTTAAAAATAGGAGGATTAAAAAATAAATTAAAATGATTTATAGTAGTCGAATTTTTAATTTTCATATTTTGAACTAAAATTAAGCTACAATATAGTTTTTTTATAGATAATTTTGGGAATGCTACCTCAATTATGGATCATTCATCACTTATATACCTCAACTTTTGAAACTATCAGACATGTACCTTAATTTTGTAAACTTATACAACAATAGTATCTTCCGTCAACTTCGGTGTTAACTTTTTATAAGGGGTTAAACTTTTAAGAATTACAAAATAGACTATCCCACTTAAACCCTACTTTTTCTATATATATAAAAAAATCTTTATAGTGAAACCTTAGTCAAGTTGTAAAATCACTGAGTTCTAAAAATTGATAGTCAAGTCGTGAAATCATTCTACAATGTCTATTTATTCAATTGTATTTTTTTCAAGACATTAATTGGTGCATGCCAAACATGAGATTGTTGTAATGTATGTTGTTTATCATATTTATTTAGGTTGCATTTTCATGTTATAGTAGGTTACATTTTAATGTCATAAAAATGAGAGAAAATTAACAAGCATGAATTTGAAAGATAAATAGTAATTAACAAATATGACATTTGTCATATGCAAAGATAGATCTACACTTGGATTACGATGGTCATGTTGAGGTGTAAAAATGTCGTCGAGGACAAGGTATCTCAACAAGAAATTCTTGACGAACACCGAACTATCCAACGTCTTTGACAAGCCCGAGTTTTGTCTTCTTCGCCGAAATGAGATTTTGGGGGGGGGGGGGGGGGGGGGGGGGTACCTGTAAAGACACTATGACGCTCAAGTCACTCAAGAGCTCTAGTTGAGAGTGTAAATACAAGTAAATGTCTGGAATGTGTGAAGTTTCTGAATCATTTGTAATCTGTTGGGAATGACAGTATTTATAGTGCAAACCTTCCTTCCAAATCGGCAACCAACTCGTGGGCCTCAAGTTTTGGACATTCCCATCCAAAACTGACTCCTTATCTAAAGGCCCACATTTTGTTGCTCGTCGAGATAAACCACCTGAGATGCTCTTGTCGAGGCCGAAACTCCCTCGAGTTATTCTCGGTGAGACCGGGTCAGACACCACGAATATCTCAACGACTTTGATTTCGTCGTGCTCCTCCTGGTGTGCGGCCTTCTCTCATCGAGCTTTTGGCACGCAATTCCTTCCTCATCGAGCTTTACTCATTTTTCAAATCTTCTCGTTCACCTTTCGTCCAAGTGACCCGAGACTTCATTTTTCGTCGAACATCCACTCCAGCTCGTCGACATGGAGAAATATTTCTAACGAACAAATGCCCCCAAAATTTCTTTTGAATCTTCACCAAAGAACCCAAAAGGAATTTTCTCGTCGAGAAACTGAAAAACCCTTCGATTTCCCACGCGTCTCTTCCGTGTTCCCCACGTTTTGCGTTCTCAACGCTGCCATAACTCCACTTCATCTCCCCTATCTTTTAAAATTCTATAACCACTATTCGTTCCCCTTCAAGTCTCGCGCACCATACATATCCTCATCCCCCACTCTCCTTCTTCACTTCACTTTATCTCAAACTCTTCCTCTCCGAAAAAGCAAAACCGAAATCCTGATCTCCCTCAACCCATAAAGCTACTCCAATTTTCACTCTCCACCATCTCAACCATGATCACTACTCGGTCTAAAGCCTAAGCCAAGTTCGCCGCCGACCACCGTAGAGCAAAATCTTAGCCACGATGAGGTCACCGAAGAAGAAGGAGATGACGATCTCGGGGATGTGGATTCCCCAGAGGACGAGAAGAAGCGGTGGACTCCTACCAAGAGCCAACTCTCACTCGCAAGGTCTCGCATAAACCCGTCGGGCAGTGTCCCGATCTTCATCGTACCTGATGGCGTCAATTTCATCTCCAGCCAGAGCATACTCGATGACTGCCTCATCTTCTCTCAACTTCATCTGAAATTTCTAAGCTTCCCTCTGCACCCACTACTTATTTCTTGCTTGTGGTGCTTGATTTGCATCCCATACAATTGATCCTGAACCGTTCGCCGTGACCTCAGCGTCGTTGGCCTTCGGCCAACAAATGAAGGTGCCCCTTGGGATCGAGGACTTCCTTTTCCTCCACAGGTACTCGAGAATCAAGTAGACCCGTCGCCACTTAAATTTTCAGCCCCATTACAATTGGAAGTGCTTCGAGCAGCGCAACACCAACTACCGGGGGTGGGACTCCAGCCCGGTGATGATCAAGGGCAATTTGACTCCCCCAAAACTCAAGGACTTCCCTCTCAACATCCCAAAGAGGTTCAGGGACAAACCAGGTAACATTTTTCCCTTTACCGATATCTCTTCAACGAATATTTCTCACTGGTCTTTGGCTCGCTTCACCTCTCTAATTTCACTTGCACGCGAGCACTCCTCGTTGGTGTACACTCGGTACGCCGAAACATACACCACCGATGATGACATCTATACTTGGCTCATAAGGTTGAAGCTGCCATTTGGCGTCCCCGCCGAGACCTCGCGCCTGCTCAAAGCCCCGACCCAGACCGCCGCATTGCCCTCAGAAGCCCCCGTGGACTCCCCAACTGCTGCCACTTCCAGCAGCAAGAAAAGAAGTCGTGTTCCTCCTCGCTCGGTCAACTTCAAGGACCCTCTCGAGGAAAAGAGGCGTAAAACCTCGCCGAGCACTGGTGGCACCTCGTCTAAGCCCATCGATCTTCCATAGACTCGCCCACATGTTTCTCCCATACCTAAAGCTCGTTCACCACCCGTGGAGGAACTAGATCCCCTCATCTATGAGTAAACGTCTCATACTTCTACTACCAAAGGTACTTCTTTCTTTTTGCTTTAAACTGCTCTTTAAACTTTTCTATTTTCATTTCTGTTTGAGTAACTTCATCGATCATGCAGCTCAACAATTTCTGAAGCCTCCTCCATCAAAGAGCTCGTCGACCCCCTCCGAGAAGAGTTCATCGACCAGCGGCTCAAAGCCAGCCAAGGTACAGCCCCTCCTCAATAAGGACCAGCCCCTCCTCGGAAACCTCGAGGCAGCCCGTAGCATGGCTCTTCAACTCTACAAGTGCTCAACAGACCGCGAAACCCTCTGACATGGATCCCGTGAGGAACACGAAAAGGCGGTGTTATCCAAGGCTATAAATATAAGTTTGCCGAGAAACCTTTTTCCTCCCCCAAATGTTTCACACTTCATCTTTCACCTTTAATAAATCTATCTTCTTTCAGATCGCGCTCCACACACAAACTATCTTCTCCTCCGACTCCCATCTCATCGACGCCCTCGAGATTGAACTCAACGAGGCTAGGACCAAAATATCTGCCTCCACCTCCCAATACTGGAGCAAGGTGTGAGAGCTTGAGGCCCTCGAATAGCGCTTTGTCAATCTCGAGAAATCCAATGATGAGCTCTCCGACAACCTCAAATTCGCCAAGCTTAAGAGAGAGAACCAGGAAGCCTTGGAGTGCATTTCCTCGGTGGGGCTTCAAATCGACGATGCAGAGAAGATCCGCGATGAGGAGTTTGAGAATGCTAACCGGACGGTGAGGCAATCTTCGACGAAGTACTTCTGCCTCGCATGGGACCAGTCTTCTCTTCCAGCCGAGGAACGTGTCTACAAAGAACCTGACGCTATTGATGAGCTTCTCCAGTATGCCGGCGAGTACGAGCCTTTGTTTATTTCTAACCCCGGTGAGGTCCGCACTCTTCCAGCGCTAAAAAATGATGCTCTCGTCGAGAACATAGCCCTGCTCGTCGACGAAGTTGTCTCCTCCTTTGAGGCAATTCTCCAGCACCTCGAAGTCGTTCCCACAGCTGGGGTGATCTCCGAGCACACCGAGCCTCCTTCTTCAACAGCACAGGCCCCCGTCGGCTCCGCCTCGAGCACCAAGGAGCCCATCGAGGAGAAAATCAATGAGCTAAACTCAACAGCTACCACATCTATCGATGTCCCAAGTTGAAGCTTTTTTCTGCATTTCGTTTTACCTTTATGCTTTGTAATTTTCGACACAAGGCGACTTTTGGACAGCTTTATCGGTTTGCATTTTTGTACGGATGATTTATTTTCTTGTACCCATGGCTTTTCTCATACTTGTCGAATTTGTGTTCGTCAAACTTTACTCTGCCTTTCTCCCTTTGACGAATGTTCACCCCTGTTTTCGACAACTCCTCAATAAACTCGATCTCATCGAAAGAGGTTCAACCTTTTCAATCGACAAGATTTTTCCAACAATTTGTTGACCACGTCTCCACTTCAAAATCAACTTTAGTTGGGAATATTTTCAAAAACTCTTTTGATCTCAGTCTCTTTGGGGATTCGTCTTATCTTCTTCCTTGCGTCTCGCACGAGGAACCCTAAATCACTTGGGCTTTATAAACACGTTTTTCCACACCTTTAATGCATGCATCCCAAAAGAAATCTTCCATTATGTCTCCCACACTTTCGGATGTTGATTTTGTGATGGACTCGCCCTCAAACTGCCTCATTCTCCTTCCTCCACCTCCAAGGCATGGTAAAGGAAATGAACTTTCTCAGATGACCATTGAGCTATCTCCTAAGCAGTCATCAACCAGGTAAAGTCTTTCTCCTTCATCTTGTACGTTCCTTATTTTCTCAAGAACGCTTATGCTAATACGTGGTCCAATAATAGGTCTCATGGCTCATCTTCGCCTCTTGGGATGATCCTTAGCTCTGAATGGCGTGTGTGTTGCAATGAAGGTATAGATCAAAAGACTTCCCTGGAGATTCGGGTTCGTAATCTCGAGCATGTCGTTTTCCCTTCGCTCTCATCTCCACGATCTTAGGTTGGCAATGTTTCTACCATTCGCTGAAGTCGAAGCCTCGAAGACCTCAACCTCCAGATCATGTTCCTCCTCGATCAAATTGTTGTGCCCATCCTCGAGATTGGGAATCGATCCACGAACAACCCCTAACTTTGGAGGACACGGTCGTGTTGCCCCCAACTCTCCTCGATCGAGTCGCCGACCTACCTTTCGTGATCTTGAGTTTGAGTTTGAGGGTGCATGCTTCAAGATCGATTCCATTGAAGGTGTTGTCAATCGCCTTCGTAGTGAGCTTACGTATTTCGAGAATACTGCCAGGCATCTTTGTAACAGTGCCATCCATCACCAGACCGAAGTAAGCATCGTATATGATCGCGTGATGATTGCCGAAGCCACTAACTACTGGAGCAACGTGATCACTAGACAAGGGATCCCTGATCACTTCCTGTCATTATTCTCAAGCTCCAATGTGTAGCAATTTTTTTTTACATATGTAATTTTCCTTTCTCAAACTCGTCGAAGAAAGTTCGTCGAATGATTTCTCAATGGAAAATAAATTTGAGCTTCGCATAGGGCAATCTCTTTTATTTCGAATTTTTGAGCCTTTATTCCTGCAAGCATTGCTAATAAAACTTATATTCCTACTTATTCCCATGTATATGCCCCCAATGTCTTTTCGTGGGAGAATTTCCACCAAAAGATATTCCTCGAGGACAGGAAATATCTCATCGACAAACTTCTCGTATGCCATTTCACCCTTTGGTATACTGGCCATGTCGATGTACTCTGAGCTTTTCAACCTCTCTGCATTTTTTGCTCTTAAGCTTTTATGCCAACAATCCCCATATTACCCGAGGCTTTTTGGTTATGTGCTCATCGAGGACTTACATCAATATGCTTCTTCAACTTTTCGACCTTTATGCGTTTTTGCTCTAAATATTTTATGCCTTGTAATCCCCATATTGCCCAAGGCTTTTGGGTCATGTGCTCATTGAGCACTTACATCAATGTGCTTCTTCATCTTTTCGATGTTTATGCATATTTGCTCTAAAGATTTTATGGCTTGTAATCCCCATATTGCCTTAGGCTTTTGGGTCATGTGCTCGTTGAGAACCTCTCGTCAAGCGCTTACATCGATATGCTTCTTCAGCTTTTCGATCTTTATGCATTTTTGCTCTAAAAATTTTATTCCTTGTAATCCTCATATTGTTTGAGGCTTTTAGGTCATGTGCTCGTCGAGCACTTACATCGATATACTTCTTCAGCTTTTGGATCTTTATGCATTTTTGCTCTAAAACTTGTATGCCTTGTAATTCCCATAATGCCCGAGGCTTTTGGGTCTTAGAATGCCATACCAACAAATTTTTGGCCTCAATGAATACTTTATTTATTTCACTTTGTCTTTGCCTTAAGCAGTCTAAAATTTCTGGAAATAAATTAAAACTACATCATTGAAATTAAAAAATGACTTTATTGTTCTGGCGTACCTCCCCTGGTTAACTGGTAGTATTTCTTCAAATAAACAGCATTCCACGGCCTTGGGAGATAACGCCTCGTGCCTACTTCCTTGAGCTTATAAGCTCCTTGGCTGTATACTTCCATCACACGGAACGATCCTTCCCATGCAGCTTAAAACTTTGCTATTCCGTGAACTCGTATATCTTCGACCGTTCTTATCCAGAGCGGAGCTCCGCTTTGAAAAAATGGAGCAAAACTTCGATTTTCACAAGATTGAAAAATTTGTTTGAAAATTGAAACCACTCATTTTTTAGATTACTATTAGACGATCATGATTACAAAAAATCAGCCCAATCGGAGATGATTTGACCATTTGATCATCGCATTTAAATTTTAAGCTATATCGGATGAATTGTATTCATCAAAAGTAGAATGTGATGATCAAATGGCCAAATCATCTCTGTTTAGGATGATTTTTGGCAAGCATGATCTTCATTCGATAATCTAAAGGATGATTAGTTTCAATCATCAAGCAACTTTATAAATCTTGTGAAAATCGAAATTTCGCTCTGTTTTTTAAAAACGAAGCTCCGCTTTGAATAGGAACTACATATATATCTACATACCATTCTTGTATATACCTCCATTAAGAACAAGAATATACATAATCATAATCATCTTATATATCTCTAGTACTGCCAGCATTATTAAGCTTTCTCAGAGTTTCGGATCCCCCGTATTCATCAATCCATTGGCTACTACAAGGAGCTAGAGATTGTGTTATTGCTATTTTCCCATCAACAATCAAGTTTATGCCTGTATAAATGTTGACCCAAGGGGTATATCATACATTTATTTATCTCTTTAAGAATCAAAATTACAATATACATGAATAAAAATTTACAACATTTCTCTTTCAAAAAATAATAATTAATATTACCACAATAACCACATTTTTTAGGATTATTTATAATGTTTACAACTAATTAGATCAAATTTATAACTTTGAGAACAATTGGTTCAAAAGTTGTAACTAAGTCTCTAAATAAAGTAAATATCTCAAATACAACTAAATAACAAAAAAAAAACTCATATTATCACAATGACCACTAAATTTGTTCTCAAGTGATAAAATAAAATTATCATATCCCTTAGGTACTTAAGAATGATCCATGATCAACAATGGTCACTACCAGAGTAAGTACTATAGCCGATGAAATGACGAAAAATAGGCCGACGACTTTTGATGTCGTCGGCTATACTATAGTATACCTGACGACACAAAGCATTTGTCGGCCATATTTTTCGATCGTTGGGTATATACTATAGCCGACGACCGAAAAAAAGTTGTCGGTGTTTGTGACGGGACGGTCGTCAACCATAGTTTTGACAAACACTGACAACATTTTTCAACTATAGTCGACGACCTTATTAAGTTGTCAGCTATTGTTCTTTATTATAGATCAATCTGGGCAGCAACTCAATCATTCAAAAAATATTCGGTGAGAAAAACTCAAAACGCTTTGAAATCGTTGAGTGTTGTCGGAAACTATCAAAAATAGGTTCGTGAAGCTATATATATAGGTACGTGTATATATATGTGTGTGTGTGTGTACGTGTTGATTTTTTATTGTTGATTTAGAGTTGATTGTTGATGTAGAGTTGATTGCTGATTTTAAGTAATTAATTGTTGATGTAGAGTTGATTGCTGATTTTAAGTAATTGATTGTTGATTTTGAGTTGAGTTAAGTTTAATTCGATGAATATATATATAATTAGATGTAAATTGTTGATATATATGTGTTAATTAATTTGTAAGTAAGGAGTAGAAAAATTAAATAAGGTAATTTGTAGTTTAAAGATCAATATATATAGATATAATGATGAATTTTTAATTAATTAGTGCATGTATATATATAAAATTGGATTTTTCAGGATGGACAAGAATTGGAAGTGCCTTCCAAGATGGGATCCAAGATATTCCCATAGAATTTTGGGTTTTGTGGAATATGTGAAAGTTAATTGTGGAGGAATGACATTTCATTATTGTCGTGTACGAAATGTCAGTGTCGCAGCGATAAATATCGTTTTCCCATTGATAAAGTATGGGAGCACCTGAAGAAAAATGGGTTTTAGGATAAGTACACATGTTAAATTTATCATGGTGAAACATCATCAGCGGGTCAGCATGATCATGGACAATTTTCTGAGAGAGCAAGTACACCCAATAATCCAACAACGAGGTTGATAAACGATGTGTTTACTTATGAGAGCGGTGTATTTGCTCAAGCACCAGATATTCCTCCCGCCGTTGGGGGCTTCCCTCATATTGAGCTAGTCTAGCAATTACCTAGAGCTGTCAACACTGCCGATATGGACAAGTACAACAGCCTGATTACCTTCCAACAGACCCCGTTGTACAACATGTGTAATAAGACTGTTCTTGAAAGTGTCATTAGAGTAATGAAGCTCAAAGTGGAGAACAAAATGAGTGTCAAGGCTGTTGATGATTGGATGGAGTGGACTGCTTTGATGCTGCCCCCTGGTCATCGCCTTTCTACCACTCATCGTAAGGTGCGACATATCCTGAAACATCTTGGTCTTTCCTACATCAAAATCCATGCACACAGATATGATTGCGTTCTCTTCTGGGGTGAAGATGATTACAAGAATGATCTTGAGAGCCTTGAATCCTGTCTGATATGTGGTATGGATAGGTATAAGTTGACCTCTACAGGGAATAAGAAAGCTGTGAAGATACTTCAGTATTTCCCGCTGATTGATAGGTTAAAACGGTTGTTCATGTATGCACACATGGTTGAAGCTATGAGATGGTAGGCTGAGAGGAATTTGTCTGACGATGATACCCTTATACACCCTGCTGACGGAGAGGCTTGGAAACACATGGTCAGCGAGTTTTCTCATTTTGCATAAGAGGTTCAAAATGTTTGGCTCGGGCTCTCATCTGACAGATTCAACCATTTTGACAACATGAGTCTCCAATACAGTATATGGACAGTTATTTTGATACCAAACAATCTTCCTCCATGGATATGTATGAAGAAGGGACACAATATGCTCACTCTCTTTATTCTAGGGCCGAGTTATCCAGGAAAGTGTCTCGATGTGTATTTGAGACTCTTGATTAAGAAGGTTAAGTACCTGAGTAACATTGGTCATTCTACTTATGACAAGTACAAAAACGAGATGTTCTAGATGCATCCATGCTTGTTGGCACAATCTGTGATTTTCTTGCACGCGGGATGTTGTCGGGCAACGTTACCAAGGGATACAGAGCTTGTCCAGAGTGTATGACTCTTGAGTGCTGCAGACCTCATTACAGAAAGATTGTCCAGATGCGTCACCATTGTTGGCTTCCATATGATCACCCATTTCGGAAGGATCACGAGGCTTTTGATGGGACTGTAGAAACGAGTATGCAACCCAGGAGATGGAAAGGGGATGAAATTTTAGAAGTGCTAAATGAATATGATTTGGGGCAGCTAAGCAATCATCCTGAAATAGTGGCGTCAATACCTGACAGATCCGACAAGTATAAATTCTGGACACACAAAAGCATATTCTGAGAACTCTCATACTTATCCAAATTGCCGATCAGGCACTACCTAGATGTCATGCACGTAGAGAAGAATGTGTACGAAAGTGTGGTGGGTACAGTGCTAAATTGGGAGGGGAAAACTAAAGATGGCCCTAAGGCACATATTGATTTGAAAAGAATGGGACTGCGGAAACATTTGTGGTTGAGAGAAAGGAAAAAAAAAATGCCTCAAGTTCCTTACACCATTAAGCCTGACCAGAAGAGTGAAATTTGTGTAGATGGGTAATGTTAGGTATTCTTCAGGCTATGTAGGAAATATAGACCGATATGTTAACTTTCGGGCCAATAAGATGTACGAATTAAAGAGTAATGACTTCCATATACTGCTTCAACGCTTCTTCCATGTTTTCATTGGAGGGTACCTGCCCAAAGAGGTGGTGGAGCTGTTAGTAGCATTATCAAGATTCTTTCAGAAGTTATGCACCAGATAACCTGCCCAAAGAGGTGGTGGAGCTATTAGTGGCATTGTCAAGATTCTTTCAGAAGTTATGCACTAGATAAGTGAAAAAATCATACTTGTGGAAAATGTAACAGGACATTATTTTTCTCAGGCACAAATTTGAGAGAATATTTCCCCCAAAAATTTTTGACATCATGCCTCACCGGATGATTCATCTTCCTGAACAGTTATTGTTCACCGGTCCAGTACACTACACTTGGATATATCCCATGAAAAGGTACATACAATTCAACATATGAATTTGACTCTGTTTTTATATGAAAATACTTGTTTTTCAATAATCATAACATGCACTTTGCAACTTTATAGACAATTGGGGGACTACAAAGACTATGTGATGAATAAATCCGCACCTGAAGGGTGTATCGCTGAAGCATATCTTGCTCACGAGTGTGTAACATACACCAAGTTGTATTTGGGAGCATTGGAGGACCCTCGACAACATATGCCGGTAGATGAACCACAGTTCAACCTTTCTATCATCTCCAATGATGTTGAAGTATATGTAAAGTTGCCAAACTCGTATAAGTTGGAACCATATGAGCTAGTCATTGCCTAGTTGTGGGTATTGATTAACTGTCCAGAAGTTCAACACTGGAAAGACATCCATCTTTATTGCCCTGCTATTGCCGGTGATCTTGAGTACCACAACAGGACGTTTGCAAACTATTTTGGCAACTGGGTACGTATATATATTTACTTCTATATATATATATATAAATTAATATCAATGTTCATATTTAAAATTAATGGTTGTCCACATATAATTTTTCAGATGAACCATGTACAAGATGATGGTGACCCACACTTGTCACAAGAATTGAGGCTCTTGGCGATGAAGAAAATAACTTCAAGAGTTTATCCGATGTGTAAGGTCAATGACGTGCAATTTATATGTCAACATAGAGACAACAGACAGAGAACACAAAATTATGGGGTAATGGTGCATGGTGGGCAAAATGACATTGACTATTACGGTGTTCTCCATTCAGTGGTTGAACTAATTTATGAGGAAGCCATGACAGTGCACTTGTTTAAGTATAGATGGTTTGATACTAACCCTTAAAACACAAGGACCGATTAGTACATAATATTTTCTGTGAATACTGCTACAAGCTGGTATGAAGATGACCCTTTTGTTTTTGCCACATCTGTAAAACAAGTGTTTTATCTTGATGAACTTGTGCATAAAGGCGCGTGGAAAGTAGTTAACCATGTTGTTCCTAGAAACATATACAGTGTTGCTACACTAGGTGAGACCACAGATAATGAAGAAGTTACTGCATAACAAGAGCCAAACGTAATTGGTATTCCTGAATCCTCTATAATTCGCCTTCATAATGTGAAACCGGGTAGTGTGGTTTGAATTCCTCGAGCATAACTTATTGATGTTAATCCAAATGAAGACAATGAAGACGCCGGTGACAAGAAGCGGCACATCTTACCAGAAATTAACTCGGACACCGAGTCAGACTCAAGCGATGATTCTGATTATGAGCCTTAGTTAAAATGTAGTTGAGTATAAACGTGTATGTTTGTTGGTCATGAGTCTAATTTTGTTAAGTATTTTCACACTTCTGAATATAGCGATGATTCAGACTATGTTATTCAATTAGTTAAACAGGTATTTGTGGGAAACGTGTTTCCATGTGAGCCTACTTTGTCAAAAAAAATTAACACTATAGCCGGCGGCATAGACTAATGTCGTCTGTTATACTAATTATAGCTGACAACAAAAGTATTGTCGTCGGCTATACTATAGCCGACGACATTTTACATTCATGTCGTTGGCTATAGTTCTCGACTTTAAAACCCAGCCCGCGCCGCCCTAAAATTCGATTTTCGCCGCCACCGTTCGCAACCCAGCCTACCGCCGCTTGACGCCATCCCACCTCTCTCTCTCTCTCTCTCCCCCCCCCCCCCCCCCCCCCCCAATTTCAGATTAATATGTTTTTTTTTTGTGAATATGTTTTGGTTGTGAATAAGATGATGTGAATAGAAGAATTAGATTAATTATAAGATGATGTGAAGTTAATATGGCAGTGAAAGTTGGTAATGGAAGGGTTGTGGTATGGATTATATGGAATGATTGATGATTGATTTTGTGAGAATATGAAATTTGATGTTGTAAATAGGCTTAGGTGATTTTTTTGTGAGAATATGAAATATGATAAGTGTGTTTATTAGGGGTGTTTAGGGATGTTAGGATTGATTAGGCTTAGGTAATTATTTGTGAGAATTTGAAATATGAAATATGATAAGAGTGTTTATTAGGGGTGATATGTGAATGCTTGTTGTTATTGTGGTTGTTATTGATGTGATAAGCGTGTTTATTGATGTGATAAATGTGTTTAGTGATGTGATAAGTGTAATTTTGTGAAATTGATTATGGTATGTGAAATTCATTTTGTATGTGAAATTGATTATGCTATGTGAAATTTATTAGGAACCATGAATTGGTTCAGATCGGGTAATTCGTCGAGATCCAAAGGTGGACAAGGGACTAGCGCCTCAAGTCCTGGGTCCGCCACTATCGGCAAAATGTATAGCGGCCTCGCCACTTCTCGCCACCTTCAATTACTTCAGGGGGCGACGCCGCAGCAGGAAGTAGTGGTCCGCTGACTCTCCAGCGCGAGGCAGCTCTGGAAGGAAGGCCCAACCGCATGCCCTCAACGGGTCATGTGACTCAATCCTAGGTCTGTATGCCATACATTCTCAGGCCAAAGCCTTCTCCCTCTACGGCTCAGGCTCGTCATTCATCTGAGGCTGGTCTTTCAGGTAGTTTCTCGGCCGAGGTACGATTATGTTTGCTGTCTCACCTCTTCTTGCCCCTGGAGATACCTGCCATACCTGCTCTCGATGACGAGGGAATGCCTATTACAGGACAACAATATTTCACTACCCTGGAACAAGCATACGTGTATGCACCAATAGGTACACCTCTCTGGAGTGCGAGGATTCCAGGACAATCGAAGGAAGAATTAGGTAAGTATTAATTAACAACCTTTTTATTTAATTTCAAACTTATTAATAATATGTAAATTAAATTGTGTCCTTATGTTTTAATCTTTTTATCGTGTCTTAGGCGAAATCGTTGTCGAAAACAAACAAAAAAGGACTAGAGGTCCCGCCACCGGCAAGCTACTTGACGATGCGATCAGTGGTCATTCAGACCAGGGACAGAGGCGAAGGGATTGAGGAAAAGATTACGCGCAAGTACGTTGACCAAGTAGGAAGCATCATACAGGACAGAATCTCAATGTTGTGGCAAGATTGGAATTATGTGCCGCACTGCGTGAAGTACGAAGTGAATAATGCACTGTCGTTGAGTTATATTGTATATTCATTATGTATCTTTTCTACTTATTAATCAAGTCCGAATAAATAGACAATTTTTACCATTTATATAACATTGTATATGTGGTTTAACGTGCCCAACGAGCTCAAAAGCACGTGGGCAGATGAGGTGCAAGGGGGCAGGTGATGTGATTCTAGTTAAATTGTATATATCGAGTTAGATTTTGTGTTGTATTAATATAGGTACAAGGAGTGGAAGGCTGACCTAAAAAAGCACTGGAAGAAGTACGACGATGACCATTCGGGTACCCCTAGTGAGTTTCGGTATAAGGAATACGAGTGGTGATGACTTGTAATCCACTTCAACAACCCAAAATTAAAAGTATGCAACCTGAGTATATTTGTGTTGTATCGTACTTGGCAAAAATAGTTAGCTAATATTTTTTTAATATATGTTTATCCAACAAGGTCATTTCTGAAACAAACTCGAAGAACCGGGGCAAAAACACTAAGAACCATCATGCTGGTTCTAGATCTTATGCGGGTTGGATGAAGGAAGCCGCCTAACACCCAGAAGTCCCCTCGTTGGTGTATACGATACAACACGCGTATCCGCAGGCCCCCGAAGATGTTGTAAGTCTTGAGCCCTTATAAATTAATTAACATATTTTCTTATATATATATATATATATATTTTTTTTTTCCGAGATAAATTATTTTTTCTGTTTACTAATACGTTATTTTGTTTTCCTTGACAATTAGGCGAGAGTGGAGGAAGTGATGCCGGAGGTGTTGATTCAGATCACGAGAGAGCGATATCCTAACACCCAGGATGAGGATCTTCTGATTGATCAGATTGATCAATCTGATCTGATTATAGCAGCGAGGATCATGGCTACCTCTATCCCACCACGACAGAACACTTACTACTACAGGGGTGTCAGAAAGAGTGGCGAAGGGGTCTTAAAGAATACTCTCGAATTCTCACGCAGATCGGGAACTTCCAGAAACTCTAAGCTTCAAGAGCAACTTCAGAGACATGCGAGGGAGATGGAAGAGACTCGGAGGATGATGGAGGAGATGGAGCGGGTGAGATTAGCCGAGCAACAGACGATATTAGCCGAGCACGCATTTATGGAGACATGGATGCAACAATGTTTTGCACAGCTTCTGCCTTCTGGAATCCAAGTCCCGCTCCCACCTCCGCATCTTTTTAATGCTCCACAATCGCAGCCGCAGCCGCAAGATCATGGTAGTCTCTCCTCTGATTTCATAAATAACATATATTTTGATCACCCTTAGTGTAGGTGTATTGTGGGAGAATATGTGTTTTGTTTGTATGGGTGTGTACGTTGTTGGAATATGTGTAGTTGGCTAGCTATTATGTAAATACAATTTTGCAATTGCAGGTTCTGGTAGTGGAAATCCAGAATCTGTAGTTTTTTTAAAAAAAAACACCAATTATAGCTGATGACATGAGATAATGTCGTCGCCTATAGTGTTCCAGAAATTGACATTTTGAAGAGTATAGCCGACGACTTTCAAACTATTTTCGACGACATCATTCCAAAGCGTCGTCGGCTATTGTCTGATCGGAGGCCTTGCCCGACGACGTTATCGTCGACAATAGTGAAAACTATCTCCGATGATTTATATGTCGTCGAATATAATTAGGACTATGACCGACGATAACCCTAATATGTCGTCAGCTATAGTATACCCGACAACAATGTTCCGACCATGCTATGAGCGACGACATATCGTCGGCTATAACAACAGTTGACGACTTTTCTTGATAAGCCAACGAGTTCTAGATTCTTCTAGTAGTGGATCAAGGAAAAAGAATTGAAGGTTTTTTTCTTTTAATATAGAAAAAAACATACAAGAAGTCAAGGACAAACATAAGATCAACCACTATAATATTTAGAAAATAAAGGATTGAGTTCAAAGCTCAAGATGTAGTATCAATTAGGCCAACACATTAAATGGACCAAAAAGACGTTTTCCCCCTGCTATAAATACCGTACACCTCTCTCCCTCTCTGGTGCGATTAAAAACTTGGTAGCAGTGGAGGTTATCTCCTCTCGACCTCGCCGCCACATCCTCACCCTCACCCTCCTCCGTCGGTCGATCTCCGCCTCGAGTCCGCCGTGTCGTCTCTGCCTCGAGTCCGCCGTGTCTTCTCTGCCTCGTTTGCACAACCGGCTCTCTCTCCTTTCTCCTCCACGGCGTTAAAGGCTGGCCTCGGCCTGCCGCGCCTCGACCTCTAGCACTTCGAACTTCGCCACCACAACGACATCTCATCGGCGCTCACTTTCCGTCGCAACTCTCATCGGCTCCTCGCGCGCCGCATCACCTCTTCTCTTCCCCGTCGCACCGCAGCGGCTCTCCTGGGTGTTGCCTCGAGCACGCCTTCTGCATCCGTAGCAACGGATCGCGTCGCGCCGCCATGATTTTGCTCGACCGCGTCGCGCCGCTTCTGCAAAGCCACCCTCCTCTCCTGCTACCGCACCTTGTCTCCGCATTGCTCCTACAATGCTTTGCCTCGACGAACTTTCAACAGTGTTTTTTTATTCAAGTAGATTTTTCTTTTCAGAATGTTTGATTTGAGATTTTGAGCAGATTAGTGTTTTTTTTGTTTTGTGAAATTTGTGGATTTTTTTTGTGAATATTTGGGAGTTCATTCGGTATATCTGTCGATTATTTTTGTTGAATTTTGCTAATTTTTTAGTAACAGAACTACCAGGAAACTTTCATTGAGCTCTTCACAAAGTGAGGCCTTCCCTGTTCTTGAGACACATTTGATTTGGTTTGGTGTTGTATAAGGATTTAGCTTGTGTGATTTAGTTTGATTATGTTTGCAGGGGCAACACATGTGTGATTTACAGTAGCAGTTAATGTGTGATTTGCAGTAGCAGTCACTGTTTGCATTATACATTTCGCTTGTGTGATTGAGATGCTACTGCAGCTGTGTTCTATGTTTTTTTGTGTGCGATTATATAGTGTGTAAATATTGTGTTCTGTGGTCCACATTTGTGATTATTTTTTTGCTTAAATTTGTGGATTTTATGTTTTAGATTCGTGATTTATAGTCTTTAGATCTACGAAATTTATGAATACTGACTTCTTTAAAGATTTTCTTCTGATTGTTTTGTTTGATAAGCACGAAAATGGATATGATTTTTTATTTAAATGATGGTGATGAGGTGCTCGAAGATGCAACAGCAGTTTTGAAAATTTATAGTAGCACATTCTGGAATATGCATTAGCAATATTGTTGAATGTGTTCTGCAAAGTGCAATTAATCTGCTCCTAAACTTTTGGAAAAGTGAATTTGTAGCAATTCTAATTGATTTCTTTCGAAGCTATTATTGTTGTTACTTATTGTATTTCTTGTATTAGTAGCAGCAGCAGCAGCAAATGTTTTCTTTTTTTAGTAGCATCAGTGGTGTGTTTTTTGGCATTATTTTGCACCATTGCTGCTGTATTTTTTTTTAAAAAAACTTATTGATATTGTTACTGTAATTTTTTTTCGATGATGTTGCTACTGTGTTTTTCATGATGTTGCTACTGCGTTTTTCAAGTTGTTGGTACTAAATTGTTCGTGGAGCTACTATTGCATTGCTCGTCAAGCTTCTATTGAAGTTTTGTCTAGTTGCTACCGAATCATTCTCGAAGTGTTATTGAGTCGTTGTTGTGTTACTACTAAATTGTTAAATGAGCTATTATTATATTGTTCGTCTAGCTGCTACTGAATCATTCGTCAAGCTGTTACTAAATCGATAGTCTGACAACTAGTGAATTGTTCATCAAGCTGCTACTGAAATTTTGTCGAGCTGCTACTGTATCGTTTTTGGAATTTTATTGTATTTATATCAAAAGTGTACTAACTTTTATAACACTACTACTAGAAAATTTATGTTATTGAATGTGAAGGACTGATGTGCTACATAATTTTTATCGAAAAAAATTGATGTTGAATTTTATTAAAAAACAACTTGATACTGATATTAAATTTACATCTGAGATGATATTAAATTTATTTTAATATTGCTATTAAATTTTGAACTAGTTGATACTGAGAATTTATTTGGGGGAAAAAATTTCAACGTAATTTTTTAGAAAGTGGAAAAGGAAAAAAGAATGGAAAATTATTAAATAGCAAATTTTGAATTATTTTTATATTTTGAATGAAAAAAAAATTAAACTGAAAAAAGAAATAAGAAGGGGAAAAAAGTAAATTTATATGTGCCACATGGCAGCCTATAGGTCAATTATCCTTAATGAATAATTTTTTGTCGTTCATTGTCTAAATAATAAGGCATTGTCCATAAGTGTATTGGGTTTTTCTATCATGTCTTTAAGTGTAGTTTGTTATTATTTTTTATGGAAAAAATTCACCACGAGGATATGAAGTTTAGGGTTTAAAATTTAACAAAATGGTACCTAAAGTCCCAAAGTCTTGAAAACCTTCAATATGATACATACATTTTAAAAATTATCAAAGTGGTACCCAAAATCTCAAAGTCTTATTAACGTGATGGCTTGAACTATTTTTTGTCACAAAATCGTTTATGTGGCTGATATGACTTTTTTAATTAAAACTGAAAAAAAAAGGAATTAATACCCTTAATATTTTTTTTTATAATTTTTTTCTATCTCTCCGAATACTAGATTTCGAAGCCAACCATGCTATGTCGACGTCGATGCTACCTGTGCTGACCTGCCTCGTTCTCTGGCCTCAGCCTCGCTACCTCGGACTTGCGTTCGCGGTCGCGGTTGTCTCCGACGGCGTTGCTTCTCGCTCCTTGCCACTCACCGGAGTCGCAACGACTAACAACATTCTCCGACTCAAAGCCATAGTCGGATCCCACGCCTCCCAAGCCTCCCTCCTCAGGTTCTAACTCTTCTCCGAAATCGACCCCATATTGCAGACTATGCAATCCTTCAAGTAGAACCCAGTGAGGATGCATTGAGCTTTTTGATTCGAGCGTATTCGGATTCCGGATTGGTTGATAATGCCCTTGAATTGTTTAAAGTTGGGATTCATATATATTGTTGTGTTCCAAGTGTTTAGGCGTGTAATGGGTTGCTTTGAAAATGGGGAGAATAGGGGATGCACGGAAGGTGTATGATGAAATGTCTGAGACATAACTATACTACTTGTATTAAGGTGAGGGGATGTGTAAGGAAGGGAAGAAGAAAGGAGGAAGTTGATTGAGGAGAGATGGGGAAAGAGTTGCGTGTCGAAGTTGGTGTTTTACAATACGATTATCGATGGGCATTGCAAGAGAGGTGAGGTTGGGAAGGTTAATGGGATTTTTAAAGAGTTGAAATTGAAAGGGTTTCTGCCGACGTTGCAAACTTTTGGGGCTTTGATTAATGGTTACCGCAAAGAAGGGAACTTTGTGGCGGTTGATTGGCTTGTGATGGAAATAAAGGAGGGAGGTTTGAGAACAAGTATACCAGAGAGGTGAAGAGAGTCACTGGTGAGGCCGTGGTTGTTGGATGAGGCGGAGATTCATACGAAATCGAAGCTTGCGGTGGAGGTATGGGCGGAGAAGCGGCGAGGATTGGGGGGAGAGAGAGAGAGAGTGAAGGCGGCGGTCTGTATTTTTTTGTTAGTGCTCAGACGACGACGATATCTAAGCGAAGATAAATAAAAAATACATATGAAAATATTAAGGATATTAATGTCTTTTTTTCTTAATTTTGATAAAAAATTTTATCACATCAGCAATATAAAAGGTTTTGCGAAGAAAAATGACTCAAGACATCACGTCGATACGATTTTAAGATTTTAAATACTTTGATAGTTTTTAAAGTATAAGTATTATTACATTTGACTTTCCGAAAGTTCAAATCTTGGCTGTGAATTTTTTATTTTTATCCTCTTACTAGATGGAATAAGATTAATATGAGAAATGAGAAAGAGATGTGTTGAGCAATTGTATGTATTAAAAAAAAAAGAGACAAAATTCAGTTTATCCTTCTTAATTTTGTACTTAAGATCAAGTTGGTCCTTTTGTTTTAAAGTCCGAAAGTTTACTCTTGCCATCAGACTTGCAATTTTTTTTTATTTTCCATTGATCCAACTTCTCAGTAAAATGGATCCCACACCATTCCGAATTTTCAATTTTGCTCTTTCAAATTTTTACGCCTCAAATTTTAATTCAGACTAAAAATTAAAAAAAACTTTCGGGGCAAAGCCCACATGATTTGTAATATTCATGGCCGATAACCACTCCGACACGTCCACATCGACGTACAATTGCTCAGTTGAAGTATTTTGTTCATAGTGATAGAATTATCAGACAGACACGACACTAACAATTGGAGTTAAAAGCTTTGGTTTAACTGGGTTTATCTGATTGGGTTATCTGAGTGGCCACTCTCACACTCATCACTCATGGTAGCCTAAAAGCTACACTATCGTTTGCTCTCTATCCGCTAATTCAAACATG
This sequence comes from Geum urbanum, assembly GCA_946800695.1. Lineage (NCBI taxonomy): Eukaryota > Viridiplantae > Streptophyta > Magnoliopsida > Rosales > Rosaceae > Geum > Geum urbanum. The sequence continues at coordinate 7,573,035 of OX327006.1, forward strand.
TGGTGATCACTAGCAAGTCTCTTTCACTATCTCTGCTTACCCCTTTTGTAATGGAATGAAATCCCTTTAGCATTTTTGATTGTTATAATTCGACATGCCCATCACTTGTTCGACAAATTGTCCCAGTTGAAGAAGCTTTATTTCTTGTGTGTAAAGTTGGAAAGTTTGAATTGGGTTTTCTGTTCTTCAATGTATTGTGGTGTGAATTTCAGATTAATAATCTTATCTTTCAGCTACTTATGCATCACTTGACATTCTCAAAACACAATTTTGATATCGAAATCATTACATGGCTTCCACGGATTTAAGAAACTTTCAAAGTCACCCGTTTGCTTTCAATCCCACCACGGTGCTTAGAAGAAAGAATGTCGTTTTGCACTACACATTGACTAGTGTATAAACCCAGACAACCACACAAGAAAATGTTATGCCGGTTGCAAAGCTTGCGGCGGAGAACAAAACAATTGAGAATGCTTCAAACTTCAAAGGATTATGAAGCAGTCATTGATTTGGCAACAGACATGCAGTGCGTAATATGCAATAGCAAATCTGGAGATATGCCAGAATGGTTTTTTCTTCTGAAGTCTTGAGTTCAAATTGGGGGAGTAAAAATTTGAAAGGAGAAATTGGAAATTTGGAATGGCGTGGGACCTATTTAATTGAGAAGTTCGATAGAAAAAAAAAGGTAAGTCTAATGTCAAACACAGAGAAAAATGGTAAATTTTTTGACTTTTAGAAATAAAAAGGACCAATTTGATATTGAGGATAAAATTAAGGAGGGTAAACTGAATTTTATCTAAAATAAAATAAAGATGCAGAGAGTATGAGAGGTCAACTGAACGAATTTCGAGGTCTGAATAGAAATTTTTAATTAAAATGTTTGAACCTCATCATTATGGGCATTTATCATAAGTTCTGGCTTAATATTCACACCATGGGAAGTGTTGAGAAAAAGAGTGAAGTTGATACTAATTCAAGTTTTTAATCTTAAATGATCTTGATAGTTGTTAGAAGTGAGACCGTTCTGCGTGAAATGTTCATGTCAATTGATGCATACTTTATTCATAAAATCAGCGAATTAATCAATGTTATATATATATATATATATATATTTATCCAGGCAAGGCATATGTATGACTAGTTAAAATAATTGTGAAAATCACGACAAATGGTTCCGTAGAAATATTGGGTCTCGCGATTACTACCAGAATATTTCTCATTGCCCACGAAATGAAGAAAATAAAGGCCGACGAAGTCCTATATCGTCGGCTATAAAAAGTATCACCAACGAAAATCTCACTCGCCGGCCATTTTTTTCCTCATCGCCGGCTATAATATTATAGCCGACGACTCGTCGGCATTCACATTCTCGTCGCTGGCTATAATGTTTAGTGTGGCCGACGATGGTTCGGCCGGAATACCAACGAGATAATCTGTCTATAGCCGACGAGTTAATGAATCGTCGGCTATAACACTTATATCAGATCTACTCTGCAGCAGCTCATTCATTTTACAAAAATTCGGTGAGAAAGAGGGAAAACGCTCTGAAATCGTTGAGTATTGTCAAAAGGCGTCCAAAACCCATTCGTGAAGCTATATAGCTAGGTACGTATATATATATATGCGTATATATATGTGGATGTATATGTGTGTTGATTTAGATATATGTGTGTTGATTTAGAGTTGAGATTAATGGTTTGATATGCAAATAGAGTTGATATATTGTTGATTTTGAGTGATTGGCTGTTGATTTTGAGTTGATTTGAGATGAATTCGATAAAAATATGCTTGTGTATATATATATGTATATAAATTTATTTTGTGATTAATTGTTAATATGTATATATATACATGTAAATTTGTAATTGGGAATTGTTGGTATACATATATTTTTATATGCATGGGTCAACTTTTGTTTAGGGAGATATATAGACGAAGAATTAAATTAGTGTAGCTAGTTTAATGATCGATATATATATAGATGTAATGATGATTTTTTAATTAATTAGTAGTGAATGTATATACATAAATATATAATGTTAGAATTTTCAGGATAGACAAGAGTTGGATGAGCCTTGAAAGATGGGATGTGAGATATCACCATGGAATTAGGAGTTTTGTGAATTTTGTGAAGGCTAATTGTGGAGACACTACACTTCATTATTGCCCGTGTAAAGAATGTAAGTGTCGCAGCGATCGATTTCGTTTTCCCATTGATAAAGTCCAGAAGCACCTGAGTAAATACGGGTTTTGGAATAAGTACACTTGTTGGATTTATCACGGTGAAACATCGTTAGCGGATCCACATGATCATGGACAATTTGCTGAGAGGGCCAGTCCATCCTATGATCCAACAACGATGTTGATCAATGATATGTTTTCTCATAATAGCGGTGTATTTGCTGATCAAGCACCAAATGTCCCTCTCGTCGTTGAGGGTTTCCCTCATATTGAGCCAGTTGAGCCATTACCTGGAGCTCATGTCAACACAAGCGGTATAGACAAGTACAACAATCTGATTGCATTGCAACAGACTCCGTTGTACGACGGTTGTAGTAAGACTGTTCTCGGAAGTGTCATGGGAGTGATGCAGCTCAAAATGGAGAACAAAATGACTATCAAAGCTGTTGATTCTTGGCTGAAGTGGACTACTTCGCTACTGCCACCCGGTCATCGTCTTTCTACCACTCATCATAAGGTGCGACATATCCTGAAAGATCTTGGGCTTTCCTACATCAAAATCTATGCATGCAGATATGATTGTATTCTCTTCTGGGGGAAAGATCTTGAAGACCTTGAAGCATGCCCGGTATGTTTTACAGAAAGGTATAAGTTGACTCCTGTAGGCAACAAGAAAGTTGTGAAGATACTTCGATATTTCCCGCTGATTGATAGGCTGGAGCGGTTGTTCATGTGTGCTTTCACGGCCGAAGCTATGAGATGGTGGGCTGAGAGGAATTTGCCTGAAGATGACACCCTTATACACCCTGCCAACGGAGAGGCTTGGAAACACATGGTCAGGGAGTTTGATCATTTTGTAGCAGAGGTTCGAAATATTTGGCTAGGACTCTCATCTGACAGATTCAACCCTTTTGGCAACATGAGTCTTCAATACATTATATGGCCAATTATTTTGGTACCGTACAACCTTTCACCATGGTTGTGCATGAAGAAGGAATACAATATGCTCACTCTATTAATTTCAGACCCGGGTTATCCAGGAAAGTGTCTCGATGTGTATTTGAGGCTTTTGATTGAGGAGCTTAAGTACCTGAGTGAGCGTGGTCACCCCACTTACGATAGGTTCAAAAATGAGATGTTCCAGATGCATGCCATGCTTGTTGGCACCATCAGTGATTTTCCTGCTCGTGGTATGTTGTTGGGTAACGTTACCAGGGGTTACAGGGCTTGTTCAGAGTGCATGACTGTTGATTGTTGCAGTCCTCATTACAGTAAAATTGTTCAGATGCGTCACTGTTGTTGGCTTCCAAATAATCACCCATTTAGGCAGGATCAAGACGCTTTTGATGGGACTGTGAAAACGGGTGTGCCATCCAGACGATGGACAGGGGATGCAATTTTGGAAGTGCTGAATGAATATGATTTTGGCCAGCTGAGCAATCATCCTGAGATAGTGTCGTCAATTCCAGACAAGCCCGAAATGTATAAGTTTTGGACACACAAGAGCATATTCTGGGAACTCCTGTACTGGCCCAGGCTGCCTATCAGACACTACCTAGATGTCATGCACATAGAGAAGAATGTGTGCGAAAGTGTGGTGGGCACAGTTCTAAATTGGGAGGGGGGAAAAAAAGACATCCCTAAGGCACGCATTGATCTGAAAGCTATGAGACTGCGAAAACATTTGTGGTCGAGAAATGGTAAGAAAAAATGCCCCAAGCTCTTTACACCGTCAAGTCGAACCAGAAGCGTGAAATTTTTGGGTGGATGAGTAATGTCAGGTATTCTTATGGCTATGCAGGAAATTGATATAATTGTTGCTTATGGCTATGCAAGAAATATAATTGTTGCTTATGGCTATGCAGGTATCCTTATGGCTATGCAGGAAATATAAGCAAGTGTGTTAACTTTCGGGACAATAAGATGTACGGATTAAAGAGTCATGACTACCATATACTGCTTCAACGCATTTTCCCTGTTTTCATTCTAGGGTACCTGCCCAAAGAGGTGGTGGAACTGTTGGTGGCGTTGTCAAGATTCTTTCAGAAGTTATGCACCAAAGAAGTTAAAAAATCAGATCTCAGGGAGATGCAAGATGACATCATTTTTATCATGTGCAAGCTTGAGATGATATTTCCCCCAAATTTTTTCGACATCATGCCTCACCTGATGATCCATCTTCCTGAACAATTGTTGCTTACCGGTCCGGTACATTACACTTGGATGTATCCCATGGAAAGGTACAAATGATTCATACATTTGTGTTTGCCTCTGTTTTTATATGTAAATTCTTATTTTTTAAGTATCATAACATGCACTTGTTAACTTGTAGACAATTGGGAGACTACAAGGACTATGTGAAGAATAAATCTGTACCTGAAGGGTGTATCGCTGAATCATATCTTGCACACGAGTGTGTAACGTACACCAACTTGTATTTAGGAGCGCTGGAGGACCCCAAACAACATATGCCGATAGATGAACCCAAGTTAAACCTTTCTATCATCTCCAATGACGTGGTAGTATAGGGAAGCTTGCCAAAGTCGTACAAGTTGGATGGAAATGAGGTAGCCATTGCCCACTGGTCGGTACTGATTAACTGTCCAGAAGTTCAATAGTAGAAAAACTATCATCTTCATTGCCCTGCTATTGCCGGTGATGTTGACTACCATAACAGGACGTTTGCAAATTACTTTAGTCAATGGATAAGGGTATATGTGTATATATATATATTTATATCCTTATTATAGCATGTGTGTGGTTTTCTTTTTCTATGTTCATAATTTCTTGTGTGGTTTCTTATCTTTTTCAGATGAACCATGTAGCAAATGATGGTTACACAGAGTGGTCAAACGAATTGAGGCTCTTGGCAATGAAACCGATAGCTTCAAAAGTTTACTCGATGTGTCAGGTTAATGGCGTGAAATTTATATGTGAAAATAGAGACGACCGACTGAAAACACAGAATTGTGGGGTGATGGTCCATAATGCGCAGGATGACGTTGACTATTACGGTGTCTTTTATTCAGTTGTTGAACTAATTTATGGGAACCGCATGAAAGTGCACTTGTTTAAATTACAGTGAATACTGCTACAAGCTGGTATAAAGAAGACCCTTTCATTCTTGCCATATCAGTAAAACAAGTGTTTTACCTTGACGATCTTATGAACAAAGTCCTGTGGAAGGTGGTTAACCATGTTGCTTATAGAAACATATACAGTGCTGCCACACTTGGTGAGACTACAGATGATGATGAAGTTACTGCATACCAAGAGCCGAACGCTTTTGACATTCCGGAATCCTCTACGATTCACCTTAATAATGTGAGATCGAAGAGTATGGTTCGAATTATTAGAGCAGAACTTCTTAATGTTAATCCAAATGAAGTAGACGATGATTCAGATAACGAGGAGCGACACATATTGTCAGAGGTTAACTATGAAACTGAGCCAGACTCAAGTGATGAAGATGATTATGATTATCATCCTTAGTACGTTAATGATGTACGTATTTTAGTATATATAAATGTGCATGTATGTTTGTTATGCAGTATATATATGAGAAATTCATATCTTCAAATAGCTAGCCGTGTTTTAAACAGCAAATAATCAGCTTGAATATATTTTTTAGGCCCACACCGCAAAATTTTCAAGTAAACACACTATAATCGACGAGTTAGTAAGAAACTCGTCGGAAATACTATCACCGAAATAGAAGAACTCGCACAGCTTCGTAAATTACAAAAATTTGGCAAACGTCATATCAATCGGCCACATCAGTGTTTATACTACATTAGACCTGAAAGAAGATGACGAAGCTAAGATGTCCGTCTCAGGGAAAATGAACACAGAGCCTTCGATCTTGGCGTTATTTGTTGATCTGATGATGACATTCATTTAACCAAATAGTGAAACAATGGAAATAAATAGTTTACCACTGAACTAGCTAGCTATAGAGAAAATTATATGAGGCTTGAAAATAACACTTGAAACAATTAGAAACTGAAGAAATTTGGGAATCACACTATAACCGACGAGTTAGTAAGAAACTCATCGAAAATACTATCACCGACGAGTTTCTTACTAAATCGTCGGTTATAGTATTTCCAATGAGTTAATAAGAAACTCGTCGGCAATAATTCAGCCTTATATCCCAGTCCGACGAGGCAGGGACTCATTCTTCCATAACTTGAAACCCTAGAATCGCCTCCCCTCCGCCTCTCACCGTCGACCTCGCCCGAAATCACCCGTCCCTGCCCTCTTGCCTCTCCCCGACGAGAACAGCCCCCCTCCCCTCCTCCCCTCTCGCCTCTCCCCCCAAAAAAACCCCAAATCTCCTCTCCCCCAAAAAACCCCAAATCATAAATTCACCCCTCCCCTCCCTCCGGCCGCCGGAAATCGAGCTCCGCCACCGCCCTCTCTCTCACTGACACAGAATAATAGGTCCCCTCTCTCTCTCAATTCGATTTTATCATCTTCAATTTTACATGAAATTCTCCTAATTATTGTGTAGGCATTTTAATTAAGTTGGTGTTGGTATAATTTTTTGTGTAGAAAATATTTTGTAGAATATATTTTGTGTAGAATATGATTTTGTGTAGGATATTTTTGTGTAGAATATATTTTGTAGAATATATTTTGTGAATATATTTTTGGTTAATTAAATATCATTGATGGAGTTGTGAGATGTAAAATACATTTTTGTGTATGTAGAATATATTTTGGTGTATATTCTTTTGTGTTGGTATAATTAAGAATATATTTTGTATAATATAGTATGGTGAATATATTTTCTGTTAATTAAATATCGTTGATGGAGTTGTGAGATGTAGAATATAATTTTGTGTATGTAGAATATATTTTGGTGTATATATTTTTGTGTTGGTTAATTAAGAATTGGTTAGAATATATTTTTGGCTTGTAGAATATATTTTGGGGTAAATTTTTGGCTTGTAGAATATATTTTGGTGTAAATTTTTGGCATGTAGAATATATTTTGTAGTATATTTTTGTCATGTGAAATTTATTTTTGGCATATAGAATATATTTTTGGCATGTATATACTGCTGGTTTAATTAGTTGGCAATTTATTTTTGCATAAACTTGATGTATAAAGGTCTATATATGTAAGCAAATTTTTTGCTATCAACATGTTGTTTTGTTATTGTTGTTGTCACGGATGTAGTTGTTGAATTGTTGTTGTTCTGTTTAATTGTTGGATGTGCAGGAGATTTTGCGGCAAATTGGCTTGGGGCCAAGAAACGGAGAGCGACTAGATCCGGTGGAGGGAGCAGTAGTCAAGCATCCGTATCCACAATTAGCAACACGCGCAGCGACCCTATAATGAATGCTCGCACACAAGTTTTGCTACGTGCGCGAGAACAGGAGGAAGCTGCACGATGCGGATCCTTGTAATCCTCAGTCCAGCCTCGACCCTCAGGCAGCAGACACTCAGGCGAGCGACCCTCAACGGACGCATCAGAAACTCCCTCGATCCGAATTTCCCCTATTGGCCAGGTGCCTACTCCCCTTTCACGACAATCATCTGAGGCAGATGGTGCAGGCGTCTCATCGTCTAGGCCTCGTCTATCTCCGCCGTCCGGTCTCTTCGTACCCGACGAGATTCCTGTCATCCCTCAATTCGATGCTAGGGGGAGGGTTATTTTTATTGAAGGACAGCCGAAGTTTCTGACCGTGGAGGAAGTGTACGTGTTCATCCCGTTCGACCCCGTGTATCTTTGGAGTGCGAGGTGCATGAACCAGCAAACGGACGATGCAGGTAAATTTTATTTTACAAGATTGATTACTTAATTATTACTTAAGACTATAAATAGTGTCAATTAATAATTTTGATTTTTTGACATTGTATTATTAGGCAATCTTGTTAATGCCAATAGAAAACGAAAGACTAGAGGCCCCGTAACCAGGAAGAATCTTGAGCAGGCCATCGGGGGAAAGAAAACGATCATTAAGGCCAATAAGCGTGATGAGGTCATCGAGACAGAAAACACCACGCGAAAGTATGCCAGCATGTCCGGGGCCGTCGTGCGGGACAATGTTCCAATGCTGTGGCCAGATTGGGGTGTTGTGCCTTGCTACGTGAAGTTGCAAGTGCATAATGCACTGACTGTGAGTTAAATCGTATTTTCATTACGTAAATTTTACATTTATTAATTAAGTCCGAAGAAATATATAATTTTACCATTTATATATCCATCTTGCAGCTGTGGTTGGACGTTGATGAATGCCTTATTGAGACGTGGGCAGAGCGTCAACTACATATTAGGTGATGTGATTCGAGTTATTTGAGTATATATCGAGTTAGTTTTTTGTTTATCAAGTGTTTTAATATCTCTAACATTTGTTTCCGGCGTTAATATAGGTATAAAGAGTGGAAGAACGAGTTTTCAAAACACTACACAAAGTACAAGGATCTAGGCCGAGGTGCTACCCCTAGCGAACTCCGGTTTAGGGAGTACGAGTGGTTGTGGCTGGTAGCCCACTTCGAGCACCCCAAAGTGAAGGTATGCATCCTGAATATATTTTACAACCCTAATGTATCGTATCATATTGAAATAGTTAGTTACTAATTTTTTGACATATGTTTATCCAACAAGGCGATTTCCAAGACGAACAACGAGAACAGATTGAAAAACACCAAGTCCCATCATGGCGGTTCACTCAACTATTTGGGTTGGTCGCGTAGGGCGCAGAAACAGCAAGAAGTCACCCTGTTGGTGTTTGTTCATCAGAAGTTCTATCTGCAGTGCCCTGAAGAAGCGGTAAGTCTTTGGCCTCATTAATTAGTTCACATATGTGTTAATAAAAGTATTTTTCTCTATTAATTTTTTTTGTTTAATAATACGTTATTCATATTCCCTTTTCAATTAGGTGAGAGTGGAGGATGCGATCACAGAGGTCACCATGAATATAGCTCGAAATGACCATCCTGACTGCTCGGAGGAGGAAGTGACCCAGTATGCCTCTCAGATCGATACGCTTGATCGCCCTATAACGGCTCAGATCATGGCAAAAGCGTGCGGGACTGGGAGGAATATCCACTACTGTAGGGTAATGGGCTCGGTGGGCGAAGGGGTATTGAAGGACACTTCGGAATACTCTAGCGAGTCAAGAACTTCTTCTAGGAACTCTAACCTAGCAGCAGAGCTCTAGAGGACGCAGAGGGAGTTGGTGGAGCAAAGGAGGGTGGTGGAGGAGATGTGGCAATTGGCCGAGCAGCAGGCAACCAGAGAGGCCGAGCACCGGACGATGATCGAGCAACACCGAGTTATGGTCGAGCAGTAGGCACAAATTATGACATGGATGCAGACGATGTACGAGTGCCAGACTACCGGACACCCGGTCCCCACACCTTCACCGATGCCTGTGTTCCCCAGTGTTCCACAATCGCAGCCGTCGCAGCAAGACCAGGGTAGCCGCCAGAGTTCAAATGATTTCGTAAACATGGATTTCGTCGACTCTTAGTGTAGTTGTATTTTATTTTTGTATTGTTGCTGTTTGTACTGTTGGACAAATATGTGTGTACTGTTGGATGTGTATTTGTGCTGTTTGTGTTGTTCACTGCAGGTTCTGGAATTGGGCCCAATTCAGAACCTGCAGTTTTTTGTAAAATGTCATCGGGTATAGCCGACGACAAGACCCTAACTCGTCGACAATAATCCCACATTTTCTGCGAGTTGCTTGCTTATAGCCGACAATATTCTTCAAAGAATCGTCGGCCATAAACGGGGCGGTGAACATGTTGACCCTGGCGGAGCTTCATCATCGACGAGTTACGTCGTCGGTGATGCTCCTTTTCATTGCCGGCGATGACATATCATCGGTGATAATTCCAAGGTATTACCGACGATATCATCAGTATCTCGTCGGTGATACTTCCACCAACGGCTGGTTTCCGACGACCGTATAACCGACGACATGTCGTCGGTTATGATGATCACCGACAATTTTTGATGAAAGGCCGACGACTTTAAGTCGTCGGCAATGGGAAGAATTCTGGTAGTGGATATAGAACCTTCACGTCATGCGTTTGAACATTGACGACGTCAAAATGTGTTTGTTGAATTATAAACGTGGCCAGGTACTATGCTGCAATGCATAGTTCACTACCAGAATAATTACCATAGCCGACGACTTCAAGAAAAAAAAGGCCGACGATTTTTGTTGTCGTCGGCTATAGTGGTGTACTATAGTCGACGACAATAAAAATCGTCGGCCTTTTTTTTCTTCAAGTTGTCGGCTATGGTAATTATTCTGGTAGTGGTTGGATAGTTTTACATAAATCAGAGGATTTGTCTTGGGATTAAAAAACCTTTGAGTTACCCTTAATACCTCAAAAAAAATATACGGGAGAATCAATATTCGAAAATTTTCAAAATTAGCAATACATATCTAAGAACCGTCAATGTGTTCAGAGCAATAGACACACACATATATATATATATATATATATATATATTTCTAGGCCGAGAGACAATGATGTGAGCATAATTTCTACATGAAATGCGGGACGTGCATGTCTGTTGCAAAGATAGCAGAGATGGTAGATCGAAATTTTTGGCGGTAATACATGCATGGGATCGATAGGCATGGACTGGCTTGGCTAGTGTGGCACTACTATACAAAGCTGTTCCTTTGATTGGAAACTTCGTCTATGCTTGTATATATATATCCTGGTTTTCTGTTTATGGTTTTTTTTTTCTGTTAATTTGATCATCCCTGTGGGTAGAAACCTTTTGATCGATATATATTCGATCTCTTCATTCGAGAGTGGAGGACTTTGAAAATTCCACGAAGGTCCTAACTCTTTGGCTACGACCTGTAGCTTGCATGCTTCTCTTCCCTATATCGATCATTGAGTACTACATGAATGCAAAGTAACAACATATTTATGCATGTTTTCCAAGTGTTGGCATGGATTAAATTATGACTTCAGTCTTCAGATTGGAAGCACATATACAGATATACGAATACATATATACTTGAGACCCGGGTAGCTAGAAAACGTACAAGTGGAAGTTTTTCACGTACATAGCATAGATATTTTCTTTTTCGATACAACTTCCTAGCATATTAATTCTTCGATCGAGTATAATTAGCACGTTGCTTATGCAGTTATGCATGCATGTTTATTGATCAATTTATTCCATCACTTTCATGCGTCGACATACAAGTTAAGACTCAACGTTTCCAACTCCACGTATAGTTCGATCGATAGAATAAATAGATCTAGCTAGATCTTATTCTTAATTAATAATATCCCATCATCAAAGAAAGAAGAAAAGATCGAGTCCATATTTGAGTTTGTTGTAATGATTTGATCTAAACGCATGTACATGGTATATATATGTATATGTATATGTATGTATGTATGTACATACATGATACATGATCCGTGTCAGATCATTACAGTCAGACAGTGGTTCAACTGCTTTACAATATATATAGGAAAATGTACGTATAAAACCGATCTCTCAAATATGAACATTTGTGTTCGGTCACCAGTCACGATTTCATTATCAAAATAACATCTACTCGATCGATGACTCGATCAAGTTGCTTTCAATATTTGAGTTGTGGCTAATTTAGTTATTTGTTGATCGATGTGCGATGTTCAATCCACCAGTCGATATAGTAAAAGAGTTCCTTACATCATTTCATGAAGACATGATCTACCAAATTAATTGCTACCATCGATCGAGACCCTACTCCTTAATTGATCTTACCCAATACGTCGCAAACAAAGATATGTATAAAAGTTGAGTCTTAGTTAGGTGAAACAGCTGTGAAGATCACATTACGTAAACTTGGAGTCTTGGAGGCTTGATGAAAAATACGCACATTCCATTTGGCCTTGGCCATTTGGGTAAGAAGTAGATCAACGTGTATTGTACCCCATTAAGCACAACGCGTACTTTATTTCTAATCTTTAACGCATGACAATGCGTGAAGGAAAATAATTTTGGGCCTCACGTAAGGCCTTATTTTGTCCACTTCATCTATACATCAATATTTGTTTGCTATATCATTTTTGCTAGACGTCTGATTTACCCTATTATTTGTTATCTTTTCTAATTTAACAATAATTGTTTTGATAAATGATTAAATATATCTTTTTCATTTTCCTTTCTTTTCCAGTTCGTGTTCCATTACTGATCTTTTCATCTGTTCATCTATATGCACTATGCAAAGGAATTTCATCTTCTTTATAATGATGTATGTAATCTCAGATCTTCTTGTAAATAAATAAATATTGAAGATTTGAATTATCCCAACCCTTCTTAAGACCTTAACTGATCGATTGCTCTCCCCAGTTGCCTTCTTTTCAGAAAGAACTTCAATCGATTATCGTTGGTAGTTTTTGAATCATGAATCAAATTATGTGAACGACTACTACTAATTATTAACCAAGGGAGTGAAGGAACGTAAAAAAATAGAAGTCATTCGAGTAAATTATTCAATATGCAAAGTTAGGGAGATAGATCAAAGAATGTAGAGAACGATTGAAATTTGGGATTCAATATGTATTTTCGAGGTTTCTTAGATTAGGGTTCTTGGCAAGGCCTAGGGTTAAGAAAAATTTAAGAAAGAGTAATATAATGATAATATAGTTAAACTTCTATAAATTAATAACTAGGGATTGACAAAATCTATTAATTTAGCAAGATATTAAAAAATTAAAAAATTAAAAATTTATTTGTTAATTAATAACTTATTAATTTATAAAACTATTATTGTTGTACCTTGTTCAATGTACAACATTTTTTAATTTATTGTGTATACATTATAGGGATCCCCTTCGGTACGTTAACATATCGATACAATAAAATTAGATGGTTTACTAATGTTAAATAGATTGCTTTGTAAAATAAGTAGATTAACATCATAAAATAAGTAGACTAAAATTAAATGGTCTATTAACACAAGATAGACTGTTTCGCAAAATAAATTGATATCATAAATAAGTAAACTGATTTTTACCATGTCTCTATTTATTTTGTAAAGTTGTCTAACTTTTTTGTTAGTAGACCATTTAATTTTAGTCTACTTGTTTCACGATGTTAGTATATTTATTTTGCGAAGTAGTGTATCTACTATTAGTAAATCATCTAATTCTGTATCGATGCGTTAACGCATGAAAATTTTTTTCTACATTATTAAATCTTTTACAAGAAGACAACACTAGAAATTCTTAAAATGTTAAGAAGAGTCTAAGATGAAATTCAAGTTGACATCAATTTCAAGAAGTAACAAATCATAATTAATTCATTCTTCATGAAGTTATCATAAATGAATAATTAATTCTATGTATTAAGACATTATTAATTTATATATTGGATGATGTCTATATGAATTCTCGAATTTCTATTATCTTATAAATTTACCAAATTATTAATTTAACACATCCCAAATCGGGACAAACAAATTATTATTTTAACAAAATTATTAATTAATCAAATATTAAATTATCGAAGTTTTACTGTATTGTATTTTTACATAAAATATGATATAAAAATTATATTATTATAATGATATGAAAATTTCACCCCATAGCATTGCTCAATGTGTAAATTAATAAACCCTACACCGTACAACCATGCCAATACATAATGGGTTTTCAGTTTTCTTTCTTTCATTCATCACTCTTGTGTTTCACAATTTAATTAAGGTTAATATAACGGTGCTGAAATGGTGCTGAAATGCATATCTTTTTTTTCCGTTCTGAGAAAAAGAAGAAGGAGATCGTTTCTATGTCAGAAGATCGATTCACTCAGACTTATCTGGACGTACGAAACTATATGATCGAGTTTGTGACCTTAATTGTGTATACGTACGTGCTTCCTAGTTTTATATATAGATAAAATTGAACTGCATGCTCATGATTTCTCTGCCATTTTTCACCGTTACCACCTGGGAGTTCAGGGTTTAAGAAATTGCTGCCGTTACGTGTAGCCCATGCAAGCACATACCTACAAAACCCCAAGAAAATTCCACGAAGCTGCCTTAATTTCTAGCTATGCTCTAAAGTCTAAACCCTTCAACCCGAAACATCCCATTTCTTCCGTATAATCCATATATATTCACCCCATAAATTCTCTTTCGACACCCAGAAAGCAATCTCTGATCGAGTTCATATTAGATATGGGGTCGACGCGTCATGAGGAGGACTTCATCATCAACAACATTGACAATGGTATTAGCGACGATTATTATAAGGGTTTAGGAAACGGTGGTGATAAGGGGGAGCAGTATTGGAGGAGCTGTGCTGGGAAGACGCCGCAGAACTTGTCGGCGGCCATGGTACGGAAAAAGTCAGAACCTATTCTAGTTACTCATGTTAGGTTCCAAATGCTCAGAAATTTTCTACACAATTTGCAAGAGGTGATCCTCGGCACCAAGCTCGCCGTGCTTTTTCCGGCCATTCCATTAGCCATTGCGGCGGATTTTTACCACTTTGGGAGAGTAAGTAGTTAACGTTCTGATGATCGATAGATCGAACAAATTTGGTGACTCTAGCATGCGTGATGCATATATATGTATATATATATATTATATAGTGAGATTTTTGTTTGTTGTGGTTGAGATCATGTGATCGATGCATGATGATCTAATTTAGATCGTTTTAATTTGATTATTCTTATTGTTCGTGGCATGCAGCCTTGGGTTTTTGCTTTGAGTTTGTTGGGGCTGGCTCCACTTGCTGAGCGTGTCAGCTTCCTCACTGAGTAAGCTCGTTTCTTATTTATGCAGTCATATATTCTTAAATCTAATGAAATTCGATTTCACAAAATTAAGAAAATGATAATTGATAAGAAAACAAAAGAAATATATTTTGGGTTCATCTCAATCGAAATTCGAAGAAAATTGGTGGAATCAAAACCTATTCAACGTACTACTACATAGGGTTTCGATCGATTCGAAAAATAATGAATGATATTATCAAGTTAGAAGTTTGGTTTCTATATCTAAATTTCTTTGTTAGTTTTTTTTTTTGATAAGAATTTCTTTGTTAGTTTGATTTTACAAGAATATAGAAACACTAATGCTTCAATATGAATTGGCAAAAGTTCTTACACTGTTTTTCTCATTGTTTTTTTAGACAAATTGCATACTTCACTGGTCCAACAGGTACAAACCTACCTCTAAATTAAATAGATGAAATAATTAAGCAATATTTTGTGAATGATACAGATCTTATGGTGGTTGATTTTTTCTTCTTCTTAATTTGCAGTTGGGGGACTTCTTAATGCAACATGTGGAAATGCAACAGAGATGATAATAGCACTATTTGCTCTTCGGGAAAACAAAATACTTGTTGTGAAGTACTCCTTGTTGGGATCCATTCTCTCAAACCTTCTCCTTGTTCTTGGTACCTCTCTACTTTGTGGAGGCTTGGCCAATATCAGAAAAGAACAAAGATATGATAGAGTAAGAACCTAACGGAATCAAGTACTAAGAAATATTTACTTTTGTAATATCGTCTGATTTCGTATTTAAGTAGTAAAAGAGATTTATTTCTGTCAATTTTCATTTGCAGAAACAAGCTGATGTGAATTCACTGCTGCTACTCCTGGGGTTACTATGTCACATGTTGCCACTTCTGTTTAGATATGCCTCCGGAGTTGGTCATCCATATGCCACCGCCACTCTTGACTTGTCAAGAGCAAGCAGCATTGTTATGCTCGTTGCATATGTTGCTTACATCTTCTTCCAGTTGAAAACACATCGCCAAGTGTTTGAGTCACAAGAGGTGATTATTGACAGTAAAATGCCATGCGTCTTAACGAAACCATTAAAACAAAACTATGGATCAATTAGGTGATTTTGGTTGAAATAAGCAACCAAGGATTTGATTCGATAACAGAATGAAACTAGGAGTAAATATATATAAACCATGAATTGGAAAATTAACTACATATATAACATAACTCATCCCATGTTCATTCATGTCCTATTTGAAATATTCATCTAGTTTGCATGTGTCATTTTAAGGCAGATGCCTCTAGCTAAGGTTACCATTTGTGTGACATGTACGTAAAGATGCAATAGTTTTACTTGAGCAACTTAACCATATAATGTATACTTCCCCAAATATCAGAATAATCTTTCCCACTTTTGTCTAAACGCTAAGGAAAGACGTACAGTGTCATGGGAATCTTAGATTGGACAGAGCATATATACCCAATTTTTGTCTTTCTCCCTATGAGAAAATTGAACAGATAGAATAAGCAAGGGTCTTTCTCCCTATGAAAAAATTTGAACAGATAGAATAAGAAAGTTTATAGTTAGCTAGATTGGGACGGTGAAACAACGTCACATAAGTTTGGAGCCATATGGATTGAACAGGAAGAAAACTTCTGATACAACTAAATGTACATTTTCTTCACATGAATGTCTTGCCAACAGAAGGAGAGTATATATGGAATTAGGGACCCTTAGTATTGTTTCCTTCCCATTTGGCTTGAGGCCAAATCCACTGGGACAGAGGGTATGGAAAATCCACATTCTTGCAACGATATATACCCCACTCGAGTCAGTGGCTAATTTCTTTCGGTGCAATGAACAGGAAGATGATGAAGATGAAGAAGATGAAGAGAAAGCAGTGATAGGATGTTGGAGTGCATTCATTTGGCTTGCTGGAATGACAATAATCATAGCACTCTTGTCCGAGTATGTTGTGGGTACAATTGAGGTATGTATATAACTAATTAAGGGTACACCAAAATCTTAATTTCAAGGATTTTGCCAGTTAGCTTTGGGAATGTCTTCATTTTGAAACATTAGATCACAGTTAGTGCCTTACTGGTTAAATGCATTATTTTTCTATTAGGCTGCATCAAACTCTTGGGGAATTTCTGTGTCTTTTATTAGCATCATTTTGCTACCAATTGTGGGAAATGCAGCAGAACATGCTGGATCAATCATATTTGCTCTCAAGAACAAATTGGTATGATAATGACATAAAGAAGATTGTCACAGATTATCTTTTGAATCATATAACTTTTACTTAGTCTAAATGTCAAATTTTTTATTTCAATGCAGGACATATCTTTGGGTGTTTCTTTAGGTTCTGCATCTCAAATCTCCATGTTTGTGGTAAGTATCGATAATAATAAAATAACTCGGCTCATTGAGAAAACAATTTTTTTCACATTACTTCTACAGCATGTAATTTCCATAAATTTTCAGGTCCCTTTAAGTGTGATTGTGGCCTGGATAATGGGAATTAAAATGGATCTTGATTTAAGTCTGCTTGAAACTGGCTGTCTCGCTTTTACTATAGTCATCACAGCCTTCACATTGCAGGTCTTTCTCTTAATCCAAATATTCCCTTTTTCGATCTGTTTCACCGTTGAAATTTAGAAATTAAAACATTCTTTCTGTGCTTATTTTTCAGGATGGAACTTCGCATTACATGAAAGGAGTCATTCTGTTCCTCTGCTACATTATCATTGCTGCTTGCTTTTTTGTTGACAAATCTCCCTTGAGTAAGTTACCACCTTAAATTCTTAATACTGCGACGATCAAAATACTTCAAAGCGTATTGCTCTTGTTTTGTACTAACTTTTATCTCATAAATTTTTGTAGAGTCAGATGGGACCAATTCTGGTAATTCACTTGACTTATCTTCCAATTATTATGCCGGAGTTTTTTTTGCTTGACTCACAAGTTACCCAAATAAAAATTGGTGCATGAGAAATTATTGGTCACTCTGTTCCTTCATTTGCTGGAAAAGCTTGCGCTTCCATTTTGGTTAAAGTCAAAATGGGTTTTGGATTTGGTGTGTTCTCAACCAACTGAGGACTTTGAGGGTGGACATGAATTAGTGGAAGTTCTGTCTGAGGATGTATGTATATAACTTGCTCTCTCATGTCTCTGTAATAAGGTTAATTTTGCTACATTCTGCTAGAAACTGGTTCCATATATACTGGTTTAATTTTTCATTAAATTTATGTATCTGATATGAGCAGAGGAAAAGCATCTGTATTTTTATTTCCTTAATTGTGATGGGAATAACTTCATGGAAATAAATAACTCTGGAATGGAGCTCAACTTTCCTTTCTTAAACAAATATTATGAACTGTCAAGAGGTTTGACAAAGCTCCTATGACATCGTCTTTTTAGCTTCATGTATGAGAAAACGATTCCAATGTGCATTTTCTTAATATCTTGTGCATGATCTAACTTCACTACCACTTAAAGAAAGTCTGAAGATTACTTCTCAACCAAGAACTAACTCTGAAGTACTTATACTTTACATGTTCCAGTAGCAGGCTGTGCGACACTATAACTTTTTATTATGATTGTATGGTTGAGGTTCAGGGATATAGTCTAATACCATGTTAGACAATTACTTGCTTCAGATGGAATGAACCAATAATGTGTACCGAAACTGAGAGCTATATCATAAAAATGCTCAATAATTTATTATAAGCTTTGTTGTAGCTGTGAAGCCTGCAATATAACGGCCAGGGTCACAAAATGCCGGCTGATTTGCCATATAATAGGCTTTGACGCCGCAATGAACAGCATCCTCAAATGGTTTTATATAAGTGAGATTGCTCATTTTTATTTCAACTAGGCACCTTATGGCTTTGTTTAACTGAAGTGTATACTATCTTAATTCTGCCTAAAATTTCAGTCAGAGTCACCAATTCTGTGTCAATGGCAGCTGAAGAAGCTATCCAACCTACCACTGCTGCCATTGAGCATGTTGCAGCCATTTTTGGGGTAACTGGGCTAGTTGGGAAGGTACTAGCCAGAAACCTAATCTCAAAACCCAAATGGAAGGTTTACGGCATAGCTCGAGATCCTGATCATCAGATCAACACCATTGTTCACACTTCATCCAACTTTCATTTCATCCAATGTGATTTACTGAATCCTTTGGAAACCCAGAAAAGGCTCTCCTTGTTACAAGATGTGACTCATGTGTTTTGGGTCACATGGGCAAGCCAATACCAATTGGACAGCATTGAATGTTGTGACCAAAACAAGGTCATGATGTCCAATGCCTTGGATGCTATGCTTTCTAAGGCCAAGGCACTGAAGCATGTTTCTCTTCAGACTGGGATGAAGCATTATGTGTCACTGCGAGGCCCTTTCAATGAATTAGAGGAAGCTCGATACTACAACGAGGAGTGTCCACGAGTGAATCCAAGCGGTAATTTTTACTATGTTCTTGAAGACTTGCTCAAGGAGAAGCTATGTGGTAATGTGGCTTGGTCTGTTCATAGACCTGGTCTGTTGATTGGTAGTTCTTCTAGGACTTTGTATAACTTTATGGGTAGTTTATGTGTTTATGGCACTGTTTGTAAGCATATGAATCTTCCTTTTGTGTTTGGAGGGTCTAGAAAATGTTGGGAAGAGACTTGTATTGATGGCTCAGATGCAAGGTTGGTAGCTGATCAGCACATTTGGGCAGCCACCAAGATTGATTTGGATGATCATGGCCATTCTTTCAATTCGATCAACGGTCCAAGTTTTACATGGAAGGAAATCTGGGAAGCCATTGCAGAAAAGCTTGGAGTACAAGTATCTGAAGATGACACATTTTCTGAGGACTTCTGGTATTCAAAAGCCATGGCTGACAAGAAACAAGTTTGGAACCAAATTGTATCAGAAAATGGGCTGTTTCCAACTGAGATGGACAGTTTGGCCAATTGGGGATTATTGGATGTTCTGTTTCGCTGCCCGATTAAGATTTTGGGAACTCGAGACAAAGTTGATGGACTTGGTTTTACTATAAGGTACAAAACAGTGGATTCCATCCTGTATTGGATAGATTGCATGAGAGACGAGAAACTAATACCTTAGAATTTGCTTGATTTAAGTGCTTGGGAATGTGGAGCAGCATAAACTAGTGCAATGTTTACATGGTTTGTTTTGTTGACTGGCTTATCTCAGTTGCTTATTTTATGATCATACAGGTGTTTGGGTAATTGAATAATACAGATGCAGTGTTTTCTTCCCATATTTCTCCTCTTTTTACTCATCTTGTCTTGGTGTGTTTTCTTGGTCATATGCTTATGTTTAACAGCTAGCTAGGGGAGCTGCACTTGTTATCTACTCATTATTTGAATGTTTTCTATGCTTAATTATGTTTTGTCCTAGTAGAGAGGTTGTACATATGTTCTGAAGGGACATCCTAAACGTTCACTTAATTGGTTTACTGAACCCCCAGATTTCATCTGCATATATAATCTTCAGCAGTGGCTGGCCACACACTAACCGTTACGAGTCGACTAACCTATAATAATATATATGGTCTGTAAGAAAGAAAGAAGAAAATGTCTTGCACCTTCATTTGTAAACTTGGATCGTGCAATATTGCATGTTTGGCTCCTCCAAGTTATTTCTGAAAGGTTCAATAGGCATCCACCGCAGACTATGAACACTGTGGGAACCATTGGTTATAAAACGGCTTCAGTGGTTCCATATGGAAAAATGCAGGATCCAGATTTGTATTCATGGGTGAATTGAAGTAGAATCTTACAGAAATTATTAGTGAGCAAAAAGAAATTTCCATCGAAAAATCTCTCTATTAGACAAACTAGTTGATTACATCGTTGTATAAAGTTTCACCGAAAAAATGAAACTGCCTTCAAAATTTCTTGAATTGATCTAGATATGTAAGGGTAAAATTACGAACTAGCTAGGTAAAGTACTTTGCTGACTAGCATAATATTGCACAGAAGACTTATTTCTTTGGTAAGGCATAAGATTGAAGAGCCTCTGCCACTTGATCGAGCTTTGAGTTGTCCCAGCATTTCATCCATGCTAGAACTTTGCCTCTTTCTGATGACTTGAATCTCATGTGGAAGAACACTATAAGGCAGGAAAGAAATTCATGAAGTACTGATATATCACCTGTCTATCTTTTCTGGAAGTTGATAGCTTTGATCGAGTAGGCAAAGATACCGAAGAAAAACACGTTGAAGCACAGAAGCACCACTATTGTTATTCCAATCATCCCGGGGCCATAGCCAAGGTTGACTTTCAAGTATTCTTTCACAGTTCCCTTAAATGCAGGTTCAACAATCATGGTCTCGACATCACCAAGTTGGGAAGTGATAATCCCTCGAAGTGTCCATGCAACTGGGGAAATGTAGTAGAACCAAATCCACCATACTGGGATATACTGAAATGATATTCGTATGAAAAATTAGAATTAATTAGTTTATCAAAACAAAGGTTAAGTGTTGGACAACTGCTGACGACCAAAATCTTAAAAAGTGAGACCACGCATGAACAGTGTATATCAACTTAGGTGACATAAAGTACAGTAGAACATGTTATTTTATGGCAAAATGATATGGTACTTACTGGTTTGGGGACAAGGAAACCAGAGAGGAGATTCCACAATGAGTAAAATGCAGAAGAGACGACTGCTGCCAAGTGTTGAGAAGGAGTGAGACCAACTGCTGCCATGCCGTAAAATGTGAAGTAGGTGAATGTGAGGAACATGAACAAAATGTAGAGCAAGAATTTTTCTGCAACAGAAAACAAAATATTAATGAGGATGATAATATGGTTAATGAAGAGTTAAATTTAATGGATGTGGATTAGAGAAATTACCTAGTGTCCTTTCAAAATTGACCATGAAGTATGTGATCACACCATATACTATTGTCTGTACAGCAATGTATGGGATCTCTACAAGGCCCTGCATGACATAAAATGCAAAGAAGATACATGATCATCTCTTACTTACGAGGAATACAATTTGCTAATCTTAAGTTCAGTGCAAGTAATGAGACTTACCTGTGCTGTTGCATAAGCCAATGGAGAATACATCCCAGCTGCTTTCTCTCGATAGAATACTGTCCTCTCAATTGAAACAATTGGTTGAACTGAAGATGCGTTATTGACCCCAAGAAACAAACAAGCGGCATACAGAGCTCCCATAACCATCATTAATGCTTGAGTCGAGTCCCTTTTTGTACCAACATTCCAAAACACTGAACCAAATATTATTGCAGCAATCGTAGTGAAGATTAACCTCATGGCATTATATTGTGGGCTTCTCCAATACACAAGATTTTGTTTCCAAAAGCAGGTCCTAAATTGAGCCAATGTGTTTTGTGAAAACGTAGTAGCAAACTTTAACGGTTCTGAACCAGCTGGGGGAATACTAAACTGCTTGATTGACTCTTCCACCTCCCTGAAGCCAGAATAACATAACAAGATAATTGTAAGAACTTAAAGAGAACAAAGTAGACAAAACTCACATATGCAGCAGAGGTCTTCATAGAAAAATTAACACAGCAACAAACTAAAGTACCTGTATTGGTCTGACTTCCTGTATAGGCTTGCAAAATCTTCACCAATTCTCTGTTCACAAGCAGGTGTGGTCACCTCGAGCATCCACGTAGCTGGATTATACCCGTTTAAAATCGGAGAAATTCCATTGATTCCCTGATGAAGAAAACAATAATGATATATATAGGCTAATTAATTGGCATTCAGAGAAACACTTCAAAAGATTATTTAGATTTAGATTGATACAATGGTAAAACCATAAAGTGGAAGATTAAGTAAGAAGAATAGATTATGAAAATGTTACCTGAAAGTAGTTAATCATTGTTTGAGAGTGCAGGCCAAGCTTTCCACCATATATAACTTGCCCCCCTCGTTTCATAAGAAGAAGCTGTGGATCAAACCAAGCAGAAAATCAGATGACATAATAAAAGTGGGAAAAACATTATATGTAGTTGTCAAACAAGGTCTGATTATCGATCTTACTTCATCAAATGCCTCAAATATGTCAATACTTGGTTGATGTATAGTGCAGACCACTGTTCTTCCTGTGTCAACAGTGTTACGAACAGTCCTCATCACAATAGCTGCTGCCCTTGCATCAAGTCCAGATGTTGGTTCATCCATAAAGATAATTGAAGGATTGGCAACCAGCTCAACAGCAATTGTTAAGCGTTTCCTTTGCTCAGTTGATAAGCCTGAACTTCCTTGCAAACCAACCAAAGCACCCCTTAGAGAATCAAGCTCTACTAGTTTCATTACTTCTTCGACAAATTCCTGCAATGTAAACGTAGTAAGGTTATGTCAAAATAAATTGTAACAAAGAAGGAAAGAAAAATAGAAAATATCAAGTCTGATCCAGCAACTGACAAGTCTTTTCTCTGTGCTGACTTCCTTTGGAAGGCGAAGAGCTGAAGAAAACCATAGAGACTCCTCAACTGTAACTTGAGGAGAGTGTATGTCATTTTGCTCAACATATCCTGCTATTCTAGCGAAAGTACGTTGGTCTTTTAGATAACCAGATATCTTGATATCTCCTTCTATGTATCCACCAGTTTTCCTACCAGCAAGGACGTCCATCAAAGTGGTCTTTCCAGCTCCACTAGACCCAACTAAAGCTGTAAGAACACCTGGTGAGAATACTCCGCTCACCTTTGACAAGAGTTGCAACCTTGTTTCTGGTATACCTTGTGATTTCATTTCCTACAGACATCAAAGATGACTTTACATCATTGCTGATCTCACAATGTAATACTGGAGTGCCACAAGCTACGTATCATTAGATGAAAGAAAATAATGCAAGGAAACACACCCTTGGCATGTCAACAAAGTAGTTAACATTGTGAAAAGTCATGGTCAATGGCTGAAATGGCAAAATCATTCCCTTTCTCACACTGTTATGAGTGTTATCTCCAGTTGAGTTTTTGCTAGCCATCGTGTCATTGTTACCCCCTGCACATGTGAATCAATGTTTAGAGATGTTTTATGTGCTATTGTGATAATTACAAGCCAACTGACTAGTTATCTGTATAATAATATACATGTGGTAAATGAGGGTCAGATAAGACTGACCATCTGCAGCAGGACTCTCTTCAGTATCATCAAGTAGAATAACTGTCTGATTTTTCCTTAGTGCTGTAGGACATGTGATGAAAAACATTCTTAAAACATAAACAGAATATAAAGTATTGTTAAATTTTGATAAACTCAATGCATCAATTTGAGATACAATCATAATGCTTTCTTTCACTTACGATTTAGGTAGACCAAGGCCAGAGTCACAATGCAATTGAAAAGCAATGCATACCCTAAGAGAGCACCAACTCCAATCCAATACCAATTGTCACCACTCGGTAAGTTGTGTCCTCGGAGAATATTTTCCCCAATTGTTGTGTTTGTTATAGGAGATATCTGAAAATTGATAATTTTCGAAGGAGTTAACAATGAATTCACATCCATGACCGATTATATAACGTGCTGATTAAAACGCGTACCTTACTCCACCTTTCAGCAGAAAATTCATTGACAGAGATAGCACGTTGTCCATAAGATAATGGCGATACCCAAAAGGCCCATTCCCACCATGGCTTGATGCTTTCTATAATGCAAAGGCAGGCAGGCAGGTAAGTTACAATTACCACATAACTGGGCAAATCACCAAAAATCACCAATCTCTTAATCATACATAAGTTTCTAATACCTTTGGGAATGATGAATCCACCCAACAAAAATATAACTAGCAATGCAGCTGATCCGAATGTATTTGCAATGACCATATCTCGTGTAAGAGATGCCATTGTCCGGAAGAGACCCAGAGCCATTTGGTGTACAGCAAATAGCAAAAACATGAAACGGAAAAACCTCTCAGCATCAGGGGCAAACCCAACAGTATAGTAGACAACGCAAGACCATACGATAGCTTCAACAATAGAGTACGGTATGCGCAGAAGCCAACTAACACCAGACCACACCCATGCAGGATGAAAGTAATTGTCCCTTTGCTTGTAAAAGACTGGTAGCCGGGATATCATAAGTGGTAGCTCGGTAAACCCATTAAACATCATGTGTACCAATCCAAAGAACAAGCAAGAAAGATAAAGGGAGCCATTTATCTCATCTGTTGGGTGTAACCTCGATCTAGGATACATTGTGCATGTCACAAATCCAACAAATGCAACCTTCAACAAGTAGGACATACAGTTTAAGATGAAAACATTGTCATGAATATGATGGAATCATGGAAATAATACTTGAAATGCAGAGTAGAACCAGATTATACCTGGCAGGTCCTAAATATGTAAAGAAATCTATGCCGGCTGATCAACAGTACTTCTCGGGAAAAACATGCTTTCCAGAGTTCCCATTTTGAAACTGCATATTTAGTTTTTGACAAAGCCCTGGGATGACTGCTAGACTTATCATATGGAACAGCGAGCTGGTCATCCACAACCTTTCTGAACCTGGACTTCTTAAAGGCTTCTGCTATTTCTGAGACAGAAAGGTATACGTATGGTTTTGAATGATCAGCCCAGTACTGGGCTTGGTCCTTTATAGACGTTACCTGGTCATAAGTTAAACATGTATTAGCTAACTGTACTTTGATAAACTCAATAAAATTTTGTACTAAATTTGTTCCTGCAGAATGTTCACTAAATACTACATACAGTATTAGTATTTCAACTGTTAGAAACAACTGAGGTTTAGAGTGAATGAATAATAAGTTAATAACAAAAAAATGGCATCAGTTAGTGAAACAATCTCAAGTATTAGAAGTGCTGGCTACTATTGATGTACCTCTTGAAGAAAATCTGCAACACCCTTGCGTGGTGGTAGTTTAAAGCCTAATGACTCAAAGAACTCTAATACTTCTGCTCGAGGGCCTTCATAAACCACGTGACCTTCAGATAATAGCACTAGATCATCAAACAACTCAAATGTCTCAGGTGCAGGCTGTAGCAGAGCCATAAGAACCGTAGCTTCCATTTGATGTACAAAATTTCCAACACATTTGACAATTTGGTAGGTAGTAGAACTATCAAGTCCAGTAGATATTTCATCCATAAACAGGGCCTTTCTTGGTCCAACTGCCATTTCACCTGTCGTAACCCTTTTCCTCTGTCCCCCAGAAACCCCTCTTACCATGTCGTTTCCAACAATTGTCTCTGAACAGACATCAAGACCGAGCAGTTTGAGGATGTAGTCTGTCGATATACTGTGTTTTTTACCTCCAACAGCTGATGCCTTCATGAATGCATCAATTTCTGGATCTGGCCTTATGTTCCTTTCATTCTCTAGCTTGACCAGATCTCTCATTGCAAAACCTGAGCTTGTACCTTGACATCTTGCTGCGAAATCTAAGGTTTCTCTCACGGTGAGCTCTGCAATGTGATTATCTGTTTGGCTGATGTAAGCAGCAGTTCTTTGAACTTGAAACTCATCAAGCTTATGTCCATTGTAGGTAATGGTACCACTTTGCTGTAAGACAAAATATCAAAGTGTAAAGTAAAATTTTAGACCCAGCAGGATCAAATGCAAAAGTTACGTATGAAACATATCACTTTTTCCCCTAGCTCATTAGCATGTACTGAAAGCCTTTATGAGGACTGCAAATGACACAATGCAATGACTACGAGCTATGAATGTATATATTGCTAACTGATTTTTTTTAATTTGTAAATAAGTTTGCTGCGACAACAAGGATCTGCATGGTATATGGGAGATAATGTTATTCTCATTTTAGCTTGTTTTAGTGTGATTACTTTTTACATAAGAAAACACATAATATCCTCAAATCATTGAGGATAGATTGAGAGTGGAAGAGGAGTTGCATATTTATATTTGGAGTTTCCGTAAACATATTCTCAGATGTAATTGTTGTCGCTGGCAATAAATATGTATGATTATGATCGAGCCAACGAGAACACAAATGCAAAGGCAAGTGAGCAGGAAATGAATCATTGTATAGGTGAAAATAGGTATAAATGTGTACTATAGATATATATGCATTCGTGATATATTTGCTAGCTTGTGAACAATGTACACCAACTACTGACCTTTAAGTTGTTGTCAAGTTTGCCTGCAAGAGCCATGAGCAAAGTGGACTTTCCAGAACTTGGAGGTCCTAACAGCAAAGTCATCCTACGAAAGAAAAAGTGGCATCAATATTAAAGTGCACCTACATGCTGATTTTATTGCCACACCACACGTGAAAGCTATGAATTTCTTTGACATGCAGAGATGTATTTACAGTATATGCACTTATGCAGCTAGAGAAAAAGTGACACCTATATATATATATGCTATTGAAGAGTGAAAGTTTTGATTACTGCTTGTGCACCTATATATTACCATCCATATATATCTGGTAACTATATCTATCAGTGCATGATCACTAATTATACATCGTCCCGTTTTTAACTTTTTATTATTAGCATTTCCTTTTCATGTCATTATATAGGCATTTCAACTAAATTATTATTACAGATGAAATTTCCATATATTAATCTAAACATTTGCTGTGTTGAACTATTGATCATTACCTTCCTGGTTTGAAGACGCCACTAATATTGTTCAAGATCGTTAAAGAATGTCTCTTGGGTCGAAAGATCCTCATACTAGTCAGGATACTCTGCATCAACATCAGATATGATCAGTAAGCAATTTTTAATTAACAAAAAACAATAACTCGATCAAACCTTTTAGTTAGCTAGTTAAGATTGCATTGAATGGTGAGAAAACTCATAACTTTATATGTATACCTCTAAACCATCACGAGTATAGTTAAAAAGAGTAGGCAATGCTCTTGTTCCTGTTTGAACATCTGCCACGATATTCAGGTTCTCATATCGCACTTCCACTCTCCGTAGCTCCAATCCCACTCTTTGAGAAAAACAAAAAAAATAAAATAAATAAAGCACGGAATGAAAGAAGAACATTGATCGATTAGACTTCATTCATGTATATCTAAAAATTAAAAATAATTTCAAATTAGGATCTAAATTACACTAGTACGTATTGGCAACTAGTGCTAGAAAGAATTTCATGGATTTTATTAATTTACTACAAGACAATGAAATTAATTGCTTACTAAATCTGCTACTACTATTTCCATCAAATTATTCATCAAACTTCAGTTATTGTATATCTATGTATCGGTCACAGTATATGATCCCAAATCGCTGCTCAATGACAACTGTACACCTCTAAATCTTCAGGTATTTCTCTGAAAAATATGACGGCACAGAATTTCAATTTTAAATTTCAAAAATCATAACAATTCTGCGGATGTTTCGTTTATGGTAACCACAGTTTACGAAAATGTCATGATCGACGTCATTATTTTGGTGAAAATCGGAACGAAAATGAGGAATTCGAAGTGGCTTTGTAAATTTAAACGAGGAGAAGAACCGAATCGTCTTGGTGACGTGAGCGTGTACCTGTCGAGGCGTTCTTTAATGGCGGAGAGGAGTCGGTAGTTGTCCTGATCGTTAGTGGCGAGGGCTTTGCTGACGACGAGCTCGCGGTTTTGGCGGTCGAGTTTCCTTACGTCGATCGTCTGTGATTTCTCCGACTTGAGAATGGCGGTGCTCGACTGCTTCTGCGACGGAAGACGCCGGATCGCCGCCCACATGAGCTCCTCCTCGTCCTCCGCCACCGACTCCGCGTTCGACGGACGAGCGAACGACTCCGCGTTCAACTCGATCCCCAAATCGAAGTACTCGCTCCCGTTTGACGCCGCCATCGCTAATCGGAAATTGAAAAATCAAATTCTATAGCTATCTATCTCTCTCTGCTGCTGCTGCTGCTGCTGCTGCTGCTGCGGCCACTAACAACAGAGAGAGAGAGAGAGAGAGAGAGAGAGAGAGAGAGAGAGAGAGAGAGAGAGAGAGAGAGAGAGAGAGAGAGAGCACGAGGAGTTTGTGACGCTGCGTTGGTCTATATATGCACATTGTTTTGATTGCTGTGAGAATTTTGGTCGAACCGAAATTGCTAACAGAATATGAGAAATTTGTGGATTTTTAAGTTAGGCATGCACTGGGCAACAGCGAGACGGCTTCTTCTAGATGATCGAGGCAGCTAGGTGGGGGGCGATTTTGGTATTTCATTCGGGTATGATTTGGGGCTAAACCCCGCGAATTTTGAAGGATCTATTTAATTTTCTATTTTCGAGGGCCCCTTCGTTCCGCTGTACCTATGAAACGGCTCCGTTTTGAGCAAGAGTTTTTATGTTTTTTTGTTATTACTTCAGTAACTTCAAGTTTGTCGTGTCGTAGTTAAACTTCAAGTGTGTCGTGTCCTAGTTAAGTAAGGTCTAGTATAGATAGATACAAAAAATTTCTGTTTTATCAGGATAGTTATTGTAACAGATTATATCAGCCTATATAAAAGATATTCTATCAATGAAAAAGTTACGTTTTAGTATTTTCCTCTTAAACACGTTATCAAGCACGTTCTGAGTTGATAGTCAGCCATCACCACAGAAAAACCCTAACCTACACATACTTCACTGCCGACAGCCCTACATCACCGCCAACTCCACCAAATCGGCTCCTCCTTTGTTTCCAACGATCCTCCTTGTGAAGCACATGCTCCAACAAATCCCCATAGTTCGACAAAATTGCTCGACTTCCCAAGAACCGCTTTAGACGAGCTCTTCCTCAACGTGGTCTAAACTTTGTACTGGTCATACCGAGTATAACACTAATCGAGGTAAATTTTCTAAACTGTCAATCTTTAGATTTAAGATTAAAACTTACTTTCTACAAAACCGTAGATCTAGGACTATGATATTGATATGTGATTATTGAATATCTGTACTGTAGTTCCTATGGACATATATCCATAGAGTATAATTGTCCTGGGGGAGTCATGGTTTAGAGAAGAAAAGAAAGGAAAATCGATACTATGTGACGATTTGTCACGGTTGCTGGGTGTGGTTTTTGAGCCACTGTTTGTTGATAATCGATTTTTGTAACCATATATCATGGATCATATTCTTATTCATTAAAACTTGATATTAGTGTTCATGGTTATTCGATCGATACTAATGAAATCTCTTTGCATTTTGTAGATGAGTTCGAGCGAGCCGGTTAGGCCAGAATTTGACATCCTTGATCTTCAAGAAAAGGAATAACATCATTGGGTCTCTGATGTGGAAAATACATTTATCGACAAGAGACTTACCAATCCCATCAAACCCGCTAGGCTTGGACAAAACATCATCCCACCCACAGATGAATCAAAAGCTCAAGCCCTCATATTTTTGAGGCGTCATATTCATCCAACTCTCAAGAAGCAACACTTAAAAAAGACTGATCCCCTGGATTTGTAGGAGGTTCTGAAGCAACACTTCAATAATGTGCATGATGCACAACTTCCTGAGTTGACTGCAAGATGGAAAAATCTCACACTTCTGGATTTTCCTAAGATCTAAGATCACAATCAAGCAATGTTGGATCTGCAGTCAAAGTTGAGTTTCTGTGGGTTAGAAAAGTCTGAGAATGACATGATTGAAAGGTCCTTGAACACCTTCTCAACATCCATGAGCATCCTTGCTCATTAGTACCGGATCGAGTATGAACATAAGAGGATTCTTACCTTCAGTGATCTCATCAATAGCCTAGCTAAAAAGGAATGACATCATGAGATCATCCTCAATAATAACTCAAGACCGACTGATATTAAAAAGCCTGAGAGTTACTAATCTGGAGGAAAGGCCTGTAAAGATAAAAAGAATGTTCGTTCGGAACCTTATGTGCGTGGCCAAGGCCGCAGCAAAAATTTGACTTGACATGGAGATCAGAACGCCAACTCCAACAAGAACCAATCTGGTTCGGTCAATGATGGGCAAAGATATTCAAATTCTGGAAATTCAACAAAGCATATGCATAAGCAGTGCCATGATAGCAAATTAATCCAGAACATCTATAAGAATATTAAAAAATTCTCATGGTCATCCATTCTTCAGAGCAAACAAGCGTGTAGGAATACCTCAATCCATCAGTTTAGATAGGAGGGATGAGACTACTCCTCTCAATCCTGGCTTGGTCTCCAAGATGAGTGCAACACAATCCCAACAAAATATATACTACTGTGGCATCGTGTGTTATCCCACCAGATTCATATGTTGCTATTTCTGATGCACATTGCTCATTTTTCAAAGCTTGTTCATTAGCAAGATTACATGCACGTCCTTTTTTTGCTGTTGATAATACTGATATTATTCCATTCTTACAAAGGATCCAAGGTGATATTTGTGGACTTATCAAACTGGAATGCGGACCATTTAAATATTTCATTATTTTGGTAGATGCATCAACGCAATGGTCACATGTTGCTTTGTTATCCATAAGAAATGATGCGTTTGAAAAACTTCTGGCACAAATTATTAAGCTTTGGGCTCAGTATTCGGATAATCCAATCAGGTCTATTAGATTGGACAACGCAGGAGAGATCACATCAAAATCTTTTGATGATTACTGCATGTTAGTTGGGATCGAAGTTAAACATCTCATTCCTCATGTTCATCCTTAAAACGTTTTAGCAGAGGCTCACATCAAACGGTTACAGCTTGTGTCTCGAGCTTTGGTAATGCATACAAACTTACCGGTCTCTGTGTGAGGATATGCAGTGTTGCATGCAGGTATGCTTCTTTGTTTTTGACTTATAGCCCACTAACCATTCAGTGTGTACTAGTTGGTCACTGGATATGAGTTTGAAATTTCACATTTACACATTTTTGATTGTGCGGTATATGTGCCAATTGCGCTTCCACAATGTACTAAAATGGGTCCGCAAGGAAGATTAGACATTTATGTTGGCTATAAATCTCCAACGACGGTTCACTATCTTGAACCTTCGACATGAGATCTCTTTACTACATGATTTGCAGATTGTCACTTAGATGAGACATATTTCCCTACGTTAGGGGGAGAAGGGAATGTATCTATTCTGGTTCAATGTCAGGAATTGACGTGGTCTTATCCCATTATATCTCATCATGATCCCCACACATTTTAGAGTGAGATGGAAGCATGAAGAATACTTGATCTTCAAAAAATAGGAGACTCTATGCCTGATTCCTTTGCTGATATCGCTATAGTGATGAGATCGGATATACCTATTACAAATGCTCCTCCAAGGTGTGAAATCTCAAAAAAGAGATTAGTTAGTGGCAACACCGATCAAGGAAGAATTCCTCCTGCCCATGTGGAAGGTGTTGCGTCGACCTCGACTCCCACCAGGAAGAGGGAGAGACCAAGAAAATCTAGTGATGAGCTGCCGATTAAAAGGCAGGCCATCGGGGCACAAAATGATCCATTCATCATCAACATTGTGAATCCTTCACATGAGATTGTCTCTGACTGTATTTATGTCCTTGAATCACAACTGGCATGTCTGGGGGACGCTTCAAAACCTTTTGTGATGTCAGAGAACAAAGAAATATTACTCAGAACAAATGATGCATGCATTCTTATAGATAGATCTTCCATGTTAGTTGATGATGTATTTGCTTATTTCATCGCTCAGGAGATCATAAATGACGATGAAGTAGAACCTTGCACTGTTGCAGATTGTCAACGTAGAGCAGATTGGCCAAATTGGAAGGTAGCAATCCATGCCGAATTAGACTCTCTGAAGAAAAGGTAGGTTTTCGGTCCGGTAATGCTATGCCCATCGAATGTTAAGCCAGTTGGACATAAATAAGTCTTTGTTCGGAAGCGTAATGAGAAGAATGAGATCTTGCGTTATAAAGCTAGACTTGTGGCGCGGGGTTTCTCTCGACGCTCTGGAATTGATTATGAGGAGACGTATTCTCCAGTTATGGACATCATCACCTTTTTCTACTTGATAAGTTTGGTAGTGTTCGAGAAACTAAACATGCAGCTTAAGCATATGGTTACTGCATATTTCTATGGGTATCTTGACTAAGAGATATACATGAAAGTGTCAGATGACATTGCTATACTCAAATCAACTCTACACCATGGAGTGCTCATGTAATCAGATTGAGATGTTCACTATATAGATTGAAGCAATCTGGAAGGATGTGGTATACACGTCTTAGTGACTACTTGATTGGGAAGGGGATACAAGAATGATGACTTATATCCTTGCGTGTTCATTAAAAGAAAAAGTTCATGATTTTTCTATAGTGGTTGTCTATGTTGATGATATGAACATCATCGAGACTTTTCATGATATCAATGAGATAGTTGGCTACTTAAAATCTAAATTTGAGATGAAAGACCTTAGTAGGACTCGATTTTGTCTCGGATTAGAGCTGGAACATCGAATTGGTGGAATTCTTATTCACTAATATGCTTATGTCGAAAACATGCTAAGGTGATTTAGTAAGGACAAGGCACACCCTGTTAGCACGCCAATGGTTGTTCGCAGTCTGGACCCCAAGAAAGATCCATTTCGTCCGCTAGATGACGACAAGGAGATCTTGGGAGCTAAAATTCTATATCTCAGTACTATTGGAGAGTTGTTATATCTAGCTCAGTGCACACGTCCAGATATTGCTTTCTCAGTAAACTTGTTGGCAAGATTTAACTCTGCACCTACGCAATGTCATTAGAATAGAGTAAAACAAATCTTCAGGTACTTGAAGGGTTCTATTGACTTGAGATTATTCTTCTCTTATAAAGAATATAGAGAAAAACTTGAAATTCCCGGGAAAAAGGATGGTTGAATTGCAACATGTGAGTTCTGGGCTATTCGACCCATCGAGTAAATCTCTTGACCCGTCAAAGGTAGTGAACGGTGATAACCTGAAGGGGTCTTTTGACCCATCGATGACTGGTTTTGACCCGTTGAAACCGGTACCTTGGATCGAACAAAACCATTCGTTCGACCCGTCGAGTGAGGATTTTGACCCGTCGAGCTCCTCTCCTAATGCGAGCAGTTTTATTGCAATCCCCTATTCTGAAACACCGGTTGATGTGTTGATCGGATTTGCTGATGCTAGGTACCTCTCTAACCCACACAAAGGTCGTTCACAGACTGGTTATGTTTTCACTATAGGAAACACGACGATTTCTTGGAGATAAACTAAGCAAACCCTTGTTGCTACTTTCTCGAATCATTCAGAAATCATTGCTTTGTATGAAGTGGTTAGAGAATGTGTCTGGCTTAGGTCAATCATATATCATATTCGAGGGTCTAGTGGATTATCATCTACTATGACGGCTCCCACTTGCATTTATGAGGATAATACAATATGCATTGAACATATGAAGTTGGGTTACATTAAATGTGACAATACAAAGCATACATGGCCGAAGTTTTTCTTTAATTAGCAACAATAATAGTTATTGAATATCCATGTGAGCCAGGTTGGTTTGGCGGATAATGTTGTGGACTTGTTTACCAAGTCAATACCTAATCTACATATGTGAAACATGTGAGACGC
The DNA here is from genome assembly GCA_946800695.1 of Geum urbanum. Taxonomy (NCBI): domain Eukaryota; kingdom Viridiplantae; phylum Streptophyta; class Magnoliopsida; order Rosales; family Rosaceae; genus Geum; species Geum urbanum. The sequence goes on from OX327006.1 coordinate 7,607,413, forward strand.
ATTGGTATGCACAAGTTATCTGAACTCCATTACTAAGTTTACAGTCAGGGGGAGTTACATTTCTGTAAACATCAGGGGGAGTGTACGTCACATGTATTAGTTTTTTGTAGTTGATGTATTGTACTTTTTTTTCCTTAGACCAAATTTTTGTTTTACCTATGAGGTTTTTTGTTTGCTTAGTGAGGTTTTTAATGAGGCAACAGGTCATGCATCATGCTTCAGGCCAACTACACAAGGGGAAGTGTTTAAAGAGATTTATTCTCCGTAACTTCTGGTGTGTGTCGTGTCCTAGTTAGGTATGGTATAATATAGATAGATACATAGTATCCCTGTTTTACTGGGACACTTATTATAACAGATGTATCAGCCTATATATAAGTCATTCTATCAATGAAAAAGTTACATTTCAGTATTTTCCTCTTAAACCGTTTTTTTTAAGTTGCGGATTTTCCTAGCTTAAGCTAGGAGGCTCATCCCCGTGCTGTGGATTGTTACTAATGAAAAAGGGAGAATACAACGAGAGGAATATGGAACCTAATGTGATATCTCGAACTTTTTATATTCTTTATGTTATTACAAATAATTCGAGTATTGATTTAATGATAGCAGTAAAAAGATTTTTACTGTCAGTAGATACCAAGATGTCTCGGGTTGACTTTTTATCAAATTATTAAAGTTGGTTGACTTTAAATGGAAATCATAGTATTTATCGAGACGAGTTCGCAAACGCCAGAATCGTCGAAATCGAAGTTATGACGAGAAAGTTATGATCAACGAAAGTTTATCGGAAGTATATTACCATAAATATCGGAGTATAATTGGGGTTTTCATTTCGGGTAAGGGGGGATGAGGGCATTTTGGGGTAACTCGGGTTTGACCCGAGTTGACTCTCTCTCTGACTCAAATTGCCGTCGAGGTGCACTCATGCGAACAGAGGTTTTCCGGCCACCTCTGGCTTCCTTAGATCATCCTCTACCCCTTACTGGTCTCAATTCGAGCAATTGAAAGCCGAGGTGAGAGAATCGACAAGGGTAAGTTTTAGGGTTTCAAGTTAGTTTCGGTGCCATCGCCAGTGAGGATTTCGGAGAAGATCTTTATGTGATTCGATTGGATTTTGTTTGTATTCTGTGTTTGTATATAGTTTGGGTGATTTTCAGGTCGAATTGATGGGGTTCGAATCGAACCCGATTCGGTTTTTCACCCTCGCCGTTTTGCGCCGTCGTGGAGATGGTATCCGACGGTTGCAGAGGTCGTGGATAGAGGGGTTTTTCTCCCCTATATCTCCCGAGTCTATTGGAACTAGCCTCGAGTCCAACCGTGACTCGACGGTGGAGATCGGCCCCGGAATCAATTTCTGGCCGATATACTTTCGGGTAGGTTTTCGGCCAATTTTTGGTGGAATTGGGCATTGTCGTAGTGTAGTAAGTTGTTGGGATCGAGGAGAGATTTCCATTGATGGGTTAATCTCTACCACCTGCAGTGGTCGTCGGTGGTGGTGTATGGGCGGCATGCGCCGCCGTCTTTGGCGGCACACGGCGCATGCCTGAAAAAGTTGACTGAAAAAGATTTTTTTGAAATAGGTCGAGTTTTATATGGTTAGATTCATATCGACATTGTGATCGTATTCACGAGGTTTAATTTTCGATTAGGATTCGTCGTCACAATGGGTGGGCGGTGGTGACTAGTGTCGCTGCTAGAGGCGGTGCGGGTGAAAGGACCCGACCCCTATTTAGTTTCCTAAACCAGAATCAGACCCCTTCTGAAAACATGAACTTTCAAAAATCATAAAAATTTCGACAGAGTTACTCTATATCGCGTAGTTACCATTAACCTGCAGCGGAAAATACACTTCATCCTATGCCACAAAAGCCAAACTATGGGCACCAATGTCATTCGGATTTCTCAAAAATATATCATAACGTAAAGCAATACACAAAACTGTAGTTTTACAGAAATCCAGGAAAATCATGTGAAAAATATAAACACAATAGTAATCAGAGCGACCTCTAGTATATACATATATACACAACAGTAGACCAAACTAGAAACCTACTGAGAAAGGAAAAGTGGCTCGAACATTAAGCCTCCAACCTCGACGTGCGACACCTAAATCCAAACTGCAAACTGAGCATTGAAAACAAAGAGCCCAGGGAAAGACCTATAAACTGTTAGAGTGAGTGGACGAAAATAAATGTCTTTCGCCGAATAACTATATATGTTTATAAAACATATGCGAGTCTAGATGCATAAAAATCATATGGTACACGAGGGAGACTCTAACTCCTCACGCGTACAGAGCATGCATCAAAAATCTCGCGTGGTCACTCATGGACACATCCGCGCTAGTACAGTCTGAATCACGGGATCCCTGATCCTTACGTTATTCTAGCCAGAAAGGGCCTCGGGTCAGGGTATCTGCTCCCCCCCCCCCGGTAAAGACCTCGGGTCAGGGTAACAGTCCTCCCCCGGTAAACATCATCGGGGATCAGCCGGGTTGCTAAGTGCCATTATCAGATCTTAGAGTGCAGATCTTATAAGAAAAATGATTTGTTACCAGATTATGGAAATTTTTAAAACACTGAAACACTTCATTTTTGAATCTTAACAAATAGACAAATGTGGATCTGGTGAAATCATCAATAAATGTCACATAAAAATGATAGTTATCAAAAGAGTCAACTAGGGTAGGACCCCATACATCTGAATGAACAAGCTCAAATGGTTTAGTTGTTCTTGAGTGTGAGAGAGGAAATGGTAATCTAGCTTGCTTAGACATATGACAAATCTCACACTCATGATCAACTTTACAAAAATTAGGAAACATCCTAGACAAAACAAGAAATGAGGAATGACCAAGATGCTTGTGCCATGTCTGCTGTTGAGATGCAGAGTTGGAATCAAGAAGAAGGCATTTTGAAGGACTAAGAGATGCAAAGATGTAATAAAGGCCATTCAAGAAAAAACCTTCACCAATCTTCTTCTTGGTGACTCGATCTTGAAAAACAAGGTTATGAGAAGAGAAAATAGCTAGACAATCGAGAGAGAGCGAGCTAATTTTCCAACAGACAACAGTTTAAAAGCGAAGGATGGAACAAACAAAGCACAAGACTCAATACAATTAGAGAAAACTTTTAGTTTTCCTTTTCCAGTAATAGGAACACTATTTCCATTGGCTACAGAAACATAAGATGGCTTTGAAAGTGATCAATGAGATTTATCTTACTATTGGTTATGTGTTATGAAGCACTTGAATCCACTATCCAAACATCACCACATTTGCTAATATCTAAGGCAGTAGTGAGTGCACAGATAATACCTGGAATGTCATTTGATGAGGCAAAGTTGGTTTCTTCCAAGAAGCCTACAAACTTTCCAAGTAAGGCAGTAGCATTGTCACTTCCATTCTCTATTATTCTCCTTTGCTTGTTTTGCAAAAAATTTGCGAACTCATTAATGAGGGTGATAGGATTGGATGTGAAATCCATACTCTCTTCTGACATATTACTCAGGTTTGCTCTAGGCTTTCCAGAAAACCGACTTCTTGACATGTTGTTTCTTTGAGTTCTCTGACCATCATTAGTCTTTAGTTTGAGCTCAGGAAATAGAATCCAACAAGTTTCTTTCATGTGGTCTATACCACTTCTGCCAATGCTTTCACAGTGTGAGCACTTCAAGTCTGGTCTTCTGCCCCTAAATGGCCTGTTGCCTGCAGGATATTTTTCTGCAGTAAAAGCTCTAGTTTCTGAACTGCGTGGACTGACCTCTACGCTCATCACTTTCTTGCGCACTTCCTCTCTGTGGATTGCATTACATACAATGGTGAAGCTAGGGAGATTAGGAGTCATCAACAAGTGGCTTTTAAGATCATCATATTCTGGACCAATACAAGCAAGAAGTTGAAAAACTTTGTCTTCATCAGCTCTCTTTAGGAGAGTACGTTGGACCATCAATGGTGTGAGGTCGATACAAATCTAGCTCATTCCACTTGGTTTTTAGGACACCAAGGTGTTGAACAAATGACAAGTTACCTTGTTGGTGGTCAGAAATATCTTTCTTCAACTGAAACACCCTTGCTGCATTGTTGACGTTGCCATACATGTCTTTCACAGCTTTCCAAAGATGATAAGATGATTCTGAGTAGTTGAATATCTCAGCAATCTTTGGTTCCATTGAGTTTAGAAGCCATGACATGATCAGTTGGTCTTTGCTTACCCATATCTCGTAGTCTGGTGAACTTGCATCTTCCTCCTAGAGCTAACTCAATAGCTCTCGACCATGACAGGTAGTTGAGCTCATTGAGAGGAACAGAGGTTAGGCTTTGGTTTGGATTTTCATTAATGGTTTCTGATCTTATGGAAACCAGATCAGTTCCGGCTCCTGATGATTCAATCTTGGGATCATTCTTGGGAGGCATGATGAGTGATGGTTGTGAAGAAATAAGAGAACATAAGCAGGTCCTTAAGAGGATCTCTGCTCTGATACCATAAAGAAGTTTAGAATGAATTATCAAAGGAAATGTTTGTATTCAGTTATGTTGTGTACAGATTACAGAAGCAACAGCTTATATACCAAAGAGCTACAACTAGAACACCTACTTGCTAATCTATAGCCAACAGCTCCTAAAAGTCAGCAGGGAAAGATAAATCAGAGTCCATTAGTCAAGATCACGGAGAGGTGGGACTGATGGAGAGCATGGACTTAGCATAAAACCAGGACAACTCCCATACCCTGGAAACGTGTTTCTGAAGCAACCAGTAACTCTGAAGCAATCAGTAACAAATCACAATACCTATTCTTCTTCTGAATCGCCTGCAAACACTTGTTGGAGTCTCAAGAGCTCCTGCTTCTGCTGCTTCGCCTAAATCGATGAGCAATACAATAACTCAGGGCTCGATTTAGGTCAAATTCAACAACAACAACAAAAAATGAGAGAAGAGAGAGAAGACCTTTCACTTCCATCGGAGAGATTTAGAGTTAGAGAGGCGGAGAAGAGTGGTTCAGCTTTTGGGGAATATTAGATCGGAGAAGACAGATAGCCACCGCCTGATCGCTAAGATGGGATGTAGTCGTTGACGTCGGGTCGCGACATCTCGATCTCAGTCGTCCTTCGGTGAGCTCGGGATTGTCGTCCTTCATCAGGGAGTGGAGAGATCTAGTGCTCGACGAGTGGCAGAGCTCGAAGCCAAGCTCAGGCTGCGAATCGAGGCCGAGCTCACCTATTACCGCGACGGCACTATTGCGAGTGCTGACGGAGAGGAAGAGATGGACGAGGTCAACTACGAGGTTTTGAGACGGTGCGCAGAAGTCGAGGTAGCTCGAGGAGATCGACGGTGCGGGAGGACGCCAAATGTGACTGTGGCGAGGTGGAGGACGCCGGCGAGATGAAGGCTGAGCATGGAGCCCTTTACTGCTAGAGAGAGTTGGGGTAAAGTTAACGAGAGAGGCGAGTTGGACTGAAGAAACAAATTGACTAAGAAACCTAGTCCGTGACTTCACTCATTTTGGGACGGCAAGTTAGTTGTTGTCGCAAATGTTGTAAATATTTTTTATGGTGTGAAATTTCCACAGCAAAAGCTCATCAAATTCGCCACGGTTTTTTTTCCGTTGTCATTGGTAGGTATTTGATGCCGTCGCAAAAAACCGAAAAAAATCAATTTTTTGTTGTAGTGTGAACAATGCTTTGATCAGTAACTTTCCAGGTAATATACGCATTAGACTCAGTAGTAACACCATCAGTGTTAGTGACAAACTGTGCAGGACATGTGCCATTAACAAATCCATAGAGTTTTTGTGCATAGAGAAAGGACTCAAGGCGAAATAGCCATGCTGTGTAATTAGTCTCATCTAACAGAATGTTAGGTAGGTACACAGTGGTTTGAGAAGAACTAGAAGCCATTTTTGACAGGATTTGGGTAAATTTCACAAATTAGGGTTTCTGGGCTTCAACAAATTCAAATGTGAGTCTAATTTGCAGCAATTTCACAACAATGCTTCACACATAACACTTAGCAGTGTAAACCAAAGCTTCGCTGAGCTTGAGAGCTATGAACGACTGATATAAATGAATCATCTGAGTATATCAATTTCCTTTTCTGCTACGTATATGAAATTGGATCTAACACATTGAGCTGCTATGAAAGAACAAGATAAGCAAGAGAACGGAGAGCTTAGCTGAGAGCCTGAGATGATCCACAGATCACAAATTCGACCTGGGTTCGTGATACCATGATAACTCTTATAGAGTTGTAGAGAAAATATGAAGATGATAACTATTGTGTTTGTATTGCGCTGTAATGTTACGATCACATTGGTACTGTAACTAGGACAAACACAGCCAGCTGTCACTTAGCTGTAGATCACAAACTAACTAACTGTAGTTACTAGTGCAGCCATCTTCTTGAACACAGGTTTTCGTTAGAACGCGCGCGATAAAAACACCCAAATTTTTTTTCGTTGTCTCGTCTGGTGGCCTGTGGATCGATGGCGGCTTTGGCCTCATCGATGCCAATCGGGTGCGGCCGGACGGGAGAGGTGGCCTGAGATGGGCGAAGTTTCAAGTAAAGGATGGTTACGATGTTTGGGTACAGAGATGCTGTTTAGTCGGCATCCCAATTTGTCTTTGCTGGAGCCATTGGTGTGTGGGGATATGGCGTGGTGGTTCATGTCTTCTGTTCACCCCTGTACAAGCCTACAAAAAAATCCATGGTTGAATAAGGTGGTGTCGACAGTTCAGTGATTTTTCAGATCTGGGATCTGAAGATCCGGTTGTTTCGAACCATTTTGACTCACTGTGCTGGCAATTTGTTGGTGAGGATGCAAGGTTGTGGCAAGGCGAAGCAACAGTTTGGGTTGGCTGGTGCTGACCAGCAGCGTTGTTTCGATGATAGCGCATGGGCAACAGAGTCACTGTCGAAACTGGACTGGAAGTCTAACCAGAGGTCTGTTTCTTGTGGTTTTTGGGTCTGGGGAGTTTTCCCTGGGTTTACAAAGCTTTTACTTTATGTGCTTAGGTCTAATAATATGTTTGGTGATACTTTGTATTGCTAAATTATCTACTCCCTTTGTGGTGATTATGTTGGCTTTGTCCAGATCGTACACCCTTGTGGTGGCTGTATTGGCTATGTCCAAGTTTAAGTTCTATTATCACCACATTATCACATACGTTTTCACATCAAAGATCAGTCAATCTCATATTGTTTCGTGTTTTCTTACCTCCAACCTCAATGAAATGACAGGATTGGCCGATGGTTCTTATGGTTGCCATCTATCGATGCTAGTCACTCATCCAAGCGATTATTATAGGTGCTCACGCATGGGTGTTTCACCCCCATTTTTCATCTGTCTCGGTTTTTGGTTCGGTTCTGGTTTGTTTTGTTGTTGTTCTCTATGATTTGGATCTTTTATTCTAATAAGCAATCGTGGATTATCCTTGGTCCCGGTGGTGGAGAGTGTACTCTTGTTGGTATTGGTGATCTTTTGATGTGTGTATTGGGATATTGTTGGTATCGGTTGAGATTATATTCCTTGGATTTGACTTCTCTGACAACATCATTGGTGTTCATTGCGGGGAGGTTTTTGGCGATGCCACTTGGTGGTGATGACAGTGGTAGTTTAGATGTAGGATATTTTCCTTTTATTTTTAGGGTTGTTCTCTTTGCCCTGACTCTAATGGTTTAAGTTTAAGCTGCAATTTTCCTATTTTATTTATCATGTTGTAATGTTCTCGTTGACAAATTTTTCTGTCTTTGCCGTTTAATGAAGTGGTTAATATAGTCAACAATATAGTCGGAGCATTACAGTTCCAGTTGTGCCTTGTGCCCAGAATTGCATAATTGCTTTTGTTAGACTCGACATTATAGATGTTTCAAAGTGTCTTCTTTAGCAAGTAACACTAATCACCATAAATCACGATCTCCTCCGGCCTCAACCTTACTCAACCGAACAGTAACGGATCCAGAAGCAAATCTCATAGAACACAAGTCAGAACTGTACAGCATACACTTCTTGCATTAAGTAATTAATATACAACTCAAAATTATAATGTCACGACTCACGAGTGACAGCTCAGTAATTTCCAACATTTCCCTACATTCATTAAGGTTTGGAAATCATCCATTCAGACAGACAACTGACTGTAGCACAACTCATGATAGAAATCCAGAGGCAGAAAAAGCACCAGGGAAGGTGCTTACAAAAACAATGGGATGTTAAGCCCAAGTGTTGGTCATGCTATGTCAAAAAGCTCTAGCCTTACAAAAGAGGGGCAAGGCCTCGGTGTTCTGTACAGAGTTGGCATGCGAAGAACCAAAAAAACTACCTCGAAAGTTGTCTCCGTACATTAATGTCAGACTAGATCAGCGTTTGACCTTGACAGAGAGACTTGGTTTGGACAGACATTTCTTTTGGGACTTGAAACGGCTACTCTTGGGAATGGACTTTTCATCATCAGAATCATCACTATCACCCCCAAACTTCCGTTTTTTACTCTTTTTCTCATCTCTGTCACAAATAATAATCTTTTCATCATCCTTCTGTTCCACAGGCTCAGACTTTTCCTTTGGCCGCCAAATGAAAAGTGACCTGAGCATGCAAAATGGTTTATAAGACATAGCACCTATCATAATATAAGATATTCCCAGTATGGTAAACTATTTCAACGGAAAAAACAATTTTTAAAGTATAGCCGAGTGCAGGTGCCCAGACCTTGAGCTACCAGATGCCAAGACATCATCACGTGGATGTAGCTTGTTCACTGGAGTGATGGTAGTTATGTTTGGATCCATGATCTCAGCAACTAGTTGGCCTGTGCTTATGTCTATGAAATCAATGGGATGAAGAGCAGCCCCATTATAGTTTTCACTTATATAACGACCAATAACAGCAAGGGATTCCGAGGAGTCCTGAACCAAAAAGCATAATGGCTTTCCAAATAAGGCAAAAGAAACATAACAAATAAGATATAAGCACTTCAAAGAAATGCATGTCACCTTTGGATCCCATTCAGCTCGAAAAGGAGTCAAATAGCGATTGAAATCATGACTGTGAACAATCTCTCGGCTTGGAGAATCCATATTGCCAAATATGGAATCCCATACACAAAGCCGGTTGTCCTGTGAAGTGGTAAGAATTTTACTGCCAGAATATGGGGAGAAATATGCAGAGTTTACTACACGGTTGTGTGCAAGGTCATAGATGGAGGAACCAGCTTCAATTCGACGGATGTCCCATATGCGAGCCTAAGAAGTACAAACCGTGTCAGTTAACAAAAGTATATCTATATTCAAATCTGTACAATCTTATGGTTACAGCATCTTAAAAAATTGAGCAAGTTTTGTGAGGACAACTAACCAATTAACCCTCTATGAAAAACCAGTCTGATTCTACACATGCATGTAGGATGTAGATATGTAGTAGAGAAAATCAGACAGCCAATTAACTTACAAAATGATCGTTCCCACAACTCAAGAGAAGGTCTGGTTGGACAGGATTGCAGTGGAGCCCAACAACTTTTGTACCTTTCTTATGGATCAGAATTGGTTTCCCCGTTCTTTCATTTGAGCGAGTATCAACCCTATATCATAAAACAAGTTGACAAAAAATAATGTAGCAAGCAGATTGAGTGCAGTGGCAATACTACATTGCATGACAGCTTTCTTTTTCCCATAGAAATTATGAGTTCAACAAGCTGATAAGGCTGAAGGGCTGATAACCCTTCAGCAGACATGCATGGAAAGTTTTCTCTGTCAGAAGACCTGGAATGACCTTAAGTTTAACATGGGATGTTTTTCAAGAAACTGTAGAGAAGAAGACAACTACATATTTGGTTTCCTATATTTTTTTTTTCTTTTCAATTTCTACATACAGAATCATTGAGTCCCTAAAGTATAAGCATGGGACTACAGTTGGTGCAGAACAGTTTCTAATTCTTCCCCAATTGCATATCCCTACTCCCTTATAAGTCATACACTTTGTTTTAAAGCACAAGCAGCTGGGAATGTTTATGCCCTTGCAGCTGAAAGAGACATAGAAATTTAGTAACCGAAAGATAAACCAGCTACTCTTAAGATAACAAAACCCCCATAAAATAAAGGCAAAAAAACCTCATGTGGTTGGTGGACAATTTGACAACTTTTAACAGCACACTGGCGACAGAAAACACACAAGTATCTTTCTTGCCACCCGACTATAAATTCACTCATGGCATGCATCTTTCTTGCCTCTTTACGCCTTGACTAAGTTAATCTCAGAGGAGAACACTTACAAGTAGAGAAAACCAAAGTTATCAGCAACAAGCACAACACCCTTCTCTGAATTGATATCCATGCCATAGAGCATTCTCCAGGTGCTTGGACCCTACAAACATATAACCTGTTTTATTCACTTTTCATTCATATTAATGAAATAGAATTTTAGATAAGTCCTAGAAAGCATGTATAACAAGTGGACAAGGATAGAAGAATGAACTTGGGACGAAATATTGCAAGTACCTGCCAGCCATCAGGGTTAAGGTTCATCAAAGACAACGCAATTCCAGTCTCGACATCAGTGCAACTAACAGTTCCATCTGAGGATGCACCATAAACTGTAGCATCATTTGCAGGGCTAAACCTACACAATTATATGCACAAGTAACATCAATTTAAAATTGTGTGCTTAGATGGGTCTGCATGTATGTCTGCACATATAAGAGAACACAAAAGATAGAAAACTTACTTCATATTACTGAGTATACATGAGTGTACATTTCCATAAACAACCTTTTCATATACTTTGTGAAAATCCCAGACCCCAAGCTGTCCTTTCTTTTCAAATAAACCCAAAAAAAGGCGGAGGTCACCATGGTTGACCAAAAAAATATATCTCACTCTTTGAAAAAGTGTACTCAAATCCTTTCTCAAAAGAAACTATGCAAAGAGCTACCTTGTCTCCTGATAACAGGATATTATTGTTTGTTGGGTGGAATTCCAAGCATGTTATCCTTCTGCTGTGATATCTGATAACCGCACAAGTCACTTGATCAGGAATCACATATGCTGGCTTGATCTATCAAGAAAGAATATGGAAGATTTATAAAGTTCATAACATGTACAATGTAGATTCCCAAAAGAAGACAACAGAGGCATCTCACAGGAAATATATACACAAATCAATGTGAAAACACTTCGATGATCCTGGAAACTCTGGAATGCATAAAATGCAATAAGCATAGTAAAAGGTAACATCAAGGTATACAATTTTTCATAAGCCTAATTTAGTTCTGCAACAGCAATCCTGATATCTCAGCTTCACAATTCACAAGCCGGCAATAAAAACTTACCAAAGGAATACGAGGTCTTATCTGGCGTTCAAATGCATATTCCAACGCGTTTCGGGTACTTTTACGGCTAGCTGGGATGACCCCATACTCAGTAGCTACTCGATGTGGGCATGTCATTGTAGTGTGGCCTTCAGTTCATTAAACCCAAAATTAATTCCATATATGAAATCTATTAGTAAAAAAACTCAAGTTACCAACTAAGTCAGGAAACTCCGGGTCAAATCTTACCAGGCATTTTACAAAGAAAGCAAGGTTTCATTGGGCAATCAATATAAGTCGCTCCTTTAAATCCTGCTTCATGTCCAGGCTTCTTACAAACCTAAACAAAAACCACTAATAAAGATCAAAAATTAATCAACGAAAAACAACCCAACAATGGAACATGTAAAAAAAAAAGTTGCAAACCTTCACGAAACTAGTAGAAAACTAGAGTAACCCAACATCAAAAACAGTAAAAAAAAATCGTAAATGGTAATGCCTTAACTACCTTGCAAACTTTCTTGAGACTAATAGTAATGGGCGCTTTCCCTTTCTTCTTTACTTCCTCCTCCTCCTCAACTCCCTTTTCTTCATTTTCGCCCTCCTCCACCACCACCGCCGCTTCTTCTTCTTCTTCTTCGGATGAGCTCTCCTCGGAGTCGGAGTCTCTCTCGATCACTACCTTCGGAAACGCCATTCTTCTCGTTTGTGGGGGCATTTTCGGAACTCACAGAAATCGAAAAGTCCTAAACCTTTTTGAAAGAAGGAAATTCTGGGAAGTGGGAAGTCTCAGAGTGCCTGCGAAGAGACGGCAACGGACTTTTAACTTCGGAAGACGGGAGGGATATGGAATTTACTTTACTATCCTTCTAAAGTTAAAGAAATTGTTGGATAGATAAGGGTATATCCGAACTTTCGTGGTAAAGGCGTGGCGGGAGAAGACGTGTCCCAACATCCGCCGCTCGTGCAGTGACACGTGTTCACACGGGCCCAATTTCAAAGCAAATACAGCGGCGTGTCTTTTGGGGGACTTTGAGCTAGAGCCTATGAAGATGATGCGCATGGCTTCTTCTGGTTTTTCTCGTCGCAGCAACAGAAGAGGTACGCTTAATTGTCTTCCTCTAATTGCCTATGTCACCGATTGTATAGCATTGCATCATTCACAACCGTTAAGCCAGTCAGATGTAGGAAATCTCATCTCGGGAGGAATGTGGAGGATGCCTTGAAGGTGTTCGACGAAATGCTTCAGAGGCGGCCTCTGCCTTCTGCTGTTGTTTTTACTCAGATTATGACTCAAGTTTTGAAAATGAAGCACTATTCGACTGTCATTGCTATGTCGAAAAGGATTGAACAGTCTGGAATTGTTCATGATGTGTTCACTCTATCGATTATCATGAATTGCTATTGCCAGCTGAATCAAATGGGGTTTGGATTGTCTGTGTTTGGAAGATTCTTTAAATTGGGCATTGATCCAACTGTGGCGACATTCAACACTCTCATCAACGGCTTTCTTGTTCAGAAGAAAGTGGCCGAGGCAACGTCAATTTTCAGAAAAATGGTGGAAGTATCCAAGTGTAAGCCGAATGTGGTTACTTTCAGCACAGTGATTAAAGGACATTGCATGGTGGGAGACAACAATGCAGCTATTCAAGAACTGAGGATGATGGAAGAAAGAGGTTGCAAGCCAGATATAGTGGTCTATAATACGATCATTGATAGTCTCTGTAAGAATGCACTTGTTGGTGATGCATTGAACCTCTTTTCGGAAATGATTAACAAGGGAATTGCTCTGGGCGTGATTGCGTACACCTCTTTGATTGATGGATTTTGCAGAAAAGGTGATTGGAAAGATGCTACAAGACTGTTGGATGAAATGGTGAGTTACAATATCTTACCAAATGTACGCACCTTCAGTGTATTGGTGGATTCACTTTGTAAGGAGGGGAAGGTTGCGGAAGCCAATAGTCTTATTGAAACAATGATTCTAAAACATATTGAACCTGACGTTGTTACATATAATTCCCTTATGGACGGATACTGCTTGCGAGGAAAAATGGATGAGGCAAAGATAGTTTTTGATCTTATGGTGAGCAAGGGATCCATGGTAGATGTTTACAGTTGTAACATATTGATAAAAGGGTTTTGTAAACAGAAAAAGATTGAGGAGGCCAAGAAAGTTCTTCAGGAAATGCCTCGTTTGGGACTTGTTCCCAATGCCTTTACATTTAACACTCTTATCAACGGATGTTTCAAAGTGGGAAAGCTACAAGATGCACATAGGCTGCTTTATGAGATGCAAGAGTGTGGCCAACATTCTGATATACTAACTTACAGCACTTTAGTGCATGGCTTATGTAGCAACGAACAGTTTTCTGAGGTAATGGAATTGCTCAAGGAGATGGAAGACAATTTGTTGAAAGTTTATATTGCCATGAAGCAGAATTCTCTCGACTCAGCATTGCTTATTGAAACGTATGCAAAATGTGGGAATGTAGAAAAGGCACTTGAGGTTTTTCATTTGGTGGAGAGAAGGGATGTATTTGTCTGGAATGTCATGATTTGTGCTTTGGCAACACATGGTCAGGGTAGGGATGCACTGCAATTTTTCTCAAAAATGCTAAAAGCTAAAGTAAAGCCCGATGCTGTGACTTTTATCAACATATTATGTGCATGTAGTTACACAGGACTGGTGGAGGAGGGAAGAACATTTTTCGAACTTATGGAGTTGTTCTTGATACGAAGCACTATACTTCTATGGTTGACATTCTTTGCTGATCTGGTAATCTGGATGAAGCTGCAGAAATAGTAGAGAAAATGCTGATATCTCCTACCCCTGCTGTATGGGAGGTTCTGCTTGGGGCATGTAATACTCATGGCAATGTTGAACTTGCAGAAAAAGCTTGTAGCCATTTGCTCAGCTTGGACCCCAAGAACCGTGGAGCTTATGTACTGTTGTCAAATCTATATGCGAAAACAGGGAATTGGGAAGCAACTTCTGAGTTAAGGAATACAGAAAGAACCTGGTTGTAGTTCTATTGAAGTCAATAGTAGTATATAGAGCGGGATTCATGTAGCTTATGTCTGTTCTCGTTATCTACACTACAGTGTATACAGTGGAAATTCCATTTGGGCCGGGCATACTGGCTAACAAGCCCAAATGAGTCAACCCGACCCGAAGTTTTCGGTGAGGTCGTATCGGGTCAAATATTTTCACAAGGAACCAAGTCGCTCAGTTTCTTTCCCGCAAAATATGAAGTGCCCAAGTGAGAGCGGCAGTAAGCTACAGTCGCTGCAGCACAAATTCGAGGCTAAAATCTTATCTCCAAGACTCCAACCAACCAACCAACCAACAAAGCAGTATAAAATGCTATTTCTGCGGTTCCCGCCTTTTCCAGCTGTCCTCCACCTGAAGCCCCAATTAACCGTCGCTAGCTCACTCCTCCGCCGCCACCACCGCGCTGCCGCCGCTGTCAAGGAAGAAGAGGAAGAGCCGGAGTCGATTCTGCCGGCAGGTCTGCGGCGGGAGTCGATGCCGAGGCACGTGGCAGTGATCATGGACGGGAACGTGAGGTGGGCCAGGCGGAGAGGGTTGCCGTCCGGGTCGGGTCACCAGGCGGGTGCTCGGGCGTTGAAGGAGCTCGTGGACTTGAGTAGGAAATGGGGGATTAAGGTCCTCACTGTCTTCGCGTTTTCTTATGATAACTGGACTCGCCCAAAGGTCAGTAGAGCTTCTGCGTTTTCACTAAAGCAACTGAAAAGTGCTTCTACTTTCAATGATTTGGTTTGGTTATAGTGTAGATGGAGGTTGAATTCTTGATGAGTTTGTTTGAGGGGATGATCAAGACAGAAATCAACAATCTTGCCAGGTAGCACCGTATCCCATGTCTCTTGCTTTTATCTGAACCAATGATTGTTCTAATTTCAACCAAGCTAAAGTAGGATTTTGGCACCAACGGTTAGTTCAGGGCCTTTTATGCAACCACACGCAATTTTCCCGTCCCTTGGCGTTTGGAAATGATTTAGTTTGTGATGGATGTTGATTTATTTTATGAGTTTGTTGAAGGATTTGTAAAGTCAGAAGTCAATTGTATTCAACAAGAATATGTGAATTGCTTACTTGTTTAGTAGTACAGTTTCAACTTTTAAGGATTAGATGAGAGTAAAACTTTGGTGGAAGATGCAAAGATAGAGCGTTTGTAACTTTGGTGGAACTTAGAACTGGTTCTGGTGACGCTTTCAAACAACAAGATATGACATTTGCAACTTTGGTGGACTCTACCATCACCAAGATTAATCCATGACCTTATATGGGTGTTCAACAGTTAGAAATTGACTTATGTATTTGCTGAAAATTGACCAGCTAGAAAGCATATAATTTTTACTGTGCGGCTTGCTGGTCAATGAGAATGTTGTTTGCTTGATTCTTTTTTTTGTTTGATAATGTTTACCTGGCTATGCTGAATCTCATTCTACCCATACTTACATGTACTCTACAAAATATCTCATTTTCTATGACAGGGATGGCATTCGAATATCACTCATTGGTGATTCTTCAAAGCTTCCCCAGTCTCTTCAAAAACTGTTGAGGGGTGCAGAAGAGAAAACAAAAGAAAACTGTAGACTCCAACTTATTGTTGCAGTGAGCTACAGTGGGAAATACGATGTAGTTCAAGCATGCAAAAGCATTTCTCGGAAGGTAAAAGACGGCCTCATGCAAGTCGAAGATATCAATGAAAGTGCAATCGAGCAGGAACTGGAAACTAACTGTACCGAGTTTCCTTACCCTGACCTACTTATACGAACCAGTGGCGAACTCAGGGTGAGTAATTTCCTTCTGTGGCAGTTGGCGTACACGGAACTTTTCTTTGTACCAGCTCTTTGGCCTGATTTTGGGAAAGCCGAGTTTGCAGAGGCCTTGATTTCATTTCAGCAAAGGCAGAGACGTTATGGTAGACGAGACTTTTAGGCAATGTAGTCTCACAATTCTTTCTTAACTTGTAAATTTTCTCAATATCTATCAATACTGTAACCCAAATGCTACGAAGTCGAAAATTTGTAGTAGCTCGTTAGAATGAGGTATGACTTGTCAATCTCTACACATGGTGGATCAGCTGGATCATTCTACTCAGACGTTCTATGTAGATTTGTTGGCTATGAATTAATACAAATGACATGAGAACTGATTCGTGCCAGTGATATGGTGCAGTACTTGGAACTAAGTAAATGAATTGCTGACATTGTGGTTTTTCAGTTCATTTTATAGGGGCGGGTCTGAAGTAAAAGGCTAGAAGCTCAAGCATAGTGTAATGGGAGATTCCTAAAAGCTCTTTGTTCACACTGAAAACAGTAACGACGTACCTCTTGTCTTGAAAGAACTGTTCAAGATGATCCGGACAGCTTATTCTTCTTCTTCCTCTACTTGTAGGTATTGCAGCAGAAACACAAGAGGTACGCCATTTCTGGACTCTACTACTCCTCTCGTTGCTTTGTTTCACTCTCAATCCACGAGGCCAAGCACATCTAGAGATACCCAGAAACCCTGGCTGCCCCACATTTAAGAATGTCGAACATGCCCAGAACGTGTTCGACGAAATGCTTCAAAAGCGTCCGCTTCCTTCTGTTGTCCGTTTCAATCAAGTATTGACGCAAGTTGCCAAATTGAAACACTATTCGACAGTTATAACTATGTCTAAGCAGATGGCTGAGTCTGGAATTGTTCCCAGTGCTAAATATTATCATTATAATAGGTATGCAAATTGTAAAGGAAAGGGGACATAGAGAAATTAAAAGAGTTTCATTGATTTTTCCAGATAACCATGCAATGAAACAGTACCAGCTTAAGTAGTAGGGCAAAAGAAGGCAGTGGCCTGTAACTACAAGACATACATGTAGACAAAAGTAACAGTGTTTCATGATAAGGTTTGGGTTGTGGTCCATTCTTGTATATGGGCTGGAGATAGAGAAGATTAGGTCCAATACACGGGATGGTCCTAACAAGCGCCCGTCCTTTAGTAACAGCTTGCCCTCAAGCGACAAAGTCAGGAACCGACGGGCAATGGAATGGGCTGTTTCCCAAGTAGCATCTTCAATTGATAGCCGGGCCACTGCATGAGCCACGTAGTCACTGATCGCTTCTTACGGCGTTCCACTGCCATGTCCAAAACCTTGAATGGGACCCAGGTGAACTCACCATCTTTATCCACCTTAGGCAAAGTCGGACTCACATAAATGTTGTCCCCCAATTTGCGTTTGGGCAACGAGACATGAAAGACAGGATGGATCCTGGAATGGGAAGGAAGCTCTAACCTATTAAGTCATTGTGTCTATATTCGACAATCTTGTAAGGGCCATAAAATCTGGGAGAGAGCTTTTGAGAAAGGAGACATTGTGGTCGGTAATATGCCACCATTCGGCCCACAGTGGAGGAGTTCCGACCAGCTTGGGGGTTTATCATTGACAAAGCAACGCAGAAAGTGTTCCAGAGACCTATTCACCACTTCTGTTTGACCATCTGATTGAGGATGATATGTTGAACTCTTACAAAGAATGGTGTCTTGTAGCTTGAAAAAAGCAGTCTAATAATTACTAATGAAGACCTTGTTATGGTCACTGAGGATGGACTTAGGCATGCCATGTAATCTAAATATTTCATGCACAAATACATTTACAATATCCGCTACCGTATAGGGGTGACTAATGGCAATAAGTGTGCGTATTTAGATAGCCTATCCACGACAACCATGATAGAGTTCTTCCCATTATAGTGGGGAAGTGAAAGAACCCAACCTTAGTTTAGGTAGTAAACTAGAATTAAATCCTAACGATTAATTAACTCTAAGAAATTCTACGAAAATTTTGACATAATTTCCCTTGAAAACTGAACAACCCAAAATCTGCAAAAAAAAACAAACACTTCTAACTAGATTCCCACAAACAAACCGTGGACCACCGATTGTCCATCCAGATTTCTCAATAAATAACATAGACAAAAACCAGGAATTAAAAACATAATTACAACATACTGGTTCTGAATACAAAGAGAACATACTCGACTACTATTCGAGTAACTACAATTAATATAAACAACTGGAATTCAGAGCGACTTCTATGAACATAAGATACATCTAAACAAGTTTGACAATATACTGGAACCTACTGAATGAAGAGCTTACTGGTGGACTCAAAGCTTTCGATGACACCACGCAAACTCAAAATTTATACAGCAGCCTGGGCGACTGAAACTGAAAAGCCCAGAAAAAGACAGATAAAAACATAAAAACGTTAGAATGAGTAGACAAAAATAACGTAAACTACGTAAAACGATAAATCTGTAGTAACATGTTTTTTCGCTAATTTCTGTAAAATAAAGCGAGTTCAATATAATAAACTGAAATGAAATATGGAGGTGGGCGCTCAGAGTGTTTGTCTTAACCCGGAGTGTCTCCAAGACTGTAAATAAAAAGTGATGGAATCGTCTAGAGGGTTTGTCCTAACCCGAGACAATCTGGGTCGGCAGGGCGTTTGTCCTAACCCGGTCTGACTCGACTAGGCCGTGATCAACCGACTAATCAAAGCATCAATGTAGAAAATAAAACCATCATAAGCATATCTCCAAACTGGACTGTAAATTTGCATTAACATGAACTCGCAGCAACTGTGAAAATAAATAAACGTCCAATCACAAGTCTGCGGTTATTGCTTGAGTCCAGCGAAATTTCCTTCGCTACTAGGGTCGCGATCATGATGTCATGTAAATATGGATCATACGATATCAGAATATGCGTAAAACTATGGAAATCGGCCCTAAAAACAACCCCAGAAGTCCCGCCGATAATTTTGACAAACTGCCTCGCTAGAGCACCGTCGTGGGAGGCGGCGCATGGCCCTTACGCGCCTCCACAGATGGCAGCATGTGTAGCCCACGCGCCTCCATTGAAAGTCCTCCAATGGGGGGGGGGAGGGGTGACCCCTCGATAGAAAGCTCTCGGCGAGCCCTTCCACTTTCGTAACTGGACCAAAGTCCAATTCACCGGTGTTTGGCTAAAAATAGCCAAAACAAACCGGAAAACCTAAAAACCGCCACCAACGGCGGCGACTAACCCCTCAAAATATTCCTCCCCTCGAGCTCAACCTATCCCCTAGTCCTACGCGCCCCAACTCGCTACCGAGTTGCCGGAATCGGCGCTCGAATCTCACGGCCCGAAATGCCAATTCAACGAGCTTGAAATTAAATATTCTACAACTTTCATGAAGAAAGTCAAATCAAATTCCCACCCGGTGAAAAAGTCGCTAACAACCTCGGTAATGCGACTAATCCGCAATAAAGCTTAATATAACTCAATAAGCGCGTAATTTTGGTTCGGGTCGTAACAATCTACCCCCCTTACAAAATTTTGTCTTTGAAATTTACATACCTGCTAGAAAAGATGAGGGTACTGCTCTGGTTCCCAAGTTGCTTTTTCCACTACATGATTCCTCCACAGTACTTTCACTAAAGGAATTGTCTTGTTCCGGAGAATCTGCTCTCTACATTCAAGAATCTCCACTAGTTCCTCAATATAAACCAAGTCCTCACTTAACGGAATCTGTTGAGGCATAATAACATGAGAAAGGTCGGAGATGCATTTCCGCAATAAGGACAAATGGAATACGTCATGAACACGTGCTAATTCTGATGGTAACTCCAAACGATAAGCAACATCACCAACACGTTCAATAATCTCATATGGTCCGATATATCGTGGCTGAAGCTTGCCACACTTTTCAAATCGCATAACACCCTTCCATAGCCACAATTTCAAAAATACCCAGTCACCAACATCGAATTCTAGTTTCTTCCTCCTAATATCCGCATAACTCTTTTGTCGATCCTAGGCAGCCTTTAATCTGTCTCGAATGATCTGCACGTTCTTCATCGTTTCTTGCACAATATCCGGACCAATAAGACTTCTCTTGCCTACCTCGCTCCAACATAGCAAGGTCCTATATTGTTTCCCGTATAAGACTTCATATAGTGACATACCGATGCTGGACTGGAAACTGTTATTATAAGCAAATTCCATCAAATGTAGGTATTTATTTCATTTTCCCGGAAATTGCAATACGCAGAATCTCAGCATGTCCTCCAGCGTCTGAATGGTTCTCTCAGACTGGCCATCCGTCTGGGGGTGAAAAGCTGTACTGAATCTTAACTTGGTGCCTGTAACTTCCTGTAAAGCTCTCTAGATTTGTGAAGTAGGAATCTCGATCTAAGATAATAGAAACATGCACACCATGTAGCTTCACAATCTTCTACATAAAGAATTTAACTAATTTTCTCATAGAAAGTTTCTCTGGAACTGGTATCAATGTGCAGATTTGGTGAAATGGTCCACAACTACCCCGATACCAGTATGACCCTTGGATGTACGAGGTAGCTTATATACAAAATTTATAGTAACATGCTCCCATTTCTAAACCAGAATCTCTAGATGTTACATCAAGCTTGAAGGTTTCTGCCACTCCGCCTTCACTTGTTGACAAATGGAACACTGACTCACATATATCATTAATCCCTCTTCATATTAGGCCACCAGTAATACTCCTTAAGAGTTTGATATATTTTTGTACTACCAGGATGCATTGCATAAGATAAACATTGAGCTTCATCAAGTATTTCTCGTTTCAACTCTTCATTGTTCGGAACACAAAGTCTACTTTTGATCACCAGTAAGCCATCTCTCTGCAATATAAAGTTGGATTGTCCACCGCTGCGTACTGCTTCCTTTAATTTCAGCAATGAGACACCAGAATCTTGTAAGTCACGAACTCTATCAACAAGAGCAGGTCGAACCTGGAAGTTGGCAAGTAAAACTCCCGGTTCATCATCATCTGTGTATAGGAATATGTCAATGGCTCGCAACTCAAAAAGTAGTGGCATCCGAGTCATTTGTGTATACGATAGAGCAACTCCTGATTTTTTGACTAAAAGCATCAGCTACCACGTTCGCCTTTCCAGGATGGTACTCAAAAGTGCACTCAATAATTCCATCCACCTTTTCTGCCTCAAATTCAGTCCTGGTTGTGTAAAGAGGTACATAAGACTTTTATGGTCAGTAAAAATCCGACACCTGGCACCATACAAGTAGTGTCTCCAAGTCTTCAACGTAAAAATAATCTTTGTAACTCCAAGTTATGAGTGGGGTAATTTACTTCATGAGGCTTTAATTGTCGGGAATCATAAGAAACAATTTTGCCTTGTTGCATCAACACACATCCCAAACATAACTTGGATGCATCACTGAAAACTGTCAACTCCCCACTATCATCTGGTAAGGTCAACACTGGAGCAATGATCAGCCTTGTCTTTAAAGTCTGGAAACTTTCCTCACAAACCTCTAACCATTCAAATCTAACTCCTTTCCTTGTAAGTCGGGTAAGAGGTGTAGCAATACATGAAAAATCTTGCATAAACCAACGATAGTAACCGACTAAGCCCAGAAATCTTCTGATATCAGCTACACTTACAGGTCTGCTCCAATTCAACACTGCCTCCACCTTGTCAGGATCAACACTAACTCCATCTGCCAAAATCACATGACCAAGGAATTTAACTCTGTCCAACCAAAATTCACATTTACTGAACTTGGCATATAACTGAGATTCTCTCAGGACCCTTAAAATAATATGCAAATGCCTTGCATATTGCCTCTCATATGTAGAGTAAATTAGGATATCGTCAATAAATACAATGTCGAATTTATCGAGATATGCCCGAAATACTCGAATCATCAAATCCATAAAGGCATCAGGTGCATTCGTCAGCCCAAATGGCATAACTAGGAACTCATAATGCCCATATCGAGATTAGAACGCGGTTTTAGAAACATCTGACTCTTTAATCTGCAACTGATGGTATCCTGATCTCATAACGATCTTAGAGAATATCATAGCTCCCTTAAGCTGATCAAACAAATCATCAATACATGGCAGTGGATACTTGTTCTTCACTATTACCTGGTTTAGCTTCCGATAATTGACGCTTAACCTCATAGATCCATCTTTTTCACAAATAAAACTAGAGCTCCCCATGATGATATGCTAGGATGGATGAAACTCTTATCAATTAGGTCATGAAGATGAATTTGCAACTCTCTCAACTCAGCTGGAGCCATTCTATATGGAGCTTGAGCTATGGAGCCTGTACTCGAAAGTAACTCGATCGTGAAATATATTTCCCTAACTGGAGGAAAACCTGGTAATTCCTCAGGAAAAACATCAGGATATTTCCTAACTACCTTAATCTGCTCAAGGTTAGGGGTGGAAATACTGGCATTTACTACATGTGGTAGATATGTGGTACACCCTTTCCGCAACATATTCTTAGCCTTCACAGTTGTAATAAGGCACGATGAAAGCACATTTCTTTCCCCGCGAAATAAAATCTCAGGGCACCCCGGACTTCTAAATACTACCTCTTTCTGACGACAGTCAACCAAAGCTAGATAATTGCTCAAAAAGTCCCTGCCCAAAATTAAATCAAAATTTGCGATATCAAGAGGTATCAGATCAACACATAATCCAAAACTTCCAACCATCACGCTACAGTCTTGATGCATTAGCCCAACTAAAATCACCTCTCCAGAGGGATAAATCACTCGCCACATTTCCGATAAGGAAGTGGCAGGTACGTTTACTATTGATGCTAATCTTACGGAGATAAATGAGTGTGTTGCCCTCGGATCTATTAAAGTATAAATAGCATAACCAAAAATATGCAACGTACCAATAACCACCTCTAGAGACACTTTTCTCTCCTGTAGAGTCATCCGATGAAGTCGGACCTGTCTAGTATGTCCAGGAAGTTGCCTTCTCTGGCTCTGATCCTGATAAGCTGGTTGTCTGGGTGGTGGTGCGGTTCTAACCCCTGAAGTGGCTCCCTGACTACCACTAGAACTCTACACCGGAAATTCACTTGAGGTGTCCATCTGCGGACACTCCTTCGCAAAGTGGCTCATCTGGCCACAACGATAGCAAGCTGAAGTCCCAAACTGACACTGTTCGAAATGGTGCTTGTTACATCTATTGCATAAAGGAAAATCTCTGGGTGCCGATGGAGCAAATCGAGACCCACTAGATCTACTGGAACTGGCCCTAGACCTCTGCCTCCACATCGAAAAATAACTTGGACGACGTGCACTAGAGGTCTGAGATTACTCACCAGATGATGATGTGGAACCAGATGCACTGGAGCCTCCCCTTTTTGAAGGACCCTAACTGGGCCCTCCTTCAATCAGAGCGGAGTCTGACTCCGCTCCGATTGAAGCCTATCTTCACACCTCATAGCAACACTGACAAACTTGTCAGAATCAATGTGTGGTACACCTGACATGAATGGGGCAATCTCATGTCGCAAACCTTGCTCAAACCTTTCCTTCACTAACCTGACAAAATTTTGTGCAAATAGGATAAACGGGTTAAACGATCCCAATACTCCATCAGGGACAAGTCTCCTTTCTGAAGATTCATAAACTCCTCATATTTCCTCTGCTTTGTTGCTTCACTGAAGAAGCGACTCATGAACAACTCTCTGAACTCTGCCCATGAGGTGGTGTTTTCATTTTTCTCAATGCTCTCCCACCAACGGTAAGCATGGTCCTGCAACAGACCCACAATTATTGCTGTGGTCTGCTCTAAAGTCAACTGAGGACACAGGTGGTCGCATACTCGACCAATCTCTATAAGCCAGTTCTCACAAGTCTCAGGGTCATGAGATCCTGCAAAGGGAACTGCTCTTGCTAATTTAGCTTTGGTTACTAAATCATCATGACCGTCACGTGGCACATGCATCATACGTGTACTTAACTCATGCATCTGTTATGCCAAAGACTGCACTTCATCTTGTTGAGCTGGTTATCGAGGCATAATGACCTAAGAGTCCACAAAAAGATATTTAGCTCACTCAAAGAGACCAAGAACATGGCTCAACTAAGAGACTCTATACAGTTAATAATGTACAACACTTGGAGCTGTGATGGGGATCCGCTGGCCGGTCGGACCATCCTCCCGGGAGTGTTGTAAACTATCAAATGCTTGTACTGACATGACCAAGATTCTACAAAATCTGTAACTTATTGCTCTAATACCAAGCTGAAAAAACTCAACTCTAGTTTAGTTAGTAAACTAGAATTAAATCCTAACGATTAATTAACTCTGAGAAATTCTATGAAAATTTTGACATAATTTTCCCAGAAAATTGAACAACCCAAAACCAAGGAAATGAGAACACTTCTAACTAGATTCCCACAAACAAACCGTGGACCACCGATTGTCCATCCAAATTTTCTCAACAAATAACATAAACAAGAACTAGGAATTCAACTCAGGAATTAAAAACGTAATTACAACATGTTGGTTCTGAATACGAATAGAACATACTCTACTACTATTTGAGTAACTACAATTAACATAAACAAACGGAATTCAAAGCGACTTCTATGAACATAAGATACATATAAACAGGTCTAACAGTAGACTGGAACCTACTGAATGAGGAGCTGACTGGTGGACTCAAAGCCTTCGATGACACCATGCAAACTCAAGATTTATACTGTAGCCTGAGCGACGGAAACCAAAAATCCCAGGGAAAGACAGATAAAAACATAAAAACTTTAGAGTGAATGGACAAAAATAATGTAAACTACGTAAAACGATAAATCTGTAGCAGCATACTTTTCCACTAATTTCTATAAAATAAAGCGAGTTCAATATAATAAACTGAAATAAAATATGGATGTGGGCGCTCAGAGTGTTTGTCTTAACCCGGAGCGTCTCCAAGACTGTAAATAAAAAGTGATGGGATCGTCTAGGAGGTTCGTCCTAACCCGAGACAATCTGGGTCGGCAAGAAATTTTTCCTAACCCCATCTAACTCGACTAGTCAAAACATCGATGCAGAAAATAAAACCATCACAAAAATACCTCCAAACTCAACTGTAATAAAATGCAGGAGTCTGTAAATCTGCATAAACATGAACTCGCAACAACTATGAAAATAAATAAACGTCCACTCACAAGTCTGCGATTACTACTGGGGTCCAGCGAAATTTCATTCGTTGCTAGGGTCGTGATCAAGATGTCCTATAAATATGGATCATACGATATCAGAATATGCGTAAAACTATGAAAATCGACCCTAAAAATAACCTCAGAAGTCCTGCCGATAATTTTGACAAACTGCCTCGCTGGAGCACCGCCGTAGGACGTGGCACGTGTAGCCCACGTGCCTCCAGTGAAAGTCCTCCAAAAAGGAGGGGTTGACCCCTCGTCGGAAAGCTATCGGTGAGCCCTTCCACTTTCGTAACTGGACCAAAGTCCAATTCATCGGTGTTTGGCCAACAATAGCCGAAAGCCCGAAACAGACCGGAAAACCTAATTTCAGTAACCGCCACCAATGGCAGAAATTAACCCCTCAAAACGTTCCTCTCCTCGAGCCCAACCTATTCCCTAGTCCTACGCGCCCCAACTCGCTGCAAAGTCGCCGAAATCGGCACTCGAAAATCCCAATTCAACGAAACTCCATCGTGGAGCTTCTTCAGTCTACGCTACATGTCTAGAAAGACTTGGGAGGAGAAGAACTGCAAAATCCCTCCACCCTCGACCCAAAAATTTGCTGGAGCACCACCACCGATGACAAAACTAAACTCGATTCGGGTTGCTACGAAACACCTGCAAATCCCAAAAATAACCACACAAAAAATCAAGGAAGCATCAAGCTTCATTTCCCTACCTTTTCTGGCGTCGGAAGTGGCCGGAATCGACGGTTCGGGTCAGGTTAAAGAAAACGGGTCGGGTCAAGCACAGTAGTATTTTTATGATTTTCTGATTTTAATTTCCAAAATTCTCCTATTTATACCCTCAAGCTCCTCGACAGATCAACGGTCCAAAATCAATCTTATCACGATCGAACGGTCGAGAATTAACCGACTAAAAATATTTTTCTTTTTATTTATTTCTCGTGCGAATTTCAGATAAGCATAAGAAATAGCTCGCTTATCCAAGAATTCCTATGAGCTTGAAATTAAATACTCTACAACTTTCGTGAAGAAAGTCAAATGAAATTCTCATCCGGTAAAAAAATTGTTAACAACTTCAGGATGCGACTAATCCGCGATAAAGCTTAATATAACTCAATAAGTGCGTAATTTTAGTTTGGGTCATAACAGGAAGACCGTTAATGAAGTCCATAGAGATGTCTAACCACACATTTTTCGGCACCAACAACGGAGAAAGGAGGCCAAGAGGGTGGATGGTCTTGTAGGTCTGCCTCTGGCAATGGTCATACTCCGCGACGAACTTTTTGACGTCTTGGCGCATGCTAGGCCAAGCAAAGTTGTGGCAGAGTCGAATATAGGAACAAAAATAGCCTCAGTGTCCTGCCTGCAACGTAGAATAGAACTCATGGAGGAGTTTGAGTCGCCACTCGAATGAGAGAGGCACGAATAGTCGCTCCTTTTAGAGTAAGTAGCCTTCTTCACTGATGGTATAACCTTTCCTGGCTAGTCGGCCTTGTTTGATGTCCTTAATGATCACTTTGACTTCAGGATCCTTGAAGCAGGCACTTACTATGGCAGTCACACAGTGCAAAAGAGGTATAGAACAAGCCATAATGGCCATCACTTCAAACTAACCAGATAATGCATCGAGAACGATGTTCTTGTCACCCGAGCGGTACTCTATACTGTAATTGTATCCAAGAAGTTTGGCTAACCATTTCTGCTGAGCC
This sequence comes from Geum urbanum, assembly GCA_946800695.1. Classification (NCBI taxonomy): domain Eukaryota; kingdom Viridiplantae; phylum Streptophyta; class Magnoliopsida; order Rosales; family Rosaceae; genus Geum; species Geum urbanum. Next base: position 7,634,471 of record OX327006.1, read on the forward strand.
AAAGTAGTACTCCGCTGCTCCATCATATGCTTCAAGGCTTATGATCTATGATGATGGTAAAAGAGTGGCCCAAAAATATTGTTGCCATTTATCCACAACAAATAGTATGGCGAACATTCCTCGATCATAAACTAGCATGGCTTGATATGTGGTATATAAGCAATTGCTAATAAAGGCGATGGGATGCCGCTGCTGGGTTAGAACAGCACCGATTCCAGTACCACTTGCATCAGTTTCAAGGACAAATGGCTGAGAGAAATCGGGTAGTGCCAACATCGGTGTTGATGTAATGGTTGCCTTAAGGTCCTCAAATGCGGTGGTGGCCTCTGGTGTCCAAACAAAGTTATCGACTTTGAGCATGGCATGTAAAGGCTATGCTATGATCCCAAAATATTTGACGAACTGGCGATAGTACCCTGCCAAGCCTAGGAAGCCACACAATGCCTTAGAACTCTTCAATTTCAGCCATTGGAGTATGGCAACCACTTTTTCTTGGTCCATTGCTACACCCTTAGCCGAAATGGTATGCCCTAGGTACTGCACCTCGTGCTGAGCAAATGCACATTTCGAAAGTTTCACTTTGAAAGAGTGAGTGCGAAGGAGATTGAACACCTCCGTCAAGTGATGCACATGTGAATCCAAATCCCTACTAAAGACCAGAATATCGTCAAAAAAACCAAAACTGATTTGCGAAGTAATGGCTTGAAAACCTGGTTCATTAAGGCCTGGAATGTGGATGGCGCATGGAAAATCCAAAAGGCATGAATACAAATTCGTAGTGGCCTTCGTGTGTACGAAATGCTGTTTTGGGGATGTCGGTCTCCTTCATCCAAATTTGGTGATATCCAGATCGTAGATCGAGTTTGGTGAACATTGTGGCTCCATGTAAGTTGTTGAGCATCTCATCTACCACCGGAATCGGGAAACGATCTTTCATTGTGACCGAACCTCCAAGTATTCTCCTTTTTTCAAACCAAGAGAACTGGGGAGGAGAAGGTGTTGGAAGATATTTGAATTTAAAGTTTGGCGCCAAATCCTGGTCCAATGTTGTTGGTTTTTTGTTGCTCTGTTTTCGGTCAATAACTTGTAGTTGCTAGGATCCAGTTCTTATCTTTCTGTTGTTGATTCATTCAAAGTAGTTAGTTTCCTTATTCCTAGGGATCAAGTTCATGAGCTGATTTCTAGATTTTTTTAGTTGTAATTGGCTTATTTAAAGCCTCCAATGTTGGTTAATAAACTAAAGCTTTAGAGCTCCCACTTTTATGTGTGTGTGTGTTTTCATAAAGTTTGCTTCTGTATCACAACAAGTGGTATCAGAGCCCCATCACAGGGGCCTGATCAGAGTGAGTGAGTGTCAAACACGAGTGAAAGTAAGGAAGACAGAAAGTGTGAGGAAAAAAGAATGACGAGTGAAAGAGAAAGTATGCTTTCAATTCCCAAATTTGATGGGGACTATGAGCATTGGGCAATGCTGATGGAAAACTTGCTCAGATCAAAAGAGTGGTGGAACCTGATTGCTGATGGATACCAAGAACTAGCCAGAGGAGTGGTTCTAAATGGAGCACAAATAGTAGAAATTGCTCACCAAGGGGCAGCTTCAGAGGTAGAGGAGGTGGACGTAGCAGAGGGTCATTCAACAAAGCAATTGTTGAATGCTTCAAGTGTCATAAGCTGAGACATTTTTAATATGAATGTCCTGACTGGGAGAAGGGAGCCAACTATGTTGAACTAGATGAGAGTGAAGAGCTGCTCCTCATGGCACATGTGGGGAAACATAAGGCTAAAAGAGAAGAGGTATGGTTCATTGACTCAGGTTGTTCTAATCATATGACAGGAAATAAGCTATAGTTTTCCAGCCTAGATGAGAGTTATAAGTCAAATGTTAAGCTTGGGAACAACACTAGAATGAATGTAGTGGGAGCATGAAGTGTTAGACTTCATGTTAGAGGTATCACTCAGACCATTATGCATGTTTACTATGTCCCTGAGCTCAGGAACAGCTTGTTAAGTGTAGATCAACTACAAGAAAAGGGATTAGCAATATTGATGCAAGGTAATATGTGTAGAGTCTATCACCCTTCTAAAGGTCTGATAATACAGACTGGTATGACAACCAATAGGATATTTGTTCTTTTAGATGAAATGCATCCTTATAACTCACTGTGCACTAGCTTTTCTGAAGCTAACTGTCATAAAGTTATATCAAGAGATCAATCTCACCTATGGCACTGTCGCTATGCTCATTTAAGCTACAAGGATTTGAGAACCTTGCATCACAAGAAGATGGTGAATGGTCTGCCCTTACTGAAGACACCATCAAGACTGTGCAAAAACTGTTTGATTGGGAAGCAGCACAAAGTTCCCATTCCAAAGACAAGCTAGTGGAGAGCAACTCGAAAGCTCTAACTTGTACATGCTGACTTACGTGGTCCCATAAGTCCAGAATCAAACAGTAAGAAGAGGTACCTAGCAACTTTCATTGATGATTTTAGTAGAAAGATATGGGTATACTTTCTGTTTGAAAAGTCAGAGACTCTTAATGTATTCAAAAAAATTAAGAGTCTGGTGGAGAAGGAAGTAGGTGCAGGGATAGGTTGCTTAAGGACAGATAGAGGTGGAGAATTCTGTTCAAAAGAGTTCAATTAGTTTTGCAGCTCAAAAGGGATAGCAAGACAACTTACTGCAGCCTACACTCCACAGCAAAATGGTGTAGCAGAGAGAAGAAATAGGAGTATCATGAATTTTGTCAGAAACATGTTATCTGAAAAGGAATTTCCAATGGAGTTTTGGGCTGAAGCTGTAAGGTGGAAAATGCATGTAATGAATTGGAGTCCAACTGCTGCTGTGAAGGATCAAACACCTGAAGAAGCTTGGAGTGCTCTCAAGCCATCAGTTGAGCATTTCAGAGTATTTGGGTGCATTGCTCATGTGCACATTCCTGATCAAAAGAGAACAAAGCTGGAAGACAAGAGTATGGAGTGTGTGTTCTTGGGGCTAGGTGAAAACACCAAGGCATACAGACTCTACAATCCAACTACCAAGAAAGTAATCATAAGCAGAGATGTAGTCTTTGAAGAAGAAGAATGCTGGAAATGGGGAGACAAAGAGAAAAGCAGTGAAGTACTAGTCTGGGGAGATGAAGAAGATGAGCAGGGTGAAGTAAAGTCTGGATGTGAAGAAGAGAATGCTGAATCTGAGGAGAGTGAAGAATCTAGAGAAAGAACTGATGAAGGAACATCAAGAGTGCCTCAAGAAGAGAACAACCAGAGTCTACAGCAGGGGAGGACTAGAAGGACTCCACAATGGATGAAAGAGTATGTTTCAGGAGAAGGCTTGTCTGAAGAAGAAGATGTCAACATGGTGCTCTTTACAGAATATGGTGATCCAAGCACATTTGAGGAGGTAGTAAGCAGCACAAAATGGAAAGAAGCTATGGATATGGAGATTCAAGCCATAGAAAAGAATGAGACATGGAGTCTAACTAGCCTTCCAACTGAAGCTAGAGCTATTGGAGTAAAATGGTTGTACAAGACTAAGTTGAATGAAAAGGGAGAAGTGGAGAAGTACAAGGCCAGACTGGTTGCAAAATGATACTCACAGAAGCATGGCTTGGACTATAAGGAAGTGTTTGCACCTGTAGCTAGATGGGATACAATCCGATTGATTCTGGCTGTAGCATCTCAAAATAACCGGTATGTCTTTCAGTTAGATGTAAAGAGTGCCTTTTTGCATGGTAAATTGGATGAAAAATTATTTGTTGAGCAACCACAAGGATACGTGAAAGCAGGTGAAGAACATAAAGTGCTTAGGTTACATAAAGCTCTTTATGGTCTTAAACAAGCCCATGGGCTTGGTATAATAGGATTGAGTCCTACTTTATTGCTGAGGGTTTTGTGAAGTGTCCAAGTAAGCATACTCTCTTCACCAAGAGCAGCTCAGATGGAAAAGTCCTGATTGTCAATGTATACGTGGATGATCTGATCTTCACATGCAATGATTATGTTATGTGTGAAGAATTCAAGAACTCCATGAAACATGTCTTTGATATGATTGATTTAGGGAGAATGAAGTACTTTCTGGGAGTAAAGGTTATTCAAAGTGAGACTGAGATCTTTATCAGTTAAAAGAAGTATGCTGGTGAACTATTGCAAATGTTTGGGATGGAGGAGAGCAATGGAGTTAAGAATCCTATAGTGCCTGGTTTCAAGATGAAAAAAGATGAAGAAGGAAGAAGAGTGGACTCTACACCATACAAGCAAGTAATAGGAAGCTTGATGGATACCACGGACCACGATTGTGGTCTCTGATACTAGATAATTGGTATGCAATTGTAAAGGAAATGGGACAGAGAGAAATTAAGAGTTTCATTGATTTTTCCAGATAACCGTACAATTAAACAATGCCTGCTGAAGTAGTAGAGCAGAAGAGTTGCGACAAGGCAACGACTACAAAGGCAGTGGCCTGTAACTACAGGACATACATGTAGACAAAAATAACGGTGCTTCAGAATAAGGTTTGGGTTGTGGTCCATTCTTGTATATGGGCTGGAGATAGAGGGTTAGGCCCAATACACGGGATGGTCCTAACACATTAATTGCTTTATTCTCCAGAGAAGAGTGGCCGAGGCAACAACACTTCACAAAAACATGGTGGAAGTCTCAACGTGTCAGCACAATCATCAAAGGACCTTGCATGATAGGAACCAACAGAAGAGCTATTCGGTTACTCAGGATGATGGAATAAAGAGGTTGCAAGCCTGACATAGTTACCTATAGCAACATCATCGACAGTCTTTGTAAATATAATCTTGTTGCTGATGCAATGAGTCTATTCTCAGAAACGATTCGCAACGGTATTGCTCCAAATGTCGTCACTTACACCTCTCTGATCGATGGAGTTTGCAAAACAGGACAGTGGCAGGAAGCTACAAATCTGTTGGCTGAAATGGTGAGTCAAAACATATTTCCAAATGTAATTACCTTCAATGTCCTTGTTGATGGACTATGTAAGGAGGGGATGGTTGTTGAAGCCATAAGTGTTGTTGAAACAATGATTCAAGGAAATATTGAACCTAATGTGATTACATACAGTTCGCTTATGGACGGGTACTGTTTGTGAGGAGAAATGGACGAGGCAAAGAAAGTCTATCATCTGATAGTGATTAAGGATATGGTAGGTGTTCGTAGCTGTAGTATATTGATAAACGGATATTGTAAGCATAAAAAGATTGAAGAGGCTTGCAAGGTTTTTTAGGAAATGCCTCGTAGAAAACTTGTTCCCAATACTGTTACATTTACCACACTTCTTGACGGGTTTTTCAAAGTGGGGAGGATCCGAGATGCACAAAGGCTTCTCTCAGATGCAACAGTGTAGTCAACGTCCAAATGTTCATACATACGCTGTTATACTTGATGAACTATGCAGAAACCAAAAACTTTCGACTGCAATAGAATTTCTTACAGAGATGGAACACAAGAAGTTGAAGCTAGGTATTGTTGTCTACAATATTATCAATGGAGGTCTGTGCAAAGGTGGAAACATTGAATCCACAATAGATGTATTTTCCGGATTGTCTTCAGAAAAAGGAGTTCAGCCTATTGTGAGAACATACAATATATTGATTCAGGGACATTGTGAAAATGGCAAATTAGATGAAGCAGAAAAGTTGTTTAAAGAAATGGGAGCGAAAGGGTGTTCTCCCAATTGCACCTATAAGAGCAGCTGCAGCGGAACAGGACGGCGAGGACGTTCTCTGACGGGGCCCGCCGTTTGAGGACGTCCGACAGCAGAAACGGGTGCAGCGGGGGAAAAGGAGGACGACGACCGACAGTTGACGCGAGGAACGTCCTCGCCGGCGTCCTCCGGAGGGGAAGGCTGAGAGAACGTCTGCCTGGTGGGCCCCACGCACATGGGTGACACCAGGCTGACTCCCCTTTTTACAACACACGCCGGTAAAAAGGTAAAAAAAATGACGCACCAATCGGAACGTGACACGTGGCACGCCCTGGGCTGCTGACAGATCAACAACCAAGTTGATCTGGGCCGTCCATTTCGAACGAATATAAGCCATCTAACGGCCCATATTTAAATGCAACGGCCACTTCGGCCTAAAATGAAAAAATTACAAAAAAAAACTCCAAAAAATTGCAAAAAATTCCCAAAAAATTACAAATGAGCCCCTACATTTTTTCTATAAATACTACCTTCATTTCATTCATTTCTCACACTAAATTGTGCACAACAAAATCATTCTCTCCCTCTCTCCATCTCTCCTCTAAATCCTTTTTTTTTGTGGGAAAAATGGCCACAAATTTGCTTCTTTCGGAAGATGTACAATTGAGCATCTCTTATTGTCGTTTTAGCATTGATTCCATCACCGGAAATCGACAAAAGGTGGAAAAATTGTGGGAAAAAGTTTATGGCGATTTCAAGGAGAATTGGGAGATAGGTTATGGTGAATCGATGCCGGAAGCTAGAACCCAAAACGCATTATCCTCTCGTTTTGCAAAGTTGAAGCCGAATTTGAAAATTTAGGGTAGTGCTCTTTCTTTCGCACAAAGAAATGCATCTTCCGGCTCCAACATACACGATGAGGTAATGTTTTTGATCTCTAATATTTTTTTTAATTTTTACCATATTGTTTCAACTTATGTTGTCTAAATTTTATGAAATACATGTTATTTATTTCATGATATTTATGAATTACAAGTTATTTAAATTATGTAATTATTATTATTTTTTAGATGAGATGTGCTCAATCATTTTATGTGGCAAAAAAGAAGAAAGAGTTTAAAGACTTTGCTTGTTGGGAAGTAGTGAAGAATCATCCTTACTTCATCCATGTCGAGGCTAGTACACCTCCCCCTTACTTATCATCTACTCCGTTTTACTCATCATCACATCCCGCAAGCTCAATGCCTCCCACCGTCAACTTGGAGAAGGATGATGCATTTGCCACACCAATGAGAAACCAAGCTCCTTCTTCTCCGGAGCGTCCTATGGGAGTGAAAGCGACCAAGGAAGCGAAAAAAAGAAGGGAAAAAGGGTATGACGCCTACAAATGAAAGAGCCGAGGCTTTGAATAAGATTGCGGCAAATCAAGAATCTTATGGTCGGAATCAAAAAGATAGTGATGCAATTGAGGTTTTCCTTATGCGAGAGCAAATCGCCCTTCCAAAGAAAGACATCCAATTAAGGGCTTTGGCGGAGGAAACTCGGATTATGTCAATGGATACCGAGAGCATGACTCCTAAATCCAAGAGGTATTTCACAAAGAGGAAAGCAGAAATCCTTTCTCAATTGGATGGGGTTGAAGAAGAAGCTAGCGAAGAAGGCTATTCCAATTGTTATCGCCCCCTTTTTTCAAACACCTAAATTACCCCGAAGACTTTTTCCAAGCACTTTAATTATTTTTTTTATGTAATTTAAATTTCCAAGCATTTAAATTATGTACTATGTAGTTTCCCTTTTAGAGAAATAAAATTGCACTTTCTTTATTTCCATCAAGTTCCCACACATTACAAAAATTGAAACACACATAATATAAATACATAATTCAAACTGACAACAATGCAAACAAACAATTAAAACAACATATTTATAGTTGTTCACCGGTCTCAAGAAATCAGTTGTGCTTAACTAAGTCCTTCTTAAGCTCTCCATGGATGTAAGCAGATTGGAGATCTACAAGACGGTCATTAAACCGTTGTTCATTTTGTCCATCTCTTCCAACCGGCTCGAAAGGAATCCGATTCCCCCCTTCATCCACTGGCCCATCATAAACTGTGAATGCGGTAGATGGGTTTTGGATATCTTCTTTGTCGTTCTTCTCAAACTTATCCTCCACGAATTCCTTCTCAACGATCATGTTGTGCTTTATGATGCACGCCAACATGATGTTTTTTAACATCGAAAGGCGGTGACACCGAGCTGCATGACGAATTATCCCCCAACGAGCTTGTAAGATGTCAAAGCACATCTCCACATCCTTGCGGTACGACTCTTTCTTCTTCGCAAAAAGCTTTTGTGGAAGCTCTTGAGGATTCGAAATCGTTTTGACAAACGAGGAGTACCTCGGATATATCCCGTCGGCAAGGTAATAAGTGTTACGATATGTCATACCGTTCACTTTATAAGTCGCAGCCGGACTTCTTCCAGCAAGCACTGCATCGAAGACATCTGATTGGTAGAGCACGTTGATATCATTTTGAGCTTCTAGTACCCCGAAGAAACTATGTCAGATCCACGTGTCATATGAGGCCACTCTGCCTCTAAGATGATAGTTGGACGACCCTTCCTCCCTGAATACGCCCGGACCAAGCGGTTGGGCAGTTCTTCCACTTCAAATGCATACAATCAATGCTTCCGATCATACCAGGAAATCCTCGATGTCTAGCCCTTCTTAAAAGTCGAGTGATGTCTGTCTGATCTGGAGCACGGAGGTAACGGGTACCATAAAGCTCTACCACTTGGGTGTACCACTTCTTCATGCACTCCAGAGTTGTTGATTCCCCCATCCTTGTGATTTCGGCACACTGATCAGCAGCTGAGTCATAGGCCAACATTCGAAGAGCACCGGTCATCTTTTGTTGGGGAAGTAGTCCGACCATTCTAGTGGCGTCGGCTCTTTGATGCCAAAATGGGTCGTTGTTGTAGAGGTCCGTCATTATACGGTTAAATATATTTCGGCTCATTCGGAACCGCAGACGAAAGTCATGGTCGGTGAAGACTGAGCGTTCGATGAAGTAATCTTCCATAAGATTTTGGACCCTGGACTCCCTCATCCTTGGTTGATTTGCACGGCGGCGTGGTGGTGATTCATCATCAAAAGCTGCATCGACCGCCACCGCGTCGATAACGAATTGATTGGCAATTTCTGCATTTCACCGGCGTTGTTGTCGCCTCCTATTGAAAAAAGTACCGAAACCCATGGGATTCATCTTGATGAAACCAAAATGTGAAGAAGTGTTTATGGTGGCTTAGATACAAGTAGAACCACAAGTGATGTGTAGTTGGTGTGAGTCTACCTCTCCCATAGCTCTTTATTTTATAGCCATTTTGAAAAACCAGATTTTTTAAGATAACGACACGTGTCGACCGTCAATTGGTTGAAAATATTACCGGATATCTTCATCAATAATTTTGCCGACACCGACACGTAGACATTACACGTGTCCCATTCTCATTGGTTTGTAATCTTACCGAATATCTTCACCCAATAATTTTGCTGACACCGCCACGTAGACATGATACGTGTCTCAAAATTACTGGTCGGAAATCATATCGAAAATCCGCTACCAATTATATGATCTGGAATGACACGTGTCGGCTAGTTATTAGATGAAAGTATTATTCGGATTTAAATGGAAAATATTTTAAATAAGAGAGAATAGTAATAAGAAGTCTTATTTTAGACACCGCTGCACGAAAAACTGGAATAAGACTTCTTATTTTGAGAAATTCCTCAAAATAGGACTTCTGTGCATATGTTCGTCATCATCCGAGGGTTTCTCAATAACAACAAGGCATCTACGGCTATGACACTTATTCATGAAATGGTGGCAAAGGGATTTTTTGGAGACGCATTAACTATGGAATTGATGTTCTTTTTATTATCCAAGGATTAGATAGATCCTGCTTTGTCGCCATTGCTAAATAACTATAAAATGTTGATTTGAGTTGAGTTGGTGGTTTTTTTTTCCCTCTCTTATGAATCTATCGGAAGCTCTACTGATTTCTATGATAGAGTCGCCGAAGTGTAATTGTGCTTTAATTATTTTGCTTGAAAGGGTGATGATCGATGATTGATGAAGCTCTACCTTCAGTTCCAAGGTAGTCTGGTTCACTTATTGCTTTGCTAAGCATGCTGCTGATTATAGTAGGCTAACTGTATGATCGAAGTTATAAGTATGAGAACTAATCACAGTTATCTAGCATTCAAGAAGGAGGAAGAAAAAAACAACAGACTTGCTGAGTTGACTGCTTCACTGTTGTAGGATAATGTGGTTCTATTCTCTGACACTGTAGAAGTCTGGAAATTAATGAGTGGCATTGGACATTGACTTTGTATTTGATTCCATATTTTGGTTAGGGATTTTGATTCCATTTGCCTGAAGTTAGCACCTCACTTTCATAAGGTCTGCAATCCTTAATTGTAAGACCTGCTTCTTATCCCAGCAGTTCTTTGCCTATAGATGATGAGAGGGATGATATTTTTAGTTGTCAATTGGATTCTAATCAGCTGTGCTTGATTAATAACAAGTGTTACTATAATGTGTTAGATAAATATGGGCCTATCCAATTGTTCTAGGATGGCCAGCGTGGACTAGGATGTAATGAATTATGTATATCCTCCTTCCTCCTTATCCAAAACCCAGCTACATGTTTGTCTTTCTAATTATTGGAATAATCGGAGGATTAAGGAAGTTGCTGTCCCTAATTTAATAACATAATGTGCCAAGATATATTCTGTGCAGGTCATTATCCAAGAAATAAATTTTTTTTATAAAAGTCAACAAAGTTTTGGTAGGGCATGGCAATACCAAAGGAAAAATTTTAAATGTCATCGAAATAGAGACTTGTTACGGTTGTATTGGCATAAGTTTTTATTTTAAGTCTTGTTTTGAACTTATAGTTAATCTCAGAATAGGTAATGCATCGTTCCGGGATCCACTACATCATTAGTTACGAACTTTGAGCTTATTGTTAGGTTTCAGATATTTGGTTAAGGATAACAACGTTGTTGTTATATTTAGCTAGACTACAACTTCTTTCTCTCGACATCCTTCAGTGTCAAGTCGTAATTATTTTCAATTCTACTTTTTCTTTAATAAGAAGTGACGTCTCATATGATTCTTTTAAAAAAAAAAAAATTGGTAGGGCATTTGCAAAGGATGATGGCTATGGCTTTCGGCCAAATTTTACTTTTCGGTACCTTATACTTTGGGTCATCGGCTTTTAGCCCTTTCACAAGGACTAAACTGTATAGAATTGGATATTCGGGCCAAAACCGGACGTTTAGTAAAAGAAGAGGACTAAAATAGAAACACAATATCAGAAATCGTATTAACATGGGACCGCTCTCTCCCCAGAAACGAATCACAATCTCCCATGTCACACATCAAAACACCGTCAAATTTCCGCGCCTTATATTTTATCACACGTGGCTGATACCTACAGGTTATGTAGGGAATAGAATAAAGTCTTGAGAAGCAGGGAATAACTTCTAGCACAGTCCATAATGGGGTTGGTGATAAAAAAGAAAATAAATTTATTAAATCCAGAAAGCCCATACTGTGTTGTTTTGCTTAAGAAGTTGCAGAGGAGACACACTGTGCTTTACTATTGGTCTCAGACTCTCAGCTCTCTCTCTCTCTCTCTCTCTCTCTCTCTCTCTCTCTCTCTCTCTCTCTCTCTCTCTCTCTCTCTCTCTCTCTCCCTCTATATTGGTAATTGGTTGCTTTGTAAAAATCTCTAGGGTTTTTTCTCCGCCGTGGAAGCTTGTCTGGTTTTGGGTTCTTTTCGGTGGATGGGAATAAGCCTCTGGGGAAAAACCCGGCCATGGGAAAATCGTACAAGGACTCTCTTAAGGCTCTCGAAGCAGATATTCAGCACGCAAATACTTTGTAAGTCTCCGTTTTCTGATTCAATTTTGGTTTTTTTGCCTCTCTTTTCTTTTCTTTAATTTTGAAACTTTTGTCAAGAATTTCTCAAACTTTTTTTTTTCCTACTGTGATATTTTTGGGTTGTAATTATTTATACTGGATAAGGCTCATATACCCAGAATAGAAATAGGGGCAGTGATCATGTATAACTGTAAAAGTTATTTAGAAGAGATCAAGTTTTGTGATTCCTGATTGTTTATAGTAGCTTCAGTTGACTACCTCTGTTTGGATGCAAAGATGAAAAAAGATGGTATGAAATTAAAGTTTTGGTAGAAACTGATGTCCCTATTGGGTTTGTTGCAATTTGCAGATGCCCCATCACTTGCTTAAAATCAAGTGATATGATTTTTTGTCATCTGGTGAAGTACTAACAGTTATTTTCGTGTTAGGCCAGTGTGTTTAAGAATCTCTGGGAATATTGGATAATTTGAATATAGACTTTGCATGTGCAAAAACTTGTGTATTGATGTTGTGGGTTTAATGCTTTTATGGTTTTGGTGATATGATAATTGATCACTACTTGTTAATCAAATGATTTGCTTGGCCTCTGTCTTCTTCAGGGCTTTAGATTATCCAAGGGAGAAAGATGGAGCGCGACTGCAGATGAGACTAGCCTACAGTCCTGTGGCAAATTTATTTCTATTTCTTGTTCAGTGGACTGATTGCCAGCTTGCTGGGGCCCTTGGCTTGCTTAGAATTCTTATTTATGTGGTATGTTCTCTTATATCTAATTGTATTTTGTAGATTCTTGAAAGTTAAACTGGTTTTTGTTTTGTGTTGTGTTGTGTTGTGTTTTCTTCTCTAATTTAAAGAGGAGGGATATTTATAAAGAGGCGATAGATGTTAAATAGTAATAAAATGTGTTTACTTTTATATCTCAAATGAAGTTTAATCAACTTCTTCTCTCATTTGTTGTCCCCAAATTAGTTTGGTGTGTTTCATAGTATTGATTCTTGATGTCCAACTTTCCAATCTTTAATTCTTCGTAAAATCTCCTTTGTAAATGATGTACTTTGTCATGACATGTGATCTGGTACAGACTTATGTTGATGGAAAGACCACCATGTCGATTTATGAAAGGAAGGCCAGCATTAAAGAATTTTATGGTGAGTCGGGATATTAAAATGAACTGTATTGATGGATTAGTATGTCTACAGAAAGTCATAGGATTGTAAATTAGGAAGTTTCATCCTCTTGGGAGGCTGTAGGATTAGGAGGGAGTAACTTTGCTATTCCTTGACAGGGGTGATATTTCCTTCTTTGTTGCAACTTCAAAAGGGTATCACAGATCTGGAAGACAGGAAACAAAAGGAGGTTTGCACTGTCAGATTTAGAAGAAAGGATGAGTTGGGGAGAGGAAAGCTCTCTGAAATCGACATGGAAAGGGAAGAAGAGTGTGGAATTTGCATGGAGATAAACAGCAAAGTTGTGTTACCTAACTGCAGTCATTCACTGTGTTTAAAGTGTTATCGAGACTGGTAAGGTTTTTGACCTCTCTTTGTTTCTTTCTTTTTTGTGTTTTCCTGTATTGTTATATCATTTTTTTTCCCGTCATTCTAAGGTTTTCATAACTTCAATTAGATTTATCCTGATTCTTCATCCATGTATTATGTTGAATAATTCATAAGTCTTCAATCTTTTCAAAAAAGAAGAAGTGATGGGATATGTAATACAGTTTGTCTTCTTATCCTGATAAAAGGATGACAATGTTTAGTGCATGGTGGATTGCATACTGGACATGCACATTGTTAAAGGTTCACGACTGATAATACATGGTGTACTTCTCGTACACCAGTTATCCTCCGAGGAAAGAACATTGATTTTGGACACTTTCCTTTTCTTACATCTAGTTGACGGGTTAACCTAAAAGATTGACATGATCAGCAATGTGAAGTCTGCCTTGCTTAAATGATGGTTGACTCTGCATTTACAAATGCTACAAGCTTGGCTTTCAGTTTTCCTTTTTGTTGTTTATTAGATGTTTTTGCCTTCCCTATAGTCTACTATACAGAGGAACCTGATCTGTTTTGTCTTTGTCTCAGGCGTAACCGGTCTCAGTCATGCCCCTTTTGCCGTGATAGTCTCCAAAGAGTAAACTCTGGCGACCTTTGGATCTACACAGAAAAATCTGATGCTCTTGATCTATCATCAATCTTTAGGGAGGACCGCAAGAGACTATTTATGTACATTGATAAATTGCCTCTTGTTGTTCCAGATCCTGTATATCTTACCCATGATTCTCTTGTTCAGTGAGTCCCATGTATAGTGACCCCGGTTGTGATTATAACACGTAATCTTTTGAATTGTAAATGCTCTTGGCCATAGTTTTGATTGGCTTCAAAAGTGGATTAATATATTAAATTGCGGTTTCTGTGCAGAAAGTGTATGTTTCTTTCTTTTAGGAGCTGTAATATGTCATGAAAACTAGAGAGAGATACTTTTGCATTGCCGAAGTTTGAATCAAATTGAAGCAACTGGAGAACCTGCATTGTAGAGCATAAGGCCGTGCTACACCCACCACTCCTGCATTGTAGGCCTGGACCGCAAAGTCCTCCTTGGCAAACAGACATGTAAAAATCAAACCCCAAGCGCCACACCCACCGTGTAACTGGGTCGTCGAATTGGAGCTTGAGGGCCAAGATATTCAGCCCAATTAGGACCCAAAAATCTATGCCACCGGAACCAAACAGCAAGAAACTCGTTGAGCCAACCACTTGATGACCAAACCCAGTGAACCACCACAAACAAGAGAAGATGAAAAAGCAAATCCAAAGAGATAGAATGAGAGGCTGCCTACTACTGCATCAACAACGTTGGTAAGCATTATGTTCATGGCAAACCCGAGCTGCATGACGAAGACGAGGTAAGCAGAGAGGAGAAGAGGAGATAGATGGTGTTGCCGCCATGAATTGGATATGACACTTTCCTCCGAATATCTGCTCGCGCATCGCCTGGAAAGAGTGGCCCAGGTCGGAGTCGACGGAGAGGCGGTTAGATTCTTTGCCTGTGAGGCCGTCGATTTCGGGTCGGGTCGGGTCGACTTGAGCCAGCCGAGGATATGGTCCAAGGAGCGATTCTCCATGACTAGAATGACGACGGTTTTGATTGGGCCGGGGATTTTGTGGGCGGCGGTGGGCGGAGAGTAAAAGGAGAAAGAAGAAGAGAGACAACGGTCGCCGGAAAGCCATCATCTCCGGTGACCCAGATAGAGAAAGTTTGAAGTGGGTTTGTACTTTTTTGTACAAGTTGAATGGTATACGACGGAATATGCTTGTAAAGATAACGGCTTTCTTTTCTTTGTGTTTAGGTGGAGGCGTTTTTGTTGAGTAGCGATTTGGTTTGTTCCTTTCAACGCCGAATCGAACACACTAGTGATTGGTTTGAAAAATGGATTTGTTTTTGTTTGGTTTTGGGAGTGTTAAAATGAACGACTGTGTTTCCTCCTCTCCTCTCCTCTCCTCTCCTCTCCTCGTGCTCTCGAGCGAGCAATCTTTGCTCTTTCCGTTGTTTTTAGCTCGGTCAACAAGCAGTCACTGCTGCAGAGCCCGCCTCACCTCCCTCCCCCTCCCCCTGCTCATGCGATCGGATGCACCGGTCCAGATGCTCTTATGATTCAAGCGTGGCAGTAAAGTAGAACATCTGTGGTACGTGGCCATTAATGGATCCAGCGGAGGTTTATCTATCCCATTCTTAAATCCAAATGACTATTCTTCTGTATTCTCTTCAGATGCCATGACACTTCAGTTGCACCTTGCATTTTATGATCATAAAATAAGGAACAAACCGATGATCAGAATTTCAAGCCTACCTTTGTTGGGTCAATACAATTATGACTTCATGACTCGGTTACAAAGACGACAAATTTAGACATGTACGTATGGATAGAGGTTTATATCTTTTGGTCTGCCGATGCCGGAACCAAGTGAGAGACATCACAAAGATTTGTATGTAATGAGAATTTCATATGGTCAGGAGCTAGCATCTTCTAGAAAAGTTGAAGTGCCATCTTCTGCTTGTTTTGTTTCCACTTGGGTAGCCTGTAGAAGTCTCGTTTAGTCATGCCAAATTTCACTTTGAACTCTTCTTCAGATAGATATGCCTACAGCCACCAGAAGAAGCCGGTCATATATTGCTAACTAGACAGAGAGATACTTAATTAGAATGCATCTGAAGTAAGAAATGCAAAAGCCATATAACTTGATGACAATATAACTTCTTCAAGTATAAGTTGGTATTGCCAATCGACATTTTAGTCTGGTAGCAAAAGGAGTTACCTCTCTTTTGGTTATGTCTATGCTGATTTCCAGGTCTTTTGAATTGATTGTCAATCGTTCATATGGATAAACTAACAAGTTTTTGTCATCCTCACTTCCATCAGCCTGAGTGCAGCCCACATTTTCAGATATATTTTGCTCGGCTGCCGGAGAACCTGCAGGCGCCAATGACTCATCTGCAAAAGGATCATTAGAGATATAGTATTGAGGTAGATAGGTATAAAGTTTCAGAAGATATTTTGTTTAAAATGTTCAAAGATAGAAAGACATTTGCCAAACATGTCGCAAGAGGAATTAATAGATTAATTGAGTCCAACATAATATTGCAGGTTTCATATGTTTCGAGTTGAATGTCCTTATTTCAGATAAATGCTTTATTACCTGGATTGGCAATAAGGGAAGATCCTCTAAAGAGTTTCCTGGCAACTGGAGTTGAGTTGGACAAGTTGTGATTGCTCAAAGACTTTATGATTGGAAATGACGCACCAGATGCAGGAGAAAAGCTTCTTGTTCGGCCAATGGAACTCATGGACGACTTGCTTCTCAGACTATCTGGGGTTGTCTCCCTGGAGTATGCTTTCCATGAATTTCTTTTTGGTGCCTGAGAAATGTGTATAATGAGGAGAAGATTTTGAATGAGAGGAATTTTAGAACAATGAAAAAAAATAGATTGGCATAGAAATTAAACCACACAGATTGAAGACCAATGAAGCAAAAAGTATAAAAGGTCCGTGAAAACATATTGAACTTTACTTACTTCTAGCTGTTCTGGTTTTCCTTTCAAAATAGCAAGCTTCCGCTCAAACGAGTTTCCATGCATCTACAAGTTTAAGAGTTAGTTAAATAGATAAAATCAATGAACTTAATTTCTTGACATCTTCACTTAGGTTCTTGATTTTGAAAAACATAATGAAATGAGGAGAATCATCTTACATTTGACTTTGAGGGATCCCATTCAAAGAAACGAGTGAAAAATGGTGGTTCGTCCCCTTCACTAACAACATAAATAGGAGTGTCCGAAGAGATCCCTTCGACCAGTACATCAGCCTCAAGAAATTTCTGCAAGAACCATAGGTATCTTAGAAAAGAATAGTACAAGTACACTTCAAGAGCATCAATCATGAAGGAAATTATTAGTTATCTATAAGAAGAATTACAGCACTAGCAACTGATTACATCGGATACTTGAAATGAATAGGTTAGATAGTAATTTCTCTAGGTTGTGGCCAAATCCACAATATAAATGTGAATATGAGACCAGAGAGACCGCATGATGAATTAATATGCAGTAGAAAAGTATAAGCATTTAGGTCATTAGAATCACATAATGTGACAATTTTTATCTTTATAATATTTGTGTGAAACTATTGATCATGGAACTTCGAAGTTCAGATGTTCTGTACTTACTAGGCCAAGAATAAGTGCTTGTTGCTTTGATCTTATTTTTGAGTGGCTTCCAATCCAAACATATATCTCTGTGTGGCAATTAAGGACTAAGACGTCCTCAGTAGTCAAATCATCCTGTGTGAAATTGTATATCTCTTGCACCTGACATATTTAAATTGATTCAGATGAAGCATAAGTTCAATCAGCACAAATCAGTCATCCATAATTAAACTTCTCATATTCTGCATTAGTATTAAAGCATAGCCGGAACTATTGGGTTTTTAAAATTTTGACATCAAATACTATTAATTTTGCAAAACGATGGAGGTGCACACTTATACAAATTGTGCATAAATATGTACCTTGAGATCACCTGAATGGGAATTTCCGATCAAAATGCGAAGAAGCAAACCCATCAGTTAGGATAATTTTACAGCCAATGTTACGCCATGCTTTGCTGACTTTGAAGTGGAACCAAAGAAAAGCTGCATTACCTTTTATAAGAAAAATTACAAAGACTAGACATTTTGTTTACCTTCAATTCCCCTCAGCATAAACAAATGAGGATCTTCTACATATCCTTTTACTTCTTTTCCCCTCGCATACTCTGCCTTTCTACCAAGTGCATTCCAGAATATCTCAGATTCGCTACCTTCCCTCACTGATACGGCTTGCCATGTTGGCTAATCAGCACAAGAAAATAAGTATTCAGTCGCGATTATGATTGAAGTCAAGTAAAGATACACTGTTCTTATATATATATATATATATCATGCAAATGCCATATTTACAACTTTTATTAGAAAGATTATGGTATAGTGTAAGAGTTGAAGAATTTGTCACATTTATTAGCTCCAACATTCTGTCCAGAAGATCATGATCTCTAGTTGACGAGAGATTCCCAATCCAACTGAAAATAGATGTAACAGTTTGCAAGATGTAGCAATAGGAAGAATTCAAAGAGCCAGAAACCTGAAACAGTACCACTTTATAGTAAAATCATGAAGGCATAAGCAATTCAGGTACTAAAGAATTAGAGGTCAAGAGAAAATTTAAGGCCTTACCGGATCAACTTGGATGGCCTGGATGTTGTTAGGACTTGTCCCTTGAACACGAAAAAGAGCTGTTTTTCTCTCATCATAAGTTTCATCTGCAATACCTTTTTCTGCCACACATTTCTTATATCGTTGACTCCTACCTCCCTACGAAAAAAAATATATATAATTCCAGAGGTGGATTTACTAACAACATTAGATTAAGTTAATACTAAATCAAATATTGGATTAGGAAAAGGTTAAAACAAAATAGAGAGGTGTGAACCTTGAAAACAATTAATGTCTGTAATACTGATAGAAACTGAGATGACTCCTTGCTCTCCATAATCTGAGCCTGAAAACATAAGTTAGAGAAATTTAATCCAAATGAGTAATGCAGTCAAGTCAAGAAGTCAATCAATAAAATGTAAACGGGAAAATATTTTTCAAAATCTTAACAGAACTTACCACAACAGGATTTCCCCTGCTGGACTCAACCATGGCATTCATATGAGAGATAGCATCCCTTCTATCCTCCTGGATCCAGAACAAATGACGATTAAAGAAGAAGACTGAAGCTCACTGAAGGCTAAAAAACTGACTACTTTCTTCAGATACATATGAAATAGGCATTGGGAAAGATAATTGAGTCCTAACTCCTAAGTCATTTAAAGTTACAGCAAGATAGTGTAGTATCTTGGAGCGAAATGAACATCTTTTCCCAGGTGAAGTACTGAGTTATATGGTCATTTTATTTCTTCTTTTTCCTCCAACAAGTCATGAAGATAAAATTATATAAATCTCACCAGCAACATCTTACTACCACTATTAAGTCATATTTAGTAATATACCAAGTACCAACTCACCATTACACTCCCCCCACCAAGCCATGCATAAAATAGATTCTCGTCCCTTTCGTCAACAAGATATGTATAATGCAAAATGAAGCAATCCCCACTGTAAAGCTTTCTCTGTTCTGAGGATGCAACAAGCGACAGTTTATCACCATCTACCTGCCAAACCTGAAAAGTGAAGTGCATTAACATAAAGGCACGCATGATGTAACCCAAAATCTAAAGAAAGTACAGCTTCTTTAGAAAGAAGCTACCTTCAGTGTGCCTTTACAATCGATAAATGGCTGGATTTCTTCTTCATCAGGAAGCTCTTTGACTTGATAACCATGTTGCTTGAACATAGCTGAAAATAAGATAATATTTATTAGAGCCATAATGGAAGTAGGACTACAGCTCTAGCATTAGTACTCAGTTGCTACAAAGTTGAGATTTGTTTAAAACCTGCTACTTTTTCTCGCCCTTCTTCATACAGCTTAAGCTCCACTGTTTGGGGCCAGTTATCAAAGTTTGACCTAAATTTCGCAGTTTCTAATCCTTCAGTTATAGATGTTACATGAGTACCAACTGACCGGCCTTGGTTTCTGAGGAAATCCTGTAAAAGAGTAATGCATTTATCACTTTGAAAATAATGCCAGCTCTGTTTTGTTATTGTTCTTCCTTTCTTCATGTTACTAATTTATTCCCACATGATCATACCAATGGAAAACTAACCAGAATATTTTCTTTATTAGTCACTGATTGGAAGAGAAGCAATTCTTACTTCTGTAGCTGACATTGCTGTTTTCCTTTCTGTAACTGAGGTATGCCTTCCCATCCAAACAAAAATCTCGGAATCACAGTCCAGCATATAGCACTTGTCCGTCTCAAGCATTTCTTTGTTTAATGAATCAGTTTTCCATGGACCTAGCTTACCCTTGGTCATTATCCTATAAATATAAGAATATCAAAGCACTCTTCAAAAGTACACATTTGTATTTCAAAAAGAAACGGAAAAAAAGAAGGAGATGTGATTATTGGGTTATGGTCATCATCAATCTGATTTGAAGAGTGTTAAGTAGGAGAAAAGGTCAAGAACATAAAGATATTTCTGAAAATTAGTCACTTACCATGAAAGTTTCACGAAGGTTGTTTCAGATAGTTTCTGAACAGAAGAAGGTGAGTCCTGGGAAATGGGAGCAAAACCACCAAATAAGCTCCAAAATTCTCCCACATCGGGATCACCAACCAATTTTCCGTCCTCTGCAGCATTTTTACAATTATGAATTGCTATAAGATTTCCTTAAACGAAAGAGCAAAAGATCAGAAGATTTCGAACCTACAGTTGCCACCCCACAATTTCCAGAATGGTTATTCTCTTTGATGTACTGGACAACCTCCAAAGCTTTTGCTCTCTCTTGTATGCTAGAGTTGCACCCACTAAAGAGGAAAATTTTGGATGCGGTATCAAGTATGAAAACATCATTGTGGTTCAACGATGAACGAGAAAAAGGCACCTGATTAAAATGCAGAGTTGCAGACCATACAAATCAAATAGTTAGCCAGGTATTAATAGTAGAAGGTGAATTACAAGCAAATAGTGAAAAGTGCAATGATACCAACATATTGAAAAAGCAAGAGTGGATAGTTTTCTGAAAACTGAGCTAAATTCATTCCAGCAAGACATTTTATTATGTTTAAAGATCAGATGATATTAAAAATAGGGGTTTAGAACATAACTACTCAAGCATCTAATTTCAAGCATAACTTACTTCTTTAACATGAACAACATGGTCCCCTTTGCAAGCTAACAAAGCCACTTTATAAGTTTCCCTTTTCAAGTCCTCTTGCTTTGATGTGTATACTCCTTCAATGGGTATAATACAGGGTTTGAAGTATGATAAAAACTTTCCTGATTCCTGACCTTGAAGTTCCATATACTGCACAGTGCAGGACCCAAGGGCTGCATCTAATTCGAGTGCTTTATCTGATGCCAAGGCGGAGTCCACCTGCCAATATGGTATTCCCACTTGAGTTTCGAGGTCAAAAGAAGTGTACATCTACAATCGTTTATAATTTTGTGTAACATGTTACTTATGTTACTTTTATTAGTGATCTTGCACTAATTTGGTTATTGTTACTAGAACTAGATCTGTAACAAAAGGTTTTCACATGAGACTTAGTTAACCTCAAAACAGAAGAGAGGGCAAAACCTTATTTGCATTCTTTCCAGTCCAATAATGTATGTCATGCTGTGGAGAACCGCTCTTTGGTAGAATTGTCTGTCATGATAAACAAGGCTGCAATCAATAATCTACAAGGTAACAGAGATGACACCAATACAGTTACAACATTCTACGATGATCAATTACATATTACAAAAATGAAAATAACTTCAATCTTTTCAATAGATAGTATTAATGAGAAGACATACTTAGACTTACTGTCAAATAAGTGAGTTAGGTTGACTCTGTTCATCGAATATTATTACATACATCGACAATGCAATGAGATTACAAGATTTGGTACTCACACTCAAAACTACATAAGCACTCCCAGAATAGAATCTTCCATGTGATGATTTTGGGACAGAAACCAATTGTTGGTTCTGAACACACCAAATTTCCAAGCCACTAGCATATGAATGATAAGGATAAAGCAATGAACTTGAACCCAAAGAAGGTAAGACATTCTTGTAGTAATGTAGGAACCAAAATATCAAACTTTCCAGTTACATTTTGCTGACAAACTGTGATTGCATAGATCATTAGAGAAAATTCCCAACTTTCTGGAAGTTGAGCTTTTGATCAACAAAAAAAATTGAAACTTGCTTAGCTTTTCATTACAAGAAAAAACTTAAATGAAATCATTCATAAGGATACAGCTTTGCTCCTGCAGCCTGGAATGCTGGGTCTATATCGTTACTATAAAGAGACATTGTGTCTCATATCCCTCACACCCCCACAAAAAGCTCTCCTTTAGAAACAATTCAATGAACTCTGATCAATACTGGGAATAGATAAAAATAAAAGAATTATAGTCAAGCAGATTGATCGAGCAAAGCTTACATACCTTAGTCCCTCTATGCAGTTATGAAGGAATAAGTGAAATGGGGTATCTGTTTGATTCTATCTGCAGAGAAGGGAGCAGAACCCAGAAGACCCAGAAAGAGTATATACCCAAATCCTTTTTGAATCACAAGGAATGATAATGTTAAAAAGAAGTTGAAAATGAAAAAAGAAACTGTACTAGCAAAGCAGCAAGTCTATGGCAGTTTGGTAAAGGCATCATTGTGTTCATAAAAAAGAAATGCAGAGCTTTGCTTTAGTGGCCAGCTAATGGCATGGGCCCATTGCTTCTGAGTTAGAGAAAAGAATAAAGAGAATAGAGAATTATTGATTAAGGTATGTAAGCTTATTCCACCTCAAGGTATGGGCGGGGTCTGTGCGGCGTTTCCCGCTCTTCTACAGGTTCAACTTCAAGGTATGGGAATTGTGACATGTTAGCTACTAATCCTACGGATGAGGATTTTTTTTTTTTTTGAAAAACCCACCAAATTATTCTGCTCGATAATTGAAATCTTACGCTCACTATTATACCAAGTATCCAGCATAATAAGTCTAATTAAATTAACCAAGATAGCACGAAAAACTACAAAAAAAATTCGGGTGTACTGTCCTTTAACTAGTTACGCGGCTTCTTTATGCGGATGATGATGGTGAAATTGGTCGTGCCCTGCCAACTGGTTCAATCATAGTGCGCTCCTCATCTTCAAAACCTATACCTATGATGTTTTGGGGCTCGCTTAATGGATGCAAGGATAAGCCCCAATGTAATGATAAGTCGAATAAAAGTGTCGCTCAAATTCTAGATAAAGAACCACAAGAATACACTATTCATTATGAAGTCTAGTGAAACAAGCCCACAAGACCAAATAGTTTGTTAGAAGGACTAGCCCAACAAAGCAAGGCCCAGATCTCTTCCAACCCTAATGGCCCTTACTTGGGTGCAGTACCACGTCTGCCAATCAACACGTCGCCGCCACTGCCATCGACCACTAGCCTTCGTCCGAATCGTCCCATCTTCCAACTCAGAATCTTCTCGTCGTTGTCACACCCGTCTGGATCTACCATGTCAGGTCGCCCCGACCAGAGTAGTCGTGACCTAGGCCCAAGATCGTGATGCGGTCCGCGTAGCCTTGTACCACCAAAACGGTGGCCTCGATTAGTCCTGAGCACAAGCATCGCTAGAGTTACAAGCCATACCACCTCCATTTTAATACTCTAATCGATCGACCTGAACTCGAGTCGCCCTCAATGAGGCCGACGACGCCCATCCCGATCGTCATCAAGCAGCCCCGACGCAGCAACAAATCCTGAGATATCCACATACCGGGTCAGCACCGAGAAGCCGAGATGAATGACTCCTGGTGTGAGGGGGTGACTCGCTGTCACAAACGAGGAAGAAAGGAAAACAGAAAAGGGTCGGGAAGAACGCACAAACAGGGATAATTGTCGTGATTTCTCATGTTGTTCGATCTCCTAGGCGGCGCTAGGAGCTCAGTCTCCTCCAAAGAGATCAGAGCTAAGGGTCTACGGTTTCTCATATTCTATTTCACACAGCTTAAAGGACGAGACTTCACTGCCCATGCATGGGCAACCAGTGCTACCCGTTTCCAATAAGACTTCGACACGTGTCCAAACTCCATAGGATTAAAAAAAAACTACGAACTCTCTCCTCGATCGTCCCTAATCCCCTCCGTCTCCTTAAAGGGAGTTGAACTATTTGCATGGAGCTTTGGACGTGTGTGCATGAATCTGCATGATCATGCATGTTATTGTGGAAGACGTGTTATTTCGTGCTTTGAATAACTCCTACTTTGTAGGAAATAGAATAGGGCCTGTTTTTTTTTTGAATTCTATTATTTGATTCCAAGTAGTAGATCACGTAGTTGATCGAGTACGTGCTTAGCAGCACGTTTTTCTCAGCTTTCTGTTTGTAATGTGCTACTTATATGTAGTTTTCCCGTTTGAATAATTTGATCGATTCAGCAACGTTCTTGGTTTTGTTTATAAAAGCCTGAGAGACCAACAAGTGGTATCAGAGCTACATCACTAAGTCCTTAACCTACAATCGAATCGAATCTTCTTTGTGAGCGAAACAGTTGTGAGAGAAATGGAAGATGGGAGTGGAGGCAAGAGTTTTGTTGTTCCTGCCATTCCTAAATTCGATGGGCATTACGAGCATTGGGCGAGGCTTATGGAGAATTTCATCAGGTCGAAGGAGTACTGGGATCTCATTGAAGCGGGAATTGAGGATGCAGGAGCCTCATCGGGTGAAGCAACCCCGGAGAAGAAGAAGTCGTCAGATGATCTAAAGCTAAAGGATCTCAAGCTGAAGAATTTCCTTTACTAAGCAATCGATAGGGACATCCTCGACACTATCCTGAATACAGATACAAGCAAACGGATTTGGGATAGCATGAGACAAAAGTACCAGGGTTCGACAAGAGTTAAGAGGGCTCAATTGCAAGCCTTACATACGGATTTTGAGCTCCTACGTATGAAGGAAGGAGAAAGTGTGAATAGTTATTTTTCACGTACTCTTGCGATTGCCAAGAGAATGAAGGGATGTGGAGAAGGAGTCAAGGAGTCGATGATCACAGAGAAGATATTGAGGTCCAAGAAGAAGAAATTCAATTATGTCGTGTGTTCAATGGAAGAATTGAATAATCAAATGACGATGAGTCTTGATGAATTGCAGAGTAGCTTGTTAGTACATGAGAAAATGATGAACTATGAAGTGGAGGAGGAGCAGATGCTGAAGGTCACCACAGAACAATCAGGAGGACGGGGAAACCCTAGAGGGGGCGGTAGAGGCTCCGGTAGGGGAGGCAGAGGAAGAGGAAGACAGAGCAATGCTAGGCCACCGGTGGAGTGTTTCAATTGTCACAAACTAGGGCATATCTAATACTATTTCCCTGAGAAGAACGTCAACTATGCCGAGCTTGATGAAGAAGAAGAGATGTTGCTTATGGCTTATGTCGACATGAAAGAGGGAAGGAGAGAAGGAGTGTAGTTTCTAGATAGCGGAAGTTCAAATCACATGACGGGCGACAGGAGCTGGTTTGTCACCTTTTCAGACGAGATATCACACTATTTCAAGTTGGGGAACAACGCTCGAATGAAGGTGAAAGGAAAAGGAGACGTCAAGTTGGCTATGGAAGGGGCCAATCATACTGTAAGCAACGTTTATTTCATCCCAGGTTTAACATCTAATCTGTTAAGCCTAGGGCAATTCCAAGAAAGGGGAATTATCATTGTGATACGAGATGGTTTTTGCAAGTTGTTTCACAATAGAAGAGGGCTTATCATGGAGTCAGCTATATCAACTAACAGGATGTTTGTGGTCTTGTCCGACATGCCTAGCAAGGAGAAGTCCGACGTGTACTGCCTTCAAACAACAACCGAGAATTCTACAATGCTATGGCATCAAATATTTGGACATACGAATCTAAAGGGGCTTGAGTTGATGCAGTCAAAGGGGATGGTCAAGGGCTTACCGAAACTTGATGGGACTAGCATGATTTGCACCATCTACAATACAGGCAAGCAGCACCGTGACGTCATGCCTAAGAAATTGCAGTGGAGAGCAACGACAAAGCTGTAGCTGATCCATACGGACTTGTGCGGACCCATATCACCTGTGACTGAATCCAAGAAGAGGTACGTACTCACGTTTATCGACGATTTTAGTCAAAAAACTTGGGTATATTTTTTGAAAGAGAAGAATGAGACTTTCAAATACTTCAAAGCCTTCAAAAACTTTGTTGAGAAAGATGCAGACACGAAGATTCACAGCGTTAGGAGTGATCGCGGTGGAGAGTTCAATTCAAAAGAATTCAATGACTTTTGTTTTGAGAACGGAATTAAAAGGCAGCTTACCACGGCATTCACTCCTCACCAAAACGGCGTGGCGGAAAGAAAGAATAGGAGTCTAATGAATATGGTGAGGTGTTTACTTGGTGAGAAAGGCATGCCTAAATATTTTTGGGCGGAGGCAGCAAGATGGGCTATACATGTGCAAAATAGAAGCTACACTAAGGCGGTGGATGATATGACTCCGTATGAACGTTGGAGTGGTTCTAAACTTAATGTTGAGAACTTTAAGGTATTTGGCTGCATCAGACACGTACATGTACCTAAGGAGAAGCGAGTCAAGTTGGAAGATCAAAGTTATCAAGCTATTTATTTGGGAACCGGTGAAGAGTCTAAGGGTTTCAGACTTTATAACCCTTTGACTAAGAAGTTAGTCACAAGTAAAGATGTGATTTTCGACGAGGGGCAAGGCTGGGATTGGATGAAGAGGGATGACGAAAGGGAAACGGAGATGTTGACTTGGCCACATGAAGAAAGTGACACTGAAACAGAAGTAGCAGACGAGGAAATTCAATCTGAAAATGAAGCTGTTGAGACAGAAGAAGCTACTCGTGATATTGGAGCAGAAACTGGCAGGCCGAGAAGGAGCAGAATCCCACCAATTCGACTGCAAGACTATGTTACCGGTGAAGGGCTATCGAAAGAAGACGAGGGTGAAGCAGACTTGGCATTACTTGTCACTCATGGTGATCCCGACACCTATGAAGAGGCAGCAAAAGACAAGCGTTGGAGAGAAGCGATGGATTTGGAGATCGATGCCATATTGAGAAACGATACTTGGGAACTCACTTATTTACCTAAAGGCAAGCAAAAAATTGGAGCCAAATGGGTTTACAAGACCAAACTCAACGAGAAAGGGGAGGTAGACAAGTGCAAGGCAAGGTTAGTCGCCAAAGGATATTCTCAGATGCAAGGAGTGGACTATGAGGAGGTTTATGCACCGGTAGCGAGATGAGATACAATTCGCATGATCTTGGCAATGACAGCTCAAAAAGGATGGAGTGTGTTTCAACTTGACGTGAAGAGTGTGTTTCTTTATGGTGAACTAAAAGAAGATGTCTATTTGGAACAACCGGAGGGCTATGTATAAGTGGGGAAGGAGTCGAAGGTTCTCACGTTGAAGAAAGCTTTATACGGACTAAAGCAAGCCCCTAGGACTTGGTTTAGTAGGATTGAAGATCATTTTGTGGCGGAAGGGTTTCAAAAGTGTAGCCATGAGCACACTTTGTTTTACAAAGAAGAAGGTGGCGGTGAGTTTACTTTGGTCAGTCTTTATATTGATGATTTGGTGATAATGGGAAGTCGTGAGGATTTTTGCAGCAAGTTCACTGAGGTTATGAAGAGGGAGTTCGAGATGACGGATCTTGGAAAAATGAAATTCTTCCTTGGAGTAGAGGTTCAGCAAACGGAGAAGGGCATTTTCATCAATCAGACCAAATATGCACATGAAATTTTAGCGAGATTTGGAATGACAGATTCCAATCCTGTTAGTAATCCCATGGTACCTGGTACAAAGTTGTCTAAGGATGAAGGTGGTGAGTTGGTCGACGCTACTATATACAAACAGGTCATTGGAAGCCTAATGTATCTTACAAATTCAAGACCTGACTTGATGTACTCCATTTGTTTTCTTAGTCGTTTTGTGTCTTGTCCGCGGGAGGCTCATATGGTTGCTGCAAAAAGGGTGATGCGCTATATCAAAGGTACGGCCGAGTTTGGTTTATTTTATCGTAGAGGATCTAAGAATCAAATCGAGGCGTATACGGACAGCGACTATGCTGGGGATGTTGACAGTTGCAAAAGCACGTCGGGTTATGTGTTCTTAATGAGCGAGGCTGTTGTTGCTTGGAGCTCGAGAAAGCAAGGTATTGTGACACTCTCTACAACCGAGGCCGAGTATGTGGCAGCCTCGGCATGTGCTTGTCAGTGTGTTTGGGTGAAACAAGTTCTCGGCTGGATTAAGCAAGAAGACATCAGCTGCATTCCTATTCACTGTGATAACAACTCGTATGTACAACTGTCAAGAAACCCAGTCTTTCACGGTAGAACCAAACACATTCGGGTGAGATTTCATTTTTTACGTGACTTGGTTAGAGACAAGGAGATAGAGCTTAAGTATTGCAACACCAAAGTTCAGATTGCCGATATTATGACCAAGCCGCTCAAGCTTGAGTTGTTCGAGTTACACAGGAGAAATATGGGAGTGTTCAACTCGAAAATTGCAAACTAAGCAGGTGTATACACCAATGCTGAGTTTGGGGAAGGATTTGAAGGGAGTTGAACTATTTGCATGGAGCTTTGGATGTGTGTGCATGAATCTGCATGATCATGCATGTTATTGTGGAAGACGTGTTATTTCGTGCTTTGAATAACTCCTACTTTGTAGGAAATAGAATAGGGCCTGTTTTTTTTTGAATTATGTTATTTGATTCCAAGTAGTAGATCACGTAGTTGATCGAGTACGTGCTTAGCAGCACGTTTTTCTCAGCTTTCTGTTTGTAATATGCTACTTATACGTAGTTTTTCCCGTTTGAATAATTTAATCGATTCAGCAACGTTCTTGATTTTGTTTATAAAAGCCTGAGAGACTAACACTCCTTGCCCACTCCCCTCCTTACCTCCACGCCTTCGACTCCTCCGATCACCATAACCGTCGACTCCACTACCCCTCGACTTTCTCTCCTTTTGCCCACCTCGCCTCGTCGCCTCCTTTTTCGGCCAACACCAACACGATGCCGTTCTGAAACATGTCCACATTTGGCTCGAACAGGTCAACGAAGAGCGCGTGGATGAGGAAGTTGGAGCCGCCGACAAGCATGGGAACCTTGTTTAGGGAAGTAATGTGGGAGAAGGCTTTGCCAACAAGGTCGTGAACTCGGCCGGGTTGAGCTCGCCGTCGAGTTGTTCGCTGAGATTGCCGGTTGAAGAGTATGGAGTATGCTTAACTTTTTTTAGTTTGGACACATGTCAAATTTTAATTACAAAAGGATAACACTGACTGCCCATGCCTGGGCAACGAAGTCGTCTCGTCCCGTCCCAGCTTAAAAGTTGTTAGTATTGAGGATTAAAAGGCTTCAAATCGATAGGGACGGTGGCAGTTACGTAACAAAAGACCTGTTATCGGAGACAAGTGGTTCGGTAAATGCATTAGTTCTGTTATCGGAGCATCAACTACGTAGAATTGTGAAATCTATTAACTGGAGTTCTCAAACAGTGACAACATACTGTAATTGATGAACTATAATACATTTGGTCGTGAGAGAGGGCGACACGTTTCGTTAGCTATACGAGTCCCACCAAGGAATGATTATCCCAAGGCCCAGAAGCTTTCAAAATATTATTGTGGGTGTCCGGATAAAAGAAGAATTAGGTGGTTAGACCTTCACTCTCTTCATAATAGTTTTTCAAGATTATATTTTTGACTAATACGGATCAATTCAATTGTGCAAGGATCGTTTCAAAAAGTAAAATGTGTGAGCTTCAATCTTGGTGAAATGTCTACACAAAAATAATGGTGCACGACATTATTTGCTCACAAATCTATGATCACGAACACTTTCGCTACGATATATAACCGGTTTCTGTTTTATACAAAATTAAGTAAAACATAAGAAAAGCTCTTCCAACACTTTCACGTGGAAACTGGAGTCGGCCCAAATGAGGAAAGCCCGGGTCTGGCCCTTCAACTTTCAGATTTTAAATATAAAAAAGCCCATCTTTCAAAAAAATAAAAATTAGAAATACCCAGAATGCTCTTAGCTCTGCGAGTAAACAAGAGCGAGCTGAGAATTTCGGAGGAGACGAGAAGACGATGAACCCACTAACCCTAGTGAAGCGGATTCAGAACATCAATGCCAAAGAAGCTCAATTAGGTATTTCAGAGGACGCTTCATGGCACGCCAAGTACAAAGACTCCGCTTACGTCTACGCCGGCGGCATCCCCTTTGATCTCACCGAAGGCGATCTCCTCGCCATTTTCGCTCAGTATAAACCCTAACCCTAATTCAATTTCGTCGTAATTCCCACTCAAATTCGTCTTCAATTTCTAATATTGTGAGTTGTCTGATTCGGTTTCAGGTACGGCGAGGTCGTCGATGTGAACCTGGTCCGCGATAAAGGCACCGGAAAATCGAAAGGGTTCGCCTTCGTTGCCTACGAGGATCAGAGGAGTACGAATCTTGCAGTGGATAATTTGAACGGAGCACAAGTGGTGGGTCGGACTATTAGGGTTGATCATGTGGATAAGTACAAGAAGAAAGAAGAGGAAGACGAAGAGGAGGAGCAGAGGAAAAGAGAGGAGCGAGGTGTGTGCCGCGCTTTTCAGAGAGGTGAATGTACTCGTGGAGATGGATGCAAATTTTCTCATAACGAACAGGTACTTTGGCCATTACTTTGATTCAGTTTTCGGGCGCCCGCCGTTGTATTGTGATTTGTTTTGCACTGTTGTGTATTGGTTTTTGGATTGATAGCATAGCATTGATGGAATGTAGTGTCAATATGGATCTCTGCTTATCTTGATGTTAGAATTTTCAGTCCGATCGGGGGATATTAATTGAGCTTGATTCGTGTATGTTATATGTTAGCATTACTGGATGATTTTGGAACCCTCTGGTCTAGGGAAAGGGTGGCTGGGCCTGATCAGGGTTTAGGGTTTAGGGTTTAGGACGATTGATGAGAAATATGATGTTTTTTTCTTTTCTTTGAATTGCTCACTATGTGTGCTTATGGATGATTTATTTTGTTTGTTTGTATCCAGAGAGCTGCAAATACAGGTTGGGGTGCTGAGGATAAAAAATGGGGACATGACAACTATGATGGTCCAAGAAAGAGTGACAAAAGATCTAACCCCATTCCCTCTACTCGTGCCCCTGAGCCTAGAGAGCGAGATGATTTCAGCGGTAAAGATAAATTCACGGCAGTGCCAAACAGGAGGGGTATGGGAGAAGAAAGGAGGACATCAAGACGACGTCAAAATGATGAATTTGAGTCAAAATCAAGAGAGGATTATGATAGAAGGGAAGAAAAGAGACCAAGAAGAAATGATAATGAATTTGAGCCAAAATCAAGAGAAAATTTTGATAGAAGGGAAGATAGGAGACCCAGAAGGCGCAGTGATGATACTGAATTTGAGACTAAGCCTAGAGAAGATCGTGTCAGGAACGAATATGATAGACGGGAAGATCGGGATAGGTTGGATGAAAAGAGATCAAGAAGACCCTATCATGATGAATTAGAGCAGGGGTCACAAGCAAGTTGGGATAAAAGGGAAGGGGAGAGATTGAGAAGGCATCATGATGATGAAGCACCTCCGAAGTCCAGAGATGGTCATCATAGGAGTGAAAATGGAGATTAAGAAGAAATCTATTACCACTGAAGGCTGGACCAGATTCATGGAAAAGTATTGTTATGGCATGGTAGGCATATCTTGTATGGGATTATAATGGTGTAAAACGTGTACTATGCAACTCTACAGTTAATAGGTTCTTGCTTCTTGATCACATGATCTGTTGTAACTGATGTATTGCAAACTGTTCAGGGTGTATCATAGCACTTCTGTTAACTTTGCATGATTTCTTTTCCAACTAAATTGTCTTTCATTTTCAGTGCCATATGAGAATGATGATGGTGGAATTTGATTGGTACAAGTTTTTGACAGAGAAAACTGTGTATTGCTTGAAATTTGAACCAACTGTAAGAAGCATTGACCAGGTAACCCAGGTTGATGGACAAACATTTGAGTACTAATTTCCCAATCATTAATCAGGTTTAGTCTGATACATGCTATTCATAATTCAGTTTAGTCTGATACATGCTATTCATAATTCCAGTAACTGATTCAGTTTCATCCTCATTCGATCTTAGGGAAGGAATAAACATAATATTGTTGGTAGGATTCTAAACCTTTCTAATATCTATAAGGTTTCACACACATTATATACCAACAGTCCAGATGCAGTCACATCTTTAGTTCTAATCAGAATGTGAGGCAATTAGCCAAATAATCAAAAAGCCGATTTTACATTGTCGGCTCTCTGGTCTCCAGATGAGTGGTGACAGAAAAAAATTGCAAGGGTGTAAAAAAGGGTGACCTGATCATCAAGAATCAAGAACTTTGTTCATTTCTCTCATCAACTACCATCGATGTACTAGTGATATCAATGGTCTCTTTCGCATCAACCACAGTCGAGGTATCAGTAGTACCAGTGATATCGATGGTCTTTCTGGTTACCCCTTGTACTAAACCAGGTACGAGAACATCACCTCCTTCATAAGTAAATATGGTATCTTTGTTTTCATATCTAGCTTCATATTCACAATAGTCTTCGTAGTATTCATCGTCATAATACTCAACTTCACAGTACTCATCATCTTCCATGCTACTCAAGGCTGGTGGTCCAGTCATAATGCAAATACCGTCCTGTGCTATGCAAGCTTCTTGGTTTTCCAGAAGTAACGTTCCTTCTCCCAAGTGAACACCCTTGACTCCTAAGAATAAATCATTGTTGCCGCTCAACGTTGGTATGCCATTTCGATAGGCAAATGTTTCTGAAAAAGTGGCAGCCTGGTTCTGATTTAGGATATTCCCAGAAACAACTGACCCAATGCCGTGGTTTGTAAGTGGTGCCTGATTTCGGCTGAGCATTTTCTCTTCGGTTAATTTCTGAAGTTTCATATTTTTTCAGTCTTCGGCAATGGTTATAGTGTTGGTATCCCAGGTGTGAAGAATTCAATCTGGACCAGGTTGCCACAACAGATCTCCTGTGCTTTTCTTTAGTATAAACTTAAACTGGACTGCTCTGTCAATCGTTATGTCCGATTCGAAACCATTCAAATTCAGAAATGACATGTAACTTCATACATCTAGATAAACTTCTGTCAGGAGCAAGATTATTTCATATGATATAAGAAGTAAAAGTTATGCTTCTGAAGCTCTTACCAGCTCGACTGACCAAATATTTCCATCTGACCAGCTCAGGGGTATAGCACTTGAGGGATTCCACTCTCCAAGGATAGGTTCATTCCCTACTAGGAGGAAATTCTCACCAAATCCGCACTCCTTGTGTAATTGGAATTGAACATGAACGGTTTTTGATGGTGCTGCAAAGAAGAAGAAGAAGAGTGATCATGAACTGATACAGAACACTTGATATTGGGAAGTGGAAACTGATTGTCGAATTGCTTAAGCAGATATAATATAGTAACTTACTTGTTGGCTGGATCCCAGCTCCTGCTGAGTCCGGGTTCATTAACACCTATACATGAATTTTAGGGAATGATTATCAAGTTAGGGAAGGAAAGTTAAATGATGTTCATACATGTCATCTTAGCTATCCTCATACAGAATTGGAGTCTTGCATGTAATTATCTAATTATTTGACTTGAACATGTTGTGTAAAACCAATCAAGAAATCAGGATGGCTGGCACTGAAAAATTGGAAACATAACCCTATATGTTAAAGGATGGCTGACTACAAAATGGGGGATTCGTTTTAGTGATTTTGATGGCCTAGTTCATTTATACCAGAAAGCCAGAGACAGAAAGAAATTCATGAGAATGGCAGGATTTAATCCAAGTATTTTAAGAACCCTTGTTTGCGGTAAGACAACCAACCGGATAGCTCTGTGCCGAAGAAAAGAAGTATCATGATGAACATGTGAACTTGAACGGCTCAGAAGAGCTTGAGCAGAAAACAGAGGCTTGTTAATATTAGCCTTTGCAAACAAGAATGTGGAAGTTCTTGCAAAGGCTTCCATTTGGTTCTGTTGTATCAGAAACAAACACAGAGACTTAAAGATGTTAGAATTGAACAGGGTGTATGTGTATGAGGCATATATGCAAGAGAAATGAGAAGGGTACGGATCTACTATCATGTGAGATTTTAACAGATGGCAGAATGAGGTTGGATTCTTTATTTAAACACTCTGAACATGAGAAATTTGATCCCCATTTTAGTGCTGATTCTCAGTTTTGGTTTTATACAATAATAGGAAAAAGAGATTCTTACAACCTTTTGAGTTGAACCGCTTTTTCAGGATGCTGATTTCAAGTTTCAACCCATTGGTACACAAAAAACAGCCATAATCAACCTATCACATGGAGAAAGAGATTTAGGACACTTGCAAATAAACTTCATCAAGTAAGAACTAAGAAATGAGAGGAAATTGTTTTCTACAAACCATTCTCGGCATGTTCGATGCAACACATTCCACATCATAAGATGCACAGGTAGTAAAGTGTCACACAAGTTGTATATACAGAGGCAAAAGAGATGAAAAGCCTTGGAATGTTTTTCAGGAGTTTTGGATTCAGAATGTAGCAAGAGGTTTTCCAATTTCACCAGTAGTCATTACATGAGCAATGCCCCTCCTTAAAATGATGGAACCGATATCGATCTCTTAGAAAAATCTCCCTATCATAAAGCTTAAGATATAAGCTTAGCAACTGAGTAGCAATCGCCACAAACACGAAGATTCCTCACAACGCGAATTGGTTGGGAAGGCTGGGAGCTGATGAGCCCAAAGGCAATAGCTAGTTTCTCACTATGGAGAATTAGGGCCTACTCCTTCATGTCCTCTTCTTCAACAAATTGCAGTATGTGGGACTTGTTTGGCACATAACTGATTGACTTCAATCTCCCTGCTATCTCATCTAACTTTGAGTAGATGTCCTTGGATAAAGGATGAGAATTATCACCAACCAGAAATTCATGAACATTACCATTGACTTCGATTGAGCTACAACCAGGTTCTTTCTTTATTCCTGAATCACACATAAGCTTCCTTAATCCAGAAACTGCTTCCCATTTCCCTGTTTTGGCATATGTATTTGACAAGAGTACATAGGCTCCATGATTTCTAGGATCCAAGTCAAGTAAATGGCTACAAGCCTTTTCTGCAAGTGCAACATTCCCGTGACGTATGCATGCCCCAAGCAGAGCTCCCCATACAGAAGGAATAGGAGATATTGGCATTTTCTCGATCAGTCGTGCAGCTTCCTCCAGATTACCAAATCAGCCTAGAATGTCAACCATAGAAGCATAGTGCTTAATTCCAGGCACAACTCCATAAACTGGTTCCATTTGATCGAAAATTGGTCTTCCCTCCCCCACCAGCCCTGCGTGGCTACATGCACATAATATGTTGGTAAATGTCACAGTATTGGGCTTCACTTTTGCTTTTAGCATTCTTGAGAAACTGCAAGGCATCCCTACCCTGACCATGCATTGCTAAAGCAGCAATCACGGGGCTCCAGACAAATACATCTCTTCTATCCACCGAATTAAAAACCTCGAGTGCCTTCTCTGGATTACCACATTTTGCATACATGTCAATAAGCGACGTTGTGAGGTAACAATTCAGCTTCATTCCCTGCTTCTTTATGTAAACATGCATCCATTCGCCAAGATCAATAGCTCCTAATTGAGCACAAGCTGCCAGAGTACTAACTAGAGTAACCTCATCAGGCTTGGGACTCTTCTTGTTCTGCAACTCACGGAAAACAACCAAAGCCTCTTTCGGCTTACCACTCTGTTCATAAGAAGAAATGAGCACATTCCACAGAGCAATTTCTTGACTTGGCATGGAAGCAAAAACATGCCTAGCCGCTTCATAATTCCCCGACTGAGCATACCCATCAAGCACAGTAGTCCACTACACAATGTCCTTCTCCAGCATCCTATCAAACAATCTTTCCGCATCCTCAACACTCCCGCATTTCACATACATATCTATCATAGCATTATTCAAAGTCAAGTTCTCTTCAAATCCATTCCTTTCGATATGTGAACAAACCCACCTCCCAAACTCCAAATCCGCAGTCTGTCCACAAGCCGACAACACGCTAACCATGGTGACATCATTCGGTTTCATATTCTCGGCCTCCATTTCCTTAAACAACTCCAATGCCACCACCGGACAGTTCCCCTGAGCGAAAGCCGTGATAACAGAATTCCAAGACACAACATCCCTCTTATAACTCTTCAAGAAAACCAGACGAGCCAAATCCAAATCCCCACACGACCCACTAAAAGTGTATAAGCGAATTAACAATATAAACATCCAAACCCAGCTCGGTTTTCACCACCATCCCATGAACACCTCTTCCGACGTTGTAATTCCTCAGCTCCGAAGCTGCCTTGAGCAGAAATGGGAACGTAAACTTATTCGGGCCCTCATTACATTCCTCAAGCATCTGTAAATACATAAAAAAGCTTTCAGTTGGGTCGGAGCTGGAAGCATAAGCGCGAATGAGGGCGTTCCAGGTGAAGAGATTTGGAACAGGAATTTCGTCGAACACTTGTCGTGCATAGTCGAGGCTCGAGAAAGATGAACGAGCAGAGGCCGTGATGAGCTTGCTGGCGGCGTATGGGTCGGAGAATAGACCTGTACGGAGCATCTGGGCATGAACTTGCTTGTGCTGGGTAATGGAGGTGCACTGGTCTACGAGTGGAAGAAGTAGTTGGGTTGGGAGACGAAGGTCGTTATTGACGGTCGAGGAAAGAGTGTTGGGATGACGTGGTAGAGAGGTCACTGGGGTGCCTAGAGCTGCCATACGTTTTACACAAAGTGACTCGCACTAACCCACATTTGACATTTCTTTGCTCTTTTAAAACCTTTCAAGCCCCTTTTAAAAAAACAAAAAAAAAAACTCTCAAGCCTATGGGGGGCTTGATGGACTAGACAGAGGACGGGCTTAGCCGGAAAGGTTACGGCGCTTAGCATATTTAGAACGGAAAATTATTAGAATGGTCGATCAAATTTGTTTGGATCGACATTTTAGTTAGTGATATTTAAAAAAATAATAATAAGGACGGTGTGACACCCCTCAACCATTAACTAATGATAGTATTGAATACATAGGAGGAAACATAATACCTTAACTCCATATTATAATGAACTCGCATAGAATATCTCGAATAGTAACAAGATACCCTACGATAATTATGTAGACAAACGTGCACCAATTAACAAAAAAACAGAGTTCAACGACCGTTTTGTCTATCTCTAGGTAATGGCGGCAAATCGAAAAGTTCGAACAGATTTTCTGGCAATTTAGAAAACTGCCTCTCCGACGAAAACAATGCATCACTACTCGGTCTAGAACAACTTCCCTAATTTGTTGTCGACGGACGTCGACACTTCCTCTCATCCGACCACTAGGAAAACGTCCATTTGATTAGGATTTGTCGTCATCCTAGAGTCGACAAAGCACAAATAGAGCACACACATGCTACATAGAGATTTATTTTCAACAAGTAAAACATAAACAAAATACCAAAGCTAAATAAAGAAAAATATTTTGGGCCATGGGTTAAGAACCTAACCCAACAACCACAATGATGCACCATACCCCAACTAAGAGTTCTTGAACCAACGTCGCCGCCAACATTCTGTCTACCGACGATGCACTTTGACCGAAATTCTGATTCACCTTATGTTCCGCCCTCCTTGAACACACAAGAAGTCGTACACCTACACATGGAATCGAACAAATCTGAAAACACAGATCAGTGAACTCCACGCTTTTGACGCACGCAACTGACCAAAAGCTCTTGGAGAGAAAGCCTGCGAGCCGTCTCGTTTACCTCTGCCCCGACATTCGCCGTCGCGCACCACCATTGACCCAAACACCATGGACTAACGTTAGATCTCAAATCAACCTTACCGAAGCCTGAGAACCATTGCATGCCAAAGTAAAATCAATTATCCTCGAACAAATCACCTCGTCGGGACAAAAAGGTCTGTCCGACAGCATTTGAGCTACAATGCCGCATCCATAGGCCAGCGCCGCCGGACGAACGAAGTCTTCAAACCCTAGCGACAAAACGTTTTTGTGATGCGCGTGAGGCGCGTTCTAAGTCCACTAAAATTGATGTTTTGTATATTTAAGCTTGGAATCTGAAATTGTATGTTCACATATTAATTTTGGTCATTCTGTTTGTCATTAATCGTTGAAATGTCCCTTAGTTTTCAAGGACCTAAATTTGACATAAAATTGTAGGGTTAAAAATTACCATTAATCGTTGGACTACTCCTTAGGATTTGGGTCGATTGTGTCATACTCAAAACAGAGAGGATTAGTGGTATATCCATCCAACTTTGTTTTCATATACAGTAAAACCTCTATGTAATTATATTATTGAGTCAAACATAATTTATTCTTATATAGAGATTATTTCTTAATAAAAGTTTAGTTAAAAATTAGATCACATATATCGGACAAATATCAATATAAGAATGCATTTTCTATAGCAATTATAAAGCATAATTATGAGTTATAGGATACCCGCAAACTCAAATATGTGATAGTATCTATAAAGCATAAATCATCACCTCAAATTACTATAAAATATATTTTAGTTTTTCTTAAAAAACATTATGTTATCCTATTACCGACGATTATAACTATATGGAGGTAGATTTTCTATATGGGACCGAAAAAATTTATAACTTATTACAATGTGGAGGTTATTCCTATTTATAATTTGTCCCGAGTTGAGACCTAAACTTTTTATCACTGTAAAGAGGTTATTCTTATATAAATTATTCTTAAATTGAAGTTTTACTATATATTGATAATCGATGCACGCTCATCCATTGTTTGACATGTGAGTTCTCACTCGATATCTCTAAAGACCTTCATTACTCATCCAGATATCCTTTAAGGGGATTACTAATTAGAATTTATGCATTACTCTCTTGGTTATCTCTCGAGGTGATTTTTCTTTTATGATGCCAAATTTTTTCAGATTTTTGTCAAAATATCAAAATATTGAAAAAATATACAAACAAAGGAGAATATAAGATACTTATCCTCCAAATTATATCGATCACTTAATTAGAAAGATATTTAAGAGTATATCGAATATATCGCACAATTCTAATTTTTTTTCCGAGACTAACTATAGCTATCATACATGAAGTTCTTATCCGAACCGACACGGTTGAATGAAGACAAAATTTTGAAAAGTAATAAGAATCATCAACTGTTTATGTTTATGAGATATGCAAATGGGCCGGGTTCACTTTATCCCTATCCCTATTCTACTCTACTAGGTTGGGAAAGAGAGCTATCCCAATAAATTTTAGAGAAAAAAAAGTTTAAATGGTCCCTCAAGTATGATACTTTATAAACTTTGGTATCTTATGTATGACATACATCACTTTCTGAAGTTTATATTTCGATATCACTTTGGTTACTCAAGTACGCATTTCAAATTCAATTTGGTCCTCCAAATTCATTAAATTAAAACAGATTAACAGAGTATTAGACAAAAGTAAAATTGAGTGACCAAAATGATATATGTCATACTTGAGTTACCAAAATGATACACAAATATAAACTTGAGGGACCAAAGTAATACATGACATACATCAGGGACTAAAGATTGAATAGAAAATTAACGGAGGGATAAAACTGATGTCAATTGTAAAGATTAAGGATAAAACATTCAGCATTTGAAATCAAATGGACTAACATGATGTCTGAGCCAAGAATGCACCACAAGTCTGAATTTGAAATAAAACATCTGAACTTCACATGCAGGGATCAAGCCAAAATGCACCACAGGTCTAAGCACCCATAGAATTTTACTCCTAAGTAACACGTGGTACAATCTCAGCTATCCGATTTTTTTTACTTTTATCAAGATTGACTGAGTTTACGATAAACTTAGTCTATGAGATAACCTCCTTCCCCAGAAATTTTTTCTCTCTCCCCGGCCGTGATTCTCGCTGGACATACCTCCGTCGCCACCACACCGACTGGAGCTCCGCGCTTCTCCCCCGCCGAGCGATGCCTTCCCTTGGCTCATTACTATGCGACATAACTCCTCCTCACGGCCTCCGTTATAGCCGTTGCCGATCTAATCAAGATCTGTTGATTGCCTCGTCTACGACGGCTTGGGCCGCATCGGAGGTGCGGAAGGCGACGTGGTCGATGACTTCGTTGTAGATGCGAATGCAGAAAATTGGATCGTAGGCAGTCGAGGAGGGGAGGGAGTTTTGGGAGGCGATGAGATCATCAAAGATGTCCTCGCCGACGAGGAGATCGCGGCGATTGAGTAAGAAAGGGATGGGGCCCACCTAGAAGGTAGGCTTGCAGAGGCGAACGTAGTCAAGCGTGACCGATAGAGGAAAGCAACGGCAACGGCGAAGTTAAGAGGAGAGTCGAAGGTGACTGCTTCAAGAAAGAGAGAGAAAATCACATGTAGTGATCTCAGCATAAGCTCAGTCAACACAGAAGAAAGAATACAAAAATGACCAATCTAATTGTGACACGTGTCACCTTATATTTTAGACCCTAGGGTGAATAGCTTTGGGATGCATTTCAGAATTTTCCCACATGCAGATACATAATAACTAAGGGATTAGGTTGGTGTGCACCCCAGGGCTAAACACTCCTAGGCTATTTTTTAGACTTTGACACGTGTCGCTTCGTGATTGGTTAATATTGTCACAGTATAGCATGACTGACTGAGCTTACAATAAGATACTTGTGTTGAACCACACCACCTTGAACAGAGAACCACCTTGTCTCCACCGTGACTCTGAAAAACCACCTCTGTCGGGCTCATCTCCGCTGGCCTACTCGAAAACCTCTATCCTCTCTCTCTCTTGGTTTCTTCTCCTCTCGGTGTCTCCTCCTTCTTTTACCTCATCATACTTAACTGATCCGAGATCAATGTTCAACATTGAAACGAAAACGTCAACGTTCGACAACCGAGGGAGCATGACGTCGAGCTGCTTTGGAGCGTGGAGGTGTTGCAGTCTTTGGCGGTGGAGCTTGAGGCGTCTGATCCCTCTCCCTTTTTTGAACCGTTTGATCCCTCTCCCTCTGGCCCCTCTAATCAAATACCTTCTCATTTTCACCAAGTTCGGTCACTACCTCGAAGCCTCACCCATGCCAAAGTCGGAAAACTCGTCTTCAAACTCGAACACTCCTAGTCCAATGGAGTCTACTCTAAGTTGCTAGACCTCATAGAATTGTTTGTACCCATGAAATTGATTTTGTGTTGGTTTGGTTTCTTGAAGCTTTTGAGATTGACTTGCTCTAGGAGGCCGGGAGGAGATCGACCAGTTCTAGGAGGCCGGGCGGCGCAGGCTATGGCAGCAGCGACGCACATCACGAGGCGCATATTTGTTGAATTGGTGGGTGAGCGAAACAAAGTCGACTGCGAGGCGCAACGATGAGATTACAAGCGGAGGAAGAGAGGAAACCTGGAGTAAAGTAAGAGCTGGTCGTGACGTGAGAGAGAGTGGTGGTGGGCCTGACATCGTCGGAGGCGACTGAACTATTTTTCGACGCCGTTGGTCGCCAGTGTGCGGCAGGCGGGATTTTGTGAGCTTATAATAAACTCGGTCAACTTGAATAAAATTTGACTAAATACAACTAATCAAAAGCTTACACGTGTCACAAAACTAAAGAGTAAATTGAGTGCTTAGCTTGGATGCATTCCAGAATTTTTCATAAATAACTAAGAAACTAAACTTGCATTTCTTCATTTCACCATCATGTAATGTTAATAGAAGCCCCTGGTTCGATTTGTTCAAACCTACGATCAATCCATCCAGATAAATGTTAATTAGAACCACAATGGTTCTTTATCACATCCTCGATGAACCTTCCAAGAGACACAGAAGAAGAGCCACCTTCCTCTACAGCTAGTTTGATCATCTCTGCCATCTCTTTCACTTTCTTCCTCAATTCAATGCCCTCCATTACTCCAACCAAAGCTCTCGCTATCTCATCTGCTTTCACAGCCTCATCGCCTCTCTTGTAATCCAACCTCATCTCAACACCCAAACCCATTTCTTTTACCATCCGAAACGCATTCAGCTGTTGCTCAGCATAAAGAGGCCATGTCACAATCGGCACACCGTGCCACAAACTCTCCAAGATTGAGTTCCACCCACAATGTGACACAAAACCTCCGATTGCCTTGTGTGACAAGACATCCACCTGCGGTGCCCACCCGCATATCAGCCCCTTCTCTCTTGTCCTCTCCAAGAACCCATCTGGCAACACATCCTCGAGGCTTGAGCATTCAATCGGAGTCAAACTTTTGCTGCCTACTGGCGGTGTCAAACGCAACGACCACAAGAAACTCTGTCCACTCTGCTCAAGAGCCAGAGCTATCTCCTTTACTTGAGCTTCACCAAAGCTCCCCATACTCCCAAAACACAAGAACACAACAGATTCTTGAG
This sequence comes from Geum urbanum, assembly GCA_946800695.1. Classification (NCBI taxonomy): domain Eukaryota; kingdom Viridiplantae; phylum Streptophyta; class Magnoliopsida; order Rosales; family Rosaceae; genus Geum; species Geum urbanum. The sequence goes on from OX327006.1 coordinate 7,676,802, forward strand.
GCTGGTCATCAAGCCAGCTCATGATCCTGTCACGCTGTTCCTTGTTTAAGTTGGACTTACCCTGACCGTCGTTTAGATCAAGCACCGGTCCAACAGCGTACACCGGAGGCACACTTTGATCATCTGAAAATGATTTAAAAGCATACGGCTCTAGCTCAACACATGTATTGGCTATGATACCTTTGGCCTCTCTAAATCTCGAAGCCACCCCAAGATACTCAGAGTGGCTACCGTCCATCATAGATACAGGTAAAACTGTGGCAGGAACTGGGTGAGCAATACCTGGGACTAACCAATCAGGATCAGAGACTTTAGGAGGCCTGCCGGTCCGGCTATGCTCCACCGGATATTGGAGCATGAGAGAAAGATACCCTGCGTTGCTTGTCATGAAAAGATAAGAAGGAAGATTGAGTTGGTTGACCATATCGATCATGGACACACAGAAGAAATCAAGAACCACACCAACAATGGGAACCGAGTCCGGCTTAGAACGAGAAGTTGAGACATAGTTAGTGAAGATCTTCTTGACATTAGGCACATGGTTCTCGATGTTGAGGATGAAAAACTTGGCCGGTGACTTTGTAAACTCCAGTGGAGGCAGCTCTGCCTGAGGAACATCGATGAGTCTGATTCTGGATTCTGAAGCTACGAGAGAATGTGTATATGAGCTTAGAGACGAAGGAGCGGCTGATTTGATGGCCAAAACGGTGATCGAAATTTGATCATCTTTCTCAAGAAGTCGTTTTCCGAATTGCAAAGCTGATACAAGGTGGCCTGCTCCTGGAGCAGGGATGAACACTAGTTCCACTTGCTTATTCATCTCAAAAGACTCAAAACTGATCTCTTCTTCCTCTTCAGATCTGTCACAGTAATATACCGCAACAACTCTAACAAAGCAATCCAACAAAACCCTTGTGAAACTACAGAATCAAATGAAACTAAGTTAATTATTGGGCTTTTTATGGGTATCTAGAAACAGAGTACGAGTTCCACAGGCGAAGACGCAATGAGGAGGAGAGCTTCAGCTCAGCTTAAACGTACTTGAAGAATCTGGTTTTAGAGCACTTGCGTCACTGCTGTCGTATTTTTTACTCCAGAAAGAAGAATAGATGATAATGGAGAATCCTGTCCCACAATCTCAACAAACATGATAAATTCTTGTCTGTTTGCTTCGCAACTCATGTGACCGGCCATTCGTCTCTATTCCAACTTCAAAACTGAAATTAGGAAAACTCGGCATTGCACGCCCAGTCTATTCATCGTGGACCTAAAATCAAAGTTGACATATGTCACGATCTTATTGGGTAGTTGTCTTATTTCTTCAGTGTTGACTGAGCTTATGATAAGCTCAGGTAAAAACCCCTCTAGTCTCTTCTCGTTGTCTCTTGCTGCCTCTGATCCTTCTCCATCGCCGGCGGCGCCAGGCTTGCCGCCACCTCGTCTCAGGCAAGTGCTCGAAGGCGGCAGTGTTGAAGGTCTCAAATCTCGCCTCCCAATTTCCAAACCTGAAATCAAATTTGCACAGTTCTAATCACATCAACAATTTCACAGCTTGCTTCATTCATTCATTTACCACCTATATTCGCTCACAAGCGAAAAACCACCTATATTTACCACCTATTTCATTAGTTCATTTTTTGATCTCACTTTTTTAAAAAACTTGAGATCCAAACTAAAACACCCACAGAAAGTTCTAAAGTTTCAAACTTTGAAGAAATTAATGGTGCGGCCAAGTTAGGGGTTCGTTCAAGTACAATTTCCAAGAGAAGCAACGAGAGAGGCTTCTCTCCAAGCCTCGATATTCCGAGCTGGGCTTCGTCCCAATCGAAGAACAAGACCAATAGCCTCAATGGTACACAACAGTCTTCCTACGCTCGAGATCGACAGCCTCGATGCCTCCTCCCTACAAACTTGTTGCTGCCAACGATGACGATGGCGGAGGGCAGCAGAGGCCTTCTCGAGCAGCGTCCCTATGGTGCTCAGAGAATCTTCCGGGTGTCCAGAGTAATTGAGAAGAGGGCGAATTTGAGGGAGACAGAGAAGGAGGAATGTGAGGGAGGAGAGAGAGGAAAAATTAGAGGGAGGATGGAGAGAATGAGCCGGAGTTTATCACGTTTGGCGGTGGCTATGGTTACCGGCGAAAACGTAGTTGCTGTGCGGTGTCGACTTGTTTGGTGAAAATTTTCGCAAACGTTGAGCTTATCATAAACCCTATGAAAAAAGTTGAAAAACTTAGCCATTCAAATTGTGCCACGTGTTAATATATTTTTTTTTACTCAGCAGAGTGTTTAGCTTTGCGTTCATAGGGAATCATAGCAGCCTGATGGCTGAAATTAACTTTATTTTAAAATAAAAATAGATCTTTTATACTCCGATCTCTTCAACTCTTTTAGAAATGGCAATGAGATATAATAAAATTTTGATAAATTAATAATTTTGGAACTAAAAAAATTAATTAATTAAACAAAATTATTAATTAATCGAGTATTAAATTAATAATCAAGTTTTCAAATTGAAATCGACAAAAAAATTATTTTAATAAAATTATTAATTAATAGAGTTAAATTATCGAAATTTTACTGTAAAATCAAAAACTCTAAAGAAGTTTCAGTTTTAAGAGAAAATAGAGAAACACTAGGACGAATGCGGTATGTCGGTATCAGGCTTCTGCCACCAATCCCACCATCCTTCACCTGAGAAAATTGAAGAGCCCTTAGAGCACCCGCACCGGTGTTTTAGGATTGCTCGTGCTATTTGAGGAGGAACAAACACTGTTTGAGGTGAAGTAGTCACTGTTCATCGAATAGGAGGTGCAGTTTCTGTTTTTCGAACAGCGGTGCCAAAAAATAGCACCTGCTATTACTGTTCATAAATTAATTTTTTTTAATTTATTTTTGGAATCATTTTCAACCAATCCATAAACGACACATGTCGTTGTCGTATGAATAATTGAATAAGATTTCGGGTAAGATTTCCGACGAATGGCGAGTTGACAAGTATCACGCCGACAGAAGCTTATCGGGTAAATAATTGTACAAAATTTCCAATAAGATTTTCAACCAATCACGAGGCAACACGTGTCATGTCCACGTATCGTTATCGGCTCTAATAATTGTATAAGATTCCCAAAGAGATTTCCGACCAATTGAACGCCGACACGTGTCATCATCATATCTAATCAGAATATCTACACCCAGCTATATATTTGTTGATCGGTGCTCATCGTTCATTCACACATTTCCAACCATATATTCTATATTCCGATAAGATGAATCCTTTTAGTTTTGAGAATTTTTTCCGGAGGAGGCGACAACAACGTCGGCGAAATGCCGAAATTGCTAACGCTTTCATCACCGAAGCTGTTGTGGTCGATGCAATGTTCGATGATGAACCTCCTCGTCGCCGACCAAATGATGAAAGAATGAGGGAGTCAAGGGGACATAATCTGATGGAGGATTACTTCATCGAACGCCCCGTCTTCAACGAACAAGCCTTTCGTCGAAGGTACCGAATGAGTACGAATTTATTCAACCGTATAATGACGGATCTCTGCAACCACGATCAATTTTGGCACCAAAGAGCCGACGCCACCGGATTGGTTGGACTTCTTCCACAACAAAAGATGACTGGCGCTCTTCGTATGTTGGCGTACGACGCAGCCGCAGATCAGTGTACTGAAATAACAAAGATGGGTGAATCCACAACACTACAATGCATGAAGAAGTGGTGTATGCATATATAGGAGCTTTACGGTGACCTCTATATCCGCGCTCCAAATGCCACAGACGTAACCCGACTTCTAAATAAAGTAAGGCATCGCGGATTTCCTGGTATGATCGGAAGCATTGACTGCATGCACTGGGAATGGAAGAACTGCCCCACAGCTTGGCAATGAGCATTCTCGAGCCGGAAGAAGCGTCCAACTATTATTTTAGAGGCGGTGGCCTCATATGACACGTGGATATGGCACAGCTTCTTTGGGGTACCCGGATCACAAAATGACATCAACTTGCTCCACCAATCGGACATATTTGATTCGCTCCTTGCCGGAAACAGTCCGAGTGCAACCTATAAAGTCAACGGTATGACTTACCACAATACTTACTATCTAGCTGACGGTATATATCCCAGGTACTCCTCGTTTGTGAAAACAATCTTCAATCCCCAAGAGCGTCCACAAAAACTGTTTGCCAAGAAACAAGAGGCATACCGCAAAGATGTAGAGAGGTGCTTTGAGATTTTGCAATCTCGTTGGGGAATTATTCAGCGTGCAGCTAGGTGTCATCACCAATCGACATTGAAGAGCATCACGTTGGCTTGCATTATAATGCATAACATGATTTTCGAAGAAGAATTTGTGGAGGAGGAGTTCGAGGAGTTGGAAGAAGAAGATCTACAAAACCCATCAACTGCTTTCAATGTTTATGATGGACCAGTGGATGAACAAGGTAATCGTATTCCTATTGAGCCTGTTGGAAGGGATGAACAAAATGAACAAAGATTTGCCGACCGTGTTGTAGATCTTCAATATGCGTACATCCATGGAGAGTTGCAAAAAGACTTAGTTAAGCACAACTGGTATCTAGAGACCGGCGAACGACTTTAAATGATGTGTGTGTGTGTAACATGTTTGCTTTATTTGTTTTTCCTTTTAGTTGTTTGAGAGATGTGTGTTTAATTTTAAGTCATTATGTTTTATTGTACTGTGCGTGAGCTTTGATGGAATAAAAAAAGTGCGCTTTTATTACTTGGAACTTTAAAGTACATAATTTCAATCAAAGCGTAGAATTATTAGAAATTTAAAGTACATAATTTCATAATGGAAAACAAAATACCAAACTATTGAAACAATGGGCGATAACAATTTGAAAATGCTTCATCGCTACAATCTCCTTCCTCTTCCTCCATTTCTTTAGGATAATCTCTTTTTTCTTCGAAAAATACCTCTTCGATTTTGGGGTCATAGCATCCATATCCATTGCCATTATCCTTGAATCCTCCGCTTCGGCCCTCAATTTGTAGTCATTCTCCTTAAGAGCGAGTTGTTTTTGGTATAAAGCTAGCTCGGTGGCATCACTTTCTTTTTGCCCGGCGAGATGCATTCTTTGATTTTCCATCATGGTTTTCAACACCTCATTTAAAGATGAGCAGGCTCTTTTCCCCTTTTTTTTAGCTTCCTTGGCCGCCTTCACTCCGATTGGTCTAACCGGACTAGAGTACACTTCTTCTTCATTGCTTTGTGGTGTTGCAATGACTTCATCATCCTCCACGTTGACGGGGGGAGGCATTGAGGTAAAAGGAGGAGTAGTTGCAGAGTTGGAATATGAAGGAGGTGGTATACTAGGTTCGACGACCAGAAAATTTTGGATGGTTCTTCATCACTTCCCAACAATCAAACTTGGTAAACTGTTTCTTTTTTTGTGCCACGTACCATGATTGAGTTTTTCTTATCTAAGGTGCAAAAAACATATATGTCAAAATAATATCTAGGAAATGGAGATGTCAACATTGATTAAAATAAATGTAATAAATAATTTATGACAAAATTATTAACACTTACCTCATCTTGCAAATTTGAGCCGGATTGTGCATTCCTTCGTGCATATGCAAGAGCGGCACCCCAAGTTCTAAAACTCGGCTTCAACTTTGTAAAACGAGAAGAAACCGCGGTTTGGGTCCTAGGCTCCGGTCTTGATTCACCATGCGCAATCTCCCAATTTTCTTTATAATCGGTATAGACTTTTTCCCACAATTTGTCGGACTTTTGCATGTTACGGTAATAGGGCAAACGCTAATGCGACAATAAGAAATACAAAGTTGCAAATCTTCGGAATCAAGCCAATTGGACATTTTTTGGGAACTAAAATACAAAAGGGTGAGAGGAGGATGAAGGAGAAGAGGAAGGAGAGGATAAATTTGTTGTGCACAAATTTGTGTAAGATGTGAATGAAATTGATGTAGTATTTATAGAAAAATTATAGGGTGTTGTTTGTAATTTTTTGAAATTTTTTGGAATTTTTTTTTCAATTTTTTAGGATTTATTTTACAAAATTGCAGAAAAATCAGAAATAACCGTTTCGATTGAATCTCAGCCGTCCGATCAGAATTTTTAATTTGAAACGGACGGTCCAGATCAATCTGACCGTTATAAATTTTTAACCAGCCGACCTGACACGTGGCGCCTCCCAATTGGCTTGTAAATTTTTTTAAAAAATATTTACTGGCGCGTGTATTATACACGCCAGGTAGAAATTAAAAACGAACCGGCCGGCGTCACCCACGTGTGTGAGCTCCGCCAGCACAGCTCGAGCAGGAGCTGCTCGTGCAACTGCTCGACCCGCCGGTCAACGAGCGGTCGTCGGAGCTCGAGGTTGCCGCTGCACGTCCGTTCCGGAGCTGCTTGTGCTACCGGAGATGGGACCCGCCGTTTTGGAGCTGCTCGTGCCGGTGCCGGTGCAACTGCTCTTTGAGCACTCCTTACTGCAATGATCGAATCAGTATGATCATCTCCATATCTCTTCTATGTATCTCAGATCTCTTTATCCTTACTGGATTGTTTCCCCTATCTTGTGTATCAACCCGGAGACATTGAGAGCAATGCAGTTTTCCAGGAGAAGATTAACCCACTTTTACTTAAATTGGGGATGCGTTTTAGTAGATAAAAACAATGTACAATATATGGAGCATTTTACCCTGCTAAATAATTTATAAGCCTTCCAACCAAAAAGTACGAAACCATGTTTTCACCAACGCATTGTATAATCAACATACAAGTCATCGGTCTGCCTCACCAGCTCGAGCAGATCTCAGGCATGTGTTAAAACTCGGCTCTGCTGCAATTCCAAACTTGTATTTTAGCAAAGCACCCAACTTTTTTCTTCAAGGATAAAAATTGGCAGATGTTTCAAGCACATGGCTTACTTTACTAAAGGGTGTCAATGTTTTTTCTAGAGTAAATGGTCTAGTAATAACATATAGTACTAAAATTCGATCCTCTGAGGTTTGAGCAAAACTGAAGATATTATCACTGCAAGAAAGCATATGTGAGTCATATTAAACACAAAAGAGTATGAGAGTATTTGCATAACCCCAAATTTGACTTAAATCCAATCAGAGAATAGTTTGCAACTCAAAACGTGTCATAGCCACAACAATTACTCCGGTGAGTTCTGCATCTTCAAACATGACTACAACATCAGAAAATAAGTTCTATTCAATCCACAATATAATCTCAAAACAAGTCTTACAACATACATGGAACTGCAAACACAGTTGAACACTAGTCAGTATCAAGAAATATGTAAATGTATGGTTTTACCAAGTCACTACGTAAACACTACAATTCTGCCTCATGACTCACGTCTGCAAGTAGCTAAGCTTGCACTTCCAGGCCTACACTGTTCTGCAACTAAATGTCTACCCAAAACAAGTTTGAACCACAAGATTATTTACAGTTTTAACTAAGCACCTACATTGATTTTCAAAATTGAGACCACGTAGATGTACATAGCTTTAATAACCATGTTCAAATATGAAGGAAAAAGGTATACTTCAGCCCAAATCTTAATTCTTTGCAATCTCAAAACAATCAGAATACTTTGAGCACAGTTAGAGAGAATAAAAAAAACCCGAGAATGCAAATTCTAAAGGCAATGAATCTGAATGCATACTATTTGACAACCACAATGAGCTAGTAGATCAAATCTCACTTCCCCAATAGAATCTAACAAAAGTCACTAAGTTACATAAATCGCACCCTCAAATTCCACAGAAGATAAAAACAAAATTAGCAAACATAACTTCACCAGAAAAGTTCCAGATTTTATCGATCAAAGACAAATATTACATCAGCTAGTTTTCCGATTCCAAAACAAAATTATACAGTGTACCGGTAAAGAGATCAGCGTCGGCTATCGTAATCGACGACCTCGGAATCCGCGAGCGATCTGGAGTGCTGGACTAACGACCGTCCGATGGAGTTGATCCAATCCTCCTTCTCCTTATCGGAGTCGGCGATGAAGTACATGGTGTCGTGCGTGGTCGTCGAAAGCTCAAAAGCGCAGGGCTTGTGGAGGACGTCCTCGGCGCCCTTCACGGTGAGGCACGTGCCGACGGGGATGACGCCGCGCGGGGTTGTCGAGGGGGTGACGTGGCAATCCTTGAACCAGAAGAGCTTTCCTTGCTTGAGAACGAACCAGCGGCGGCGCCAGGTCTTGATGTACTCGCCTTGTTTGGTGAGCCAGGCTGCGCGTTCTGGGTTCGACCAGAATTCGACGCCGGTGTAGTCTGCTGGGCTCGGGTCCTGGCCCGTCGCTGCCCGCCAAAGACCCTCCATTATCAGAGATCGAGAGAGAGACTGGTGGAGTTGGTTTGAGAGTTGTATGACTTGTTGTTTGCGGATCGTGGAAAACAGAATCCGGTTCTCGATTAGCTTAGCTAGTTGAACAGTTGGGTTTGGGTGACAAATGCTGTGGTTAGCTGGAATATAATAATGACTTCTTTTTTTCGATTGACAATATAATAATGACTTGGATCGCCGAACTTTTGCACATGACTTTTAGCTATATGGATGATCTAAGTTTAACAAAATAAATAAACAGCAGTGGGAAACATAGTGTTACAGTATTTGGATTAGTTCAATAAAAACTGTAATCGAACACTCGATCTCTCCATCCCCGCTCTTGTTCTCTCTATACATTGTTTCAGTTCTCTGTTTCTGTTTACTTGATCTGTCTTAGAGCACCTGCACCGGGGGAGGTTTTCAGCACGAGCAGTTCCGGGGGCCCGCCAAAGTCGTCGGCGACCGCTCGGCACGAGCAGCTCCAGGGGCCACGGAGTGGGTGAGAGGGGGGGAGGTGGGCCCGACCGGCGAGCAGCACGAGTAAGGCAGTGCAGCGGTAACTGCTGTCGTCGGCGACCGCTCGTTGACGAGCTCGAAAACTGCTGCTCGAGCTCGCTGCGCTGCAGGTGCTCTTAAAGATTGTGATGTACCCCTTTCAGGAAAAAGAAAGAAGAAGACCATTAATCAATCAATCATGACTGAAATAACAAACATTACGGCCGTGTGCATGCTACCTACGGTGTTCGCATCTTGTGGAAGAATAACATAGATACTCAGGCACCTGCTACGTAGGGCGTTGGGCGCACTTGTGGCAGAAGAATGATTACTCATACGGCGGAAGAAATGCGCAAGTAGTAAACGGCAAAAATTTAGTCACCTTGAACTGTGATAACTACAATAATAAGATATGAAACATGTCACACTCTTATTGGAGCGTCAAAGAGTTGAGTTGTACTGATGGAGCAGATAGAAAAATGTCTCGGTAAGATGGAGACATAAATGGTCATATAAGACGAGAAATTTTACCTGCGGACCCGTCGTTCCATCTCACTTCTTTGACGCATCTATTTTCTAGTGACACGTGTTCATCTGAATAAACTGGTTTCACGCCGTTTTGTTAACTAGTTACTCTCCGTCTCCTTCTCCATCTACTTTCCTTCTTCAACGTCATTCCTTCTATTCTGCGTATGAAATCATCACCTCTTTAATTCAACATGACAACATCATTCTGCAATTATGCATATGTTCTTCCTTTATTCTTCAAATCATGGCTTCCCATTTTTCTTCTTTTTGATTGAAGAGACTTCTCTACTTATCATAAGTTTTTCTTCACACATAAACTCCTTATACTCGGAGCACAATCTTACATGATTTTGGGTTTTCATTGGTTTTTTATCTTACCCAGATTACCAGATCCCAAATAACAATGCTCAAGATGAAATTTTTCCCCAAACAAAAGAAATTAGGGATTTTCCGAGTCAAGTGGGTTCTTTCCCAATTCGGTCGACTTGACAGGGGACATAAACTTCACACTCCGCTTCTCGATTGCTGGGTTTCCCCAAGTGGGTATGCTCAAATTGATCAATCTGACCAGAAAGAGTTAATGATTGATCATCAAATGAATAGCCAGTTAGAGATTTCGATCGAAGACTGCTGGGGAACGGAGATGAGAGACAAAATATTTCATAAGATTAAAATGAAGCAAACAGAGGGAGGCCTTTTATATGAACCTGATTCAGTCTCAATCCGGATCAATATGATAGTGAAATTTTTATTATATTTTTAGGGTAAAAATAAAGAAATTTTGGTTTTGTAGTTATTAGATAAACTTTTGTAATATATGGATGCATGACTTTGAATTGTAGAGAGCACACTAAAATGTGCAAAAAAAGATAGAGATAGGACATGCATGCACATGTAATGACAACAAAATTGACGGGAAGCAAACTTTATCCGGTATAAATAGGATATTTGTATGTAAAGAAGAACACAGAGCGAGAAGAAAATATCTCTTGTGTTGTGTACAAACTTTGAGTTCAATAAATTCCTCATTTTTCATATACTTTGTCCAATCAATACCATATGTCTCAATCAGTTCATACTCAACCATAACTGCTATCAAGCACAAACAACACTAAGTCCACGTACGTAGTTCCTCTAGTAGCAAGCACAAACACTTCTCAGACGAAGTTCTGAAGAGAAGAAGAGAAGACTATACATATTGTACTAGTACATAAAAGTTGGTATTCCAACTTTACATTTTCCAGTTTCTTTAGCAGGCTTTTAGTATAATATAGGGAAACACTAAGCATAATTATATTATTATACTGCTAAATTGACGATCTTATTATTATTGAGGAATTGTTGTTATGCTTGAATATTTTCAGATTGATTGCTAGAAATTAGTCAGGGGACCTCTGAGTCTAAAAACCGTTGTCTCTGCTTCTTATAGGCCCTTGAGTATGCTTGCTTAAGCAGTCTTAAGTTTTTGTCCATGTTCAATGCTTAATCTTTAGTGATTAAGTTGGCCGGTTCAAGCTTAGCACACACCCTCCTCGATTATGGTATCAAAGCTTTAGTTTAGATTTATAATAGTATAGTTATATTAGTAAAGTACCTTGAAGACAGAAGCTTTAATTACAACCAGTGAAGAAAAACCAAAATAGAAAACTGAGTCTAGAATTGTATGATCGATTACCTGAAACTAGAAATTACTGAACATAAAAAAAGAATAATCACTTTAGACCAAAATAGTTTAATTTGTTATTTTCCACAGAAAAATCATAAACATATTTTACATAATGAGGATAATTCATTAATTAGTAAATAGTGTAATAGACCTTTTAATTAGTCAAGCAGAAAATATAAAAGTAGAAGAAAATAAACATAGTAGCAACATACAACAAGTCTTAGAGTATTTTCAGAAAAATTCACTACAAATAATTAGACAGAATTTAAGTTTTATATCATTTCAATTAGAAAGATAATAATAAAAATATACAAAGATTTCCTAGTAGGAAAGAAATTAAAGAACTTGTAGACATAATCGATAGCAAACCAAAGCAAGTAGAGTTGCAATATTTAGAAATAGTAGAAAACCTGAAAATAGAAGTACAAAAAATTCAGTCAGTACAAAAAGAGTTAACTGAACAAGTAGAAAAATTACAAAGCAAGATCGATAGATTATTAGCTTAATGCCCGAAAGTAATAAATATTTAGAAACATTAAAAGAAGTAAGTAAAATAGACGAAAAACCAATAGAATTTTCAGAAGTCACAACTAGCTAGTGTACCAAGTAATAATATTCTTATTAGACAAAATAATACCATTATCCAGTTAATAGTAAACTTAGCCAAAAAAATTAGATAGAATAGAAGAACAAATTGTAGAAATTGAAAGTATTTTAAACAATTCACCTACATCTTTACCACCAGGCTTAATCAAGAAGTTGGAACAGCTTAGCATAAATAATCACACAAGAAAATTTAGGATAAACCCTTTTGATAATTCAAAATGGAACTTTTTAAACGGAAAGGAAAAGAAATAATTAGAACAGAAGATATATATAATAATGAAGAAGAAGCACAAGAGTTTCTTATAAATGGTTTCTTAAGATCACAAAGAAATAAGCACACTTTGTATCAATTAGGAAGATTTGAAAATTGAAATAGTATAGTAAGCAACATCAGTCAACATGAAATTAGTTGTATCGACAAAGAAGTTACTTTAAATTTACTTAATAATCAAGAAATAGAATAACTTAAAAAATTAAGTTACTCACATATTCATATAGGAACTATATTAATTGGTATAGCAGGATTAACAAGAGCACAAGTAGAAACCAAAGTCTTAGTGTACATCTATGATGATAGATGAGATAATCACCAACAACCATCAATAGCAACAACTGAAGTAGACCTCAGCACGAATTTAGCAATAATAGGTTGCATTCCGAATTTTGTAATGACAACCAAAGAGTTTAGTAAGTATCTTAAAGTAAGCATTAGAACTAAAAACTATAACATGAAAGGAGATTTTAAAAAATTTAAGTATTAGCTTAATGTATGTAGGAAAACTATCAGATAAGTTTAATTACAAGTTTAATGTAGAATTTCAAACTTTTGGAAGTAAACATGTGAACATGATAGAAGCACAATCAGTAGATAGTAGTTTCCTTGAAGGAACACAATGACAATTACCTAATTTACAAGGATAAAAAAATAGACAGTCAGATAATGCAAAAAAATTTGAAAATCACTTACGAGAAGCATCAGTTAGATTTGCTAATTATAGACAAATAGAAAATATCTGGGATGACTTAAAAAGTGAAGCAGAAATACATATGGCATTTGATAATTTAGAAATAAATGTGATCAAAAACAATTTTGATACTATAGTAGATAAATTAATAGAAGACATAGATAATCAAGATGAAGAACAATACATAGAAAAATATAAAACATATGAATTAGGACTACATCGTTTGAGTGATGATAAAATGAAGAAATTAATATTAGAAATAGGATTAGAAAAAATCTTAGGAGAAAAAGATTATAACAATATGTTAGTAGAAATAGAGTGTTTACCAGTAGAAGAACAACAAAGTTCAACAGGAACTTCTGTTGTTCATGTAGAATCTTCAATAGGAAGATCTGAACAGCAATATATTGGACTAACTAATGAGTCTTATACCGAGCAAAATACTTCTCATAGCAATTTAGACGCAGCTACACTACATAGGAAAAATAGAATACCTTATGCAGGAATTAAACATATAAGTATAGCAGAAAATATATAAAATATAGATCGAGTAGACCCTCAAGATTGGAAAAAAATGATAGAAAGATGGGAAAAAAGATGTGTACATGCAACAATAATGTTAGATTTTAGAAATACAAATGATATGTTAGATTACTTTGAACATACTTTAGATGACATGGTATTTGATTTCTTTCAATCATGGAAAGCAAAAAATCCAAAAAATTACCAAGCAGCAAAAACAACATTTAATATAGATAGTTTTGTTAAGCTCATTAAATTTGAGTTTTTAGATGATAACAGATTAGATGAAAAAAATGAACAAGAACAAATTACAACAATAAGAAACTTAGAACAGTTACAAATATGTGATTTACAGTATATAGGAGAATATACTACAGATTTCTTTAAGTATTTAGGTAGAACATGTAGAATTAATGATATTAATTTACTAAATACATACATGACTAAAATTAAAGGACCTATAGAAGAGAAAATATGGAAAGAATGACAAAATCACCATAGAAAAGATTATATGGCCATAGGACCTACAACACAACATATATATGATATATTAAGAGAAGAATCTTGTCAAATAAAAGTAAAAAGACAAATTAGAAAATAATTTTACATAAGTTGTAAAAATATAGATTTACCCAAACAATATGGATGTCATAGAAATGGTAAGTTTAAAAGCAAGATTAAACCCTATAGAAAGAGTTATAAGAAAAAATATAAATGTTATAAGCAACATAGAAGGTATGATATACAACCTTCTAAGACCTATATATTCCTAAGCAATTTAGGAAAAGAACTATTAAACCTTGGATGAGAAAATATAAAGCATCAAAAGATAAAAGCACTTGTAAGTGTTACTTTTGTGGTGAAGTAGGACACATTAGACCTAAATATCCAAAATTAGGAAAACAATACAGAGAGAAGATACAATTACTTAAGCAATTTGATTTAGAAGAAGATGAAGACTTAGAGTCAATTTATAGTTTAGATAATTTAAGCGATAATGAAAAAATTTATAGTATAAATATGTTATCTGAATCCGAATCTCAGTATTCTGATAGTTCAGATAGTGAACTTGATGAAGAAATATGTATGTTAGAAGAAAAAGAAGAATTTAAATATGTTAATTTAGGATGGCCTGAAGAGTGTATTAAGTGTAAGAAAGTAGTAGCAGAAAAATATTATACTAGTAAGATAATATTTTGTAAACCTTGTTTTAACAATAGGACTTTAGAAACAGAAGTCAATTCAGTCGAAGAAGAAGAAATAGATAGGATACAAAATTTTAATTTAGAAAAACATAAGATTAGTACCTTAATGACTATTAATTGTAAATTAGAATTAGCTAAGGATCATAAGATTCAAACAGTAGGTATAATAGATACAGGTAGTACTAAAAATGCAATAAGAGAAGAATTAGTACTTATTTAGTATAGAAAAAATTAGTTAAACCAATTAAAGTATCCGAATGGAATTCAAGAATTGTACAAATAACTCATTGTTTAAATAATATACCACTTAGGATTGAAAAACAACAATTTAACCTACCATTAACATTTGTATCACCCATATGATCATATCAATTTGTATTAGGAATAAACTTGATTAAGATTTTACAAGGATTTTACTATAATCCACCTGATATAATATTTTATAAGAAAGCAATAACCACTACAGATCAAAGTAACTTATTAGAAACTTATAATAACTTTAGCATAGAAGAGTCAAAATAAGAACAAGATGATTCATTAAAAACATTGGAGAATTTAGATGAACAAGACATAGATGAGTCAATATTTGAGTTAGAATATCCATCTTTAGAAGAAAAAAAATAGCACCTTATGAAATTATACCCTTAGATAGACCTAAAATTTTAGAAGAGTTATTACAATTAGCAGAACAAACTAGAATAATAGGAGAAGATCCACAGTTACATTGGAATAAAAATAAAATATCAGCTAAGTTAGATATTATAAACTCAGACTTAACAATTAAAACAGCAGATATGCCTTGTAATATGATAAAAATGAATTTGAACAACAAATAAAAGAGTTATTAAATCTTAAGGTAATTATACCTTTAAAATCTAGACATAGAATATCAGCCTTTATAGTTAGAAAGCATTCAGAACTTAAGAGAGAAAAAACTAGAATAGTATATAATTATAGAAGATTAAATGATAATACATATGAAGATCGTTACAAGTTACCAAATAATGATGAATTAATAAACAAAATTCAAGAAAGTAAATATTTTAGAAAGTTTGATTGTAAATCAGGATTTTGGCAAATTAGATTAGCAGAGGAATCTATAGAATGGACAACATTCACTTGTCCTGAAGGACATTTTGAATTGTTAGTAATGTCATTTAGATTAAAAAATGCACCTTCAATTTTTCAATGAAAAATGGATCAAATTTTTAAGAAGTATGATAGCTTTTGTAGTATATATGTTGATGATATACTACTACACAGCAAGAATAGAAATGAGCATTGAAAGCATTTAGAGATAATTCTAAATGAGTTCATAAATAATGGTATAATTATCAGCAAGAACAAGATTGATTTGGAAAAGCAAGATATAGAGTTCTTAGGAATTTATATTAAGTCAGGCACCATACAGTTGCAGAAAATAGCAATTACAAGCATTTTTAGGACTTTTTGAATTATGCAAGAAGCTTTATTCCTGATCTTAGCAGGAAAATAACAGTTTTACATAGTAAAACCAGTAGGACAGGTCAAAAATATTTCAATACAGAAAATATTAAGTTAGTACAACTGATCATGCAATAAATTCACCATTTATAGCCATTAGCATTACCGTTAGACAATAGCTATAAAATAGTTGAAATAGATGCATCATCATTAAGATGGGCATGTATTCTTTATCAGAAAAAGAGTAAAGATTTAGCAAAATCAGAAGAGCAAATATGTAGATACGCCTCTGGTAAGTTCAATGAAATACAATCTAGATTATCAGCAACAGATTTAGAAATCTTAGGAATAATCAATTCCCTTGAAGTTTTTTCATTATTTTTACATAATGAAGTTTTTACTATTAGAACAGATTGTCAAAACATAGTATTGCATTACAAAAAAATTACTATTAATAGACAAGCAGCCCGTATATGGGTCAATTTTATTGATTCTATTACAGGAAATGGCTTTAAGCCAAACTTTGAACACATAAAATGAGCTGACAATACATTGGTGGATATCTTATCCCATCTTATTTTGTAAACAGGTATGCAACCCTTTAGACATTCTTCGAGCAACAATCAAGCACAAAGTAGTTTACCACCAATAAAAGCAAGAATAGCAACAATCACTCATTCCTACAATGGAATTCAGGTTCAAGAAATTCATGAACCGCACCTCAGGTTTATTAGCTCACATTTACTATCCACAAAGCAAAAAATCTTGTTAGATAACCTTTGGAATATTAGAATACAAAACCCTGGCATGAGGAGAGGACAAGAAAAATTAGTGAGAGCTTTAGAACAAGAATTTTTAAGAAATAGAGTAGACAAATGAATAGCATTAGAAGAATATCATAAATTCCAAATACATTATGCTAGAATTCATTCACAGTTAGATAGTCTTCGTGAACAGCATAATATTGGCAGAACACAATATGGTAGTTTAAAAGAAGAGCATGATATAGTTACTAAATATTTTCGTAGATTAACTGTTAATCATCAAAAAATGATTGAATATTTGCATGATATAGACAAAGATTTCTCTACATCCATGTTAGAAGCACAAAAAGAAAATCCATACTTTTTATAAGCTCTAGCAAAAGAAAGATTTTTTTACTTACCTGAGGACATAAAAAATCATATATTAAAGTTACAGCATGAAAAACATATTTCTTTGCAGTTAGCTATTCAAAAGTTTTTATTCAGTCTTATTTCTACTCCACAATCAGGCATACAAGTCGTTCATCTTTTTAGACTTAGGCTTGAAAATGAAAAAAAATAAAATATCATATTTTACTTGCCAGCATGAATATGGAAGAATTTAGAGAAACATATTTAGAATATTTAGAACATGATGACAGCAGAATTTTAATCACCCATGGTCTGTTAATAGACCGTGACTTTCTTATTCATCTTTCTGTTAAAAGCAAAAATCATGTTAGTTCTTTGTCTCGCCAACTTTGATTTGACAGAGAACATTACATAGAGATATGGGGGATAAAAGAAGCAAGAAGGGAAACTATACAGCTAGAATTTACTAGTATTCCTTCAGGACCAAGTAGTAATAGTTTGTATTTAGATAAAACAAGACACATTATCCTTATCTCTTGCCAAAATTTTAGAGAACCTCCAATAATGTTAGAAAACCCTGCTTCAATACCAAATTTAGAGGATATACATAAGTTTAGAGCAGCACAACTGATCACTAAAGAAGATTGGAATGACATTGATTTGTACTTAGTTTACCAAACCAGCACCATAAACATTTATACCTCAGAAATATATGAAGGACTCCCTCGACCTGGTGAAAAATACAGCACCGCTATGAATGAGATCACAAAATAAGCATTTGATGAATTAAAAAAAGAAAAGCAAGAAGAAGCAGAAAGAATGGAGAGAGCAGCAGAAAGAATAGAAAGAGAATTTTGGGAAGCAGACCAAGCAAAAGTAGCATCAAGACAAGCACAATTGAATTTACTCTTTGACAGAATGGGTAATGAAGAGGATTATAACATTAACAATGTGATCAGCGATGCAGAAGATCACAACATTGATAATATGATGGAACCATGATGCAAAAATGGATAAACGAAGTAGAAACGTATTAGATGCAGAAACAAAAGAGCAAGAGGTGAAGCAGCAGATGAGAAATCAGAAATACATGAAAATAGAGCAGCAGAAGTTGATCGGCAATACAAGAAGAAAACAAAAATGAACAAGCAACAGAAGAAGAAGAGAAAGAAAAAGGAGGCATGGCAGAATAAAAAAGAAGAGAAATAGACGTTTCAACAAAAAAAAAGTCAAAATTTATATAAATAATCATAATAATATTTTGAAATTTTCAAACCTATTTTACTGTAAAAAAATTTATTTTGACCGTAAGTTTATGGTCGACCTGATTCACAGAAGTGGCATTGAAAAAAGAGACTGGAACGAGGCAGATTGATAAGAAAGACAAAGAACTGAAGAAGAAAGGAACTATAAAGCTTGATTTTGGCTTGAACGAGTTAGATGAGAGTTTGACTTTAGGGCATCTCCAATAGGAGGTACTAAACCCTATAATTTTGGGGTACTAAAAAAAATTGGGCTCTAATGGTAGTTTTGTGAAGTCCTAAACCCTATATTTATAAGACTTGGTCTCATCTCAAGTCTTATTTTGAGACTCCATATAAGACTTGGTCTTATAATTTTGGACTGGGGCCACTTGGCAGAGGGGAGAGAAATTGGAGGGAGAAGACGCGAGAAGAGACGAAAGTGGAAAGAGACGCGGAAAAAAACGAATTGGAGAGAAAATACGCAAGTGGACAAAATTCAATTTTTTTTAAAAAAAGATAATATTTATTTATCATGTATAAGAATAGTTTACAAATATAAATTATTATTAATTATAATACAAAATAAAGAAAAATCAAATATATAAAGTTAAGACTTTGACTTAAAACCCCTACCATTGGAGATTGTTGAAGTGTTATATGAACTATGCGCGTGCGAAATGCATCGCGCTCGCGCGTGCGATTTATCGGTGACATACTTAAAAGTATGCAATTATATCGTATTCACTTAATTGGCCAAGTCCATTGCTCATGACAGATACTATCGTGCACTTTCAGGCCTATCTCTATTATTTGAATACTGATCTATTTGAGATCTCTATTATTCGAACACGGATCTAATTGAGATGTGAGAAGAATTACCAATGATCGATGATAAAATTTGTAAAATAATATTAGCCTACTTCATATTAAGTCAACACTATATAAGAAATAATCAATCACTGATAATAAACGCAGTGCCAGTGCATATGAAAATAGAACAAAAAACACACGAATAGAAACTATTAAAAAAAATAGCAAAAGTTTTAACTATGTTGACGTCGATATGTCGAATGAATACAATATCAAATACATAATATGTGTCCACATTCACCATGATTAGTCGATCATCACTTGCCACATATCTCTTGCTATCATCTTCGTCATTCGATATTATGAATTTGTCTTCATAACAGTGATAGGGTTCAAGATACCATAGTCCTGAAAATGTATACATGTTATATATTTTGATTATTTCATTTTCGTGAACATTAAAATATTGCAAAAATCTTATGTACCTTTTAAAGCTGGATTAATCGTAGGGTAGCAAAACTTCTCTATACACAACGTTTGTTGTGAAAACCCCTTCCTCAAGTTCTACTGATCCCTTCTTCACCAATATTCTAGTAGTGGCCTTTGAAACTCCTCTCGATAGAGCCACATATAACTGTCCATGACTAAACACATGATCTGGAAGGTAAATACCAACATTTGGTATTGTTTGTCCTTGTGATTTGTTGATTGTCAGTGCAAAACTCAATTTGACAGGAAACTGCTTTCTTTTCAACTTAAAAGGAAGTCCGGCACTCTCAGTGGTTTTTAGCTCAATTCTCGGTAAGAAGACTCTTGTTCCCGCAAATTGTCCAGATAAAATCTCAGCATCAATGAGGTTGTTATACAATCCACGGCAAATAAGTCTTATACCATTGCACAACCCAATTTTTGGGTCAATATTTCTTAGAAGCATGAGGGGAGCTCCTTTCTTGATAATTAACTGATGCGGCAGCATGCCAGAAGGCGAAATTGAATTCAAGAACTCTTGTTGATACATATTTCTGGTGTCATCCTGCACTGAATCAAAAGAATATAGGATGCGTTCTGATCCTGGAAACTGCTTTATAATCTTTTCATTGAGTATGTCAACATCAAGATTCTTTGGAGTAATTATTGCCCTGTCAACCATGTATGTTATATCATTACAGCGGGAACTTAGATCTGGAAAAACTTGACTGATTAATTGGTTGATTGATTCTTCACCCTCCCATGGTATGACCATACTTGAAGGTAATCGTATCATGTCATCAATCACATTTGGTTCATCTCCATTACCAACATCAAGTAAGAACTGTGAGAATTCTGGATCATTGATAGATCTCATATTCTGTTTTAAACGCAGAGTCTTTACAATAAGCCAGAAAGAAGCATTAACCAAACTTGCTTGGACCATCTATGCTCTTGTGCCTCTATGTATAACTGGGAGAACTTGTCGAAAGTCTCCGCCAAAGATCATCACCTTTCCTCCAAATGGCAAGTCATCACAACTCATGATATCTCTAAAGTTTCGATCAATAGCTTCAAAGGCATATCTATGCAACATCGGAGCCTCATCGCAAACAATTGCTGATGATAGTCTGATTAGATCACCTAAATCTGAATTTTTACCAACTCCAGATATGGAAGACGCATAAAGATTGAGTGGGATTATGAACCTCGAGTGTGCTGTTCTTCCACCTGGCATTAATGTTGCTGCTATACCAGAGGTAGTTGTTGCCAATATGATATGACCTTTTCTTCTAAAAGTTGCTAGTAGTGCACGATATAGATAAGTCTTTCCCGTTCCTCCTGGGCCGTCAACGAAAAATAGGGCGCTACTTTTACTCTCGATTGCCGATAATATAGTGTCACACGCAAAAGTTTGATCAACATTCAAATGATTAACTGTTTCTCGGTCTTGTTGGGGAAAATCTATTGAAATTTCGTCTTGTATCAACCTTGGAAATTCTGACTCTTCATCACAGTCTTCAGTAATCTTTGGCAAATCATAGTTCGAGATAGACTTATTATGCTGCAAAAAAAATCCATTCAAGTCTCGCAAAAGTCTGTTTGTAATACGTGTGGTGACAGCGATGCTTGAAGAAGGATAGTCTTTGATCATGAATTTCAAAAATTCATCCCACAAACTTCGCACCCCTTGGGGATCACAATATACCAAGATCGTTACAAACAATCTTCTTAACGACGAAGGCATACGGATGGTTGAAGCTTCACACAAACATTGTCGGATGCTATCATCATTTTCTAACAATCCCCATTGTTCAACAACCTCCTTAAACGTTGGTTGCAATACGCCATCCACAGTACTTAAATCTTCAAATGAAGTAGGTCCTCTAACATGATTAAGAAGAACACGTAGGTAGAATTTTTCTCCCTCTGAAGGCGAGACTGTATATATTCTTCCGATCACTTTTTGGTTGGTCTCCCTTGGCTGCCATTGCTTATGTTTTGTAACCCAGCGGAATCGTTCAGGGAACTCTTGATATAAGTAGGCACGTGCATCTTCATAGTACATGTTCATAGTAAAATACTCAGTAAGCATCGTCATCGAGTTCCTATCGTTTGCGACCACATCAGTTACCCTTTCATATGCATTAAAGAACACCATATGCTGGTTAGGAAGATGAATTTGCAATCGTTCTACCGAAGGATACATTCGGTTCATTAAAAATTTGAAGATCCTCCATAAAGCTTCCGGTGCACAAACCCATCTTGCATCAAAAAAGTTCCGTATCTCGTCTTGATTAGCTTCATGATGAATTTCTAACGTCACTCTATCTGGACCTTTGTACACATACTTGTACAAATACTTCACACTCTTAATGCTGCAACAGATTTCAACATTGATATGACAATCATACTTTGTAAGTAGCCAATGATTGTAAGGAATAACCCAACTGTTATCTGTCGTACCAGATTGAACTTGGCGATTATCTCGCCTACGGTATACTGGATAAGAATCTTTTCCTTGAAATGTGGCTTGCGAAAATGACTTTGGAAAACCTCGCTTACAACTCCCACGTTTCATACATGGAGCAGTGCGCTTATGTATCCCATAGGGACCATGTATCATGTGCCTCAATACTGCGTTGTGCAATTCTGGCTCCTCCTCTGCATTTGGAATCTCGACCCGGACAATCTTATCATAATCATCAGGACTATTTAGCTTATCATCTTCCTTTAACATGAGAAGCATATGCATATGTGGGAGTCCACGTTTCTGAAATTCGATGACATATGCATAAGCCAAAACTTCACCAAGAACTCCCTTTTTGATAACGTTTTCCTTTAGTTGTTCAAACTTGGAACGGAAAATACGTGTTTCTAAATCTGGACGATCTTGTGGTACTTGGCCAGGTAATAACTTAGCTAGTATCTCTTCCCAGCCAGGGTTGCAAGTCATTGTGAGAAAAATATCAGGCTTTCCAAACTTTTGGACCAAAGTCATTGCATCTTGATACCGTTGGTGCATATCCCTTGGACTTCCGATGAAAGATGATGGCAAAATGGTTCGACGACCAACATTACCTATTGTTAATTAAGAGTACTTTAATACTCACAATTGAATAAATTAAAATCGACTAAATATTAGAGAATACTGAAGTTCATACCGGCATTATTTTCGCCAGTTTGTAGCGAGTCGTGTAGTCCATCATACAATTCTTTTCGTAGAGTACTCTGATTAGTACGAACCCATCTTAACTTTTGCGTTTCAATTTTGACATAATTATCAACGACATATTGTTGCAAAAGGCGACCTCCTTGGAGTAAAATTGATTCGTCATCTTGACGAATCTGCAACGATAATCATGTTATTAAATGGTGTATGTTATTGTTGAACTGAAATTGAAAAGAAGAAATAGAATAATCACCTGTAGAATATATGCGTAGTAGTCACGACATGTCAATTTTCTTCCACGATTTGTTTGACTATTAACGTCCCATCTGTATGTCCCATATGGTAGTAATAGTGGATATTGCAAAGGATCATAAAATCCGACACAATCCTGGATATTTTGAAGTTGACCATGCTTTGTCTGTATCACGACCCATTAAATGTTCGGCATCATCTGCTCCCACTAATATTGCAGCAACCTGTGATGCTAAGGGCAAAATGTACTGTCGTTGGTTTGCAGGTTGCTCTTTAATGATGAGTCTACAACTTTCTAAGTCTTGGCGTTGAGCCAAGTGATGAAACTGTTGAGTGAATGGGTTGTGAAAATTTAAAATATCTTGTATTTTTTCAACCAAAGCTCTATGCAATGATTCATTTTTCAGCATACGGTTGTCCACTTCATGGTCAGTATCATATATATACAACTGCAGAAATCTCGGTCTGTTATCCCTTTCCAGGAGAAGACTTCCTATCTTATGATATATGGATCCTTGAGCCCAGAATGTGAAAGTAGACCCTCTTGTTGCTAGATTTCTATCGACGTTCACTCCCATTGATGTGAAGGAAAATACATGGTTATAGGCTCGAATATTTTGCCTGAAATGTGTTCCTTCATGATTTTCAGCAGAGAATAGATCTCTTAGTTCTTGAGGTACTTCTATTGGATGAAGGACTATGGCCCCATTTTTACAGCACATATCTCCACTTTCACGATGAAATAGACGGGCGCGACAATGTTGACATGTGTTCGGTGTTGGCAAATGAAGTCTAGCCACACCAATGTTCTCATGAAAATTTCAAGCACAATTATGAGAGACACGTCGTTCTCTAGGTCTCGCTCGTACTTGCACAACAACTATATGTAAAAAAAACCGTAAAAACAAACATTTAGCTCAAGGATACAGGTCAATAATAGAAAAAACTAACAGGTGTCTTAAACTTTTTACCTTCACTGCCCACAATTTGATCACTATATTGATTGAGTTCTGATCAACCATATCGTTCAACACAGGTAACCTGTTTGACCTTGCTAGTTGCCTTATATTTGTCAAGCGCATTCTATTTTGAACTTGTACATTGTCCTCATGATATGTTGTTTGCTCTGTGAATCGTGCTTGTTGTCGTATATGTGTCAAACGCATTCTATTTGGAATTCCTACATTGTCTTTAGGATGCGGATGAGCCTGACAACCATGATTTAATGTTTGAAGTGTAGAAGTTGTATGATACGATTGGATTTGATTATCATGATAATTAGCTCGACGTTGAGCTAAATAAAAATCTCGTTGTTTTTGAGTCATTGAGTTTCGATGATTACTTTGATTTGTTCGCCATCTAACTCGTTGACTCTCTCTCAGAGAAGTTGCTATATTGTGTTCATTGGCCTCATCGTCTTGCCGACACCTATATTTCAAATGTTAACAAATTATTCGAAAATCAAAAGACCAGGTTCATTCTTACAAAAATTTAGTATGTTACCATCCATCAAATTGGATTGACTTAGCACACTTTTGTTTTCCATTGCCCTTCGAATTTGATATCTAGCACGTCTTCGAGCAGAATTTTCAGTTTGTTGTGAAGAACTTAATAATCGCTGTCTCTCTCTTTCTCTGTTGTTTCTACGTTGTCTTTCTGCCTCTAAGGAATAAAGACGGGTGTGCCCCTATAAAAAAATCAATTAAAATAGCCAATTCAATTGTGTTACTGTATACAACAATTGAAATTCTTTTGTTAGAGAATATGTACTTGATTCTCATTTTGTAGTTTTGAATGTGATGACAAACTTATTTCTCCTTCGGTTATATCCATATTCTGCCTTTCTTCCCTTTCTTCTCTAAGGGTTTGTCTTTGTACTTCTTGTGAATGAAAACTGGCAGATTCCTAGTAAATTAAACCACAATGAGATTGAACTACAATTTAAATCAATAATCTATTAATTTTGAACTCATATATTAAGGATGTCAAATATATACCAACCCTACATGACCCTCATCTCGCGGTTGCAAACGTAATGAAGTAACTTGACCCATAATTTCTGTCAATATTTTGTATTTTTACACTAAATACCTCAGCTTAAAAGCAACAATAGTCTCGACAATGATAGTGCAACATAGAATTTATGAAATTATGTATCGTGTCGACTAACTTTACACATTTAAATCTTAAACACAATATCTAAACTACATCACCATTTAAACAAACCTATATGCATGATAACTACATATCCACATTAATGTTCATCATCTCCCATCAGTCCATGTCAGCCATCCATTGCCTTGTACTCTTTTTTGTAACTACAAATACAAATTAAGAATATGGTATGAAATACAAACCCCCGCCAAAAAAAGTTATTAATACTACTATTTTTGTAGACATATTTTAAAGTTTAAAGTACATACATACCAATAAATCATAATACTCATCAATCGCAACAGCCTTGTTCCAGTTACATGAATAACTCTGTAGTAAGAGCATCTATTAATGGATTTTTACCATTTTACAAATATTGAGTAATTTAAAAATAACGATGTAATCACCTTGATTTTATCTATTGATTCTTGGATACAGAGAGATGTACGCTTGTTGTAAAACTGTTCAAGAAACACATACTTGTTCAAAATTGTGACTGCTTTAATGTTAACTAAATATGTTTATGACACTCAATAAAGGAATTTGTAATACCATAGCTAAGAAAAACTTGTTTCTACGATCAATTGTGTTCCTGCTCACATAATAAAACTTGTGAGAGAGTTACTTATATCGTAGGTAATGATGAAATAGAGAGTTACACATTATAATATCATCATTGTTTTTAAAAATCTATAAAACAATATTTGAATCAATAGTTACCTAATTCACAAAACTTTTTTGCATACTCGTATAATTTCTAAATCTGGCTGCAACCTCAACTCCTTAATTACATTTTTTTGGCGCCAACTATACGAAAGATAAAGAATAGGCAAAATGTTATTTAAACTTCTTTGTTTTGCATGTGAAAAGAGAGTAAAAAAGAGGGAAATGCTGAGATTTGATAGATTTCATACTGCTCGTCTTTTTTCTTATTCTATTCTTTCAAGATAAACTTGCTCAAATCAGCGGTATTTGTTCTTATTGAAATTCCTTTATACCAACCAGGTGATGATAAAACACGTCTCCTTAATCCATCTTGTACATTTTTCTTCAGTTGACACCGATGTACTAAACCTGAAAAATGGGAATAAAGAAAAGGTTATGTTTTCATAATACTTGAATATCAACTTCCTTTGATCAAAGGTGTGGCTTTATTATCAAATAAATGTTTTTGACGCACCTGGTGAAAATATCGAAACATGTCTCCTTACACCGTTTATCCTTTTCTTTGGTTGGCGGCGATGTCCTATTCCTGCAAAAGGAAACAATCAGGAAATTCATACATAAAGCACAATGTCAATGCCAAAAAAAAATTAAAAAAATACAATTAAACTACACAATATATGTCATAATGGAAGACAACTTTGTACGTATATAGAAAAAGAATGAAAAAAAAAGATTTGCTTCATGCACAGTCAACTTTAGACTTTTCTTTGTACACAATCAACAATAGAGCTTGTTGAAGGACACAGTAAACCTGTTTCACATTTACTATGAATTTATTCAAATAACACAACAACGGTAGACATGCATCTCTTAAACATTGTTTAGAACAAATATATACTCAAAGAAACAAAATTAAAGCTTCAAGACAAATCTTTCATTCTGGTGTAAGTGTATCTATATCTCTAATAAGGAGAGAACCTCATTATATCAAGCATCATAATGTATTAAACCCTGACATGGCATCCTAAATATACGTTTTTTATACACCCTAATTATACTTTATATACTTTTAGTGAACAAAAGTAAAAGAAAGAGTCATTTTGATGGCCGATTCTGGTCTTGCTCACCTTTTTAAACCATTTAAAATATTGTAATTCTCATGACATATTTAACATATTGACATGGCATACTCATTACAGTTTTAGTGAGCAAAAAAGGGTTTAAACTAAAGGGACTGTTTTCATTGATAACAGTAAAATGAAGCTTCCCCATATAATTTAAAACTGAACACTACAGACCTCACAAATGCTTACTTCCTCCAAATTTGAACAAATTAACATCGAATAGTAATCAAACACACTTATTGTAGATACACTTGTTATGTAAACAAAGCAGTAGCCTCAGAGTACAGAAGGCATACCCATAATTAATGCAAAGTCACTGTCCAAAAAAAAATTTCAATATCAACGTCTGGGAAAAAAAATATTGGTAGATATGACTGAATTCTAAATATCACGGATAGTAGTTTGATAAATATAAAGCTAACCTCCAAAGTTTCACTTATCTTTGGCAGCAACAAACTTCAATTTTGATTGTGAAAGTGCAGCCAAGAGCTGTAATTGTATATTAAGATTAGATTAACCAAATAGCAATACTGCATATGGATATTGAAAGACATGAACTCAACATAGGCAGTAACCTAAGCACATCGATAGCAAGGGTTGAGGAGCAACACACAAAATTGTCCATAGATGTAAAGCTGATGATGACACGTGCACATGGATATCTGTGGTACGTATATGGAAGCTTAGCATATATGGATATCTATGGTTCAAAAGGAAGCTTTACATCTAGCTTTATGTGTGCATATGGACATTGGTACGTATTTGTTAGCTATGGAAATTGATATCTCTACAAACACATATATTGTAGCATTCATATGAATTCAATATAACATGACATGACATGACATGAATAAAAGCAATAAAATTTTGATAAGCATTCAATTTAGGATTCTAGTCGAGGAAGGAATTGAAGGTAGGGGAACGAATTCACAATCAATCACCCTTAATTAAAATTGATCATAGTATACCCGAAATCAAGCTTTTTCTTTATTCCCCTTGATCATCCAAGAACAAAAGCATAATTCAATAGAACCAAAATCAATCATATCCTTAAATAAAAAATGTATAATGGCCACTATTTCATCTAATATTTGGTTTACGTACGTCTATTGAAAGGATACGTAACAATTAGGTGCGTTTTGATCACTGATCTTAAACTATTGGGAATCTCATATACATACAGCTAGAGAGAGAGAGAGAGAGAGAGAGAGAGAGAGAGAGAGAGAGAGAGAGAGAGAGAGAGAGAGTGAGAGAGACAGAGAGCCAAAAACAAAAACAAAAACAAAAACAAAAACAAAAACAAAAACAAAAACTAAACACACACACACACAACTAAAAATCAGAAGAACATTGATGAACTGCCAAAATTCAGATGATAATAACAAACAAATCGTGGTCACAACTAAAAGTCTGAAGCAACATGCCAAAATTCAAATGATAGTACCAAACAAATCGTGGATCGATATAGCAGACGAATGAAAAATGATATGAGAGCTTAATGCATGCTTTGAGATGATGATGCATGCTTTGAGATACATGTAATGATGATGCATGCTTTGAGATAATAACACAAAAAGAGTAATGATGATGGATAGTAAGATACCTGTAAGATACCTGACTCGCCAATGTTAATTTGCAAATTGAGAGCAAATTGAGAGATGCCGAAGGGAATTGAAAAACATGGGTTTGTCTGGCATCAAAGGGAATAGCCGTATATATTTGGATAGAGTAACCCCCATCTCAAGTCGTGCCCCACCACTCCTTGACAATCATCTGCAAAACTGCTCTCCTCACTTCCTCTACGAAACCGTTTTTTTTTTCTCAACTTTCTTCGGCTGGCACCCACTTTTTCTGTCGTCCTTTTTTTCTTCTGCGTGTTTCCCCTGCTGCATTTACAGCAGTGTCCTTGTTTTTTATTTTTTTGTCTGATAGTGTTTATATTTAATAAAGGATATTTTCGGGTTTACCAAATTTGGTATGTGATGACACCAAAACACACGCTTCCCTTTATTGTAGTAGAGATAGTGTCTAAATGAGGTCTCAAAATAGGTATAAGACTCCATTATAAGACTTCATGATTGGAGATGCCCTTAGCTTGAACAACAGAGCGCAGAAAGAGATAATAAGGTAGAGACTCAGAAAGTTAACAACGTTTAACTACAAACACTCTTTTAAAACATGTGTTAGTATATAATAGGGAGGTCAAAGAAGTGAGGTGGAATAATGTTCAACTGAAAAAATTTATCGTCAAGAGACAAACAGTAATATGGAAAATGACGGGTGCTGGATCTCACTCTGAAAGCTAGTTGGGAATCATTTCAACAACATATTCTATACACAGCATTTGCACTTACAATATCTGTAAAAATTAAGAATAAGAGTAAAAGAAGAATTTAATTATTCCCATGTATTAAGAATAAAAAATAATTAAATTCATCTTTTACTCTTATTCTTATTTAATTATTTTAACATAACAGTGCAAGTGCACTGTTTATAAGAATAAGAATAAGAGTAAAAGAAGAATTTAATTATTTTAATTATTTTTTATTCAATTAAGAATAATATCTGTAACATATTCTAATACAGATATTGTAAGTGCAAATGCTTAATTATTGAATAAAAATAATTGAATGAAAAAGGCTTAATTATTTAATAAAAATAATTAAATTCTTCTTTTACTCTTATTCTTATTTAAAAATTAACAAAAAAAATTAAAAAATTGAATAAAAAATAATTAAAATAATTAAATTCTTCTTTTACTCTTATTCTTATTTTTATAAAAAGTGCAAATGCACTGCTATGTATAAAATAATTTTCAATCATCTAATACTTTATCATCAAATATGACAGGCTTAACGCATCTCTAACATCTATCATAAAATTTACACATTATTGGATTGAAAAAAAAGAAAGAAAGATATTAGAACCGTCGCAATACATATCTGCCTTCATAAGTTCAAGTAAGATCATGAGTACGATCATTACCATGTACCAAAAATCATAATGAAGAATCGAGACATAGTTTGGTAGATGCAGGCCTACGATATAAAATCAGAAAATCTAATCGGCCAAAGCTGCCAGTATCAAAAGGTAGAAAAGCGCACAAGCAAAAACATAGAAATCTACACATTACCACCCCTAGTTGGCCGGCATACATGATTCCTTTTACGAGCATGATCATCATTATGGTGCTGTGTCCGACATGCATACCCGTACCAGCAATTTTCCCTTTTTGATGCATCCGGTGGGAGATGAGATGCAGAAACTGAAACACGGAACCAATATAAGAGGAATGAGATCAGTTTCTCATAACACTCGCTGCATGTATATGTCCCAGAAGTTATTAACTCCGGATTCTTGAGCAGCAACCTGTTAGTTCGATCAATTGTCCTGTTATTGTACATTCCCATCCATTCCGCAATTACATCCTGCAACGTCCTTCCCATCTGTGCAATACACCTAATTGTGATATCTTGTTCATGTCGATTGTTTTCATGTGCTGAGGTAGGAATTCTAGAAATGGTGCGTTCTGAAATTGGTATGAAAGTATCACGACTGCATATGCGGTGAGAGGTACTTTGTGCAACCCCTCGAGCATGCCAATATGCACCACAAAATGACCTATCACAACCCAAACAGTGCTGAGGGATACTAGTATTGGTTTGTGAAGGCATCATTCCTCCGCATGCTTGACATTGCAGATGGGTAGTACTTTGGTTGCAGAGAAACCCACCCAACTCAGTACTGCATTGCGGGCATGGAAGCTCTACACCATCAGCTTCATCTTGAACAGCGGAACGAACCCTTTTCCCAAGCAGACCTTTTCCAGACTTTATGACAAGATTTGATCTCACAGTTGCATAACCATCTAAAATTGTGGTGTCTTCTTTCGAGCGTTTCAGTGAAGAATCCGCATTCTGTATTTCATCGGCAATGTTATGCAGAAAATGATTTCTTCCAACGAATTGTATAACTGCTCGACATTGGGGACAGAGTACACTTGAACGTTTCTGCTGTGATCTCTTTAACCACTCTGAGAAGCATCCATTGCAGAAGTTATGGAAGCAAGGTGCAATTGTAACAGCATCGTGCCATATATTTAAACAAATGCAGCACTTTGCATGCTCAGCGTCTACACTAATCTTCAACATCTTCTGACAAGTTTCAGGACAAGGCAACACATTGAATCTGTATGTTAAACACCCTTCGGTCTCAGGACCTGATATAATTTCACTCCCAGATCTGATAACAGTAGTGTCTTTGGATTGGATTGTAGCTCCATCAACGACTATTGCATTTGAACTCTTATTTTGTATGGTGGCAGATGAGCGATCAGGGTTCCTTGTTATACTGCACCACTCGCACTTGTCGATGGGAGAGCAAATTAAACTCTCATCTGAACCAATATGACTTAGAAGGGTATCTTGACTCTGAACAAGATCTCTAATCTCAACATCTGGAAATCTCGAGTCTGAAGGAACAAGCTTGGCCCAGATCTCACCAGAGGGTTTTGCACCAGAACTTTCTCCAACTTCTGCCATTCCTGGCTTTATTCAAAAATGAATCAGATTTCACAGTCAGACAAACAATTATTCAATTCACCAGTATATTTGCCACAGTGCCCAATTGGGTTTCAATCAACCAAAAATACAATCTCACATTCAGTCTTGAAGTCTGTTTGTCCATTAGAGAAGAGAAGAGAGAGAGCCAACATGCAAGATAGAACTTTTATTCAAATATTAATCTTGAAGTCTGTCTAACTATTACTCGCAACAATAAGCTAGATTAAGTGTCCAGTAACATCCAAAAGAAGATTTCAAAAAACTCAAAAAATCCTTTCTTCATTAGATTGAATAGATTCTACCAGCGTCAAAATGTTCCGCGAAAAAAAAAACGTTTTCGAAGTTTCTACACCAAAAAACATGTTAGTAGTGATACAGAATCCACAGAAATTGATTCATAAAGTCAAATTTATGTGAAAACCAAATAACTTCTTGAAAAGGAGCATGGCCACACTCACAAATAAACATCAATTTCCATAGAAAAGGAACCCCTTATATCACATGTCTTTATGGTCTTACTATGAACCTTCTCCCTGCTACTATTCACCACAATCCCCAATAGTTGTAAACTATTATTTCCATAATGTGACCACATTGTCCTGCTATCTTTGAACTCTCTATTCTAAAGAATCAATCCTTTACCCAGAATATAGACATTGATAAAAATAAAATTTAAACCAAAAAGATTGAGACTTTGACCAAAGTTCGAAACTTGATCAAAGATTTCTGATCATATTTTGCAACAATCACAGACATTACAGTTAATCGGAAATTAAGACCATAAAACAGAAAGTGAAAAATCTGAAGAAAATAATTACCTTGTTGTAGAGAAGAGAAGAAAAGAGATGCCAATGTTGATTGGGTACGAGGTGGAATAGTGGGAAGTGGGAAGCGGCCAGTGAGAGATCAAACCGAAGCAAACTTAGAACTTAGAACTTAGAAGAAGAACCGAAGAAAGGGGCAAAGGGTTTATGAAGTAGTCTGTTACGAGTTACTGGGCTTCTCTTGTAAGCCTTTGTTCTTTTCTTTTCTGAATTTCTTTTTTTTACAATAAAATAAAAGAAAAAAAATTCATCCAACTTTAAAAACATGAATATGGTTCTTCCGTCCTTTTTTCGTTAACAATCTATCTATTTAATGGCGCGAGAGTTTTTGTGAAAAAAAAAACTTGAGAAATGACTTAATTATCCTTGTAATTTAATTTTAATTTTTTTTTCCATCTCTCTATCCTAAAATAAAAATAAAAAACTCTGACGTACATACGGCAGCATTTAAGAAATGACGATAAATATTTGCCAAGTCATGACAATTAATAATGTGGCACCGACTGACGTACTCGTTATTATCTTTTTGTTGTTTACCCTTCATATACAATTTGGCCTGTACCTAAAACTGGATCATCATCATCATCATCTTCTTTATCATCGATCACTGACTTCTCTTCTTATCCTACCTCCAGTCACTCAGACACTGCATTTTCCAAGGTAAACACTACCACTGTAACTCTTTGAGCTCCTTACTTTCCTTGTCCCTCAAATTTACCAATTGCAAGTGTTTTGTGTTTTCTTTTGCTCTCTTTCTCTCTCCCCGTTAATTTGATGATCTGGATTGGTTCTAACTTGTAGGACAAAGAGGAACCCCTTCTTTCTTTTTTCCTTCCTTTCTTTTTTCTTTTCATTTTTGAGATTTTAGTATCAGTAGGTCTCTAATTGACTCCAGTTTCAATCTTTAATAGGTTACTGCCGCACACTTTTTTTATACGGTAAAATTTTGATTAATTAATTATCTCGTTAAAATAATATTTTTTATCGATTTTAACTTAGAAATTTAAGTATTAACTTAATACTAGAGTAATTAATAATTTTATTAAATTAATAAATTAAGAGTAATTAATAATTTTATTAAATTAATAAATTGTGTGAATCGATGTTATTAATTTATCAAGATTTTATGGTATATATAATCTGGACACTATACATTGCACGGTAATGACGTTATGTCACTGGCTCATTGCATAGTTGCGGTTATGGCATGGACTTGCGAGATATTGAAATATCTAACTACTCTGGTGGTGGAAGCTAATACTTCCATTATGTGCTGACTGCAGACTAATGTAGTCGTGCTATGAATGTTTTTTTTTTCTGATGCTTCGTTATATTCTTAAATTCAAATCAAACTGCTCATCTAAGAATTCATCAAACATTTTCGTTGTTTTTTTTTCGGAGGGATTCTTTTCATGTGTGAAGTGACTGTAATTTGTCTCCTACGATCGAAAACCTTTTTTCTCTGATAGTTTTTGCTGCATTTCTCCTATTGTAAACGAAGGATCATCTATGACCGACAATATCACAGGCTTGGCACAGTTTCACTAATTTACTTCATTATCTTGTTCTTGTTCTTGTTTTTGTTCTTCTTTAGAAAAAAACAATATATCTGCGTAGTTCTGCAATGTGTTAGTCATTGACATTTTTATTTATACCACATCAGTTATCATATCTCAGCTCTGCTTACACATTCTTGAGTGGGAACTACTTGTTGGGGAAGAGACTGCAAGTCTACGTGAATAAATAGTCGGGAAATCAGGATCAAACTCCTACCTATGGCTACCACCAAGATTTACATAGTGCAAGTATTCATGTGTCTCTTTCACAATTGTTGATTTGCTGGCAGTCTTACACAGTTTGGAGTACATTTGAACCTTTCAATTTGTTTTCTTTCATGTCTCTGAACTGACTTTCGATGTTTCAACGAATTATTGCAGGTACTACTCCTTACACGGACATGTAGAGACTATGGCACGTGAAGTACATAGAGGGGTGAATGCAGTTGAAGGTGTTGAAGGAACACTTTGGCAGGTAAATACCAAACAAACTTCTTTGGTTTTTATCACACGTATCAACATAGGTTGAAGTCTTGAAAAATAGCTAGTGTCCCTTTGATATTCTGAGTTAAGATTGTTTGACATGATTAGAGTGGAGCAGGTGCCTGAGACACTTTCGGATGTGATATTGCAAAAGATGAAGGCTCTTCCTAAGCCAGATGATGTGCCAGAGATAAAGCCAGAACAACTTGTGGAAGCGGATGGTTTTCTCTTTGGATTTCCATCTCGTTTTGGTGTCATGTCAGCGCAATGCAAGGCCTTCTTTGACGCCACTAACGTGATATGGGAAACTCAAGCACTTGCCGGCAAACCTGCTGGAATCTTCTGGAGCACTGGATTTCATGGGGGAGGACAGGAGCTTACTGCGTGAGTGTCCATTCTCCTCCAAATCTTTCATTTACATACATTGGCTTACATGATTAGCATTTGATGAGTTCGTTTTGTTGAATCCATGAACTAGTCGATTATGAGATAAAATCATAAAATTAGGAAAGGACTTTCTGTGCACTTGGGTGGTGTCTACTTTGTTATGACTTCCACAACGAAAATCATTGGGACTGCTTGTCTGCTTTGCATAGACTTGACATGTTTTGGTTGAATTTTAGAAACAATTGGAAGTGGTTTTGGTAAGCGCATAAATGTGCTTTCACAATTTCATTTCAATTCTAGCCTTTTTCCATACATAACCACACCTAACGCCAGAATTCGAACTCCCTCGTTTTCCTTTTTAGCTCTTTTGTACCTGAAATGGGGGAAGAAATTCGTTCTAATTCTATAGTCCAATTTAATTTCCTGAAGTTAATTTATTTTTCAATATCTGTGTGCAGATTAACAGCGGTAACACAGTTGGCACATCATGGCATGATATTTGTCCCTCTTGGGTACACCTTTGGGAGTGGCATGTTCGAAATGAATGAGGTTAAGGGTGGCTCTCCTTATGGTGCTGGAACATTTGCAACAGACGGATCTCGTCAACCAACAGAACTGGAACTAGAACAAGCCTTTTACCAGGGTCAATACCTGGCTGGAATTGCAAAGAAACTTAAAAAATAAGGAGTTTTGAGTTTTGAGTTTCAGGTTCACCAAATGTTGCAGAAATGGCTTGAAATCAAGCTGTATACCCATTTACTCACTGTGAAGAAATGTTCTTTACTCTTCCTACTGCCTCTGTCACTAGTTGCACAAATGTTGTCGATTATAATTTCGTCAAAGTGAATTGCGTTCCCAGAAAATTCTATTGTAAATTATATTTTCCTTTCAAACTCATTATTGGAAATTCTTCACTCAATTCTTGAGCAAAATCTGAAATTCTAAAAGAAAGTCTCTCGGTGAATAAAACTTATTCAGTTATTAACAAATGATGACTCTGCAAGATCGATAGCACGGGCAAGACCAGCAGCTTTGTTCTCACATTCTCTCTGCTCCTCAGCAGGAACACTGTCAGCTACAATTCCAGCTCCAGCTTGGAGATGAGCAACCCACTCCCGTCGCTTACTTACATCCTTGTATGAATACATTGTATCATATCGAAAGCTAGTTGGGAAAACAATAGTTCTCAGAGCAAGAGCAATGTCCATATTCCCAGAAAATGAAATTCCTCCAAAACCACCACTGTATGGACCGCGTCTAGTCACTTCCAGCTCATCAATCAGTTCCATGGCTTTAACCTGCATTGGATATGATCTCGTAAATTAGAAAAAGAATTTTGTCATAAAGACTCCAGCTAAGATATATTATGGAATCAATACAGATACACATGTGCCCAAACTATGAAAGTCCATGATCCCATTTCTAAGTATTCACATTAATCCCCTTCACTAGTCACCAGTCCACTAGTCCAAGCCTCCAAGGTTTGTTCAAGTAAGTCCAAACTAAATAAATTGTTAAAAATACAAATGAATTAGAAGGTTTGAAAACATTAACGCAGAGAAGAAAGTGGAAAGGGGATCATGAAGAAAACCTTCGGTGCTCCACTGACAGTCCCAACTGGCAATGCACATTGAAGAACATCCCAGCTATTTAGATGATCAAGTAATTCCCCAGTGACCTGCCACGACATGAGTAGGTTATTATACCCTATATTCATTTCAGTGCTGAGTACAGTGGTGACATTACAATAATGTCAACTACATTCGTGACTATCAATTCATTCAATTGTTACATTGTAGTTGTGGATTCTTAGATATACCACTTGTGATTATTACATGTCTTGCAAAGGAAGCTACTTACTGTAGAACTTATGTGCATGACATGGGAATAACGCTCAATGTTCATGAGCTTCTCAACCTTGACAGAACCGGATTTTGAGACCTGCAAGAAAAGATTCAAGCTATGATGGTGAGAAAAACAAAACCAATTTGCACCTATTTTTTCATTTTGGATATAAGTTAGGAGAAAGAAAAGAGTGTAAACCTTCCCAACATCATTCCTCCCCAAGTCTACAAGCATAATGTGCTCTGCACATTGCTTTTCATCATTCAAAAGTTGCCGTTCCAACACTAGGTCTTCTTTAGGTGTTTTTCCTCTTCTAACAGTCCCAGCAAGAGGTCGATTGGTAATTGTTCTCTATTATTGACCACCAAGATAACTGAAGATAATGATAATAACATCGACATAGAAAGAAAAGCGCAAAAGCAATGAACATCTTGGAAATAATAAGAGGTCAAATACTGTTATGCAACATAACAAAATAAAGAAGTGACTCAGATAAAGAAACCCTTTGGATATCCATGACTTACATTCTTAACATGCGTAAGGATTTCTGGACTTGAAGCAACCAGAATGCAGCCTCTAGCCTGATCACAGAGAGCAAATAGTCAAACAATATATATGGACTCCAAAAGTGGTTTACTCCAAAAGTGCCAAACCTGCAAATACGTCATATATGGACTTGGATTAACTATCCTTAATGCTCGGTAAATTTCAAATGGGTCTGCATATGTTCGCCTTTCAAAACGCTGGCTTAACACTATCTGAAATATATCCCCAGCTAAGATGTGTTCTTTAGATTTCAAAACTGCTTCCTCGTATTCCTCACTTGTCATATTTGAATTCTCCAATTTAGGACCAAATAGATGGGTGTGTAACTCGATTGAACCTGCTGGCAGCCTCGGGCTGAAATTGAATTTTTCACATCAGCCTTCATATTAAAAAGAATAATAATAAACTTTGCAACAGCAATGCTTTCCATAATTGAGAAAAACAATCCCTGAGCTGACAAGGTCATTTTAAAATCAGACATCCTTTAACAGCTCAAAGAATGAAAGTACTGAACAGTAACAACTTCTCACAAGAAAGAAAATTCTAACCACTAAATTCTTTTCTTCAGAACACATTTGCCAATCTTTATATTTGAAAAGTAGTCCCAAATTTTAACAAGCCAATTGTTAAAAATATATTTTATTTGGTTCTGAGGATGGCTGGCAAGTGGCATGCCTTGTTCATGTATGTCAGCTATGAGTCTATGACCTCCCAACACATGCTGTAACATGTTATCCAAGCTACAGCAGCAACTTATCTACTGAAATGGGGGCTTAAGAAATATGTAGGATGGAAACAGAAACACTCACAATAGAAGATCCAAGAAGAATTTATTACTCACCTGACGATGTCATGCACTCTAGATACCAGTGTTTCCAGTCTAATTATCCCATCATTGAAGGCGTCCTCAACAGAAGAATACTGATCTAATTGAACCCAGTGAATTATATGTGCTTTCTAGAGTCACAAGTTAAATAAAAAATAATGATTATCTCGCAAAAGATAGCAACCAATACGTACAAATCCAATTTTACAACCAAAGAATGCAGGTGAATGGTTCTGCTAGTTTTATTAATGGATTAAGAAAAAACTTGTTTCCCCACAGTTTTAACTTTAACTTTTGCTTTGAAGAACTCCATTGATTTTACATCAAAACTATTGAAGAGACCAGACATCTAATAATACAGTAGCCATGGTTAACACTTTACACTGACTTGGAAGAAAGAACTATTTTGGTAAGCAGAGATATTATATTGACATGCATTCAAATTTAGCTTTGGCTCAGTTTATTTATTTTCTATTGAACTCCAGCAAGACAATACTAGGAAAATAGTCAATATACAAACAAGTTAGGTGCCCTGCCACTAAAGTCTTCCCTATTTACAATGACTAGATGAATAAACTACAAATTAGAAAAGTTGAAACTTGTAATTGAGGAGAAATATAGTTCATTAAAGTACCTTTTCCACATGATCAAACACTATTACATTATCATACAGGCCTAGATGAAGATCAGGAAGATTTCTGTCATCTGGTGGTGCACCAGAGAATGGCAGCTTTTTCTTCTCCACATAACGCACGGTATCATAAGAGAAGTAACCGACCCATCCACCTGATGGAGTGTTTTTCAAGACCAATTAGTTATTTCGAAAACCTCTCTTGTATATCTACTGTAAGAATTCATAAGGGAAACAATATATAGAGTCTGAATCAAATGAAATAAACAATGAGGGGGACTCTAATAACTTCGACAAAATCTAAGAGGAATTAGAAGAGCAAAACTATGTGTTCTTCAGACTCAATTAACTAAATATCAAAAGCATCTAACACCATATAGTGGTGGTTATACTGAACTGAGAGGATGGTGATATGCTACATGCACTTCTCTTACCACAAAAAGCTTCTGGAAGTTCATCAAGACGTTGCGGTACCCATCCCTCCGTGATTCTCTGAGGAACCGTCATTGGATCCTCCATGATCTCCTCTGTCCTACGCCCATCTCTATGGTCCATAATGGTAACCATGTTCTCTTTTGCAACTATTTCGATAGATGGCTGAGCTCCAATAACACTATACCGCCCCTAACAAACATTCAGGCATAAATAAATGTATGATCCAGTAATGTCTAAGGTGAGTCACACAACACCCGAAGCAAACACAAATGTGCAATACTGAACGAAACTTACAACATTGGAGTCTTTGGCACCCGGCTCAACCGACTCAAAAAGAAAACTTGGAGCATCGCTATCATCCACCTTGACCAGACATCGGTAAGCAAGCACAGGAGTCAAGTGATCCGAGAATATGCTCCGATACAGAGGGATTAAATTCCCGTTCTTTGAAGCTTCGAAAAACTTATCTGATTGCTCAGCTGGGGGAAACAAAATCATTTCCAATCAATCCACACATTAGTATCTGACTTATCGAAACACATTAGTCCTCTTGAAAATTAAAACTACAAAGAGACTAAATTGTATTACACAGGATATAATAAGTATTTGCTTCTTCAATTTCGAATTCAAAGTATCAGTTTTAGTCCAAGTTCTAACTGAAACATACATTGCCATAGTAAATCAAAATGAGATTAGCTACAAAGTCCAGATATTCAAGAGAGCTTGTGAGTTTCACCTAATGAAGGAGACGAGAGCGCAGAGCATATCAGTTTACGGACGCGTGGAGTGGAGCGAAGCAGAGGAAGAGAGGTGGAGAGTCTGCGGTTATAATTGACGGAGGCCGTTGACGGAGGCCGTTGACGGAAATGCGCGAGTTGACGTCAGCTGACGGGAGCTGACGGCTAGGGTTTCCATGGCGGAGGGAGGAGCAGTGAGGACGGGAATTTCAGTAGATTTGTCGGTTGAGGTGTCTGCGGTGCTGACGTCAGAGGGAGAAGATACAGACCATTGGGCTTTATGAACTCACTCTTGTTTCGGTGTCTCCAGCTACCCCTATTTTGCAAATGGGCTTTCCAAAACCAGCTTTAGTCTTTCCCGCTCTACCGGAAAACTCTTGCATGCTTTGAGTATCAACGTGACCATTACATCTCAACACAACTTGTTTGACTTTTTTCTAAACAATTAAGGGACAACACCACTGTAAAAATTGTATTGACTGTTGTAAACTAGTTAAAATTAATGTAATTTTTTGTTTGAATTTATTTTTCCGTTTACACTTTAGACTTTGAATTTAAAATTTATAGGCACACGACATGCTTCATTGATCACTTTAATTTAGTTTAATAAAACTATTGTAGTTTACTATGTCGTGGTGAATTAAATTTGTAATAAATTATGAAACTCATTATATATCTTGTGCTATATCTCGAGTGATCAACTTCATTCGCTTAACCTGTTGTTCTGCTATATGTTTAGGGCAAGTGATTGCAAAATTGAGTTCAGATCCCTCACCAACGACGTAGTTCCAAATTCCAATAGATAATTGTGATTTGTCTAGTTTGTCTTTATTTTTATTTTTAGTAGACTTATTTGTAATATTATCAAAAGAAATCATTATTGAGATCGGCTTCAATATTTTAAATTTTTATATAGGTATATGTAACTAGGTTGCAAGTAGTTTTATTTTCAAAATGCACCGTTATAAAATTGTATAAGGTTTTGATATATCACAAATTAATCTAAATGTAGTTTGGTTAACTCATATATTTATAGGGTTTGACCTCATTGACTTAGGTCAAAACGAATAAGATGAAGCTAGTGCATTTTTATAATATGCCGATTACCATATAATGCACACTCGAGCATCATCTCTTTTCTCATTTTATTATTTTGTCTCGTATTGCTTATATTTCACATATGCTTATTAATGTTATGTATCTTGGTTGGTTGGTTATATGGTCTCAAACTATGCACATTGAAAAAAAATCATAATTTTTTTTACTTAAATTTGACATCAATCCATGTTTTTACCTATTATGACCGTATTACCCTTACAACTAAAACGGGAATAACCATTTCATTAAAAATAACTTGAGACCAAGTTTCACACATATATTTCCGTGAATTACATTTCTATCTAACCATTTCAAAATATTTAACAAAAGTAATCGATTTAGTTATGGTACCCATACGAAAATGAACATAATCATTCAAAAGGGTATATAGGTCTTTTGAACATAATTTGACCATCATTTATATGTTAAAAAGAAATTGTTGAGTGAAATCTGACCGTTAAAATATAGTAGAATTTAATATACGGCATTATTTATTTATTTTTTGTCTTTTTTGAATAGCCGTTTTTAGTTTCAAATTTGGTTAAAAAATAAACTTTTACCACAATGTTAAAGAAAATTGTTCACTATTCACTAAAGCCAAACCCTGGAGGTCCCCACCCCCAAAAAAAAATCAAACCCTAGACCCTAATCCCTAACCCCTAAACCTCAAACCCTGATTTTTTTTTACCATATTTGACAATGTAATTTTTTTGTCTCCACCACCAACGACATAGTCGGCCTCAATAACGGCTCCTCTGTCACACACCTCCACCGTTCCTTTCCCTATGTTTTGACTGCCGCCACACATCCCTTATAGTTGATTTTGGGTGACTCCGAGCCGAAGCCACAAACCCACAATCAAGCGTTTCATCCTTAGCCAAATCCCGGACTCAATCCTCCACGACTTGGCTCTCAAAGTCGCCATCTCCCTCCTCCCCTCCAATATCTCTACCTTTCTCCAAGTTTCTGTCTGATGAAGTTCAACCTAGGGGTCATCATTTGGCCCGCAAGCTGATACAACGCTTTTGCAACCATTAAATTAACACTTAACAATCAACAAAAACGCGTAAACAATTAAAACCCTTTTGTGTAGATGTAGCATTGGTAAATAGGGTATCGTTCTTAACCGGGGATTGAGGGTGCATGCATATTTACGCTAAGGTTTGAAAGGGGGGTTTGAAAGTTGGTTATTTATAATCTACGAAAATAAAGAAAGAAAATGGTTAGTAAACATATAGAGAAATCCTAGGTTCTATCATGCTTCACTCATAGACAAGTAGAAAACAAACAAGAACAAAGAACCCTAAACATGCTTACTAAACCGAAAATAAACACTAAACTATTATATACATGTGATCGACTCATTCTTTCATCCTTTGCCGTTTTATACCTAGACTCCCTAAGTGTCAACGAAATTCCTAACTCTAATCAAAACACACACACATGCTTATAATTGAACAAGACAGCAACCAAAGCGAGCTAACTCTCTAATCCAATTTTATCTTTGTTATTAGTTCATGAAACATGCTTAAAAGAGAACCAAAGCGAGTATCTACTTAAAAACAGTTTCAAGCATTAAGAACATATAAGCACACACATGTATTCGAATCAAAGTTAAAAACACATGGAAGAAACTTAGAAGAATTTAGAAATATAAAGCCTCTTATCAAAACTTGTTCTCAAAATACAAACAAAGGAAATCCAAACAAAAACCGAAACAAAATAAAAAGGGGTCATGTTACACTTTTAGACTCCGTGAAAGCGCACCGCAAATCTTCAAGTGTAGCTACTCCTTAGTTGATGACGAGCCCAAGAATTCCCAGCCAAAGCGAGCAAAGTCCTTCTTGAGGTGGAGGAGAGTGTTTACGGGATGAAGTTGGTGGTGTTTCGGGTTTTGAGGGGATGGCCGAGTGTTTGGAGGTTGAGGAGCTGATCTTTGGCAAGCTTAGAAGTCTAGAATGAGTGATGAGAATGAATGAGTCGAGCTCCCCTTTATATAGGAGAAGAGTAGGGCTTTTCCTACCAAAACAAGACTTTCCTTATGTACCCGGGCAAATCTGACAGTCTATCTTCAAACGCGTTTTCCCGGAGTTTCAGATCTTGGAAAATTCCGATTCTTGTTTCATTGGAAAGCTTATTCAAAGGGCTATAAAATCCATATAAGGAACGCCA
This sequence comes from Geum urbanum, assembly GCA_946800695.1. Classification (NCBI taxonomy): domain Eukaryota; kingdom Viridiplantae; phylum Streptophyta; class Magnoliopsida; order Rosales; family Rosaceae; genus Geum; species Geum urbanum. Next base: position 7,719,680 of record OX327006.1, read on the forward strand.
TATTTGGAATTGAATTGGATTTACTACGGATTTTAGAAGTTAAGTGACCTGGCTGCCCTGTTTTCTTCTTCTTCAAGGAAAAGGAAATCTTCATATCTTCAAATCTTGCATTCCTTATTCCCTAATAATTCTTGGCCGAATATACCATATTCTTGCACATATTTTGGCCCTCAAATCAGGTATTTATCTTCATGGAATATCCTCCAAAATTCGTCCATTATATGCTCCATATATTCCGCCATATTTGCTCTTTCCTGGGTCGCGCAGGAGAAATGTCTTCATCTTTTTGTCCACCATTTTGGTATCCATTTCTTTTGGCATTTGGTCTTCAATTCTTGACACCATATGGGAATGCATTTTAGTAACCATTTGAAGACCATTCCTCGGACCATTTCTTCTCCGGATTTGAGAACTTCCTCCTTAATACGCTTTTAGCTCCAAAACTCCTCCTTTATTATTTTCTCCTTTATTTCTACCTAAAAGCATAAAGTAAATTAGAAACATATTTATTAAGCATAAAACAAAGTTAAATGTAGAGAGAATTGCGTTAAGAATCAAGTATGAAATGCGTTGATCAAAATCCCCCACACTTAAACTTTGCTAGTCCCTAGCAAAAACTTAAAATAAAGGAAACGAGAAGGCAAGCAACAAAATTCCAACGATGAGGCTAGCCTTTACGTTGAACAAAATTCATGGACTCAAATAAAATAAAAACAACTTCTAAGCCCTTAGCAAAATTTGTCTCAGAAATTTTCTTAAGTATATGGCGATGGAATCACACGATTTTAGAATTTAAAGTTCAACAATTTTCGATAGATAAGAGAAATATGATCATGTCATGAACAAGTAGGACTTGGAGAAAACAATGGTGAAGTTAAAGCTATGCATGTTTCGAAAAAGTTTAAATCAATCTCACATGGATGCACTCATCATATTTTCTCTCATGAAAAGAGGTTCACTCAAAATATATATGCATTTTATCGAAATACCTCATAATTACTTGCACAAATGAACCAAACCATATGCTTACTCATGTAACTTACTCAACCAATCGAAGGCTACTCATCTTAAGGATCATAAAGGACTTTAGAAAGGTTGTAATGGGGCTAAGGCTAAGGCATTCGAAATTTAGATAAGTGGTGGTGTAAAAACGTTCAAAAGACTTAGTTTAGCACTTAAAACTTCTTGAATTCGTGGCTCATCCTTTCTACACTTCTTTATGTGTCAAATTTTCAAGATCGGGGCCAATTTTCATCTTTTTGGGCCCTAACTTCATTCTCAACTTCCTTTGAGCTTTATGAACAGGACAAAGGCCATATTTCTTCACTTTTGGGCCTTCAATTCGTAGCAATCTCCAGATTCATAAGTATAGGGGACATTAATCCAAACTTATACAATCTAAACACAATGCCTCGAGATCTTTATACATTTTTCTTCTATTTCTTTTTTTATCTCGAAAATTTTGGCATTCAAATACAAAATTTGTTGGACAAGTCTATCCCTATACACACATCTTCACGCCACTTTTATTGTGCTAGCTTCGAAATTCTTCACCAAGTCTTTTAGAACAAGGGTAGGAACTCTACACTAGGCTAAGTGTTTAGATATAATGTGGTAATGAAAGAAAGGCTAAACGTGGGCTCAAAGGGGTTAATCTAGGGGTGTCGCAACTCGTGCGCACAATGGGACACAAGGCCATTTGGTTTAGTGGTGGTAACCTAATTTGCCTTTAATCATATCCAAAATCAGAGCATATATCAACTTAAAAGCGTTGTAAATCTACTTGAGCAAGTTCTAGTAATCTCTAGTTCATTAAAATCTATGGCAAGTAATTAGATGAAGCATGTTTTGTTTTTGAAAACCATATGCACGAAATTCACTCTCAAATGAAGTAGTGTAGGCTCAAAAACTCACTTTAAGGTTTGTATGATTTAAAACTTATTCTAACATGCGAAATCTGTACCATGTTTAATCAAACCATATCCACTACATGTTATGACAATCAAAATATCTCACTTATCACACGAAAACAGTTTAGTGCTTATTCATCGCCATATGTATTCTGTTTCCGTCCATTTTCATCATAGACTAACTAAGGGCATCCTAAAAACGAAAAAGACTCTTTGAAAACAATTTTTTTTTTTAGGGCATCATCCGTCGGAAAGTTCCATTGTCCGCCCGGTTTTAACAATTTATGACTCAAATAAAGTTGTAAACCCCTCCCCCACACTTAAACTCTACATTGTCCTCAATGTATTTAAGGGAATCATAGAATTTCGTATGAAGAGAGAGTCCCACGAAAATTTTTAGCTAAGGAAAGTAAATAAGCAATGAAATTAAAAAGATAAGGGAGGAGAGAACAAATCCTTGGCGATTTCCTCCATTGGGTTGCCTCCCAAGAAGCGCTTGTTTTTTAACGTCTTACAGCCTAGACGTGAGATTTCTTATGTTGTGTGTGATGTGGCCGGTGCGAATAGAGCTTCTTCCTCCACCACTTCCTCTTTGATGGCCGAATGATAAGGCTTGAGACGATGACCATTGACCTTGAATTCGTTCCCGGTTGTTGGACTCCTGATTTTTATAGCTCCATGGGAAAAGAGTTCGGTGACAATGAAGGGTCCATCCCATCTGGAGCGTAGCTTACCTGGAAAAAGTCTAAGGCGCGAGTTAAAGAGTAATACCTCTTGGCCGATTAGGAACTCCTTTCTCCGGATCCGCTTGTCGTGAAATACTTTTGTTTTCTCCTTATAGATCCAAGCATTGTCGAATGCATCATTCCTGATTTCCTCGAGCTCACAAAGTTGGAGTTTCCGATGTAAACCAGCCTCGTCACGATCCATATTGAATTTCTTGACCGCCCACCATGCCTTATGTTCTAATTCCACCGGAAGATGACATGCTTTCCCGTAGACTAATCGATAAGGGGACATGCCAATGGGAGTCTTGTATGCCGTCCTATAGGCCCATAATGCGTCATCAAGGCATTGGCTCCAATCCTTGCGATTTGGCTTGACAGTTCTTTCCAAGATCTTCTTGATTTCGCGATTGGATACTTCCGCCAATCCATTGGTTTGTGGATGATAAGGTGTAGAGACCTTGTGGGTGATGCCGTACTTCTTCATCAATGCATCGATTGTCTTGTTGCAAAAATGACTTCCTCCATCGCTTATTAGAACGCGAGGCATTCCATGTCGTGTGAAAATCTGAGCTTTAAGGAAATCTGCAACAACTCGCGAATCATTAGTACGGGTGGCTTTTGCTTCCACCCATTTCGACACATAATCAACAGCGAGTAAGATGTAAGTATAACCGTTAGACATGGGAAATGGTCCCATAAAATCAATGCCCCAAACATCAAAAATTTCGACATTAAGCATATACTTTTGTGGCATTTCATCACGTGGTCCAATGTTGCCGGATCGTTGGCACCTATCACACTTAGCACAAAATTCATGAGAGTCACGAAAAATATTAGGCCAAAAGAATCCACAATCTAATACTTTCAAGGCTGTTTTTCTAGAACCAAAATGACCTCCACATGCATCGTTATGACAAAACTTAAGAATAGACTCAAATTCGCAATCGGGGACACACCTTCTAATTACTAAGTCAGAACATTGTTTCCACAAGTAAGGCTCATCCCAAATGAAATGTTTAGCAATTGATCTAAGTTTATGGCGTTGGACACTATGCATGTGAGGTGGAAACTTATCGGTAACTAAATAATTCACAATATCCGCATACCAAGGAGTTTCCAAGGTACTTACCTGAAGTCCGAAGAGTTGTTCATCCGGAAATGTTTCCTCAATTGCCACCGTCTCCTTATCATGTACAATTCGAGATAAGTGGTCTGCCACCACGTTTTCTACTCCCTTCTTATCCTTCACTTCTATGTCGAATTCTTGGAGTAAAAGTATCCAACGAATGAGTCGTGGTTTGGCATCCTTTTTCGCCATCAAGTACTTCAATGCAGCGTGGTCCGTGTAGACAATCACCTTGCTTTGCAACAAGTATGATCGAAACTTGTCAAGTGCAAACACCACAGCGAGCATCTCCTTTTCGGTTGTTGTATAGTTGCTTTGAGCATCGTCCAATGTTCGAGAAGCATAGTAAATGGCGTAGGGCTTCTTGTCCTTCCTTTGTCCCAAGACAGCTCCAACGGCGTAGTCGGATGCGTCGCACATCAATTCAAACGGTAGGGACCAATCCGGTGCACAAAGGATAGGAGCACTTGTGAGAAGCTCCTTCAATTTGTCAAATGCATCTCGGCATTCATCATCAAACACAAAGGGAGTGTCCTTTTGTAAAAGCTTGCACAAGGGGCGAGATATTTGGGAAAAGTCCTTGATAAATCTCCTGTAAAAACCTGCATGGCCAAGAAAAGAACGTATCTCTCTAACCGAAGTCGGAGAGGGTAAGGACCGCACAAGATCTACTTTTGCTTTATCAACTTCTATTCCCCTTTTTGAAACTATGTGCCCTAAAACTATCCCTTGAGTAACCATAAAATGGCATTTCTCCCAATTAAGCACTAGGTTCGTTTCAACGCATCTTTGTAAAATTAGTTCTAAGTTATCTAAGCATGCATCGAAATTTTTCCCAAAGACACTGAAATCATCCATGAAAACTTCTATTATCTTCTCTATATAATCGGAAAAAATTGAAAGCATGCAACGTTGAAAAGTACCTGGTGCGTTGCAAAGTCCAAATGGCATCCGTCGATATGCAAACGTTCCAAATGGGCAAGTGAACGTTGTTTTCTCTTGATCTTCCTCGGCGATGCTGATTTGGTTGTAACCGGAATATCCATCGAGGAAGCAATAATATTCATGTCCCGCCAACCTCTCGAGCATTTGATCAATGAATGGCAAGGGGAAGTGGTCCTTGCGAGTGGTGGCATTGAGCTTCCGATAGTCGATACAAACTCTATGGCCGGTTACGGTTCTTTGTGGCACCAATTCGTTTTCCGCATTCTTTACCACGGTGATTCCGGACTTTTTAGGAACAACTTGCACGGGTGAGACCCATCGGCTGTCCGGAATTGGATATATGACGCCACAATCCAAGAGCTTGATAACTTCCTTCTTCACAACTTCCATCATTGGTGGATGGAGTCTTCTTTGAGCTTCTCTCGAAGGTTTAGCCCCATCTTCGAGTAGAATTCGATGCACACAAGTGGCCGGATTGATGCCTTTGATGTCGGCAAGGGTCCATCCAATTGCTGTTTTATGACGTTTGAGCATGTTGATGAGCTTGCCTTCTTGTTCTTCCTCTAATGAGGATGAAATGATAACCGGCAAAGTGTCATTCTCTCCCAAGTACGCATACTTCAAATGAGCCGGTAACACTTTGAGTTCTAACTCCGGTGCCTTAATCACGGATGGAACAAGCTTGTTTTCTCCATAGGCCAACGGAATTGGAGGTGGCCTATTTGCAATCCGTGGAGCTTCATTGAGTGCCATAGCCATCGTGAGGATCCTTGGCTCCAAAATTTCGATGAGTGCATCAAAAAGGGCTTCATTCCCGAGTCGAGTCAGCCCCGCTCCTTCTTGTATGGCAATGTCGAGCACATCATCTCCAATGGTGTCTAAGTGTTGTTGAGCAGCTTCTTCTACCATATCCATCGAAAATATTGCATTGACACTTGCCGTGGGAACCTTCATGGCATCTAAGATGTTGAATTCAATCTTTTCTCCATCGATCTCCATGGAAAACGTTCCTTCGAAAACATCAATCTTCGTTCTTGCAGTCCTCATGAAAGGGCGTCCAAGAAGTAATGGCGTGGTGTTCAATGAACTCTCTTCCATGTCAACAATGTAGAAATCAGCGGGAAAGATTAGGTTGTTGACTTGCACAAGAACATCTTCAACGTATCCCCTAGGATACTTATGCGAACGGTCGGCTAGTTGAATGATGACGTTGTCTTGTTTGAGCTCGCCTAAATCCATGGATGCATATAAGTAATAAGGCATTACGTTGATGGATGCACCAAGATCTAGCATAACATCTTCGAATTTGTTGTCACCAATCACGCAAGGAACAGAAAAGCTCCCCGGATCCTTCAATTTGGGGGGTAACCGACGTTGTAAAACCGCTGAAACGGTTGCATTCACCTTCACAACCTCCTTCGCTCTCGTTTGCCTCCTTTGGGTGCATAACTCTTTGAGAAATTTTGCATATATAGGCACTTGCTTTATGCACTCGATCAAGGGCAGATTTACTTGCACCTTCCGAAAGATGTCCAAGATGTCTTCGTATTGATCATCTCTCTTAGATTTCGTCAACCTATGTGGGAAGGGTGCACGAGCAAACGAAGCATTAGTATTAGCCGAACTTGAAGGGATAGGGTTAATACCTTTGTTTGGGGCTGATTGTGATGATGAGGGTTGTGCCTTAGTGGCGTGAGGAGCCACATTCTTCTCGGCTTCTTTAGTGGCCAGATCTTCTTCTAAGTCTTCCTCTTCAAAAATGGTGTGAGGAGGTGCCGAGCTTGTCTTTGGTAAAGGAGATGCCAAAGTTCTTCCACTCCTCGTAATAATTGCACTCACATTCCGATTTGGTGGTTGTGGTTGAGGTGGAAGATGGCCGGAATCTCGAAATTGGCCCATAAAGTCCACGATTTGGCCCATTTGTTTCTTCATCTCTTGTATGTCTCGGCCATGGCCATCCAAGGTCTCCTTTTGCTTTGCTTGTCCCTCCAAGAGAACTTGTGTTGAAGCGGACAATTGTGAGAACATCTTGTCATAGTCCGGATTTGTAAATTGTTGGACCGGAGGAGCTTGGTGCGTTGGAGCTTGATGAAATGGCGGCCTAGGTTGAAATGGAGCACGTTGGTAGCCTTGATTAGGTGCCGGAGGGTTTAGACATCCCTCAGTGCTACTCCATTTGAAACCCGGATGATCTCGGTTGCCAAAATTGTTGTTGTTATAGTTGTTGTAACGTTGGCCACCTTGATATCCTCCAATTGCATTGACTTGCTCTGGATCTCCATTTTGTTCCACCACATTAGGGCATTGATCATTATAGTGCCCTTGCATTTGACATACTCCACACGTTGGTCCTTGAGCTGCTTTGGCTCTCTTTGTCTCTAGCTCGAGCACTTGTTCTAGCATAGATGCTAGTTTGTCAATTTTCTCGTCCTTCACTTGTGTTGAGCTAGCTTCATTCACTTGTTTCCGTGGAGCCATCCCATATTGAGCATCATTATTGGCTCGGTTTTCCAACAAAGTTCGAGCTTCCGTCTCATCTAAATCCATGAATGCTCCATTTGCAGCGGCATCGAGAAGCTCTCTATCCATCGGCTTTAAACCATCATAGAAGTAGTTCATGAGGTTTGTCTCGGAAAAACCATGGGAAGGGCAGGTGGCGCATAGAACTTTGAAACGGTCATAATACTGGCCAAAGGACTCATCCGATGCTTGTGTAATTCCCGTGATCTTCTTCCTCAAAACAGTGATCTTTGAGGCCGGAAAGTACTTAGCCAAGAACAGGTCCGCAAGTTGCTTCCAAGTCGTGATGTGGTTAGGCGGGAGTTCCAAAAGCCAAGATTGAGCTCTATCAATCAAAGTAAACGGGAATGCCTTAAGCTTGAAGAGTTCTTCATCGGCATCCGAAGGTTTCATACTCATGCAAATGAACTGAAATTGCTTGAGATGCATGTTTGGATCTTCGTTGGATAGCCCATGGAAGATTGGTAAACGGTGTAAGAAGCCACTCTTCAACTCAATATCCTTCTTGTCCTCTTGAGGATTTGGAAATCGAATGCACGAAGGACCGCTACTCCACTCGGTGGAGCAAGTACGTTGGCGAAGAGATCGCCTCTCGTTGTTGGGAGGATTCGGTGGGTTGTTGTGTGCCATGTCTTGCTCTTCTTCTTGTGAGTGCTCGGTGGAGTGATGGGATGAACGTGGAGAGTCAGAACCGTCCTCAATAGTAGGTTGGTCTAAAATGATCTCGGACGTTTGTGCAGAACGACGTGCTTGTAGTCGAGTGTTGTAATGTACGTTGAGATCGTTCATACGTTGAAGCTACACCACCACTAAAGAACAAGTGTTAGTATCAAAAGAATACACAATGAATGCATGATACTTCACCAAAACGTGGAAAACAAAAAAGAAAGGAAGAAAACACACAAAAACACACAAAATCATAAAACACATAGAAACAAAGTGCACATTATATAAATATAGGACATAGATTGTATGAAATGGATGTGATGCTTAGATATATAGATGCAATGTCTAGAATATACACGAAATGCATAGAATGAATTATAAACACATGTACACACGTTTTCTGCAAAGTTAGACATATATATACAATGCAACATTTATAAACAAGTTAGAACACACATATGCACACGAAATTTATGCAAGTATAACATTAATCACGATGGATGCACTTAGAAGGATTTTAAATGCACACATAAGGGATCCTACGTGAAAATGGTATGAATGCATAAGAGAAAACGTTAGAAACCTGCAGAAAACACACAAAGTTACGTGCTAAATACATGATGCAACGTGACCATACGTTTGGCCTCATGTCCCTAACTTCACTTAGGTTAGGGTACCCGGTGGTGAAATCCGAGCATCACAAAGCCGCCGGTAGGTTATGCAAGCTAATGCAATATGGTTAGTTCTTTACAAGTTTTAATGCACACGAAATTTTACAAGTAATATGCACAAGTATTTTTGTTCATTGATTTTCGCCTTCAATTTAAAGAGAATACGTTCGTTTAGCCTTTAGGTCTTTCATTGGACGTGCGACCCGCGCGATAAAATGTACATTCTCAATCAATCGGCCTTGGTTCAATCGAAAAACATGGCCAGTTGGGGATAGAGATAACGCGAGAGGCAGGACTAATTTCGACGATGCATCCCGAGGCTTACCGATCATGGAAAGTAGATTTAGTCCTTGTCTTCTTTGGGCAACTTTAATAAGCTTGGCCAGTTGGCAAGAGAGACCACGAGAGGCAGGACCGATTTGAGATCTCGGATCCAGAACCCGTCATAGAAACCGTCACCTTCTAGACACCAAGTTACCAAAGATTTCTTACTCAAAGACAAGTATTCATCCACTCACCGGATCATTGGTATATACTCCATTGATGCAAGTCTTTCTTAGATCCAGAACCTGTCACCAGTCATAACCCGTTTCTAGACACCATGTCCGACATTCAGCCAAAATCTCGAGAAAGACATTCCCTCAAGTTCTTGTAGACTCCGCCCTCAACCTCATGTCCATAACTTCACTTAGGTTATGGTGTGCGGTGATGAAATCCACACATCACGAGGGGTTAAGGAGATAAACAAGAAAAAGAGGCGCCATCTATTCCAATGAGTGAGACTTAATCAACCAAACTTGCGTACTCAATGCAAATCGAAGACTTCCTTTAATATGTACCTATTTACATGGCTGCAAAAACAAAAAGTTAGAATGGAACGTATTATGAACATGTATAAAAATTTTCGACACTTTACATATATATACCTATTTACACAATTTCACATATTTACAAGCATAAACACACAATTCTTTACAATCCCCGGCAACGGCGCCAAAATTGATACAACGTTTTTGCAACCATTAAATTAACACTTAACAATCAACAAAAACGCGTAAACAATTAAAACCCTTTTGTGTAGATGTAGCATTGGTAAATAGGGTATCGTTCTTAACCGGGGATTGAGGGTGCATGCATATTTACGCTAAGGTTTGAAAGGGGGGTTTGAAAGTTGGTTATTTATAATCTACGAAAATAAAGAAAGAAAATGGTTAGTAAACATATAGAGAAATCCTAGGTTCTATCATGCTTCACTCATAGACAAGTAGAAAACAAACAAGAACAAAGAACCCTAAACATGCTTACTAAACCGAAAATAAACACTAAACTATTATATACATGTGATCGACTCATTCTTTCATCCTTTGCCGTTTTATACCTAGACTCCCTAAGTGTCAACGAAATTCCTAACTCTAATCAAAACACACACACATGCTTATAATTGAACAAGACAGCAACCAAAGCGAGCTAACTCTCTAATCCAATTTTATCTTTGTTATTAGTTCATGAAACATGCTTAAAAGAGAACCAAAGCGAGTATCTACTTAAAAACAGTTTCAAGCATTAAGAACATATAAGCACACACATGTATTCGAATCAAAGTTAAAAACACATGGAAGAAACTTAGAAGAATTTAGAAATATAAAGCCTCTTATCAAAACTTGTTCTCAAAATACAAACAAAGGAAATCCAAACAAAAACCGAAACAAAATAAAAAGGGGTCATGTTACACTTTTAGACTCCGTGAAAGCGCACCGCAAATCTTCAAGTGTAGCTACTCCTTAGTTGATGACGAGCCCAAGAATTCCCAGCCAAAGCGAGCAAAGTCCTTCTTGAGGTGGAGGAGAGTGTTTACGGGATGAAGTTGGTGGTGTTTCGGGTTTTGAGGGGATGGCCGAGTGTTTGGAGGTTGAGGAGCTGATCTTTGGCAAGCTTAGAAGTCTAGAATGAGTGATGAGAATGAATGAGTCGAGCTCCCCTTTATATAGGAGAAGAGTAGGGCTTTTCCTACCAAAACAAGACTTTCCTTATGTACCCGGGCAAATCTGACAGTCTATCTTCAAACGCGTTTTCCCGGAGTTTCAGATCTTGGAAAATTCCGATTCTTGTTTCATTGGAAAGCTTATTCAAAGGGCTATAAAATCCATATAAGGAACGCCATATTTGGAATTGAATTGGATTTACTACGGATTTTAGAAGTTAAGTGACCTGGCTGCCCTGTTTTCTTCTTCTTCAAGGAAAAGGAAATCTTCATATCTTCAAATCTTGCATTCCTTATTCCCTAATAATTCTTGGCCGAATATACCATATTCTTGCACATATTTTGGCCCTCAAATCAGGTATTTATCTTCATGGAATATCCTCCAAAATTCGTCCATTATATGCTCCATATATTCCGCCATATTTGCTCTTTCCTGGGTCGCGCAGGAGAAATGTCTTCATCTTTTTGTCCACCATTTTGGTATCCATTTCTTTTGGCATTTGGTCTTCAATTCTTGACACCATATGGGAATGCATTTTAGTAACCATTTGAAGACCATTCCTCGGACCATTTCTTCTCCGGATTTGAGAACTTCCTCCTTAATACGCTTTTAGCTCCAAAACTCCTCCTTTATTATTTTCTCCTTTATTTCTACCTAAAAGCATAAAGTAAATTAGAAACATATTTATTAAGCATAAAACAAAGTTAAATGTAGAGAGAATTGCGTTAAGAATCAAGTATGAAATGCGTTGATCACAAGCCCGTGGGCTAAAAGCCCGGCCCGGCCCGGCCCGAAAAAAAGCCCGCAAAAGCCCGCCAAGGTGGTTGGTGGGCCGAACTTGGTTTAGAGATCTAAAGCCCGGCCCGTCAAGGCCTGTTAGGCCCAGCCCGTCAAAGCCCGCAATTTTTTATATATATAAGATAGTAGTACATATATCATTATACCTACACTTATATATATAATATAGTGACTAGTACTATGTATATATATTTTTTATATTTGTGTATGTCTATATTAATATATTACATATACATATATTGATCAAATATTGGAATTCCATATATAGTTATATTTGTGCATCTATTTTACTATTAAATCATTGTTTAGAGTTTAGGATAAGTTAGGGTTTATGTTTAAGGTAAGTTAGGGTTTAGGGGATTGAGATTTAGGGTAAGTTAAGGTTTAGGAATTTTGAGGTTTAGAGTAAGTTAGATTTTAGGTTTTAGGAATTTTGAGGTTTTGAGTAAGTTAGGTTTAGGGTTTAGGGTTTAGGTTTCATTGTAATTTTTTTTATCGATTTACCTTACACAGTAAAACAGTAAATATAATAGATGGTTCAGATTAGATCTTGTAATTTTTCAATGGTGAGAGTTTAATTGAGAGTGTGTGAAATGACATCAATACCCTTCTCTTATATATTGCTTATTTTTCCATGGAGAAACTAGATAAATCAAATTTTTATGTCAATTTTTTTGGCACTATGAGATAGATATGTAATTTACAAGAATGTGTGTTAAAATTTTGATCTTAAAAAATTCTTTTAGGGATGGGTAATTTACGTTTTAGTTGTAAGGGTACTACGGTCACATTTAGCGAAACCCATAGATGTAGGTCTAAATCAAGTCCAAAATTTATAAAATTTTAATGGCATGCTTAGAATATTATGAACAACCAATCTGACAGTCAGTTTTGTAAAATGATGATATATGATCGATTACGTTTCACAAAGGTCTTTCAACCCATATAACCAAGGAATAAATGTAAGAACATTAGTGTGCACATAGAGAATTCAAGCAATATAAGAATTAAAAATGTTTTAACAATAAAGAATGCCATATATAATAGTTCACCTTGTAATAAAAGACACCGTACGTAAAAATTAGCCTAATCGAAGTACGTTTGGATCCCGGTCAATACAGTTAAACAAAATTTGTGAAAACACTAAAATACACTCATCTTATTTTCCTTATTTTCCTATGGGGGGAGTATATAAATCAATTTTTTTATGTCAATTTTTTTGACACTATGAGATAGATATGTATTCCATAAGAATATGTGTCCAAAATTTGATGTTAAAAAATTATTTTCGGGAGGGGTAATTTCCGTTTTAGTTGTAAGAGTACTACGGTCACATTTGGCGAAATACATGGATCGATGTCTAAATCAAGTCCAAAATTTATAAAATTTTAAATGCATGGTTATAATATTCTAACCAATCAATCCAACGGTCAATTTTATAAAATAATTAAACATGTCCGATTAAGTTTCACAAAGGTATTTCATTCCATATAACAAAGGAACAAACGTAAGAACATTAATATACATATGGAGAATTCAAGCAATATGAGAATTAAATATGTTTTAATGATAAACGAGGACATGTAGAAAGGTCCATCTTATAGTGATAAACACCGTACGTAAAATTTAGACTCGTCGGAGTATGTTTAAACTCCGGTGCATGCATGAAGGTTACGTTTATTTTGAAATGTCTTAATGTTTTAATAATTAAAGCCCGATAGGCCCGGCCCGTAAAAGCCCGCTTGAATGGGCCGGGCCCGGATTCTTAAATAAAAAATAAAGTCCGGCCCGGCCCGGCCCGACCCGCAAATATTAAAATGTTGTTGAGGCCCGGCCCGTGCCGGCTATACATGGGCCGGGCCGAGCTTTTTGCCGACCCCTAGTTCAACCCACAACACTTCTTTAGGTTATGTCAATTGGAAGACCCTCATGCCTTCTCATATCGACGTTCGAGCACAAACACGCTGTAACAGATCTCACATCGATGCTCGAGGGCGAAGATGCCTTAATAGTCTCACATCTTCTCTTACAGATGAAGATGTCATCCCAGATTTGACATCGATGCCCATAGTCTCACATCCTCATCTTGAAGACGAAGTTGCGGTACCAGATCTACCATCGATGCTCCAGGACGACGAAGATGTCGTCAGTCTCACACAAGTTTTTAAATAGTGAATAGCATAATGCACACGTTTTTGCTCTGTCAGCCTGCCTTAGCGCTATAACGCGTACGCATTTTGTGCACTAGATGTAATATATAAGAAAAACACAATTCTCCATTTATAAAATAAAAATAAACATAGATTAACATCCAAAATTCATAAAATATGACATACTAGCACTCAAAAATGGTCAAATTGAGTTTAAACTCGAAATTACATAACAAACAAGTGAAACAACAAAAGAAAAATCTAATTCATCTCTTATACTCTTGTCACTGCCTTCCTCGTCGCTAAGATCACCCACATCAATATCACTATGAAATTCATTCCAAGTATCAAAGTGAGTCGGGTAATTTGCACTATCAGATTGCATAGGTTGATCTATGTCATGATGTTTGAACCTCATCATCATCCTCTGTTCAAGAAAAACCCCGGAAAGACACCAAAGGAATTCAAAAAAGGAAGGAAAGACGAGTGTGAGTGGTTGAAAGCACACTTTGAGTCCGATAAGTTTAAGGTTCGTAGTTCATATTCTTCCACATTCTTGAACGTCTTTTGTACCCAATATATGAGCAACTTGCAATTTCATCATTACACTCTATCTGGGATACACAAAAAAACTTTAAAAAATGATACTATCAAGTTTTATAAAAGAAGATCACTGAAAAATAACATATATAAACAGAGACTATTGAATAATGATTAACTGCATACTAATTTACATTGTTGTGAAACAGTTAAGATAAAAGAAGCACAAAGCTAATTATGACAAGACGCAGTTGCACCACGGATCAGACTACTGCAAGATGCTCCACCTGACATTGGAACACTTGGAAAATGGTTTGAAATACCTGTTGATATCAGGTGGCATTTTTGCTTACAATAGACCCAGGCAACACAAACATCTCGGGACTCAACACGCTGTAAGTAACAATTTTTTTCAAACTAATTGAATTTAATTTTACTATTGGTTATCCATAATTTGGATCATGATTAATTAAAAAATAAAATTTGGTTCAATTCTCTTGAAATTTAGTTTAGTTGGCTAATTAAAACATGATTATGAGTATAAGACTGTAGCTTTGTGTATTACAACAATGTTAAATGCTTTGTTATACTTAGTTATGTTAGTAATATGTGTATTCTAATATTATAACAAAGATATGAGTTTTTAGAAGTGTTTTAATCAAAATAGTTTAATTGACTAATAAGTTCTGAGGTTGTATAATCAAAGATGCTTCTTCACTTGTGCATAAAGAGTTAAACTTTCTAGGGGGGACATTTTGTGATTATATGCGTGAAACATAGATAAGTGAACTTGAGAAATGCGGATGAGATTCAGTTTTATGGTTATTCGAAGTGTTTTGATTTTCGTGCAGATTTTGGTTTCCTTCATTTTTAGGGGAAACTATGTCAATTTTTGTTTTTTGACATTCAAATATTGTTCATGTTAATTTCAGGAGAAGTTGAAACAAATGGCCTTCGAGAAACTAGCGAAGATGCAATCGCAGTTACCAAAGATGACGCTTGAAGAGATGCATTCTCTTTCACAGGAGACTCATATAGAAATTGCAAATGAAGTCTTCGGCCGTCGACTTGGGAAGGAGGTTCATGGTCTTGGATGGGGAGTCGAGCGAGATTTGAGCAAGTCATCAGGGAGTCGGCATTCGAATGTGGCAGATAACCAGGAGCAAATACAAGCGGCCCCAGAGGATGCTAGAGCGGCTCGGGAGGACGCTCGTAAGGCTCGGGAGGAGACTCAAGCAGCGACAATTCGGATGGATCAGATGGAACAATTAATCTGCTTCATGTCGGCTAAGGTAGGCATAGATCCCAATTCTATTTGTCAACTGTTTGGCACTCCTCGGGATCCTCCTGGACACGACGACGACGATGGTCCGAGAATGGGGGGAATCGGCGGGGTCCAAATTCCTTCTAGTGTCACGGGTTAGCCGGAGATTAGGTTTAGTATGTATATATTATGTAGTTTTATATTTCGATCAGATTAATCATGTACAAATTTAATATATGATATGTTTGATTATTATTAGTTAATTTTTTTTAAAATTATTTATTTAATATTTAATATTTAATTTATTAATTTCAGAAAGAAAAAAAATATAAAAACAGCATAAGACGACGAATTGTCGTTGTCTAGGTCGGCCTACTTAGACGACGAACGTTTCAAGTTCGTCGTCTAGGTTATCCCACTTAGACGACGAAAAATTTCATCGTCCCAAATTCCAACATAGACGACTGAATATTTCGTCGTCTAAGTGAATTAGACGACATAATGTTTTGTCGTCTATGTTAAATTAGACAACGAAATGTTTTGTTTTCTCGGCCTGTGATATTTCATCGTTTAAGACCTTAGGTGACGAAAAAGTTTTCGTCATCTTACTGCTCCTTAAACGACGAAATGTTTATATTTAGTCTTCTAAGTACTTAGGCTATGGTACTTAGACGACGAAAATTTCATCGTCTAGATATTTAGGCGACGAAACTGTTTCATCGTCTAACTGCATAGTGGCTTCACCTTCACAGTACCTTTCTTTTCCCCTGAATCCCGATTTCACTTCCCATGTCAACACACAGAGTATGATTGGTGTTTGATTCTAGGTTTCAAAGTTAGAATTCGACTTTGGATCGACCAATTGGGTTGGAGCTTCATGCACCTACCTTAACCTACTTCCATCCTAGAGCTCAAGAGAGTAACTTACCTTGTGTTGAATCAATCAATTGAAATTAAGGCAACTAGAGAATTCCTCGAAATGCAAGCATCTTTTGTCGAAGGTAAAAATAGCATCTCTCTACATATTGTTCTAATAGCTAGTTTTTCTTCAGGTTTATGGGTGTAGTATGAATTGATATATGGATACTAGTTATGTTATATAGGAAATGAAACAATTATATATATAAAAAAAAGATTAGGTGATATCAATCACGAGCAGATTCAGTATTATAAATTCAATGGGGCTAATTTATCTTCTTTTTTTCCCCTGATCTGGATTGAGAAGAAAATTATGTTCTATAGGAAATGAAACAACTTAAAAGAAAACAAGGATTATGTGATATCAACTAAGAGCAGATTCAGGATAATTATAAACTCAATGGGGCTAATTTACCTTACTGTTTTTTGTTCTCATTATAATGCTTCCATAATATAGACAAAAAAAATTGAAAGAGAAGAAAATGGAAAAGGACTGGAAACTAAAGAAAAAAGGATAAAGTAATTAAAGTTGAAGAATTTTTTGAAAGAGAAGAAAATGGAGGAGGATTTGAAAAAGATATAAAGGAAAACATTTTCCCCTTGAACCTTGGATCAATTACATATAAAGTTAGACCTTAGCCAACTGAACTAAAGCTACATCTTGTTTAGATCTACAACATATATTTAAGTATTATTTACATATTCAATAACTCATAAGGGCTTAAGCTATGGTAAGCCAATGTATAGGTCCGTGCCTAATATGAACTCCTTAGAGACAGATAATTTAGGAAACAAGTTCCATCCTCAAATCTAAAGGTGAATGACATGTCACACTCTGAACACCCACCGCTCGAAACAACATAAAATAATTGAAAATATCTCGATAAAAAATAATTAAAAATATCTCAATCAAAAATAAATGCAATGATGCGTTATATCATATCTTAACCATGAATTCCTGATCACTTTTACTAGGCGAACGTTAATTGATACATTTCGCACAAGTTTATTAGTCATAAACGAATAGTGAGATTTGAGTATAGATTCAGTACAGTAAATGTTGTATTGGGTGTTAAGAGATCGATCAAGTCATTAATTTTCCACTTATCCTTACTATATAAAGTGTGATGTGGTCATTTCGGTGATCGATGAAGTCGGCCTGTTAGGGTTACAATGACGTAGGTAGGCATACTTTCACTAAATGATCGAATATGATCATGATGTGCCAGGCCACTGGCAACCTCCTTTTTATTTCTAGTGTAATTAAGTTTATACTAGCTAGCTAGAAAGAAACTTCGCATTTGCAATCCATAGAAACAGAAACAAAAAATTTCCCACGTAACAGAAAAGGCAAAATCAGCAACATATATCTGCATGCCGTCTCTCAAATACTTACCACATAACCATTAATTGAGCATTGTTCTGTACGAAACAGAAGCCATAAGAGGCTAGGATTTCGAAGAACACAAGCTTTTGCAAGACAGGACTATACTATCCCAGTGCATGCACATGCTTTTACTTTGTTCATTTTGAACTGAAATTGACTTGCATGTTGCTAAGGAACGTCCATTTGTATCCAACCGGACCAACTTCCCCATAATTACATGCATGCAAAAACATAAATCATGATGAAGCAAGTACAGTAGTACTGAACTTTAGGACTCTCTCCATATATCGATCAGCAAACCTACCAGTTTCTGGAGGACCATGTTCAATTATACTGCACCCTCAATCATGCTTGCAACGAAACAACATGGTATGATGGCAACAGTTTCACGAGCCGCAAACAGCTTCAATTTAGGTACAAGAACAGCTTCAATTTAGGTACAAGACTCAGTTGCCACGTGAAGGGTGTTTCTTTGTTATTATGTGCAGTTTGCTAGGCCTCCTTGTGTTGTGATCGAATATATCCCATTAGCCACGTTCGGTGTTAGTATTGTTTCGAATTAAAGATCCGCCAGATCGAATATCAAGTAACAGTAAATTATTTAGGACGTCCATAAGAATGTCTCCATCCAGTTAGATACAACGTAAGAATTCATAATTTCTATCTTACAGATAATTTAAGAGTACGTACGTATATAATCATATCATGGATGACTCTAATCGTTCCGTATATATTCATATGCACTTACCAGTTACGTACTCGTCTATACATGAATCGAAGATCCAAAGTTTACTTTCATTACTAATAAGAAGAGCATGCAATTAAACTACTGTATATTGTTGATGCGATAGATCAATATCATGATCGTTTTCCCAATAAAAAACCAATGTCCAAACTACAAAGTACAAGTTGAAGTATGTCCTAGATTGACAACAAGTTCCGTCGCAAAGTTTGGCCCCTTCCAAACATGCATGCATGATCGAAATCTCCTTATTTGTTTGGTGGCACAAAATTGTGGGCAATGCATGTCTTCACTTAACATGGATAATATATGAAGATGCCAGGTGTTCTTGCACTAATCAGACACACACTAGAAGCAATTGTTCTAGTAATGAGTTAAGGACTTGATGTAGACCTAGACTGGTTTTCTTTAGGCCAAGAGAAGGAGTAGATAGATTTCCACATGATTCATGTGAGCTGTTCGTCATGCTTCTACCTACCTTCCACACTTCTAGGTCATCTAGGAGTTATTCCGTTGAGGTTGTTCTGGTCGTATATTCGTCTTAAAGCATCGTTCTACTAGTTCCGAGCATAGGCGGTGTCCGCGGTGGATGCCTCAATATACAGGCTTAACGTGTCAATTGATGGGTTTAATTAATCTATTCGCTTATGTTTGGCTCCATTTTTTCAACGATGTTGTAAATTACAAACTGTCTCTTTTGTTGCGTGTTTGGTGTGTCACTGTTAATGGAAAAATGTCAATGTGTGTTGTCTCATTGATCTTGCTTCTTCACAAGCGATTAAAGCGAGGAGAGCGCAAACCTCACTGTTTGAGTTCTTTTTGCTCAAGTGTTTTAGGACTTAGGTTTTTTGTCTCGCTGCAGAGCCACAAAAATTGATACTTTGTACACACTGTCTGGTACAAAACAGAGTAATCTTCTTGGCATGCGTTGAGAACACAGGATATGGCTCATTTGATCGTTGAAATCTTCATGCCTTGTCTGGTGAAACTTCCATTGGTCGCCGTTGTCTGACAATAGAGAATCTTCGAATCCATCACGCTTTGTCTGGTGATAATTCTGAATACGTCATCGCCAGTTTTCTCGCGAGGAAAGTTGTGTTTGTCGAGAAAAAATTGTATGTGAGAAGATGTGCTCTTAACATTGTTCTGAACACCTGTATTTATAGTTATCACCCCAAACGTGTTCCTTGTAAAGATTAAAAAATCTAAATCTAATCTTTAAACGATCTTGCTTTAATACTAGATTCACAAAATTATGTTTCCCTTGCTCAATAAAGATTGAAGTGAGACAATCTAATTTCTTTCCCAAGATTCACCAAGCGGCCGCATAATCGGCCTATCTTCTTTAGTCATAACGAAAATTTATTTAATGATCCAAACATCTTAATTTATTTCGAAATTTCTTTAAAGTGATCAGAAATATTTTTAATCAATATACATGTTTAATTGAGTATATATATACGTGTGTAGCGATAGTAGTCATGCATAGTACCATGCAACCCATCTATTTTGTATGAGGTGAATACGTTGCTCCCAAGCTAGGTTGTCCGACCTAGAGATTCATTAATTTGTCGGGTTTGATATCACACATATTAGCCATTCCTATGTTCACCTTTCAATTTGATGTCGTCCACGTTCAAATGCAGAACATGGAGGTTTCACTTAACGTAGTTACGAATCTATCTGGCTAATTAATATTTTATTTTAGCGCCCTAGTTTACTTTGGATCCATATATATGAGTCGTCCACTTTTTCATTTGTACTTGTTTCATAACTTAATATTGATGGTTTATCCATACTTGGAAATTTCTAATAAGTCAGAAACACATGCATTTTAGTTTAAATTTGTGCATGTGTAATGTGAAGCCAAGCGGATGCTTACAAGTGCACTCAAACTTTAAGAGACATGGGTAGACCTATATAAGGAAGGATATATTGGTTGAGATTTGAGAAAGTACATCGTACTCAACATTCAACAAGCTAGCTAGCTTGCTAGCATCGATCTCTTGTGTAATTAGACGTTCTATGTAAAAAGTTAGGAGGACGTACAATTTGGTGAATGATTGAAACCCTTTCGGTTACTTGTCTAATCTAAAAAGAATTCTAAAGCAAAGGAAATTTGAGAAGAGATGGAAGAGGGTTCGTCGAGACTCGTTTTGTTCTAGTTGCATTAATTGATTGAATTAATATCCCATAACAATACAAATGAAAAAACATAGAGAGGGTTGCCACAAAATTCTAATTGATCCACATGCAAATGAGGGTTTCTAATTTTCATATTAGGGACAAAGACTTGTAGACATCAGTACCACGCCAATCTTCTTATCCTCTCATCTACTCTTCGGCGTGTTCTCTCCTCTCCCTACTCCCCCCTTCTCCCACCCAAAATATATAAAGCTGTTGATAGTTCAATACCTCGATCACTCTCTCATGGTTTTGGTTCTATTTCCATAATCAAATTACTAAAACACCTTCACGGAAGAAGCAACATATATACATGATACTGATCGATCAAACTAAACCTAGCTCGCCTGGTTATTGCTGGTACTTTTTGCATGTTCACGTACATACACAATCGCATGGTCAAGTCCGATTAATATTGTGCATGTTGAGAGAAAATATCTCAAGTGGTCATAGCTTAGAGCATCTGCAGCGCTTCGAGGAATTCAGGGGAATTCCTCGATTCCTTGGTGGGCTCCATGGCTGGGAGAGGAATTCTGGAGGAAGAGCTTGTGCAGCGGGGGAGAGGAGGGAGGAAGACCGGACGGCGACCGAGAGGAATTCCTCTCGGAATTCCGATTTCAGGAACCCAGAGAGGATTTCCTATCTGACGTCACCACTCACGTGGCTGACGTCAGGCGAGAAATCTTTTTTTTTTTTAAATCCGGCGCGTGTAGTACACGCGCCCGGTAAAAAAAATAATAACTGATTTACTCAGCCAATGACAGCCCGCCACGTGGCAAGCTGTCTGCTGGCTTAATCCATCAACGGTAGGCTTGATCTGGACGGCCCAAATTCAAACCAAAGTTGATCGGACGGCTCCAATTCAATCGCAACTGCTACTGATTTTTCTGAAAATTTCAGAACGGAAACTACCCAAAAAAATTCCTAAAAAATCCTAAAAAATCCCAAATAATTTCTTAAAACTCCTTACTATTTTTCTATAAATATTACAGATTTTTTCTAAACACTTCACACAACAAATTATCCTCCTCCTCCCTCTCTTCCCTCTCTCTCTCTCTCTCACAATATCTTTGATTTTTTGCAAAGAGATGTCCACAAATTGGCTCATTTTCGAAGATGTACAATTGTGCATATCATATTGTCGCTATAGTGTGTGCCCTATTTCCGGCAACAAGCAAAAAATCGATAAATTGTGGGAAAAAATCTATGCCGATTACCAACAAAATTGGGTGATGGGTCAAGGTGAAGTGAGGGCGGAACCGAGGACCCAAAAGGCACTTACCTCTCGTTTTGCTAAGTTGAAGCCAAACTTGTCACAATGGAAAGTGGCGCTTGCATACGCAAGAAGGAATCCGGAATCCGGCGGAAATTTGTATGATGAGGTAAGGATTTATTTATGTTGCTCCTCTTAATTTGAATTAATTTAGTGAAATAAAAAATGTGACCTATATTTTCGTAGTGAAATAAAAAATGTGACATATATTAATTTTTATTTTTGTAGTTAAGGAAAGCTCAAACGTGGTATGTGGGGAAACAAAAAAAAGAGTTTACGCACTTTGTGTGTTGGGAAATGGTGAAGGATCATCCTACTTTTAGAGTCGTTGAAACTAGCACTCCACCTTCTTACAATTCCTATGTCGAAGTTACGCCTACCTCAAATGTAGTGTCTCTTATGGTCAACTTGGATGAAGATGAAGTGATGCCAACATCACAAAGCAACGTTGGAGGTACCTCGAGTCCGCCTAGACCTCAAGGAGTGAATGCGGCGAAGTAGGCAAAAAGAAAGGGAAAGAAGGCCATGACACCTACGAATGAGCTTCGAGATGAGACTTTGAAGAACATCGCGGCTAATCAAAAGATGTTTGCCGAATGGCAAAAGGCAACCGAAGAATCTCAGAGAATGCTTGATGAGAAAAACTACAAATTGAGGGAACGAGAAGAAGAAACAAGGATCATGACAATGAATTTCGAGGCTATGACCCCAAATTCAAAGAAGTACTTCATGAAGCGGAAATCAGAGATCCTTCAGCAAGTAGATGACGATGAAGGAGAAGTCGGCGATGCTAACTTTACCGGTTGTTATCGTCCCCGCAACCTTGATTTTAGTGATTAGTTTAGTAATTTCAATTCATGTAATTTCAATTCATGTAATTTCAATTTCAAGAAATAAAAACGCACTTTATTTATTTAGATCAAGCTTCAAATTTAAATTCATTGATTATTAAGGGAAACACACATACAAAAGGGTAACACACAAATTGCAAACACACATATCTCGCGCACATCATTTAGAGATGTTCACCGGTTTCAAGAAACCAGTTGTGCTTCACTAAGTCCTTTTGAAGTTCACCATGGAGATAAACTGATTGTAAATCGATGAGTCGGTCGCTAAACCGTTGATGATGCTGATCTCTTCCCACTGGCTCAAATGGAATTCGGTGACCATTTTCATCCACCGGCCCATCATATAGTGTAGAAGCAGTCACTGGGTTTTGTAAATCTTCTTCCTCATTCTCCTCAAAATCGTCTTCCACAAATTCTTCCTCGACAATCATGTTATGCATTATGATGCAAGCCAACATGATCATTTTTAATGTCGATTTGTGATGACACATGGCTGAGTGACGAATGATAGCCCAACGAGATTGTAAGATGCCAAAGCACATCTCCACATCTTTACGATATGCCTCTTGTTTCCTTGCGAACAACTTCTGTGGTTGACCTTGCGGATTGGATAATGTCTTGACGAACGAGGAATACCTGGGATATATTCCATCAGCTATATAATAAGTATGGTGGTAAGTCATACCATGGACTTTATACGTCGATGGCGGGCTTCTTCCGGCCAGGAGTTCATCGAAGACATCAGAGGTGTTGAGCACATTAATATCATTTTGTGCTCCAGGCGTCCCAAAGAAGCTGTGCCATATCCACGTGTCATATGAGGCCACCGCCTCTAAGATTATTGTCGGACGAGCCTTCCGCCCCGAGTATGGCCCTTGCCAAGCTGTTGGGCAATTCTTCCATTTCCAGTGCATGCAGTCGATGCTTCCGATCATACCAGGAAATCCCCGTTGCCTCGCCCTTTTTAGAAGTCGAGTTATGTCAGCCGCATTCGGAGCGCGGAGGTAACGGTCTTGGTAAAGCAAGACCACCTGTGTGCACCACTTCTTCATGCATTCGAGTATTTTTGACTCCCCCATCCTTGTGTATTCAGTACAATGATCTGCGGCTGCGCCGTACGCCAACATTCGTAGAGCACCTGTCATCTTTTGCTCCGGGAGGAGTCCTTGCAATCCAATGGCATCTTCTCTTTGATGCCAAAACGGGTCGTGGTTACAGAGATCTGTCTTGAGCCGGTTGAACAAGTGCGTGCTCATTCGAAACCTCCGGCGAAAATCTTGCTCGTGGAAAACAGGGCGTTCCACGAAGTAATCATCTAGCAGATTCTGACCCCTTGGTTCCCTTTGCCTTTATACGTTTGGACGGCGGCGGCGAGGTGGCTCATCATCAAACGAGGCAACTACCATGGCAGCATCAACGACGAAGGAATTCATCATTGCGGTAGCTTGCCGACGTTGTTGACGCATCCTCCTCCTTGACTCCTCGTAATCGTTAGGATCCATCTTCTGTATGAGAGAAAGTGAAGAAGTGTGTTTACGGGTGTTGTGAGGTTTCAAGGCAAGGAGGCATGGTTACAGATTTTATAGCAAAATTGGCTAATCTGATGTTGAAAGACGGGTACACGTGTCACATCCTCAGTGGTCACAAATCTTACCAGAAATCTTCAATGGATAACTTAACCGATAACGACACGTGGATGTGACACGTGGCGCATTATCACTGATTTGAAATCTTACCGGAAATCTTCTTCAATAATTGAACCGACAATGACACCTGGACGTGACACGTGTCACATTATGAGTCGTCAAAAATCTTATCGAAAATTTGGTTCGATAATGTACACGATAATGACACGTGTCGGGTAGTCATTTGATAAACATATTGCTAATAATGAAATAAAGTCAATTTTTATATTTTATGAATAGTAATAGGAATTCCTATTTGTTGCACTACTGCGCAAAAAAGCTGAATAGGAAATACTATTTGCTGAATAGTAACAGGAATTTCTGAAATAGGAATTTCTCACCCTGAAATAGGAATTTATGGGTGCGGATGCTCTTAGTTTGCTGGTCACTTTTGACAAATGCAAGTGATCGCTGTCAACGATTCTCTCATTTCTCTGTAGCAATCCATTACAGTCGGTATACATAACTTTGGAATGAATGCCCCTCGATCTTATCGGGTGCTGTTGTTATTTTTGTTGTTTATTTGATCAACCGTACTTTTTTCTGTATTATTGACTTCTAAAGTCCGCTTCAGAAGTTGCACGAATTGTTTAATGTTCCTTCCCTTCTTAATCTTGAGCCTCGGATGTTTTGTTACACGGTTTATGTCCATATTAACAAGCAGTTGCGTGGCAAACTTGATCCATATGCTTTGAAATGCATCTTCATTGGCTATGCTAACTTTCAGAAAGGTTACCGGTGTTATGATCCTCTCACCAAGAAGACTCATATGTCCTTGATGTCTCTTTTTTGTGAGTCCGAACCTTATTACTCAGGGGGGGGAAGGCAGTTTAGAGTCTTCCTTTCAAAAGGAAAGAGGCTGTGAAGATAATACTCTTACTTTACTGGAATTTGATAAACCAGAGCAGTTGGAGGCTGTGAAGCCAGCATAATCACTGATCAAGAAATTCAAACCACGAGTAGAAAATGCTCCAATCCTTCTCTACCGTAAACAATTGTTCATCGATTAAAGCCAAATATGAGAGAGCAGGTCTTTCAAACATAGATGCTTCTTGATTTGATTGCTCTTGATCCATAATTGTCGAGTGTTTGTACGTATATGTATATACACAATGTTATAAACCAGCTTATGAGCAGTGTAGTCCTGCTATATTTCTTCCATCAAAAGAAATGGCAGAGCATCAAAATTGTCTTTTTGTCACCCTCATCTTCTACATCTTTTTCATCTCTACTGTCAAAACACTGCAAACACTTCATGAAGCAAAGTCGATCAGGACTCACTCTAGTCATCTTTTAACAAAGCCTTTCTCTCTTTAAACTGGTCTTCAAACGATTGTTGCAACTGGGAGGGTATCACTTGTGATGGGACTGGTCGAGTCACTCAGTTGTTTTTACCCTTCAAAGGGATCCAAGGAGGCATTAAACACTCTCTTGGAGGCCTCACTAAACTCTTCCACCTCAATTGTTATAGCGGAAGCAATTGATTGTAAGAACAAACACAGATTTACGTGGTTCACTAACGTGAGTTAGATACGTCCACGGCAGAAGGAGAACATATTTATTATCTTGAGGATACCAGAGTACAGAGTATCACACTACGTTAACCAACCTAGGATTACAGAATACAGAATATCTGCCACACTAGGTTAAGCCTAACACTACCAGCGTAATCACTATAGCCGACGAATTTTTAAAAACTATAGCTGACGAGTTTTTTTTTTCGTCAGCTATAGTACTATAGCCGACGAAAAAGATTTTTTTTTTGCCGAAATAAAAAAGTCGTTTGCTATAGTACTATAGCCGACGAAAACGAATAAAAAACTCGTCGGCTATACTATTACTGATGGGTTTTAGCCGACGGACTATAGCCGACGACTTACTAAATATTGTCGGCTATAGTCCGTTGGCTAAAACCCATCGGTAATAGTATAGCCGATGAGTTTTTTATTCGTTTTCGTCGGCTATAGTACTATAGCCGACGACTTTTTTATTTCGGCAAAAAAAAAAATCGTTTTCGTCGGCTATAGTTTTTAAAAATTCGTCGGCTATAGTAATTACGCTGGTAGTGTAACCTATAGGATAGAACCGGATTTCATTCACACCTCTCTTAGCTAATAACCTTGTATATATATAGCCTAACAGAGTCCTGAATACCAGAGGAATCCTAAACCAAAACGTCTGAGGACACCTAAACCGGAATGACTGAGGAATCCCTATTCCTTATGGATTCCTGAGTAGTAGTCCTGCTCGCCAGTGACTCTAACTCTCCTCACCAAAGACTGCTCACCAAAGACTCTCTCGCCAAAAACGTCTGTCTTAGCAAGACCTGCGTACGCCGACGCCATACTTGATTCAAGGCATATTTTAACAAATCTCCACCTTGACTTAAATCCTCTCCCAGATAACCAGATGTACCTGAAGTACCAGACTCTCCTCTGCCCCAGATGTCGTTCCTCCAAAGACGAACCCAGATGTTGCCTTCTCCCAGAGAAGGACCCAGATGTTGTTCCTTCCAAAGAAGGACCCAGATGTTTCCCCCAACGGGCAACTAACAGCTTCTAACATTCAGCAAGTCCAAATAATGTTGGAACTTGCTATGTTGAACCGGCTTGGTGAACATGTCTGCTGGATTATCAGCAGTACCCACCTTATTCACATTAATCCTCTTCTCACTTCTTATAAAATGATACCTGACATCGATGTGCTTAGTCCTCTCATGATGAACTTGATCCTTGGCTAAACAGATTGCACTCCGACTATCACAATTGACTATCACAATACACTATAGCCTGATCGTGATGTAGACCCAAGTCACTAACCAGTTCTTTCAACCAGATTCCCTCCTTGGCTGCCTCTGTCAATGCCATGTACTCTGCTTCAGTTGTAGAGAAAGTCACTGAAGGCTGCAGAGTAGCTTTCCAACTAACAACAGACTCACCAAGAGTGAAAACATAACCAGTCATAAATCTTCTAGTGTCAACATCTCTAGCATAATCTGAATCTGAATAACTAGTTACTAAACACCCTGTATCACCTCCATAAATGAGACCAACATCAGACGTACCTCTAAGGTAACGAAAGATCCTCTTCACAGCTTGCCAATGCTCCTTCCCAGGCTCACCCATAAACCTACTGACAACACTGACAGCATGTGCAAGATTCGGTCTAGTGCAGACCATAGCATACATCAAGCTTCCTACTGCACTACCATAGGGAATTCGAGACATGTACTCCTTCTCCTGAGCAGGTTTAGGTGCAAACGCAGTAGACAAATGAATGTTTGCTGCACTTGGAGTATCTAAGGATTTTGCTGTAGACATGCCAAACCTTGACAATATCTTCTGAATATAATCATTCTGTGATAAGAACAACCTCTTATGACTCCTATTCCTGTAGATCTCCATTTTCAGAATTTTCCTAACTGCACCTAAATCCTTCATCTCAAATTCAGCACTGAGAAGATCCTTCAACTTCTGAATCTTTGACTTGTCCTTTGCAGCTATCAACATATCGTTTACATACAGGACCAGATAAATGAGAGACTAATTTGAAACCTTGTTGTAGTATGCACAACAATCATACGGATTCCTGGTGTAGCCAATCTTCACCATATAGCTGTCAAACCTTTTGTACCACTGCCTCGGTGACTGTTTTAGTCCATATAGAGATTTTTTCAACTTGCAAACATAATCTTCCTTACTAGGAACTTGGAAACCCTCTGGCTGAGTCATGTATATCTCTTCCTCCAACTCTCAATGCAGAAAAGCTGTCTTCACATCTTGTCGCTCAAGTTCCAGATCCTGATGTGCGACTATGGCTAGTAGCACCCTAATAGATGTATGTCTGACCACAGGCGAGAAAATCTCATTGTAGTCTACACCTTCTTTCTGATGAAACCCTCTTGCAACTACCTGATCTTTATACTTGAAACCCTCAGTAGGTGACATCCCTTCATTCTTCTTGAAAATCCATTTGCAAGTAATAACCTTTCTCTCTCTCGAGGTTGCTTGGCCAATTCCCAAGTCTGATTCTTGTGAAGTGATTCCATTTCATCTCCCATTGCAGCAAGCCATTGGGCAGACTCAGTACATGTAACTGCTTCCTTGTAGGTGGATGGCTCGCGAGGATCCACCTCTTCAGCAACCTGAAATGCATAAGCCACCATGTCCTCAAAGCTATACCTTGTAGGAGGCTTCCCAAAATTTGCTCTCTTCGACCGATTAAGAGACAAACTATGTTGGTTAACTACTAGTGGCTCTGATTCTGAATGTGAGTGTTGATCTCCTTGTTGTGGTTCACTCTCATCTTGAGTGACTTGCTGCTCCACCTGTTTCTCAACACTACCATTCTCTGATACAACTATGGACTTCACAGTAGGGTTAAACATAGAATTTTCATCAAAAACTACGTCTCTACTGAGTGTAACCCTCCTTTCAGATGGAGACCAGATCCTACACCTTTTAACTCCATCCCCATAACCTACAAAAACTTCCCTTCTAGCTCTTGGTTCAAGTTTACCCTCACTTACATGATAATAAACAGTGCAGCCAAAAGCTCTCACATTTGAGTAATCAGCAGGCTTTCTAGACCACATCTTAAGAGGGGTCTTGAGATGTATACCAGTGTGAGGTCTACGATTTATCAGATAACAAGCTATACTCACAGCTTCTGCCTAGAACCTCTTCTCTAGTCCAACATTAGAGAGCATACACCTAGTCCTTTCCAGAAGTGTCTGATTCATCCGTTCTGCTACACTATTCTGCTGCTGTGTGTCCCTGACTGTATGATGCCTAGCAATCCCTACATTCATGTAGAACTCATTAAAATTAGAACAACAGAATTCTAGACCATTATCAGTTCGCAGCCTTTTGATCTTCTTCCATGTTTGATTTTCAACCAACGCCTTCCACTGCTTGAAGTTCTTAAAAGCGTCACTTTTATGCTTCATCATAAACACCCAAGTCATTCTTGAGAAATCATCAATCATAGACACAAAATATTTGTGACCTCCTAAAGACTCAACGCGAGATAGACCCCAACAATCTGAATGAATGTAATCAAGTGTGCCTTTTGTCTTGTGAATTACTTTGGGAAACTTGCTGCGATGTAATTTCCCGAACACACAATGTTCACAAAATCCAAGGTCCTTTACCTTGTGGCCACCAAGAAGATCTTCTTTAGCCAGAACTTGCATCCCTCGTTCACTCATATGGCCGAGTCTCATGTGCCATAGCTTAGTCATATCCTTCTTGTGAACTTCCGAAGATGCAACAGCAGCAGAACCCGACAGCGTAGAACCTTGAAGAATATACAAAGTACCCCGCTTGACACCTTTCAGAATCACATTAGAACCCTTGCAGACACGTAAAATTCCGCATTCTCCTTTGAAACTGAATCCCTTGTTATCCAAATAACCCAGAGATATCAAATTCTTAGTCATGCATGGAACATGCCTAACTTCGTTCAATATACAAAATTTACCATCATGTGTCCATAATTTAATTGAGCTCATTCCAACCACCTTGCAGGCAACACTGTTGGCCATAAAGACATCTTCTCCATTTACCTGCTCATAGGTTGAGAACCACTCCCTGTGCGGACATATATGATAAGACGCCCCGGAATCTAGAACCCACACATCATTGTGGTGTGCATGTTCATAAGCAACTAGGGCAGTATCCTCTTCTGAATTGGTGTCATCTTCTGCTACAACAGTAGTACCTGATAGTTTCTCCTGCTGCTTCCTGTTTGGACATTCCCTTTTCCAATGCCTCATTTCTTTACAGTAGTTACAAAAATCGTTGGATTTAGGACCCTTGAAACTTGGCTTCTTGAATTTCTTCTTATCCGAGTTTCCATGTCCTCTACTTCCACTGACTACTAACCCAGCAGCCTGATTATCTGAACCTGTACCAGTCGCCTTATGGGGTAGTTCTCTGGTATGAAGAGACGATCTAACCTCCTCAAGAGTCATTGTATCTCTCCCAACAATAAATGATTACACAAAATTCTCATATGATAACGGTAAAGATACCAACAGAATTAAGGCAGCATCATCATCATCGATTTTAACATCGATATTACGCAACTCTAACAAAATTGTGTTCAACTTATCCAAGTGATCTCTTAGAGGTGCATCTTTTTGCATACGCAGACCAAACAGACGTTGCTTCAGAAGCAACTTGTTGGTTAAAGACTTCGTCATGTATAGACTCTCAAGCTTCAACCATAGACCAGATGCAGATTCTTCTTCTGCGATTTCGGTGATGATATTATCTGCAAGACACAGCATGATTGTCGAGTGTGCCTTCTCCTCCAGACTGACAATCTCATCGGATTTGGGACCCACTGTCTTCTTCATCAACGACGCCCACAACCCTTGTTGTTTTAACAAGGCACGTATCTTGCTCTGCCACAAACTGAAACTGTTCCTCCCCGTGAATTTTTCAACCTTCACATTCACCCCAGACATCTTGAACCGAAGCTCTGATACCAGTTTGTTATAGCGGAAGCAATTGAATGTAAGAACAAACACAGATTTACGTGGTTCACTAACGCGAGTTAGCTACGTCCACAGCAGAAGGAGAACAGATTTATTATCTTGAGGATACCAGATTACAGAGTATCACACTAGGTTAACCAACCTAGAATTATAGAATACAGAATATCTACCATACTAGGTTAGGGACCTATAGAATAGAACCAGATTTCATTCACACCTCTCTTAGCTAATAACCTTGTATATATATAGCTTAACAGAGTCTTGAATACCAGAGGAATTCTAAACCAAAACATATGAAGAAACCTAAATCGGAATGACTGAGGAATCCTTATTCCTTACAGGATCCTGAGTAGTAGTCCTGCTCGTCAGTGACTCTAACTCTTCTCGCCAAAGACTCTCTCGCCAAAAACGTTTGTCTTAGCGAGACATGTGTACGCTGACGCCATACCTGATTCAAGGCATATTCTAACATCAATCTCCCCCACAATTCACTTTCTGGTTCACTTGAAGCTGAGTTGTTCTTGTCCTTGAATCGACTTGAAATTCTCGATTTGAGTTACAACCTTCTCTCGGGTGAGCTACCATTTTCTCTACCATTTAGTTCTATCCGAGTAGTGGACTTGTCCAATGACCGCTTCAAAGGCACAGTTTCATCTTCGAATTCAGTCCTCCAGCATGCATGGAATTTGAGCAGCTTAAATGTCAGCCACAATCACTTAACAGGCCAAATCCCATCCTCTATTTGTCTTCATTCGCCCTCGGATACACTTTTGGATTTTTCTTTCAATGAATTCAATGGTACAATTCCTTCTGGACTACAGAACTGCTCCAAGCTTGAGGTCCTTCGTGCGGGCTTCAATAATTTTTCAGGGCTCCTTCCTAGTGACATTTACAACATTCCGACACTTGAAGAAAATTTCAATGCCTTCCAACAAGCTTTCCGGGTCCATTAGTGACAGAATCAGTAACCTTATCAATCTCACAATCGTAGAGCTCTACTTTAATGAGCTAACAGGAATGCTTCCTATGCTTCCCAAGTTGAAGCTCATTGTTCTTCATTTCAATAATATAGAAGGTTCTCTCCCACCATCTTTGATGAATTGCACAAACCTTAACGAGCTCAATCTGGGAAATAACCAACTGGGAGGAGATATATCCGAGCTTAATTTTTCCAAACTTACTCAACTGAGTAAACTTGACCTTATCCAAAATCACTTCACTGCTACCTTTCCAAGAAGTCTTTACTCCTGCAAATCCCTGAAAGCACTCCGACTGAGCGCGAATAATCTTGAAGGGAAAGTACAACCACAGATTCAATCACTCAAATTCCTGTCCTTCCTATCTCTTTCAGGGAACAGACTGACCAATGCCACAGGCACATTGTAGATATTAATGGGCAGTAAAAGTCTCAAGGTACTCATTTTGTCAGAAAGTTTTCTAGGCGAAGAAATGTCGGATGGTCATGGAATGATTGATTCTGCATTCCAAAATCTTCGAATTCTCGGTTTAGCAATGTGCTAGTTTTCAGGTCCAATACCTCTATGGCTGTCGAAGCTCAAGAAACTTGAAGTCCTGGATCTGTCTGATAATAATTTCACAGGCTAGATTCCTGGTTGGTTGGGGGCTCTTCCAAATCTGTTTTTTATAGGCTTGAATAATAACTCACTTTCAGGTAAATTTCCAAAGGAGATTTTCAGATTAAAAGCATTGGTATCACCACAAAAGGCTGCAAGTCAAATAGGTCATGGTTACTCTGAACTGCCAATATACGTTCAGAGTACTAATGCATCTGCTACATATAACTTGCAGTTCAAGTATATTTCCAATTTGCCAGGAGCAATTTATATCGGGAACAACAACTTAACTGGAAATATACCCAATGAGATTGGTCAGTTACAACTTCTTCAGGAGCTGGATTTCAGCCTCAACAACTTTTCCGGCAGCATTCCAAATCAATTCTCTAACCTTGCAAACTTGGAGACATTAGACCTCTCAAGAAACTAACTGTCAGGCGAAATCCCAAGAAACCAACTGTCAGGCGAAATCCCAGCTTCACTATCAAATCTTCATTTCTTGTCATTATTAAATGTATCATACAACAACCTCCATGGACAAATACCATCAAGCACACAGCTCCAGAGCTTCAGCGCCACTGCCTTTGAAGGGAACCTGGGACTTTGTGGCTCCCCACTTCCAAATGAGTGCCAACAGACAAATACAATTGATAATAACAATGAAATTGAAGATGAACAAGATGGCGTTGAAATTCCATGGTTGCATATATCTGTAGCTCTTGGTTTCATCACAGGATTTTGGGGAGTTTGTGGACCTCTAGTGCTGAGCAGATCATGGCGATATGCATATTTCCTATATCTATACAAGATAAACGATAAGCTCCAACAATTTACTTACAAGTCCTTCCATGAAGAAGATGAACAGTAGACAGACACCAGCCAGAAGGAGTGGAAGAGTTTTTCAACAACTTTGGAGAATGTAAAGAACATCTGTATCATATATTATTTTCCATTAGCTTGTGCAAATAAGACCATAAGTTATCTATATGTACATAATATTTCTCTCTATGCTTCTTTCTTTAAATCATCCTATCAAAACTGGTCTTCTTTTCAAATACTAGAACTAAACCCTTTAACCAAAACTCCAAATTAAACACTTGGTTTCTAAAGCCAACATCAGTTTAGGCTCAAAGTTATTCTTGCAGTCTTTCCTGCTTAGTTTACAAATGATAAGCGTTTCGATAATCAAAAACTAACAGAACTACTATGTTATCTAATAATACAGATAAAAATCAATACAATTCAAGTACGCTAAAACTTGAGCCAGAAATAGAAGTGATAGAGACACTGACATTATGGGTGAAGCGGTAGAGCCAATTAGCTAGCCAAATAGCCCAGGAAGAAGTTCATAGGACTAAAACTCAGCTGCGTAGAAGTGAAAACGAAGACAGGAGACTGGGCCTGCTCAAGAGAATTTGTGGGTAGCTGGGCCTGCCCAAAATGCCCAAACTAATATTGGGTATGTGTACGACAAATAAAATTTTGACATTGGAAGGCGACGTTGTACTTGTCAGTATGCAGTGGAGAATATGTGGACTCTGTTAGAAAGTTGATAGCTGGGATTGGTTAATTCTAATGATGCAGAGGAGGAAGATGTTTCTTCTTCAGTAAGGCAGTTATAAAGGATATCAAGGGTAATTACTACACAATTTCAGAGGTTTTCTTGACTTTGTCCGTGTCAACAAACAAAACAATTCGAAATGCCTCGATTTTTTTAGAACAGATTCGAGTCAAATAGCAATGATTCGAAGTACTTCTTTATTACAATTACACTATTTCGGAAACCCAAGGACTCAATCGTATGGATATGTAAAATACATGATTTCCAATCTTAGCAGGAAAAGGAGGGAAACGGATACTCAATTTAAAGTGAGTAAACAGAATTCCATACTCGATCTCATAGATACATATAGAATTCTGTGGAAAGCCGTATTCGATGAAAGTCGTATGTACGGCTTGGAGGGAGATCTTTCCTATCTTTCGAGATCCACCCTACAATATGGGGTCAAAAAGTCAAAATAAATTATTTTAGCCCTTATAAAAAGAAAACGGATTCTTGAACCCTTTCACGCTCATGTCACGTCGATGTACTGCAGAAGAAAAAACTGCAAAATAGTTGTTTTTGGTTTAATATGGTATCGATAACAATAGGTGTTTTTCCAGTTTGTCAGCCCAGCCCAAACCCGGACAGGCTGGGCGACTGTTCAGGACCCAATTTTAGAGGGGACTGAAAAAAATATAAAATTTCTTTCGCATTCCAACAACCAAGATCGTCCGTTCTTTTCTCTTCCCTCCCTTGACAATCTAGTAGTCTATGCAACTTTCTCTTGGCACTTTGCAAAGAAAAAAAGAGAGTGAAAGATGAAATTGAGATGGTCTTTTATGTGATCAGTGTGATGTATATTCCAATATCTTAATTACTTATTAAATCACTTCAGTGTGCAGAACATAAGGCTCACAATGCCAATGTAGTTTTCAGTCGCCCTTTTTTTTCTTCATATTAACTTGTTATTCTGTATGCCTATTTGCTGTCCATGCCAGTTCATTAAGGAAGGCTAGGAAGCTGATAGGGAGGCTAGGTTTTCCGTTTCCAAAGTAGATATAATTAAGATATCTCATATCCATGCTCAATTGTTCTAATTTTGTTTTTGTTCTTTTTTTTAGGTGAAACGATAGAATTATGAATGTGGTAAGTTACAAAGAGAGACACTGGTGTCTGGTACGATAGAAAGACCCTTCCAAAAGCTATATACACTATTACAGTTCAATATGATACCCAACAATCATAGCTAAACGTAATTAGGTGTAGAACAAGTAGCTAAAAACTAAAAGCTATGCATAGAAGTAAATGGCCCCACCCTATCTAGCTATGCCCTCGAAACTACATTAATAACATCCGGTGCTCCTTTGTTTGTATCTTAGTGAGTACCACCGGATCCATTGCCACATTCTTCGGTGGGGACTCCTCCCCCCGAGGAATAGCCCAAATAACCTTTAGGGAGAGAATAGTCCAAGTACAATTTAGTAGGGGCGGGCACTTGGTCCCGAAAATTCTGATCCAATCCGGTTCCGAACCGTCCCGCATAAGGAAGGTACGGGTTTAGATTTTTGAAATGAAAAGTTCGTCCTATCCCGACCTATTTGGATAAAAATGGGATGAGATCTAGGTTTAATTTTTAGTGTAAGTGGGATCCCCGCCCGCCCCGATTATTACACCCAACACAATAAACTCTATCAACTATATATTACAGTATTTACTTTTAGTCTTTTATCGATCTCAAGTCATCTCACTTTCTTCCCTGCGGCGTTTCTCACCCTCTTCCACGATTTCATGTACGACATCAACTCAACTTCTTAGATATTTAGGCCAATAATTCTTTTAACTAAATTCTTTATTGTTCTTATTGCATTGACTATTGTTCGATCAGCGATGTGATGAACAACATAAACTTATGAAAATGCATCTTTTGGGGACTTTTAGATATACTTTTGTATTATGTTTGTTATTGAAAAAAATTCATACGGATCCCTAAGTGAACCCGTACCGAACCAATTTCATTTGGGTTAGGCCTGGGAACGGTTCGGTTCCGACCATAATTTTCAGGAACTAAAACCGAACCGTTCAATTTATATATGATTTGGTTCCTTATATTTGAAAGGAAAAACCATTTGAAATTGAACCAGTTCAGGAACCAATTCGGTTTCACAGTTCCTCATTTTGGAACCAAATTAAAATTTGTGATTATTGTTTTCACTTTATATAAGTATATACTCATCAAATTATATTTACTGATTAACATTAACAAACAAATATTTTTCGTAGTTCTAGTGTTAAGTGACATAAATAAATATAAATATTATAAAATTTAATAAAAGATGGTTGACCCATGATATGATGATCATCAAATAAGTCATGTGAGTGACATAAACATAATAACAAATGACATACCCAATATATGACTCATAATTATCAACTTAGTGATTTGAGTGACAAACAAAATAACAAATCCTTCATATATAATGATAAAATGACATAAAATTTTAATACTTAGTTATAAAATGGACTATATGCGGTTCTCGACGATTCCTTAAAAAATGAAAATGAGGAACCGGAACCGAATCAAACCGTCCGAATACGGTTTGGTTCCTGACAAAATATATACTTAAAAAATTTGAAAACGAACCGAATCGCCTGGTTCCGATTCGATTAGAATCGATTTTGCGGTTCCTGGTTCCAAAATCCCAGGCCTAATTTGGGTTCGAGACTTCTCGGGATTTATTTTTAGAATAACGAATCTCATCCCGATCCATTCCGCTTTATAACTATGGGACTATCGTGATTTTTGTCCCGAACCGATCCATCCCGTTCCGTGCTCAGTCATGCAATTTAGCTCGAAGTAAAGTTTTGGCCACATCAAGTATGGGACCCAAAGCCCATGCCCAAGCTCACTCTCTCCACCAAGGTCAATCAAAGACCACTCCTTGCTCCCTTGGAACTCTGCCGACACAGTCATGCCGGTCAGGCTTAATTCTGACTCCCATCGCCGTCGTCCAGTGACCGTCGGCTCAGGACTACCAACGTCAGCGCTCTGCCTCCCCTGACGGAATCGCTCTTGCCGTGGTCGCATCCTCTAGACCCGAGATGGCGCTCGGGGTGGTCGCCGCCTCTTTCTCA
This sequence comes from Geum urbanum, assembly GCA_946800695.1. Lineage (NCBI taxonomy): Eukaryota > Viridiplantae > Streptophyta > Magnoliopsida > Rosales > Rosaceae > Geum > Geum urbanum. Next base: position 7,756,771 of record OX327006.1, read on the forward strand.
GCTTGCAAACGCAAGCCCCCGCCTATGCCAATAGCCTCCCTCGCCATTTGAGACGACCTCGTTCGGGCCACTGTCAAGCGCTACCACTCTCTCGCCATCCTCTTTGTCAGCACCATGCCTCCACAGCCACCGTCGGTCGCCTTCCTGATCCATAGATATCAACACAGATTTCTGTTTGGGCCTGAAATAAATATTTCATATTGGGCTTGAATGACTGAAGTCTTGGCGAGCGGCCCGTATATTGTAAAGAGCTTGGTGAGCAGCCAAGTGAGGGAAATAGAGTTCAGATAGACTGTGATTTTTTAATTAGCTGATTCCATACGGCTTGAATGTCTATCATACCTGTTTTATCTCAGATAGGTCTCTTTGATAGAAGAGTTGTGATAGTATTGGATATCTATAAGAATTAATAACCCGTATGCTGGTGTTGGAGTTACATTGGGATTCTAAGAGCAAGAACAGAAGAAGTTTAATGGAATTGAATGACTGTTGATGAGCGGGTATATAAGGAAGGTAAGAGCTTTGTGGAAGGGGTCCCCGATCAAATACATACATTTGCTATACGCAAGTACACCTAGACAGACATCTCCTCTTCGAGATTCTATCTTCTTTGCAACTAGAAGGTCAAAGTGCTTGTCACCTATCGAGTGAGAGTATTGCGATCAGAAGGAAGCAAGTTGCTACTGGAAAGTTGAAGGGCTTGTCACCTATCGAGTGAGAGTTTGGATACTCTAAGGAAGCAAGTGTTCTCAACATACCGTCAGAGATGTTGCTCTGTTTTGCACTGATAAGGGAGTGTGAAGCATCGATTTCGAAGGCTCTGCTAGAGACACATATCAAAAGTCCTAGGTTACTAGGCGAGAAGGACCTATTCAGGCATGGTTGGTGCTCTCCTTGTCTAAATCGCTTTATTAAGAAGTCAGGCGGCTCTTATAGTCCATATTCCGTTGAAGAACGGTGGCACGCCAGCATACGAAGCACACAATACAGGATAAACCGGTACCCACGGTTAAAACTATCTGAATCCATAAAAGAGACTGCTTCGCGGAAGGATCTCTCCGCGAAAGATATTTTGCGCTCGAACAATTTCAACAGAAGCCAAACATCACTGGTGCCTGGTATCGCTGAACGAGTTTGACAACCAACCAAAACCATTCTCCACACCGAACCTTCTCAACCCGGACCTCTCAACAAACAGTTGCCGCTATGGACGCCGTACTTCAACCCCTAGTGCCGTAAGATTTATTTTTTCATTCTTATAGCAAATTTTTAGAAACAAATTTACTAATTTATATGGTACTGAATAAAGAAGAAAAGAAGCAACAAACTTTATACCCTCGCACTATATAAGTGAACATCATAGAACTGAGGCAACATATGGAGATAATTTAGATGGAAAAAGTGAGATATTTGCTTGTCCAAGCAATTAAAAAATTTAGATTTTTTAAATAAAATGTCCAATTTTATTTTTCACCACGGCCTTAAATTTCTTAGGATCGGCTATGTTACTACAATCCCTAATTTTATGGTTAGGCATGTGTATCGTGAAGTCAATTATGCGACTCATCGCTTAGCTAAATTTACTTTATTAGCAAAGATTTCTTTGTCGTGGACTCATGGTTAGGTCATCTTTCTAACCTAAGTTCAAGGTGTAGACCTTGAGTTATGTATTTCATTCTCTAGTTGAATGAATTCTGACGTTCCCCTAAAAAAAATTGTGAGAAAATTGAGCTCATTAGCTTAACATTAGAGCTCCACAGGCCAGAAAAGAAGGGTGAGATTATTAGATTCTAGTTACACTTGTGACATCCCAAAAAACACATCTGGCATTGGTTGGAGCTTTGAAATATCTTTGCAGTCTTTGTCCAAGTCAATGCATCCTGAAGACTTCGATCAGTGAGTTCAGTCTTATACCAGACCAAAGAAAGTGATATTATTAGCTTCTCGTTAAACTCGTGACATCCCAAAAAAGAGGTCAGGTTTGGAGCTTTGAAGTTCTTTACACTTCTACCAGTGAAGTCCATTTCAGTGATGCCAGCACAATCACTGATCAAGAAATTCAAACCACGAGTAGAAAATGCTCCAATCCTTCTCTACCGTAAACGATGGTTCATCGATTAAAGCCAAATATGAGAGAGCAAGTATTTCAAATATAGAAGCTTCTTGATTTGATTGCTCTTGCTCCATAATTGTCAAGTGTTTGTACGTATATGTATATACACAATGTTATAAACCAGCTTATAAGCAGTGTAGTTCTGCTATATTTCTTCCATCAAAAGAAATGGCAGAGCACCAAAATTGTCTTTATGTCACCCTCCTCTTCTTCATCTTTTTCATCTCCACTGTCAACACTGCAAACACTTCATGCAGCAAAGTCGATCAGGACTCACTCTTGTCTTCTTTTAACAAACCCTTTCTCTCTTTAAACTGGTCTTCAAATGATTGTTGCAACTGGGAGGGTATCACTTGTGATGGAACTGGTCGAGTCACACAGTTGTTTTTACCCTTCAAAGGGATCCAAGGAGGCATTTCACGCTCTCTCGGAGGCCTCACCAAGCTCTCCCACCTCAATCTCTCCCACAATTCACTTTCTGGTTCACTTGAAGCGGAGTTGTTCTTGTCCTTGAATCAACTTGAAATTCTCGATTTGAGTCACAACCTTCTCTCAGGTGAGCTACCATTTTCTCTACCATTTAGTTCTATCCGAGTTGTGGACTTGTCCAATAACCGCTTCAAAGGCACAATTTCATCTTCATTCCTCCAGCATGCATGGAATTTGAGTAGTTTAAATGTCAGCTACAATCATTTGACAGGCCAAATCCCATTCTCTATCTGTTTTCATTTGCCTTCGGTTACACTCTTGGATTTTTCTTACAATGAATTCAGTGGTACAATTCCTCCTGGACTACAGAACTGCTCCAAGCTTGAGGTCCTTCGTGCCGGCTTCAATAAACTTTCAGGGCTTCTTCCTAGTGACATTTACAATGTTCGGACACTTCAAGAAATATCACTACCTTCCAACAAGCTTTCCGGATCCATTAGTGACAGAATTGCTAACCTTACCAATCTCACTGTCCTAGAGCTCTACTTTAACGAGCTGACAGGGTTGCTTCCTCCAAATGTTGGGAAGCTCTCCAAGTTGAAGCTTCTTGTTCTTCATTTCAACAATCTAGAAGGTTCTATCCCACCATCTTTGATGAATTGCACAAAGCTTACAGAGGTGAATCTGGGAGTTAATCAATTGGGAGGAGATATCTCCAAGCTTAGTTTTTCCAAACTTACTCAACTAAGTAAACTTGACCTTGTCCAAAATCACTTCACTGGTCCCTTGCCAATAAGTCTTTACTCATGCAAATTCTTGAAGGCGCTCCGACTGAGCTCGAATAATCTGGATGGGCAAGTACAACCACAGATTCGATCATTGAAATCCCTGTCCTTTCTATCGCTTTCATTAAGCAGACTGACCAATGCCACAGGCACATTTCAGATATTAATGGAAAGCAAAAGTCTCGAGGTACTCATTTTGTCAGATAATTTTCTAGGAGAAGAAATGCCAGATGGTCATGGAATGATTGATTCTGCATTCCAAAATCTTCGGGTTCTTGGTTTATCAATGTGCCAGTTAACAGGTCCAATACCTCTATGGCTGTCGAAGCTCAAGAAACTTGAAGTCCTAGAGATGTCTGCTAATAGATTCACAGGCTCGATTCCTGGTTGGTTGGGGGCTCTTCCAAATCTGTTTTTTATAGGCTTGAATAATAACTCACTTTCAGGTGAATTTCCAAAGGAGCTTTGCAGATTAAAAGCATTGGTATCACCACAAAAGGCTGCAATTCAAAAAGGTCATGCTTATTTTGAACTGCCAATTTACTCTCAACGTACTAATGCATCTGCAGAAACCATGCAGTACCACTATATTTCCAATTTGCCAAGAGCAATTTACATCAATAACAACAGCTTAAGTGGAAGTATACCTATTGAGATTGGTCAGTTGCAACTTCTTCGGGAGCTGGATTTCAGTGTCAACAACTTTGTTGGCAGCATTCCAAATCAAGTCTCTAACCTCACGAACTTGGAGAGATTAGACCTCTCAAGAAACCAACTGTCAGGAGAAATCCCAGCTTCACTATCAAGTCTTCATTTCTTGTCATCGTTAAATGTAGCATACAACAACCTCCAAGGGCAAATACCATCAAGCACTCAGCTCCAGAGCTTCAGTGCCAATGCCTTTGAAGGGAACCTGGGACTTTGTGGCAACCCGCTTCCAATTGAGTGCCATCAGACGAATACAAGTGACATTGACAATGAAATTGAAGATGTACAAGATGGTAGTGAAATTCCGTGGTTGCATATATATATATCTGTAGCTCTTGGCTTCTTCACAGGATTTTGGGGAGTTTGTGGACCTCTTGTGCTGAGCAGATCATGGAGATATGCATATTTCCAATTTCTGTACAAGATAAAAGATAAGCTCAAGAAATGGTAGTATGTTTTAGAATTCATAGAAGACTTAAAACCAGTTCCAAGTGCGCTTCATTTTGATAGTTATAAACTGTACACATAGCTATAGACTGTACAAAAGGAAATAAGATGAATATTCATGATACACACTCCCAGAGCAGTTCTAAGCATTTCAAATCTTGCACTGTCTAGAGGTTATGTGAACAGATCAGCAAATTGATTCTCAGTAGGCACAAAAATAAGTTCCAAAAGATTTTGTTCAACGAGATCACGAATGAAATGATATCTCAAATCTATATGCTTGGTTCTAGAATGTTGAACATAATTTTTTGAAATATTGATGGCGCTGGTGTTGTCACAAAAGATAGTAAGCTTACCTGTGGTGTTGCCATAATCTCTGAGCATGTTCCTCATCCATAGTAGTTGTGTACAACAGCTACTAGCAGCTACATACTCAGGCTCAGCAATGGATAAAGAGATGCAATTTTATTTTTTACTATGCCAAGCAATGAGATTGTTGCCAATAAAGAAGACTCCACCAGAAATGCTCATTCTGTCTTTTAGATTTCCTCCCCAGTCTGCATCTGAATACCCTGCAATCTCTAGTATCAGAGACATATATGAGAATCCTTTTGACAGCCTCTAGATGTGATTCTTTAGGATTTGTCTAAAATCTAGCACAAACACCTACATTATAAGCAATGTCTGGTTTGCTAGCTGTGAGCTATAACAAGCTACATATCATGCTTCTATAGTGTTTTTAGCCAACTAATTTTCCCGAAGTGTCTTCATTCAATTTAGCAGTGGTACTCATAAGAGTAGAAGCAGATTTAGTAGAAGAAAGTCCAAACTTGTCTACTAGATTAGCAACATATTTAGTTTGAGAGAGAAACATACTTAAGTCCAGCTGCCTTACCTGAAGTCCTAGGAAGTAGGTTAGTTCTCCACACATGCTCATTTCAAAGGAAATTTCCATAATTGCTGAGAAATTCTTGGCAAGAGCAGGAGATGTAGAGCTAAAGACTATATCATCCACATAGACTTATGCAATAATGATTGCCTCAGCTAATTTCTTTACAAAAAGTGTTCTATCAACAAACCATCGATCATACCCTTTTGCAACTAGGTATGTAGAAAGCTTGTCATACCCGGCTCTAGGGGATTGCTTAAGCCCATAAACAGCTTTCTTTAGCTTGTACACATAATCAAGGCAAGTTGGATGCTCAAAACCAGGTGGTTGCTTCACAAAGACTTCTTCAATGAATTCACCATTTAGAAATGCACTCTTCACATCCATCTGGTATAACTTGATCTTAAGATGACAAGCCATAGCCAGAAGTAACCTCACTGATTCTAGTCTTGCTACAAGAGCAAAGGACTCATTATAGTCTAAACCTTCGATCTGTGAGAAACCTTAAGCCACAAGTCTTGCTTTGTTTCTAGTGATGTTTCCAAACTCATATGTTTTGTTTCTGAACACCCATTTAGTTCCCAGCACATTTGTTTTGTCTTGTCTAAGAGCCAACTCTCAAACATCATTTCTTTCAAACTAATTGAGTTCCTTCTACATGGCGTTGATCCAGTCATCATCTTTGAGTGCTTCTTTGATGTTTCTTGGCTCAATTGTGGACACAAAGCCCTCGTGAGTGATGAAATTTATGTCCCTTACCTTTTTGACACAAAAACATACCGAGGCAACATCAGTGATTACTTCTGACTGAGTTGAGTCTGTACTTTCCAATGTAGGCTCACTTTTAAGGGCAGCATTGGTCTGTCTCCTGGTTTTGATTCCTTGAGCTGAATGGCCAATGATGTCAGCCACTGAATGATCTTTTTGAACTTGTTTGAACCCATGTTTGTATACTGGAGAAGGTCCAACAATTGGATCCACTTCATCAAGTGTTCCAATGTCATCTTGAGTTGAGTCAGAAACATTAGAAGATCCACCAGTGTTGCTCTCAAAGTCTTCAATATAATATTCCAATTGAATAGAAGCATCATCATCTACTGATACATTTATTGACTCCATGACAGATCTTGTTCTTCTGTTGTAAACTCTATATGCTCTGATGTTTAAAGCATAACTAAGGAAGATACCTTTGTCACTTCTTGCATCAAATTTTGCTAACTCTTCTTTGTCCCTATAAATGTAGCAAGGACTCCCAAATGCATAGAAATGTTTGATGCTTGGTTTCTTCCCTCTCCAAAGCTCATAAGGAGTTTTAGCAGTGCCAGGTCCGAGAAAGGTCTTGTTGGTGGTATAACATGTTGTGTTTATTGCCTTAACCCAAAAGTAGCCACTTGTAGCAGTAGAGTGTAACATCACTCTAGCCGTGATGATCAAAACTTTATTCTTCCTCTCCATAATTCCATTTTATTGAGGAGTTTTCACTGATGAGAACTCATGGAAGATTCTATCTTGGTGGAAGAAATCAACAAACTGAGCATTTTTGAACTCAGTGCCATGATCTGGTCTCACTCTTTGAATGGTGAGTTTGTCAATCTTCTTCTCATTGCACAGTCTTTTACACAAGCCAGAGAAGTTTTCAAATGCATCACTTTTCTCTTTCAGAAAAAACACCCATGTAAACCTGGTGAAGTCTTCCACAACAACCAGAATGTATCTTTTCCCCCCAAGGCTTTCAGTTTGTGCTGGACTAACAAGATCAATATGCAAGAGTTCCAAAGGAAGTTTTGTAATTGCAGAATTAATGGCCTTGTGAGGGACTTTGGTCATCTTACCAATCTTGCATCCCTCACACATTTTGCTAGGTTTTCCTTTCAATGAGGGCAGCCCTCTAACACAATCTTCAGAGGACAACTTCAGAAGATCTTGGTAATTGACATGTCCTAACCTTCTGTGCCACAGCTCAAGGTTTTCTTCATTAGTGGAGATGAGACATCTATCAATGGACTGATCCAATTCTCCATTAGCATGAATCTGGTAACAATTGTCTTCAAGATCTTAAACCTTGCATTACAAAAAGTCCTGACTTGTCAAGAACAATGCATCTGTGTCTGTTGAACCAAACATCCTCATATTCATCAGTTAGCTGGCTAACACTGATCAAATTTGCCTTCAACCCTTCTACAAAGTAGAGATTCCTCAGATATGGAATATTTTTGGCTTGGACAACCCTTCTAGCTGGGACTTGACATTTTTTACCATAACCAAAAACAACACCCCCTGTGATTACATCAGTAGACATGGAAGTAAACCAATGCTTGTTTCCTGTCATATGCCTTGAGCATTTGAGCATCCACTGTTTACATACCAAACATCACTTATCTCCTGCTGTAGTGCTGATAATGCCACAAGACAAATTATTTTAACATTCTAATTGGAACTGTTAGCATTTCTGCACACATCAAAATCATCAGAAGGTTCACACAATGTAGATTTAGCAAATAAGCAAGTAAAATTTTTCTTTTCCTTCTAAGTTCTTTCACTTTGTAATCAATTAAAAATAAAATAAAATAAAATATTCTATTACCATGAGTCCGCGGAACACGTTGAATCTGACCTCGTTGGGGAGCTCTTCCCAAGAAGGGGCTATCATACGTACGTGGCCCCATACAATAACCCTGATCTGATGAGCAATCAAACTACTCAGCTTCCTTCCTTCAGGGCATCGGGTGAATGCAATTAACAACACATTGATATTTTTCCCTCCCATTGTCTTTTTAGGTTCTCGGATTTGCTTCAATTGCAAATTTCCCAAGTGCGTTTGGGGGATGGAAGTGAGGGGTCCCTTCTATTTCTGTTTTTCATCTCGCACTAACGCAAGCAGAATCTTCATCGGAAGATTAAGGCGATTGTGACGACGTCGCGACATCCTGAGTTGTAATCTCTTTATTGGGAGCATGAGGAATCCTCCGTGCAAGTGCGCTACCTATCCCGAACTCATCTGGCGGTTAAGTTTGCAGTTGAGCCCAACCCATTTTTCGTGATAGATTGATAATACGCATCATTCTCTTCTATTGTGTGCCACTTTGGCATCTTAACGGTTTACAATAAAAACTAAATATCAACTATTATGTACGTACAAAACCTATATTTACCAAACTCTCCATAACTTGCATCAACCAATTCAAAGCGGTCCAAAACGGCAAAATCATTCCTAATTAACCATACGACAACATTAACACATATTGTCAAACAATACTGCAACACACATACTTCAACACATATGCATGTCAATTCATCCACTCAAATACAAACAAACATAAACATCATCTGTTTTATCCAAAATTACTGCCCTAACTAACATCATCACTAACATAACCCGAAACAACACATATCACAATAGACATCACAGTAGCAATCTAATATCACATTAGCAATCCAATATCATCTAATCATCCTTAATCATAGTAGAAATCATCAAATTCAATCATCAATCACGCCTTCATCAATCATCAAATTCACGACAACCTTATAGAGAGAGAGAGAGAGAGCAAAATTTGGGTCAAGTCCGGTGAGGATCGAGGACCGAGAGAGAGGACAGCGGTGGCAGTGAGGTATGGACGAGAGAGACAGCAGAAGTTAGGGGATGAGGTTGTAGGAGAGAAGAGGTTAGCCCTTGAAGGTCGGAGAGACCAATAACGGCAGCGATGGCGGCCGAGTGGGACGAGAGAGAGAGAGAGAGAGAGAGAGAGCCAAAATCGGGAGTGGTTATCATGGGGCGGGGGTAGCATCGATAGTGGGTGGGGGTAGCGTTGGTGTCGGTGGGTCGGAGGCAGCGTCAGCCTCGCCATTTTTTCAAAAATCTGAGAGAATCGGTTTAGGAATTTTTAGGGTTTTGCGAATTTGGGGAAAATGATCGAACTACCCAGACTTAGATGACAAAAAGTCTTGGTTCGTCGCTTAAGTTCTTTTTAAAATTTCCCTAAAATATTTGGCGGTGCATTTGACCTGCCAAATAATTGACTTTAGATGACGAAACATGTTTATTTCGTCGGCTAAGATCTCACTTAGGTGACGAGTCTACAGTGTTTCGTTGCCTAAGTGTGTGTGTGTGTGTATATATATTTTATTTTGGGAGAAAAATCATAATTTAAATATTGAGGATACATGCATAAGAATTATAAGAAAGTAACTGTTAGATGTAACTGTGGTATTAATATGACTTTGAAGAAAAAAATTGAAGCCATTTTAGAATATGTTCATATTTGATCGATGTAGTTTTGCAAATATCGACTAAAGTTTTTAAAAAATGGATACGATTGTAAATTTTTAATCGTAAAATCATTTCCGACATTACGAACATTTTCACTTATGTCAATATTTTATATTCCAATTAGATATAAATTGTTGGAAATTTCACATAATAACTCGATTAATGAAGATTGTTAAGGGTTTGAGCAACGGAGTCAAACACATCGTCATTTTGGTCAATGTAGTACTTAGACGACAAAAGTCAACAACTTTCGTCATCTTAGAAATCTTTAGTCGACGAAACACATTATTTAGTCGTTTAATATTTTTAGGGTTTAGGGAAAATGATTTAGGGTTTAGTGCATTAGGGTTTGGTTTCACGTAGACAACAGAATATTCGTCGTTTAAGTAAACCTTAGACGACGAAACATTTCGGTTTCGTCGTCTAAGGTTTACTTAAACGACGAAACATTTAGGTTTCGTCGTCTGCTCTAAGCAGACTTCTTTAACTTGTCATCCTCCTTTTATTTATTCCAATATCATTCTTGTAAGGCTAAGACATTAAAAATAATCTAAATTTGTATGTGTACAAATTCCAATATCGTCGATCGATTAAATTAATTCGTACGCTTAAAAATTAATTAATTAAGTTCGATCTTGATATAATTCTCTCGATCAATTAATTAGTTATAATTAAGTATTATATATATATATATCAATCACTTCATCATCAAAATCTTCATCAACGTCATCCTCCTCACTCTGAACAGGTTCTTGATCCTCATAATCATATTCTCCATCATCATCATCATCATCAACATCATCATATACAAAGAAATCTTCATCCTCCACCTCCTCTTCAGAGGCATAAATATTGTCTAAGTCGTCGATCTCTTTTTCAGTAAGATCCATATTAGCATCAGGTTCTAATAAGATTTCGTTAAATCGAATCAATTGCCTTGTGTCTGACAACGCGGGTAAACACCTCTTAAAGATACCCTATTCACAACCTGGATATATCAATGTAGTTAGATAAATAGGGGTTATCAAACAGGAGGAATTGGTAAAACTAAATCCTAACACTAGACTAAAATACTGACAGACTCGACTATAGTACACTAATGATACAACGAACTTACTCTAGACAGACCCAAATAACACAAAAATTGGACACAGTAAACTAGACACAGTGGTGGACTACCACATAAAATTTGAGGGTTTTATGAGTTGATTTGGTTACCGAAATAAATCGGCTAAACTACAGCTAATGCAGAAATCAGTAAATTGCATAAAGTAAATTGTTGTAGGAAATCAATGAAATATGAATGATAAGAACTTCTCTCCACCCTACACATACTTATGACCTCCCCAATATAATTGAACTAACCATGGATGAATACTCTCCACACAAGAGCTTTGGTTAAGTAATCTTGTGTATTACACTCTCTTACTTGGCATGAAAGAGGGAGGGACAATCCGCTTGATCTTGATCCTCACTTAACCGACTTATACATATGATGATGTAAGCCTAGAGAACTAAAGTCATTACGTTCTAAGAATTTTTGAAGAATAATAGAGCTTCAAGGGTTGATAATGTGGTCACCCTTACATCACTAAGGCTTGTTTCACACAAATTCATGTTTGTTTTTGGAGAATATGCAATGATAAGGTGGTCATATACATAATCAAGATGATAGATCATAAGCCATGTATCTTATCATGCACTCAAAAAAATATGAACATAGAAATCATACGGTGAGAAAACAGTGAAACAAAACTCATCCAAATAATTAATAGAATCAAAAGGGGTTCAAAATCGTAAGCATATCTAGGGCTTCAATCAGCCTCTAACAAAGGAAATTTAGTTACTCATAGTTTTAAATAATAACATCAAAGAATTCATGAAAGATGAACTAAAAATGAGAAGAAATAAACTCTTGATCCCCGTCGAGATCGTAGGCTTGCAGTATGGATCTTCTCTTCCCCACGTTCAACTTCTTATTTCTTCTTATTTATTTTCTTTCTTTTATTCTCCCATCTACGTCCTCCGTCCGCCTTAATATATGTTTAGCTAGCTATATATATCTCTCCCCCTTTCCACTAAGTTAATTAAACAATTTAACCTGAAAAAAAGAGGAGCACGTGCTCCATCATCAAGTAGTATCCTACATGGATAATGAAACCCATTTGCAACACTCAAGTCCAACTTCACTTGCATAATTGCTCCTCGCCAAGACTCTCTCAACTTGGCTGTATTATTTATGTCTCCAATTCCAAAGTCCAAGCAACTTGCCAAAAGCGCGCGCGCACACACACACACACATATATATATATCCATTAAGTTAGGTAAAATCACCTAGCTCGCCAAGCTTTTATTCCCTCGCCAAGCTTTTATTCCCTCGCCAAGAACTCCAGCTAGTATCTTTCATGGATTATAATTCCTACTTGCAATATGCTTCTCCAATTAACTCCCAAATTGTATTATTTATTCTCCTTTTCTTCATTAATCTCTAAAATACATAAAAAAAAATAAACATAATTAATTCACTCGAATAACAATAATAAACTAAACATATGGAACAAATTAAATACCGAATAGACCCATAAATATGCGACTATCAGTGTCCGGGATGACAGAAGTACTAGGCTCTTGATATGCATCAACATTATTCTCTTGGGTGTTTAATGATGACGTCCCTTCAAGTGTTGCAACACTCCAAATTGCTCGGTAAGACATATTGCAAACTATTTTTCAACCTCCACCCAATTTAGGATCATCCAGATAAAGCATCTGCTGACTAAGGTGGTAAGAGCGAATGACTCATCTTCATACCAACTTGAGTTTGTATTGACTGATATAAGGCCTAGATGTTCCTTCGTACGCTTGAATCATTTACACTTGAATAGAAAAACTTCTATATCATTCTCATATAGCAGTTGAACGACATTAAGAAGAACCCCGTAATATACAACATCACCTTGTCCTACCGCGACCCCATTGTTTGGTTTTCTTCCTCCTTCATCTCGGTAGTGAATGAAACTTTACATCATTGACAAAACATTCAGGGTAAATATGGTGTTCGATCGGCTTATGGGCCAAATTGTACTTTTTCCATGACCACCACCTCTCTGGTCATCCAAATTGTGTAGATCATTAATCTACAAAATTGTGAACACGATATATGAATGTTTATTTAGTTAATAAATTCCTACCAAAAATTTGACATAGATTTCCCTAAAACTAAAGAAAACCATAAACCTACATGCATGCACAAATTAAGGAAAAACACCACGAAGGCACAAACACCAAAAAATCAACATCCAAATTTCTCAGCGTCAAATAAAGTAAGCACAAAACCTATAGACTGAGGTTTTAACATACCCATTGGAGGAAATAATTAGGGAACCTCTTCTTCACTTGTCTTTCAACCCAGAGATCACTCTTGCCCGGTTCGGATGCCATAATTGTTGCCCTATAAGCTTTCACAAAGTGGTCGATCTCGTCACAGCCTCGCAACACTACCCAATGGGTTTTATTAAGTTCTGCATAAGTTCATTTTTCTTTAATACTCCTCTAAACAATGGCACAACATCTGTAATGACTAAAATATTGTGGCTATCATGTGTATTGGAGGCGGCAGTCGGGATTGGATCTTTGAGGTTATAAACTCATGCAGTAGGTAGGGTTTGGCTATAAAGCCATCTGGGCACCTTTATTTTTGACGAATCATTTATACTGTCCGAGTTGTCTATAACATAATGATGTAAAATTAATTTCATATTACATGTAAGAAAACAGATACATGTGTGTGTGTGTGTGTGTGCGCGCGCGCGTGTGTGTGTGTGTGATGAAAACCATGTTTAACAAATTTAGTTACATGTAAAAATTGTACCTTTCCTGAGGATATATCCGAGTGTAGTGGACTAGACCAAAAAATAGCACATGTTCGGGAAAGTGGACCATGAGGTGAATTATGATGTCAAAGAAAACAGGGAAAAAATCATCTCTAATGTGCAAAGGATATGGACAATTTCTTGTTGTAGTTCGAGAACATCCGACTTCTTCAACTCTTTGGCGCATAAAAACTGTCACCATCTGCACAATGAAACTATTGGTCCGTGGACGTCTTTAGGCAAATAAGGTTGAATTACCACTGAAATCAGACGTTGCAATATAACGTGATAATCACGAGTCTTTAGACCATAGAACTTGTGATCCCTAACATTGACACATTGATATATATTCGCTGCATAATTGGATAGATACCAAACACTTTTAAACCAGTTGAATACAATATCCCTCAGTGCAGGCTTCACTGTATAAGGTGCATCAGGCATCTTATTGTACACACATTTTTCATCCCCCTTTCACCATAAGGTACTGTGCAAATTCATAGATTCAAGATCTTTTCGAGCTTTGAGAGTATCCTTAGTCTTGAGCTTAATACTGAGAACTGTTCCTACCACGCTGTCATACACATTCTTTTTCTATGTGCATGACATCTAGGTTGTTCCTGAGTTTCAACTTCAACCAATAAGGTAGTTCAAATAAAATACTGATGTGGTGCCAATATTTAAGCTCATCTGGAGGCTTTGGATTAAGCTTCTTCACATCATCGTCACTGCTCAACACACCAAAATTGAAGCCGATTAACCTCTCAAAAATCTATTCCCCGAACCATTGTCTGGGTTGCGAATTTTCCTCTACTGTCCCGTTGAATTCATCCTTATTGTTTCGCTACATGTGATTATGAGGAAGCCATCTACAATGACCCATGTAACACACCTCCCCCGCATGCCGACTAGCATTGACGTCGTCTAAGCAGACAGGACAAGCTTTGTACCATTTGGTTGTGCAAGATGTCAACATCTCATATGTCGTAAAATTGATGATAGTCCACATTACAGCTGCTCGCATCATGAACATTGTGTTAGTGAACTTGTCATAAATTAGGACTCCATTTTCCCACAACAGTTTCATGTCGTCAATCAATGGTATGAGGTACACATCTAAACACTTTCTAGGAGATTTAGGACTTGGAATTAGTAGAGTAAGGAAATTAAATTCTTTATTCATACACATCCACGGAGGCAGGTTGTACGACATGAGAATAACTGACCAAGTGCTGGCGATAGCGCTATTATTTCCCCAAGGATTGAATCTATCTGTAGAAAGTCTGAGTTTAACATTTCAAACCTCTGCTGCAAAGTCTTGAAATTCCATGTCGAAATATTTAAAAAGCCTCCTCATCAGCCGGATGTCTAAGCATATCGTCATTTAGTCTTTGTCATTCCGCGTACCATCTCATCGCATGTGCTATGTTTAGAGACATATACAGACGCTGTAGTCTGGGAATCAATGAAAAATAGCGAAGCACCTTCACGGCAACCTTCATCTTCGAACTCCTTTTATTAGAATTAATCCATCTAGACTTGTTGCATACAGAACAATAGTCCAAATTTGCATTTTCCTTATAAAACATCACACAATCGTTTCTGCACGCGTGAATTTGCTTATACTTTAGGCCGAGGGACTTGAAGATCTTTTTTACCTTGTAATGGGAGTTAGGAAGGTTATGACCCTTAGGCAGCAAATTACATATATGTTGTTGGATATCGTTAAAATATTCATCCGAGATTTTTTTCTTCACTTTGTACGATATTTGAGTCATTATGGAGAGCAAGACATTCAATTCACATTAATCGTACACCGGGGTCTGGGCTTGAAGTAGCATGTTGTTGTACTTATCAATCTCAGCAGTATCAATGTCTGGAAAGGCTGTAGGGATTGTGTCATAATTAGGATTATCATAACCTCCCTCTTTGTGCTGGTGTGTAACATGAGTACGTGAATGCCGAAAAAGCATTATGCACTACACCCATAGCTGGGTTCCAAGAAGCGACGCCAGTACTGCTGGATGATGCACCCTGGTAACTGTACCCTGAGCAGAAGTTTGGTGTTGAGCTGTAGTATACTTCTTCACCGTGCTCACTCTATGTTGTGTAACTCCACATCATATCGTGCTCATAAAAATGTTGAGACATAACATTAACCTCCACATACTGATTGATAAGACATTTTCTGCGCGGACACCTGTAACGCTTCTTTCATTGACCGTGTTGCATCGCAAACATCACAAAGTCATGAATTACATCCATATACTTCACATCACTTCTATTTGACAGTTGTATCCAACTCTTGTCCATTTTTTGTGTAAGTTAAACGAAACATAAAAATTATCGAATAAACTATAATTAGTTAACAAAAAATGGTCATTCTTACAATATATATTCATCTAGCTAATTAAGGAAAAATCTTCTTAATTATCATTCATAAATTATATTAATTATATTCATCTAGTACTATATATATATAATCAAATCACATAACACAATAATATAAACATCCATTCACATATTTAAATCCATAAATTAACAACTAATTTATCTCTAACATTATTTAAGATTAATCAACACATGCATTTCAAGCATGGTTAAACAATAATTAGTTAGTACACAATTAAACAAATTAACTAGCTAGGCTCACATGCTATATATATATATATGCAAACAAAATCGCTGGAATGATTCACCATATGTATACGTAATTATATATATTAAAAAAATGAGAGAATCGAGTTAATACCTTCACCGATAATGAGCTAGAAAGGTAACTATAGAACTCAGAAGATGAGAAAATAATTGCAAATTAATTAAAGAAATCAGAATTGTGGTCAGAGGAGGTGCATGTTGAAAGGTTTTTTAGAGAAGTAAGTGAAAGAGAATGGCTCGATCTGGAAATAGAATCTGATCTAATAATTGAGATTTTCTTAGACAACGAAATATTTCGTCGTTTCAATATTAAGTTTCTTCGCTTAAAGAAACCTAAAGCGATGAAAATATGTCCGTTGTCTAAGTTATATTTTAGACGACGAAACATATACTTCGTCATCTAACTACAAATCCTAGGACGACGAATGTTCTTTTCGTCGTCTGGAAACGCAACTTAAAAGACGGAAAACATGTTTCGTCATCTAAGTTATATTTTAGACGAC
Organism: Geum urbanum; assembly: GCA_946800695.1. Lineage (NCBI taxonomy): Eukaryota > Viridiplantae > Streptophyta > Magnoliopsida > Rosales > Rosaceae > Geum > Geum urbanum. Next base: position 7,773,445 of record OX327006.1, read on the forward strand.
GAAACAACACTTGCGTTGTCTAAGAGACCACTTAAACGATGAATTTTTTTCATCGTCTAAAGGTAATTTAGACGATGATTTTTTCACTTAGATGATGAAAAATAATTTAAATGTTAGTTTTTCCTAGGCGACGAAGCCTTTAAACTTTCGTCGTCTAAATAAATTTTTCTGGTAGTGAGTGACACACAAGTTTTTTTCATTCTTTTTTCTCTTCTCACACGTGTCACGTTACTTGTTATATTAATTGCTTAATAGGCTAATGGACACATACATTGCAAGCAATTAGGATGTACCCAAAACATCCCGTTTATAGAATAACATCATGTTTATAGATGCACGATAGACATTCCCTTTATGGCATTAAGCATTAGTACATACTAGTGAAAGGACCCGTGCTTTGTTGGGGGATGGTTGTGTTGCTGGTCTAAGGCTATTTCCAAATTATATTATGAAATGGATTAAGAAAATAATAATGTTGGTCTAAGAGTATCTCCAACAACTTTCTTATTTTAGAGAAAAAAGAGATTTTAGAGAATATTTGGCATTTTTTCACTTCAACAGTTTCCCTATCCCATTTTCTAAAATAGAAAAAGGGATGAGAGAGAACAAACTATTGCCTAAATTTATAGTAACCTACAAAATTTTGGAGAATGGGTTATCATTAATATTTTACGAGTTTCAATAATTTCAAGTTCTTTTTCACGAGTTTCAATAAAAAATAAAATATTTTATTGTTATAATGAATAAAAATATAGTTGTAATAAATGTAGAAATTTGCAAAATAGGGAAGCTTTTAGAGTTGGAGTATAATGTTTTTAAAGATTTCAACTTTTGCTTCCCTATTTTACAAAAATTATGGGAAAACTGTTAGAAATGCTCTAAGCTCTTCCAAATTGCTTTAAGAAAATAAATGAAGAAAAAACAATGTACATCAACTACGTTAGTCAAGTCTAATGACATTTTCAAATCTACATCTGAATCACCACCATTTAAATATTATTCTTAAATGTGTGTTAGAGAATCTGATTGGGGCAAGGGGTTCATCAACATTGTCACAAAAATATATTAACATCTTAACTCCCGTCCAAACATAGAAAGCTTTAAAGTTCAAACAAATATATATTCTCTGTTCTTCTTTCATTCTTGCACAGACAAAGAAAACTTCAAACTTCATATCAGCAAAGGGACTCATGGTAATAAGATCACCAAGGAATTGCATTAATTTTTAATTCACCAAGACTTGATACGAAATAAGAAAGTATAGCTTGGTGTAATATCACATCAAGCATGATACTAATAGCTATTAGTACAAAATTAAAATTGAACATCAATTCTTACTAATAGTTGTTGTATACCGAATACTACGAAATTGTCCGCATAGACAAAAAGAAACACATCGTGAGCGAAAAAAAATCTCAAATCCATACCTCTACATTTCTTAAATTAGTAATCCAGTCAAATTTATGGAATGTTGATGTTTTTGTGAAATAATCGTAATATCAAATTGAACTAATTTACACAAAGTTGAGTAAATTTTCTTAGTTGGATTTTCATATTTAGATCATATAACATTGCTTAAAGGGACAAATGCTGCGTTTTAGACAAGTTATTGAAGATTGCAACTTATTATCGGTTCCATTTGAAGGATACCCTTTCACTTGGAATAATGGACATTCTGATGAGACTTTTGTGGAGGAGAGACTGGATCATGGTTTTACCAATAAGGAGCTTATGTGTTTATTTCCCCACATATATTGTCAGCATTTATATAGTAAGGCCTCTTATCATAGACCACTTCTATTTTCTATAGTGACATAACTACAGTGGACAGTTGTTATCTACCGAAAGCGGCCGATTTCAATTTGAAGAAGTCTGGACAACCAATGAGGGATGTTTGGAGGCCATCACTGATAGTTGGTTTCGGTCAACATGATCTGGAGTTACCATTAAAGATAGTCTTGCTTCTTGTGCTCATACATTGGCTCATTTGAATAGAATAAGCTTTGGAAATGTTCGTGCCCAAGCACATCTGGTTCATCAAAAACTAAAAGATGCCTACTTAATGAATATCAATCAGGCTTCTCTCCGGTATATGTCCAGTTTGGAGTCAGAACTAATGAATTTGGAGGGAAAAGAAGAAATTATATGGAGTCAGCGTTCTCATGTCACTTGGATTCAAAAAGGCAACCGTAATACAAAGTATTTTCATGAATTAGCTTCAGCACGAAGACGAAACAACAAGGTTTATGGACTAAAAGATGATTCCGATATCTGGCAAACTAACTCTGATGTTATTGGCTCCATGTTTTCCAACTTTTTTCATTAACTTTTCACAAAGTCTGGAGGTGTGGATATGGATAGAGTTTTGGCTTGTGTCTCATGCCTTGTGACTCTAGTTATGAACTCAGCTATGCTTCAACCATTCTTGCAGGCTGAATTGGAAATCCACTCTATTTCATATGGCTCATTCAAAGGCTCCAGGTATTGATGGTTTTGCTACTTTATTCTATCAAAAGTATTGGTCTGTTATTGGAAAGGAAGTTACAACAATTTTCCTCCAAATCCTAAATGGACATAGCAGTGTGGAGATCTTTAATCATACTCTTCTAGCCTTAATACCAAAGGTGACAAGTCCTACTATAGTGCAAGATTTCCGCCCAATTAGTCTTTGTAATGTCATTTATAAGCTAATTGCAAACTTTTTCCAACCGTTTAAAGAGAATAAGAGAATACTACCTTCAATTATCTCTCTCAATCAAGGTGCGTTTGTTCAAAAAGGATGATTCTAGATAATGTGATGATTGGTTTTGAGGCAATGTCCTTTGTGAAAAGACTCAAAGGCAATTCTGGTGGAGCCATGGAAATCAAACTGGATATGGCGAAGGCATACGACAGGGTTGAATGGTGTTTTTTGGAAGTAATGATGATTAGACTTAGATTTCATACAGAATGGGTCAGACGGATTATGGATTGCATTAGTACAGTTTCATTTTCAATTCTTTGGGATGACAATACAGTTGGACAATTTAAGCCTTCACGAGGTATTCATCAAGGTTGTCCTCTCTCACTATATTTATTCCATATTATGGCGGAAGGTTTCACTAGTCTGTTACCTTATGCTGAAACGACGAGATTACTCAAAGGGATCAAGATAGCTCCTACAGCCCCTTCCATCTTACATTTGTTCTACGCAGATGATAGTCTGTTTTTTTGGAAGTAGATCAGTTTGCTCCTAATATTTTGAAAAATATATTTGATGTCTACGCGGAGGTTTCGGGACAACTAATTAATTTTCATAAGTCCACAATTTCGTTTAGTCCAAATGTTGATCAAGAGTACAAGAAATCAGTAAGTTCTTTTTTTGGAATTCCAATGGTTGCTTGTCATGGAAAATATCTTGGTCTACCAACTCTGGTTGGACGTGGGAAGTGGCATTTGTTCAAATCAGTATGTGAATGGGTGTGGCACAAGCTTAATGGATGGAAAGAAAAGATGTTGACTTAGGCTGGAAAAGAAATTTTGTTGAAGTCAGTGGTACAAGCAATTCCATCATACTCGATAAGTGTTTTTTTTGGCTTCCATTGTATATGAGCCGTGAGTTATCTGGAATGTCTTCACGGTTTTGATGGGGACTCACTAATGGCAAGAAAGGTATTCATTAGATTCGGTGGAACAACCTTTGTCATAGTAAACTGAAAGGTAGTTTAGGATTCAGAGATTTCACCAATTTTAATCAAGATCTCCTTGCAAAGAAATGTTGGCGGCTTTTATCTGAACTAGAGAATTTTGTTGCACAAGTGTATAAGGGAAAATATTTCCTTAATTCCTCTTTTCTCACAGCCCTAGTTGGTCGATCTAGCTCTTTGATTTATAGGTCACTTTTATAGGGACAAGAACTCCTCAAGGAGGGTCTACGATGGCGGGTTGGTAATGGTTTGAATATTTCCATTTATAATGATCCTTGGGTGCCTCTTGAATACTATTTTAAAATACAATCTCCTACGGTGCTTTTAAGCCACTCTACTGTTTCAGAACTGATTTCAAATGGTTCTTGGGATTTTGCTAAGTTACATGCACATTTTTGGGTTTTTGAAATCAATACCATTTGCTCTATTCCACTTCCTGCATCTCCCATTTGTGATAAACTGTGTTGGCACTACATTAAATAGGATTTTATACTGTCAAGAGTAGCTATCATCTATCTCAATCTGTACGTAGTCGATCTGAAGGCACCACTGGTAGTTCATCGGGTTGTACCGACTCGGTTTGGAAACTAGTATGGCAATTGCAACTTCCTCCAGGTGGTATAAATTTTCTTTGGAGAGCTTTACATGATATATCACCAACTGCTCTATTTCTTCACAAGACACCTTCTTCATTCACCTATGTGCTTTCGATGTGGTTTGCCACCTGACTCTGTTACTCATGCTCTTTGGTCATGCTCAAAAGTTTCTCCTATATGGTCTCTTCCCCAATTCAAGGGTGCAGTTGGCAAATGGAAACATGGCAGTTTTATTGATTTATTCAGACAAGCTGCAAATGTTTTATTTAAGTTTGAGATTGCTTTCATATTGTTTATGTGTTGGAAGATATGGCAAGCAAGGAATGATGCACTTTTTCGGAAGAGATTTGTTAGTGCCACATATTTATTCAATCAAGTACAATCTCAAGTTCAGGAATTTGCTGCAACAAATCGCAACATCCCCAGGCTCTATCTTCTCGTCATCAATCCAACATGCACTAGAGTCCCCCTTCACCTACTTCTTACAAATTGAATGTAAATGGTGTAGTTAATTTACATACACATTTACGTGGAATGGGTGTTGTGTTACGTAATGATAAGGGTGAATTGATGCTTACTGCTTCTAAAGGTCTACAAGGTTAGTTTGATTCCAAGGCTTCTGAGATATATGTAGCAATTTTTGGTATTCAATGTTGTCTCCAAGCTGGCTTCCAATTTTATTCAATTATATTCGAAATGGATGCATTATCCATCATCACCGATTTGAATAATGAAGAGGAGAATTGGTCTGTTGATGGTGCACTAATTGAAGAATTGAAATCTCTTTTTCATTTCTTCCCATCGGTTGTTTGTACATATACCCTAAGGAATGTAATCAAGTAGCGCATAGGTTAGCTAAATTTGCGCTTTTGTTTCCTGTATTCCAAGCTTGGGTACAGGATGGGCCACAATGTTTCACTGGTGTACACATGTCCGATGTGAATTTGTAATTATCTCAATTGCGTAATAAAGCAATTCCTATTCTAAAAAAAACATTTCTTAAAGGGGTGAATCTCGTAGATCTCAGCTACCATGATTTTCTAGTCCCACAAAGATTTTCAACTTAGTAAATCAAATCTCGAAATCCAATTATTACCATGCATAACAAACCAAAGTTACCAAACTTCTCTATCTGAGATATAATATCTATTCAAGCAACAAAAACACATAAAGCATTACCAAATTGGTGGAAGCATTGGCCTTCTTCACTTACCCTATCAATTTTGTGCATATTCTGCAACTGATGAACATCAATCCACATTTTCTCTAACCACATCTGCAAGTGATAAAATCAAATTAAACACAATGTCTTTAAAATGAAAACACCAATACACATACATATGCCAAATTAAACCACTGACACCAAATTCAAATGTGGCTACTTCTAGGTAATACCAAGTTTTATCTCAATAAATTATCTAGCACATGTTGCATATGAATCTACTCCAACTAAATCACCCATTTTTAAGCAAGCATCAAGGTAATATAACAACCAAAGATATTTGCCTCGCCGATATCGTACTGATATGTCATATATCCTTGCAAGAATTAAAAACATGGCATACAAACTTTTATACCACAAACCCAAACACTAACTACCTATACCCAAATCAAATTACACCAAAGCTACTCAAAATGAAGCTTCAATTCACTGAACCACGTTTCTGATTCAGCAGAGAGTGTTCTCAAAAATGTCAATTGGCCAAATATGAGAGGTTATCAATCGATTGTTTGTATTCAATTTGATAAACTCGATCATATAAAACAACCAAATGGGGAACCAAAGTTAATTCACTATCAGAAAATCACACTTAGACGGTGAAACCTTAATAGTTTCGTCGTCTAAGTCGCCATTAGATGACGAAACAAAATCCATCGGACAAGAGAAAATTTCGTTGTCTAAGTCAGATCTTAAACGACAAACGAGAAATTTTCATCGTCTAAGATCTGACTTAGACGACGAAATCTATTTTCCGTCATCTAAATACAATATCTTAGACGACTAAATTTCTTCCTCGTCTTAGAAGACGCACTTAGACGACGAATATATTCATTTCATCGTCTAAGAACATATATAAAACCTAAACCCGAAGCCTCAAACTTTTTTCCCTAAACCCGAAAAGTTTTAGGTGATGAAACCCATTTTTCGTCATCTAAGTAGTACTTAGACGATGAAATTCAACCACTTTTGTCGTCTCAGTAGAGTTTTACAATTTGACATCTAAGAGCACGACCATGTATACCATTTTAAAATACATATTTTTTTTCATCGAGGGAATTGAGTAAACAATTCTTGGACTGTGAGTGTCGACGGTTCGAAGATCGGAGTTACGAAGATTCGTATATCAACGTTTCTGTTTCGTTGAAATTTCAGTTTTATGGTTGACTACGCCGGTTAAATCCTTAACGAACTTTTTATTTACTGAAAATTCGTCCACTTGCATATTATGTTATGATGAATATATCCAACGGTTGTTTTATCCAAATTCAATTCGTTAATGTTGATGTGGAGTGAATATATACATACGAACACTTAAGTTATACAACATTAGTAGATATGTAACAAGTTTTTAGACTTAAATCAATTTTTATGTTAATTTTCAATTAATTTCTATCTAATTGATAAATTAAGTTTTTACGACAAGATAAACACTCGTAACTTCGAAAACGGGGTTACGAATTATTTTTTACGATCATTTCAGTCTTTTAACTATTTTTCAATAATCACTAAATTCATTTGATCGAATCCTAAACTAATCCGAATTAGGTTGAATTTTTATTTCTACAATATTGTATAGATGTGGTTACATCTGACGGTTGATTTTTCATGATTTTTAAGCAACTACCCAAAATTAATTTTCATATATTAAAAAAAATTCGCTTAGGTGACAAAATTATATAGTTTCGTCGCCTAAGTGAATTTATTTTATTTTATTTAAAATATCTAAAAAATTATTTTTTCGCCTAAATTTTAAACACTTCGGTGACAAAACTATATAATTTTGTCGCCTAAGTGAATTCTTTAAATATATAAAAATTAATTAAAAAAACTTAAAACACTTAGATGAATAAATTAAGTTTTGTCGTCTAAGTAAAAAATTTGGTGTTTTTTGTCGTCAAAATTTTTGCAAAAAATTCAAATAACTTAGATGACGAAACTTCTAGGTTTCGTCATCTAAGTCAAAAAATTACCTTTTTTTGAAAAATTTAAAACACTTAGACGGCGAAACTCCTAGTTTTCGTCGTCTAAGTAAAAAATTTGGCAAGTTCGTTTGCCACCAAAAAAAATTTGAAAATTTTGCCAAAAATTCAAATCACTTAGGCGACAAAATTTGTTGGTTTTGTCGCCTATAAAACAGAATTCAGCTACCATTTTTTAGAAGCTCTTATTCTTACCTAATTCTCTCTCTCAATCAAACCTTCTTCATCACCATCACCACCACTACCACTACACCACACACCACCACCACCACACAAAACACCGCCACCACCACCACTACTATTAAATTATTTATTAATTATGAATTTTATATTAATTAATAATTAGCATATAATAAATTACTTAGCATTTAATGATTTTTTTTCTTTTTTATTGTTAGAAAAATTCAACCACTTAAACGATGAAACTACACAGTTTCGTCGTCTAAGTGGTTTAAAAAAAATCTCAAATTCAACCACTTAGACGACAAAAAACTTAAATTTTCGTCGTCTAAGTGATTTATCTTAGACAACGAATTGTTGCATTCGTCATCTAAGTGTTCACTAAAACAATGAAAATTTTCGTCGTCTTTTTTAATAAACTTTCGTCGTCTAAAAACCTAGACGACGAAGTTTATTTTGTCGTCTAAGTTGTTACTTAGACGACGAAGTTTATTTCATCATCTAAGTACTTAGGCCACGACACTTAGACGCCAAATCTTAGGCGACAAAATTTTCGTCCCCCAAGTAAAAAATCCACTTAAGCGACGAAAATGTTTCGTCGTCTAAGTGAGATTTTCTGATAGTAACTGTAGCTCACAGTAACCCAAAGAAACAAATTAGGAAAATGAGAGAACTTACTATATAAGCGATCGTATCGTCGATAGTGGTTTCTCTCCGACCAAAGAGAAAGGAAGAATTACCACTTTTTTTCATTGCATTTTAACAAAAGCGAGAAAGATGAGTGTAAAAGGAAGAACAACATCAAATGTTAAGGACATAAACGAAATTGCAAGGTCAGCCACTGGTCAACGCCAATGACTATAGCAGTAGTAGAATTTTCTTGTCAGTCCAGATCAGGGAGGTACACAATGTCTACTTCGATTCCATTAACTTAAACTACATCTACAGGATCCTACACACTATTATCAGCTATCTGCAGGTCCATTTATTTAGTAGCTGATGAAATAGTAATGGTGATAATGCCAGCTACGAGCATCCGCACCCATTTTCCATCAACTGCTCAAGCAGTTGCCGGAAACTGCTCTGGCAGTTGCCAATCCCAGAACTGCTCAAGCAGTTCCAAAACTGCACGCACCAGTTCACCAACTGCTCTAGCAGTTACTATTCGCTGAGCGAATGAGGGCGTGACACGTGTTATCACGTAATTACGATTTCGACAAAATAATTGAACCGGATTGCCGGTGAGATTTCAGACCACTGAGATTGCGACACGTGTCATCTCCGGATAACGATATGTGCGAAATAATTGGGGCCGATTGTCGGTGAGATTTCCGACGAATGAGATTGCGACACGTGTCATCTCCGGATAACAATATCGACGAAATAATTGAGGCCGATTGTCGGTGAGATTTCCGACGAATGAGATTGCGACACGTGTCATCTCCGGATAACGAAATAATTGAAGCCGATTGTCGGTGTCGGTGAGCTTTTGGAATAAAATTATCATCTCTCTCATTCCTATCACACCAATCACCACAATTTCCAATCCTTGAATCATCAAATTTCGATGAATCCTTTTAGCTTCGACAACTTTTTTCGAATGAGGCAACTACAAAACGAGAAGGATGACGAGATAGAGCAATCTTTCGTGGATCTCGTGGCCGTGGAGGTGGCACAACTTGATGATGAACCGCATGGTGGTGGATCACTTCGGGGTCGTAAAGCAAATCGACAAAGATTGAGGGCGTCCAGGGGAGATAATCTCTTGCAAGATTACTTCATCGAACGCCCGATCTTCAACGTGCAAGAATTTTGGCGAAGGTACCGAATGAGTAGAGACTTATTCAACACTCTCATGACGGGTCTCTGCAATTTCGACGAATATTGGCATCAGAGACCGGATGCCACTGGATTGCTAGGCCTCCTCCCCCAACAAAAGATGACCGCTGCGCTGCGAATGCTGGCTTACGGCGCAGCCGCAGATCAGTGTGCTGAAATCACAAGGATGGGTGAATCCACTACACTAGAATGTACGAAGGAGTTTTGCCGACAAGTGGTTCTCCTTTACGGTCAACGTTACCTCCGCCCTCCAACAGAAATTAATTAAAATTAAATTGACATACAAAAAGTTAATTCAAATTTACTAAATTAATTAATTACAGAGTACAAATTAAATAAAAATGAAATTAAATTAAATAGGTAAAATAAAAATGAGATTATGAGAGAAATTAAATAAAAATGAGATTATGAGAGAAATTAAATAAAAATGAAATTAAATAAAAATTAGATTATAAGTAGTTACCTCATCCATGTGAGAAGTGCCGCTAGCTCTACGCTTACGTGCGTCTCGCAAACATTGACCACATTTCTGCAATAGTATCTTGAATTTATTGTAGTGCGACACAAGCGCAATTTGAGACCTAGGCTCCTCTCGAGGTGTTTCTCCTTCCGATGGCACCCAATTTTCCATGTAATCGGCGTGAATTTTCTCCCACAATTTATCTTTCCTTTGTTTGTTGCCGTTGACTTCATCGATACTATGACGTGCGAAAGAGATGCACATTTGCAAATCTTCGGAACGAAGCCAATGGACCATTTTTCAAAAAAATGCTCACGAAAATGAAAGTAGAGATGGAGAAGAGATGGATGGAGATGTGAAATTTGTAGTGCACAAATGAGAAGTGAGTTGTGAAAAAAATTGTGTAGTATTTATAGGAAAATAGTAGGGGGTGATATGCAATTTTTTGGGATTTTTTTGCAATTTTTTGGGATTTTTTTGCAATTTTTTTGTAAATATTTTGGGTATTACCGTTTATATCCGTTCTGATTTTTCTGGTTGAATCTGAGCCGTTGGATCAACTTTTGAATTCGAAATCTACGGACCAGATCAACTGGCCCGTTACTTTTTTTTTTGTTTCTGCCGTGCCACGTGGCACGTACTGATTGGTTGGTAAGTTTCTTTTTTCACCTTTTACCTTAAGTTAAAAAATAAAAAAAAACTGGCGTCAGCTGACGTCACCCACGTGAAGTGGGGTCCGCCAGCTGCGCGAGCAGCAGCTCGATCTCTTTCTGCTCGAGCTCGAGCTCGAGCTCTCCTCCCCTCCGACCTGCTCGAGCAAGATCGCCCCGGTGCGCCCCTCATTTTCAGCCTCCGAGCACTTGCCGGCGGGCCCCTCCCTCGTGCTCGAGCAGATGCCGGCGAAATCCGCCCCGGTGCACTTGCTCTACATTAAGAAGAAAAACCACCTGCTATCGGTCCATGCAGTTAACAAGACATGCATATATATCATCTCGTGATCGATCGATCTAAACTCATATAGGAAGAAATTAGCTGACGAACTTAAGTTTCATAGGCAAAATTACATAAATAGTCACTAATTTTTGCCTAAAACGACAGTTTGGTAACTATCAAATGTTATATGTCAAAATGGTCACTCATCTTCGATCTCCATCTATCAATTTAGTCACCCCGTCTATATTTTAGACGTTAAAAACTTGATATATAAGGGATAAAAATATCTCAATCACACACAATAGTAGTAGCGTAAAGGCAGGGCGGCCATAACATCTATACTTTAACGTTATATATTTACAACAACTTCATTCTCTCTTTCTACAGTACCCTCCGACAACCTCACCTTGAAGTTTGATCGTCATCTTCGCCCTCGCCGAAAAACCTCTCGACCCAATCCGCTCATATGAAAAACTAATCTCATATTGGATTTGATTTTGAGGAACCCGATATTTCTTGCTAACAAACCCAGTGCATCATCTTCAAGGCTAATAAAAAAATGTCTCCTACCCATCCGCTGCAACGAGAGATCTAGTGGAGGAGCTTGGGTGGCGAGGCGACGACAAGCGGGGGCCGAGGCGCCACGTCAATGGCTCAACAACTTTCAAAGTCAAGGGCGTTGAGATTCTACACCAACGAGCAGTACCGGCTCTATCGAAACTCTCTGACCTGAACGCGTTGCTGACAATAACCATCCTTGTCGTCGACAGCTTTGAACCCACCGCATCTGCTCCAAAATTTGCCCCCTCCTCAACTGCATAGGTCCCTTCTAACTCTACAACAACCTCATTGTATACCAGAATGGTGTTGTCGGGTTCAACGGTGATTGGTGATGGTGGTGGTGAACAGAGAGACCATGTTCGAGAAGCCTCTCACACCCAGTGACAGAGGCAAGCTCAACTGCTTCTTCATTCCCTAGCAGCACGCGAAGAAGTACTTCCCTCTTAGCGGAGGCGGAGGCGGAGGAGACGGGGGAGGGGAGAAGGAACTGCACTTCGGCAAAGAATTTCAGTCCCAAAATAAGAAAAAAATTAAAAATAGACAAAAAGACGTTAATACTCCTAAAAAGTAATATAAGATTCAATAATTAACAGACGTTTGAGAACGAGTGACCATTTTGATAGTAAAATGTCGAGATAATGACCATTTTGACGTATGTCATTTGATAGTTACCAAACTATCACTTTAAACAAAAATTAGTGACCATTTATGTAATTTTGTCTTCACAGTATGCTCAGCTTAAAACCGGCAATCTCTTCTTATGGGACTTATATATGTTCTACCTAAAACCGACATGATCGCATGAAAATTTCACCCACCCTACGTGCATCAACAAATTAGAGCAATTCCTTTTCGATCTTCAGCAACAAAACTCGATCACATCCATGTACCCTTGTTCTTCCAGCAATTGCCAACTAATTAATTAAGATAGCTCGTTCATGTTGCATGGATTTTTCTTTGTACCATGTATAAGTTAAGCATCTAGAAGTTGGCCCTTTCTATTTGTAATGCAGCTAGTTATTACTGTTTGGCTTCATGCTCAATGTCTTCATTCTCTAGACTTTGTGATTGTGCTTCACTTTTCAATGACAGAGTTTTGAGAAATCCTATCTCACTGATAACCATTTTACACATTTAGTTCTGCAGAAATGATCGATATGGCATAGCGGCTGTAATCCAGCTGTCTTAGCTAGATGACCACATGAGAGTAGGAGTCACCATTTGACCTTAAAGTCTCGAGTCTCGTTTTAGCTCGCTCGGTCCATAAAACCGAAACTAGATCCGGCCTCGTGTTAAAGCGGGTTAACCAAGCCTCATTAAAATTAGGATAGGACTTGGGCCATACAAGTAAAGTCCGGTCCGGCCCTTCGGTCCGATCTTTTTTAGCCTTATAGGTCAAGTCTAGCCCGGTTTATTTTGACATTTTTAATTTAAAAAAAAAAACATGTATTATATGATTATTATCATATTTTATTATTTTTTTCATAATTTTTATTTTATTCTCCTCATTCTTCTCAACTTAAAAACATATTTTCAAAATAAATATAATAAATTAATAATTGTAATACTTCAAACCTTTTAAATATTATTCTTTTTTTAATTTAAGGTTCATCTTGGCCCGACCCACAGAAGCTAGCCTGACCCGACGTCTTTAGCTTCTTCGGCCTAGCCTTAATGGGCTAGTTAGGACTTCCGAATTGTGCCCTCGGCCCGGCCCGGCCTCCTTCTCATTGACTTTTGACCAAGTCCAGCTCAGCCCAGCCCTAAGCCTTAAATTTATGGCCGAGCCCAGACCAGCTCAACCCATGATCGATGATCTTTACATGAAATCAAGTACTTAAGATGGACTCGTACGTGTGTACGTCATATGCATGTTTCCAGGTTCAAACAACAATGAGGGGGAAAATTCCTACTTTAAAAGAGGTTCATTTAAGGTCCCTCTTCGAAGGAGATTGTACTAAGTTCAGTTACACAATAAATTGGTTGTTACGAATCTAGGCGGACAAAGTTTGATTCGAGTTATGTGTAGCTGGTACATGAAAGGCCAATAATGTTAATATTTCTTGAATCTGGTTTATATGCCAGTAGCATACGTGAGATCTGAGTCATATTGGATTTAGGTTTTCTGTTGGGCCTACCATTCGGGTGTGTGTGTGTGTGTGTACACACACACACACACACAAAAGCATCATTTAGGTTATTTAACCTAGTGTGGTATTCTGTAATCTGTAATCTGGTTTCCTCAAGATAGTAAATCAGTTCTCCTTCTGTCCGTGGACATAACTAACATATAGTTAGTGAACCACGTAAATCTGTATTTTTTCTTACATTTGTTATAAACACCTTTGTTACCATGAGAATATCATACAAATTTCATTGCATCAGATTTGTTATAACAAATAACAAATCTGATGCAATAAAATTTGTATGATATTCTCATGGTAACAAAGGTGAGATGTGTTATAACAAATCTGATGCAATAAAATTTGTATGATATTCTCATGGTAACAAAGGTGAGATTTCTTCTTAATTGGACATGGTAATAGGTATCTTTCCTTTTTACAAAATAATTTTAATTTTCCTAAGATATCTTTCTTTTTTACAAAATAATTTTGGTTTTCCTCCTACTAGTTGGATTGTAAATTGGTGTACTTTTATATATAGGCTGTAAATGTTAGATAAAATAGTAGAGACATCGTAGAGGGTGTGTAAAGCTCTCGGGTAAGAGAGATTGTTCTTGAAAATTATAATTTTATGGGTGTCGGTATAAGGACATGGATTTGCCAAACCTCGTTAGAACGTTACGAGGCAAGATCGATAAACCAACATTGATGTAAACTGCAAGCTAGTTTTTTTTTTTTGGTGGCAACAATTTGCAAGCTAGTCTGCAACGCCAGATTTCTTGGTTCACTATCCATCTTCATATATTGGTCGAGCTTGGCCTTTAGTGTCTACTGTCAACACCCCTAGTTGGATGGAACAAATAGATAATTTAGAGAGATTAAATCATGAGGAAAAGTGAGCTTTGAATCCTTTGATAGTGGAAACGTCCAGTTCGTAAGACACTGGTACCTGGAAATTAACAGCTGCTATGAGATCGACTCGATCCCGGTCAGTCCGTCCATTTGGCTTTTGGGGCCAACCACTTCAATTCTGTGCATTCAGCACCAACTAGCAGCCATTACTGCATTGGAAAAAAAAACTAGCAGCCATATTCGGGATCTTAGTATCGCTAGAACTCCTATAAGTCACTAAAATTAACCCTAAGATTAGTCATTTGGCTTAGCTAGCTATTGCCATCATTATCATCATCCATGGACCTATTTTTAATTTTTACACTAGTCATCTACGGAATTTTTTTTATCTTTGGAGGGCAATATATAGCAAGGTGACAATAGAGAGCAAATGGTGGTCACATCGATTTGAAAAAGAAAATAGATAGAACAAGAACGAATATGATCCGTACAATATATCTTTGTAATTTAGCTTCTTCAGCTAGCACATGCACGATCATATACTCTTGTATTCGTTTTCTTCAGCGACATAGATGAGAATGATCAGGTAGAAGACTAGCTATCGTAGGAATTCCACCAATAACAAATATTGTTGAATAAAGTTGAATTGAGATCCAATGTCTAGGAGTATAAGCTACTATCCAATTTCAATTTTATAGAAATTGTAGTTGTTCGTACTCTATCAATTCAACAACGTTATCTTTCATGATGGTGGAAGTTCTTGTCCTTATGAAGCAGATTGGGTGATGGTGAATAAGTGGATTAACGTCATCTTTATGTACTTATAGTGGAATATTTAAAATGAAACTATAAAATATAAATAGAGACAGCTTCTATATTTTTTATTTTAAAAAAATTCAATCAACCCATAAAATGAGAAATTGAACCTCTCATATCTAATACTCATAGCCCTCCATACTCATATTCTATGAAAATTAATATCATGATGATCAACCAACAACAGTAATATGACGATGACGATGACGATACATTTTGCCGTCTTACCTAATAATTCATCTTCATTGCATATAGACACATAAGATTATTTTTCTGAAAATTTAATACCTCAATGACTGTCTCAAGCCAAATTTTTCTCTCTTGGATCGTTCTACATTATACGTTGTGTATGTTTACAAATTACAAGTCTCTGCCCATGAACATCATGCCCACGTGACATGGTACGATACATTACTAAAAAGATCCGATCTTGAATCAGAAAATAAGTGAAGACAGAGAAAATTGACGACTGTAGAATTTCCGTCGTCAGAAAAATCTGCAAGATGCAATTATCGCCGTTGAAATATAAATATAGAATATGGTGGTGTCGCCATCCCCCAATAGTGTCCCATCGTCCACTTTCTCCTGACGCAGACATATAATGATACGAGCAACTTGCTTCTTAACTTTACTCTGAGATCAGATCCAAAAAAATAAAACTTTACTGTGAGCTTTCATTCTGGACCGCTGGTTCTCACACTTAATCCCCCACTAGATTTTTATTTATTTCCTAATTTTTTTCTGTTTTTATAGGTCCAAAACTAAATATTTAAGCTCGATGTACCTAGGAAAGAGAAAAAGGGCGAATAAAATCATTATAGTATAATGGGCAGCTCGATGTACCGATTGTACTCCCTTTTATTTGTTCGAGTGTCTAATTTATGATGTTGGTAACACTTTTTTATATTAAAATTTTTAATTTATGATAAAAAATAATTTAATTTTATGTTTAGTACCACAAAAGACTATTTTAAATGAGGTTATGTAAACTTTTAATCATATTTGTTACATCTTCTTGTTCTTAGTTTATTTTAACAATAATCTAATGTGATATTTGGTATCACAAGAGACTATTTTAAATGAGTTTATGTAAGCCTTTGGAGTGATGAAAACATTATTTTTACCTTCTTATACAAGGAGCCCAAAAACTTGCTCATTATATAACACTTATTAACATAAAAAATAAAGTATCTCTTATATAATGAGTTCAAATATATAAGGATCTCAAATACTTGTTTCTTGTTTAACACACTTTAATATAAAAAATATATTATTTCGTAACAACATGCCCTTAAGTGTATTCCATTAACAAAGTAGTTCTTAACATTTTCGACCCTTTGTAATTCAACTAATGCGTCATTGGTGATGTTTCAAATGATAAAAATCACCTTAACTATTAAGCGGGTCGTTCCCCCACTATAGATCCACAGAGAACATTTTTTTTTACAAAGAAAAACACCAATTTATCGGCAGTCTGAAACTTTTTACATAGAAGATTTATGAATTTATCATATTTTCCAAAAAAAAGAAGAAGAAGATGATTTATCATTGAGTCGGTAAATGATCTAGAGAACAATATCCAGACTATACTTTTATAAGAAAAGGAAACATAAAAAGTGGCCCTCCTAAAGCAGCATTCACCTTAAAAAAATCAAATAACAGAGCATTCCTAGCACTGCTAGGAATCCCTCCGTATTATATTGGCATCGAATTTCGTCTCCCTGTAAACATGTTTGAAGGAAATAAATTTTAGTTTTGTAACTTTAGTTCAAATATTATGTCAATCACCTTCTCTTGTTTTAAATTTGCAAATTTACAAACTAAATTTCATAATTTTCATCATTCGTGTTCTTACTATCAAAATTGGCTATTATGTGTGTGGCATTGTAAATTTTGTCTTTTGAATTACGTAGAACCATTTGAAATATTAGATAGAGGTGTTACCCTCTTAATAAACTTTGTACTACGATGTTTATCTAGCGAAACTGAGTAAGATTATATGAAATAAGTGGCTAATACATGGTTGGATTATACCACAAAGAATTGTGATTGTCGTAATTCTATTGGCCTTAGCCATGAGTCGGAATTTTGATCCCTGTGAATTTCTCTTACTCAGTATGATGTCTATTTCTACGAGGACTATTTTTTTTTTCAAAAAAGAAGAGTTTATTAAAATTTTCACCATTTGAATAGTTCATACACAACTGAGAAGCAACCTTAATTCTATCATGAGTAGAATAAACAAATCAGAAGCAAAAATAATTATTTAAATCAATAAGCCCAAACTAAACGTCGGGTTTACTTGCTCCTTACGTAGACTGCGTAAATCATGTATCGTGGTAATAAACATATCCCTAAGCACTCAATTGTGGTTGGTATGTTTAAGACCCATAATAAACGCAGTCCACGAAGAAAGCAAGCAAGCTGACACTAGGAGGTGTCTAAATCTCCATCCCCTTGCCCTCTGTCGAGCAATGAGCCTTCACAGGGTATGTCAAACGAAGCAGAGCTTTAGACCCTTTCATTTGTACTTTAGACCGACCCATAAAAGAAGAGCCACCCTCATTGCTAGCTACCAAATTAGGTTTGTTCTTCGAACCCAATGGACGCCCAAACCTTTTCTTACACTTTACTATCATCTCATTTGGTGTCTCCACAAGATCCAACGATGCTTCTTGTTGCCTATCATAAAAAGAAGGCACCTTTATTCGCTTTGGCTCTCTATTCACATATGATTCAGCAACCGGATTTATCTTGAATTTCTTCAGAGAAATTTTTGAACTTGAAGCTTTGCTCCACTTCTTGTCGGTTGCCCTTTCATGAACCTTGGATGTCTCCATAATAGATCCCTCTGGACATCGAATAATGATTAGAACCCATTTTCCTTGGTGTATCCATAATAACAGGAGTGGTGTTGCGCTCCTCCCATCTAGGAGCAGTATGAATGCCAAACCTAAAATCACCATCCACATTACCCAGCCCGAGAGCCTCTCTAAAATCAAAACCAATGTTAATTTTCGATGCTGGTTTCACAATAAATGCCCCTTAATTGTCAACAGCCTCCTCAATAGCACACACCCCTGCCACACTCTTAGTAACATGCACAGAGTCGGCAATTCCACTGGTGTCCATCAACACTGGCCGAGATCCTCCCAAGGAATGAAATATTGGTAATAACTTTGATATTTCTGCGATATTTTCCTTTTTTGGACTTCCCGATATTAATCCTATATATCAATATCTTTCGCCTGATATTTTCCTAAATATTCAATAGTTTCCAATATATCACCAAAATTCTCGATATTTTTGAATTTATCCGAGATTTTGACTTTACAAAATTTAAAACCCACCACACTAATAACTCAAAAGCTCTATCAAATAATCTTTATTAATAATCAACAGGACACAAGTTACAAGTTTCAAAACACATATTTATCATATAAGAATCTTATGAAGTTTCAATATAAATTTTCATGTATTATCTTAATTTCGGTCGATTTTGTACTGAATCGATATTTCTTCGATAATTATGTCAAAATATCTGTATTTTGGATAATTGATATATTTTCGATATCCAATATTTTACTCATTGGATCCTCCAAAAATTCTTTCCGAAGCCACTAAGCACTTACCATCAACATGAAACACCAAACCACACTTGTCACACCTGCCTTTCAAATTTTTAAAGAAAAAATCAATGTCGACCTCAATACCAGGAGCCAATTTCATGTTCTTCTTGAACACCACATATTTGTCAATGCGATGAGCCACAGAAGCCCCAATCACACCTTTCTTACGAGCAAGGTGATCAAATTCCTGAAATTCCTCTGCCCCCTCAGCAAATACAGTAATATTCTCATCCTTATTAAATAAAGGAGGGATATTTGAAATGTGAACCGAGTAAAAAAGTATATCGAAATTCAAACCGGGAAGTGAAGATGCGCCGTCGTAGGCCAACACCACCAATGGAGCTTTTCGATAATGTTATGGTCCCCCTCGGAGTACCTTGTTCATGTCCTTGACCAAATCGAAGGTGATGAGCAATACACCCTCAGGTCTCTCTTGCACTTTAAAATTTTCATCAAGGAACCAAACCCTACAAAAATGTTGCCAGAATTCCTTAAGGTCCACCGATTTTCCAACCACCTTGCCAACGATCAAGACTTGCGAATCACGAGAAGAAGAAGCGCTCAGGTGACGACTGTCGTCTACCGTCCCCACACCGAGAGCCAGAGCGGATGAAAAGGATGTTGCCACTTGATCGATGGTATCCAACATGTTGTCGAACAAAGAGAGCGATCACGCGGCGGCTCTGGTTTTCTCGAAGTAGAGAAACTAGGGTTGATATTTTCTATGAGGACTATATTTAAACTACAGAGTGATCAATATAAACAAACTCGTTCCTTTTTTTCTCACAGAAGTAAAAATGAAATTATTGGTATGAAAAATGGAAAATAGGAAAAGTACATTGCTCTAATTTCTTATTACACATAGAGTACATTGTTCTTATTAAATGTAAAGAAAAATTTTTGAATAATGTTTTTACAAAATTATAGATATACTAAACCGTGGTTTGGATTTCACTTTAAGAAAAGTGAATTTCTAATTTTATCCCATATTCATATATGTCATTGTCTCTAAACATCAGCTTGCCGATCTTTTTTCTATTTGCTGGGATTCGCTATTTCTCTTCCATATCCCTCCCTCATGTATGATTTTGTGAATCCCTTATGAGCAATGTGCTAACATTTTTTTATCTACAATGTTCCTTCTGTCATTCCAATTATTCCCTAAAATCTTATTCTCTCAAACACTCTTCTTTGGACTTCTTTTTTATCTATGTTATCAGTTTCACAATCATCAAACTATATTATCTTATTTGCCAATAACATAAGCATTTTGCTTCCAATCTAATCGAAGTACCCATAACCTAAAAGTTGACCAATTTGTGCCTGGTGACCAGAAATTTTACATAAGTTAGATTCATTCAATTGGCTTTGCATGTATGTTGAAATTCTCCGGAAAGGAAGCCCCATTTAAGTTTTAAATTCTTGCTCCAATTATCACCGCAAGAATCGAAAAGTTGGTTTAAGTTCCGAGTACTACAAAGAACGTCCGTAATATAGGTCATTGTATTGGTTTAAACTAAATTTGCTTGGATTGTTGTTTCAATTCAATATTGGTTGCTTTATGTCAGTATATTTTTTCTTTTTTGAAATGATTAAAACGACGATGCTGCATATTTAGAATTGCAGTGTATGAGTACCGGAGTTATAGTTTTCAGCGACAACGAAGATTAGAAATGTTGTTCCTCTATCACAAGCTGTACTATTTCAGATAGATTCAAATTTACTGTAACATAATATCGACAGACTCTTGCCCCACCAGGTTTCTAGTCATATCTCAACTACAGTTTTGGCCTCGTGTTTTCTTATTTAAGCCAAAACAAAAAACATAAATTACACGTGTCACTGAAGAAACATCAAAGGGCGGGGAGAATCACGTTTCCCCAGAACAAAAGGCGGTGGTCGGTTTACACGTGGCGCTTGGTGATCTGCCTGATCAGATCACCAAAGTCCGTGTAAGTAGCCGCGGAACTGAACTGGGTGCAACTTCCCGGTTAGATCCCAGCAACAAATTCCCCCAGTTGACGCGGACCCACTCCCCCAAAGCCCTTGGTCGTAAATTCGCTAAATATCTCCGTAACTATACGGTCCACCGGCGCTTCCGGTTTCGTACGGTCGTCTATACGAAACCCAATTGGCCAATTATTTACACTCCACATTCCCATTTCTACCCTCGGAGATTTTTTTTCTGCGTAAAGCCTCGTGCTCCCTTATATATAAGACTCCAAAGACTCGCTCTCTAAAGATTTCACGGCTGTGTACTTCCCACACTGCTGAGTCCTCGCCGGAAAATCTTTCAGAGCTTTTTCGGGAAACTCGCCGGAGTTCTTAAACCATTTATAAAAAGTAAGTTGATTTAGTCATTTACGGATGTAAGCTTCCATGGTTTCCGTGTAAAGGTGTTTGAGTGGTTTGGGGATTTGTTTTCCCCGATCCGATTTTTCTGGAATTTGGAATGAGTAACCATGATACTGAAGTGTGCTTCAAATTGTGGAAGTTCTTCACGTGCTTTACTAATTGGAATTGGTTCTCTTAATTTATTTTTTTGTTCAGGTCAGAGTGAATCCGAAGCCAGAAAGACAACGACTTTAGGCAGATCCGATTCGGTATTATAAAAGCGAGGAGGGAATTCATCTTTCCAAACTTTTTCTTCAGATCGAGAGCAATAATGGTGGTGAAAGTAGCTGCGACCTGTTTGCAGCCGATCATTCCTCACTCGACTCCGTCTTCTCACACTCTGGCCTCCGCAGTTCCGTCTCCGTCGTCCAATTTGCGGAACCGCGGCGGCGGCAGCGGCGACGGGGCTGTTCGGTGTCTGTGCGTTCAGAAGCTTAACCGATCGGCTCTTTTCGGATTCCAATCGACGAGGCTACGTCGCTCCCAGTCCTTCGACGTTCAGAAACCGCAGAGAGCAAGTCGGGCCGTACGACGCGGTTTCAGCGCCAGCCTGGACGCCTTCTCGGATGAAGAGTTCTCTAAGAAGATTCAGGAATTGGCCCTCAGGTTCCAGCTGTCCGACGACGACGACGACGACACTAACGCCGTGGATTCCGAATCATCTGAATTCATTGCCTCTGTCGTGGAAACTCACGGCGTTAACGCGGAAACCGAAACCGAAACGGACTGTTTCGACATCGATTCGTCGTCGAGGATGAGGTTTCTGCAGAATAACAGCAACAGTCAATACTCGCCGCACGACTTGGAGCCGCCGTGGTCGTCGGAGTGGCCACGGAGAGACGAGATTGTACCCGAGGCGAGCATAGAACGGAAGGCCAACAGCGTCGAGCTCCCTCTGTCGCTTCGAATCATAAAGCGAAAGCTTCAATGGCAGCAAGACGGCTATTTCAGAGACGTGGGCGAGTCGGCCTATTGCTCAATGAGGAAGGCCTTCTCGTCCATGGTGTTCATCATCCGAGAGCTACACAGCTCGTGTCTACAGATGCGGGAGGCTCTGTTTTTCGAAGATTTACAGGGCATTCTCGGCCGAGTTCAGAAAGAGATGCAAGCCTCGTTCGTGTGGCTGTT
Source organism: Geum urbanum (assembly GCA_946800695.1). NCBI lineage: Eukaryota > Viridiplantae > Streptophyta > Magnoliopsida > Rosales > Rosaceae > Geum > Geum urbanum. Next base: position 7,795,843 of record OX327006.1, read on the forward strand.
TGAGCAAGTGTTTTCCCAAACACCGACTCTCATGGTTTACGTCATGATTTTGTTGGCCAATTTCACTGTCAACTCATTAGGCCACAACACCGCCCTTGCCGCTCCTCCGCCAACATATGCAGCAGCCACTACAGAGACGGTTTCAATCATGGAAGATGATCAGAGCAATAATCCCCAGTTCGATTCGACAGCCATCAAATCGTTCTCTATTTCACCGTCCGATGGAAAAACGACTTCCATCGGAAACAACGGAGGAGGAGGCGGGACTGTCCGCCCTGTCGGAAGCGGCACGGAAGGTGACGGCGGTTTCGACGGGTCCGACCAGTACCGAACAATTGTCCCCGACGGCGCTTCCCAGCTCTCTCTGGGTACAACTAGAGAAGCGGAGTCGGTTTCGGGACAAGAGACCAGGGAAGAAGAGTTGGCTTTGTGGAATTCGGTAGTGGAAGAAGCGCATGAAATGCAAAACAGAGACGAATCTCTGGACCAAGAAACCATCCTAAGATTCGTCTCGCCGGTCTCTGTAGAAATGGAACGTGATAATTATGACGAGTACATCAGAACTGAGATGTTCTATCAAGTAGGACTGTCCGATGAACCCAACAATTCTCTCCTCCTCTCCAATTACGCTCAGTTCCTCTACCAAGTCGCCCATGATTACAACAGGTACGGTCCATTTCATACTTTTCCTCCATCAATTTACCATTATTAGTTTCCAACGTAAAAAAATATCGCTGTTTTGTTAGTTCTTCATACTATGAATCTATGGTATAGCCGTATAGTTGTCAATGGTTTAGTGAAGAAAAATCTGGGATTAGTGTTTGCTACTTAGTTATGGTTTGTTTTGATGTTTAAATTTTGTGATAGAGTGATAGGTGCGCGTGTGGTGGGCTTTTTTTCCTTTAGTGGCAAAAAAAGCCTTGGAGACTTATCTTATGTGGACTTTTATTTGCTAATTCATTTAGAATTTTTTTTAAAAGGAACTAATTCAGTTAGATTATGATTACTAATTGTGATTTTTTTTTCATGTTACAGAGCTGAGGAGCTATTTAAGAGAGCAATAGCAGTAGAACCGGTGGACGCGGAGGCCTACAACAAGTACGCAACCTTCCTGTGGAGGGTGAAAAAGGACTTGTGGGCAGCAGAGGAGACCTACTTGGAGGCCATTTCGGCTGATCCTAGCAACTCCTACTACGCCGCCAACTACGCTCATTTTCTGTGGAACACGGGCGGGGAGGACACGTGTTTCCCTCTGGATTCCCCGGAGGACGCTGCCCAAGAAGCTTAGGGAAGCCAGCTTCCCTTGGGTACACTTTTCAGAAGGAAAAAGAAAAAAGGGGATGTTGGGGTGATGGGCGATGGTTTAGGGAGGTGTTGGGGTGGTAGGCGTTTGACACGGAGAGTGGAGCACGGTGGTGTCACGCGGGACACATGCGTGGCGGCAATTTGCTTGACTTGGAGATGGACAGATGTTTTGCCTTTGCACAAATTTTGTTTTTTTTTTAAGAAATTGTATAAAAGGTTAATTAGAGACTCTATTTCACACATAAGATTATTATAATTTTTTTACACACATTATTATTCTCTATCATAATATATTTGAGTTTCTAAAATTGTTCTATTTTATAAAGAGAGTTGTTTAGTTCAAATTCAAAATTAAATCATAACCAACAACTTTTAGAGAGAGAGGGAGACAGCCGTGTTAGAGAGAGAGAAAGTTCCATTAACTCGATTATCTCTCTGAGAGAGAGAGAGAGAGAGAGAGAGAGAGAGAGAGAGAGAGAGAGAGAGAGAGAGAGAGAGAGAGAGAGAGAGAGAGAGAGAGAGAGAGAGAGAGAGGACTGGAGAGCATGCCAAATAAAGAGAGGCGGAGTTTGAGCTGTAATAAATGATAAATGTACATCGATTTCGAATTTCGGTTTTTCGATTTTGGTACTTTGAATTATGTATGGCGCATTATAGTGATATTATTGTATGTTTTCTTTTTTGATTTATGTGTTTGTGTGTGATTGATGTGGCTTATTGTGTGTTTTTGATATTTTGTATAAATGATGAGATGTTACAGACTGTGAGTACTACCTCTGTTGAGTGAATACACTACTGCATCTCATTGAACACACTAGTTAGCTGTTCTATGTGTGTTGACTTGATAGTACTACCTCTATTGAGTGATCCACTACTGCATCCCATTGAACACACTAGTTAGTTGTTATGTGTGTTCTGTATGTGTTTGGACTTGATAGTACTATTAGTGTTGAGTGAATACACTACCGATGCCTATTAAAGATATTATTTCTATTTTGCAAGCATTTTTTGTTTGATTTGCAGATTGATAGCCATGAATTTGGATTTGTATGCAAAATGCACCTATAACAACCATACAATTATGTTTGATCTTATTCCTACTAAAACTATCATTGAGGTGGTGATAGAAGTGTCATCGCGTTTTCCTGGCTTGAAACCGGATTCTTTCACTCTTTTTTTCTCATTGCCACGCTATCCGAATTGCATGATATCTTGTGATAGAGACTTGAATTTGATGATGAAGACCATGATCGAACTTGAGGTAGCCTTTGCGGATATTGTAGCTAGGGATTATGGACAGAGTAGTTCGAATATTGATGCTCTTAATGAAATGCTCATTGTGAAGCCTCTGTTGACAAGAATCTCATCTGGTCATCCAAATGATACTCGCATGAAGTCTTCCGTTGAAGGTGGGAAATCGACGAGGCCAATCAGATGTGGCTGTTATGGCAAAAAAGGAAGACACAACAGATTGACATGTACCAAAGTTATCAGCAGCTAACTAGTGTCGATATTACTCACAGGTAGTGTATTCACCAGACTACAGTACACTGCCTGAATAGATATTTTTCTTGAGTAACTAGTGTCTATATTACTCACAGGTAGTGTTTTCACTAGTGTAGAGTAGTAGATTTTTCCTGAACATATATTTTTCCTGAGGCTTGCCAATTTGCTTTACATACACTATATTAGTCACAAGATATAGTTTGGTACAACCATACAAGTCATTGGTAGTACACTTGGTCCGAATCTCTTGTCATAAGTGTTTTTCGATAAACAAACTTACAATGTGATTTTTCATTATATAATACATACTACTTTAATGTAACGTAATTTTCCCTTGTGCGATTTTTTTAACATACTAATTCGAGTTTGTTGTTCTTCGGTTTGCAATTTTGTGTTGGTCAATTGTGCGTTTTTGTATGTGACAACGCTTTGTGTTTGAAACCAACAACAATAGTAGTACACTCATCATACAACAAAAGTAGCACTACTCCTATTAAAAACATCGCACTACATCAATGTAAAACGTACTACAGATTTCTCTAGCAAGCATTACTAATTTGCAATAAAAAGTATACTACTTCAAAACAGTTAGTATACTAACAATACTGCTGTCTCTAGTAACCGTTACTCCAGAACATTAAATTGGAAGATCAAAGAGGTTCTGAACATCTTCTGGTGTGAGATAATGCACTCTCCCACAGATTATAAAAGCCTTATTCTCTACGTCCCAGATGTTCTTCATTCTTATAATGTCATCCACACGCTTGTGCGTATCTTCAGATAACATCGTGCCATGAACAAATAGCCAAATCACCATTCCAAAGGATGTATCAGCAAGTAATTTCAGCGTTTCATAGGCAATTCATTTTTGTATCGCTGCATCAGTTTGAAGAAGCCAAAAAATGTAGACTGAATTTGTACTTTTGAAAGTTTTTTCACCACTACTTGCATTTCTTCATCTGCGAAACAACAAAATGAACATCAAAATACTACTACACACTACCACAGACACTTTCACACACCAACTTAGACACTAATGCTTAACAACACATGTACTACCACTGAATCACAAATGCACTACTACTGTTTCAAAAATGCACTACTACTATTTCATGAATGCACTACTACCATTGAATCACAAATGCATTACTACTATTTCACATATGCACTACTACTGTTTCATAGATGCACTATTACACTTTCACATATATACTATTATCACTTTCACAGATGCACTAATACCACTATTTCACATATGCACTACTACACTTTCACAGATGCACTACTACCACTTTCACAGATGCACTACTACCACTATTTCACATATGTACTACTACTGTTTCACATATGCACTACTACCAGATGCACTGATATCACTTTCATAGATGCACTACTACCACTATTTCACAGATGCACTACTACACTTTCACAAATGCATTACTACACTTTCACATATACACTACTACCACAAATACAATAAATCTTATAACCTTTACCTATTTTTGATGTGGGTTGTGATGGGGAGGCGCTTTGCAGCTGCGAAAGGAGTCATTGAAAGAGGCTAGGGTTTACAGTTGTACCTGTATATATCTGCTGTAAACCTTATGATAGAGTTCAGATGGAACAGATGGAGTGGCAAGCTGAGTCCCCTTCCCTGGAGAGAATGGATCTATCAAATTAGTGATGGCTAGTTATGGCAGAGGTAACTGATCAATGCATCTTTGATGCGTGAGTGGTTTAAATATAGGTGATTGAGAGAGAGAGAGAGAGAGAGAGAGAGAGAGAGAGAGATAGAGAGAGAGAGAGAGAGAGAGAGAGAGAGAGAGTTGTACCGATTGAAATCAGGTGGCGGTGAGAGTTGACAAGCTTGGTGGCAAGCGGCAGCGGCAGCGGCGTCGCAGCAAATGGGGGCGACGAATACATTGTCGAGAGGAGAGAGGTGGATGACGACGTGGAGAGAGTTGCGAATGAAGAGAGGAGAGATGGATTGTTCTGCTTTGGTTTGGGCATGAACAAATGAAAGAGTAGACGATTTTGTAACTGGTTCTTATCTTTATATACGATGACATATTTGTAAATAGATTGAATTTTAAAGTTCTATCTATTTTATGTTTTATGACAGGTGATGTTATTTGGAATAAAATTATGGAGTGACCTTATATAATATACATCTTATGTATATGACCTTATACGTAATTTACCATTTGGGGGGGGGGGGGGGGGTGAGAGTGTTATTAAATTATGTTAATATGTGTCAAATTAGTACAAACAATTTGGAAAGAACTCACAAGATATTCTTCAAAGAAAAAAATAAAATTAAATATATATTACAGTTAGAGTCGCCTTTAAGTCTTCAAAGAACAAAATGGACCAATTTACTAAAAAAACTATGCTTAGGGTTTTATGCTCTCTGTGGGCGGCGATCCCCTGTTGCCAAATTCTGAAGCCGGTGGCCCTCTCTTGCGTCTTCCCTAGGACATCTCACGTAGGTGTCGTGATTAGGCCCCCTCTCAGGAGGCAGATCAGTTTTGAACTTCGGCCTGCGGCTTGGATTTCTTTGCCTTCGAGGATTAAGACTCCAATTGGTGCGTTTAAAGTTGTTGATGGCAGTGGTCTATGATCGGTCGATGCGCATCTGAAGCAGTTTAGATCGGAGGCGGTGCTCTTGATGGGTTGAAGGAGGCCGACGACGAGTAGAGGCGAAAGCGGTGTTTCTGGCGACGTGGTGCTCTCACGGTGGTGGTAGAACCAGCTATCGGGCAACGCGGGGTCCAGTTGGATGATGACCTTGCCGGTGGGGTCTGAGATCCATACTCAAAGTGAGTTTTCGAACTGGTTTGTACGTCGACCGACGATGGCTCGGGGGTGAGGGCTAGGCAATGCAGTTCGCAAATCATGACGTGATTACTGGGCCAGGTTGGTCTTCTAGGTTTGAGAAGGCCACAGGGCCTCATAATCTTGGGCCTAAGTCAATTACTTCATTGTTTTGGACTGGTTCTGGATGTTTTGTGATGGGCTGGGAACTAGGGCTTTTCATTGGCAGTGGCCAGAGTTTTGTAGCGGCAGCGAGTCAAGGTGTTGAAATTTTCGTTCGGTGGCGGCGGTGCAGTTTAGCTTATAGTGGAGATGATGAGGAGATGACTCGATCTTTCCATGATGGACCAATTGATGGGCCTGGCAATGTTGGACTAGACATGTTAGGGGTTCAGTGGCCTACTTAGGCATGGGACCCAGGTGAACCTTTTTTCTGGTCTACTGTTGGTGTTGAGTGGGTAATACTCAGGATTTTAAGGTCTATTGTTTAAATTCGTCTCATTTGAATTACGAGTTTCATCGAGATAGACATACCTACCACAATTGCGTGCTTAGGAGTGTGTTTATCTTTATTATCATTGATTCTCTTGATCCAAAAGAGATGCGTGTAAGCATACATGTGTCAAGCTTTATGATTTTAAAGACTAGTGCTAGTGTTTGTAATAACGTAGCACATACATTTATTTATGATCGTGACATTCATTATAAATAGTTCACCTCTGCTCTAAAACATGTTGTGGATGCCATCAATTACAACTTTAGTCGTATTTATTTAATAAAATAACCCCGAACTCTTCGGAAATGTCATTTCGCTCGAAATTTTTGGAAATTAAGAATCCATACAACTTTTCTTCTAAATCAAGAGTTTCACGTGCGTTTTGCTTGATAGCAAATTATCTATTGGGTCCTTCTTCTGTGGCTCTGGATTTGCCTCCGGTAATCTCTGTGCCTCTATCGTGTTTTCATTGCACGGTGGGTGGGTTCAAGACGAACTTGCTTATTGGCTTAGAGAGAAAAATATCACCTCTCTTTGCGACTTTTGTCTAAATAATGATCGATGATTTTTGTTTGACCGAGAAAAGAGAGGGTGAGGAGTTGTGGACTTGTAGGCTAATGGCCAATTTGGCCCCGCGGTTTGATCAGATTGTGCAGCTTAATTGTAGAGTTAGCTTACAAGAGTGGTTTGAACAACTTAAACTAGAAGTTTACGATTTCCCGTGAAGCTTATGGACGCTGCTCGCTGTGTTGCCTTCTGGTTCCATTAAAGGGGACGGAGCTTCATTTGGTGGAGTACGTATATCTTCACGAAACAATTAAACAAGAATATATTCATTAGCAGTTTAGCACATTGGAAAAAAAAACTTATGCATAGATGACATATTTGAATTTTCTATTGCAGTGTATTGACCAGGATCATGAGTATATCTCTGCAAATTCACTAAGCATCAACTTTCATAAGAAGAACTGAAGTTTGTAGTCGTAGTAGTGCATGGACCAACTCATCTTATTTATATGTTTAGTTAAAGTGTTGAATCACTTCTATGGAGAATTCAATCTTCTCTTGCTTAATTTACAAGTCCTAGAACTAATAGAAGGAAGTCCGTGAACTCTAATTTTGAAAAAGTGGTCGGGATGAGTTAAATAAAAATAAAATAAATTGTGTGTCGATCCATCAATATTAAAAAATTGAGTAAAAATAAATTACAAAGGCCGTTCCTTGGGGAACGTTCTATAGAAAATTATTGTGTAGGTAATTATGACTTCCTACGAACATCACTATAATTATACATTAGAGACTCAATTTTTTTTTGAGGTGAATGCATTACTGGCGGATGCACGTAAAGTCGTCCAATCTCATTTTTTATACTTAATCTAATATTATATTTTTTATTATAACATTTGGAATAATTAAGTCATATAAAAAAGGCAAAAAGAATGACAAAATAAAGATAAATTATGTAATTGAGAAGGAAAGTGCAGCGTTAAAGTTTTTCATTTAATAATTTTCAATTGAATTGAGCTCAAAATATGTACATTTTAATTATGACTTGCCCAAAAAATTTGTTTCTTCCATCATTAGTTACAAGAATATCACATCCAATCTATCGAAAATAGTTTTATGATTTCCTGGATGTGTTCAAATATATAACATTCACTTGATATTGCCCAACCTAAATAAAATCTAAATTTGCCACTGTTTGGCCCATAGAATCATTTTGCCGTGATTGATATTGGGTCATCCTTATTCTTTAACCACGTTTATAGTTCAACAAGCATATTTTGACGACGCCGGCGTTCGAACACATGTCGTGGGGGTTTCATATCAAACGTTAACGTGATGAGACGTTAACGTGATGAGACTCAATACTTTCACTGAACTACTTACCGTAATTTTAGGAGAGACTCAAGACTAATGTAATTGATTTATCTCATACCAATACAAAATCAAAATCCAGTAAAAGCTACAATATTCATCTCCTGAGGACCAAAAGAATCTTAAACCCAAAGGGAATCGAGACAAATACAACAGTTTTTTCGGATCCCAAACCCGAAACCAAAAGTGACCAGAATCACCAGCCCAAAAGAGCCTAGCCTTAATCAATCTGAGTTTCTTGGAATGGGCGGAAACCTTTCAGGCCACACCATCCAAACAAAGTTGTCGCCGACTTCTTCAAACAATGGGTCGAAACGACTGTATGCTAGCAACATACTCTACCCAAATGGGGAGCACCTCTAACCTACAATGGACCACACCAACAACCATTCCGATAGACAAGCATTGCCGCCAAAACCTCTATCCTGCACAACAATAGGACGACACGACCCACATCGGCCACTATGACCGAGATTAGCTCTACTCGTCCAAAAGAGAGAAGGGGTCGAACCCGCCAACCATTGTTTCAGCTGGGCCCTCCGATCTACTCACCCATGGGGAGGCAGAGAGTCGTCCACTTAGCAACACAAGTTGTGCAGCTCATTCACAAAATCAAATAACAAAGCATTCATGGAAGAGCATCGATTTGGATTCATAATGTCATATTCTATACGAATAAAAATTTATACAAAATTGCATCATCCGGAAAGGTTGTTACTAGCACCCCACTATGCTTAAGCCTACATGGAATGATATCTCATATTCTATATAATTTGACTTGTCATTTACTTATTCTTGAATTAATTACTTGTGATTGATGCATATATTATACTAGAAAAAGACCCGTGCTCGAGGCACAGGGATTGTGATCGACTGCCCCGTAGGAACCGTGTCTTTGAACAGTGAATTACGTTGTATGTTCAGTGAAACCCGAAAATGTTATATAGGAAATATCATGACATCTGAAAATACTTGTATACTCCTAATGTTAGTAGAAAATTACTTATTAGATTACATGGTCATCATTAGATGTAAATTATTTGGGACCGACACGGACAAAGGGTCTAAACTCAATTGGATGCCGAGGTTCAATACTCCTATTTATACAACTTTCGATTTGTAATTTTATAATCGAGGCCATCTATCTTATGGACCATGCGACGAAGATCAACTCACCCAAAAATGAATCAAAATGAAAATCGTTTGGCTATCTAATTTTATTAAATAAATGGATGGTTATAGTGAATTTTAACATTACATTAACAACTGTCTATTTGTTTTACAAAATTTATTGAGCAAACGATCTCTGATTTAATCAAATTTTTGCATATATGGTCATTACAAAGTAAATTATATGACAGGTGGTTTCGATTATAAATTTACAAACCGAAATTTGTATAAATGTGAATAAAACTTGGGTTCAAACTCAATTGGATGTCAAGATCTAAACTACTCACATTTATTTATATAAAGTTCGGTTTGTAAATTTAATCCGTTAATACATACACGCTAATAGAAGTAAAAAGGGCATGTGTACTCCCAATTATTGGATATCCGATCTGGAGGCTATATTCTCCTTCATCATCCTTCCCTAGTATTCAGTAGAGTTGGTTCCTGCAAATTTCGCAGTCTAGGAAAGCAGAATAGAAATGCCCTAGTCGGAATTTATAGCTGCCATATGCCTATGGAAAAGCAAATGACTAGATTTTGCATCGATCTCAGTTCTCAAACTATAGTTGTTAGACTTGTTGTGGGTACACAGTCAAATGGAAGCAGAAAATGGGATCTTCAGGATTAGGTTAGGTCAAGCAGAAAATGACGGTATCTTCACGTGAAAATGGAAGCTTGTTGGTTGTGATTAGTTAATTAAACCTACATTTTATATATGTCTACATTCATCTTCCCCATTTCCATTCCTCTCCAAACCTTCCTCACATTGTTTCCATGAATTCCTCTACAATCTCCATACCTATCTCAATTCATCGAACACCGTTCCATAAACCAAACCTGCTACAAAAAGTCTTGCACCAATGGTGATTGGTGAGTTACTAATCTTGTGTAAAAAGAAATAACTAGATATAATTATATAAACAATGAATTTCTATTTATTTTTTAAAATTCGAATCATAGGAAATTAGTTTTATTTATAGTCTAGCTAGAGCACAAACAGACAAAGAAAAGCATTTATTGCGTCCTTGAACACTGACATTTGAACTTTCTTATGTGTGAATATGAGGTTTTGCATGATTCACTCTTGACAACTTTGGTAGTAAATTTTGTTTTCTTAAGGGAATTTTGATTGCTTATCATGTGAGATAGTTCGGTTTTGTAACTTTGTTTCATTGGCATTCAGTTGTATACCCTTTTGGGTCTTTGACCCAATATCTCCCTAAACGTACAAAAAAATTATGACTGCGCACAATTTCCTTTGACAGTTATTCTCTAGTGTAACTTCTGCATTTTATTCAATAAAAGGAAATTAAAAAACTTCTGCATTTTATTAAATATTTGTTTTGTAACTTATGTAGCATTATTTGTAACTTATGAAATGTAAATGCTTCCGACAACTGTATTATTGACTATAAACGAGGATTTTCCAAGATGGAGAACTTCTCGTCTTTCTACTTCTCATCTTCGAATTTTCTTTGCTTGAAGCTGTGTCTATATATGTCACTTGTTTTTCCGTTACAGACTGCATAGGCACAGGATTATTTGGGCCTGATTTGATACCTTACAAAGTTCGAAACCGAAGGTTAGGGTTTAATTTCCCATGCATGCAACAGGTAAGTAAGTGATCCCTAATTTTGTACGCACTTAGTCTCACTAATAAACAACATATGAGATGATTTTTTCCCTCTTCTTCTCAAGCCTTCAGTTTCTGAATAAAAGTGAGAGAGATCGAGTGTTTTTTCTTTTTTCAAGAAGCTCGAACCACAAGTGAGAGAGATCGAACTGGCTCGAAGAAAATGTCAGTTTCGATCTCCTAGTGATGAGAGGATTCAGTTGGTATTTGTAGTGCAGCATATGACTCCTTCGTTTAGTGTACGTAAAGTATTCAATGAAGATTGCAGGTAGCTAGGGACAAAGATTCCCCTAACTCTTTTAATTACAATGTTCACCAAAATCATATTCGCCAACAAAATTGTAATGAACCAGCTGAGACCGTTGTGCAAAACGGCAAAATATAAGAAAAAGACATTAACAGAACCTGAGAAAAGCAACACCCAGAAAATGATGATTGCAATTTGCAACATGCATAAGTTCAGCTATAAAACGAAAACCACACACCATCTGTTCACAGTGACAACTGACTTAGAGAAACAAGAAACAAAAAGGGAAATAACTGATGAACATGCTTATCACCACGCTACCGTCTGAGCAATAAGCTAAAACTAAAACACACATTGGTTATTATCTGCATGCTCAAACAGAATTCGAAAAGCTCCAGCTTACACATTTCTGAGGTGACCCCATTTGAAATGATGGTTTCCTAGATAGCTAGCTACTGACCAATAGAGAACTTTGAATTGTTCGTTGAGCTCAATAGAAGCTAGCAGTACTGTTGGTTGCACCTTGAGCCGAAGAAGATACCATCTCGATCAGATCAATCTCTCTCCTTTCAGTTGAAGAAGCTGCTTGATGTTGATGAGTCACCAAATCCATGTTCATGCTATAATAGTTACTCAAGTCATGATCATGATTAGTGAAAGATGAAGATGAACTGGCTCCACCATTTAGGAGGTAGGAGAGGTAGAGATCAGAGTTGAGATGGGTTGTAGTGGGATTAATGGATCGAGGGTTTTCTGTAGAGTTTCTGAAGTTTTGAACAGTTTGGTAGTTGTTGTTTGCATACATGTTTGGTTTTGGAGTGGAAGTGACAAACCCATATTGAGTAGTATCCATCGGGGTTGCATCAATGGGTAATGGCTGCTGCTGCTGCTGCTGATTTTGAAGGTGACCATTGTTGCTGTTGCTGAAGAAGTTCTGCATGAAAAGAAGCTCCTCATCATTGTAGGAATCAACTGCAAGGTTCAATGGAGAGTGATCACAATTAGATAGGTCAGATGGGTCTGAGGGTAATAGATTGAAGGGAATTTTCAAAGGTTCTTCATGGGTGAGAGTGGAGGAGCTGGAAGGGGTGGTGTTGCTGACATTGCTTGGGGTAGGGGTTGCAATATTATTAGAACAAGAGTTGGTGTTGGGTCCGGTATTGAGGTTTTTGCTTCTTATGTAGTTTTGAAGTATGGAAGACTGGGGAGGCTTGTTTGATGAGGATGATCTATTTTTGGTATCTGTCTGTTTGGTCTTTCTACGTGAATTTTGCCTTCTTTTTGTAGCATTCCAATGATTTTTTATGGAATTTTCGGTTCTTCCCGGAATACGTTTGGCAATCTCTGCCCAACGGTTACCAACCTCGCCATGAGCTTCCACTAATATCTTCTCTTCCTCTTCAGTCCAGCTGTCTTTCTGAGAAAACCAAAGAAGAAAAAGGCATATATATATATATATTGTCAAGAACACTTCAAAATGAAGCTTGACGAATCCAAATAATGTAAGATAGCTATCTACAATCTTGTTCTATTCAAGCAGAGTCGCAAAACCCTAGAATTTCGTAAAACATCCTAGGAAAATTTGTAAAATGAACGTAACTTACATTAACCAGAAATTATATGAACTCAAACATATAAGAAAGAAGATATAAGAGGGAATGAACAGTATAAACCCTAGTTTCACATTATGAAATTTGAGTTACCGAAATGGAAAGAGAGTCTCTTGGATCTAAGCATATATAGATCCTTATAATCTTCACAATCTATATTTGCACAGTTGACTTCGTGGACTAAGAGCACAGATTTCTCCAACGATTACGAACTAGCTAGTAAGTAATTAAACAACCAAATCTAAGAATGTAGCACATCCGAACAGCAAATCTAAGAACTAAACCCAAATGTTTTAGTTCATAGATTTCACAATGACAATTGTTAGATTGAAAGTTATACCATCATCACAAGAATCAAACCTTGATATCAGGGCGCAAATGGTTATGCCACCTTTCTCTACATTGCTTCCCAGCTCTACCCACAAGCTTCTCAGCTATCTGTGCCCATCTCCTCACTCCGTATTTCTTCACCAGCCTAATTAGCTTTCTGTAAAGATGAAAAACAAAGAAGAAAAATCATTTACATCCTCATTTACATAAATAACAAATTTAACAAAAGGATTAAGTTTGGTGCAGATGTATCATACCTGTCTTCTTCATCTGTCCACTGTCCTTTGATCAAAGGCACAGATGAAGCTTTTTTGGATCTTTTTCCTGTCCATTTAGGCTCTGCTTTCACTTGATCTTCTTTGAACCCCAGGTTAGGGTTTTGGGTTTTCTCCGGAGGCCAAGTCATGGGATCACCATGATCGAGAAAGAGCAGGTCATCCAAGTTAGGCTCTACGAGACTACTTTGTGGCCAATTCGGACAAGCTTGCATGTCACCCATTGCACCACCAAATGAGGTCAGCCCATTTGACGAGATGAATGATCTCTCTTTGTTCTTTGCATTGTTCTGAGACCACAAGAACCTATCTATGGCGGTCAAGGGAGGACCAGGCCTGTAGAGTTGGTGATGGTGAGGAAGAGGATGAGGAGTTTGTATGTGATTGTTTCTAAAGCCATAAACACTATGATGAGGGTGACGATTACGATGATGATGATCATTAGCTTCTCCTTCCATGTTTGGACTGGAAGGTTCAAGGAAATTGAGAGGAAGAGAAAAATGGGAGTAATTCAGGCTTGAATGATTCCTGGTGAGGTGTTTGTGGGTTTGTTCTTTCTATGAGTGCTAGAGAGAGAATGGGACAGACATCATAACAGTTAGCTGGGGAAATAAGCCTGAACTAAGCCTTGTAATGAGCCACATGGCTTAATAGCCGTTCATCAGGAGGATAATCTAGCGGTTGAGAATTGCTCTGCTTGTAACTCCTGAGCTTCCCTTGTAGTACAAAAGTAGTAAGAGCTGGGGGTGAGAAATTAGTGGGTTCGTTATTAAACCCACAATTATTTGTAAATTTAATTCTATTACCGAAAATTTATTTGAAATTTGGATAGAATTTAGAGTAGTGATTTGGGTAGCTCGTAAGTGTTCATCCATTTTGGCGGCATTGGGTACATGCATAGACATTGGAGTATTAGCACTTTTATGTGAGGTACATTTGAGAACTTATATAAATTTTAAATAAATTACATTACTTCAATTGAAAATAATTGTAAAATGGTACTTGCATTTTAACTTTTTTCTAATAGTTGCAAAAAAATTAAGAACTAGTTTTCGAATAAAAACAAACACTACCGAAGAGATCGACAACTTCGTTACAAAATATTAATAGAAGAAAAACAGCTTCGTTGTAAAATGTGGTACGTAATAGTATGAGATCACAGTATGTTCAGAAAAGTGACGTTTGCAATAAGAGAAGTTTGTACTAGTTCGTTGATGATTTTATTGCCGAAAGTGAGACATAAAGTTCCAATACGGGTTTATAGACTTAATTGGTATATATGTATATATGTACTCTCCAAGAAAAATTAAGAGACAAATATAAACGAATGACATATGAGGGTGTACTGGATTTACGGTCATGATTAGATATAACTGACCGGCTAAAACATCTCTGACAACAATAACAAAATCTTTCTTATTTTATATAAAACTATACCTCAAAGTCATTTTAGCTTCATATTTTTCTAACTTTATTGAACAACAACACTTGGGTGTTCTTCTTCTCCTAGAAATTGTAATAGAGTTGCTCACCCGTTTAGCTTCTTTTTGCTTATGATCTTAGCACTCGAGTTGAATTGTTCTCTGTCGCTTTAAAGTATCATCTAGATGTCTTGGTCTACGACCTTGGTCGTAGCTCTTAATAAAAAAAATACACTCCTTGTGGAAGTAGCACTACTAAAAAAATGGTCTTAGACATCGGTTCTGGACCAATGTCTAAAAAATTTCAAACAGATGTGTATGTGGGCGATATCTAATGTCAAAAACACTTGAACATCGATCACCAAATTGATGTCTATCAATATATCAAACATCACTTAAAACATCAAAACCGATGTCGTAGCCCTTAATAAGTCATTATTTTGTTTGTCTATCTATCTTCAAATCTTTATATATTTGAGTTTTATGGATAATGAGATAAAATCCTGTAGCAAAATAATCTATTTTATCATCGATTTCAATTATTAACCGATGTCTATATTATTCTTAGACATCAGTCTTCAAACAAAAGACATCAGATTTTTTTACAAAAACAATGTTTGTGTTAATGTAAGACATCAACCAATTTTTAACATTCTGATGTGCAATACTTTTATTGACATCATTTTTTTTTTGTAAACTGATGTATTTTCTTTTTCTTGACATCGATTTTTTGCTTCCACTCATTATAGAAACAAACTAAGAACATTTACATTTCAAACCAAAATATTAGGTACAATATGTATTACTATAATGAAAACCATGAAATCTATACTACACTTCACTCAAAACATTCATGTCAAACCTAAACAATAGTTACAAAATCTAAGGTAAACATTAAGTAATCCACCTCTACACTAAACATTCCTATAGCACACTGTCAGGTGATTTGGCTTTGATTCGGCGTCAATTAATGGTGTTGCGACTGATGAACCATATACTGCCACATGATTTTGACTGGGAAGAACCTCAAGGATGTGAATGACTTCATTAATAGCCTGAAATGCATGAATGAAATTTCACTTGCAAGAGATAATCATGAAAAAGTTGAGTAGAACACAGAGATGTTAAGTGCGAGTCTTAGCCTTATTGAGTGAGTAGGAGCCAACTCAACAAGAGCAAGAGATGTCTTAAACCATTTGAAAACATATTTCATTGGAAAAATATTTCACTTAGGGTATCAAGTTCGAAATAGCTCATCAAAAGCCTGAGAGATTAAAGTAAAAAAAGAATACATTAGCATTCCATTGGAAGCATATTTCACTATAGTAGACGCAAAATTTCTCAAGAACAAACAAAATAACTATTTCGCGCAAGAGTGGTTGATTAAAAAAAAGGGAAGCATAAGCTAGTACTCAAATTATAGAATTTGGTATTCTCAAATATAAAGTAAGCAAAGAAGCTTTCATTGTAGTGTGCATCCTAAATAAATATCCATCTAGACCAGCACTAGTAGATTAAAGTCATCAATATATAAAATCTGCACAGCAAAATATTACAATTGATTGTGTCTTTACCATTTTTTTTATGAAAGTGTGAAAACACCAACTCCAGTAAAACCAACCAACATTCACAAATGAAACACATAGCACATGCGCATTGATTAGCACAATCTTGATGAGATGAATAAGGAACCAAAAATAACGCTATAATTTCCAGGGACAATCTCAATTCATTTGCAGACAAAAAGCCAGAATCTGAAAATATATAACTTTTTTGGAAGCATAAAACGTACCAGTGAGACCGGCTGCTTAGCTCATTGGCACTCATTGATCCTACAGATCTAGCACGGCTTCCTGACTTCAACAGTTCCCACATCTCCTCTAAACCATTAAAACGAGGTTCAACTAGTCCTGGGACATCAAGGGTTCTATCCGTAGCTTGCTTTATTTCCAATTTGTCCACAAAACACAATATAAGTATAGCTCTCTAGTGATACTATTTAACAAAGAGATCAATAAAACAGTCAAAATTTTGTTCCATTTTCATATTTACCATCTCAGTGTACCAAAATTAGTGATTGCACTCTGACACAAATCAAGATTCACCTTTCCACTAACTAATGTTCCAATTGGGAGAGGTCTAACTTTAATGCTTTTCAAGCACATTGGCTGAAATTGTAGTCTTAACAGGGATACCCAACTTGCTATAAACAGATATTATAAGCTATAAAGGTCAAACAAACCAAAAATTATCATCAACACAATAGTCTACCTAAATATAATTTATCTGAATAGAGCAGCGAATATTGTATTGACAGTTCCAAGATTTGACAAGTCAATTTCCATGTCCATTCCTTCAGCATCAATAGCCCGGGACAAAAAACTGAACCGATGAGGACGTGCTGCTCCAGAATTTGAAATGAGATAAGGTTGCAGAAGCCTCATGAAAATTGTATGTTAGCATATTATTCGTAAGATGGTGATAAATATAACACTAACTCGATCATTGAACACACTGGACAAAAAATTCTACCCAACACTCTAACGCATCTTCATTTCCCTTTCATCAATTTATCACATTGTCACAAACCACAAATCTACCTCGGCTCCTTTCCTTGTTCCTTTGAGAGGCCTTAGGTATCCATCAAAGCATTCATGCAAACAAACAAATTAATATCAATCTTGATCTATTGTGGCCTAACTTTACATTTGCCTTAATGTACTTATATTGAGCTTTGCACAAGGAAACTACTGATGATTAATATGATAACGAAATACCAAAAGTAGCTACCATGCTCGAGTGCTTAACCAAGCCAACAGAAAATAGGTATGCTTGTTAACCATGGTCAAATGCATATACTAGTCAACTCAAAAATGATGGTGAAGGCTTAATGTTTAAAGCTGAAAGGTTCACAAGGGTAGCATTAGCTATAGCTATGTACCTGAGCAAACAACAACACGTCTCTCATTTACAGTAGTAAACAAACAAGCCACAAATTCAAATCGTATCAATCCAAACATAAATCTCCCTATCACACAACTTAATTTGCACAAATTCATTTCACGAACATTTAAAATCGATTAATACCAGACAAATTATAACCCTAGATCTAACAAAAACACAACACAACACAAATCTGAGAAATATGAAACAAAACCCTTAACTAGAATCATAGATCAAACCCTAACCCAAACCAAGCTTTTGAGAAGAGATCAAGAGAGTGAGTATTACAAAGTCTACTTTCGAGCAAGGGAATCATAAATTACCTTGAAACCCTTTGGGGTGATTGAACTTCATTTCCTCGATGTGGTTTGCTCAAGTCAAATTAAGAGGTGTGACTGGTGGTAATAGTCTCGTGCAGAGGAGAGCATCAAAGCGCAATGATCAATCAGCCTCGATTTGGCCTAAAACGCGAGCGACCCACCGATAGTCAACTTCGGCTTTCCTCGATAAGTAGGTTTCTGTGGGTGTGAACTAGAGGTAACGAGGTTAGGGTTATTGAAGATGATGAAGAGACTATAGGCTACTGCAGGAGATGGCCCAAGGGCGACAAAAATGGTCGGCGAAGCCGATTGGCATGGGTTACTGGCTGCGGTTGAAGTCGAGGTGAGTTGCTGAGAGAGAGAGAGAGAAGTTTGTACTTTATAGTCAACGTGTTTTGAGAATAGAAAAATCTAGTTCCCGCCTAGAATTTTTTTTAACTAGTTTTTTTTGTTAACATGGTGAAAGGAACACACATATAGGGAAGAAAACTAAGCTTTTGTATATAGCAAACCTGAGATTACAATTTGACAGAGCTTCGCTACTGATTCACAAGCTTACAAAGAGGTCAGACCTCTAATCTCTATTTATAGAGTTTGCACCAGCTCTACTAACCACACACTACTGAAACGATAAGAAAAATATCTTCTTCAGATGTCACCATCTCAGAGATGGACAAGTTGCAGAATCTCTTGAGAAATTAGTAGATGAATGCTGACATGTTAAGTAGCTAGTCAATGTGAATGTCAACGTTTCTGTTTAGCACTCCCCTTCAATCTCAGATAGGGAGACCAAGCTGAGATCGGTACAGTGAGTACAAAATACAGAAGAATGTAATCCCTTTGCGAGAATATCCGCTGTCTGACCTGATGTGGGCACATATTGTAGAAGAAGATCACGTTTCTGAACTCTTTCCCTAACAAAATGAAAGTCATTGTCAAGATGCTTTATCCTGGAATGGAAGACAGGATTTGATGCTAGAGCAATAGCAGGTAGGTTGTCACAATTAAGCAATGGAGGGTGTGGAAGTCGAACATGCAGGTCACATAGAATGTGACGAATCCATGAAATCGCTGCTGCTGTATTGGCCAACGCTCTGTACTCTGCCTCAGCGGAGCTTCTTGAAACTGAATCTTGCTTTTTAGACTACCAAGAGATAGGAGATGACCCTAAATATGCAACAAAACTTGTGGTGGAGTGTCTTTAATTTATCTCTCCATCGGTCTAGCCCAATCTGCGTCACAGTAGGCTTTGATACAAGGGTAAGGGCTTGAGGAAGACCTATACATCACACCTTTGCTTAGAGATCCTTGCAATTATCTGAGTATACGCTTTACTGCACTGAAGTGAACATCTATGGGATTGGTCATAAATTGACATACTGTATTGACAGAGTAAGCAATATCAAGTCTGGTGAAAGTCAAATATTGTAGAGCACCTACAATACTTCTGTAAACAGTTGGATCTTGTAGTTGAACACCTTCGTTTTTTAGCATCTGTGTGTGAGGAAGACATGGAGTATTACATACTTTTGTAGTGCTCATGTAAGCTCTTATCAATAAATCTCTTGCATATTTTCCTTGACCAACAAATATGCCATCTGGCCTCAGTGTTACTTCAATACCAAGGAAGTATGACAGTGGACCAAGGTCCTTCATGTCAAACATCTCGCCAAGATCCTGAATAACCTCATAAATTCCTTCAGTATCAGAACCTGTCACTACTATATCATCTACATATAGCAGTAAAGCCATAATTCCTTTAGTTGTCTTTCTAACAAACAAACTAGGATCTGAATGTGAAAAGGCAAATCCCAATCCCATCAGAAAGCTTGTAAATTTTTCATTCCAAGCTCTAGGAGCTTGTTTGAGTCCATAGAGTGACTTTTTCAGTAAACACACATAGTCTGGAAATTGTGGATCCACAAATCCTTGTGGTTGTTGCATAAAGACCCCTTCCTTTAAGTCACCTAGGAGGAATGCATTTTTAACATTCAACTGTCTAAGTTCCCACTTGTGTATAGCAGCAAGTGCAAGAATTGTTCTCACAATACTATGTCACACAACTGAACTAAAGGTTTCTTCATAGTCTAAACGTTTAGCTTGACTATACCCTGGAGCTATTAATCTTGCCTTGGATCTGGATATGCTGCCATCTGCATTTCTCTTCACTTTATACATCCATTTGCTGCCAACAAAATTTTTCCGGAGGGATGAGGTACAAGAGACCAAGTACCTTGTTTGTTTAAGGCATCAATTTCTTCATTCAGGGTTGCATTCCAGTCAGGAACTCTAGAGGCCGACTTGTAAGACTTACGTTCTGAGATTTCAGCAACTTCTGTTATAGCAGTAAAACCATTAAAGAATGCATATTCATCATATAGTTTCTTTTGAACCACTACAGAAAAGGCACAGTAATCTTCAAAGCTCTTCTTTTTGACAATGCCATTCTTGGCCCTGGTCATCATTGAGTGATTATTGTAGTTCTGATCCATAATGAATTGTAATTCTTGAGGCAAATGATCTATATCAATATGATGAGCTAGCTGGTCTACTCCCTCTTGATGATTCTGCTCTTGTTGATTCTGGACATCTATATGAGGTGCATGATATTCTCGATTCTGCACAACATATTCTTCAACTATATACTTAATGACATTCTCACCAGCCCAATTCTTAGTTATCTCAGTAGACTTACTACCATTATCAATATTAGAACCAATGTTGTTCAAATCATTTTCTGAGTCAGAACCAGAGTCAATATCCCTCTCAACTCCAGGGGAAGAAAAAGAAAGAATAGCCTGGAGTTGACTAGGAGTCAGCACAGGAAGAAAAGAAGAGGTTGGGAGGTAGGCTGTGAAGTGGAAGAGACTTGTGGAGGAGGAATAGGAGGAGAGGACATAGGTAAAGGTATAGAAACATAAACATGAGGAAGAGAGCTAGAAGAAGGAGGCGATGTAGTTGAAAAGGAAGAGAAAGAAAAAGGGAATACTGTTTCATCATACACAACACGTCTGCTTACCCGTAGTTTATGTTTCTCTATACTATAACAGGAAACGCCCTTGTATCCCAAGGCATACCCCCCAAAAAAACACACTGAGTAGTTCTAGGAGCCAACTTATTACTATTATAAGGTCTAAGGTCTGAGATATGGATAAAAAGCAGCACCAAATATTCTGAGATGACTAATATCAAGAACATAATTGAATAGTTTAGAGTAGGGAGATATATGGACAAGTAATATAATGGAGAACACCATGACTATTCAAAAAGGATCTGAGTTTATTACTGTTAAACTCCCCACAACCATCTGTGTGAAGAACTTTAATAGTACTTCTGAATTGAGTTTGAACAAAAGCATGAAACTTGACAATAATGGAGTAAACATCTGATTTATTAATAAGTGGAAAAATCCACAGAAACCATATACAATCATCGATGAAGGTAACGTAGTACCTATAGCCCTCAATAGAGTTGTATGGGGCAGGTCCCCATACATCAGAGTGCACTTTGTCAAAATCTCTACTAGAGTATATTACAAACTCTGAAAAAGGAAGTTTATGCATTTTTCTAGCAAGGCAATGTTAACACAGAGAAGTATCACTAGCAGAAGACTTAATATTGCAACTAGACACCATCTTAGAGACTATATCAGATGTAGGGTGTCCCAGTCTTAGATGTCATATTGTAGACTTCACTGCAGCTCCTAAGTAAGCAGAAGAGGAGAGATTTTGAAAGGGTGACAATTGAGGAGTCTTGAAGAGGAACAAGCCATCAACACACTGCTTTTTCCCCAATAGAGATGAGCCCTTGTCAGCTTGTCTTGCTCACAAATGTCGATATCATCAAGAGTGATGAAACATCTGTTATCCCTGCATAACTTGGTAAAGGATAAGAGACTCACTACAAGATTAGGAAAATACAGGACATTATCCAGAGTGAAAGTATGATCACTAGGTGTAATATGAGATGATCCTATATGAATAATATGTAAACCTTTTCCATCACCAATTGTTATTTTACCATAAGAAGAATATGGTTGAGCACTGAGAAGATTTCGAGGAAGTCATGTGGTGTGTTGCACCAGTGTCACCAATCCAAACTTCACTTCGAGACGGGTCTTTAAAGTGGGAAGGGAAAGCACCATTGACATTGGCAGTGCCACCAGTGTGAGCAGCCATGGAAGTCAGAGAACTAGGTGGTTCACCACCTTGAAAGGAATAATTAGATATGTGTGTACAGTCCAAAGCTTCATGTCCTTTCAATCCACATATCTGGAAAGTTGGAACACATACAGAGGGATGATTAGGAGAAATCTCATTCCTGTAAAAACAATTGACTTTAGTGTGGCCCTTTTTGCTACAGATTTGACACTCAGGAGCAGGTTCAACATTAACTCTATAGCTAGGAGCTTCTGATGGCTGAGAAACTTGAGGTGATGCAGTGTTGTTTCCCGTGAAGTTAGTGCCATTCGGTTTGCGATAACATGTTGATGCAAGGTGACCTTTTCTCCCACATATTTGACAATAATACAGTTGGTAGCAAGTAGAAATGGTGTCTCCTCTCTTGCCACAATGTTGGCACTCAGTGTTGGTACCAGACCTTTGCATTTGACCAGAAGAACCACCATTAGATCCTGTTGATTCTTTGGTATTGTTTGAAATACCACTACCACCAGAGTAGGAGTTAGGCCTTTGATATTATGAACCACCGTGTCTTGCTGCCATAGCAGACATTGCAGGAGAGGAAAGAAAACTAGACTCAATACGCCTTTCAGCTGAAAGTAACTGTGACCTAAGATCTCTCATGGTAATATGAGTTTCTCTGCTTTCAACAACCATACTCATAGTGGAGTATTCATCAGGGAGACCATTGAGAATAACTATGATCAAGTCTTCATCAGAAATAGACATACCAACTGAGAGAAGTTGATCACAAGCACATTCGACTCTCTGAAGATATTTTTCAACACTATCCGATCCTTTCTTGATGTTTTGCAGGTCAGTCTTTAGTTGCATGATATTGACTCTTGAGACTGTAGAAAATCTCTCCTACAAAGAAATTCATGCCTTCCTTAAAGACTTGCAACCTACCATGATATCATGTTGTCTTCATCTAGCATAGCCATGAGAAGGGTGAGCAATGCCTTATCATTTTGCTTCCATGCCAAGTAGGCCTCAGATACCTCACCGGTGATGACAGTGTCATCAGACATCACAAATCTTGGAGGAGCAGATTCAGTTCCATAAAAGTAACCAAAGAGTCTTCTTCCCTCTAATGCAGATTGAAATTGAAAACTCCATTTGATGAAGTTATGCTCACCAAGTCACATAGTTATCATGGCCAACAATGAGTTGACATCAGCTTATGTCAAAGGACGAGATCCAAAGGACAAGGATGCAGAAAAATCCATGACTAAACACAGAAATTATATTAACTCTTAGTAGTAGATGAAATCAAATCAACAAACGATATGCACCACTTCACACCACAGTAAATTGCACACCAGAGTACAGATATTCACCACAACTTCTCCAAAGACAGATATATAGAGAAATAGTTCAAATCTGCAGACTTAACACAACTTCCAATACTGCAAATACCGATTGTAAGAGCAAGTTTTGCTACTACAGTCACCGAATCACAAGCAATCTGCTATACCACGACTACAAATCACAACGCCTTCACTAATTTTACTAGAGTTTTTAGCTACAATAACCAAGATTTTCCACCAATCCACAATTTTCCACAGATTTTAGCAAGTTTTTACTACAACAACCTCGAATTTAGCGAATTTTTCTATCAAAACCACCATTTTTAAGCGATTTTAGCTAATAACAAGAATCACATACTCCACAAGCATTAGAATCAGCTGAACTCATAATCACCTACGATGAGATATGATTTTTAGTAGAGAATGTTGAGAAAAGTACCAAATGTTCTCCGATTGAGATACAGTACGCACCGATAGAACCAGAACCAAAACCCTTGCGCTCGCTGAAGAGATGAGCACCGATCTGAACACCTTGAGCAAACCCTAGAGAAACGAGTACCATTCTGAAGAGAGAAAATAGAGGCAGAAGCGATCAAGTTAGGCTCGGAAGCTTTGTAAGCTCTGATACCATGTTAAGATGGTGAAAGTGTGACGACCTGATTCTTGGGGAAAATCGTCAAAAATGATAAACTATTTGAATAATTCTAGTAAATACTGAAATGAAATTAAACTCAATCGGAACATTTTAAAAACCTTATGGACCAATTCATTACAATAATACATTAATAACCTCATGAATACGCTCACAGCTTTAATACGAACCTAATAATATATGACTTGACATATTTCGGAAAAATAAATTTTGGTCACGCACCGCCACAAACGGTGGTGCATGGAGCCCAAACGCCACCACCGGCTACTTGACACATTTCGGAAAATTAAATTTTGGTCACGCACCGTCACAAACGGTAGTGCATGGAGCCCAAGTGCCACCACCGGCGACCACAACCGATGGCGACAAATGACCTACCAATCTCTTCATCACACCTAGCCCAACATTTTATTCCAAAAGACCTATGCCTAATTCTGGTTTGTTTGGCCGAAATCGGGCCCGAAAGTTGGCATATCCATCTCCCCCGTAAAACTTCTCAACGGCACAACTCCGTCGTCGAGCAACCAATGGGCTCGAGACCAACACCAAATGACTCGCGAGGATGAGGGGAGCAAAAATCCTCTAATCTCGACGACCACGAGTGTCGGCAACAGTCATTTTAAGCCGAGGTCGAATTTGAGCTCGTTGGAATTCGATTCGAATTCTCGGGCTAATCCAGCACCCAAACTCATTTCAAATATACCAATACAATCTACAAACAATAACCAATCGATTAGGACAAGAATCGTTGCCGGAAACCTCGTCGACGAGGCGACAATTACAATCTGGAAACCTAATTTCCTTACCATCGATTCTCTTTTCTCTGGCCACCAAGCCATCAATCGAGGCCAGGAAAGGGTGGAGGAGGTCAGCCCGCATCAAACCTAACCAGTTCCGAGGTCGGAGGTGGTCAGACGGCATGGCGCCGCCGGCGACCGCCGCACCGCCTCGACACACACACACACACACACACACACTCTCTCTCTCTCTCTCTCTCTCTCTCTCTCTCTCTCTCTCTCTCTCTCTCTCTCTCTCTCCCTCCCTCCCTCCCTCTCTCCCTCCCTCCCTCCCTCCCTCCCTCTCCCTCCCTCCCTCCCCGAAGAAATAGTTGACTAAAGTCAACCCTCCCAAAACTCTCTTCTAACCTACTAAAAAGGGAAAACTCATTTTATACATTTTCATTTACGGTAAATCGGTAATTAATTTACGACGAACTTTCAATAGTCGTAACTCCAATTTCGACGATTCTCACGTCTACGAACTCGTCTCGAAAATTTTTACGATTTCTATCCAAAGTCAACCAACTTTGTCAATTCAATAAAAAGTCAACCTGAGATACCTCAGTATTTACCAACGGTAAAAATTATTTACCGCAGCCACTAAATCGAACTCAAAGTATTTATAAATGGTAGAAATTATATAAAAAGGTCGGGGTATTATAATTTACCCTGTTAAAATAATTTTGTCCTCGAAATTACAAAACTAAAATCGCAGAATATTTATGTGGAAATTTGGGCAGAGTCTCCCCTAAAAATAGGCTGCCCAAAACCTGAAAAAATGTTCAAATACACTTTTATAATCACAATTCTCAACCTATACTCCGAGTCATCGATGCTTGTTCGGATTTCTTCATTAACACATATAATTATCTCTAAACTATTTACGAAATGCTCAAGTTTAATCAAATTCAATAAACTCTTATCAAAAGAAATCTCGAATGCTGAAAAAATAAATCAAACGGAATAATCCATAAACAAGAGTAAACAATACCTGTAACCTGAAGAAATCTTGAAACTATGAACAATCCACCGTTGGAATTGTGCACACTTTCTGATGATAATATATTATTGCAATAAAATTGCTAATCAATGTTTCAAATTTTCAATCATAGTATTACCACGTAAACATGGAATATTAAAATCACACTCCTACACATTTCACGAGTTTAATTTATATTGTAATGTCACACTCATCAAATGAATTTAAATTGTTTAATTATACTCGTCGCAAGAGTAAATGTCGTATCTAGGCCTGGTCATAAGATCCAAAGAACCGATCCAAAAGAACTGGATCCATACGGATCGGTTCTGGATCCGTCACGGTTCCGGTTCAATTTCGGATCCTGATATAAAAAAATAGTCAGATCCGAAGGAACCGTTTTATAATTAACACAACCCATATATATAAGCCCAACTATATAATTTTAAAATACTCAAACCCAAATAAGCCGGACCAACCCAAACACCTACTTTTCTTTTTCTAATTCAATTAATTTCAATTTGTCACAATTTGTTTAAGCCTATGAAATTTAATTTGATGATTGATATGATGCAAATATGTTCTTGATGAATGACAAGTTGATACATTGATGACCACATGTGAAAATATGCAAATTATACGTTTTTATATAGATAGATTATATATACAACTATGTCAAGCATAAAGTAAAAGGATTTTGAAGTCCAATTTACAAAAATACAATTTCATTTTTCGGTTCTTTTTTTCAACCGGATCTTCTACGAGAACCGAGAACCGCTAGAATTGAAACCGGAACCGAACGGTTCTGGTTCCAAACGGTTCCACTCACGATTGTTACAGAACCGAATTGAATGCAAGCAAACAGTTCTGGAACCAGATCTTAATTTTTTTTACTAGATCCGAACTAAATCCAGGCCTAGTCATATATAAAATATTCGTATTTCAATTTCAAATCATCTTATATTCGTATGCTCATCACGTGAGAAAAAGTATATCGTCTTGTTCATTGCACGAACAAATATCATGTTTCATTGCTCGCATTGCGAGTACAAATTATATCGTATATCGTGATGCTCATCTTGTGTGCTCAAATTCTCAAATCACAGTACTCATCTTGTGAGTTGAAGTCACATTTCTCAAATCACAAATCTTGATGCTCGTCTATCGAGCTCAATCATAACACATAATCATCCATCTTGCAACGGTAATCACTTAATATAGATCGATGAATCATTTCACGTTTCAAGTTGTCGTTTTACCTTTCAATTTGTATCGTTATATATCATATACTCTCAAGTTAAGGACATCGAGAACACCCCGTCTATCAATGGTAATCAAATATCAATATATAATACACTCAAATTTTGGACATCGAGAACACCCTGTATATGCGATATCTCTCGAATTAGGACATCGAGAACACCACCTGATTTATTTTGGGTCTCTTCACCCTAGAAAGGTACAATCCCTACTTAACTATGGCCCGTAAACGGAGTCCAATCAGGATTTTAATCAAGCCGCAACTTGACGGCTTCACCAATCTATGATAGCCTATCCTATATCTCAATATAATCATATATATATAATCAGCTTTTCAATTTTTCTCATTTATAATTGTAATCATAGTTTTAGTTAAGTAATTCCGATGAATCCCGTTGGATTCTAATCAAGTCAATCTGATCATAAATCATTTTTGCATCGATACGTAAATAGTCAATTCGTATATTTGTACAAATTGTACAAATAATCACCTAAGTATACTTTTCATTTTGTTACAATGTCAAGTTACAACTCGTATTGGGTTCTCATCTCCATTTTGTTCGACAACAGAAGTTATCGTTCTGTTACCACTTTGTAACGGTCCTGATTTTCGTGTTTCGGATGTCATTCGTTGTAGCACAACGTACATAATCAATATAATATCAGAAATATATAGGTAAACATAAATCAAAATGTATCAATAAAATATATCGATAAATGAATATCGATAACTAAACTATGTATCCACAACAAGAAGTACAAAACCGCGTACCTCAGGTCTAGTAACGGCAATGTGTAACCACTTCTAGTCCATAACCACCAAACTCCATCTTCACGACGATCACAGGAATACAAATGCATGATTTTTAGACTTAGAATTTCAAAACTAAATTCTAAAACAAGAAACACAACAGAAGTGAAGTCCGAGAGTTGAACTGCCCTCTGATACCATTTGTGACGACCCGACCCTTATCAAAAATCGTCAAAATAATAAATTAATTGGATAGTTCTAATAAATACTTGACTAGAATTAAACTCAATCAGAACATGTTAAAAACCTTATCGACCAATTCATTACCATAATACGGTCTTAACAATATAAAGTACATCTAGTTCTTCATCGCTCGCACTGCCACTGGCAGTGACACTAGCCACCACCGCCCACCCACTGGGACAATGAATCCTAATCGCATTAATAACCTCATGAATACGCTCACAACATCAATACAAACCTAATGATATATAACTCGACACATTTCGAAAAATAAAATTTTGGTCACACACCGCCACAGACGAAGGTGTGTGGAGCCCACGCGCCACCATCGGCGACCATCGCCGATGGAGAAAAATGACCCACCAATATCTTCATCACAGGTCGCCGATGGAGAAAAATGACCCACCAATATCTTCATCACACCTAGCCCTCCATTTCAAAAGACCTATGCCTAATTCTGGCTTGTTTGGCCGGAATCGGGCCCAAAAACTGGCAGATCCAAATCCACCGAAAAACTTCTCGGCGACACAACTCCGTCGTCGAGCCACCAATGGGCTCGAGACTGACACCAAACAACTCGCAAGAATGAGGGAAGAAAAACCCCTCTAACCTCAATGGCCCAGAGCACCGAAAATTGTTGTTTCTAGCGTAGGCCGAATTCAAGTTCGTCGGAATTTGATTCTAATTCCTGAGCTAATGTTGCACCCAAACTCATTTAAAATATACCAATACAATCTGTAACCAATAACCAATCGATTAGGACTAGAATCATCGCCAGAAACCTCGCTGGCGATTACAACCCGAAAACCTAATTTTCTAACCTTCGATTCTCTTTTCTCCGGCCACCAAGCCGTCAATCGAGGCCGAGAAAGGGTGAAGTAGGTCAGCCAACATCGAACCCGACCAGTTCAGAGATCGGAGGTCGCCACGCACCTCCTCAACACACACACACACACACACACCTAATTTTCTAACCTTCGATTCTCTTTTCTCCGGCCACCAAGACGTCAATTGAGGCCGAGAAAGGGTGAAGTAGGTCAGCCAACATCGAACCCGACCAGTTCAGAGATCGGAGGTCGCCACACACACACACACACACACACACTTCTGACCTTCCAAAAAGGGAAATCCCCTTTTATACATTTTCATTTACGGTAAATCGGTAATTAATTTGCGACAAATTTTAATAGTCGTAACTTTTACGTCGTAACTCTGATTTCGACGATTATCACGTCTACGAACTCGTTTCGACAAATTCTATGATTTCTGTCCAAAGTAAACCAACTTCGTCAATTCGATAAAAGTCAACCCGAGATATCTCAGTATTTACCGACAGTAAAAATTATTTACCGCAGCCACTAAATCGAACTCGAATTATTTATAAATGGTAGAAATTATATAAAAAGGTCGGGGTATTATAAAAAGGAACACACAAATAGGGAAGAAAACTAAGCTTTTGTATAGAAGAAACCTGAGATTACAATTTGACAGAGCTTCGCTACTGATTCTCAAGGTTACAAAGATCAGACCTCTAATCTTTATTTACAGATTTTGCACCAGCTCTACTAACCACACACTACTGAAACGATAAGAAAAATATTTTCTCCAGCTGTCACCAGCTCAAAGATGGACAAGTTGCAGAATCTCTTGAGAGATTAGCGAATGAGTTATGACATGTTAAGTAGCTAGTCCATGTGAAGGTCAATCTTTCTGTTTAACATTGCCAATTCTCAGAAGAAGAAAAATAAATATCTGACGAGCATGTAAAGCAATGTTTATATATTATAAAGACATCATTTTTTTGTAATTCGATGTTAAAATAGTCATTTTAGATCGTTGTTTTTTCTGACCGATGTCTTTGAGGCGATGTCTAATAGCCAAATTCTAGTAGTGTAGTTTTCCTCAACAAGAAAAAGGAGGAAAATGTAAAATTGTAGGGATCACTATAATTAGAAATGAGATAGGAGAGATATTAGAGTTGAAATTTAACCCAAAAAAAGAGGTTAGCATATATGTTGAACCGTTGAAGTTGCTCTAATCAATAAAAAAATAGATGTTGGTGAGTCAAGTATGAAATAACTAATAAATCAAAATATTTGGCTCAATTATGAGGTTTTTATTGCCCATAGCCTCAGTTAGTAAAAAATGGTACGCGAATAAAATACCAAAAATACGTACGTGTATAATTTGGTAGTTTTATATAAATAAAATTCGTAAAAATTTGGCCAAATTTTTTTTAAATTTTTTTAGAGAAAGAAAACTAGGAAAATTCAATAAAAATAAATAAATAAATATTTTTTTATTTTTAATTGAAAAAAACGTAAAATTCACGAATAATTCGACTGAGTCAAAAAAATGCATTTTTTTTCCGTATGTTTCAAAAAATTTGAAAAACAGACGATTTTTTCATAAATTTGGCGATTCGCAAATTAACTAACTAGACCTATAACTACTAAATGCTTTAGCAATCGTGGAGGCTGGTAATTTATGCTGGAGAACCTATTCATCGAGTAATGTTTTGATGGTAAGTGATATCGTACAAATTAACCTTCCAAAACAACTCACTACGCCCAATTATGCCAAATTAAGCTCCCATTCTTGTGTTTTTTCTCCTCTAGTTTTGTTTTGGCTTATGTTAGAGCTTTTCTCTAAAGTCTAAGAGGAAGTATATTATGGATTGCATATATATATATATATACACATGCACGCAACCCCATAGAAAAACTTTGACTCGTCACTCTCCGGGTTGACTTCTTATTTACAAGCTCAATTCTCGATCTGATCTTCTTAGGACATTATTTTCGAGCATTGCAAATTGCATGCAGTAAATATTTACTTGACATAATTGGAGTATATGACGAGGTTATAATTTTTGTAGTAAGTACCATAATACTAGTTAATATCCAGCTGAATGATTACTTCAGAAAATTAAAATGTAATAAAGTCCAAATAATGTTTTAGTTTTCCTTATATATACACAGTAAAATTTTGATAAATTAATAATTTTGAGATTGACAAAATTTATTAATTTAACTAAGTTATTAATTAATTCAGTATTAAACTATCGAGATTTTACTATAGTACGTCTTTGGTTTTGCGAATTGAAATTCATGTGAAAAACTATTTTCTTTTCTGTGTCCATGTAAATGACTAATTGAAGTTTCTAATTCACTCTCTGAAGCCAAGTCCATGAATCACATTAGGTCATAGTATTTCAAGGAGACAACAATGAAAACCAAATCACGCCTCCATTGAATGACTATGATTTTTGCTTATGAATGAGTACTATACTTCAATCAGAAAATGATGTTGCCCGAAGATCATTGGCAAATTTAGCTCATCTATTGAAGAAATAATTCAACTAAAATGAAATATTTGAATGAAACTGATCCTGGGAGTTCATCTAATTTCGTAACTATATTGAACTTGCTAGGTTCTTAAACTTGCTAGTGTCTTACAACTTATATCACGACCAATTGGCAAGAGTGGTCGTTGACCAGAAAGAAAAGAAAAATGATACTACATAAATTGACAAAACTTAGCAACATGTCGGACAACATGAATATGTTCCTCTGTTGCAGTATAATGAAAGCAGCGTAGTTTTAGCAAGTAAATGTTTCTGGCTGAAAATATCCTATTCTTGTAACTCGTTGATGGCTTGAAGCTATGTTTGACGAAAAAGCAAACGTTTGGCCGTTGACAACCAAAAACATAGAAACAATGTATCCAGTTCCTGGAAACTGTTTTTGTGCAGCCATTATACCTTTATCAGGAGAAGATTTTTGAGCCATTTCCTTCATCTTCATCCTGATAAATTCATTTCCGAATGAGGACATTTTGGCTCTGGCGAAGAATATTCTGGCAAACAAACCTGTGAAGACGATTGATCAGTATGAGAGTGATTAGATCGCTGGACTAGGATTCAAGGAGTTGAAAGTTGATTACCAAATAGTATGCTGAAGAGATTTGGTAGACTAAGAGGCACCCTGAACAGGACTAAACCAGCAAGAGAAATAGGAATCTTGTTTAAGGAACCCACCAGACTGTAAAGCAGAAGCACATCAGTTCCTAGACATCTCTATACTTGGTACAAGTTAGTTCGAGTTTGATCGATTACACAGAACTAGTACCTATAGGTGGTTGGGCCAGTTTGATGTAGAAACCACATGGAAGTGAAGCTGATGGCAAGTCCAAGCAATCCACTAGCCGTTGCAATAAACCAAAACATCGGAAGTTTAACTACATCCCTGCATATTTGAAACCAGAACATTGGTATTGGCTAATGGTAAGCTACACGTACTTGGAAAATTAGACTCATGTCCATCTCATAGTAAAGACATAAGCTAACGTGTTAATGACATATTCCCATTCAGCAAACAGAATAATCAAGAAGGCGGAAAAAGGTAGAGATAGCAGATTATTCAGCAAGACCATTGAAACTTCATTGAGCGATCCGGTTCTTGTGACTTTTTTGCTTCATCCATGACTCATCTTAGAGTGAGCTGTCACAGAAAATGCATCTTGCTTACAGAACCCCCAAAAAATATTCAGTTGTACTGATTAGCAGAACTTAAGTAACACTTACTGAGTAGCTTGCTGTTAGTATGCAATTTGAGAATTGCCAGGCATAACCCACAGTATCAAATGAGATATCGGTAATGCCACTGCTGATAGCAGAAATAATCTGCAATAGATGAAGAAAGGCAGTGGCCATTAGAACTCGACCAAGGGAAAACATGTTTATACTTTATACAACTCATCTGTATGGGACAATGCGTATAATCTTAAGTTCTTGTAGTTTCATGTAAAATAGTATGTAAACTGCTGCTTAGCATTAGAAACATGGCAGTCCACACTTTTTGATTCTGGCGTTTCCTGAACAAATATAATTCTCCCAGTGCTGTTAAAATATTTGTCACATTCTTCAGAATGGTCACCATTGCAATATTTACATATTTCAAACTGAAAGGAAAAAGTTGAACCAAAGTACAATTCAGTTTTGCATGTATGTTAGACCGTCTATGACAGATAAAGGATCCGAACATCAAATGAAAAGAGAGAAGCTGAGATCCTAACAATGTGAAGTACAACTTACCTATACATGCCTGATACAAGCATGCCGATGAAGATTACATTAACAGGGATCCAGACCTTTACCAGTTTCCAATTGAGCTTTTCCACAGTAACAACTCCAGAGAAGCCCAAGAATACAACAATTACAGTACTCATCAAATTCTGCATAAATCATATGATATCAGGTATCACAGTGGCTGGCTAAATATATGAATTTTCATAATGATCATGAAACAAGTGATGAGGGCTCGACTATCAGCCTACTCGAATAGATAACAGATCACTACTAAAACTTATAATAAGGGAGATGACATACTTGAAAGAACATCAATGATACTCCTGCATTGAAGTTGTAACTGGATAGAACAATCTTATTTAGCAATATCATGCTGCAAGAAGAAAGGCAATAAGCTGTTCCAGACAACAGAGGTCCAGATTTCTTCGCAGGCCCATGCCCGCACTTTTCATTTCCATCATGGGGATTACTTGAGATGTCGCCATGACATGCTCGATTCCCTCTAAACAATCTGCAAATTGAGAACCATAAAGCTTGTATAGTCAAAATGTACCTTCTAGCTGCAATATTATCCACTCATGTACTTAATCACAACCGATAAGTTCATAAATTCAAACACAGTGGAGGTATACAAAATGCTCTAAGTAAGTAAGAACCACATAACATACAAAGCATTCCAATTTTTGTCAAGCTTCAACTAATAAAAAGGATAGCAACTAGCAACCCATACTTCAGAATGAGAATAACATGTACTTGAGGGATTCAGAGTACCTAAATTTCTAACTTGAACCCTACGATAAAGAAAAAATCCCAACTATTTTGAAACTTAAGAAACAAAACGACGAACAATAGCTGAAGATGAGCTACCTGTCACTCAGATTCATAGTTCTTCATTCTGCAAGAAGATTATGTACACCATTCGGAGAACGAAGTTCCGGGTCCTCAATTTCATGGCCGTTAACTCCCTCTAACTTGTATTCAGACGACATGTCGTACACCTGCAAAAACAGACACCCAATTGCAAGCCAAGTTCCCTGAACTGACTTCCAGTTCTGTTTCTAATCTATGCTCTTACCAATCAAATCCTTGTAATCGTACTTCTTTCACTTTCCAGAGAAATACAACAACAGAATACAAACAGCTTTAGGTACAACGTTTCCGAAACTCCCCAAAATCAGTTTTTATCAAACCGCAAGGCGGCAACGAAATTCATGCAAAAAACGTGACTGCAAAAGTTTCGTTCTTTTTCGAGAGCACGCAAAGGCTTGATCGAAGAAGAAGAAGAAGAAGAAGTTGCGGATCTGATACATGTGAAAATTCGAGCGTGAAAAGGAAGAAAGAATCTGGCCTGAGTGCATTGGCGCGATTACAGGTGAGTGAGCACCGAACACCGTCGGGGACATTGAATATTGGCGAAGGAACACTTCCCGAGGACTCTTCCAAAGTCAAACGCCGAGAAGAAGAAGAAGCTTCCATGTTTCCACGAGCCCTATATAGGTATCCGACACTGTTGCTTAAGAGTACAGGTGAACTGAATTGTGTACAGATTGCTGCCGTCTTCGAGAACATAGATGAAGCTGGAAATGGAATCGTTTAAAGAATTGGTGTAGAGTTTTCAAACGGTTTTGCTTTTTGCGCGGATATTATGGGGTGTTTTTGGGCTTGGACTGTGTCGCTTCCGTAAGTTTAGGCCTCTTTTGTTAAGCCCAACAAAATAATGAGAATTGGGCTCGCCGGCCTGTCATCGATTTAGTGGGTGATATAGTCAAATTGGCAATGACCGACGTCCTATTCTACATTTGTACCTAAAACTCTACGAATTAAGTGAAAGGTTTTCTGAGAACATGACTATTGTTGTGGAGCACTATGATGGCTTCACTCCAGACGTATGATATCGCCGCCAAAGCTAAGGTGTGGGCTCAGGTGCATGTCGTTGGTGGCGATCTGACGGGTCCTATCACTATCCCTGAGTGGTGAGTTACGTTAGGCAATTGTGTTAGGTAAGTATGTGGTTTACGATAAATATAGTCTGTATGCTCTTGAGAATATTCATCTGTTTGTGGATGTTGACCTCCGGAATAAGTTTTGGAAACCAAAGTTAGTCTGCGACTGGGTCGCATGCATGTATTGATTGTGACATTGATTTTCTTACTTTGAAAGTAAGGGTTGTGGTAGCTTTGAACAAATGTTGTCTTGACAACCGCGAGTACGTGGCTAAACAGGTGAAGGTGGCCAATGAAACCCGGATGGAGTCTAACGTCTGGGGTCTTAATCGGGAGGTCCTGATACTTGCTGGTCTTGGAGGCGGTGTCGGATCTCGTATGGAGGAAGTGGCAGACAACTTGGACATGATGTCGACTTCTGCCTGGGTGGCCCCTCTAATTCCTCCAGTTGACATGATTGTTGATGAGGTTGGAGACATTTTGCTTCCAGTAAAACTGGACCGCCATGCTGGAAGGGTTCCTGAAGCGGACTATGATGTGATGCAAGCTCGTTATAAGAGAAGGAAGGTAAGAGCTCGTATCATTGTGCATGGTCCAAGACACAAGGCTCGGAAGGCTTTGCGTGGGTACACTGTGTTGAGCATTACCTTTATTGCTTGGAAGTAACTGGCGTGTTGGGGACTATTTGACTCCAAAATCTCCCTAGTGAGGAACACGTAGAAAGCCTCTTGCAAACTGTCTCTTTTATAGATTTTAGATAATACAATCGCATGTATTAGTTTTATCTTGATGTACTTCATGTGCTAGTGTGCCACTATCTCGCGACGAAATATGAATGTATAGCTGCATTGCCTGACTTCTTGATTAAGCGATTTAGGCGGGCATAGCACCAACCTCGCTTAAATGGATCATTCTTGCCTAGTGTCCTAGGACTTTGGGTTTTTTGTGTCTCTAGCTGAATCATGGAAATCGATACTCCACACTCTCTCTGTAAGTGCAAAGCAGAGCAATCTCCTTGACGATGTGTTGAGAACACTGGGGTGTTGCTTCCTTGGACTTCTAAACTCTCACTCGATCGGTGACAAGCTCTTCAATCTTCCAGTTGCGTTGCTTCCTCTGATCTCGATACTCTCACTCGATAGGTGAAAAGCACTTTGATCGTCTGGTTGCAGGGTTTCTCTGACGAGTTATGTTTGCGTATAGCAAAATTGTATTTGATCGAGGACCCCTTCACTATCGCTATCGTTCTCCTTATATAGTGCATAGTAGTCGTATTTTGGTTGAATTGTACGTCTTTAGCTCTTTGATTCTTAGTATAACTCTAAACGTTCACCAGCATACGTTCTTATTCTTATATAGTTCAATGTTATCTCAACTCTTTCACAAAGGAAACCTAACCGATGCAGGAAATGTTTGATAATTATTCGGCCACGTGGATCAGCCACAGTCTTAACCCAATAAGGAAATAACCTGTTATTCCACTCGGGTTGCTCGCCAAATCCAGCCCTCGAAGCCCCATATGAGATATTTATTTTGGGCCCAAACATTTCCCCTCAAGTCTTAAGCTTAAATTACCTATGCAGGCGAAAAGGCTTGAATCTTACCGAACGATGCGCTGTTACTCCAAACAGTAACATTACACACAAGTGTCACGTTACACAACCCTTCTAAAAAGTTGTGCCACTTCGGCTGATGCAATATAAAAGTGCACGTCCACATCAATCGATCTCCACTTCTCAACAAAACTCTTTCACTTCTCTCACTTTCAATCTTTCAGCCTCTCTAAGAAACTAAACTTTCCATCCTCACCGTCGGCCATCTCTTTCGATCAAACACTATGCCTCCTCGTAAAGACATACATATTTCTTACACAGAATAAGATGTCGAAAACCTGACCAAAAACATCAAGGTCGTGGCCAAATGGCAAGATCCAGAAGCCATCATCCATCTAAGAACCAACCCAAGAAATGACACCGACTTGCTCGGTCCCTTTCTCAAAACTCTGATAAACCTAGAGCTCTATCCTATTCTCCGCTGTCCCCTTTGCAACTTAGCCCTTATTTTCCAGAAAAACCCGAAGACAGAACCCAAAGAATGGACAAACAAAGACACCCTTTGCATTTTTGGTAAATAGCCACACCCAAACAAAGAAGACCTCACCTGGTACCAACTTTGTCGCAAAAAGGATATCGATCGATGGGAAGTAGCCAATATTGTTCAACTTATTGACCTATGCTTTTTGCTTCTTGCCAGTGGAAATCAAGCCCCGTTCGCCGCCGCTATGTGCTTCTGGGATTGCTCAGTCAACTGCTTCCGTCTTCCTTGTGGCAACGTAAGCATTATCATCCTCGACCTCTATGCTTTATTCGGAATCCCTGTGTCTAGCAATATATGGTGCCATAATCATACACACGACACTAAAGTCCGAGCTTCTAAAGATCGACCTTCCTCTTACTCTGCCTAGATCGACTACTTTGTGAAGAAAGAAAGCACCACCGATCAAGGAGGCATATCTTTCTTAAAATACTGGCTGTCCAAATACATCTTTTGTCCCACCTCTGCTAAGGTTAACAAATGCTGGACCAACCTTGCTGAACGCCTCTTCAACCGGAAAAAACTAGGCTTGGCGGAATCCGTCCTCGCTTACATCTAC
Source organism: Geum urbanum (assembly GCA_946800695.1). Classification (NCBI taxonomy): domain Eukaryota; kingdom Viridiplantae; phylum Streptophyta; class Magnoliopsida; order Rosales; family Rosaceae; genus Geum; species Geum urbanum. Next base: position 7,833,631 of record OX327006.1, read on the forward strand.
TACGGCTTGCGACGAATGGTAATTTCGAGACTTGACCTCAATCAACCAGGACCACTCTGGATGGTAGAGTTCTGGTTGCGAATATATTTCCCTTTCTTCTGCCCTTCTGAAGTCCCTCCTTTCAAAAAAGATAAACTTCTGGGCCAAACCTTGGTGACCGCATCCTCCAGAGCCAGAAAATGGTCTTATCAAGTATGCTTCACACATCTCTGCTCGCAAGCAAACTTCTTAATCGTCGTAGTTGAAGTCATTTTGAACCAGCGCCACCCTTATAACCTCGCCAGTGGATTCATGACTTCTCCAGAACAAAATGAATCTGCGAGGATCATTTCCTTTCACAGCCACACCTGCAAGGACTTACTAGTCCTTGATTCTTCAAGCCCCGGATATGAGCTATATGCTCCCAATAAATTCTCCAGGCAACTTGGGTTAACCCAGCATGCCCTCATGCCTCTCGTCTGCTCTTTAAACAGATATAGCCTTTGGCGAAGATCTGGCTATCCCTTATTGCATGATCTACAGAATGCACACTTTGGCTTCCTAGCCGTAACAATCCCCAACTTGAAGATACCACTCACCATTTCTTTATCAGTCACAGAAACGTACTTGGTCTGGCACTCTCATCTTTGGAAAAACATACGACGGACTGAACCGCTTGCTCTTTTTGCCACCATCTTCTGCGACTTTGACAAACAATTTACGGACAAAGAAGGTTTGGCCATCATAGGCAAGCTATACAAATATAGCAACAACACTCCCTGGCCACATGTATACTTCTTACCCTATTTATAGAACCCTGTTAACTTTGCCACATGTACTGGCAATTCCTTAATAGCGTTTGACCAATTTCCTTATTGTAATCAACAACATACCTTAGAAACAGACGCTGCCGCCAGCTCGAAAGTTCCAAAAAAGAAAAGGTCCAACACAATTGGCCACTGAAATTTGACGATTCTAATATAATGTATGAAGGCGAGGACAATGAGACAGGGCTAGAAATCATAAATAGTGGGAAAGAGTGCTGTAAAGACTCCATCACAAGATTTCTAGCTGCGATAATACTCAGGGAGCTCGAAGAAGCAGAAAAGAAAGAAACAGTTGATCATCTAACCCTCTTCCGTCGTTTACAGATTGAACTCCAATCCTGCTATCTCTCTTCCCCCTCTACACGTCCCATAATGACAAAGTCATCCCAGAACAAGAAACTAATGCTCAGCCCTCGCCAGAGCTCCAGGTCAATATAGTCGATGAACCACATCAATTGGTTATGTTTAATGGCTTGCCCCTACCTCAGGTAAAACCTCAACTTATTTACCCCTTATGTATGTTAACTCTTTTGATTAAATCCTGACGCCTCTCGTTTCCTTCTAGTCTACATCCACTTTTCCAAGTAGTGACAAAGTCCTTTCTGAACAACATGCTGATTCAGATGGTAGGGCTATCTTGTCCAAGACCTCTCCATACCAGCTACAGACGCATATCCTCCCTCGATCTTCTAAGCCTGTGTCAATGACCACGATGGAACAACACTCAAGCTCACCAAATCGTGTTGACGAAGAAAAAAAATATTTCACATGGAAAAACTATTGCTCCTCTTTCATCATCAGGGCCTTCTAGTCAAACACCCACTTTTGAGGATCAAATTTTGATTTTGCAGGAGCTTTTGACTAAGCTAAGCGCTCTGAGCTCCCCTCCGGCCGTTGTCATTCCTACCTCTGTTGCTCTTCAGAAGCTCTTCTCCGCCAGGCTAGATTCCCCTCAAGGTATCAAGAACAGGTCAACAAACTAAAGGCCACTGCCCTTGCTGAACTTTCTCAAACCATGTCTGACTTTGAGGAAAGACTTTTCCGGCTCCAAGATCAATATGAGGCTCATCAACGTCTAAAGTACGAAGCAAACCGTAAAAACGAAGAGATGGAGACGTTGACTCGCCAGACGCAGGCAGATAATAGCCGAGTCCAAGCACTTCTAAAGGAGATTTTATCCCAGCAAGAAACTCTGAATGCCAAGGAAGCTGATTTGGCCGCTCTCCAAGCCAAAGTTGACCACTTATGTTCAAAAGTTCATTCCAATCAGGCCAATGTTCGATAACTCCTAGTCGAAGAAGAAAGCCAAGCACAGCTGCTGCAGGATGCTAAGGAAGAAGTCGCGAGCACTTTGTGTTTCTACCGAATTACGCGCGAGACGTAATCTGGCAGAAGCAAGTACGGGTAGATTTCCTTCTCCTTGTGCGTCCGAACGTTGAGACTGTTCGGATGGTCGGGCGCTTATTCTCCTTTCGGGTCTTCAGGTGTGCGTGCTCGGATACGGCTGTTAGAAGAATACAACAATGAACAGACAGTCAGGGGTCAAGACGGGGTGGCCCGCCTTCAACGCTCCGATGCCTAAGTCAGATGATGTATTGGATATAACAGTCGTGCGAGCGTGTGTGGAGTGTAGTGGATGATATCAGATTAATACCGTTACCTGTAATAAATACCTTACATATATAGGTGGTTGAGCTTGGTGCTTGATGATGTTCTTCGATGTGGGACTGGTGTATTTGTTGATGCCTGATCCGCACACTCGGGCATGCGCCCCACGGGCGCGTACGCGCTCGGACGAGGTCAGTCTTGTGAGTGAAGTTGAGACCTTCCTGGTGGTCTTTCGGGTGGTCGGGTAGGTGTTGATTACCTGCTTAAGTGGATAAGTATATTTAATCGGACAACTAATGCTATACAAACAAGTCCCCCAAGTCCCCAAGTCAAAGAGAACTTTCTTGACTGGGGAGTTGAAAAAGGGTTCGTGCGATTTAAACAAATACTTATCCGATTGAGCAGTGGTGCGTGGTCCTGTAACCCCCAAGTCCCCCAACTCTCCGGTCAAGGAAGGGCTCGCATGACAGAGTGGGGAACCTGTGCGTCCGAGCGTGTACCTGTTCGTGCGTTCGTGTACCTGTGGGCCCGGCGTCCAAAACAAGACTTGCTATTTTGGAGCCGCGCGCCCGTGGAGTGTCGCTTAGAAAGCATAGTGGGGCAATAGATGTAGTTTATGTAAATGTGTGAATGCATGGGATGATGCGTGAATGTATGGTATGATGCGTGAATGTATGCGAATGTTTTTCGTAACACCAGCGTTGGGATGCCGTGGTGCACCGCGTATATCAACGGGGATGCCGTTGCGTACGGTGTAGCGTCAACGGTGGGATCAAGACCGCGACGTACAATTAACGTGCACGGAGGGGACGGGCCGTATGCCCGTGCTGTTCTTCGGCTTAGCATGCCCAGAGAGGGGACGGACCGCATGCCTCTGTCTATGACAGCCGGCTTGCTTTCGCGTCCGGGGAGGGCGTACCATTGCCCGCGACGCTCATCAATCCCGGAACGCGCAGGGAGGGGACGGACCGCACGCCCCTGCCGATCCGAGTTGGAGAATCGATCGTTAACGTTACGCTCACGGAGGGGCCGAGCCCCACGCCCTTGCCGCCCATCGGCTTAGCATGCTCAGAGAGGAGTTGGCCCCATGCCTCTGCCATGACAGCCGGCTTGCGCTTCGATCGTTAACGATGCGCTCATGGAGATGACGGACCCCACACCCGTGCCGCCCATCGGTCTCAGCGCGCGCAAAGAGGGGACGGACCCCATGCCACTGCCGCCTGATCCGACTTGCTTTCTAACGTGTACGTGTACAGAGAGGAAGAACCCCATGTCCGTACGGCGTAAGTTCTTCATTCGGCGCGCTTCCGAAAAGGGAACTCAGGCGTTCGCCCTCTTTCGGGGCGCCCAAACGGTGGTGTACTAACCTTGGCATTTCTTTGCGGGCGCATGAGCGTGTGGGAGCGAATTGCGCCAACCTGGGGAGGCGGGAGGTGTGACGTGACTTGTCTTGGGTGTGGTGGTTCTGTCTGACGAAGTGTCTGTGAGGTGACATTCTTTTTGACTTCTCATTGGGAACCGTTGTGCAATAAATGCTTAGCCGTCGTAATTAATGCCGGCGTGCCCTGGGCATTAAATGTTGGTGACGTAGTGACTGCCCGAAGCTCAGACGTCAGGTGCGTGGGCGCGTGTGGTGTTGCATGGACGACACGTGTCGAGCTGTTGGAGACCGTGCTAGGGTTTGAAAATCAAGGCGGGAAGCTGAAGAGTTGGCGCGGGTACTTAGGAGGGCAAGTAAACCGTCCCTGGCCATGTGTCGCAATCCGACGGTAGACACGCGAAAAATGGACGGCTGGCGTTCGTTCGCGTGTCCCGCCTGATTAGTATAAATAGGGTTCTAGGGTTTAAAAATCAAGGCGGGAAGCTGAAGAGTTGGCGCGGTTACTTAGGAGGGCAAGTAAACCGTCCCTGGCCACGTGTCGCAATCCGACGGTGGACACACACAAAATGGACGGCTGGCGTTCGTTCGCGTGTCCCGCCTGATTAGTATAAATAGGGTTCTGGTCTTTGTTTTCTTCATCACTCTCAGATTTTACCAAAATGCTGCCGAATTCCTTCTGCAACCTGCCTCCCTGATTTTCTGTGTTCGTGTTCTCTTTGCCGGAATACTTGCTAGCCGTCGTGCAACCTTTCAACCTACAAACTCCGATTTGGTGAGGCTCTCGTCCTTTCTGTTTTGGTACTTTTTGTTTTTTGTGTTGTTTTGCTTTTTCTGGGTTCTGGACTTAAGAACAGGGCGTGTTCTTGAGTGGGGTTGGTTTTGATCTGTTTTTGGGTAGTTTTTGTGGGTTTGTGGTGTTTCTGCCAGGGGATTTTTTTTGCTAAGTGTGGGTTTTGCGCGTGCGTACGTCTAGGAATGGAGCCAGTAGAGGTATCAAGCGGGCAATCATGCGAGTGCATATACATAAAGGGGGTGGGGTGGATTAGTTGTGGGTCGAGTGGGTCAAGTACATCGTCGGTCGAGTCTGTGTTGAGTGTGACGCCCCTGCGGTGTGTTCCTAATACCTCTCCCGTGGTGCAGTCAATGGATTCCAAGCAGGCGCACGCAACCACAGGGTTGGAAAGCTCGTCAGGGTCGTCGGGCGGGTCCTCGGGTGGTTCTGGACCGTGGGGTGAGGAGAGCGTTCAGGGGGAGGAGTCTGTTCCTCAGTTCGCGGAAGGTGGACCCGTTCACTGGGTGCTACCAGATGGAACGCCGGTTCAAGAGCCGGAGCGCGCGCCATCTGCTACGGAGATGGCCAGATGGGCGCGCAATTATCATATCCCGAGCTCGGTGCGTCTGCGGATACCTGGCAAGGGCGACACGTTTACCCGTCCTCCGCCCGGGCACGTATGTCTGAGTGAATTTCATCTCAAGGCTGGGATCAAGCTGCCATTGCATCCCTTCTTTATATACATGCTGGCGCTGCTACGGATCTCCCTTGGCCAATGTGGGCCCACGCTCACCCACACGCTCGTGGCGATGTTCAATATCTTCCGGGTGAGCGGGATGGATCAGTCGACGCGGGCGGAGTTTCTTCATTTCTTCCGTCTGCGATACTCTACGCGCCAGAGGGACTCGGGGACCTTCACGGTGGAGCCCCACGTGAAGTGGTGGTTGGTGGACCCGCCAAGCTCTTCAACCTCCTGGCGCACAATCAACTGTCTGGTGGGGGGTGATTGGGAGTTCGGCGCCTTCCCGGCCGAGTATGCTGCCAACGCTGACCAGATTGATCGACTCCCCCAGTCCTTTCATTCACTTGATACGAACGAGTATCCGCTCACGCCCGTCGAAGAGGCCAGGATTGCCCGTTTGAAGTTCGTGTTCGACCCAGCGCCTGAGTCAAGATATTTCTGGGCGGCGTGTCACTGGGATCTTATCGAGCGCACACGACTCGCCAGGCCGCCTGGTCTGTGGGCCCTTGTAGTTTGTTGCTAGGAGTAGGAGTAGATTTGTAGATAACTGTTTGCTTCTGTTACTGACCTTCCGTTTGTGTGTTCTGCAGTTAAGATGACCAAGTCCAAGGCGACAGATAAGGACGAGGCGCTCAAGCGCCGCATGGCCGCGTTGCTGGCCACTGCCGAACAGGTCCGCAAGGTGGCGGATGACGGGCGCGGTGGGCTCGTGTTGGGGGATACTACACAACCCAAGATTCTGATCCCCAACGTTGCCGATTTTGCCCAGCCCATCCGGGGGCCATAAACGGATGCTCCTCGCCCGCCCCCAGGCAACGTCGCCGGTCCCAAGGCTCAGGTGCGTGCAGATCGTGAGCAGCAGCATCGTGAGAAGCGGCAAATGGATCGTGATCAGCGCCGATCCGACCAGGATGACCTGCGAGACAGGCGAGAGGTTGTACGTATGCCCCAGTCATCGAGTCGTACTCCTGTCACGCCCCAATCGTCCAATCGTCCAGCCGTCCGCCAAGTCCTCCTCGGGTGTCCAGGCAGGGGGGAACGTTGAGCCTCCGTTGAAGCAGCCAAGGACGGATGGTCCGTTTGCCTTCTGTGCGCCGATGATGGAGGCCATCGAGATCGGTGTGAAGTCCATCGATCGGCTGATACCACAGGCGCCTGTCGGTCCGGATGACATGGATCGGGCGTACAATGCCTGCACCATGATGCGGTATAATCTCTTCCGGGCGCGTGAGCGTTACGCGAATGAGCGGCATTCGGAGGGGCTGAGGGAGGAGATGCGTAAGCTCACCGAGGTGAACATGCGACTGCAGCATAGTCAGTCCAAGTCGGATGAGCTGGCGGATCGCATGCGCCGTGAGCTCCGTGAGGCTGCCGAGCGGGAGGCCCTGCTGAAGGCCGAACGCGATAGTGCCCTAGCTGCCGTGGAGGAGGCGAAGGCCGAGGCGGCCAATCGGTTGGCTTTGATGGAGTCCCGCTTGATGGAGGCGGAGCGACAGGCGTGGACAAGGGAGCGTGCTGAGCAGGCCCGAGCAGAGGCGGTTACTGATTTCAAGAATTCTTCGGAGTTCCAGGAGTTGGTGGCCGCTGAGGCTGATAGCCAGGTGGCTGAGTTCTAGGCGGCGGTATCGCCCTTCCTGGACTTGGAGCGTTATCGTGACCACCTGGAGAAACAGGCGAGTGGGGCGTCTGTCGAGGTGGAGCAGGCGCAGCCGGAGGCGGGGACTGGTGGGGCGTCGGGCGGACCGGATGGGGGATCCGTAGTGTAGTTTTTCTTTTTCTTTGTAATAGAGTAGGAATTTTGTAATCGGGCCTTCGTGCCTTTGAACATTAATGAAGTTTCTTTTGTTTTGTACGTGTGCCTTGTGTGTTTTTTTTGGCATCCTTTGAATGACTCACGCGAAGGGGCGCTTGCTCTTTTGAATGGAATTTTAACCAAGTGTTACAACTTTGCGAATAGCCTATCCCCAGTCCCCCGAGTACTTGGGCGGGCGAGGTAAGGACAAACGAACGTAATAATATAAACTTAAAAAAGTACAACATAAGTACAACATAATAAAAATTTTAATGAAAGTACTTCCTCAAATGTTGTATGTTCCACGGGTGTCGTAGTCGTTGACCCTGCATGTCTCTTAGGAAAAAGGTGCTGGCGCTTATCACCTTGTCTACGACGTACGAGCCTTCCCACAACGGATGGAGTGCCTTTACCTTCTGCTGGATTGCCTTCATCACCCAGTTCCCCAGTTGAATTGGGCGAGCCCGTATACGCTGGTTGTATAATCGGGCGATTCTTTGTTTGTTCGCTGCGTTGTGGAGATGCGCTGTGTCTCTCCGTTCTTCCAACAGGTCGTTATTAAGTCGCAACCCCTCACTGTTCATGCGTGGATCGTACCCCTCGATCCGTGGGCTCTGATGGGTGATCTCCAGGGGTAACACAGCTTCCGTTCCGAATGTCAGGCTGAACGGAGTTTCGCCCGTGGAAGCGTTGGCGGTCGTTCGGATGGACCACAGAATCTCTGGAACGACCTCGAGCCAGCACCCGTAACCCGCATCCCCAGGTTCAATATCTTCAATTTTCTTCTTGATACCAACCTTGATGATCTTGTTGGCTGCTTCCACTTGCCCGTTTGTCTGGGGGTGCGCTGGTGAGGCGAAGATGAGGTCCGTCCCCTGGCGCTTGCAAAAGGCTATGAGCCTGGGGTTGTTGAACTGTGGCCCGTTGTCCGTTATGATGCTGATCGGTGTCCCATATCGACAGAAGAGGAAACGCCAGAGGAAGCGCTCCACCTTCTCCGTGGTGATCTTCGCCATTGGTTGGGCTTCGATGAATTTGGTATGGTAGTCAATGATGACGATTAGGTACCTGTACTGCCCTTTCAATTTTGGGAGCTCTCCGATCAGGTCTAGTCCCCACTGTGCGAACGGAACGGGCGATAGAAGGATGGACAGTGGGAGAGCGGGCGCGTGGTGGTGATGTGCGTGCAGCTGGCACTGGTGGAATTTGCTGGTAAGCGCCGTTGCGTCTGCATGGATGGTGGGCCACTAGAAGCCGGATCGAAGGGCCTTGTGTGCGATTGACCTGGCGCCCGCATGGTGGCTGCATGTGCCCGAGTGAATTTCCTTTAGGATCAGGTTGCCCTTTGTTGGAGTGACGCACTTGAGACTTGCCCAAGTCCTCCCCTGTCGGTACAGTGTGCCATCCCGCACGCTGAAGTTGGCCATCCGTGCGACAATGGTTATGGCCGCTCGCTTGTCTTCTGGTAGCTCTCCCTTTGCCTTGTAAGCGATGAGCACGTCCATGTAGCTATGCTCGTGCGGTTCGATTGTCAGAACCTGCTCCGTTCCTGAGATGCTCGGTCGTCGCAGTACTTCGACGATGCGTTGTCCTGGTCCTGTGTGCACGGGTGCCGTGGCCAATCGGGCCAGCCTGTCCGCCTTTGCGTTAAATCCCCTGTGTATATGGTTGATGTTGACGTATTTGAATCCCTTGATTAACGCCTTCACGCACCTAAGGTAGGCGATCATGGACTCCATTTTTGCTTGGAACTCTCCTCTGACCTGGCTCACCACCAACTGTGAGTCACTGAATATGTTCAGGTCGGGCGCTTCCGAGTTCTTGGCCAACTGCAGGCCCGCAATGAGCGCCTCGTACTCTGCCTCGTTGTTGGTTGCCTTGAATTCGAACTTGAGGGCGTACTCCGCGTTTACCCCTCCGGGCCCGGTCAGGATGATCCCGGGTATGTCTTTATACGACCATGCGAACACCTCCTGCTTCTCCTTCAGAAGAGCGATCAGCCGCTCGGCTATCGCGGGAGCCAACGACGCTCCGATCTGGACTGTCCTCTCCGGGTATTCGGAGGATAGCTGGATTGTTCTTAGCTCTTCGCGCTCGGGGACGGGCGACACGGCCATTAGCCTGTCGCGTGGATCGTCCGGTGTCTCCGTTCCGGGTGTAGGCTCCAAGGCGAGGACCTCCTGCCTATCCCGGGGTTTCGTGGCTTCCTCGTAGTTGTATCCCCGGACGTACCCGATCCCATGCTCGGTTGGGAATCGTCCCAAGAGCAAGTGTCCCGCGATGATCATTTTTAGCTTGTTGATCTCCGGCCTCTCGAGAATGGCGTTGTATGGGGAGGGGGTGTCCATGATGATGAAGTCTGTTCGGACCTCGCTGTGTGGGGAGTCGGATGCGCCGATCCCGACTGGAATGCTGTCGCTCCCAATCGGGTACGATGTCTCGCCCGTGAAACTGGCCACGCACTCATGATCCTGTGTCATCTTGCGGGCGGGCCTGCCGAGCGCGGTATACGCGTCTAGGTAGATTACGTTTACGAACGCCCCACTGTCTACCAGTACTCTCTTCACGAGGAAACGATCGATGATCGCATCGATCACGAACGGTAGGGTGCTGTCCTTCGGGCTCCCTTCCTCATCCTCAGCTGTGAAGCTAATGGCGGGCGCCTCTTGTTTCCCTGCCTTCTGCGCTCGTCCCGCCCCGATCATCAGCACCTCCCTGCTCAAATGATCGGGTGACGAGGTACCCTCCTTGCGCTTTCCCCCAGATATCGTGCTGATGGTCCCCCGGGTTTCGATGTTTGCTTCGTGCGGTCGCTCGTCCGCCCTGGGAGGGTTGACTTGATCGTCCTTCCTCAGGTCCTCGAGGGCCTTCTTCAGCATGATGCAGCTGTTGGTGCGGTGGGTGGCGGCGTTGTGGTATTCGCACTAGATGCTCGGGATTCGGCCGACCGGGGCCATTGCTACCGTCATGTTGTTTGGTGGCGGAATCCGGTGTCGGTGCAGGCGGAGCAGCTGCTCGTTCGACTGGTGACCGACCGGGTAGACCTCTTGTCTCGGTCGATATTGCGGTGCTGGCGGTAGACGGGCTCCCTGCGGCGCCGATCCCCTTGCCTGGTTATAGTGGTTGCCCTGGTAGTTGCGGAAGAATGGCCTCTGGTGATTCTGTCTCTACGCGTCCCGGCTTCTCTTGTACCCCCCAGCTGGCTCCCCTCTGTCGTCCGAGGGTCGTCGTGGTTGAGCGTTCCTCTCCGGTCTGTTGGTGCTAGACTCGGAGGTGGACCCGTACACTCGCGTCTCTACGAGTGCCTTCTGCACAATCAGGTCCATGATCTCGTCGTAGTCGAGATACTCCTTCCTCACCAATTTTTCTACGAACGGGGTGGCGAGCATGTTATCCATCAGGGCCACCTTGGTCACCCGCTTATCAAGGTCCCTGCACGTGCTCGCGAGCATCCTCCATCGGTTTATGTAGCTTGACAGGCTCTCGTCCATCCCCTGGCGGACCTTGAGAAGGATACCCGTAGTGTTGTATTTCCCCTGGAGCCGATAACGTTTCTGAAAGCTCTCCGCCAGCTCGAGGAACGACTGTATGGAGCCTGGTGGTATTTCGTAGAACCAGCTCCGTGCTTCCTCCGTCAGCGTTTCTTGGAATAGAAAACACAGGGTTGGATCCGAATGGCGGGTCCCGTCCGTGGTGGACCGAAACTCGTCGATATGCGCTCGGGGGTCCCCACTCCCATCGAACCGGGTGATCTTCGTTGTCTTTGCATGGGGGTCCCTTCCCCTCTCCAGTATATGCGCCGAGAACGGGCTGACCCGGGGGGCGAACGTCCCGCCCTGCCCGGCCAGCTTGTCCTTGCGTAAGCGTGAGACCTCCTCCGCTAGTTCCTCCATCCTCCGGAGGATCAGGGTGTTCGTTAGGGGCGCCGATTCCTCCACTGGTGAGGGCGCCCGGGTTGCCCGGGCGTTGGTCCTTTCGAACGGGTGTCGTTCCTCGCTGGTGGTTTCATGGGACCCTTCGTGCTGCCCCAGCTGCTGGCTGACGAGCGCGTCCAGCCGCTCCTCCAACGTCTGGCGGATCTGGCGCTGCTCTACTCTCTCGAGCGCCGCTTCTCGTAATTCTTGAACCAGGTTGTTGACGCGTTCCTCGCTATTGTTTCTTTCGAGCTCCAGTACTTGCCGCTCCCGTGTGTCTGGCGGCGTCTCCCCGACGGGTGTGGTGCTGTCGTTAGTCTCCGGGTTGTGCATGTGGACTTTTGGTTTTTGTGGTGTTTATACGAGGTTTGCGATTTGTAAGCTTCCCACAGACGGCGCCAACTGTTTCTACCGAATTACGCGCGAGACGTAATCTGGCAGAAGCAAGTACGGGTAGATTTCCTTCTCCTTGTGCGTCCGAACGTTGGGACTGTTCGGATGGTCGGGCGCTTCTTCTCCTTTCGGGTCTTCGGGTGCGCGTGCTCGGATACGGCTGTTAGAAGAATACAACAATGAACAGACAGTCAGGGGTTAAGACGGGGTGGCCCGCCTTCAACGCTCCGATGCCTAAGTCAGATGGTGTATTGGATATAACAGTCGTGCGAGCGTGTGTGGAGTGTAGTGGATGATATCAGATTAATACCGTTACCTGTAATAAATACCTTACATATATAGGTGGTTGAGCTTGGTGTTTGATGATGTTCTTCGATGTGGGACTGGTATATTTGCTGATGCCTGATCCGCACACTCGGGCATGCGCCCCACGGGCGCGTGCGCGCTCGGACGAGGTCAGTCTTGTGAGTGAAGTTGAGGCCTTCCTGGTGGTCTTTCAGGTGGTCGGGTAGGTGTTGATTACCTGCTTAAGTGGATAAGTATATTTAATCGGACAACTAATGCTATACAAACACTTTGCACTCATACAACCAAGCTTGGTGAGATTTTGAGCTTTTGAAATCGTCTCTAAAGGACAAAGCCTTCTCATTGTAATTACGGAGCCTCAGAAACTAAGCCCTCTCCTTCTTTTTGTATTGTGATATCTTCAGAACACTTCTATTAGCTTTAGTACTTTTATTGGATCAAAATGTTAATTTGAATATTTTGGTATTGTTGCACTTAATTTGGGCTTTGAACATACTGCTGGGCCTCAGACATAGGCCTGCCGTGGATCACCCTAACAGTAGTGGGCCTGTTACAGAAACCAACTGCCCGCTTACCATTGTTATTCGACTTTAATGGTCTTTTAATTTCAAACTTAGAATCCGTAATGCGTTGTCCCATCAGTCAAATCTTCAATATACATTTACCTGCCCAAAAATCTTTACTTGTCACTCTTTCATCTCGAGGTAGATAAAATGCTCTCTGTGGCTCAATCTCCAATAGACACGTGTCATTCATTAACGAGTACGTTTAATCCCAAGAAGCTTTACCGCTACGGTTCAATGTAGTATTCCTCTTATAAAGGCCATCCTCTTTCTCTGTTCATGTTCATATTTTTCAAGCCTCTTTGCGAGATGAAATCTCTTTCTCTATGTTTGTTCTGGCTCTCTTATCGGGGGAAACCTCCAGATAAAATCCTCCAGGGAGTTCAATCCAGGGTAATGAATCATACGCCGACTTGCTTCCAGCGGTCTTTTTGGGTTGTTGAACTAGCTTCCTTGACGCTTCAAATCCTCTTTCTTTTGTCTCTTGAGGTCCCTGTATTTTTCCCTTTTTGTTTCTGTTGCTAATCATAGCCTATCTTCATATGGTCTCAAAGCTTAAGGTCGCAAAGCTTTTGTACTCTTGTGTTTTAATGTAATCTGTACTGTATTAATAAACTCAAACATTGTGTATATATGGGTTTGGCCACAGAGGTTGGCCAGTATAGACTAACAACTATTGACAACAGATTCAACCACAGAAATTGGTCAAGTCAAACAAAAGAAAAGGAAAATTGGATGTTTAGAGATCTATGTTATCCCTATGTCATGTCGCTTTAGTCTATTTAGGCGGGGACTTGTAGTTGAGCCTATATAGACTAAATTATTCTTTTGCTGACGGGTCATCGTATTCCCACACTGGCTATAAATATGGCTTGAGAAAATGGTCATTGATGGGTTTGACATGGATTGTACCATCGCGATCACGAAGGCACACAACCCATTTTCCAAGGAGACGATCTATGATGTAAGGGTCTTCCCACTTTTCAGACAATTTGCCTCTGCCGTTGATCTTCTCGCCAATGGGTAGTATTACGTGCCAGACCAAGTCTCTCTCTACAAAGCTTTTGCCCCTTGTGCACCTTTCATACGCACGTGATACTCTTCTTTTCTCCGTACAAAAGGTTGTCATAAGCTGCTAAACGCTGCTCATCTAAATCTTTGAGTTCCTTCCACATTGCTTGCACATAATCACTGCCAATCAGATCGTGTTGTTCCATAACTCGTATAGATTGAGCGTTGATTTCCAATGGTAAAACTGCGTCCTGACCGAACATTAGTGCATAAGGAGTTGTGCCAGTGGGGCTCCGTTTGCTCGTTCGGTTTGCCCATAATGTATTGAATAAATCCTCATGCCATAAGCGGGAGTTACCGGCGAGCATTCGCTTCAGGATGTGAATGATTATCTTGTTGCTCGCCTCAACCTGACCATTTGACTGAGCATAGTATGGGGTAGAATGGAGAAAATGTATTCCTAAGTTTGTCATTAACTCCTCTACCTCGCCAGACATGAAAGTTGCCCCTCTGTCTGACACAAAACATTCTGGAATGCCAAACCTACAGATAATATCTTCAAACAAAAATTTGCGAATGGTTTTTGCGGAGGCTACTTTTAGAGGCCTAGCTTCCACCCATTTAGTGAAAAAGTCATTTGCAACGCTGATGATGTAACGACCCGAACTTTGAGTATATGATTCTTGGCACGACATGTGATTATCGCGAGTTGGTTGTACATATGTGGTTTGTTAACGACTAAATTATCGGGCAAGAATTTAGTTTGAGTTCCTTCGCGGAAATTGTAGAGGATTTGATTTTGAGCTCGTAGGAGGTCTCAGATGATTTTTCGGGTAATCGGAGAATATAAAATGAATATTTGAAATTGTCGTCGAGTTAGTCGTACTTATCTGATTGTGTTGGAGTTATTCGAACCGTGGGTTTGGTCGGTTCGCGACGTATAAATATCGAATAGTTGTAAAAATTAGAAAATCACACATTTGGGTTGAGTTGACAGAGTTGACCCGTTTGAGCTCCACCGAACCGGTTTGAATTCGCCGTTGGACCCAACGATTTCGGCCACCTCCACCCGTGTTCGTGGTTTGGTTAGAAAGCTCTTGTGATTTCCTATTGATTCATGTATTCATTTATGAGAATTGGTTGTGTTTTGAGGGAGTTCAAACTCGGTGAAGTTTGTGGATTTCGCCAAAATCGAGTGGCAGTTTTCGGTGAGATTTGGCATCCCGGGTGTAGGGGGTTAAGTTACCCTCAACCCCTTGAAGCTTTCTAGGTGATTAATTTGGGACAAGGAGGAGGTTTTGGGGTAGCCCGTGGGGGTTGCCGGAATTGGTTTCGGCCTTAGAATTTCGAGGGAAATTCCGGCCACGGTGGTGGTTGTTTGGTGATGTGGTTTTGGGGGTTTGGTTGGGCTTGAGGAGAATAAGATTTTGATGTATGGCTCGCCGGGGAATGTCACCATTGGCACCACGGCGGCGACGGTGGTCAACGGCGGAGCTCCGACGAGGGGTTGACTTTTGTGATTTTCGGAGATTTTTATGTCATTTTGCTCGTAATCGAGCCATGATCGTAGTCGTGAGGTCTTCGAGTTAAATTGAGTGTGTTAATCTGGGACGAGGGTTGTTTAGGTGTATTTTGAGAATTTTGTTATCCTCGTCGATATTTCGAGCGATACGCTTTTCGAGAACGCGAAGTTCTTGACGTATTTGCTCTGTATTTTGAAATCGAATATATATTAATCGTATACCTGTTATTCATGTAATTGTGATCGAGTGTTTGGCGAGAGATCTTCCGTCGGGCCTCGGGGTTAGCTGTTATCTGTGAGTGGACACTTTGGTTTTCACAGTAGATTTGCGAGTCTATGAGTATGCTTCACGATTATGCATTTACGTTATGCACTTATGATTATGCATTTTATGAGCATACATTGGATTGGCGGCATATGGATATATGGATGCATCGATACTATGGCCTCTCGGCTGATCCCCGAGATGCTCCAGGAGGGTTACGTCTATATGAGCACCTGACACGTGATTCACAGTACCCGGGAGAGTTACGTCTTTATGAGCACTTAACCCGAGTGTGTTGTAACTTTGAGGAAAATGTACTCAAGTTACTGTCTCCACACATAGAGTACCCAGGAGAGTTACGTTTTTATGAGCACTTGACCTGAGCTTGTTTGTTTTGACTCGCATGATTTTATGTGCATTTATTGTGAAAAGCATGTTGGATTTATTTATGCGGCATATTATGATTTACGTCCACTCACTCTAACGGTCTTATTATTTATATGATTTTCTCTGGGCTTTTCGGTTTTCGCCGCCCAGATTGCAGTATCTTTCCCGTGGTTTCACGTCATCGTAGGAGGCTTAGAGTTCTAATTACACTTTCCTTCCAGTAGGTTCCTGATGTAACCTGCTAGTTTTGTATATTTTGTAATTAGAAGTTGCTCTTAATACTTGAGTAGTGTTGTTCAGTTTGAGTTATACTCCTGAATATTTTCTAGATTTCTTATAAACCTCGAGTTTTATTATATATATGGATGTTGAGAAATCCGGATGGACAATGGTGGTCCACGGTGTGTCTAGGAATTTATCTGTGAAGTGTAATCTTCTTACAGGTTTTTGGTTTGTACGTTTTATTAAGTAAACTCTGGCAAATTTTTTGTAAGTTATGGTGTCGTTAGGGCCTAATTTTGGTTTAGGCAACTAAATCGGGGTTGTGTTCTTTCAGATGAACTTGTGTCCTTCTGCCGAATGAAGAAGAATCATCCCAATTAAGTCTAAGGCCCATCCCTGTGTTTACCATAGCTTGATGATTGGTTGTAGAGAGATATTTGGTATATGGATGATTGGACCATGTGCTTGACATTCTTCACAACCATTGGCGAACGTATGACAATCTTTAAGCATTCATGGCCAGTAGTAACCATGGCGCCATAATAGCCATGCCATTTTTGGACCGACCTGATGTGCTCCTACTGCCTCTAATTATACTTCTCTCATTATCCGCTTGGCGTCACGTCCGTACACGCATCGTAATAATAAGCCTTCTTCTCCTTGTCGGTACAACGCATCATCTTTGAGAACATAGTTGAGAGCTAGAAACCTGATCCGCTTATCAGTTGGTTCATTTGAATTTTGGAGATATGTGAAGATGGGCTGCCTCCGGTCTACATCGATATGATCGAGCGTTGTTACGTACCACTCATTGTTGGCTTCTTGGCTAGCAAAGAAAGAAGGAATTGTACATCGTTCTACTTTTAGGATCCGTTTCTCTATTCCATCTTGCAGGCTGACTCCTGTTGCTAATTGTGCTAATTCATTCGCTGCATAGTTCTCATCGCGAGGAATATGACTCAATTCTATTTCGGTAAACAACTTGAGTAATTCACAGGCTCGCCTAGCGTATGGTTCAAATACTAGTACGGCCTTATATTTTGTCTTGAGTTGTCTGATCACTAACAGGGAATCCCCGTACACGTGCACATTTGTAATTTCCATATCTAGCAAGAGTTCCAAGCCTATGATAAGTGCCTCATATTCCGCTTGGTTATTGGTACACCGGAAATCCAATTTGAAAGAATAAGAAAAGGTTTGGCTGCGCGGAGAGACTAATGTCATTCCTGCCCAGCCATAATGTTTGTACTTGACCCATCAAAGTATAAACACCAAGGTGCTAGATTAATACGAATTAAGTCTAACTCCGGCCCCTTGCGAGCATCCTCTATTGGATGATGAGCCAGAAAGTCAGCAACTGCTTGGCCTTTTATTGCTTTCTAGGGTACATACTATAAAGAGAACTCTGAAAGTGCAAGAATTCATTTCCCAATCCTTCCCCTCAGTATGGGTCTCGAAAGCATATATTTCACCAAATCGGTTTGTACTATTACGCATGTGGTGAAGGATAACATGTAATGCCTCAGCTTGCATCCTGAAAAATACAAGGCTAAACACAGTTTTTCCATTGAAGAGTATCTTGTTTCACAATCAGTCAAGGTACGACTGAGATAGAAAATAGCTCATTCAACTCCTGTTGTATCATCTTGAGCCAATAAACTTCCAGTAGAATGATTGGTAGTTGATATATATAGCTTGAGAGGAACTCCTAGCCGTGGTGGTACCAAGACTAGTGGGTTCGCTAAGTATGTTTTGAGGGTATCAAAAGCCTCTTGATGAATAGGCTCCCACACAAAATCTTTCTGATTCTGAAGCTTGAGTAAAGTTGAGAGTGGTTGTGTTTTTCCAGCAACATTAGCAATAAACCACCGCAAGAAGTTAATCTTACCCAATAATCGTTGTAGTTCTTTCTTATTCTTTGGCGGGACTACACTGAGAACTGCTTATTTTTTGCCATCCGGTATTTCAATCCCACATTGATGAACCAAAAATCCTAGGAAATCTCCTGCTTGTACTCCAAATACACACTTAGCTGGATTCATTTTCAACTGATGTTGCCTAATCCGAATAAACGCTTTCCTCAAGTCTTCAATGTGATCTTCTCTGCATTTTGTTTTAACTACCACATCATCGATGTACACCTCCATGGACTTGCCAATGAGGTCATGGAAGATCAAGTTCATCGCTCGCTGGTAGGTTGCCCTTGCATTCTTGAGTTCAAACGGCATGTCCACGTACTCAAATACTTCTGCAAAACCTGGGCACCGAAATGCGGTCTTGTGTCTATTTGCTTCTGCCACTGGTATTTGATGATAGTCAGTCGTCCCATCCATAAACGATAACATTTTGTGATGAGCCACTGAGTCTACCAACAAATTTTCTACTGGCATTAGGTATGCATCCTTTGGGGTTGCATTATTCAAGTCTCTATAGTCAACGCAGACTCATATCTTACCATTATTTTTCTTGACTGGGACGATGTTTGATAACCACTCATTGTATTTGACCACTCGTATTATCCTTGACTTGAGAGCATTTTTCAACTTCTTCCTTTACTATGATTACTATTTCTGTGTTCATTCGATGCATCTCTTGTTTTACTGGCTTCTTTCCTTCTATAATAGGCAGGCTGTGGCAAACCAATTCTGGCGACAGTCCTGACATGTCATCGTATTTCTCTGCAAAATAATCAGTGTATTCCTTTAACAATTCAATAAGCCTCAGTTGTTCTTCAGGCTCTAGGAAGGTACTAATAGCCACAAATACTGGCTCTTCTGAACTCCCAAGATTAACTTTTTCAATGGGATCCTTAACTTTAGGAGGTATATCATCTAAGGTGATTAGTGCTAGTCTGATCTCCTCCTCGCCTGATTCATTCAGTACGTCCTCATCCACATATTTCAATGCTGTAATCATTGAAACACTCTCGTAGGCTTGATTCTCCATTAAAAAGTTGTGGAAGTGCTCGTGCAAAGAGTAACAAGCCTAAGCCTCTATGCTCGATAGAGGCTCTATCATTGAGATGATTTGGATGAAAGCTTAATGGTGTAAGGCATGCTGCTATCGTTGTCTACTTGAATAATGCCCCATTGATCTAGTTCATAGGTTGTTACACCAATTGGGCGGCCTTTGTTATCTACGCCACATACGTCCAATGGCCTGAGGTCACTGTTGTAATAGCTGGCATCCAAAGAGTTGGAAAACACGAAGTATGGATGAGGATCTGCATTAACTATTTCTGTCTTACCAGACTCCATGTTCCATAATACCATCTGCTGATGAAGGGACGATGACACACAATAGCTCTTGTGGATCTAATCACGTCCAAGAATTGTACTGTATGGATTTGTGCACTCTGCTACAAAGAATGTGTATGTTCCGGTGGCTGGACCTATGTGCACCTGTAAAAAGATGATCCCCAGAATCTTGGATATGCTGCCCTGAAAGTTTCTGACATTTAAGATTAATTGTTTATTGGATAGCTGACTTGGGAATGCATATCAGTGCCATTGCTTTGATGGTGATGATGTTCATTGCTGCCCCAGAGTCCACTAATAACTTGTTAATTTGGACCACCTGGATCGTCTCTGTCACGTACAATGGTCGCATGTGCATGGCCATATTCAGAATGGGCTTCGCGAACGTCATGTTTCCCTTTGTCAATAGTAAGTCAACCTCTGACTATTTGGCGAGTGCCTGATGTTCCGAGAATTTTGCTTCATCTTCTGACATTGCCAGGTTATTCACATCTCTACTTGGGATTGCTTGAATCATTGTTGTCTTCTGCGAAGGTCCTGCGTATTTAGAGGATAAGACAAATACCATATTAATGTTAGTATCTACCTCATCTGCAAACCCGTGTATGTCATCTACTTCATCTTCACCGTAGTCCAGTAGCTCTTCATCATTCTCATTGATGTCATCTTCAAGCTTCCCATCTTCTACATTTATGTCTGCTGTGACTGTTAAGGAAGCGACCTGCTGTAACTGAACCTCAGATGTAGGTTCTACGATTGTTAGCATAAACAAGCTAGAGCTTTGCTTCTGAAGTGGGGGAAAAGCTTTGTCCAAACTGGCATTCGTCTTCTTTCCTTCCCCAATCAAAGGCTTTGGTCTCCATTGTTGGCCTTTGGTCTCGCTTATAGTGACGTGCCCCCGGACGTGTTCTATCTTCCTCTGTGGACTATTCAACCCCACTATTTGCATTGCTTCATCGTTAAACCTAAGACGTTGTTTTGCTAATTTATACTTTTGTATGTCATGGTGAACCTCAAGTGTAGGTTCTGGTGTCTTGTCTCTGGCCCATAATTCTGGGTTATAATCAAAGATGCTTGATCTTTCTGCTCGTACTTTAGGCTCGCGAGACTTCTTTTCAAAGACCACCAAAGGGTTTACTTCAAGTGCATTCAACCGTCTTTGTAGCTTTTCTGGATGATAGATCAACTGTTCTTTCTTGATGATGCCCATCTCATAAGCTTCCAATGCCCCCTTAGCTTCTTCAAATCATCGCTGAAGATTACGTTTTTTCCTTGGGGTTACTTCAATAGTCTTCCCTTTCTCCTTCACATGCCATACGTTCTCTTTAGTAATGTTTCTTGAAGCTAGTGGAACATATGGCGTGACGAGTGTATCAACTATCCCTGCTTCAGACTTCTTTGCCCTATTGACATTCTCTGCTGCTTGCGCTCGCTTGAATGCTTGGGAGTCCCTCTGATTCGGCTCCCCTGGGCTACGCGGCTGATAATGTTCTGGATTTTTCCTCCACTTCTAGCTTACTTTCATTGATCCACTTCTGGATCTTATCCTTTAGCTTGATGAAGTCCTTCGTTATATGGTTCCATGCCCCATGGAACTTACAATACTTTTTTCCTTTCAACTACTCGACAGTGGGGAGAGATCCGAACTCTGGCTTAGTAAAAGCCACTATTGAAAGCTTAATTGGACATTTGCTCTTCTGAAGTTTATGGGATTTTACGACCTTGTTTGTTGACATGTCTACAGCCCCTACTTGTTTTAAAGTTTGAATCCTAGTTGTTTTCCAATTCTTCTATATTAGCCACAGTTCTTGGCTTAAGTCTATCGTAGGGCCTAGCAGTATATGTTCCCTTGGATGCATTTCTTCTGTTGTCTCATTCTTGCATGGTACTGTAGGCTCTAGTTACAGCCATAATAAGCTCGTTCAAGGAGAAGTATTTGCTACTAAGAAATAGTTGGTGATACATATCTTCCAAACTATTCTTGGCCATTTCGACTACCTCTTCTTTGCCCAATGGGGTCTTGCATAGATTATACTCTGACCAAAAACGGTGTAGGAAGGTAACTGGGCCTTCTGTAGCCGATTGACTCGAGGACGCTAGCTTTCCAACACTGGTTTCTGGTTTTGTCGTTACGAAGTGATCGATAAACAAGGCCTCCATGTCCTTCCACTCTGTGATCGAGCCATTTTCCAACCCCGTATACCAAACGAGGGCTAACCCTTACAGAGATGATCCAAAGACTCTCAGTTTGAGTCCTTCATTATCGGTGAACTGCCCGAGTTGCAGAGTAAAGTATGCCAAGTGAGTCGCTGCATTAGTATCATCATCGCCAGAGAAAGTTTGGAAGGTCTGATGTCGGTAATATCTTGGTCATTGCCAAGCTTCTAGGTTGTCTTTCTGCATGGGAAGGAATGGAGTTTCGTATGACTCATACATCTTAGTGAGGTGTATGTCACAATCATTCATAAACCTGTTTAGTCTCTGCTCCCATGCAGGCGGGAAAGACTCTGCTTGCCTAGTCTTCCTGGTGAGGTCAGAGATGTATTTCGTTAAAGATGTTATGTCCATGTCTGTCTTCTAAGATAATGTCATCGCTTGTGACAGTATTCAGCTAAACTTGTTTCCAAGGTTTGCATGATGTCAGCCCGTAGTTTATCTTGACCTTCTGCAAGGCTTTCTACTTGGGCTTCAATTGCTTCTCGCTCCTCCTGATCCTTGTGGAGCTCTACCCCTAGAGCTTGGATTTCGGCCAATGTCGAGTCTACCTTCTTGCCCTGAGTAGTGATGAGGTCTGCTTGTTGTTCGATTCTTTGACTAAGAGACGTATAATAGTTCATTTGATGCTCATCACGCCTAGCCGCGTAGGCTAGGTAATCCTGGAGTGTGAGCTCTAGGATCTCTGCTTCGCTCAAAGATTTAAATGACATCGTCGAGTGGTATTCTTTAGCGAAGAGGATTTCAGCCGCTTGCTTGCTCAATGAACGACACCTAGTGGAGGTGTGTTCACGGTATACCAGTTGTGGATGTTTACGACACTGAGGGTATTCCCTTTTGTATGGATCCCCTATCGTCGCTTAGAGACACAAAAAGAAAGTCCCACCGGGTGTGCCAAAATGTTTGACTCCAAAATCTCCTTAGCGAGGAACGCGTAGAGAGACTCTTACAAACTGTCTCTTTTATAGATTTTAGATAATATAACCACAGGTATCGGTTTTATCTTAATGTGATTCGTGTGCTGACGTTCCACCGTCTCGCGACGGAATATGAATGTATAGCTGCGTCTCCTGACTTCTTGATTAAGCGATTTAGGCGGGGAGAGCACCAACCTCGCCTGAATGGATCCTTCTTGCCTAGTGTCCTAGGACTTTGGTTTTTTCGTGTCTCTAGTAGAGCCACGGAAATCGATACTCCAGACTTTCTCTGTAAGTGCAAAGCAGAACAATCTCTTTGAAGATGTGTTGAGAACACTAGAGTGTTGCTTCCTTGGATTTCCAAACTCTCACTCGATCGGTGACAAACTCTTCAATCTTCCAATTGTGTTGCTTCCTCTGATCTCGATACTCTCACTCGATAGGTAACAAGCACTTTGATGGTCTGGTTGCAGGGTTTCTCTGACGAGATGTGTTTGCGTATAGCAAAATTGTATTTGATTGAGGACCCCTTCACTATCGCTATCGTTCTCTTCATATAGTGCACAGTAGTCGTAATTTGGTTGAATTGTACGTCTTCAGCTCTTTGATTCTTAGTATAACTCTAAACGTTCACCACCACACGGTTTTATCCTTATATAGTTCAATGCTATCTCAACTCTTTCACAAAGGAAACCTAACCGTTGCAGGAAATGTTTGATAATTATTCGGCCGCATGGATCAGCCACAGTCTTAACCCAACAAGGAAATAACTTGTTATTCCACTTGGGCCTCTCGCCAAATCCAGCCCTCGAAGCCTAATATGATATATTTATTTCGGGTCCAAACAGGGACCCTCTCTTATTGCCACATTGAGGGTACCACCTGAGTCAAGCATAGTTGATGCATGTACTGAAGGTGGGAATTAAGCAGGTTCTTGCTGGTTAGAATGGAGGGACAAATCCCAATCTGACATTGTCATTAAAATAGAGAAGGCGTCTGGCTAATTAAGGTACGGTACACCCAAAATTTGATGTTTTTATGTTATTCTGATTTACTAGTTAGGCTTATAAACGCTTGAATTTCTAGTATAATAATGTGTATAGGGCTTCAATTTATGGGGCAGGATAATTCGGTGGAGTCATGTAGTATTATCACATTTCAATAATATTTTCATACTTCTTAAAAAAAAGTGAATGGTCAAGCTTGTTGGCCCTATTCTAGATTTGTACTTAAAAACCTACCTTCTTGCCCTATATATGCTACACATTTCTACATAAACTCTATGAAGTGATTAATGATGGAACAATGTTGTGATCGAATTCGAACAACGTACTTGGCAGGTCGAGCTTTCAAATTTCCCCATGTGATTCCATATCTAAACCCAGCTTTGATTGCAACATGGCCATATGGGCGTTTTCATCGTTTATTAAACACTAAAATTTCAAACAACTTCAAACTCTCTGCAGGTAGCTGAGTTTGTTAGTTTCCCGTTTGCCGATCTTAATTGTCGGTTATAACATTTCTGGTGCTCTGTTATACAGTTAGAGCATATGCACTGACACCATTTTTCAGCGCGAGCAGTCCCGGGGCCTGCCAAAGTCTTCGACGACCGCTCGGCACGAACAGCTTGACGAGCAGGAATTGCTCGAGCGAGAGCACAAGTAGAGCTGGGGCCACGGAGTGGGTGAGAGGAGGGGAGGCGGACCCGACCGGCGAGCAGCACGAACAAGGCGTGCAGCGGTGCGTGCTGTCGTCGACAACCGCTTATTGACGAGTTCGGGAGGTGCTACTCGAGCATTCCCCGTGCATATGCTCTTAGTTTGAAAGTTTATGGTGGATCAATATATACGTACAGTTTTGAACTCCATGCTTAATGTGCTCGTCCAAACTGCAAGTCTGAAACTTGTGAAGACCGGCCAATATATATGGAACTATATTTCATGTTTTCATAGGACAGAGCTCGTATATACAAGTGAAGCTGCGCATCAAGTAACCACATTGGTTCATTAGTATGTTGTTTGGTACAAGGATACTGATCGGCACATCCTATAGTTGTGATTGTTATGTACAGAGCGGAGTGCGGACTACCTTTGCAACCGAGAATCCAAGATGCACATTCATTCCCCGTCAAAGGAAGGCAACCAAAAAAATGCTCAAAAATCTCAATGAAAAACAGATCTTCAATAGCACCAGAGATGAGATCATTTGGTTGGATCAACCATGATGCTCAATGCCAACAGCTCGAATAAAATATCTTAAAACGAAGCAAATGATAAAGATCTTCATGTGGAGCACCGACAGTGAAATAACAAAAGTAATTCAATATATATTCACAAGTGGCTAGATAGAGCTAGCACTTCACATAATGCAACATAAACTTAGAAGACCAACACTAAATATTGACATAGTTTAGCAATTGCAAATGGCATATGACAAACAAGAACATGCATGCAACCATTTCCCTAAGCGGGCAATTGGATTTACAAAGCACCATGCATCAAAGCCACCCATGACAAAACTTCACATTGTTTGAGCATCATTAACGAAAACGTACCAAATGCATAATATCACTCCCCTAGTCACACGTACACCAAATTAATTAACAATCTCAATAATCGATCTCACACGGTATACACAATGACAAAGCAAGGAAGCACAGCCCTTGGATTAAACACCAAAAGCTCCTCCTCATCCACCCTAATCTGGGTCCCACTCCCACTTCTCCCCACGACCGAGTCAAACCCTCCGCCGTCCTTGTCCACGTCATCCTCCTCCTCCGAGTCACACCCGACCCGGCCCGCCACGACCCGGCAGACTAGCATGGCTCGCTTCACCCCCATGAACTTAAACTCCTCCTCAACTTCCTCCGGGATCGCCACGTGCGCCCTGGAGCTGCTCGACAGCGTAGAGATTCCGTCCAGCTTGGCCGAGAATCCCGACTTGATGATCCCGCATACGCTGCAGTACTGGTGCCCGCATATCCCGGAGCTCCCGTTGGCTCCCAACTCGCATAGGAAAGTAGAGCAGTGAAACCTCAGCAGCTCGTTCCCGTCCGCCATGCACCTTACGGCGCCGTTTCGCATAGCCTTGGACTTTACAATCTCTCTGTACTCTTCGAACCTGGCCAGTATCTTGGTGCTGTTGTGGATCTTCAGGATGCGGCGGATTTTTGGGCTTCGAAGTTTGTCGGTCCAGCCCGTCCTGAATATGATCTGGACGACGTTCTTCCCGGTGTCGCCGTCGCGGAGCTCGGAGACGGCGTGCTTGACGGCCTGGTGGTGGTCTAGTGTCTGTGGCTTGTGGAAGATCTCGCCACAAGTTGTGCAGGGGAAGATGTCGTTGCGGAGAGGGAAGAAGCGGTGGTCGCCGGAGAAGATGTCGGAGTTGTTTTTGTAAGGGAGGTCTGGTTTGGTTTGGACGATGAGGGAGACGACGGAGTGGCTGGAGGAGCGCGGTGGAGTGATGGAGGAGAGGTGGTGAGTTTGGGATTTGGATGATGACTTGTTGTTGAAGAGTTTCTTGAGGAATGACCAAGATGATGAGAGGGCCTCTTGGGGTTTAAGGGAGGGTTTGGAGAGGAGTGAAGAGAGTCTGCGTTTTTTGGGTTGGCGGTGGTGGTCGTTGGCGGCGATGGTGGTGATGGTGAAGCAGCTGAGGTGGAAGAGGAGGAGGACGAAAGAGAGGAACTTGGTGAAGAATGATGATACGGTCGCCATTAGTAGTGCTAGTGATGGATCAAGCTAAGGTAGATAGCTAGGCATGATCCAAAGCCTCAAAGGAGATGGAAGAAGTGATCGGTCGATATGATTATGGGAAATGTGAAATGATGGATGAAGAAGGAGAATAGATGGAGAAAGCGGAGTGGGACATGGAAGAAGAAGAAGAAGAAGAATAAAGGTGAAAAGAAAGAGATCGATGGAGGCTAAGAAGAGTAGTTGGAAGGCAACTTCATGGTATCTTTGTCGATCACCTCTCCTCTCCTCTCCTCTTCTTGCCTCAGCTCTCTGCGTATTATTGTGATTTTCACTCCTTTCTTTATATATACAGTGATACTAAACGAGAGAGAAAATGAAAAAATATCGAATACCACGATATTTTGGAAAGGAGTAAAATCTGAAAATTGGCATAATAATCTACCAATCTACCATATATAAATTTTGAACGATTGCAACTAAATTAACTGGAGAATTAGATTGTAATAACAACACGAACTAAACGGCAATGATTTTTACAGGTTTTTTTTGGTATTGAATCTGAATAATCGAAAATGATACTAGGGGTTGATTGTATTTTTGTTCAGCTTTTCAGATCTGATATGCGTAACTGCGAATAGTATTGCCCACATGGTAAATAAGAAAACTACCTTGATTAGTAGAACTTTTCTAATTAAGGACAACTTTAAAATTAAGATCATAATCATACATGCATGCCAAATTGCTCCTAAATATGTCAAATTCAATTCCTTTATTTAGTTTTACTTTGCTTATTAAACGAGGCTGAATGTGATGCATATGCCTACATATATGTTTCTTTTTCAAATGTGATGCCTACATATATATGTTAATTTCAGGGAAAATGCTTCCTATTTTCCAAATATACTATATATATCTACACTCTATATATCTACATAGAGAACCATCTACATAAATCTATCTAAACATTTAAGCATCTTACAAATATTTTTATAGAAATATACGTGCCAATTAAGTAGTCGGGATTGTGTAAGTGTCACACCTTGGGCACTTCTTGTGAAACCAAATTGAATAAATTATGCTATTGATGGGATCACAACCCTAAATGGCTAAATCCTGAAGTAGCGCAACTGAGATGGCATGTGGATTTTCTTAAGCTGATGATGATGGTACATGTAGTACCACTAAATCACAGGTCACTTGATTAATATAATTTTTTGGAAATTAAAGAACGGAATTAAGTACAAAATATTCCTAGATCAGTGTGGCTCCGCACGTGCAAGGTTCCCTCATGAAGCAGCCAACCCCATTTCCTTGATACATTTTCGAAACTTTGAATCAGATAAAACCAACATCCCAATTGTCATTTCCAAAGTTAATTATACTAAAACAGTACGTGCTAGGGTTTCAGCATGCATGCATTGCCATGTCTCATGCAGAATCCAAAGCCCTAGTATTAATTTGTAAAAAATTGTTTTGAAAGATAAAAACAAATTAAGATCACGTACGTCTATTTGTCTAATTGCACAAAATTATAACGTGAACGATAAAGTTCCACATAATAAGGATAGACTGTATATATCTTGCTATATATATATCCGCATCTATATATAACCAGAGTGAGAGCAACTTCGAGGGTAATTGGAATTAGTGCTGCACAGAATCGATTATAACTAGTGGCAGTGTTATTTGGAGACAGCTTTGTGAGTAGTGTGATTTAACCTTTTAATTTGTTTAATCTTTTTCCGTTTTCAGGAATCAGATTCTGCCTACATATATGCTAACAAATTAAAATCTTATTGCTTATGACTTTCCCAAAATTAGATACAGCTAGCTCATGGAATGGATGCTACTAGCTTCTTTTTTATTTGGGATAAATGTGTCATCCAAAGGTTACTTGGTCTAGAGAATCTTTCGCCGATGTCGATATGTGACATTCAGCTCTGGTTATTTTTATAATTCAAATAAATACCTCATCAGCGTTCAAACGCATGATGTGAAATTTTATATCAAACATTCCCGTAGAAAAACTCAATACTTCTATTAAACTACTTGCCGTGGTTTGGATGCTACTAGTTATATATATATATATATATTATTCTCAATACGTTTATAATGTACATGTTAATATGTATATCTATAAAAGTTCGTCAACATATAATGTACTAATTAAATACGGCTACCAAATTAAATAAATGCTAAATATATATTTCTTAATAAAGTGAAAGTTAATCGAAATTTTGGT
Source organism: Geum urbanum (assembly GCA_946800695.1). Lineage (NCBI taxonomy): Eukaryota > Viridiplantae > Streptophyta > Magnoliopsida > Rosales > Rosaceae > Geum > Geum urbanum. The sequence continues at coordinate 7,861,640 of OX327006.1, forward strand.
AGACACGTAGCAGCTTACTCATGGATGCTTTAAAACTGAAATTTTGAAATTCGCCTGAGATCTACTTCATCTCGTGATATTGCTAGTACCCGAAATAAAACTCATCATTCCAACGTGGGCTCAGGCCCATTTAATATATATGATGTGGCCCACTGAGGTAATTGGTATAGTCCTACTAGCGCCGGGGGTGGGGTGGGGCGGGGGGATATACTACAGCTTTCATTGTTGGCAGGCCAAATACAATCCTCTCTTTAGCAGACGAAGAAGATTATGCTAAAAATCCCTAAAATGTCCCTTGTCTCTTCATTTTTGTTACCGGGAAAATGACCTAATTTACCGCACTATTTGGTATGTTAAACCTTCTTTGCTCAATGCTCAATTGCTCCTGTAGTCTGTACGTTATTTACTACTCGGCCCTCTCCAGTTTTATAAATTTTCAATGTTGTGCCACTTTCATTTTTGAGGTGTTACTGATAGGACGATAAAATGTTGAGTAAATGTACGTGAATCTCATTAGTTATTCGGTACTGGAGATATGGTTTCAATTCTCATGAAACTATTATACGCGAAGAAATGATCTGTAATGTGTCTACAATATATAAGAAATGACAATGAAATGATTCCATAACTTATCTTTATTAATTAAAGGAACTTACTATTTTTTGCCCTTACTATCATAAATATGTTTAACCCAAAAAAAAAATGAAGGATATCAAAGTAAAATACAAAAAAAAAAAAACAAGAGAGTAGATCATGATTGCGCTTACCACACACACAACAAAACTGCTCCCCTAATCAATAATCCATGTATCTAATAACAACTATCCCTAAATTTTCTTCACTATTCCGCAAGGTGATTTGGCACAAGTACACACCCATTGGGTGTGCGTCAAACTCTAGTAACAATCTAATGAAATAAATCTCTGTGCCAAACAGTTTTTGTAATTATTTAAGAAAACTAAAGTTAGGGATTGAAATCATTAACAAGATTTAGTTTAATTTTTATCTTTTTTAATTTGACTTCGAAGAATGTTGACATTAGAAGTGACAAAGTAAAAGTTCCAAAGCGCAAAATAAAAACTCAAGCTATTAGCTTTCTTTAATTTCTCGTAAAAGCCTCTCTTTGTGACTAACAGACTGCATGTATTCTCTTTTGCGCTTTTGACTGTTTTCCACCATCAGAAAGCTGCCGACAGGTTATATACCATTATACCTCTACTTGTTAATTTCACAAGGAAAGCAGGCTTTGCTATAAATTAGCTTATCGTACGCGTCCTCCACCAATGAGAGCCTGATCTTTAATTAAGTCCTCTTTATCTTTAGAGCTAGCTAGGTTTGGTGCTTCATTACATCACTTCATCTTGAGCATCACGTAAACCCATTTTTCTTCTTTCTCAGATTTTAACATAACACATGTCTAACTTTGAAGAACGTACATCTATCAATCTTGTGCCGTAAAAATAAGGTATAATTGCAACAAAATGAGTTAGATATCAAAGGACACAACTTTTGGGGATCCTAGAGATCCTTGTGATCTTTCTGGTATGGTTGTAGTTTTAGTTTGAGTAAATTAGTTGTGGACTTGTGGTGGGGTAAAACCAGAGTCTTTTTGTCTTAGATTACACAGCTTCCTCCTCTTTGACTCTCTGTAAATGCTCCCACAACCAATTAGAAGCGAAGGAGATCTCCCTCATATCATCAATTAAGCTAGATCGATGTGAATTCGATATGGTTAGGCCGGCTAGCCTACATGATCGAGGCTGAGGGCTGTTTCTACTACTTCTTTGTTTTTGTTAATGACTGCATGCCCTACAAAGCTTTTGGTTCTATATATACACACACACATTCATATTCATAGCCATGTTAGTCGACATAATTGCTACTACTCGCACAGGAACCTCAAGCATCTGGAAATAGTTGTGGACATGCGCGGGTTTAGGCATTTTGGTGTGCAAGGTATAATGCCTCAGGCCCCCCCGCCAGTGACCCACAGTGTTGGTTCCTTTCATTTGATGGTATATATAATTGCTGTATATATTGTACTTCTGGATCGAAGAGGCTAGAGCCGGGACAGAATGATTTCCTCTCGTCACACTGTCGAAATGAAATTATGTATGTGGACTCATCACTCATGCTAAAGTATATAATATAGGGCTCGAAAGTCATTGGATCCTGTGGTGTGTTTTGTTTCGTGCATGGTTATATATGTACTATCACTAATCGGTTCGTGACTTCTTGCATGTCACGGCAAGCTCGTCAATCATATGTTGATTGTCTTTATTTGTGAGCATGCAGGAGACTCTAATTAAGTTCACTGTTATCTGTACGTACGTGTTAAAGGAGCTTGTTCCACTCCATGGAAATTGAAGACGGTCGTTATTGGTGACATTAGAATCAATCTTTGCAGCTAAATTTGAAGAATTTATCATCGGCCATGCCATGTATATTGTCAAGCAAACTTTGTTGCAAATAAGATTGCGGGTAAGGATCATGGCCTAGATCCTCTTCATAAATGGGATCACTCGATTCCCACATGCGCTAGGAATGCCTTTCACTTTGATAGTACTGGAATTCAAATGGTTGTATGAGAGGCCTTCTCCTCTAACTTTCTTTGCTGTGTTTCCATTTTCACCATTTGTATCAACACAAAAAGTGTTTCTTCAACTCTGGAATTAATTAGAAAACTTGATGAGAGACCTTTATTACGGACCATGTTTTTCATTGGGCTCTACTCTCTTTCAACTAGCACAGGCCCAGCCCAACTTCATAAACTATTAAATAATACTCATTATTTGATTTTCCGTTAATTACCCGCCAAAGGAAGAAAAAACCCGCCCATCCAACCAACTTCCCTGCAACCGCCACGTGCACAAACCACAACCAGTCCACATAAATATCAAAAATCTCACCCCCACCATTATAGCACTCCTTCTCCTCTTCACGAAGCAGCTCGCTAGCTCTGGATCGGACTTAACCGAAACCGTCGTCACCATGAACGCCAGATCCCTCCTTTATTCTTTCTCTCCCAAACCAAATATCCCGCCGGATATATCGGTCTCCAAGAAGTGTTTCGGGTCCGATTTCAGACCCGTTAGTCCGGTCCGGATCCGGGTTCGGGTTCGGGTTCAGAATCGCGGGCAGTACTTCTGCGTGGTGCGCGTTTCGGGCAGCGGAGGCGGCGGAGAGAGGAGAAGCGGGAAAGTGCTTGCGGAGGTTAAATCGGAGACGTACGAGTTATCGGAGGGTTCCCGAGAAATGGGAGGAGCCGGATCGAAGGAGGATTTGGTGACTGTGGATGAGGTGTCGTGGTTGGAGCAGTTTCCGAAACGATGGGTTATTGTCATTTTGTGCTTCACGGCTTTTCTTCTCTGCAATATGGATAGAGTAAGCTTCAAAGTTTACAACTTCAAAAATGGAACAACATCGTAGTTTCTTGATTTAGATAAGGAAGGTCAACATATCCTATTGACTATTTCAAGTTAGACAGACTCAAGAAAAAAAAATTAGATTAGTACTAATTTGTCAATCTCTATAGGCTTTATTAGCAACTTTGAATAGAGTAGTTTTCTTCCAAATGAAAAATGGATGTTAAAGCGCGCGCCGTGTGATTGATATGTGAGATTTGGCGCTCGGTACTTATTGCCGATTGATTTCGGATAGGATATTCTAATGTTTGACATAAGTCTTGTTTGAATTGGCAGGTAAATATGAGCATTGCCATACTTCCCATGTCAGCAGAGTACCACTGGAACTCGGCAACTGTGGGTTTGATACAGTCTTCTTTTTTCTGGGGCTATCTCCTCACTCAGGTAATTAGTTTAGACTTTAGACACTTAATTCCCCTGCTTTCATTACTTGTTTATAATTGGGGTCTCAGATTAGACTTATAATAGGGTATAATTATTTTGAGCTGACAGTGTGTCACATACCTTGGGGTCAAGTAAAAATGAAGTATCACTACCTATTAGTATTGCCTATGATCAGCATTTCGAGAATACCCATGTGATCGATTGAAATTTTGAGTGCTGCAGATTGCTGGTGGCATTGTGGCAGATACCATAGGTGGAAAGCAAGTGTTGGCATTTGGAGTTCTTTGGTGGTCAGTTGCTACTGCTCTCACTCCTGTTGCTGCTAAACTTGGACTGCCCTTCCTACTTGTTGTTCGTGCTTTCATGGGGATCGGTGAGGTTAGACTTTTCAACTTTTCTACTAATAAGTAGGTAATAGAGTACTGGCGACTATATCACATTGTAGGTTGGTGCAGAAACTTTTGTGCCTAAATTTAATTGATAGTTTCTCACTGAATTTAGCGTGACTTGCCAGCAATTATAGCTTCACTTTTCAGGGCGTTGCTATGCCTGCAATGAATAACATTCTGTCAAAATGGATTCCAGTATCGGAGAGAAGTAGAGCTTTGGCTCTGGTTTACAGTGGCATGTACATTGGATCAGTCACTGGCTTTGCATTTTCACCATTTTTAATACATCAGTTTGGTTGGCCATCAGTTTTTTACTCCTTCGGCTCACTAGGGACCGTCTGGTTTGCTGTTTGGATAAGTAAGGTAAATGAAATAAAATTTACTTCCATTACTGAACAATTAGGAATCATTCTGTATGTACCTGTAACTAATAAGAATAAGTTGCTCATTTTCATTTATTGGGGGGTTCTGTTTCTGTAGGCATACAGTTCACCTGCTGAGGATCCGGAGCTAAGACCTGCAGAAAAGAAGCTAATTCTTGCTGGTAATGTTTCCAAGGAACGTGTGAAAGTGATTCCTTGGGGACAGATTTTGTCAAAGGCACCTGTTTGGGCGCTTATAGTTTCTCACTTCTGTCACAACTGGGGAACATTTATTCTTCTTACATGGATGCCAACATACTATAACCAAGTAAGTCTTCATCTTTTAGGATTTAGAAGGATTTATCATTTGGCTTGTCTAAAATAGAGATTATAGATTAGCTGCAGAGTTTTTCTTTTCACTGCATTTATGGAACTCTGCTCAATCAACTTGAAGTTGCATGTTGACTACTAATATTATGATTATTAATCCCACCATTAGGTGCTGAAGTTCAATCTTACAGAATCAGGGTTATTCTGCGTCCTCCCCTGGCTAACAATGGCATTCTCTGCAAATCTTGGAGGATGGATTGCTGACACGCTTGTCAGTAGGGGTGTATCAGTGACAAAAGTTCGGAAGGTACCACTAATTTTTAGTGTTAGATATACTCAACTCTTCCTCTGAGTTGAGAAAATGAGATCAACTTTCATAGCTAGGATCATATGAAACAAATATGCTTTGGGAAATAAGTATACTAATTTACTAGGAAAATGACTGAATGAGTGGCTAATTCTGGCTCGAACTTAACTGCTGAACTTCCTGGCCCTTTGAATGGAAAACCGGATGAATTTCATTTCAATTAGGTGGTTGGCATCCCTTAGTTGGTTTGCTAACCTAGTTTGTTTTTGCCTTGTAGATTATGCAGACAATTGGGTTTCTCGGCCCTGCGTTCTTCCTCACTCAGTTGAGCCATGTTAACTCTCCTGCAATGGCTGTTCTATGCATGGCATGCAGTCAGGTGTGATGTCAAATCTTTGTGTAGCTTCTTAATCACTGGTGTTTGTTCTGTAAATTTGGTATATGATATACCCTAATTGGATTCCCTTTATTTTGCTTCAATAGGGAACTGACGCCTTCTCACAATCTGGTCTATATTCAAACCATCAAGACATTGCCCCACGATATTCTGTGAGTATTAGTTTTAGCTTTTAATCTGGATTGCATGTGCTAATGTCTTCTGTTTATTATGACCACCAGATCAAGCACTTCACTGAGTAGATCATTGCTTCTTCTTCTTTTTTTGAAAGAGTAGATCATTGCTTGTTGGGTGGAAAGTAGGAGGATATTTATTTTCTTCTAACTATTTCTTAGGGAGTATTGCTTGGTCTGTCCAATACTGCTGGAGTTCTGGCTGGTGTCTTAGGAACGGCGTCAACTGGTTACATTTTGCAACACGGTTAGTGCAATAGTGTCCATGTTCTGAATCTTCTAGTTGCTAGTACTGAAGACTTATCCATTTTAGTTATTGCATTAGAAATAAATTAACTTGGTTTAGAACTGTGACACTATTCTCAAGAATTTCCACCATATGATACTCACAATTTCTCTATACATATAATTGCATAAACGCGAGAGTAATACAGTATTTTATATTGACTGATCAGTTCCTAGCTAACAAATTTCCTTTCTGGTCCAAGTTCATATCAATTTTCCATTAATTCAGGTTGAAATCCATAGGCAACATATAAACTGATCTATGCTACTTTTCTCCACATTGACATTTTTTTTCTTCAGGTTCTTGGGATGATGTATTCAAGGTTTCAGTAGGCCTTTATCTAGTCGGAACTGTTGTCTGGAATCTGTTCTCAACCGGCGAGAAGATCATAGATTAGTTCATGCCTAACTTGGTTCCAATGAAACAGTTCCCAGCACTTCAATCCTAAACTTATATAGAAGAGTTTGATCTGGATGAGAGAAGCAGAAAATTGCCAAGAATTTTTTGGAAGGAAGCGTTATCAATTTTATTGAGATTCTTGGACTATGAAGCACGGAGATCAAAATTGGAAAGCTGAAGTTTTGGACCCTCTTTCTGCATTTCATTCATTCAAATGAAGAACAAATACACAGCAAATTAAATGACCTTAACACAGCCTGTAAATCTTATATGTATTGAGTCGCTAACACTACAAATTTGTAACTCTGTAAGTAAATACGTTAAGGGAGATTTTATTTACACATCCCTTATTTTATACATACATCCCTTAAAATTTGTTTGCCATTTCTTCTCTCTGTTCTTCCTATTTTATCCTTATTTTCTCTGTCTGCATTTCGTTTGTACTATAGCATTTGTAAACAATTCATTACCCGTCTCATCGATCACTTATTTGGATCGAAGGTCCTCACCAAATAAAGACGTGCGAAAGAAGTATGATTGTGTATTAGGCAGGGGCGGATCAAAAGGTGAGCTGACCCAACAGCTTTTACTGGGCAAGATTTTTAAATGGCAAGGCAATAAAAGAATAGGAAAAAAATTCACCCTCAAGGCCTAAACTTTTGTAGGGTGGTTAATATGATATCTGACATTCAAAAACTATCAAAGTGACGCCTAGACTTTCAAAACAACATTTTCGCGATATTTACCAATATTCTCCATCACAACTCTATTATCTCTGATGACGTGGCACTAAAAAATAGATAAATTTGCCCCTAATAAGAATTGTCCCGCCAAAACGCACACTTGGTAGTTGGTAGTGGTACAGTGTTTTTTTGGTGCCAAATCATGCAAGAAGACTATTTTGTCCCTGTTTTTTTAGTATTCTATTTAGCCATTCGCAAGTTTATGATAGAGGAAGAGAGAAATTGAGAGACGGAGAGATGTTGAGTCCCACGGTAAACCCAGAAATTATTGTAGATGTGGGAGGAGAGTTGTGATGTTCAAGTATTCTGGGTTTGACGCAAACTATGGGAGGCGATACTAGTGCTGTGGTCCAACAGGAACTCATGTATGAATTTGTTGATTTTTGAAACTGATTTGGATGAGTTGTGATACAATATATGATTTTGTGTAAGGGCATTGTGGACTTCTATTATGGGTTGATCCTACACATAATGAAGAAGCCCAACAAGTGATTGCGGATTTGCTGTGGGAAAAAGTCAGATTGGAGGAGAAATGTCGAAGAATGGAGCTAAAGATGAAGGAAATCGGGTTGAAATTATCGGTTGTGTTTCTGGTTCTATGGATCCGATATATGAGGGTTGCAAAAGAAGTTGATGATCTGGTTGGTCTGTATGCCTATTCCCAGTATACAACTGATTTGGCCAATAAGAGACTTTATGAAGTTGAAATGGAGGTGAATATGAGGAAAGCAAGGGAGAAACATCTATGGATTGCTATGTTTGTCCTGTTACGATTGTTAGTTTATGTTGTAATGGTTTAGTTTTAGTTAATCTTTAGTTTTGTAAGAAATAGTTACTTCTATAATGGTAATTATGGTGTGAATGAAATCGAAAAAATGCATTTGGGCCTTATTATGTGTAGTGACTACTGTTTGGACCTCACATTGAATATGTTAACTATATTTGAGCATCACTCTAATATGTTTGGAAAGATTGGGGCCCAAAATGAGTATAGAAATTTGTAACGAAATGACATGCATTTATATGTAATAGGTGATAGTTGGCAATAATTGTGTCGTTTGACAATAATGACGTCTTTTTAAGAGAGGCGCGTGACATCTCTTCATTTTACCGAGCCTCCCTCATCATAACACAAGTTACAAAAGCTTCCTCACCTCTTTATATACCGTTGCATTTTTACACTTCACAATTACTTTCACTTTCTCACTCTTTCACTTTCTCGGTTTTCGCAGTAAAGATGGTGGCTAAAAACCAAAAGAAGATGGTGGAAATGAGCAAGGAACTAACCCTTGTTCGCTGATCTCCTCACTTGAATCCAAGCACTGTCGTGACCACCACAAGATGATCTGCTCGCTTGAACTAGAAACGGAGTTTGGTCTAGGCTTTACACTCTATAGCAGGTCCATCTCGCCGCTCTCGAAATCCTAGCCCTTAGACCGACCCACCACCGCGCCATACACAACATTCATATCACTATCGCCTATTCCAAATGGAATATCGCTTGATGGAGAGGGTGGTGGTGGTAGAGAATCGCTTGAGGACACAAATGATCGACATCGAGTACAACATTCATATGCTTCGTCAGCGAATTCAAGAACTTTCTGCTGTCCTCGCCGATATTCATGTCCTTGCCAATGGTGGAGGGGTGGTGCAGGGCTAGAGTTGGAGGCGGTGGAGATTGTGAATTTATTCCAATGATTCTGAATTAGGGCTTTGTTTTATTGTACTTTGCGGTTAATTTTTGTTGAACTTCTAATTAATTAGTCTGCTTAAGTTTTTGTTTAGGTTTGTATGTATTTTTTTATTGAATTTTTTGGAATTCCTAACTCGGCAGCATCCTTTTGGATTTTGTTTCTGGATGCAGTCGAGTAAGATATTTTGTGCAGGTTTCCCTTTATCTATGTGTGTTCTGTAATCAAATATTCATGGTTATTAATGAAGGTGTTATTGTTCTGAAAATTCATAGTTCATGAATGACAAATGCATGAAAATGACTGTAAACTGGATACAGATGAACATCCTACTTGTTCTGTGCATGATGAAATTTAATGCATGCATGAAGCCATTAAATTAGGACATCCAGATCCAATAGTGGGCTTCACGATGATAATCTGTAAAACAATAGGCATTTCTTTGATATGTTTGCAAAAAGTTTGGGCATCTCTGTGATATGTTTACAAAAGATTTGGGCATCACTTTGATACGTTTTATAAAATTTCTGACATGTGAAGATGCTAGAAACAAGAAGTAATTCCAAACTACAACAACATTGTCTTAGCAACAACAGGAAGTAATTGCAAACTACAACAACAATGTCTTAGCAAATGTTTGATCTAAAGTTGTGAACCACAAACAACAAGAAACAAACAACAAACGTACACTTAAAATATGGATCCAACAACAACATTCAAAACATATTGCAGAGCCATCTCTTGCTGCTTAATAGGGGTTTGACTACTCTGAGTAGGTGCATCATGAGTAAGGGGAGGGTTTTGCTGGCACCTGCTATATCTTACTTCTCTATTACTGCCTTATACCTTTTCAAGGTCTTCTTAGACCTCATTGTAATTGGGGTAGCATCTAGCCCTGGTCTAGGAACCGATCCCCTCTTTGGTCTGTCATTTGGTTTTGAAGTTCCTTCTCCATGTGTTCATAATTGACACAAATAACATGAGTATCGAATCAAATAGATAAATACAAGACCTAATGAATGAGTCAACATCACATTGATGCCACTTACAACAGCTGTTTTCCCCCATTGTCAATGGATATCCCCTCTTGTTATGGCCTTCCTTGAAACACCTCTGACATTTCATCTTCACAGACTCTTGGAAATTTGGGTGCTTTCCCTGGTGGTGGTGCCACCCTCTCTCTTGGTTCTAATACTGTCTTCTTCTAGGGCCTTCCTGGCTACTTTTTGAATGGAGGATGAGCTATTGGGTAGTCAATTATCTCACATTCATGTTGACCTCTTATAGGATGGATCACAGGGTTATATGCAGCCTCATAGGCTGAGGGCTTGAAGCATTCAAAACAGAAATCATAGGGGCTTAGGTTTTTGTTCCTAATAACAGCCACACCATGAGCACATACAATGTTTCAGCTACCACCTTCTGTAAGTACAAATATGCACCCCCAAATTCACTGAATGAACACTGCCTTGTTCTTCAGATCCAATCACTTGAAATTCACGTTTTCCTGCTTCAGAGACTGAGTAGTTAGATGAAAAGTTAATGGACTTGTTAACTAACTTCACTGGTCTTGGACCTATTGGAAGCTTCTACTTATGAACTGTCAACCTCTTGTTAGTGTGTCTTATAACCATGTACATTCTAATCTTCTCCAGCAATGTGATGATTGGTCTATCCGTTGCTTCCTTCATCACACCATTCCAGGACTCACATAGATTATTCAGTAGTAAATCACACTTGACATTCTCATTAAAGTAAGCCCTAGACCAGTGATCAAGCTGTCTATCTTCCCCTTTAAACCAATTGAAGGCTTCTTGGTTATGCATCTTCATATATTTCATATGCCTATCATACCAAACCTTGGTAGTAGATCTAGCTGTTGCCCGCATATACTGCTCAAAGCCTTCTCCTAGATGCTTGCCTTTGAAGTTGTTGTAGAAGTATCTGACACAATGTCTATGTTCAGCCCCAGGAAAGTGATGCTTTACTGCATTGCCTAACCCCTTTTGCTTGTCTGATATAAAAGCATAACTTTCAGACCACTTAATCTTCAAATAAAACTTCAGCAACTTCATGAACCACATCCATGTTTCTTGATTCTCAATTTCTATAACTGCATATGCAATTAGATACATCCCATTATTTGCATCAATGCCAACAACAGTCAGTAATTGACCTTTATGCAGCTTATTTGTGAGATGAGTTCCATCAAAACCAATAATAGGCATGCAACCACTCATCCATCTCTCTTTTATTTCTGCAAAGTAGACATACATTTTCTGAAATCTTCTAATGTCTCCATCCATCCTAGTTCTAATTTCAATTGTGCTGCCTGACTTACTTCTCAGTAGCTCTTGCTTATACCCCATCAAGTTGTTGTAATGAGAAATGAAGTGGGCCTCATTCATCCTCCTAGCCTTGTTTCTCCCTCTGGCCACTATTTATATCCCAACTGTCAGATTATAATTCTTCCTAATGTTGGTCTGTATGCCTATTAACTTCCAACCATCATCAACTGCTAATGCATCCTTAACTTCTTTACAAATGATCAGTGTTTAACTACCTTCAAAGTTACCCTATAATGAACTCAAAATTCTTGTCAATACAGTACAATAATATAGGGGTCAATCCACAGGGAAAGATGAGACTCAATACTCTAAACTACAAACAGACGCAAAAGTCAGAAACCTGACAGCCTCGACCACTGAAACTAACATAATTAATTAAAATAGCTAGACTCAACCTAAAATCACGAAATTAATACTGGAAACTATAGACACAGTGATGAACTACCAAACAATCAGAGTTGTTTTGGTTGCCGAATAAAATTCTGCAAAAACAGATTACGAAACTGAAACAGTAAACAGATTAAAAGTAAAGTAACAATCAATGATAAAGATGGTTAAGGGGAAGTGCAATCCACCATCATCACATCATCTAGACCACAAATGCAGAACCAAAATCATATTAATGTCATGAATGAAAGTTCCCAGGAAGATTCAAAGCTATGAACACAACCTATTACTCAATCCTTACGTTTACAACATTGAAGGTTTGCTTATCAATATTGTCCATCCCTCAAAGAACCTGAAGTCAAGGACCCAAATTTACCAAGAGAAAATCATTAAGATTTAGAAAGGGTTTGAGAATCTACAAGGCTTTACAAGTACACTGGTCGTGTCTTGCTAGACCTAGGGTTTCTTATACCAAGCATGTATGGGTTCTACGATTGAAACTTGAGGAAGGTAATGATCACCAACAACCATAAAATTTCTTAGAATTAGATTCCTAAACATGCATACTAAGTGTGCACTCAAAGCACACTCAAATAAGAATCATCGATGTATAAACAACAAAGAAACCTTATTCAAATAACAAAAGCAATCTTCAATTAACAAACATAAGTAATCTGAAAGGACCCGACTCCGATTTAGTTGCCTAAACCGAAATCAAATCCCTTCGAAAACATGACCTTAAATTTTTTTTGCCAAAGTTTACTTTGAAATACGTGAACCATTATTAAAACCTGCAAAGAAGCACACTTCAAATATTCCACAAAAGCCAAACCGGGGGGCTCCGTTCTCCATCCGGATTTCTCAACATCATATATATAATAAATCAAAAGGTTTACAAGAAATCCAGAAACATTCAGGAGTAAACTCAACTGAAAACACAACATAAGTATTCAGAGCGACGCCTATATACATCATTTACATCTAGTAGGTCGAACAAGGAACCTACAGAAACTGAAGTGTGATCCGAACTCTACGCCTCCACTGTCGACGTGCAATCCCGGAATTCAAACTGCAAACTGGGCAAAAGAAACCGAAAAGCCCAGAGGAAAGGCAAATAAAATCGTTAGAGTGAGTGAACGAAAATAATCATATGCATTTCACCATTTATATACTCATAAAAATAATGCGAGTTCTTTAAATAAATAAAGGTCGCCACTCCGACGGATTCCCCTGCCAGAGTAGCATGTCGAGCGAATCTCTCAAGCCCGACGGTGATAGACTAGGCGAATCTCTCAATCCTAGTCGGCATATCAAGCGAATCTCTCAAGCCTGATAGATGGACTACCGGTGATCAGCCGCGTAGCCAATGCATTGATGCTAAATAAATAAATGTCATCACCAATAAAATATATAATACCTTCAAAATGATACATAATCTAAACATTATACTGGAAACAAATATTGAAACCAAGAACTTGCTACAACAGTGTAAATAAATGTCCACTCACAGTACGGGACTAATTCTGAGGTCCGGCGGAAGATCCCTCGCCAAACGCTCGATCACGATCACCTGAATAACAGGGATACGATCAATACATATTGAAACACATCATATGGAGCTAATACGTCAAGAACCCCGCATTCTCGAAAGACGTATTACTCGAAATATCGACGAGGATAACAAAATTCCCAAAATACACACAACAACCCTCGTCCCAAAATAGAATACTGAAATCAACTCAAAAACCTAACGACTACGATCGGGACGCGATTACAAGAAAAACGGTATAAAAATCTCAAAAATCTCAAAAAGTCAACCATTACCGGAGCTCCGTCTTTGACCGCCGCCATGGCGTCAATGGTGACCAACTCTGGCGGAAAAAGCCTAGAACTCATCTTCTCCTCAAACCCAACATCTTTCTCTTCTACCATCAAAGCCAATTCCAACCATACCGGCCGGAATTGAGCTCGAAAACTCACCGGATTCCTCCTCTCCGGTCACCACCACGGCGACCACCAAAACTCATCCTTACTCAAATCCAACCACCTAGAATTCATCTAGGGGATGAGGGGAACATAACCCCCATCATCTGTGACAACATAACTCGCCGGAGCACTGCCCCCAACTGCGGCGAAATCCCAAAACATCAACGAACTCAAACACCCACAATTCTCAACCAATTCTCACAAAATCAAGTTTAAATCAATAGAGAATCACGAGAGGATTCTAGCCATACAAAAATTGTGGTTGGAGGTGGCCGAAATTTTCGGGTTGGACGGCGAACTCGAAACGGGTCACGGTGGTGCTCGGTCAACGCGGGTCAACAGTTGTCAACGCTGGTCAAACGACCAAAATGCAACTTTTTGATAATTTTACGACTATTCTGATATTTATACGCGTGACCCAAAATGATCAACGGTACAAAACGAATCGAAACAAACCGGATAAACCCGACTAAATCCAACGGCCGAAAATATTTATAACTTATTCCACGTAGCTCGAAATAATCCTCCGGAAACTTTCACGAGCTCGAAATCACGTACATTACAGCTCTCGTGAAGGAACCCATACAAAACTCTTACCCGATAATTTAGTCGTAAACAAACCCACCATATCGACCAATTACGACAAACTGCGACTAATCGTGAAACTCGCAAATCAAGTCAATTAATATACCATTTCTGGTTCGAGTCGTTACATAATCTAGAAGACATGAACGGGGCTTCAAAATAGCCCCTTAACAATGGAGTTTAGCTCCTCATGGTAGCCATAAGAGTAAGAGAGAAAGATAGAAAATTACAATATGGAATGGCCTCCTTTCTCTTGCGTTTCCTCCTCTTTATTCTTTTCTTCACGTCTTCTTCTCCTCAACTCACGGCTTGCATCACGTCTTCCCCCTCCTTGTTTCACGTCTCTCTCTTCCTCCTTTCACGTTGGTTTTCTGATTTTTTTTCCCCTTCTTTAGTTTGATTTAGTCTTCCTCATTTAATCAAAATAGATTTGGTTTGGGTTATTAATCCCAAATGGGCTGAATCCACATTTCATAGGGCCTTAGTAATCTATCTACAAGTTGGACTTGGTCCATTTATCTCTTGACAACCCCTTGCTACTCCTCATTGAGCTAGGAAATCCCAATTAAGCATCTTCTATTTATTTTACTCAAATTACCTACAAAACAAATAACAATAATAAGTTGTTTAAAAATGTAACAAAAGAACTAAATATAAGGTTCGGTTAAACACATAAACGTTGCATAAAAATGCAACTATCAACAAACTCTGTTGTAGTTGAACCAATGACACTTTAGGATTAGGCTACAAATATGATCCTGACATAAAGTCTTTAAGAATAGAGTGTCTTTAGAGCCTCTAATCTTATATGCATACAGCCAAAATGGGCACCCAGGATGACACCTCACCTCCACCTTCTTCTTGCTATTTCTTTGAAACCAACGCCCCTTCTGATTTTTGATAACACACTCTTTCACTGCTTCTTTCAACTGTTCAGAGTTTGGGAATGCATGTCCTAGCCTGAATAATGGATTCTTTAAAGCTCTCTCTCTCTCTGTCTCTCTCTCTCTCTCGCTGTCGCTGTCTCTCGCGCTCTCTCTCTCTCTCTCTCTCACAAGATCTGTCTCTTCTTCACGTCCCTTGTGGCATAGACTTGCCTCATGTTCCTCCCACTCAATGGCTTCTTGGGATCTTAAAATGGGACTTTTGAGTGGCTTGTATTTAACCCTAACTCCACTTGGGTTTTTACATATGCCAAACTTATGAATCTCTCCTTGGTCCATAACTGTTTCACCTACACCATATTCATTCTCCACAACCACCCCTTCCACATCAGCATCCACACCCTCTATATCCACATCAACATCCACTTCACTCTCATTCCTTGTTTCACTTTCCTTCTCCGCTTCTGTCTCTCTTTCCATCTGTTGGCTTTGTGTAAAAATATTAGACAATATGTCATCTAAGCCAGCAAATATGGACTGGCTTTTATGAGGCATATCATCTACTTCCACTTCCTTTTGAGGTGCACTTGTTGATGCAGTAGTCTCCTCTTCAACATACTTTTGTGATGCAGCAAGGTTTGCATCATCAAAAACTCTGGCCCTCTCTCCAGGAATCATAATTGTGAGAGGATTATTACCAGGCCCTGGTTTAATAGAATCTTTTAACTATGCAGCTTTCTTATTCCTTTTACCTCCTCCAGCTATGTACAATACAACATGTCTCTTCCTTCCCAGATCCTTTGTCAACTCTACAACATTCCAATCATTTTTAATTGGAATTCAGCCCTCACCAGCTAATGTCCTAGCTGTTTGAAGTGGAATGCGATTGGTTTCTCCTTGTAACCAAGATCCCATGCAATGTTGTGTTGCACCCATGAAATCTTGTCAGGATCCAATCCATCTAAATATACATTCCTAGTTAAATGTTTCCTCCACTTAGGTAGCTTATACTTCATGCAACCATTCAACTGTTTTTCAAACCATCCTCCATGATGAATTTCTATTGTATAAAAAGACTCGTCCACTGCAAAATCAACAATAAGTACACTAACCTAATCAATTTTCATTTCATGCAACAATGCAACAATGCAACTATATAACACTATACCTTTAAACTAATCTAAATCAATCCTTAAACCCATATTTAATTTCACATCAACCCTTAAACCCTAAAAAAAACTTAAACAAAAGACTCCAAGATGACAATAGTATTCGAATTCAAACAACTCATGTGCTATTACAGTCATTCCAGAAATTAAAGAGACAAGAACCACTTACTTTCGGGTCGGGGTGCTCCCAATCTAAACATTCTCCAATACCCTGTTATCGTTCCTCTTCTGATACAACAAATTAGGCAAACCGAATCTCCAATACTCTTCGACGAAGATATTAGGTGTAGCAATTCTCTCAATCCAAACAAGAAATCCAATCTAATCTGGGAAAATAATTTGGGTTGGGTAAGAAGAAGTCAGGTTCTTTTCTTGGTCCAGTGAAAAAAGATAGATTTTGATCGGGGTGGGTGAAAATGAATAAGGGATGGGTTAGATGCTAGGGTTAAGAGGGTTAAAATGTGAAAATGACCTTAATACCTATAAATTTTGAAATTTGATAGTGCCACGTAATCAGAGATAATAGAGCTGTGACAGAGAATGCCCGCAGGCATCGCGAAAATGTTGTTTTGAAAGTCTGTACATTACTTTGATGGTTTTTGAAGGTCAGACATCATATTGACGACTTTGCGAAAGTTCAGACCCTGGGAGTGACTTTTCTTCAAAAGAATACTATTGGGTAGAAAAATTTAACTTAGTAAGCCCAAACAACATAACCACTACAATCTTTTACTTTCTCTTATTTTAGGTCTTTTTTACTTCACTTCCCCTAATGTTTTTACAAGACTAAGATGTTTTAGACTCCTTGTTTTCTATTTTTTTTGTCTTACATTGCTATAGTATACTCTATTTCTTTTTTCCTTTACTTGCAATTTTTTTCCGCTCACCCAAACTTTTGACACTAGATCCGCCATTGGTATTAGGATTACGAAGCCAATCCCAAATTTCCAATCAATTGGGGGAGTCGAGGTGCCTAAGGGTTTGAAGAAAGGTAGCATTTAATGCTCCATCTAATCCCATATACACCTCTCATCAAGATCTTATCATCCTAGTCCATAATTAATATCGTTACCTTCCCATCTTTAGTTCCAATCACCAGTTCACAACTTCTTACTAAGGGGCCAGACAACCTTCATATTAGCTATACAAGGATTCTTTATTCATTGATAGATAACCTTAAATACATATATTACAATCAATGTCTTCTGAATAATCAGAGATTGCTAGAATCTATATCTAATCTAATTTGGAAAATACACACACCAGAAGATCTAGAAGATACTTTCCTTAAACACTCCCTCTTGTGTCGAGCTCCTAATGTATGATGCATAACTTGTTGCCTCACTAAAAACCTTGCCAAGTAAACAAAAACCTCATGGGAAAAACAAAGACTTGGTCGAAGGAAAAAAGAGTACAATGCATCAAATACAAATGATACTACAAGTGATATAGACTCCCCTTGATGTCTACTAAAATAACTCTCCCTGATTATTAACTCAATCTCAGAATTTGGATAATCATCACATGCCAATGCGCTTCACATGTTTCACTAATGTAGATTTTTAAAATGACTTGATGAACAATTCCGCAACATTATTCACAGAACCAATCTAGCTCACATGGATATTCAAGAACTGTTGTTGTTGCTGATTGAAGAACTTTGGCGAAATGTGTTTTGTATTATCACCCTTAATGTAACTCAACTTCATTTGTTCAATGCAAGTTGCATTATCCTCAAAGATGCAAGTTGGTGTGTTGTAGTAGATAGTAATCCACAAGACTCTCGAATATGGTGTATGTATTACTGACCTAAGCAGACACACTCTTTAACAACTTTATGCAGAGCTATGATTTCAGAATGATTCGAGGAAATAGCAACAAAGGTTTTCTTTATAGATCTCCAAGAAATCATCCTATTCCCAAAGATGAAAACATAATCAGTTTGAAATTGTACTCTATGTGGGTTAGAGAGAATCCGACATCAACAAATCCTACCAAGACATCATTCAATGTATCGAAATAGAGGACTACGCTGAAAGAAGGTTCAACGTCAGCTTTCGGGGGGTCAAATGACTCTGGCGGAACTGTTAGCATACCTAGTTCGATGAGTTGAACTGCCCAGAATCAGAAAGCCAGCGTTTCTAGCTCAAATTTGTTCATCAGAATATCCAGTTTCTCTCTTGCTTCTTTGTAAGGGAAGAACAAACTCAAGTCAATGGATCCCTTCAAGTACCTGAAGATATACTTGACTCCATCCAATGACATTGTATAGGCCCAGACTGAGAATGCAATGTTTAGACGTGTGCACTGAGCTAAATACAACAAAACAACACTAAGATATGGAATCTCAGCTCTTAAAATTTCCTCATCGTCATCTTTCGGGTGAAACATATCTTTTTTGGGTTCTAGATTGCGAATAACCATAAGTGTGCTAAAAGGGTGTACTTTGTCCATGTTAAATTGCATGAGTGTCTTTTGGACATATGTAGACTGATGAATGAGAATTCCACCAACTCGATGTTTTATCTCTAAACCGAGGCAAAATTGAGTCCTACCAAGGTCTCATTAATCTCAACAAGAGACCCTATGATGTTCATAGCATCAATATAGACTGCTACAATAATAGATCCTAAACTTGTTTGTTTAATGAACTCGAATAAGCATAACTCATCATTATTATATCCCTTCCTAATCAAGTAGTCACTTAGATGTCTCAATCTTATCACATGTGCACTCCGTGGTTTAGAGTTACTTTAATTGAGTACAACTACGTCATATGGATTTCATGCATATCTCTGAATCAAGATCCCCATAGAGATATGTTGTAACCACATCCATAAACTGCATACTCAATCTTTTGGACACTACCATATTGACCAGGTAGCGGAAAGTAATGATGTCTATGACGGGAGAATACATCTCCTCATAATCAATACCAAGGCGTTGAGAAAATTCTTATGCCACTAGTCTAGTATTATAGCATAAGACTTCATTCTTTTCATTGCGCTTCCGAACAAAGACTCAATTATGACCATCTGGCTTAATATTTGGTAGGCATAGCACTACCAGACCGAAAACTTGTCTTTTTCTAATAGTCTAGTTCAGTCTGGATTGCAACTTTCTATTTCGGTTAATCTGCTATACGTTGACAATCCACAACAGAGTGAGGTTCCACTTCATTGTCATCAATGATTTCCTGAGAGACAGAATAAGCAAATACATCATCAACTAACATGGAAGATTTATCTATAATAACGCTAGCATTTGTATAACTTGGCACTACCGGATTATTAACCATTGCCGGCGACTTTTCCATCGCCGGCAATGTTTTTGGACATTACCGGCGATTTTTGCCGGAAAAATCGCCGACAATGTAATTTTTTATTTTTTTTTTAACATTACCGGCGACTTAAATGTAAGTCGCCGGTAATGTCTCGATGGTAATGACATTACCGGCGACTTACATTAAGTCGCCGGTAATGTTTAAAAAAAAAAAAAAAACATTACCGGCGACTTAATGTAAGTCGCCGGTAATGTCATTACCATCAAGACATTACCGGCGACTTACATTTAAGTCGCCGGTAATGTTAAAAAAAAAAAAATTACATTGCCGGCGATTTTTCCGGCAAAAATCGCCGGTAATGTCCAAAAACATTGCCGGCGATGGAAAAGTCGCCGGCAATGGTTAATAATCCGGTAGTGTGGTGATATTTCTTTATTTTCTGACATCACCATTGACTCTGAAGCATTATTTAGAGTTGTCAATGTCGACTTTTGGACGTAACTGTAGTCAGAAATAATCTCATGTGTTGATGAAAAAAAGATCATTTTGTACCTTGATGACTTGCCTTTTCACCGGCAGCTCATCAGTGAATTTTGACTGATACTACACCCCCACTATGGGTAGGAAAAATACTACATTGCCCAAGTGTGGCATTAACTTGCCCAATTTCAGGGACTTCCAACCTTGTAGGAATGTTTACAGCAAGTACATTTGATCTCGTCACTTTCGCCATATCAGTAAAGGAATCAGACATCGAATCTCCTTCTTTCTGAAGATCGAGAATAAGTTGAACTTCAATCTCATTCTGAAATATGTGGGGATCATGATGAGACATAATAGGATTTGACCATGTCAATTCCTGACATTCAACTGGAATATAACCATTCATCTCCCCCCTAATGGCGAGAATGATGTCTCATCAAAGTGACAATCTGCAAATCTAGCAGTAAAGAGATCTCTTGTTATAATATCTAAATAATGGACAATCGTCAGAGCTTCATAATCAATATAGACATCTAATCATCTCTGATGAACCATTTTTATATGTAGTAGAGGTGTAATAGGCAAATATACCTATTAGGTTCTTCATTATGTTCTTATTATGTCCGTAACTTCATGATTATTGCTTGCCTTTTATGAATAAAACATCATTTTTATAATGTTTTCTTGTTATGCTAGAAAATTGGGAGTTGGCACAGAAACGCTTTTAAAAATGGTAAATAATCACTTTTTGTAGAAGTCGAGCACATTTCCGAGGTCACGAGAGAATTTGGAGTAACTTTGGGAAAATGATGAAATAGTTTCACTGGAAGTCGCTGAAAGTTGCCCGTAACCTGCAAGAATTCACCACAGCCGACCGGACAACCCTTGTCGACCCAATTACTTTGAGTCCAGCCCAATGGAGGCCTAATCCACCCAATTATGCATGCCAATTTGATTTGAGGATAAGAGAAAGAAGATGGATCACATGATGTCACTTATTTTGGACTTTAGCCTAGCCTAAAATAGTGGATCATGGTTCCCTTGTTTCAAAGTCAACCTTTAGATCTTCCAAGTCCTTATTCCCTATCATCTAAAGGCTAGAATTTGCCCTATCCCTCACCCAAATCTGAGCTCCCCATCACCTACACACATACCATACTTCATTTTACACATTTCTAGGTTTTAGTTAGCCTTTTCTCTCTAGTTTTCTCCTCCAACCCTCTTAAACACTTTCCTCCCTCTCTCACCCTCATATAGGTCGAATCACCACCACCTCCATCCATCTTTGAGAGACATAGCCTTCTCTCTACAAGGTGGCCGAACCTCTCATCACCTCCATCATTATTTCGTTCTAGTTTGGGTATTCCTCCTCTCACGTTTGCCTCTAGGGTTTGGTTTGGTTCTTAGAATTCAAAGGATTGAGAAGTAATCTCTCTTCTCCTTGGCTCGTCGGAATCCTAAGAGCTATCCTTACCTATTCTTGAAGTTTGGTGCTAGCTAGAAGTGAAGATGTGGAGCTAGAAGCCTTAGAGTCATTTGGTGAAGCTTTGTCGAAGGGGACTCTTCGGTTATCTCTTTACTCTTCTAGTTCTAAATATGTATCTAAACTTTGTTTTCTATTATAATTAGTGAGTACTTGCCTTTTGGAAGGCTATGGT
Organism: Geum urbanum; assembly: GCA_946800695.1. Taxonomy (NCBI): domain Eukaryota; kingdom Viridiplantae; phylum Streptophyta; class Magnoliopsida; order Rosales; family Rosaceae; genus Geum; species Geum urbanum. The sequence continues at coordinate 7,883,309 of OX327006.1, forward strand.
CAATTTGATGTACATACAACCATGTTTTGAGTTTTAGAATTGAATTTGGTTTAGTGTACGACATGCTATGAATGTGTTTGATAGCTTGTAATGTGATTGTGGTATATTTGAATGTTTAGGCTTGATTCAATATTTTCATATTCATGTCTTAGCTATGACTAAGTTGAGATATGTCTAGAAGAGCTAAAAATGAACCTAAGTGAACTAGTCACTCACCTAAAGATGATAAGCATGTAAGCATGACTTAGGTCTAAAATTAAAAGGTTAAGCTTAAGGTTTGGTTTTCATTGGGCTTGAGTATGGACCGAAACCTTCTTGAAGTCCAAATGACTCAAGGACCTTCGGTCAAGCTTACATTGACTCGAACGGGTTTTGTAGCTAATCGTTACTTCTTCTAATTCATGTTCTAAAATGTGTGGATTAGGAAATTTCATTAGAACCTACTTTCATGTCCTCTAATAGGGACTAAGGAAGGAAATCCATTCACATTCATCATTAGTGGGCACATATTAAACTCATTAGGCATGTGGTATGATTAGGATACAATTCTTAATTGAGTTGCATTCTAGTTTCGGTTTGCTTTATATTTGAATGTTAGGCCGGAACATTTCTAGTGCTCTAATTAGACAAGCACGTGTGAATCGGACTAAACTCATAACTTGAATATTGTTGGTACATTGAGGTTGCTAGTGGCTACATCTTTAGCCGACCAAACATTTCTATTGTTTTGTTTTGTTTTACTTTATGTTTTTACTTAATTTAGTTAGTTAAACAACTATCAATTAGACAATCATTTATTGTAGTTACACCACCCCTTGCATAATTAAGTTATCAAAGGACTTAGCTAGGTAAGATATATTTCCACCTTTTTATTAATGAGTTTTGGGTCACATTGCATGTTTAGGTAATGTCGTAGTCTAGGACCTAATCGGTTTAAGATAAGGAGTTTAAGTGGTTAATCCTCGTGAGTTCGACACTCCACTTCCTTACAAATCCTATAACTTGATACCGTATACTTGTGGGTAGATGAATTCTTTGCACTTATGGGCTAGATAATAGTTCACAAAGTCTAAGGGTATAATTTCTTTCAACAATACCGCGCAACCAAAGATGCATAGATGTGAAATGTCATACTCATATCTAGTGACCAACTAGTATACATTGAATGGTTAATGTGCTACGGGTTTGAAATGAATAAGCATAGTTGTATGTAACCATTTGATTTATACTTCTGCAAGACCGCTCTGTGAATGAACATTGGGAACAGGATGTTCAACATCAATCCCAACATACATGCAATAATCATTAAAATATTTTGATATAAACTCTCCTACATTATCCAATCTAATAAACTTGTTTGGGTGGTCCGGGTGGTGAGCCCAGAGCTTCATAATTTAAGTTAGGAGTTTTACAAATGCAGTATTCCTTATGGATAACAAAGTGACATGTGAACAACGCGTCAATGAAACTACCAAAACCATAAAGTATTTAAATGGCCGCATTCAGGTTTAATAGGTCCACAAATATCTCCTTGGATTCTTTGTAAGAATATGATATTTTCAGTTGTGTCTATAGGAAAATAAGGTCATGCCTATAACTTTACTAATGAACAAGTTTTGCAAAACGAGCAGTGTGCATCAGAGATTTCCATGAAGGAGTTTGGTGGAGTAACGCACGACACTTCAACAATATGTCGCAGGGATTGTGTTGTACTCGTCTTGGAGATTGAGCCCATTTATCTTAACTGGTGGTTTTTAGGTATTCCTACATACTTCTTTGCTGTAAAAAAATGATGACCATGTGAAGTTTTCAATATCTAGATCATCATATCTCGACCTGAGTGACCCAGACGATAATGCCAAAGCTTATATGATGAGAGTCATACACAGTAGTATGCGTGACTGCATTAGATTCAATGATTCAAACTATAATAAGATATAAACCACTACGAATACTCATAAACTTCTTCATAATGCGTTTTCTACCACATTCTCCGGAGGTTATACACAAAAATTCTTTTACATTCTCATAATATGTTTTTTCAAGTGTAAATCATTAGCGTGGATATCTTTAAAACTTAGCAAGGTTCGATTGACCTTTGATGCATATAAGGCATCAATGACAGAAATTTGAGTGTCATGTGGCAACAAGAATTGTGCTGAACCATATCCTTGTATAATTGGTACTAAACTAAATATAGTTGTCACTGAGTGCTTGACATGGCAAAGAAAAATTGATGTACAAACTTTATCAAAAAAACACTGATCCTGTATACGGAGGTCGACGGGTTGGAAATATATCGATGGGTCTAACAACCTCCAGGACATATCAATCGATTGGTTGAGAATCACTTCGACGGGTCGAGAAAATGTTGAAGTTAAGTCTAGCTATGTTCTTTGACGAGTCGAAGAAAAATATGGAAAAATTTTTGGCAGGTCGAAAAACATGCCAAAATGATCTAGGGTGATCATTTCAACGGGTCAAGAATTTCGCTTGACGGGTCAAAAAAAGATCGAAAATATTTTGACGGGCTGAAGTCTGGTCGAAAACATTTTCGGGGAATCTGGGTCGACGGGTCGAGAAGTTTTTGATGTGTTGAACCCATAGGAAACTAACTTTGTCTTCTTCTTTCGTTTTTTTCTACTTTTTTTAGGTGTTATAGTGCCATGAAATATGTATATCATGAACCATTCATGCATCCTGAAGGAAAATAAAATTCTCAACACTTTCATACAACCAAAAATAGAGAGATTTTATTACTCGTCAACATAATTACATCAAAGATGTCTTATTCCAAAAATGACTAAAAGAAAGTCTCAAAAACATGACTAAAAAATCCAAAAGCTAAACTTAAAAGATTACATAGCAAAGATAACAACCTAATACATAGATTAATCAAAATCCGAAGTCTCAATACTTGCTTTCTTGTCATCTGCTACAATGAGATTGACATATGCGGCCTCTTCCATCTCATAGTCTCCCCTAGCAAAGTTAGCCTCTTGTGCCACATATTGCTCGTGCTTCTTGTAGATATTTTAAATGTCCTTGCTTGCACGATATTACTTGTGCATATGCTCTGTGGAGCCACATTTAAAACTTGGATACTTTCCAGATGGAGCAGAGTGTGAGAAATTTCCTTCATTCTTGGAATTGGAACCTGATTGGTTCTTGTTGGAGTTAATAGAACTGGCGTCCTGGCGGTGCCACGTCAAATTGCGACTTTGGCCTCTTCCACGTCCACCAATCCCACCACGGGGTTAAGGCTCAACACGATTGTTCTTCTTTTTCTTACGTGCCTTCCCACCAGTGTTGTCAATCTTAGGAGTTTTCTTGGTCCCAACGGGCCTTGAATTGTTGTTAAGAATTATCTCATGATATCTCTCCTTTTTAGCTAGGATATTCATGAGATCACTGAATGTCTTTATTCTTCCTTGTTCGTACTCAAGCCGGTACTGATGAGCAAGTATACTCATGAAACATGGAAAGGTGTTCAATGACTTCTCGATCTTATCTTGATCCGTCTTATCAACCCCACAGAAACTCAGCTCAGATTATAGTTCCAACATAACTTGGTTGTATGAATTAATCTTTGGATAATCCAATAAATGGATATAGTCCCATCTCTTAGTCAATTTGGGAAGCTGTACATCATGCACGTTGTTGAAGCGTTGCTTCAGAACTTCCCATAACTCCTTGGTATTAGTTTTCTTCAAATACTGCTTCTTGAGAATTAGATGGATATGACGCCTCAAAAATATGAGGGCTTGAGCTTTAGTATCCACACTTGGGGTGGCAGCATCGAGCTCAGTTGGTAGGTGGATAATGCTGGTGGATCCATTTTCGATGAATGTATTTTCTACATCAGAGACCTAACAATGATACTTTATTCCTTTGGAATCAAGGATGTCAAACTCTGATCTAACTAGCCGGCTCAATAGTTGTAGTCATCTACACAATAGACAAGGGAGAGAATTAGTATCGATCGGAACCACGATCACTAATATCAAGTTTAAGGAATAAGAACGTAATCCAAGATATGTGGTCACAAAAATCTATGGTCGATAAACGGTGGCTTCATACCACACCTAGAAACTGTGATAATCATAATCAGCCACTCATACCCGATTTCCTTGTTTTTCTTTATACTGTGATATTCACAAACCATGATATCCACTTATAACCGTGACTCCTCCAAGACCGTCACTAATCAAATTGTTTGAGTAAAGAAGTGATGAAATCCTCTTTGCTCGAATCACAATAGTAATATCAAAGCGGTAAACAACCTAAATCTAGAGTGCTGCAAAACAGAAATTAAGTTTTAGTCCTAGATCTAGAGTGCTGCAAATTTAATTTTTTTCAACCTTATCTCTAAAGTAGAATGTTAGGAAAATTTACTTCAATTTGTGTTATGCTCGATATGACCACAATTATAGTTTGTTGATGAACTTTAGAGGAAATGCTTGCGGGTGTTGCAAAAATCGACGATGGGCAATATTTTCTCAGCGACGGTAATCGGTGGTCAGGGGAAATTTTTGGCAATAGAGAAGGTGATTGGTGGTGATGGCTAGTGTTTAGGCATTAGGGTTTTTCTTTTATTTTCTCTGTCGTGATTGCTGACTATTAATTCAGAGCATGTTGATAACGTGTTGAAGGATAAATAGATACATAATAAATGTAGACTGAAACTGTATCTTTATTTATTGATAGATGACCTTAAATACATGTATTACAATCAATGTCTCCTAAATAATCAAGAATTGCTAGGATATATATTTAATCTAAATAAAACAAGACACACACCGAAAATCTGGAAGATACTTTCCTTCAAAAAGGTGTGTATTAATAAAAAATGGATGTATGAATAAAACTCCCCAACGAATAAGCCTCTAAATTATCATTACTAGTAAGGTAGGCTAATTTATGTGTCATACATTTACTTCACAGTATATATGTTTAACGTGCACACGCATATAATGAATAGAATCATCAATAATACTACTTACCACCCAATGAGGCATTATCTGTGGACAAGTGATACATGGTTTTTGATAGTCACAACTTTTGAAGTGATAGTAAATAAAAAGATTTGATATTTTTTTTAGAGATTTCGAGCAATTTCATTAACAAAGTGATCGTAATACAGAGTTTCATCGGATTATCTGACCCGATAAATTGAAACTCTTTAAGCATTACAATACTAATTCAGATTAACTAAATAAATCCAGACGAACAAACCAGAGTAATGCAAAAACTTCAAAAAATTTGATGGCACTGCTCCTTAGTTGCCCGGACACCATCTCTACAGCGAGACCGATTGACGGAGTTGTTCAACGGTCATTCTCACAGAGGGAGAGAGACTGGCTTCCTCTGTGGATAGACCGTCTTGGTAGATATAATAATTGGTTCAAGCTTGGACGTGGTCGTCCTTTCTTCTGAATAACAACGCTTAGCGTACTCACCCGGTTCCCAAATATAGGTCCAAACTACAAATCTTAATGACAGCCCAATAGCCTACCATGCCCAATATCTGAGAAGGGTAAAGGCCACCAACCCAGATCTTGGATACAGCCCAGCCAGATGGGACCCAAAAAGACCTTGTGAAGGCCCAGTCCAGATGACCTCGTGGAGGCTCAAGCTAGATAGGATCTTAAACTGTGTGGAAAAACCGGCCCAGCGAGGTGAGGCCCAATTCTCACAAATAAAGCAGTTCCTGCCTAGGTAGAGTGCCGCCAGCATCGAACACCCCGTCGCCGCTGCCGTGGAACTCCAACACCACACCGTCGCTACCAGCGATCACCGACACCGTCGTCCATTTCTGAACCGTCCCGTAGCTGACGCTCCTGCCGGGATCCACCATGCCAGGCCGATCCTACCAGTTCAGTCGGGGCATGATTCCTGTATCGTCCAACAATCCTCGCAGTCTTGTCCGACCAGAACGGCGGCCCCCTCCTAATCCAAGCACCCCAGCACCGCTAGGGTTACCAGCCATGCCATCGCCGCCACTGTTCTCCGACCGCCGAATCCTTACCTAAGTCGCCCTCGACGAGGCCGACGGTGTCCATCACGAACGTCACCAATTGACCTTGATGCAGCACCAAAAACCGCGAGGCCCACGAACCGGGTCGTCGCCGAGAAACAAGGAAGAACGCTGCCGGCCACTGGACTACGCCTCGCCGCCACAAGCAGAGGAGACAAGATAGCAAAAGAGTATCGGAAAACACTCACAAACAGGGGTAAGTCATCGTGAGATCGCACGCTGGTCGATCTCTTAGGCGGCGCTAGGGGATCAGTCGTCTCTTATAAAATCGGAGCCAAGGGTCTAAGGTTTCTCATCTCTCAGTTTTATTTACTACAAAAGGATTTGATATTGTGACTACAGTATCATGGTTTTCAAGTGATACTACGTTATATGTTTTTCAAATTTTTGGTGGCACATGATAGAATTCTACAATGGAACCTATCTCTACTTCTCTACTGATATAAAACGAACCTCTAGAGCTCACTCAGTTTGTGTCACCCAAACCTAATATATGTAAAATTGATATTATCAGCGATATTTCGCCGATATTTCGATTTTGTAGTTATCTGAAAAATTCTCAAATATATCCCTAAATTTCTTGAAATTTTTCTATTTTTATCGATATTTTTGATATATCCCCAATATTTCCCGATATTTCTCGAAATTTTCGTAAACTTTTCACATTTAACATTTAGTTTGGTGAATGTCCAATTTTCACATGCTCAATATCTAATCTATCATTTGCGTGACATGTCCAATACATGCAGAATTACATGGGAGAACAATCATTTAATGATTATTCTTCACAATACACACATGATTATGCACAGGGAGATGAAAAAAATAGTGTGAATTTCAAACCTCATAGGTCCCCTACGTGGTTTTGAAGTATTTATATATTTGATTTTGTGATGTGTGATGTGTAATATATTGTACAAAAGATGTGATGGCCTAGCTTCCCATAAGTGTTAGCCATCAAAAAATAAAAATAAAACTAATAAATTATATTTTAATAATTATCAGCACTTAACACGTACTAATTCATATAGTAATATAGAAAATTCATATGTCTTGATGTTTGATCAATATTTTCTTTTCACATAAGGTAGATAATTGATCATGTAACAACCTCCAAAAGTTTCATTACAAATTTCCATGTATTTTTATTATTTTCCGTCATTTTCGTCAGAATTTTCACTGGATTGATATTTCATTGATATTTCCGTCGATATATCCAAATTTTAGAACGTCGATATATCCTCGATATCCAATATTTTACTCCTTGGTGTCAGCGGTCTCACCAAATTTTAAACTAATCAATATATCCATGTCGAAAGAAAAAAATAAAACTGATTAAAAAAACAATAATAAATTCGTAATATTTATTCGTAATTTTCTTCATATTTTTCTCTCACTTTCACATTATTACGTCCGTACGGGTGGAAATTTTTTCTAGTATGTAATATTGGAAGAAATTAAACAAATTCTCCCTCGTTATAATTTGACACTAAGGGTAGTAGATCGAGATTAAGCCTTCACTTCCACAGAATAGTTGTAGTATATCATGCACTGCTACTTTAGAGGTGCAACATCTATTTTTCAGATTTGTGAGGACCAAGTCTTAAATTTCTTTAGGGGTCGAACAGTTTCCTTACATAGATGTTTGTTCTTCTTTCAAAAAATAGATCTGTTATTTTTCGATTACATTTGAGTTTTCTTTACTATAATTTTAATTTACAATGTGTACCACATTACATACAGCCGTATAACTAATAAGAATAAGAGGGCATGTTTTTTTCTTTCCAAATCTGAGATTTAAGAGGGCATTTTTTATACACATTACTTTTAAGTCTTATTTTTATACACATTACTTCTTAAGTCTTATTAATAAGTAATGTAATTATATGATGAAAACTCATATCTTAAACCAATATGGAATACACTAACCTGACAAAGACATCAATCTTCCCACCTCCCCAATCTTGGTGAGCAAAGTTTGCTCAACTCCTACCGACTTTCCCACCCAAAACATACAACAAAAGGTATGAAAACCAGAAAACGTATACAAAATGTAAACAACAGATTTAAATTACAACATTTTGAGGAAATTAATCATTTTTAATTTAAAAAAACAAACCCCTATGCTGATGTAGCAACCCGACCCGGCCCATCAAGTTCCCGTGGATTCAAGTACACCTTCAGCCCATGCTTCATGAAGAGAGTGAGGGACATCTTCTGCACCACCCGGTGCCCGGGAACCGGCGAGAGTCGGTAACGGAGGAGCACAGCGGACGCCACGGACTTCATTTGCAGGTACGCCAGGTCCTTGCCTAGACAGGTTCTCGGTCCACCATTAAACGCCACGAACTTGTAACAGTCCTTTGGCGGTTCGAACCGGGTTTGGTCCGACGACAGCCACCTTTCTGGTTTGAACTCCATGCAGTCTTCCCCCCATATAGTCTTCATTCTCCCAACAGAGTATATCGAATACGTCACGGTCGACCCACTCGGGACGAAAGTCCCGTCGGGCAAAACGTCGTCGTTCACCACGTACTTAAAGTCCAACGGTACGGAAGGGTACAGCCTCAGAGTCTCCGCCAGCGCAGCTTTCAAGTACACCAGCTTCTCCGCCTCGTCAAACACCAACGGCTCCTCCGTCCAGAGCTTCGGCTCGCTGCCTCGTGTCCTATTGAGGACGGTGGTGATCTCGTCGACGATTTTAGACTCTATGTCGGGGTTGTTCATAACGAGCCAGAAGAACCAGCTGAGGGCGACGGAGGAGGTATCGCGGCCGGCGAGGATGAAGTTGAGGGCGATGCGCTGGAGGACGGAGCTGGGGAAAGAGTTGCCGTCGACGTCGCGCTTGTTCATGAAGCGGGAAATTAGGTCGTCGGAGGGACGGGCTTTGCGGTCGGCGACGGCGTCGTTCATGTAGCTTCCGACAATTGCGAGGCTCTGCTTGAGCTGTTTCTCTGTTCCGAAGTCAAAGGCGTTCTGGAGTCTCCATAGGAAAGATGGGTAGAGGAGACGTTGGAGAGTGGCTTCAGTGGCGTTGTCGAATGCCTTGGAAAACGGATGGTCCGATAAGTCCGGCGACAGTGTTTCAGGGTCTTTACCTGTCGGAAATTCAATAATCAATATGTGAGGCAAGAATAAAAATTAGATGTCATTACTAATAAAGAACTGCCAAGAGCAACAAGCGGGGATAGCTCAGTTGGGAGAGCGTCAGACTGAAGATCTGAAGGTCAGGTGTTCGATCCACCTTCACCGCATCGATATTTTTGTCTTCTATATGACTTTTACTTTGACACGAGGTTTATTTACGTTAGTACTCGACTGTTTCATATGGCATTTCAATCAGAAAAATACTGTCGCTTATGGCACATGCATGAGGCTCTTCTCATGAAGTCTTACGTACAGACTATCTAGTTCATTGAATTGTAAAAGAGGTTTATGTTAGTAATTTATCTCCTAATAAAAAAGAACATACCAAATGTGAGTCCGCAAATGTTATCGAACGTCAAGCGGAGCAACAAGTCCTGCAAGTCCACAGCTGTATGATCCATGGCAGCTTTGTCCAAAATGCACCACAGCCGGTTCCTAATAGTCCTATTCACCCACCTCGCCATGGCCTGTCTTAGGGTCCTAGTCGTAAACTCCAACGCCGCCGTCTTCCTCTGTATCAACCATGTCTCCCCATCGCTATTAAATATCCCTTCTCCTAAGAGATCATGAAATGCCGCCTGCCATGACGGCCCTTTTGGGTAGTTGTCGAACCGCGTCCTTAGAATGTGCTCGATGTTCTTCGGGTGACACGTCACCGTGAACAGCCCTTGCTTGCGAGCCAAGAAAGGAAGCGCTATGGTGCATGTCTGGTATGTGGACGATCCCCCCGTGTCTCGGAGGTTGCTGGCGATCCAGTCGTGAATTCGGTTGCGGTTGGCGAAGAGCACCGGAAGGCTGCCGACAACCGGCCAGACTTTCGGGCCGGTTAGCTTCCGGGCTAGGAGGTAGAACCAGAAGAAATACACAGACGTAGCAGCTGCCAAGGTGAAGAACAGGGAAAAGGTTTCCATCTGTGTGGTTTACTTGCTGGACGAGTATTGAGAGAGAAAGGTGATGCATATATGTATATAAAGATTGAGAAAATATGTAGGAGGAGTTGTTGGGAAATTTGGGTCGTTGAATTCGCTGCCAAGTTGATGAGAAACTGTTTCTGAAAGTACATACACGAAAACCTTCGGCAGGGAATTTGATACTGTGTACGTGAATTTGCATTTCCTCGATCAGTAGGTGGAAAATCTTAGCTTATAGTTAAAGATAAATAGCTAGATGATCGATATTGAAAGAAACTAAAATAAACTTAGTTACATATAGGTAGCTAGAGTTTCAACTATACCTCATTTTTCTTTTGGTGGCAGCTAGCCTATAAGCACGTATGCATTACAGCATTAGTATTTGTTTAAATAAAGTATTGTTAAGTTCATCTTCCATCGTTTTCAGAATGCATATATGTAACGTACATGGCATGTATATATATGCTCAATAAGTACGTATGGCGCTATGAAATAGATCTGTTCAGTGTACGTATAGCTAGCTAGGTTACAAGAGTATATGTACACACCTAAGAAGAGCTAAGAGCATCTCCAATAGGAGGTGCTAAACCCTAAAAATATAGACTCTAAATGAAAAAAGGCTCTCCAATGGTAGAAAGAAAAGATCTAAAAGCTAGATAATCTAGGGTGAAGTTCTAAGAGAAGATCTATCCTAGAACTTGTGATAGATCGGGTGCTAAAATTAGAGGGAGAATTGAGTGGGACCCGCATGGCAGAGGAGAGATGCATGTGAGAGAAATGGAGCCGAGCTCACGCACCAGAGGGAGAGAGTAACAGCCACTTGCGCTACAGGCTCTTGTTGGAAAGCCTTGGTGACGCGCCACGCATGGGAGAGAGAGGCGAGTTGGAGACCAGCTGCAGGCGTGGGACCCGCCCCCACGTGATCGACGCCAACCGTTGCCAACGGCTATTAAATGAACGGATGAAATTGATTTCATCCTGAAATCAACGGTAAAAAAAAAAGTTAAAAATATTTTTTCATATAAAGGTAAAAAAAAAAAAATTGAATATCAATCAAAAATTAATATAATTATTATTATCATGTACAATAATAGTTTACGAAATTTACATTATTATTAAAAATAAGATAAAAATATGTTTAGGACTTCATATAGAACTTTGTCATTGGAAATGATTAAAGTCCTAAATGAATAGAATCAAATTGAAGTCCTAAAAATAGGTTTAGGATTTCATATAAGACTTTGTCATTAGAGATGCCCTAACTAGTTAGCTTCTGGATTGTAATTCTCCTCGTAGTGAAAAGCATATATAGTTTGATCCTATTCAAAAGGAACATTTTCGATCGATTAGGGAACTAACTAAATTCACCAGAAGATTTTCAGTTGATGCAATCAACTTAATCAAGTTTTATCATAATTTTTCCACGGTAGTTTGGACCAAAAGAATTTTGCTTGTCCGTTGCAAGTTCTATCCATCCATCATATACATGCTTCTTAAATTTAGCTCTTAGTTTCTAGCTACAAGTACTCAAACGTCCACTTTCTTCAATGTTTATACAAAAGTGGTTCATTTCCTTGGCATTCTTGCAGGCTTAGCTATACGTAATACTAAAGAACTACGTTACTCGATTTGAGAAAATGGGTAGGTCCAAATCGTTTACCTGATTTGGAAAAAACGGGTTTGTTCAAGACTCAAGAGACCTGGAAAAACAACTAATTAAACTTGAACAATAATGGATGAGATACAACCTTGTGAGTATTAATTTAATACTCTTTTAAGTTGATCAAAGTGGGCAGGTTTAAGCAGCAGACCGAAGGCCAGCCGGGTCAAACTTGGGGCAGAAGAAACGAAGAACATAGTTTTCTGCCACCAACCCATATTCTTCTTTCTTATAGGAGTTATATAGTAAGTATATATGGAGGCACCAAACCACTTACGTACGCAGTAAAGTTAGTTGAATAGTTTTCCAAATTCCAAATTAACCTCACATGTGAGGTAAAATCTGAGGCAAGTACCATTGTACCAAAACATAAGAGTACTAGTTGTGCTCCCACACATGATGCGCTCTAACTAAACCCAAGTTGTCCTAATTTCTGAGATTCCATCGGTTCTCATGCACCAAGCTAATTAAGGTCCAATTGAGCTAGCTCCACTTGGTTACCAAGTGCAACACAGGTTTTGGTACTGCCACGTGTCTTATTCATGGCCATGTCCATTAAGGAGGAACCCTCATCTCGCAAAATTGTTTTCCTCTTTCTTCTTTTTTTTGTAGAATTTACCAAAACCAAAAGAAATTCATGGCAATGAAGATAAGACACTTGTGGAGAGCTTGTGCTACAAACACTTCCATTCAAATCTAAGCAACCAACTCATATATTATCCTACTCACTTAGCCTCCCTTCTCTTATTTTCACTTCAACTATTCCAACCTTCCACTTTTCTCAGCACAAGCTAAGACTCTTTGATCAACAAAGAAATTGAAAATGGCTTCCTTTACTAGTATGATCTTTGCTCCAATGGTAACCACCAGAGTAAACAACCGAGTGTACGCTGCAACCGCAACCAAGGGCGCCGCGGGAGGCAAAGAAGAGAAGGGCTTTCTTGATTGGCTCGGCGGAGTCATTGCCAAGGAGGACCAGCTGCTTGAGGTTGATCCGATACTAAAGAAGGTCGAGGGCAAGACTACTGGTGGCACCACCAGCGGTCGTAAGGGCACCACCACCGTGGTTGTGCCGCCCAAGAAGAAGGGTGGGTTTAACCTCGGAGGCCTTTTCGCCAAAGAATGATCTGTTTTCATTTCTCAGCTGAGCAACTCAGGCAGTATAATTCGATCTCTTAATCTATATTTGCTTCATGTACTCATTGTGGAACATCAAGCTGTGTTTCCTGCTTCATCTTTTTACATGTAAGGAGCTCAATTTTAATTCATTTTGATGATCAGATACGATATGTTCCAAGATAATTTGATGCCAAGGGGTTCTGGTTTCTTAAGTTGTATGAGTAAGTAATATAATCATGCGACTAAAACAGGATGCATGATATTCTCCAGGCTTCATGTTGTAACCTCTTGGCAATGTGATACTTCCATATATAGCTTTTCGATCTATATTTATAGGACAAAAGTGTAAAATAAAACCCTTTTGCTCTCTGAAGCTGATCCAAACTGTTAGTCCAAGACCTCAAGGACAAATACCAATGTCATCTTGTCTGCAAGTGTTTGATCAGTTCTTTATTGTTATGCTCAGGCTATAAATTGCAGTCGAGATTTACAAAATATAGTCACCTAATGGAACTGAATTGGTGAAAACTCAGAAGAAGAAACAGCCAAAAGGAAACCGATTAAGTATGTATAAATTGCATAGCTCCTCCTAGTCACACACCACATAACCAGGTAGAATACAACAACCTAGAATGCTTGTTTCAAGTTTAAGTTTATGTTCATACTAACAAGGCCACTCGTACTTCCCAGATATCATGGGAATCTAATGAGAAATCGGTGTTGCAATAGGAGTTGTTCTTGAAAATGTAGAAGAAGAGTTGACGAACTCGATGCAATCTTCTATGGCATCTTCTATGTGAGAATCACCCGAAGCCACATATGGCATTGATCTCCGAGACGAAGAATCGTTTCGTGAAGGCCTCGCCCTCACTGAGGCCATACCCAAGCATAGAGTTCCTGCCACGTTGTCGGCGAAATGTTTGAGTAATCTCATAGGCAAAAATCCTGACCATGTAGAAAGCTTGAATCTGAACTCGATAAACCTTGTGTTTTGTGCAACTCTCTTACCAGAAGTCTTGCTCACGTAACCCCTGATATTCATCTGAGGCTTAGCTCTAGCTGCCATTTTGGAAACTGAAACTTGAAAGAAAGAGAGTAGAATTGGACTTGAACAAAGAGATTGCACGGTAGATAGATATCCTATAGTGGATGTATAAAGCACATATGTGTAAACATGCCAAAAGGATATGCCAAAAGAAGGATCAGGACGGTGACAAAGACTGTCACAAGCAGTAACCTGAACTGAACTTTAGCTAATTGGATTTCCCACAGATGCAAATCTGTCCTTGTGATAGCATATTCTACTTACAATTAGTATACGCATAGAGAGGACCCTTCCAATAAACAAAATACAAAAAAAAAAAAAATAGAGAAAACTTGAAAGGAAATGATACGAACTCAGCATCAACTTTCACAAAAAATCAGTGTCACAAACAAATCTGTGCAGAGACTCAGGCCTGGAAACATTCACCTCATAGGGTGGGATGTCAATTATACTGTCCTTCAACAACTACCAGTCGTATCCTGTTGGCGATGATTGCAAGATAGAGGTATATACATCTCATCATACCGAAATATTTCACACTGATAGTTATGTACAACAACGTTACAGAGCCCATGTCCATTTCGTGGTTTGATCTAATCGGATATATAACATTACATGCACAAAATAGCATCTCCCAGTAAGTCGAACATAAGCTGAAGAAGACTACTACTCACTGTGATAGGTTACTCAGTTTGTTCACTGTAGAAAATCAAAATTTATCAGTACCACCACTAAATACCTATTCAGCTCTTAGCTGCAAATCCAATTCAGGATTACTAGTGATTCTTGGCGTTAATAAGGTCCCCGTCAACTCTGAAAGGATTTGTGACACTAGTCTATGCATTTCTTTCCAGTCTCCAACAGAAAGATTTCTAGCATACAATTGGTTAGTTATGATGGTGCAACATATGTAAAAGAAGAACCAAGAAAACAAATTCACAAAAGTTTTCTTGATCGAGCAAAAGTTGAAAGCAAAGAAAGGATCTAAGCAAGATGTAAGGAAAACCACAACTGACACAAGGCAGCATCCTGCTAGTGGGCTGTGGGCATGGATTATAAAGTTTAACTTGGGTTAGGGGATAGTTAGAGGGTCCTATTGATTTATTATTAGACCTCCAATGTTTACTTTCCATTTAAAGGTAAAGGGTACCTAGAATCCTAAATGAAGTGGAGTACTTTGAGGCCAACAAATTAGAGGTGAATCCTGATATATCAGAGTATATCACAGACTAAACAACTTGCCAAGACAACATCAAAGAAAGTATTTGTGAAGGAACCTTTTGAAATCATTACACATGAAATAACTCCCTGGATATCAAGTATTAATTACACAGATAATACAGAGCATGCACCAGCACAAGCAAAGTAGTCCCACAATTTGAAAGAAGCAACTAAACACCTTTACAAGTTTAGGTTTCACATATCCTCTTCCTTTTAAGTAAATCAAAGTGGCCACTCAAAATCAATGGCTAACAGCATACTCAATCAAAGACACATATCATATTTTTTGACTATGTCTATACAAACTAACAAAGTTCCACAACCACACTCACAGGACTCACTAAATGCAAGCTTATAGCAACTTTTCAGTTAAAATGCAACAGAGAAAGCCAATGTGTCAAGATTAGTTGAGAAAAAATTTCAAGATCACCAAAGATAATTACAGAAATCAGTTATCCCCCATCAGACCAGAAGATGCAGGAGGAAACAAGAGCAAGCCACAGAATTCAATTCTTCTATAATTCACATCCTATATAACATTTCATACAAGCACAGTTCTGTACAGTCATTTAGACATTATTTCATAAGTGATACACTCAGACAAACAAAATCACTGCTTCTTATTCATAACAAGCAAAACCTCTCCACCTTGCCCGATGATGTAATCCAAGAACTCTCTAACACTTTCACTATCTTCAAAACTCAAAGGAGCAACGAGATCACTATCCAAATTGTACCAAACCCCATCAATCTTCCTCAATGTAACCCAATGCCTACTATTCCAAAGCCCCGCAAACCTCTTAACCGGAACATTAAGCAAAATACCCATCAAATCATCTTCATCCCCGTCTAGATTAATCGAATTGGCCCCCTTACGACGATCGTGCCAAACCACACTCTTTCCCTTATCTTCTAAAGCAGCAATTAACACATTTATGTCATAGTTTCCAGTAAGCGCATTGTGATGGGGTTTAAAGAGCAGAGAAAAGGGTGTCCATGTTTCCTTGTTGGGTTCTTCAAGAACAAGTTTTTCAGCAATCTCATTCAATCTTGGTCGAGTAAATGCATCGTTTTGCTGTTATTACAAAACCCAATTGAAAAATCAAACCACAACTACTTCTGGGTTTACTTGGATATCAAATTCTACAAGCAACTAAGCATAGTTATAGTAAATAACATCAAGAGAAGAGTTTTACCTGGAAGAGATTGTTGAGAGAGTGTAAGAGGCAAAACTGTAGCTTCTGGCGCTCGTGGTAGATTTGGGAACTGTTCTCGGTCGACATATTCAAGTGCACGATTTCAGTTATTCTGCTCTACTGAGAGATTTATGGTGGTATTGAAGCGCTTATCTGCCGAATCCAAGAACATAAAGATTTCAGCTTCACTTGTGTCACAACTCAGAAGAGATTGAAAGTCTCCGTGTTTCTTATGCTACTTCTCCTTTAAACGGTTAAAGGCTTTAAATGATTTATTGCCTAAAAAGATATTCTCCTATTGTAACCAAAAAAAAAAACTCAAATTAATTTGTTGCCTAATCTTCATTTCCATTATTTTCCTATTCCTAAAATTTATTTTGTTTGTCTGTCAAAAAAAAAATGCATTTCGTTTGATTTGTTTCTCCAAATACAGCAGTTCAAAATTTCAAATCTTTTTTTTTTTACTTTTCCTTAAATATATATATATATATTGACTTCAATTGCTTGCATTATTTGCAGGGTCCATCATTGCTATATAAGAGCATCCGCACCTGTTTAAGAATTTTTATTGGTTTAGAAATTCTTATTTGAAGAAGTGTAATCACTATTCATCGAATATGAGATTTTATTTATGTTTTTCCTGCAACAGTGCAAAACATAAATTTTTTATTACTATTCATTAATTATAAAATTATATTTTTTATTTTTTAATAATATTTTCATCCAATAACTAGACATGTGTCATTATCGTCTAAATTATTCATCCAAATTTCCGATAAAATTTTTGACCAGTCATAATATGACACGTGTCACTTCCATGTGTCATTATCGTCTAAATTATTGATAAAGATTTTCGGTAAGATTTTCAACAAATAAGGATGTGACACATGTCACATCCACGTGTCGTTGTCGGCTAAATTATTGATGAAAATTTTTGGTAAGATTTTCGACCAATAAGGATGTGGCACGTGTATTCACCTTCAAACATCAGATTACATGAAATTTGCTATAAAAGTATCATCTATGACTCCTTGTATACTCACATCATCTACAAGTCACTCGATATTCTACCCGTAAACACATTTCTTCAAACACTTTTTCGTATTCCCTTATCAGTAAGATAAATCCTTTCAATTTCGACAACTCTTCAAGGAGAAGGCGACAACAACGCCAATAAGCTGCCGTAATTGCTAATTCCTTTGTCAGTGATGTAGTCATGGTAGCTGTAGCATTTGATGAAGAGCCACATTGTCGCCGCCGTCCAAACAAACCAAGGCAGAGGGAAGCAAAGAGATAGAATCTGATGGAAGATTACTTCATTGAACTCCCTGTTTTCAACGAGCAAGATTTTCGTCGGAGGTTCTGAATGAGCACGAACTTGTTCAATCGGATCATGACAAAAATTTGCAACCATGACCCATTTTGGCATCAAAGAGCAGATGCCACTGGGTTGCAAGGACTTCTTCCCCAACAAAAGATGTCTGGTGCTCTACGAATGTTAGCATACGACATAGCTACATATCAATGTACTAAAATCACAAGGATGTGGAAATCAACAACATAAGAATGCATGAAGAAGTGGTGCACACAAGTATACTTGCTTTATAAAGACCATTACCTTCGCGCTCCAGATGCAGCAGACATCACTCGACTTCTAAGAAGGGCAAGGAAGCAGAGATTTTCTGGTATGATTGGAAGCATCGACTGCATGCACTAAGAATGGAAAAACTGCCCAACAGCTTGGCAAGAGTCATACTTAGGGCGAAAGGCTCGTCCTACCAAAATCTTAGAGGCGGTAGCCTCATATGGCACAACTTCTTCAAGGTACCTGGAGCACAAAATGATATTAATGTGCTCAATCACTCCGATATCTTTAATGCACTCCTTGTCGGAAGAAGCCCGTAATCGAATTATAATGTTAGAGGGAAACTTCCCGTTGTCGCTCCCATTTTGCACCAATGCATCGATTTTAGTCCGACGAATTCCCATCAGCAGCGGGTCCCAGGTAAAGGAAGTCATATTTCCAGAAAAATTGCTTACTATTGCAGATGCTCTAAGCCATTCCCTATCACATCTTTCTTTGCCATCCTTAACAAATACCAGCATTCACAATGAGTCCTCGTTATCTCATCATCACAGTCTTTGCGCTCCTCCTCCCTCTTTTCACAATTGCTATCGCAAATGATGGCTTTATTCCAGTCGGTATTTGGAAGCCCGTACGCAATGTTAGCGATCCTCGTGTCGCAGAGGTCGTTAAATTTGCAGTGACAACATACAACACTCAGAATAATTATATGTTGGTATTTGAGAAGGTGATCAAGGGATACTATCGTATCAAATCAGAAATTCTTTATCAGCTTGTTGTCCAAGTCAAAAGAAGCAAATCTTCTCTTATCCCCATTGAGTACAAGGCTATCGTCTCGGTAAAGTCTTGGAAACACCGCAATAATAAATCTCCTTCATTAAAATAAAATAAAATAAACGTACGGGATATGTAATTGTGTCATACTTATAGCCATTGTAAGGTCCTAATAAGCTTGACAATAAGTTGAACTTAGTATTGTTTTAAAGACTAGTATTTGTCCCATCTATTGTAGCTTCACTCCGACGGAGGGATTTACTCCAGCAGTGTGATGTATGTACTCTTCAGGCCGGGAGGTTTTAATAAGGGAAAATTTGAAAGGACCCAACCCCGATTTAATTTCCTAAACCGGAATCAAACCCTTTCTAAAAACGTGAACTTTTAAAAACCATAAAAATTTCGGCAGAGTTTCACTATATCACGGAATTACCA
The DNA here is from genome assembly GCA_946800695.1 of Geum urbanum. Classification (NCBI taxonomy): domain Eukaryota; kingdom Viridiplantae; phylum Streptophyta; class Magnoliopsida; order Rosales; family Rosaceae; genus Geum; species Geum urbanum. The sequence goes on from OX327006.1 coordinate 7,902,439, forward strand.
TTAACCTGCACCCGAAAACACACTTCATCCTATGCCACAAAAGTCAACCGTGGGCACCAATCCCATCCATATGTCTCAAATACATATCATAATGTAAATTAATAAACAAAACTGTAACTTTACAGAAATCCGGGAAAATCATATGAAAATATAAATATCAGAGTATTCAGAGCGACCTCTAGTATATATATACATAAATACACAGCAGTAGGCTAAACAAGAAACCTGCTGAGAAAGAAAAGTAGCTTAAATACTAAGCCTCCGACTGCGACGTGCCACACCAGAATCCGAACTACAAATTGGGCACGGAAACCGAAAAGCCCAGGGGAAAGGCAAATAAAATCATTAGAGTGAGTGGACGAAAATAAACATATGTCTTTCACCATTTACATAACATAAAAATAATGCGAGTTCTTAAAATGAATGGAGGTGTAGGGCAAATCTCTCAAACCCGACGGTGTTAGACTAGGCGAATCTCTCAAGCCTAGTGGGCACATCAGGCGAATCTCTCGAGCCTGGAACTGCACTACCGGTGATCAGCCGAGTAGTCAATGCATCGATGCTAAGTAAATGCCATCACCAATAAAACATAAAACAATACCTCCAAAACAATAAATAATCTCAATACTGTACTGGAAATAAATACTGAAACCAAGAACTCGTTACGACAGTGTAAATAAATGTTCACTCACAGATAAGCACAGCGCGCAAACGCGCTAATCCCGATATCCGACAGAAAATCCCTCGTCAAACGAACGATCACGATCTCCTGAATGATCATAAATACCATTGTTCAAAATCACATTTCAAAACTCTGAACCACACTTCGAGAACTAACCATTCCCGGAAACATATAACTTAATATCGACGAAATTGTCAAAAATCCAATAAACACACTATAAAACCTCGCCACAAATTCCGATGCTCAATTCAAAATATAAACCTCACCACTGCAATCGGTGCGTGATTTCGAGCAAAACGACATAAAACTTTTCGAAAATCACATCGGCCGGAAAACCGCCGCGCATGGCAGCGCGCCGGGCCGCCGCCGAAAAATTCCATCGGCCCAGAAAATTTCAACCTACACATGGATTTGAAGATCTTGACATTTCCAACAACTTTCTAGTTCAAAGTTAAGCCCAATTTTGACCGAAAAAGTTCCAAATCTCACCTTGAAGTCAAAAACCCTCGCCGGAATTCATTAACTCCGATCTCCTCCGTCCGGCCATGGCAAGGTGCAAGACCACTTCTAAAAGCTTCTTCTCCCCAAGGGAAACAAAACCCCTAACAATTCGACCTCCATCTCGGCCTCCACTGTCGCCACCGTCGCTGGCGATTTCGTTGGAAAACCTACCAAAATTTTCGAATTTTGACAAGCCATAACTTCTTCATCCGGCAACCAAATTGAGTGAATGACCTATCAAAAGAAATAGGAGCTCAAGGCCAACAACTTTCATGAAGAAACCACGGCCAAAAGACGCCGGAATAAGGCACATCAAAGGCAAACAAAACTTGGCCTGAAATAAGTCAGTTTTGACCCACGGGTCAACATGGTCAACATGCCAGATTTCCATTTTGGGAAACTTTCCAAAATCGTCACGTATTCCTTCCGTATATATACCCTACACGTATCGTTCAAATCGTATCGAAACCAAACGGATAAACACGACTAAATCTAACGGCCGAAAATATTCATAACTTATTCCTCGTAACTCGAAATAATCCTCCGAAAATTTTCACGAGCTCGAAATTAAATTCTTTACAACTTTCGTGAAGGATCTCAAATCAAATTTTTGCCCGATAATTTAGTCATTAACAAGCCCGCCATATTAACCAAATTACGATAAAATCGTGACTAATCACAAAACTCGCAAATCAAGTCGATAAACACACCATTTCTGGTTCAGGTTGTCACAAAATTTTACTTTAATACCCTGAGATTTGTGTCTTTCTTCATGTCAGTACCTGCGTTTCTAAATTTTTTAGTTTACTACTTGAAATTTGGATTTTTCTTCACGTTACTCTCTAAGCTTTTATTTTTTTCAGTTTCCTACACAAGATTTCATTTTCTCATCATTTTTTAAATATTTTTCTTTTAAAAAGTATGTAATGCAAGAGGGTATTTTGGTCAATTTATTTATTTGTAACAAAATACACTAAAGGACAAGGTCCCTTAATTTGGACAATAAATGACAAAATATTACAAATAAAGATAAGTTGTTTGTAGGCTGCTATGTGACAGGTTAAATTTACTTTTATGCCCTACTTTGTCTTTTTGTGTGTATTTAATTATTTTAATATTTATTTTATCCGAAAATACTTTTAAAAAAATTAATATTTTTTTATTCAATTTTTTTTCTTTTCAATATTTTTAAAAGCTTAGAATGACTATTAAACCAAGCACAATTTATATAATATATATTATATATAACAAATATAAGTGTTGAATACATTAAATAATCATTTACTTTTCATTATCTATATTCATGATTATTAAACATTTTTTGAAAAAAATCCGATTTAAGTCTATACCAGATAATCATAAAGAGTGGTGTGATTGAGTGAAAACTGAAACTCTATAAGGAACTGTTGTTGCAATCGTTCCTAAGCATCAGTTCTGTACATACACACCATGCCACACACAACCATCCCCAAGTGAGACCATACATTAATACCCAGGGACGGAGCCAGAATTCTCGATTAGGGGGGGTTTAAATGAAAAACTTAAAAAATAGTCTCGGTTAGGGTAGTCAATTTGATCTTGATTTGTATGTTTTGCCAAAACAGTCTCAATGTGTTGTTTTTGGTTTGATAAAGCATCAATTACTCACAGCCTGATTATGAGTAATATTTGATCATCTAAAATATGATATTAACGTTTGCTTCTTCTTCCAATTACTGAATCCATGACCACCACCAACAGAAGTTTCGCCGCCGCCTTATTCTCCAATAGCTAGTTTGAAAAGATAACAACATAAACAAAATACAGTATCCTCTTTAATACTGTACTCTAACTAATATAGAAATTCAATAAACTAATCACGAATAAACCTTCTTTTCTTTTTCCCCAAATTTCGTGAAAGGAAAAGTATTATTTTTAGGTCGATAAGGGCCTTATTGTAGATAATATCTTCAAACTTCTTCTTGAATGTTAGGATGATAACTTGAAATTGACGGGCGTTTAGCGGGATCCGATGGATAATTTTCTGTAATATCTCCAGCACGAGACTTTTTCATATTGTTATTATTCTTCTTTTGAATTTTCGTAGGTAGTTGCTCATCTGATGTTGGAGTAGAAGAAAAGGATTTTTTTTTTCTTTTGAAGTATCTCTCCATATATAATAAACTTAATAAAAAATTGTATGTTAATCTTAGAAATTGTAGAGCTTTTATAAAGAAAAAAAGACCATAAAATCATAAAACATGGTAAGAGATTGATTCATAATTGACCTAATATTTGAACTTCATTATTGAAATAATATATAATAATATTTTTACAAAATCGTCGAATTTGAATGAATTATGCACTCATACACGTCATTGAAGTTTAGATATATTTAGAATAAATTATAATATTTATATTATATAATAATAATAGTATACTATTTTTTTTCCACATAAATTCAGGGGGCCTGACCCCCATATCCCTCCGTCTCTTTTTATGCCTACACCCATTCCACACCTTTATACGTTTTGCCTAATTTATGGGGAAGAGAGAAAAATTAACTAGAAACTCACCAAACAAAGCAATTGTGCCTTCACCAATCCTCCAAACGTACACACTAAACATTTGCTATATAGAGAAAGTGAAGTCCCAAAACTCCCAGAAGACAATGACATATTTATCAACTCTCAAAAAGAAGCTTTTTGTTTATTTTATTTTTTTTGTTTATTATTTTTCAGGAGGGATGGGTTTGTGAAACTAGAGATAATAATAGGAGTTACTGGACCATAAGAATCGAAGTGGAAGACAATTAGTCCCAATGGTCATACGGCCCAAACCATGTCAAACCAATACATACAAAAACTAAATTTTCTATAGACAAAAACCTACGAATAGTCACTCAAGTTTGATTGTTTGTAAACTTTGGTCAATGAAGTTTAAAAATTATAACTTTGGTCAATGAACTATGACACCAACATTCAAATTGGTCACTAGACTGTGCCAGTCTTTCAAATTGGTAATTGTTCTATTTTCAAATGTTAAATCCAAGTTAATTTCGTTAATTATCAATGGTAATTGGACAAACAAGGGTATTTTGACGTCTTTTTCTCCATGATAGTTTTGTGAGACTTTAAGAAATTTGTTGGGGCCAAACAAATTATTAGTTTAGTAACCCAAATACCCTTGATAGTTAAGAAAGTTAATTTGGATTTAACATCTAGAGATATAATAGTGACCATTTAAAAAGAAACAAGTGACTACGTAGAAGGGGTGGACAAGTATGAGTCGCCGCAGAAGAAGGTGGCATTAGATCCAACCCCACTCGTGAAGAAGTAAGCTAAAGAGTGACGCTAGTTGTTACTGTGATTATGATGCATAACTAGATAGGATGTGAGACCCGATTTTTTTTAGTCATTTCCCTACGTTTAGTCCGTCTTGCTTAATCAAAACTAGAAATTAGGATGAAAACCGAAACCGAAAAAAATTGAAATATTTGGTTCAGTTTTGGTTTTTGATTTATAAAAACTGAATTGAACTGAATAACCGAAGTACGCAAAAAATGACATCAGTTTGGATATTTTGTAATATATTATACAAATATATGCAAAATAAAAATCTTAAACTCCTAAAATCCTAATTTCTTTATGCACAATCCTAGTAAAATTCTTTCATAGAGACGAATCAAAATGTTAGGTGACTCAAAAAATAGTATTTTATAAGGAATTTTTTATTTAGTTTTTAAAATATTAGTTTTTATACATTATGTAAAAAACCGAAAAAAAAACTGAAAAAATTCAAAAAAAATCCGAACCAAACTGAACCGAATAGTCGTGGTTTTTCTTTTAAAAAATGAAAAATCAAACTGAACCGAACCCAACCAAAAAAATATTACGGTTTAATTTTAGTTTTTACCGAAACCAAACTAAATCGCCCGAATCTCAACCCTAATCATATTCCCATCCAAAAGCAAACAAAAAGATGAAAAAAATGCAAAGCTAGTATTATATACATGTGAGAATCATATGTGTCCTCATATAGAAAGAAAGAAAAAGAACACGGTAGCAAAATAAGAAAGATAAAACTGATGAGTGAGGTTCTCATGAGTCCCAATTTGCAAAGGGGACAAATATTAGTCTATATTGTTAGTTTGATGTTTTAGTTGTTAGTGTTTGTGTTTGTGTTTTTGCTCCCCAAAAAAAAAAATACTGAAAAGAGATTTCTCTTCGTTTTTTATGTTTATGAAGACATTTCTTCTTTAAGCGTACCCAACCAGAATTCTAGCAAGGCAACAACCAACTTCACCAATATATACACACTACCTATTTGGGCTTTGATATAAAAATAAAAATACCATAGGGACATATAATTGTTTTACTTTGAAGGTAGAAGACTCTTCCTACCATATAAAGAGTGATCCTTACGGTAAAACTTGACAAAGAAAAATAATACTACATACAAACTATAAATATAAATTAGGGATGGACATGAGTCCCTATTGTATTGTAACATATATTGTAAAATTGGTGAAAGAAATACAAAGCAAGTAAATATGTGATATCAAGACTCACAATCATCCTTATGTACATATCAAGAACTCAAATAAGTCTCCATGAAAAAAAAACAAAAGACAAAAATTAGTCCCCAAACTTATTGTCCCTTAAACAATTTTTCTAGCAGTGGATGTGACCTCAATTAGCAAGCTTATATGTTACAAATTGGCCTTATAATAGATATGCTTTGAACTGATTTCTTTAAAGTAGTTAGCAAGCTTATGGATATTATCAATGAGTGTATTGAGTCTCCTGGGAGTTACTACATGTCTTGAGTCTTTAGGGAGTTACTATATTAGTGAGGTTATTGTCCCACTAGTGAGTCTCATGATTTTCATTCTTAAGTCGTGTGGGCCAAATTTTACCTTTCTTTATTGTATGTCATTAAGTTCCTCAAGCTTTTATACACAAAAATGTGAGAATGAAAATCAATCAATCAATCAATCATATTCTAGATAAAAGGAGTGATGAATTGAAGACATGTTCTTAGAAAAATAGGGGACTCACTCCCACATCGAAGAAATATAGAGAGGGAGGTCAACCTTACCCTATAAAATGAGGCATCTCTCCCCCTTAAAAATCATCTCATCTTTTACCCAATACTTAGGCCCGAATCACATTTGAGCCCGAATACCATATGTCAAACCTAAGTGTACTGACCGAATTCGGTAAACCACTATACTTCTCGTGTTATTTACTTATTTCACTTTACTTATTGTTACTCTTGTTGCTACGTTGAATCCCTTGTGATTATTGGTTTCAACATTGGCACCGTTTGTGGGTTTTGTTACAAAAGGTTAGACATGTTCTTGTACAAGCGGAGCTAAGATTGGCAAAAAAATTCTTTTAAGGGAGATTATTAGATGAGCGGTGAGAAGAATCAAGCAATATGAGCAAGAGCGGAAACCAACTGCGTGTGAACTGAAAACTGAGTGAGTATGAGCGAAAAAAGACAAAGCACAGTGGGAAACAACTTGGAGCAAACCATAACCATGTCACTTTCACTCGCCACCTCGGAGTCAAGCTATATCAACAAAAGTAGCGGATACACACAAAAAAGAGAAATTTGTTGAAGAGATCACTTATGTTTGATAGTTAAGACGGATTAGTTACTCTTGTTTGACAAATATCGGATTGGTCACTCATGTTTGACATTTTCATTCAAATTGCTCACTTTGTCCTTTTTAGATGTTAAAAATCACACATGTAAACACATGTGCTTTACTTTAAAATGTATATTTTTGTCATTGCCATCCTAATAAACTAACTTATATGCACTTTACAAATAAAGAAATATATTTTTTTAACATCAAAAAACGAACAAAGTGACCAATCTGAATGAAAATATCAAACATGAGTGATCAATCCGATATCTGTCAAATATGAGTGACCAATCACGCATTTACCTTTAGTTTATCAATTTTCTTTTAACTTGGAGTTATGCGAAGTCAGGGACAATGGAGGGATTTCAAAAAATTAACCTTAACCACAATTCACTTAATTAATAGAGACACTAAGTACACATTAGTGAGGGGGGCGACTGCCCACCCTTGGCACCAAGTAAGTCCGCGAGTGATGAAAGTGTTTGGTATAGCCAATTGCAAATGGAATTGTTTTGTTGGAGTAATTCTACAATGTGCAGAATACAAATATATAAGAGAGTAATCAACGGTTTAGTTTCTCTCATGTATTATTTATCCAAATACGACGCGGTTGAAGTTATGGAAAGATGTCTCACACATTTGTGTTCTGCACAATATAGGTGCACTTATTTTTGTTGGATCACAGTTTCTGATGATCAGTGGTGGAGCCAAGAATTAATTGTTATCCGGGCTAATTGTAACTCAGAAATACTGTGCAATGCACAATTTATTTTTCCCGATGATTATCGTTACTTCACCACGATAGTTGAATTTTAATATAGTAAATTGAAAAAAAAATTACAAAAAAAGGAAATTTTATAAATAGAACTCATCAAAGTTTTAACTTTTAAACTCAAAAAGCTAGTGTGAGTAGAACAAACACCAAAAACATGATCAAAGTCAAAGATAGAAACTTTGTATAAGTACTAAAATCTTAAGTTCGCAAAAAGTTCGTGTAATTTTGGTGAGGAAGAATATATATATGTGGTTGATCATTGCGTGAGGGGGGGGTGTCACGAAGAGGTAAAGTACATGAATGGAAGAGAAAAAGAATTATCGAATGAAGCAGTTTATAAAATTAAAAATTATGTATATGATTTGATGCCATATCCTTGGTAACTTTTGTTGAGATAAAAAACGAGGTATGATTTGATATAAAAAAATTCGACATGATAATGTATATACATAATTTAAAAAAAAAATTAAATATACTAATTTTTGTTCTACCCAAAAACTTTATCAGCGCTCGAGCCCAGGATAGCACTGGCTCCGCCCCTACTGATGATAATATTGCTTGGTGTGCTTGGCGTTGCTTTTCCTATAAGATGTTGGAATAGGTACTGATCTCGGGCCTATTGGGCTCCTATTTTCAACAGACCGGGTCACGGCCAAATTAATCAAAATGAATCCGTCCAAAAATAGTTGGTATGTTCTCCACTACAGCATTGGTTAAGAGAAGAAAAGCAAGAAGAACCAATAGTGTGTCTTCACTTCAAACACAACACAACACCAGCTCAACTTAACTTTCCAGTTTCGATCCTAATCTCCAATGTCAAACTGTACGGTCGAGACCTGCGCAGTTGAGACCAGTGAGAGCAAAGACTTCAAGAACAACTTTGAGACAAAACAGATGTGGGCTTAGAAACTGAATGTTTTGGAGTTTTGGTTGAAGGGTTTAGTACTAGTTTGACAAATTAATCTATATCCACTGATTCCACTCAGTGTTAAGTAAACAAATATTGGTTTTATTATATACAGAGGTAAATCTTGAAAACAGAATACACTAAAGAGTAATGCACTGACTATATTTGTGATCACTTGCACAAGCTTTGCTTATTTTGATCAGTTGTTATGTTCTGTTGAGCTGAGTGAAATTGTTGCTATGTTTTTAGCTGTTGTGGTTCTTATTACTAGTGCTAAAAGGGTTTTGTATACATCTTAGATGAGGTTTTTATAAGATTGTGATTGCCTCCCAGTTGTAGACCAGTTCTAGAGGAAAGATTAATGGAGATTCAAAATAGGAGATTCAAAATAATCACCTTCTTTATACTTGTTCCTGAAGTAGAAAACGTTCCATCTGGTCCTGAATAGCTTCTTTCAAAAGGGTTTCCGCTTCCTTGGTAAATGTCTTGGTAGAAGATATGATTTCCTGAAACTGCGGTTTATTCGTTTTTAAGTAAGTACGCAACTCAACAAGAAATTTTCTTACCTGTCCAATTTCTAATGAATCAAGATAACCGTTCGTTCCGGTATAAATAGTCAATATCTGTTCTTCCACCGCAAGAAGACACATTGAGAGATGACCATCTCTTGATCCAATTTGTTTCATATATGCATGATCTGTAGTAATGGCAGTTGAAACCAAAGAGAATGATAGGATGATATAAAGAACGAAGCATAGAGAGAAATATTATGTACATATAGATAACTTATTGTCTTATTTGCACAAGCTAATTGAAAATAATATATGATACAGATGTTCTTTACATTCTCCAACGTTGTTGAAAAACTCTTCCACTGTTTCTGGCTGGTGTCTGTCTGCTGTTCATCTCCTTATTGGAAGAACTTGTAAGAAATTGTTGTGAGCAGCTGTTGTGGGTTTTGAAGGTTTTATAACTATCAAAATCAAAAGCACACTTGAACTGGTTTTAAGCCTTCTATAAATTCTGAAACATGCTACCATTTCTTGAGCTTAACTTTTAACGTGTACAGAAATTGGAAATATGCATATCTCTATGATCTGCTCAGCACTAGAGGTCCACAAACTCCCCAAAATCCAATGATGAAGCCAAGAGCTACAGATATCAATGAAATTTCACTACCATCTTGTACATCTTCAATTTCATTATCAATGTCACTTGTATTCGTCTGTTGGCACTCATTTGGAAGCGGGGCGCCACAAAGTCCCAGGTTCCCTTCAAAGGCATTGGCACTGAAGCTCTGGAGCTGAGTGCTTGATGGTATTTTCCCTTGGAGGTTGTTGTATGCTACATTTAATGATGACAAAAAATGAAGACTTGATAGTGAAGCTGGGATTTCGCCTGACAGTTGGTTTCTTGAGAGGTCTAATCTCTCCAAGTTCGTGAGGTTAGAGATTTGATTTGGAATGCTGCCAACAAAGTTATTGAGGCTGAAATCCAGCTCGTGAAGAAGTTGCAACTGACCAATCTCATTGGGTATACTTCCACTTACGCTGTTGTTCCTGATGTAAATTGCTCTTGGCAAATTGGAAATATACTTGAACTGCAAGTTATATGCAGATGCATTAGTACCTCGAGAGTAGATTGGCAGTTCAAAATAATCATGAACTATTTGAACTGCAGCCTTTTGTGCTGATACCAATGCTTTTAATCTGCAAAGCTCCTTTGGAAATTCCCCTGAAAGTGAGTTATTATTCAACCTTATACGAAACAAATTTGGAAGAGTCCCCAACCAACCAGGAATTGAGCCTGTGAAATTATTATCAGACAGATCCAGGTATTCAAGTTTCTTGAGCTTTGACAGCCATAGAGGTATTGGACCTGAAAACTGGCACAATGCTAAACCGAGAATCCGAAGATTTTGGAATGCAGAATCATTCATTCCACGACCATCCGGCATGTCTTCTCCTAGAAAATTATTAGACAAAAGGAGAACCTCAAGACTTTTGCTTTCCATTAATATGTGCAATGTGCCTGTGACATTGGTCAGTCTGTTCATTGCAAGAGATAGGAAGGACAGGAATTTGAGTGATTGAATCTGTGGTTGTACTTGCCCTTCAAGATTATTGCTGCTCAATCGGAGGGCTTTCAGGGATTTGCATGAGTAAAGACTTATTGGCAGGGTGCCAGTGAAGTGATTTCTGACAAGGTCAAGTTTACTCAGCTGAGAAAGTTTGGAAAAATTAAGCTTGGATATATCTCCTCCCAGTTTGTTTTTTCCCAGATTGAGCTCTGTAAGGTTTGTGCAGTTCATCAAAGATGGTGGGAGAGAACCTTCTAGATTGTTGAAATGAAGAACAAGAAGCTTCAACTTGGAAAGCTTCCCAACATTTGGAGGAAGCATCCCTGTAAGCATATTAAAGTAGAGCTCTAAAATTGTGAGATTGGTAAGGTTAGAAATTCTGTCACTAATGTATCCGAAAAGCTTATTGGAAGGTAGTGAGATTTCTTGAAGTGTCGGAACGTTGTAAATGTCACTAGGCAGGAGCCCCGAAAGATTATTGAAGCCGGCACGAAGGACCTCAAGCTTGGAGCAGTTCTGCAGTCCAGGAGGAATTGTACCACTGAATTCATTGGAAGAAAAATCCAAGAGTGTAACCGAGGGCGAATGAAAACAGATAGAGGATGGGATTTGGCCTGTTAAGTGATTGTGGCTGACATTTAAGCTGCTCAAATTCCTTGCATTCTGGAGGGGTGAAGATGAAATTTTGCCTTTTAAGCGATTATTGGACAAGTCCACTACTCGGATAGAACTGAATGATAGAGGAAAGGGCAGTTCTCCTGAGAGAAGGTTATAACTCAAATCAAGGATTTCAAGTTGATTCAAGGACAAGAACAACTCAGCTTCAAGTGAACCAGAAAGTGAATTGTGGGAGAGATTGAGGTGAGAGAGCTTTGTGAGGTTTCTGAGAGAGTGAGAAATGCCTCCTTGGATCCCTTTGGAGGGCAAAAGCAACTGCGTGACTCGACCTGCCTGATCACAAGTGATTCCTTCCCAATTGCAACAATTATTTGAAGACCAGTTTAAAGAAGGAAAGGATTTGTTGAAAGATGACCAAAGTGAGTCCTGATCGACTCTGTTGCATGCGATGTTTGTAGGAGTGACAGTGGAAATGAAAAAGAGGAAGAAGAGGGTGACATAAAGAGTCGGACAATGTTGGTGCTCTGGCATTTTTGTTGATGGAAGAGTTGCTCCATGGCTGATTAACTGGTTTGTATATATATAAATCAAAGTGTGATATATTTGAATTTTGAAGTCCGGCAAACTTTCTGCTGCGACTTTGAAGAGAACCATTGTTTATTGGAGGGAAGGATCTGCGCATTTTGGCTTCTTGGCGTTTGAATTCCTTGCTTACTGAAGGGGTTTACATTGACTGTGACTAGGACTGCAAAACATTTTCTAGTCAGTAGTCACGTACACAATTGGTGACTTGAAAGTTGTGTAATTTCTAAAACATTATCTTAGACATCGAACTATTAATTAATATATTAGTTTAGTGAGTTTAGTCACTATGACTGAAAATTTGGGGATAGAAAAACATACGTATCGCTCACATACCAAAATATTTAATCTCTATGATTGAAAGTTTGAGGATAAAAAGATGTATGTATCCCCTCACATACCAAAAATGTAAGGTATAAAATTGATGGAATGGTCAAATTGATTTGGGGCAGGTGAAATTATAGAATATATTAATAACTAAGATCACCGGTACAACGAAAAAATGAAAAAGAATACAACACAATAAAACACGAATTGGATATCGGTCCTCGCTGGGGACAGTCTTGATTCTATCCACGACACTGGTTGAAAAAAGTATTCTAATAGAAACTCGGCTGTTCGGTATGCTTAAGTTATGTATAGTTACCTCTAACACTGCCAGTGGATCCTGAAAATCAAGTGAGGTGCGTACCTCCATCGCCGCCATTTTCTCGCCTTGAGCCGATAGAAAACCCAACAAACGAGGGGGCCAACTTTGTATGAAGTCCATCATCCAATTCATAACGACACTATGGAATTCTCCCAGTTCCCAAATTCGGTATTCAGGAAGATCCATATTACACAACACAAGCCTAAAGCCTATAATAGGCTAGAGCCATAGTCCCACCAGCCCAACCTATCCCTAGAGCCTAGTTAGTTGTGAGGCAGGGACGCGCCGTCATGTACATGATCAGTGTCCATTGGCAGTCGTCCTTGCCAGATATTTCTATCCCGTCGCGGCCCACCCCTATCATGTCGGAGCATCATAGAGGCTCCCAACGGCCATCTCTAAAGTTGACACAACCTCAGACCTTCACAGAAGATCACCCGCGCCAAAATTCGGCCCGCCCTCTGATATGTCTTTAGCCTCATCTCAGTTCGCCGCCTAAACCAAAAAGTATTCGAAAGAAGCGGTAGGTCCAAAACGACCTCCTCGTAGGATCATTCAACCGAGCTCGTGGCGATCTCTCCCTACCAACATCATTGTGCTTTCTCCTCTCACGCTCAGTCGTTGACTTCATTAAAGACTGCCACCTTCCCATAGCAACCATGAGGAGGGAGGATCTCTCAATGGGCCTATCAACGACCTTCATCGTAGCTGCTGACACAACTAGAATCCGGCTCAGACCGGTTCGAGATACACAAGGGCTCTCAACGAAGAAATTATCAACACTCTCAACGATGACAGACACCGGTGGGCGATGCTGCACAACAGAAGACCTAGTCGACGCTAGGGTTCTCACGATGCTCCTGAGATAATGAAGCTCTCTCATTTGGTATTTTTATATAATTTACTGGTTTGAGTCAGCCCAATTAATTGAATTGAATAAGGGTGGGCACGAATCCCACAAATTCTGAACCCGCTCGGGACGAGACGAGATGAAAAATAAATTTTTCACTATTCGGTCACGTCCTTATCCGTCCATTTTTAGGGATAGGATCGAGTCTTGATTTTGAAATTCTGATAAACCCGTCCCATCCCACATAATATATTTTGTCTATTTTATCATTTATTTTATTGACGATTGACATATTAATTATCAAATCAATAGCATTATTCAAAAAAAAAGTTATCTTCTAACGATCAAAGTATTACACTTCTTGTTGTACAAATTAAATATATCAGTTAAACATGAAAAATTTGCTTGTAGTTTTACTTCTTTTAATCAACGATTAAGTAAAAAAGTATCATGTTGTGTAGTTGTAAACTTTTAAGTGTTATCGAACAATATTTATCTTATATTGAAAAAGAGATGACCATGCAAGAACGGCCAAAAATCGTAGCGATAGCTCTGAGGCCTTCCCCGTGAGCGGCCGGGTTCCTAGCGGCACTAGGTTATTGAGACGCCGAGATTTCCTTGTTCTTATGGTGTTGTCGTGTTGTTGTGTTGAAAAAGGAGTAAGATGGAGGTACTTTCGTGGAATATACGGGGTACCAAGGATGCGGCAAAGCTCACAACATTGCGATCCATAGTTTTTGAGAACAAGCCATAAATCGTTTTCCTTATGGAGACGAAAACAAGTAGTAATTGAAGATACGATGCATGGAAGAACAACCTTGGATTAGATGAATGTCATTTAGTGTCGTGTATGGCAAGGGGCGGCAGAGGGCTTATGCTGTTCTGATCAAAAGAGATCGATCTCCATTTGAGAGATTATAGCCTAAGCTTCATTGATGCTGATGTGAGGGTCAAAACCAGGACTGGGGGTTGGATACGCTTTACAGGATTATATAGTGAACCAAAGCTGTGACATAGATTGAAGACGTGGGAGTTGTTGAGAACCCTAAAGGCCCAAGATGCCTCAAATGAGTGGATAGTAGTGGGGGACATCAATGAGATCCTATGCTCAACGGAGAAGTCAAGGGGTGAAACTAGGAAATCATGGCAGATGAACAACTTTGCAAATTGCTTGAATGAATGTGAATTGGAAGGTCTCGGCTACACCGGGGCTGATTTTACGTGGAATAATAATAGGACGCAAATTCAGCTGGATCGTGTAATGGCCATAAGGGAATGGATGAACCGCTTTCTTGTGCCCAAAGTAATTCATCTTCCACCAAAATCTTTTGATCATATTCCTCTAATAGTGTCGGTACGGGAAACCCCTCGGATCTCCTATCCAGGGCAGCAACACCTTTTCGTTTCGAGGCCATGTGGGGGGAAGAGGAGAGTAGCAAGGATATGGTCCGTGATGCATGGGAGCAAACACCGATAAGAATATGAAACCTCCTAATATAAGCTTAATAAGAAGATCCGGTGCACAAGATTTTTGTTGAATATTTGGGCAAAGATCACATTTGGGGCAAGAAAGGATGAGCTCAAGGAGATCCAAGCAAAGTTGGAAGTTTACAATGCCCAACCGTTTAACCCAAACGCGGTCGAGGAGAGAAATGAGCTCTATGCACGACAAGCTTCTTTGTTGATGCAAGAGGCAGTCTATTGCCAACGGGCAAAGGACAAGCATATGAATGATGAAGATGAGAACTCAAAGTACTTTCACCAAAAAGCTACTAACAGGAAGAGGAAAAATAAGGGCAAATTTCGGTTTAGTACCTTGTAATTTGGGTTGTTCTTCATGTTACTAATTGATGTTCTAAATTTTTCAGTTTACTACTTGTGGTTTGGATTTTTCTTCATGTTACTACCTGAGGTTTTAAAATTTTCAGTTTACTACCTAAGGTTTCATTTTCTCATCACTTTTTATATTTTCATTAAAAATTTATGTAAAGAGGAAGGATATTTTGGTCAATTTATTTATATTTAATAAAAAAAATTAATTTTCTAAAATTGTTATTTCTAGAAAAATAAGTTATATTAATTTTCTATATAAAATAATCGGTTGGCTAAATATGTCATGCTTACTCTTGGTTGTATAGTGTCGTATGGATATCATGACACATGAGCCAATGACATAATTTGTAGGAACTCATAAAGTTGACTCGCTTGGCCAACCCTCAATTTTTTTATACAAAAAAAATGTAAAATTGTTATTCTTAACTAAATAAGTGATACTAATTTTCTAAATTAAAATCATGCTCACATCGATTGATAAACTTGTTAATTATAATAAAGAACTAAACCAGGCGCACAAAATTTTTATAGTCAAATATAAATGGTGGCTCATCGGCTGTTAAGAAAAAAAAATTAAATTTTCTTTTTTAAAAGTAAGGGTTGGTCAGGTGAGTCAGCCTTATGAGTTTTCACAAATTATGTCATCAGCCTATATGTCTTGATATCCATACGGTACTAATTAAACAGTCAAGAGTAAGCATGTTATATTTCGTCACCCGATTATTTTTAAAAAAATTAATAAAACTTATTTTGGTAGGAACAAAAAATTTATAAAATTTATTTTTTATTAAATATAAATAAATTGACCAAAATACCCTTCCTCTTTACATAATTTTTTAATGAAAATATAAAAAGTGATGAGAAAATGAAACCTTAGGTAGTAAACTGACAAATTAAAAACTTCAGGTAGTAACATGACGAAAAATCCAAATCACAAATAGTAAACTGAAAAATTTAAAACCTTATGTAGTGACATGAATAACAACCCAAACCACAAGGTACTAAACTGAAATTTGTCCGAAAAATAATATCCCAAGATTTTTTTATCAGAACAATGTGTGCCACGATACGCCATATGGGGTGGAGTCAGTGGTGGTTGATTATTATACAGGGTTATTTACCTCGGCTGCCATCTCAGATGAACAAATTGAAGAAATGACAACCTTTGTGAAGCCAATAGTGACAAAGGAGATGGCATGACCACTGCTTATCCCCTACACATAGGATGAAATCCGGATTGCTCTATTCCAAATGCATCTGTTGAAAGCCCCAGGATCAGATGGTATGCTGCCTCTATTCTTTCAGAATTATTAGGATATTGTTAGCCGGGATGTTACACTTGCTGTTCAGGATATACTTCAATCAGGGCAGATCCTTTCAGCCATGAACTTCACAAATGTTCGACTTATCCCAAAGGTCCAGCATCCAAAAAATATCACAGAATATAGGTTGATTGCCCTATGCAACATGGTGTACCAAATTGCAGTGAATGTGTTAGCTAACAGGTTGAAACCTCTATTGCAGCATATTATTGATCCTAGCCAAAGTGCTTTTATTCCTGGCAGGTTGATTACGGATAACAAGTTGATTGCAAATGAGGTAGCGCATCATTCGTGGACAAAGCGGAACAGGCAAAATTTCCAAATGGCATTGAAGCTTGATGTTAGCAAGGCCTATGATAGAATTAAATTGAGGTATCTAGAGCTGGTGCTGAGAAAGCTCGGGTTCCCGAACATGTGAATTGGGAATGTGATGGCTTGTATTACATCAGTACGATATGATTTTATGTTGAATGGCTCTCCAAGAGGGTATGTCACTCCGAGTAGAGGTCTTAAACAAGGGGATCCGCTTTCTCCATACTTATTCATATTGTGTACCGAAGGCCTCTCGGCTCTCCCTGCACCATGCCCAACAGAATAGGTAGTTGATAGGTATCAAAGTTTGTCTGAAACCCCCTAGATTATCTCACTTACTCTTTGCAGATGACAACTTGATCTTTTCTCAAGCTAGCTCGCTAGCGTGCAACAATGTCAAAGAGATTTTAAAGGTCTATGAAACTACCTCTGGACAAGAATAGCTAGCTGCCCTACTAGGGATGACTCGAGTTGACTATCATGCGCAATACTTAGGACTTCCTACACATGTGGGAGCAAGCAAGAACTACCTTTGCACACGCACGCAGACACACACACACACACACACAAAGATCAACTTAGAGATAGATTAGAGGGATGGTAGGGTTCATTACTCAGTGGGACGGGTCGTGAGCTATTGATTAAGGTAGTGGCTCAAGCATTATTTATTTATACTATGAGCTGCTTCTTGATCCCTAAAACCACTTGTGAAGAGCTTCAGCAGATGTGTACAAATTTCTTTTTGGGACGATATTATCGACCGACGCTGTATCCATTGGTGTACATGGAATGCTACGTGTAAGCTGAAGGATATAGGGGGCTTGGATTTTGATAACACTAAACCAAGCATTAAATTAAACATTTAAAATATAGTCTAACGCATTCAATTTAAACCCTTTTTATGTAGATGTAACATTGATAAGTAGGGTATTGTTCTAAACTGGAGAATGAATGGTGCATGCAATTAATGTGTAAATAGGGGGGTATATCGATTTATATTGTCTAACCTATTAAATCTACCTGAAACGTCACAATCATAAATCATAATTCCTAGGACTCTAGCATGCATAAATTCATAGACAAGCAATACATAAAAGTCCCCTAAAAATTCTAATTCATGTTATGACAAAAATAAACCTAATTATTATTCACAAGAGATCAACTTATTTCTCACCTTCACTCAATCATGGCATATATATATCTCAACAACCTACGAAATTCTATCACTCAAATTCTCAATTAACATGCATATTATCTTCACTTGTGCTCGGGATACCCTATACACCTTTTGACACAGACTCGGGATACCCTATATCTAAAATCAAAATATTAAAAACCAAACACACATGTGTATTTCGAATAAGAGTAATAAAACTCATGGAAAATTTATTAAAAGGAATATATCAAAAACCGGTGGTGAAATCCGTGCATCACAAAACCGCAGGGGAGTTATGCAAGCTAAGAATGCAACATTGGTTATCTTCTTTACAAATTCAAATATTTCGGCCATTTAAGAGCAAACATGTCCAAGTTGTGTTCGCCAAATATTTAAAGAAATTACATAGCTTGGTTTTTAGGTCTTTCAATGGACGTGTGACCTACGGGATAAAGTATTTTTTCTTAATCAATCGGCCTTGGTTCAATTGTGACATGACCAGTAGGGATAGAGATAACGCAAGAGGCAGGACTAATTTCAAGAAACACCCTGGGCTAACCGAGCCAATGGTATATACTCTATTGATGTTTGTCTTTCTTAAATCCAGAATCAGTCACCAGTTATAACCCATCTAGACATCATGTCCGACATTCAGCCAAAATCTCAAGAAAATACACTCCTGCAAGTCCTTGGTAAACTTCGCCTTCAACCTCATATTCATAACTTCACTTAGGTTATGATGTGCGGTGATGAAATCCACACATCATAAGTGGTTAAAGAGATAAACAATAAAAAGAAGCGTCATCTATTCCAGAAGAGTAAGACTTAATCAACCAAGCATTTATACTCAATGTAAATATAAGACTTTCATTTAACATGCTTAATAATTATTAGATATATATATACACACACAAACACCAGTTAATATTTAAAAAAATTATAATTTAACTATCACATATTCACATGTACTATTCATGAAAATTTAGCACATATTGACAAGTATTGAAAATTCTATGTAATAGTAACATGTATAGGTCAAGAGATTTACAAGAATTCCCCTGCAAAAATCGTTAGTAATATTCACAAGTATAAAATATAAGCAAGTAAATTCACATATATACACATAAAAATCACAAACAATTCACAACCAGAAAAATACACTTACGACAAAGCAATTTCATCGCCTAAGTGGCATTTTTTGTTGCCTAAGGTTCGTCGTCTAATTATTTAGATGACGGAAAAAAAAATCGTCGCCTAACTGACATCTTAGTCGACAAATTTTTTTGTCAGCTTTGTAAACACTTAGACAACGAAACCAAGAGTTCGTCGTCTAAGATGACAGTTAGACGACGAAATTAGAGTAGTTTCGTCGTCTAAGTGCTTAATTTTGTCAAAAAAAATTAATAAAAAAATTAAATGAACCACTTAGACGACAAAAATACTATAATTTTGTCGTCTAGGTGTTGCAACTTAGGCAACGAAATTGTAGTTTTGTCGTCTAAGTGGCTGATTTTGTAAAAAAAAAAAATTAAATAAAAAAATTCATGAAATACTAATTATTAATTAATAATTAGCATGTCATAAATTTTTCATTTAATTGTTTGTATAAAAAAATTCGTAATATTGCAAAATATTGAATGTTAATTATTAATAATAATGCAAATTTATAATAAAAAAATAATTTAAATTATTTTATATTTAAATATAAATTTCATAAATTCTAAACTAAATTAACTTAAACTAAATTAATTTGATCTAAATAAACTAAATTAATCTATACCTAAACTAATTATGGGTGGTGGTGATATGTGGGGGGGCGACGGTGGTGATGGTGGCCTGTGGTGGTGACGGTGGTGGTGGTGGAGGGTGGTTTGATTGAGGGAGAGGGAGACAGAGAGAGAGAGAGAGAGAGAGAGAGAGGAGGAGGAGAAAATGAAGAGAAAGGGAGAAAACGAAGAGAGATTGAGAAAATGATGAATTTAAAAGGTTTTAAACGATTTAGACGACGAAATTATTTGTTTTCGTCATCTAAGTTTTAAAATTTTCAAAAAAACTCCCCATTTTTTTTTACTTGGACTACGAAATTATTAAATTTCGTCGTCTAAGTGAGTTAAATTTTTGGCAAAAATTTTGATGGAAAAAAAACCGCCAAATTTTATTCTTAGACGACGAAACATTATAATTTCGTCGCCTAAGTCATTTGAAATTTTGGCAAAAAAAAAACCGCCTAATTTTTTTTATCACTTAGACGACGAATATTATATGTTTCGATAATATTCGTCGTCTAAGTGTTTTAAATATTCTCTAAAATTAATTTTTCAGTTATTTTATAAAAGAAAAATGTCACTTAGGCAATGAATATATTCATTTAGTCGTCTAAGTGAAGAAAGAAAAAAAATTATAAATATCTGAAAAAATAATTTATATCTTAGACGACGAATATATTTATTTCGTCATTTAAGTGCAGACTTAAACGATGGAATCTGTTTTCGTCGTCTAAGTGCATGTTCTAAGATGATGAAGACATTTTAGTCCTCTAAGATATTTTACTTAGATGACGAATTTTATTTTTCGTCTTCTAAGTCAGATCTGAGATGACAAAATATTTGTTTTCGTCGTCCAAGAGATTTCTTAAGCGACAAAAATCAATTTCTTCGTCTATGGTCAGCCTAGACGATGAAATTGTCTCTTGTCCGACGAAATTTTCTTTCGTCGTCTAAGTGTGATTTTTTTGTAGTGATTCTCAATCCCTGGTAGCAGCGCCAAATTTCAGAACTTGTATGCTTTTAACCTTTCTTTGTTGGTTAAGCAGATCTGGCAAATATTACAAAACCCAGACTCTCTGGTGGCACAAGTTTACAAGGCTCGATATTTTGCAGAGCGGAGTATCTGGGAAGCTAAGGTGGGCGGATCTCCATCATATACTTGGCAGAGATTTATGAAAGCGAGGGAGGTGCTTGAGAGGGGTTCCAGATAGAAGGTAGGGTCCGGTACTCGGATTCAGAGTTTGAGGGACCATTGGATACTGAGGCCGCCTTTCATGTTGGACCAAAAGTCGTCAGCTATAGTATGGCTGGCAACATGTCGTCGGCTATAGTGTCGTCGGGAAAAGGTTGTTGGCTATAGATCCAAACTATAGCTGACGACTAAAAGTTGTCGGCTATATCTACACACAATAACCGACGACTTTCTAATGGAAAGTCGTCGGGCAAACCTTCCCGGTCTGGTCAAAATTGTTTGACTGGAGGATACTATAGCCGACGACTAGTTTTGGCAATCGTCAGGTATAGTTTCTCAACCCGTTGAGTATAGTTTTGATGGTCATCGGGAATTTTAGACTACAGCCGACGACTTTGGTACATGTCGCGGTTATAGTATACAACTTTCTGAAGAAAAAAAAAACCGCAGATTCTGTATTTACCATTCCCAGAATCTACAATTTCAAAATAGCCAACAAACATATATTTTCATTTTCACAATGTCCAACAATGCATAACAGCTTCACAATCAACATAAAACACAAACTTATAAAAATTTAACGTATAATTTTGAAACACATATGCATATAAACTAAATGTTGCCAAAGTTAAAGTTGCGGAGAT
Organism: Geum urbanum; assembly: GCA_946800695.1. Classification (NCBI taxonomy): domain Eukaryota; kingdom Viridiplantae; phylum Streptophyta; class Magnoliopsida; order Rosales; family Rosaceae; genus Geum; species Geum urbanum. The sequence continues at coordinate 7,923,943 of OX327006.1, forward strand.
AAGATGGGCCACAACCATCATCATTGGGCGGATCCTGCTGCTCATGTGGGGCATCGTGAGGGTGCTGGTTAGATGGAGTTTTTAAAACTTAGCAAGGTTCGAATAGAGTGTTGATCATGAAAACAACTAAAAGCTGATGTAAAACAACATCTGATGTCCAGAGAAAAAAATTTCAGAACCATAATTTCGATGGGTCGAAGTTTTTTCTCGAAGGGTCGAAATTGTTCGAAAACAGGTTCAGGATATCAGTCTTGACGGGTCAAGAAGAAACATGGAAAAAGTTTCGATGGGTCAAAATACATGCCAAAATGATCTAGGGTGTATGTCTGGACGGGTCAAGACCTTTTCTCGATAGGTAAAGAGTGCTCGAAGTCGAACGGAGGGCCATCTTCGACGTGTCGAAGAAAATAGAGAAAAAAAATTTCAACGTGACGAAAAAGTGCAAAAACCATTCTAGGGTGACAGTCTCGACGAGTCGAAAGAGAACCTTCGACAGGTCGAAGCCTACATGAACTTCAAGTGACCTCATTTTTCTGTGTTTTTCCTGTTTTTGGGATGTCATATTTTCATAAGGTATTATATATTTCGAACCATTTATGCATTATGAAGTAAAATAACATTCTCAACACTTTCATATACCAAAAATAGAGAAATTTCATTACTTGCCAACTAAAGTACATCAAAGATATCTTATTCCAAACAGGCTAAAAGTACATCTGATGACCAAGTTTAGGTGTTCAATGACAAGAAGGTGTTCAATGACTTCTCAAAGATACCTCTGTTATGCCAACTAAAGGTGTTCAATGACTTCTCGATCATATCTTGATCAGTCTTGTCAACCCTACAAAAACTTAGCTCAGATTGTGGTTCCAACATAGCTTGGTTGTATACATCAACCTTTGAATAATCCAATAAACAGATGGAGTCTCATCTCTCTGTCAATTCTGGAAGTTGTGCATCATGCACATTGTTGAAGCGGTGCTTTAGAACGTCCCATATATCCTTGGGATCATCTTTCTTTAGATACTGGTTCTTTAGAACTGGATGAATATTATACCTCAAAAACATGAGGGCTTGAGCTTTACGAGATGGAGTGGGTTGGATTGCATTCTCACCGGGTGATGGGTGAATAGTGTTGGTGAGTTCTTTAATGGTAAAAGTATTCTCTACATCGGAAACTCATCGATTATACTATTTTTCATAGGTGTCAAGGATGTCGAATTCAGGCCTAGTTGGCTCAATTGAAGTCGTCTACAAAACTACGATCACTAATATCAAGTTTAGGGAATAAGAACCAAGATGTATGGTCACAAAAAATTGATGCTCGATAAACGGTGGCTTCATACCACACCCATAAACTGTGACAATCAAAATCAATCACAAATATCGGTTTTCCTTTTCTTTTTTTCTATGTCGTGTCTCCCTCAGGACAGTCACTAATTAATATCAAACTTTTTGATCGAAGAGGTGATGAAATCCTCTTCTCTTATAACGTGTATTAATCCATAGGAACTAGGGCATATAATTATAATATATATCACAACAATAATCAACATAAATCTAGACCTATGTCTAGGGTGTTATGGTAATTAAGATTTTCAACATAATCTCTAAATTCAAGAAGATAAGAAAATTTACCTCGAAGGAAGTTATGCTCGAAATGGAAAGAGATTTGGAACAAGGAGGAAGAGCGCGTCGAGCACGGGATGCAGGAATGTGACCAATCTTTACGAATGAAGAAGAAGAGCCGCGAGGGATGTTAATCGATTGGAGGAAAGGAGCGACGTTGAGATGGACCGGCAGTTAGTGGCTGCCAGTGGTGGTGTTGACTGTGGAGTTTGGTGTTTTAGGGTTAGGGTTTATGGTGAGAATGAGATATCAACAATATACTATCCTTAAACATAATCCATATAAAAGCTATATATTTTTTTCAAATTAAACCAAATCCATCATTAAGTACTTCTCTCTTCTTTACATTTCTGAGGAGTGAGAATGAGTTAGAAGACAAGAAATAGATTTGAGATTTTTACTTTTTAGATGAATATACAAGTTTTAAGAATTTTATAGATATATGAATTCTCTTTTTTATTTTTTTTATTTTTTATAGAATATAATATGATTTACAAAAGTGGTTAGAGTAAAATATATATATATATTTTATAAAATAGAAATAAATATGATTTTACAAGTGATTAAATAGGAGAAGATTATTTCATAAAAAAAATGCAATCTATGAGAATAAATGTCACATTCCCAACTCAACAGACGAATTGACATTTAACTTACGAATTAGATGGAATGATTGAAGAAATACGTCAATCGACGGTGGCATTACAATATTTGCGATCATTTCAATATATTTTTTTTCTGAAATGGTTCCGCATTACAGATGGAAACGAGTCAAACGACGCGTCGTTTCTCAAGCAACAAACAACGACATCTCTGACCTCTGCGAAGGGATTAGGCAGTGTCGCAGTAGTAGACTCACTAGACTGTGGGTAAAGACGTAGAGTGGATAACAAAGTAAACAGAAGTAGAAGCTCACATCATCACTCAACTCAGCAGCAATGGCAGCCTCCTCCTCTTCCTCACTCTCCTTCTTCTCCTCCTCAATCTTCCTCAATTCCTCTTCCCTCAAGCCCCTTTCCTCCTTTACCACTCTCAGACCCAATTCCGTCATTTCCCTCCGAACTCCCAAACCCCTCTCCGTCTCCGCCGAGGTCGCCACACTCGCCGTCCTCTCCTTCACCGGCGACAAGGTCGGTGAGACCTTCCTCGACCTCAAGTCCGCCCTCCCCGACACCGCCCGCGCCGTCGTCCACCGCGGTATCGTCACCGACCTCCGCAACCGCCGCCGCGGCACCGCCTCCACCCTCACCCGAGCCGAGGTCCGCGGAGGAGGGAGAAAACCCTACCCGCAGAAGAAGACGGGCCGGGCCAGACAGGGTTCGACCCGGACGCCGCTCCGGCCCGGCGGAGGAGTCGTATTCGGGCCCAAGCCCAGAGACTGGAGCATCAAGATAAACCGGAAAGAGAAGCGGCTGGCGATATCGACGGCGGTGGCGAGCGCGGCGGAGAACACCATTGTTGTGGAGGATTTCAGCGATGAGTTTGAGAAGTTGGAGAAGCCCAAGACGACGGAGTTCATTGCGGCGATGAAGAGGTGGGGGTTGGACCCGAAAGAGAAGACGACTTTTTTTATGCTGGAGGTTGCGGATAAGGTGAAGCTTTCGAGTAGGAATATTGGGACTTTGAAAATGCTGACGCCCCGGACGCTGAATCTGTTTGATATTTTGAATGCGGATAAGTTGATTCTGACGCCGGAGACGGTGGACTATTTGAATGGGAGGTATGGAGTGGATTTCGAAGGTGAGACTGACGACGACGATGAACAAGAGGCAGAGGAAGGAGGAGATGAAGCTATCGAAGCTCAAGGTTGATTCTTTAATGTATTTCTAATGTTGTTCTTCTATTTGGTTCGCTCACATAGATTACTTCCGTGTTGTAGCTTTGACCTTTGCGTGTATCACATATGTGCTTGTTCTGTTGGTGATTTAGTGATCTAGTTAACATGCTTCTTATGCATTTGTGCATCTAATTTAAGCAAAGGGTTTAACAGTACTCCAGCTGCATTTGGTGTGTATTGATTATGATTTTCTGAGGTATCTATCATTGTGCTTGTTTATATATATGATCCATATGTGTGAGTTTGGACCTGCTGAAATGAATAGTAATAGATTGACTGCCATAGCTTAGAGGCTTTTGCATTTGTGGTAGTGTGGCTAATACAAAATAGATGTTCATGTCATATACAAGCAGATATGGCTTGCTTCTAGTGTTATTGCTATGTTACAAGAAAGCTGCTGCTCTCTTTTGGTATATACAGTTTATTCATCTGTTTTCATTTTCTAAATCTGTGTTACAGGATCTGTGGAGGTTGAGAGTTCTGATGCATCTGACTGATGACACAGGGTGAAGAGTTTTCTTTCAGCTGCTTTTTCCTTCCTAAAGTCGACTTCGGATTTATTTGAATTTATTCCAGTAAGAGTCTGTTTTTTCACGTCACAACCATGCCTGTTTGGACCGACTAGATTGCAGGCTACTGGTTTAGTAAATTGAGTGTAGCTCATTTTTGCTTGTAAAAATATTGCAAATTAGATCCAAAACAAGTGTATTTACCTGGACATCATACAATGTTGTATCTTTAGTCAGTTATGCTGAGTAATATTAATTAGCTGCAAATCGTCCTCAAGTCATTTGCTTTGTAAGACCATATTCATTGATAGTTTATTTAATAAATAAATTATTATAAATATTTTAAAATATTACATTATTTGTATATATTTATTATATTACCGTTACATATATTATATTTACTGAAATTTAAAAAAATATATTTCTAATGTTTTTAAAGAATTACACAAAATATATTTGTTATTTTGATTATATTATTTTATAAAAATATTATGATTATCATTGAAATTAAAAAATTAAAATAAATAAATTAAATAAATGATATTATTTAAATCGATATGAATATGAATATTAATTCAAATTAATATTAATCATTGAAAACATTAATTTTTTAATGTTTAAATATAAGACTACAAAAATATAATTAAAGACTGTACTAAGGAGCATCTATAATCTAGTCATTGATCTGATTGAACTACTTTATCAATTTTTAGTATACCAATAAATTAGAGATGAATTTTTGTTAATTTTGAGAATATATTAAATCATTGGCCTTAGATTGCAAATGGCGTAATAGTATCTTTGATTATATCATACGCAGTTTTTGCATTTCCGTCTGTGTCCTAAATCACCGTGACAAACCTGTCACCTCTCTACAAAGTGCCATGTGTCCTTGATTTAACTTAAACACTGTTAACTATTTCTATTTCTTTATAAGTTACTCGAAGAAAAACTGAGATTGTGAATAAAAAATTAAAAGAAGAAAGGTAATTGATCTTATCGAATTCTTCATCAGCAAAACCCAGATTTTATCTATCCATCGATAAAAAAACCCAGATTTTGCCTGACCTCATCCTCAAAATATCAATCGACGAAAGAAAAATTGTGAGAGGATCAACTAAACCTCTGCAGAAAAGGTTTAGGATAAAAACCCATAACTTCACTTGACATTTTCCTCCCAAACCCGACCCCAATCCATCCTAGAAGAAATTTTACGGCGAAGAGGGTCTGGAGAGAGATCAAGGTGTTTGTCGATGTGGCTTTGGCAGAGGCCATATCGTCATAGGCGGAGAAGAAGCGTTGGGGGTTTAATTAAGTTAGGAATTTGATTAAGTTATTCCAGGTGTATAGCGAAGAGTTTGTGGAGGAAGGATTGGATGAGTTTTTTTCCCGAAGAATAAGAATTTTTGCTTGTGGAGATGACATGTTGATTTTGGTTTGACAGGAAGCGGCTGGAAGATGAGGATCGATTCTTCAACTAATAGAACTGGTCGATGACTCAACAGAATTAAAAAAAAAGGAAATAAAATAGAAAATGAGATTTAACTCTGTTAGGTGTTGTTAAGTTAAGAGACACTCGACAACGAGCTTGTTTTTTTGGTATTGATTTTGAAAAGCACTACTGAACATAAAAAGAAGATCGGGAAAATGAAGAAAAAAACTCAAAAGATCGGTAAGTTTTCAAAAAAAAAAATTAATTTATGATACAAAAGTAAAAAATGTCTAATTTATGATATTTTTTCTATAAAAAAATTCAGCTGACATCATTTCCTCTCAAAAAAACCTAATAAGTTATAAAATTCATTATTTTCTACCGATTTTGTCTTTTTTTCTTAATTTGAATTTTAACTGTCTTCTTTAAGATAAAATTGTTTCACAACTCTCTCTCTCTCTCTCTCTCTCTCCATCTCTCCAGCCGAATCGGACTGCAAGACTCACTGGACTTTGTAACCCTTACCTCCACGAAGTTAACCATAGCTTGGTTGCTTCCTAATTCAATCGGTGTTTTCCGAATCGAAGAATTGAAGATTTTGAGATTTTGATGTTCAAAGGTAAATTCGACGTTTTGTAGTTAGAATTGAAGGATGTTGTAGAAGAGAAAGTTGTTTGTTGTTTGATTTTGAGCAGAATAAATCTCGGGTCGCCGAAAAATGAAACGACAAAATGGGTGAACAAATCGACAGTTACCTAGACAACTACTTAGACAACTACCCAGACAAATACTTAGACAGCTATCCAGACAAATACTTAGACAGTTACCCAGACAGTTACCCAGACAGCTATCCAGACAAATACTTAGACAACTACCCAGATAGATATTTAGACAACTACCCAGATAGCTACAACCATAAAATCATGGAAAAAATGATGTGATGGAAGAATATATTGAATAAAAGACCCCATAATTAGATTCAACATTACTTTCTCATCATATATAATTTCTCAAGAAAAAAAATGCTCATTTTAATTTGTATATATATGCATGTGAACCATGAAGAAGAAGAGATTACGAGGGAAATAATCTGATTAATTGATTAAATTATAGAGTTAATTAAGTGAAGTGTAAGGTAGTATAGGACACCATTAATTCAAATGGAATTGCTTTTTGAGACAAAGACAACTCTCCAGACAATTACTTAGACAACTACTTAAACAGCTACCCAGTCAGATACTTAGGCAGCTACCCAGACAGCTATAACCATAAATCATGAAGAAAAAAAATGATGTGATAGAGGAATATATTGAATGAAAGACCTCATAATTATATTCAACATTACTTTCTCATCATATATAATTTTTCAAGAAAAAATGCTCCCTTTGATTTTTGTGTGTGTGTGCGCGCGCGCGCGTGTGTGAACCATGAAAAATAAGAGATTAAAAGAGAAAGAATCTGATTAATTGATTAAATTATAGAGTCAATTAAGTGAAGTATATGGTAGTATAGGACGTCATTAATTCAAATGAAATTAATTTTTGAGACAAATACAGCTCTCTAGACAGCGACTTAGATAAGTACCCAGACAGATACTTGGACAGCTACACAGACAAATACTTAGACAGCTACCCAAACAGATATCCAGACAGCTACCCAGACAGATACATAGATATAATATATTTGACTTGGAATTCAGAATGGTCGAAGTCTTCAAAAGAGAACCTAACCATATATTTCATGCTTTTGATCATACTATTCAGTTAAAAAATGGTTTGGAAGCTTTATTTGGGATACCACTCATCTACCCAAAGTCTTCAACCACTTAACGTAGAGGTGCTGATCGAATTCCTTACCATAACACTTAATTGATCGACATGACTTTAATTAATTATTAGGATCAAACAAGAATGAGGTACGGAGCTATGGATCACTTTGTTAATGTCAATCCAAACTTATTGTCAATATTTTTTCGGGTAAGAAAATCTGTGATGGAACCGTAATGCAGATATGATTGACGTTAACACTGATGTATGAAGCATATAGTTGTTCATATAACAAGTCTGACTTTAACTCTTTTGTCTAAATGTGAGTTATAATGATGGGGAATTCTATAAACATGCACAAATGTCATTGTTGAGTTGTTCATATTGTTGAGGATGGAAGAGAGGCTTTGGTAGGTGCTGTCTGGATTGGGTATGGAGTTGGATCGAGTTGTGCGCCGTATAGAGAGAGAGAGAGAGAGAGAGAGAGAGAGAGAGAGAGAGAGAGAGAGAGAGAGAGAGAGAGAGAGAGCTTTAGGTGATTAGGCCTAAAAAATACGGTGGTATTTTTTGTAAATAATTTAAACAACATGTCTATTATTTATTCAAAAAAATAGAATGAGCTTTTTAAGGATTGAAAACTTATTGTGAGTTTTTAAGGAAAGAGAAAGTCTAAACTGTGTCTTTTCTCATTTTCCCAAAAATATTTTTATAAATTTTGGAGTGTTTGGTTGTATATAAAAGTGCTTTGAGCAATTTTAGGAAATTATTTTTTAGCCTGAGAAGTAGTTTTGTAAGAAGCACTTGGGAAGTACTTTCTCTTGGAAGTGATTCCTCTTGAAAACGCTAATTAAAAAAAATCACTTTGAGAATCCATCCCAAACAGGCACAACATCACACAACACTAAACATAAACCTAGTTTCTCCTCTTCGAGAAAACTAGAGCCGCCGCTTTGTTTGCTGCTCTTCTTCCATTCGACTAGATGTCAGATTCCATCGATCAAGTGGTTGCTTCGTTCTCTTCATCCTTGGCACTCGTCGCTGGGAAGATGGACGTCAATAGCCGCCTGAGTGTGCCTTCTTCTTGGGATTCTCAAGTGTTCATTGCCGGTAAGGTTCTTGGAAAGTCAGTGGACTTAATCGACTTCCGACAATAATTTAGCAGGGTTTGGCTACTTGATGGCAATTTCAAGGTGCAGGAGAGACCACATGGTGTGTTGCTTTTGACTCGGTGTGGGATAGGAATAAGGTTTTGAGAGGAAGACCGTGGCATTACTGCAAAGCTCCTCTGGTGGTACTTGCCTGTGATGGTGCTTGTCCTCTCTCAGGCCTGAATTTAGATGTTATCTTCTATTGGGTTCGTATTTCCAACATCCCTCATTTGTTTGATAAAGATGAGAATCTTGCTATATTTGCTGAGGAGGCAGAAGAGTTCAAAGAATTCAATCCCAATGCATGAAAGAAAGGATTGTTAGGGTGCGTGTGACACATTCCATTGATAAATCGGTGGTTTTTAAGAAAACAATGAAATTGGCTCGCAACATAGAGGCATATATTGAGTATTTCTTTGAGAATTTGAAACGCCGATGTGCTAAATTCGGGTTGGTATTCCGTGTTTTAGGGAAGTGCTTGTTGGCTTCTGAGAGAATCTTTGGTGAAATTCGGCCATCCGTGGTGGAGTCTACTGTGAATGCTGAGGCAATCCTCTGTGGTTGCGGCAGAGGAGGATGGTGAGACTTCAATAGTGTTGGTGGTTCAACCATCTGCTCCAAAATAGTGCTTTTGAAAAAGAGTAAGGCCAAACCGATTATTATTTGGAGACCAGAGGTGAGTAGTATGGAGGCATCAGAAGTTTTGGATGCGATGTCGAGGAAGAAGAGAAGCAGAGATGTAGGTTCCAAGATATCTCCAAAAAAGTTTAAGATCAATCTAGCAGCTGAATTGTATGTGAATAGGGAACCAAAGAGAGTGAAGATGCCTTCTTTTCTGGATAGGCTTCAAGAAGCGTCATTGGGCCTTGTGGAGACACCAGAGGACATAGTAGTCCAGCGCAAGAAAAGGCCTGGACGACCAGTAGGTTCAAAGAACAAACCTAAAGTGGCTTTTGGTAGTGAGGAAGGTTCTTCTTTTGTGGGTCGATCTGCGGCCAAGAAGTATAAAGGAAAGGGTGTGGACACTCTGTCTAACATATCTTGTGAAGACTCCTTGCTCGACGGAGGGTAAGGGGAAGGGGATTTAGACACCTCCTGGTGTCGGCTTATTTGCTTCATTTGTGGACTACATTTTTTATGGGCGTTAAACATACCTACCACAATTGAGTGTTTAGAGGTATGTTTATCACCACGATACATGATTTACGTAGTCTGCGTAAGGAGCAAGTAAGCCCGACGTTTAGTTTGGGCTTATTGAATTAAAGAAATATTTATTGCTTCTGATATGTTATTCTTCTCATGATAGAGTTAATGTTACTTTTCAGCTACGTATGAACTTTTTAGGCCGTGAGGGTTTTAATGAAAACTTCTTTATTCGAAAAAAGTCAAGAGCCACGTGTCAACATATTAGAGAAGGGGCAAGTTTGACACATGGATTTTGGCCTTAAGATTTAGTTAGATTTGTACAAATGCTTAATTTTGATTAGTTGGTAATAAAATATTAATTAATTAGTGGACATTTTAAAGTAGGATCAAAGTATAAACGTACATTAATGTACTACTTTTCTTTCTATCCTCGTTCTCCTTTTGTGAGAAACCAAGGAGTGGCGGCAACACCTTTTCTTCTTGTCCGGTAGTGGCTGGCAGAGGTGAGTCTCATGACTCATTCTCTGCTGTTACTTTGCTGCCGGGCAAGGAATTAAGGCATGAGATGTTTTACGGGATAGATATGATTCTTTGACTTTGCTTGTTCTTTGTTGGTTGCCCCGGTGGTGCGGCGACATTGGGTGGTCGAATGGCGGTCGGAGAGTGGTTAGGCAGGAGGTACATCGTGTTTGTGCTGTAGCTAGGACTTTGTGCAGGTTTGCTGGGCGGTGGGACAAGAATCACGGTGGCAGTCGCAAGCAGGATGTCTTGGGTGACAGATTGACCGGAAGGGCTACTCGATTATTGGGTATGGTGGTGTTGCTAGGGTTCCACGTGAGTGTGCAGTTGGTCAAGGATTGGATCTTATCTTGTTGGGCTTCTCATTTGGGCCTGTTTAGTTTAGGCTAGGTTTTGAGTTATTTTTTTTATAACTAATTACATTTATGGTCCTCTTTTATAGGATTCTCGAGTCAGGTGTTGTTGATACTGGGGCTCATTTGCATTTTGGGGGACTGTGTAATTCATGGGGATGACATACCTACTATAATTGAGTGCTTAGGGGTATGTTCATCTCTTTTTAAGTGTCTTTCGTCTATTCTTGGAAGATGTTAGTAAGCTCAACTATGTTCGAGGTTAGTGTTTTAAAGAGTAGTATTTGCTATTATTAGTTTCTTTTTCTCTTGATTAGAGATAGGGTTGCTTGTCAGCTATGTATGTTCTATTCAAGCCAGGAAGGTTTTAATGAACTATTCTTTTATCGGAAAAAGTAGGATCAGAGTTGGATTAAGTGAGATGGCTCTGCTAGGATTTTTGGGCCCTTACCATCTCAGCACCTTTCACTGCGTTTGGTGGCCAGCAGCGGCGGCTCTCGACCGGTTGAGCACCCAGCACCTTCTTGTGAGCGTTGTTCCCTGTACTTTGAAGGCGAAAATGATTTTGCGATAGCGATGGTGGGTTGCGATTTCAAGGTCAGTGTCACTATGGGTAGCGCTCCCGTGGTGTTAGTGCGGCCAAGTTTGGACGCGTTCTGCTACCTCAATCATGGTGGCTCCTTTGCGGTCGTCATTATCGTAGGGATGGTCCTATAGTGCAGTGGTTCTGGTCCCAGGCTAGTAGCGATAGTTGTTAGCTTGCTTCGTACGGGACATTATGGTGGCGGTGGGGAGCAGATCATGTGCTCTCTGCTAGGATTTGGGTTGTTGGGCATGGATCCTGGGCTCTTAGTTTGGTTTGGGTCATTTTGCTTGTTTTGAGTGGCTTTTGGATCATGATTTGGGATCATGTGGCTTCTTTTTGTGACTGCAGAGAAGGGTCATATCTTCTCTAAGAAATTTAACTTTAGGCGAACATTACCTTGGTTTATCCGTGTTGGTGATTGTCTTTGGATCGAGAGGCATGTCCTGGTTACTTTGTGTTTTATTTCTAGAACATTGTTCGTGAGCTAGTTTAGGCTTCCTAGATTATCTTAGCAGTAGTCAATTCTTTCGAACCTGATGGATGAAGAGGAGGGTAGAGTAACTGTGTAACATTTTTTACATTTTATCAACATAATTTCTCTCACTTAGCATTCAAACAAAATTAATTAACTAATTTAGTTATTGATTGTATTTGCAATCTAGAAGGAAATAATTAATTACATTTTGAATGTTTCGTTACCTATAATTTATGTTTTCAGTATAGAAATAGGGGATATGGAATCTCTGAGAGTATCTCCAACAACTCTTGTAAACCTTCAATTATCTCTATTTTTTGGTGAAAACACTTCTTTTTAACTCCAACAACTCTTGTAAATCATCTCGTATTCTATAGAAAATGGATAAAGAATCTCTATATCTATAGAAAACTCAAGATTTGTATATTCATAAAAAAAACTTGTAAAATTTTAATGTTTGTCCAATAGAATTCACTCTCTCTTCTTAAAACATTTAAAAAGAGAAAAATATATAACATGAGCTTTTGTTTCATTTCAATAAATAAATCATATTAATATCGATCCATTAAATTAGGCATGAAAATATTTAATTTTGTAGATTAGAATAGAATAGAATAGAAGAGTTGTTGGAGCTGAGCTCCTCTTGTTATAGAGATTTTGTGATTTCATCTCCTATAATAGAGAATTTATACAAGAGTTGTTGCGATCAACTTCTCACCAAGAGATGGAGTGGGAATTCAGTTTCCTCATCGAGACGCGTTAGTCATTTCGACACAAATAGACAATTTGTCAGTGAGAAGAGTGATGATCAATGCTAGAAGCAATGTTGACATCTTGTACTTTGAATCTTTCAGGAAACTTGGTATAGACTCGAAGTTGGTCAAGAGGAGCAAGTCACCGGTGATGGCCTTCGATAGTGTAGAAACATGGCCATACGGAGAAATTACTTTGTCTATGACCACTATCGGGAAGAAAAAGGACGTAAACTTTATCATCATCGACAAGCATTCGACTTATAATGCTATGTTGGGAAGAGACTGGTTACATCGAATGGAAGCTGAAGCTTCAATGCGATACCAAGTGTTGAAATTCATCTCGGAAGATAAAATGCGAGTGATTTAGATACGGGGAGACTAATCGCTTTTGAAGAACTTGTACATCATGGAAATCAAGAAAAAGTTCAAAGCTGATCCCCCAAGTTCGAAGCTCACAAAGATGAAGCCATCCAGCTCGACGTAGAAGAAGCTCGATGCTGCATCCCAGAGTTCGAAGTGAAAGGATGTACAATAATCCGACTCGAAGCATAAGATCGAGGAGGACAAGCAACTTGTCAAATAGAAATTAAAGGATAGCCTATCAGATAAGATCTAATAGGACGGAGTCGAGGAGAAGGCTACACCAACCTTGGAAGACGTCAAAGAAGTGCGCCTGACGATGAGAAAAAGAAGAAAGTTATGATAGGAGCCCTCCAAACCAAAGAGGAAGCTCGAGAATTCATTAGCTACCTAGCAGAGAATTAAGATGTGTTTGCGTGGACACATCGAGACATGCCAGGTATAGATCAAAAGATAGCCTACCACAAACTCAACACCGACCCCAGCTACCCATCATACAAGCAGAAACCAAGGAGGTTTGCGCCGGTGCACAACCAAATTATTAGCGAAGATATAGATCGTCTCCTCGAAGTTGGACACATAAGAAAATATGGTGCCCAACGTGGTGGTGGTCAAGAAAAAGAACGAAAAATGGAGAGTTTGTGTAAATTTCACCAACTTGAATAAGGCATGCGTCAAAGATTGTTATCCATTATTGAAGATTGATCAGATGGTGAATGCGACTGCTGGCTTTGTGAAGCTATCATTTCTCAATGCTTATTCTGGGTACAACCAGATACCCTTAGCACCAAAATACGAGCTCAAGACCACATTCATGTCTAAAATATGCTTTTTTTTGTTGTTAAAAAGTCATGCCGTTCGGGTTGTAGAACGTGGGAGCGACGTATCAAAGGTTGGTAAACCTTATGTTTAAAGATCGCTTAGGAAAACAATGGAAGCCTATATCGAGGATATGGTGGTCAAGAGTAGGTATAAGAGAGATCACATCAAAGACTTGAGAGGAATGTTTGAAATCCTAAGGAAGTATAAGATGAGGCTCAATCCTTCGAAGTGTATTTTCGGTGTATCTTTTGGGAAATTTTTAGGGTACATCATGAGCAATAGAGGGATTGAAGAAGGCCCACGGCAGTTTGAAGCTATCCTCAGCATGGAAGAACCAAGTTCGAAGAAGGAAATTCAAATCCTAACCGAGAGGATAGTAGCTTTCAGTCGGTTCATCTCAAGAATCACCGATTGATATAGGTCATTCTTCAAAGCTCTGAGAGTCAAGACTTTGAACTTCTGGAGTTTAGAGTAGTCTGAATCATTCAGAAGCTTGAATCAATATCTGGCCAGCAAGAAATTTTTAGTAGTCCCGAGAGACATGTAACCACTATGCATCTACCTCACTGTATCTAGAGTAGCAACAAGTGTTGCACTATTTCGTGAAGAAGGAGCGCACCAATGACCGATATCTTTCACGAGCCATTGCTTGCTTGAAGCTGAAACAAGGTACACTCCAACAAAACAACTGATATTGGCACTAGTACATGCGAAACACAAGCTAAGGCAGTACTTCGAGGGTAAAGAAATTGTAGACTACACCGACTTTCTGATAAAGAGTACTCACCAGACCGGACATGTCTGGACGAATGATGAAATAGGAGATCGAGTTAAGTGAGGTTGATATCACCTATAAGCCAAGAGCTGCACTGAAAGGACAAGTCCTAACTGACTTCTTGGTTGAGTGTCACATCCCCCTAGAAATTGCTGATGTCCTATGGGAAGAACTAATATGGGAGATGAACATTAACAGATACTCGAACGTCACAGGAGCTAGAGTGAGGATAGTATTGAAAAGTTCAGAGTGTTTCGTGTTAGATTACGCCGTGAAGCTGGACTTCAAAGCTTCAAATAATGTGGCAGAGTATGAGGCCCTACTAACTAGGATGCGCATCACACGTCAATTGAGGATTAAGACCCTACAGATACAGTCAGATTCCCAACTGATAGTTCGACAATCTAACAATGATTACGTGGCTCGAGACAATAAGATGATTCGATATCAAGCGCTGGTAAGGAAAATGATTGCTGAGTTTTCTCAATTATCATTAGTAAAGATCCATAGGGAAGAAAACCAAAGGGCAGACGAACTGGAAAAGATGGCTTCAGGGCTGCATCGAGGAAGCGCTGCTAATCAGGATCGATGTGCTCGAATGTACAAGCATCAATGAGAAGCTTGAACCTCGAGCCATGATGCTTTAATCAATCCCGAACGATTGGTGAGGCCTAATAGTCAATTACTTGGAGTTCAATATTCAGATTGAAGATCCACACGAAGCCAGGAAGCTCAGATCGAAAGCAGCAAGATACTCAATGGTCGAAGACGTGCTCTATCAGAGATCATTCATGGGGTCATTGCTGAGATGTGTTGGTCTAGCTCAAGCTAGAACCATCTTACATGAAATGCATGAGGGGATATGTGGAGGACACGCTGGGGGCAGAAGCATAGCAAGGAAGATAACAAAACAAGGTTACTTTTGTCTATATATGCATCGAGAAGTAGAGCAATATGCCAAGAAATGCAAAGGGTACCAATTCCATTCTCCGATAAGTCACATTCCAGCTCATGAACTAGTGACGCAAGCAGGACCATGGCCATTCACATGATGGGGAATAGACATAGTAGGTCAATTACCGGTGGCATCCGCCGGATTGAAGCACATGTTGGTGGTGATCGATTAGTTTTCGAAATGGGTCGAAACTCAGGTTTATCCATTTTTATTGCTTCTTGGATGGTTATTCGGGTTACAACCAGATTGTCATCCATCGAGATGATCAAGAGAATACCACATTCACTTATCCGTTTGGCACTTTTGCTTATAGACCAATGCCATTTGGCTTGGGCAATGCACACGTGACGTTTTAGAGATGCATGATGAGCATATTTTCAGACATGGTTAAGAAAATCATTAAGGTATTCATGAATGATTTTTCAGCTTTTGGTGATTCTTTTGACATGTGTGCATCATTTATCCATGGTTTTGAAACGTTGTGTTGAGACTAACCTTGTTTTGAATTGAAAAAAGTGTCACTTTATGGTAGAACAATGTATAGTTTTGGAAAATGTAAGCTAAGGTTGATATTGTGCATACGTTACCCTCTCCTTCAACTGTGAAGAAGGTGAGATATTTTCTTGGACATGCAGAATTTTATTGTAGATTTTTTTAACAATTTTTCCAAGGTAGACCGACCATTGTATGCATTACTCAAGAAGGATGTAGCTTTCAACTTCACATATGAGTGCATGAAGGCATTCAACAAGCTCAAGGAGCTTCTGACAACCACGTCCATTATACATGCATCTGATTGGAGTTTACATTTTGAATTGATGTGTGATGCTTCTGATTATGTGGTTGGTGTTGTTATGGGTCAATGTCCAACTAAGTTGCCCCGTGTCAACTATTATGCTTCCTAGACTTTAAATGATGCACAGTTGAATTACTAAACTACATAAAAGGAACTCTTAGCTGTGGTCTTTACTTTAAAAAAAGTTTAGGTCTTATTTGTTAGGAACCAAAGTGATTATTTTCTCTGACCATGCTGCTTTGAGATGGATTAGATGGATGTTAATACTTCAGGAGTTTGACATTGAGATCAAAGACAAGAAAGACACTGAGAATATGGTGACAAATCATCTGAGCAGGATCATTCAAGGAACGCGGAGGAGGACTCATTGCCTCTGTGGGACAGCTTCCCGGATGAGCAACTTTTTTATCTTACAAGTTCTGAGCCTTGATATGCATATATTGTTAACAATTTGTGTCAGGAAGAATACCAAGTGACTACAGTAGAGCTTAGAAGGACAAGTTGGTAAAGATAGCTAAGCACTATATGTGGGATGAGCCTTATTTATAGAAACATTGTCCAGATTTGTTGATAAGAAGGTATGTATCTGATAGCTGAGTTTCAATCTATTCTATCTTTTTGTCACTCACATGCAGAGGGAGGTCACTTTGCTGGAAAGAAGACTACAATGAAGGTTCTTGAAAGTGGCTTCTTCTGGCTAACTTTGTTCAAAGATGCGCATGAGTTCCATAAATCATGTGCCTAATGTCAGCTCACATGTAACTTAGGTCCTAGAGATTAGATGCCCCAACACCCAATTTTAGTTGTTGAGATTTTTGATATGTGGGGTCTTGATTTTATAGGTCATTTTCCTTGATCCTAACAAAATGTTTATATTCTACTTGCAGTTGATTATATTTCAAAGTGGTGGAGGCAGCGGCCACTCATACTAACGATGCTGCTATTGTTTTGAAGTTTTGAAATCACTGTTTGTTAGATTTGGTACTCCCAGGTACATCATCACTGATGGAGGTTCCCACTTTTGTAACAAGTCTTTTGCAACTTTGTTCAGGAAATTTAATGTTCATCATAAGGTGGCAATTGTAACACGTTATCATCCTCAGACGAGCGGGCAGGTAAACATATCCAACAAGGAGATAAAGTAAAGTTTGAGAATACTGTTGGACCAACCCAGAAATATTGGAGTCAACGCTTAGATGAGGCGTTGTGGGCATATAGAACAGCATACAAAACACTGATTGGGATGTCCCCTTATTGGATGGTTTATAGAAAAGGATGTCATCTTCCGGTTGAGCTTGAACACAAGGCATATTGGGCTATTAAACAAGTTAACTTTGATATTGATGTTGCAGGTGTTCATAGGAAGTTACAACTGAATGAGCTAGATGAGATTCAGAACAATGCCTATGATTAGAGTCGCATTTACAAGGAGAAAATCAAGATGTTTCATGATAAGATGATTAAGAGCAAGTCTTTTGTGGTTGGACAAAAAACTTGCTTTTCAATTCGTGTCTACGGTTATTTCCAGATAAACTTCACTCTAAGTAAAGTGGGCCTTTTGTTATACTTAATGTGTTTGCTCATGGTGCAGTGGAGGTCTAAAATCTAAAGAATGGGAATACTTTCAAAGTGAACAGACATAGGCTTAAGCCATTTTAAGAGCCTGTGGAGGTGAGAGATGTGAAGGAAGTACCCATCCACGATCCAGCGCTGGTGGAGCAATGATTGTGTGTATCGTCTAGCTGAAGACGTTAAACTTAGCGCTACCTGAGAGGCAACTTATGTTGATGGAGTTGAAAACCATATTTGCTTCTTAACCCTTCCTCGTTTTCATTTTTCTTCATAATTATTGTGTTTTGTGATGTGTTATGTGTTCTGCTCCATACTTGTTTGATGTATTTCATGCTTTAGTTCTGTTTTACATTGAGGACAATGCAAATTTCAAGTGTGGGGTAAGAAGTTTATATCATATTCTTAGTGTCTATGTATAAATTTTTCATTTTTGAGTCTTTTTGAATTTTTTGAATTTTTCAAATTTTTGAGTCTAAAATGAAAAAAAGAAATGTTTTTCGTTTCGTTTTGAGTCTTGAGAGCCCTTAACTAGTCCATGATATGATTATATCTTCCGAAATTGTGACTAAGGGTGAAACATATGACTAAGTAATTCAAGTTTCTTTGGTTAATCTTGATATATGGTACATGTGCTAATGTGTAGTGGATATAAAAATAAGTTAACATGGTACATATCTATAACCATGCTTAAACATTGTTGAGATTCATTTAACATGCGAGTGATTCAGCCTAAATGTGAGATACATGCTTTCTTTGTTGTGGGTCAATTGCTTGCCGCAGATTAAGTTAATGGACTCTAGAGATTATTAGAACTTGCTCTTGTGTTTTTCAAAGCTTATGGTTAACATATATTCTGATTGAGGAAATGATAAAGGCACTTAAGAACTACCACCATTACCATATGTAGCATGTGTCCCATATTTTTTGTGCACACATAATGTGCACCCCTTAGTTAACCACTTGGAGTCTACATGTTCAAACTTTTTGTCATCACCTTAACCTTGAACCTTAGAATAGTTATATCTATACATTTGTTCTAGAACTCAGTAGAGCTATACATGAGACATTTACATGAAGACCAATGTGACACCTTATGAAGGTGATACAAAGGAATAAGTGTGGAGTATCAAGCTAGTTGTGCTGTATTGAAAAAGAGCCGAATGAAAAGAAAAAAAATTGTTCTTTTGTGATGTCTAGCTTGATACCCCTGGTTAATTGTTGATGAAAAGAATGAAGTGAATGCCCAACAAGATGAAATCCGGCCACAATGGTGACGCATTTGAAAGAATTCAATGGTGAAGATGTTCCATGGTTGTAAAGTTTAAGAAAGTCTATCTTCCTCAGTGCTCTACTTGGCTTTAGAACTTGTTTTTGAATTCTATATCCCCTTTGTTCTATAAACCCATGATCATAGCCCCGTTACAACATTTGAAAGCCATTTTTAATCTTCAAGATGGGCAGCCTTTGATCTGTGGAGATAAGTTACAAGAGTTGAGCATATAGTTCGGTCCATTTAGCAAGTAATTGAGTTGAGTGAAAAAATTTGTGACAGCATATCTATGTAAAGTTGAATCTTGACTTGTTTATTGCATGCTAAGCTTTATATTCCCCATGATTATGTTTGTGTCCTATATGTTACATGTGTGTCATGCATTGACATTAACTTTCAAAATTCTGTGAACTGAATTGAATATCATGTGAACTTGGAGTTGCAAGATTAGGAATATTGCTAAGACAAATTGTTAAGGGCAATAGAGTTTTGTAGTTTGTGTTAATGTTGAATCTTTTCAAAGTCTGAATTTAGTGTTTTGCTCGAAGACTAACAAAAGTTAAGTGTGTGGTATTTTATAGTCACATATTTATGCGACTTTTATATTAATTATCCCTGTTATTTTGTTATATTTTCTTATTATTAATTAATTTTATTTATTTATTTTTAGATATTTGAAATTAAATAAAGAAAAGGAAATTAAATGTTGCAAAATGAGATTTTGTATATAGTGAGCAGAGTAGCGCGTACGTGGGTTGATTGATTCACATATGGTATATGTGCAGCACGTGAGTGGCCTGTGTCTAGGTTAATTAACCTAGATACATGAGGAGAACGAATATAGATTGATGAGGGGAGTGACGCACGCGTATAAAGAGATACGTATGAAAGAAACAGAGGAAGAGAAACAGAATTCTGGCACAGCAAAAGAGAAGCAACCCCATTCACTTCGAGCGATCTGCAATTCTGCGTGAGTTCTTTCTTTTCCACTATTTTGATTTCTTCTTGATGTACTCTTTGATGTTTTTATCCAAAACTATGTGTGACTAAATTTTTTAGTAATTAGGTGCAAGTTGAATTTCTAGCTAGGTATATCTTAGTTTTTAAACCTCAATTGATTTATATAATTTTTAGATGAAAATTTGTTCGCTATTTTTTATTGATAATTATATTACATGTTTTTTTGGGTCGACACTTAGATTCATATTTTTGGGTTTATTATCTTGGATGTATATATGACCGACATACCGTTGCATATTGTATGAGAGATAACGAGTTCCTTGCAGGTACTTGTGTGAAGTGATTCCTTAGTAATCTAAGGCTATCAACATTGACCTTGGATGCTTTGTTGTTACTCAATCGTTCTTAAATCTTCCTGATTTCAGTTAATTTGGTCTAGATACTAACACTTTTTAGATCAATTAATTGGGAATATAGTTAAGTCGATAACGACATTTCACTTAACATGACAAGAGAACGTATTACTGTTAAAGACCTAATGACATAGGCTTAACAGTGAGTGCACTGATCTATAATCATTGAGATTGTATTGGGGTGTTTGAAGCATATCTGGTGGTGGAGAGGACTCTCTAGCTATTGTTTCTCTCATATTTACATCTATATTCACTTTTTGATATTCTGTTTTCAGCAGTACTTTTTTTTTTGTTCACTAACCAAATCAATTTTGAATACTCTCAAAATTTGTATGGTAGTATGCCACTGTGTCTAGTTAGTTTGTATTTAATTTCGTGATTTTTGGTTGAGGTTAGATTAGCTAATTAATTAGGTTTCTACCTTTGGGTCGAGTCTGTCAAACTTCTGGTTTACACGTCTGTTTGTGTTTATTGTGTCTTTTAAGTACTTAGTTTCACCAATCATCTATGGCTAATGAGCCATATTTGTCATTTTACTATATTTATATATTTGCATAAGGAATAAGATATTTTTGTTGGGTGCTTTTGCAGCTATCATTTAGATAGAGGAATTGAGATTACTCCACTTGGCTCAAGCTCGCTCTCCAAAACAAGTGCAGCACAATCTAATGTATATCGCTTAGTTTGCAAAGTTTGTTCATTAACAAAGTTACATGCACGATCTTCTTATGATGTAGACACAACTTTCATTCATCCACAGATTCTAAGGATATATTTGTGGACCAATCAAATATGTATGCGGGCTGTTTTAATATTTTATGGTTTTGGTTGATGCATCAACACATTTATCACACGTTACTTTGCTATCCACAAGGAATGCTGCATTAGCAAAACTCTTAGCACATATCATTAAGCTTCGAGCGCACTACCCAAACAATCCAATCATGTCTATTAGATTGGATAATGCATGATAGTTTACATCAAAATTTTATTAATGGTTATTGCATGGTTATTAAGATTGATGTCGAACATCTTGTTCCCCAAGTTCATGTATCAAACAGGTTTACAGCAACATAAATCAAGTGGTTAACGTTTGTGGCTCTGCATGGGGTTATGCAAGTTTGAATGCAGTTATGCTAATTTTTTTCTTACTCATAGCACTCCAATCATTTAGTGTGTACCGGTTGATAAATAGATATGAGTCTGACATTTCACATCTATGCATTTTTAGTTGTGCAGTTTATGTGCCTATTATGCATCCACTGCGTGCGAAAATGAGCCCTTAACAACAATTAGGCATTTATGTTGGTTATGAATCTTCAACAATTGTCCTCTATTTATAACTTTTGACAGGAGATCTCTTTACTACTAGATTTGTAGATTGTTATTTTGATGAGACATACTTCCCGCTATTAAGGGGAGAGAGGAGTGGTTCCATTTCGCTTGAACATCAAGAATTAACGTGGTCTAACACCACTATGTCTCATCATGATCTCTGCACATAACAGAATGAGATTGAAGTGCAATGTATTCTCGATCTTTAGAAAGTAGCAGATTTGATGCATAACTCCTTTACTGATATCGTGACAGTGACGAGATCGGATATACATGTTGCAAACAATCCTGCAAGGTTGAAAGTCCCGAGAATTATGCAAGTTAACGACACACCTGGGCAAGGTAGCATTTCTCATGCCCATAGTGGGGGTGTAGCATCGGTCAAAATCCACTGATGAGCTGACGGTTCAAAGGCTAGTCATCAAGGCAAAGAATGATCCATTCCTAAACACATGAGTTTGTTTCTGACTACAATTATGCCCAAAATTCGACATTGACAACTACTGGGGGATGCTCTAAAGTTAATGACGATGTCAACAAACAAAGAAATCTCACCAAGTTAAATAAATGCTAGCGTTATTATGGATAGTTCTTCCATGTTCATTGATGATGCATATACTTACTCTGTCGCTCACGAATTGAAGGTGATGAAGTGGAACCTTGCTCTGTTGAAAATTGTCAACATATAACAGGTTGACAAAAATGAAAAGTGGCAATCCATATTGAACTAGACTCTCTTAGAAAAAGGTAAGTTTTTGATCCTGTAGTGTTATGCCCACCGAATGTTAAGCCGGTTGGACATAAATAGGTCTTTGTTCAAAAACGTAATGAGAAGAATGAAGTCTTGCAGTATAAAGCTAGACTTTTGGCGCAAGGATTTTCTTAACGCCCTAGCATTGATTATAAGGAGATGTATTCTCCGGTCATAGACATCATTACTTTTTGCTACCTTACAGTTTGGTAATGACCAAAAAACTGAGTATGCAGCTGATGGATGTGATTACAACATATCTCTATGGTGATCTTGATTCAGAGATATACATGAGAGTGTCAGGTGGCATGGTTATACCCAATTCAAGTAACTCTAAACCATGCAGTACTCATGTGTTCAAATTTAGACGTTCACTATTCTAAATGACTACTTGATTGGAAAGGGATACAAGAATCATTGAGTTATGCCCATGCATGTTCATTAAACGAATAAGTTGTTTGAGATGACATACCTTGGTAGGACTCAATTTTACCTCAGTTTAGAGCTGGAACATCGAGTTTGTGGAATTCTTATTCACTAGTCTGCTTATGCTCAAATAAGGTGATTTAATATGGACAAAGTACACCCTCTTAGCACATCAACGGTTGTTTGCAGTCTAGTACCCAAAAATGATCCGTTTCGTCTGAAAGATGATGATCCATATCTTAGTAATGTTAGAGCTTTGTTGTATTTTGCTCGGTGCACATGTCCAGACATTGCCTTCTGAGTCTGTTCCTATATAAAGTCATTGGAATGGAGTAAAGCATATATTCAGGTACTTAAAGGGATCCATGGACTTAGGCTTGTTCTTTCCCTACAAATAAGGAAGAGAGACACTTGAAATTCCAAAAAAAGGAATTGTTGAAACGCAATCTTATGATTTAGGGATGTTCGACCCGTCGAGAGCTTCTCTCAACCCGTCAAGCTTGCTCCTTGGGCGAATCAGCATGAGTCACTCGACCCATCAAGTGAAACATTCGACTCGTCGAAGGATGCTCCGATTGCAAGCATTGAACCATCTTTCAGTGTAGTCCCCTCTTCTGAGATACTGTGTGATGTGTAGGTAGGATTTATTTATGCTAAGTGTCTCTCTGACCCACATACAGGACGTTCCCAAACAGGTTAAGAAGGACATTCCCAAACAGGTTAAGTTTTTACCATTGGGAATACGGCAATTTCTTAGAGATCTACAAAGAAAACCCTTATTGCTACTTCCTCGAATCATTCTGAAATCTTAGCTTTGCATGAAGTTGTTAAAGAGTGTCTGGCTCAGATTAGTAATACACCATATTTGAGGGTCTAGTATCTACTACGACAGCACCAACTTGTATCTTTGAAGATAATGTGGCTTTCATTGAGCAGATAAAGTTGGGATACATTAAAGATGACAATACTAAACACATTTCGCTGAAGTACTTCTTCAATCAGCAATAGCTACAGTTATTGAATATCTAAGTGAACTAGATTGGTTCGGCACATAATGTTGTGGGCTTATTCACTAAGTCACTTCCAAAATCTACATTTATGAAACATGTGAGACGCATTGGTATGCGACGTTTATCTGAACTCCGAGATTGAGTTACCATTCAAGGGGTAGTCACATTTTGGTAGAAATCAGGGGGAGTTTATATCACATGTAGTAACTTTTGTAGTTGATGCATTGTACTCTTTTTTCCTTTGACCAAGCTTTTGTTTTTCTCATGAGATTTTTATTTGTTTGGCAAGATTTTTAGTGAGGGAACATGTTATACAGCATACATTAGGGGCTCAACACAATGGGGGGTGTTTAAGGAAATTATATTCCTAGTATCCCGGTATGTGTTTTGTCTTAAATAGAGTAGAAGTAGATATTCTAGAAATTTTATAACATCTCCAACAGTAAAATTAAATCTATAACTATTGTAACTAAAAAACTAAATACAACTCACATGTTTTTAACTTAACTTTAACAATTGTAGCTATAGTTAAGTCATTTTAAATACTTGAAAGATTAGATCACTTATTGGATGGCGTGGATGATGGGAGATTTAGCTTTTAAGCTATTTTCTCCCTCATTTGTATCTAAATATAGCTCAAAGTCATATTGACTTAGCTTTAGCAACTCTGTTGGAATAATTTTTAGCTATAATTTCAAAAAATATAGCTTTTAGTTACTTCGTTGGAGTTGTTCAAAGGAAGTTAAGATATAATTAAAAATGAGGGGGTAAAAGCTTATGTTGAAAATATAGTTTAAATTTTAAATTTTAGACACTCATACGAGCTCACCATCATACTAGTCATACAGTCGTATTGCATCATCGTTGCAATTCGTCCCTCACAATGAACGCAACACTGCCACAACCCCCCTACCCCAATATGAAAATCACCTACGCCGCAGCCCCCCCCCCCCCTCTCCCTAATTTCTCCTTATGAAAAGCGCTACTTTACTAAACAAGCAAGAAAAGCCCTTTCTATTATATTAAAAAAGCGCTAACAAGCAAGAAAACGTTCTAAACCCAACTCACGTACCACTTAAATCGGTGAACAAATGAACCCTTGGGATCTTCTTCAACCCCAGGATGTGATGAGTAGCAAAAGCGATTCCCGTAGTAGTGGCGAGCGACAATGGCGGAGCCAGGTTTTAGAGTAAGGGGGCCCAAGAAATTTTTTAAGCTAAAAATTGAAAAGGATTCTAAAAGTCTGGGAAAAAATGGTGTTTTTCTAGCACTGGGAATTGAACTCGCCACATTCTCTATACTATGTAGTGATATTACGACCAAACCAAACTAATATTTTGTTAGATAGTGAAACTAAAATGTATTTATTCGAAACTTAGGGGGGGCCTGGGTTTGGACTGGCCTCAACGTGGCTTCGCCCTTGGCGAGCAAAATGGAGTGGAAATCATAATCATCTGCAGAAAAATTCATATTTGATCCCTTACCGATGCATTTTTACATCCCACAGCTTCGGCAGATTGCTTAGCCCTGTTCATCTTCGGCGCAAGAGCGCTCGATCAGTGAGCTATTACGCACTCTTTCAAGGGTGGTTGCTTCTAGGAAAACCTCATAACTGTCTCTCTTTTTTATTCGTTCTTCGGTGGTCCTTCCGGCCAATAAAAAGACTACTCCAGTCTTCCCGGTGGATCCTTCTTCTCCCTAAGAATTGAACGAACCAAGTTCACCTATAAAGAAGTGAGGAATTGCCCCAATTGGTCCTATACATGTGACGTGCTACCAGAAAAAGAATTGCAATAGCTAAATGATGTTAAGGTCTCATGAACTAAACTTCGTTGCCTTCCCGCGTGCGAAGAGAATGAGCGGCTGTGTTGCGGGTCAGTTTTGGGGTGGAGGGCCCAGGCCGCCTGCTTTACCAATCAAAGAGGCTGAGAGTAAGCGTAAGCTCACCCGTAAGCTGTTCGAGCTTCCCTTCACTCTTCCAAATCAAAAGAAAAAATGGGGAAGAAAGATGGAGTGCGGCTTGTAGAGCACATGTAACGCACAGTCGAGTTACTCACGCATTGGATCTCTCTCCATCTATCTAAAGATAGCTTATCGTTTATTAATGAGAGGTAAACCTTATAATTATGAAGAAAAAGAACACAAGGCACATGAAGAAAAAGAACAGAAGCCCCCCGCACCACCGGTGACAAGTCGCTTATATAGCCAGGACTAACTAAGTGGCATGTAACCCAAAAAGGGAACCAGAAAAAGCACGGAACACAATGCCTCCGGAATATACGGAACACAGAAAAAGGTTATCATAACTTTCATACGCCAATCAGTTGAAATGAGATTCAACGCTCTAGAACCAGAACACGACGACGACTAC
Source organism: Geum urbanum (assembly GCA_946800695.1). Taxonomy (NCBI): domain Eukaryota; kingdom Viridiplantae; phylum Streptophyta; class Magnoliopsida; order Rosales; family Rosaceae; genus Geum; species Geum urbanum. The sequence goes on from OX327006.1 coordinate 7,949,914, forward strand.
TCAGCTTCAGGATTCTTTTTGCTTCTGCAACAGGAAGATATTCAAGCTAGTAGTATTGGTTTTCTTCTCTATTTTGCTGTTTGCCAATGACAGTTGAATAGAAGCATAGTTTAACAATGGATTTGAAACCGAGTTTTGAGCAACGAGTAACAATTATAATAAACACGACAGTAATAGGAATGGGGTTTACTAGTTTAGTACCCTATGCAGCAATTTGATGGGTTTTAGGGTCTAATATGGCACTCTTCTCCTGTTGGGCAAAACTCCCTTTTATAGAACATCAAGCATCACAGCATAGCAACTCTGTTGCGCCAACCATGCTGACTGACTGGCTTGGTAATGATACTATCAGCTGCCAAAACCATTGCCGGATGCACTCTTTTTCCTCCCTGTGATAAACAGGAAAAAGAAATGCACACTCCCTACGCAGGCATTAACCTTTTTAGGTTCAAAGGGACTATCTCAGCCCGATCTACTCAATCCTAGTCCAAAAAAGCCGGTGCTCGAGCAGACAGGCACCCCTGGTGCGTATTTATGTTAATAGATTGCCAAAAAGATTGATTCCAATGTCTAAGATATTTGAAGGAAGCATTTTATTACGGAGAAACACAAGCACAAGCAGAGAAAAGATAAAATTCATGAAAAGTACTTCAGAAACCCAAGTAAGGTTCTATACCACAGAATGAAAATGTAAACCTAAGATCTCCGTTCTCGACAAGCCAATCATGGACGAAAGCCTCCAGGGTTGTCACACTGGTTCAGGATATTCACTTAGGGCATCTCCAATGGAGAAGTCTCATAATGGGGTCTTATACCTATTATGAGACCTCAAATGGACACTATTCATATAAGACTTGGTACAACTCCAATGGTAGGGGTTTTAACTTAAAGTCCTAAATTTATATATTCATTTTTTCTTTATTTTGTGTTGTTCTAAATAATATTTTAAATTTGTAAACTATTTTTATACATGATAAATAAATATAATATTAATTTTAAAAAAAAAACAAAAAAATTGGACCCCGTATGCATTATCCACAATCGGACATGATTTCGATTGACATGTGTCGGTGTATAGGATTGTAAATTAAATTATACTTGACACGATAACTTATCAGAAATCGTCGTAGATTTTGGGCAACACGTGTCAATTTCTAATTGGTTGTCGAGATTTCGTTATCATCCACGTGTCAGTTTCTATCTTCGAAGATCATGTTGATCTTCTATAAAAACGGAGTCATTCACTCATTCATACTCACCAATTCACAAACACTCCTCCTCCCACAACAGATTGTGGTTTCTACATTATTATTTCATACTTTGAGTTTTGTTTTCCATCATGAATAGGTTGTGGAAACTATTGAAGAAGGAGGAAGAAGAAGATGTACCGAGAAGGCAACAACAAGCCCTCTTGATGTCTGCAGCTGCCCACCAAGTGGAGATGATGGAAGAAGATGAACACTCACAATGGGGCGGTTCTTCAGAAGGGCGGAAGTACATACTAAGGGATCGGGAAATGATGGATCAGCGCTTGAAAGCTCTATATTTCATCGAACCGTGTAGGTTTGACGACGACACCTTTTGAAGGCGCTTTCGTATACGTCCAAGTCTCTTTGATAAGATGATGCGTAGCGTGGCCAACCAAGACCCGTACTTTGTACAGACTATGGATGCCACCGGCAGACTCGGTCTTTCCACCGAACAGAAACTAACATGCGCTATGAGGATGCTCGCGTACGGTCTACCGGCTGATTTGACCGATGAGTTCCTTGATATTGCTGAATCCACTGCTCTTGAAGTTTTGGATCATTTTACAAGAGCTATATGGGCTGTGTACCGTAAAGACTATCTTCGCACACCAACAAAGGCAGATCTACAAAGGTTGACAAACAAAGCTGCAGATCGGGGATTTCCAGGTATGTTGGGTAGTCTTGACTGTATGCATTGGCAGTGGAAAAATTGCCCCGCTGCGCATGCCGGGCAGTTTCAAGGTCACAAGGGAAAACCCACAATCATCTTAGAGGCGGTGGCTTCGTATGATACTTGGATTTGGCATGCATATTTCGGACTTCCAGGTTCTCTCAACGATCTCAATGTCCTGGGAAGGTCACCATTGTTCGATGAGGTATGCAGAGGTGAAGCTCCTCAAGTGAATTTCAAAGTGGGCAACAGTACGTATGATCAAGGTTATTATCTGGTGGACGGCATCTACCCTAATTGGGCAACTCTTGTCAAAGCTATAAAAAATCCTACTACTCCGGCGACAAGACACTTTACAAGAATGCAAGAGGCGTTTAGGAAAGACGTTGAGAGAGCATTTGGTATTCTCCAAGCGCGTTTTGCAATTGTGAGGGGTCCAGCTCGTTTGTGGAGTAGGGAGAGCCTACAATACATCATGATGACATGCATTATTTTGCACAACATGATAGTAGAAGATGAGCGTGACGAAGATGAGCAATATGAATTTGACTTGGACGACATCCCGACTCGTCCAAGAAAAGCTGACATATATGATAAACCAAGTTATGATCATGAGGTGGAACGTGATCCCCAACAAATGCATGCGTTTGTACGTGGTCGTTACAAGAAGATTCGATGTCCAGTGATATCTGCTTCATTAAGAGCAGATTTAGTGGAACACGGTTGGGCTTTGAAGAAGTGGAGAGAGCGCAACAATGGTTAAGTGGTGTCGCCTTGATGTGTCAATAATTGGCATTGTTTGCCATAATGTTGTTGGTTGCATTTAATTTTGTGTGTGGTTGTATGAATTTAATTTTGTGTGTGGTTGTATGAATTTAATTTTGTGTGTGGTTGTAAGCATTTAACTTTGTGTGTGGTTGTAAGCATTCAATTTTTTGTGTGCTTGTATGAATTTGATTTTGTGCTTGTATGGTTTTAAGCTTTTAATTTATTTTGGTTGTTGTATGAATTGAATTACAAGACCTAAATAAAACAAATAAGGACTACATAATTATTTAAAATGAGAAAATAGACTACATTTTTAATTAAAAACAACAATTTAAATTAAGCCGCAAGCAACATCATAAAATGAGAAAATAGACTACATAATTAATTAAAAACAACAACTTAAATTAAGCCGCAAGCAATATCATAAATGAGATCGAACTTGTTCTCACGCTTGATTATTATTAGGATACCACTGCGTTTGATCGAGCGGAAGATAGGGGTATGAACTTGATCCGCCATGAGGAGGTGTAGATGCTTGAGGGGTACGGAATGGCCGAGAAGATGAATTTTGTGCCATTTATAATTCCTCTCGCTCAAGTATCATTTTTTGCTTCCTCTCCCAATACCCTCTTTTACAAGGTGAAAATGTAGTAGGATCCACCATCATTGTCCGAGCATCTTCATCCCGTTGTTGAGCCGCCATAGCCTCTTGGTAGAGTTGTTCCCTTCGTGCATGATCCCTATCATTTTGATCGGCAAGCCTTTTCATTTGATCATGAATACTTATTGAAAGCTCTTGATTACCTTTTCTCTTTGCCGCCTTGGCCGCCTTTTGTCCCATTGGACGATCTTGCCTAGCTCTAGATGGCATGCTTGGAGTTGACATATTTCCAGGTGAATCGTTATCATCCAAGTTGATAGGCGTCTCAAAATTGGTGGTATCCTCTTCCATTGATGGGGGATTTGAAAATTTTGGTGTATCCTTCAAGATATCCCAGCAATGCAAAAATCCGAAATGCTCTCCATGAGATTCATCGAAATAATTCGACTTGGCATTCCTTATCTACAAACAATTGAAATAAACATAGTTGTGGTTATTTATTTTAACTATATTTTAAGCGACTAGGAATAATTAATTTTAACGATATCTTTATTATGACGAATAAAAATACTTACATCATCAAGATCATTTTCGCCACTCTTATGATTTGCGATGGCACGGTTTAATGCTATGCGTCATCTCATGCATGCGGGATTGATCTTCTTCCATCGAGACTCAACACTTGAAGCGGTTCGCTTCGGAAGATTGGGTGGCTTGATACCTTCAAAAAACTCATATATACGATCCCACAAGGTTCCGCTCGATTGATTAGTACCGATGACGGCGTCTTCACCAATACTCACCACGGCAATGCACAAAGCCTTGTCTTCCTCCTCTTTCCAATTTTCCGAGCGTGGTGCCCGTGGTTGTTGTGCCCCTTTCTTTGGACCCATGGTGCTAGAAAAACAAATTTTGCTATATGAATAAAAATGATGGGGAGGAGGAAATGTTGGAGAGGATGTAAGAAATGGTGTGGAATGAATGAAATTTGGGTGTGGTATTTATAGAAGAAATCTAAATTTACTGTAGCAACGGGCAAAAAATTATTCAAAATTTTTAATTATTTTTTTTACACTTTTCTTACTGATATATTAAAAATCAAAGTTAGTTTGAATAAGAACCGTCGATTAATTAAAATCGTATATCTTGAACCGTTGGATCAAAAACTAATTTAGATATAAAAAAATTGAATTATATCTGTTGATTAATAATGGCCGTTGGATTCAAAAGCATTCAATCCTGGCTGTCCAACATATAATCGTTGGATTCAAAATTCTGGCCATTGCCTTCGCTGCTCCATCACGTGCTCTGACCCAGGCGGGGCCCAGCTTGTCGGCTCACTCTCTGCTTTCTGGAGCGCGTCGCGCGTCGCCCAGCTGCTGACCATTTTGTCTTCACGCGAGCTTGGCCGTCACTTTCCCTCTCCCGCGCGTCTCTCTCTGCTACTCCCTCTCTCCTCTGTCCAGCATGGCCCACATGTCTCATTTTGAGACTGGTCTCATACCGGGTCTCATTTTGAGACTTGGTTTAAGACTTCACCCTATATTTATAGGGTTTAAGACCTTCAATTTTTACCATTGGAGAGTGCAACTCACAATGTACCCTATATTTATAGGGTTTAGAACCCTTTATTGGAGATGCTCTTAGTTCCTGTATTAAATATTCACATTAGTAAATAAAAGAAAAGGAGATGAGAACAGCTCAGGACCAAACTGCCTAAAGTTCAAACAAATATAATGAAATGCAAGGTAGTAAGAATTGAAGACAGAAAATTCTGATATCCATGCTCATTGCAAGAAAAAGGTATGCCATGTTTATGGAGTTTAAGACTTGATTAATGTATATTGTATAATATGCAGAATTTTATCCATTGCTTGGTGACATTATGAGAGGCTGCAAGTGTTAAATCACTATTTGCTATTTTTGTAAATAAATCTATGCAAATTTACCTCAGAACAAAACTTTCACAAGAAACTAAAGAATAAAAACCAAGAACTATTACTCACCTTCACCTCTTGGTGTTTACGTAGCTTTCTGGCAAGTAAATTTCTCCGCCAATTTCTCCATGTTGTTCTCCACTGACAGTTTTCTTGGCAGCAAGAAACTCAGCACTCGTCGCATCCATACCACGTATCACAGCTTCCTCGGCAGTTCCATAACCATGCTCTTCAGCATACTTCCTCACATCCTCTGTTATCTTCATAGAACAGAACTTGGGCCTGCACATTGAGCAAAAATGGGCTACCTTGGCACCTTCTGCAGGCAGGGTTTCATCATGGAAGGACATGGCAGTCATAGGGTCTAGTGACAAAGCAAATTGGTCCATCCACCGGAACTCAAATCTTGCCTTGCTTAATGCGTCATCCCACTCTTGAGCATGTGGATGACCTTTGGCTAGATCAGCAGCATGAGCTGCTATCTTATATGCTATAACTCCAGCCTTCACATCATCCCGATTGGGCAATCCAAGATGCTTTTAAGGGGTTACATAGCATAGAAGGGCAGTGCCTAGAGCACCAATATTAGCAGCACCAATGGCAGAGGTGATGTGATCATATCCAGGAGCAATGTCAGTTGTCAAAGGACCAAGAGTGTAGAAAGGGGCTTCATTACACCATTCCAGTTGTTTTGCCATGTTCTCAGGAATCTTGTGCATTGGAACATGCCCAGGTTCTTCATTCATCACCTGCACATCCTTTTTCCATGCCCTGCGGGTCAGCTCTCCCTGAGTTAAGAGCTCTGCAAACTGTGTAGTGTCGTTGGCATCATAAATAGAACCAGGTCTCAACCCATCACCTATTGACAGGGCCACATCATATTGATTGCAGATGTCAAGTATGTCATCCCAGTGCTCATAAGCAAAGTTCTCTTTATGATAAGCTAAGCACCACTTTGCGTGAATGGATCCACCTCGTGAGACAATACCTGCCATACGATTTGCTGTTAGTGGGATGTATTGTAGTAGGACCCCAGCATGGATGGTGAAGTAATCTACACCCTGCTCAGCTTGTTCAATCAGAGTCTCTCTGAAAACTTCCCAGCTAAGGTTTTCTGCGATTCCGTCTACTTTTTGAAGTGCTTGATAGATGGGTACAGTCCCTACTGATACAGCAGAGTTACGTAGGATCCACTCACGGGTCTCATGAATGTGGCGGCCTGTAGAGAGGTCCATAATAGTGTCAGCACCCCACATAGTTGCCCACTGAACCTTATAAACTTCCTCTTCGATAGAGCTGGCAACAACAGAGTTTCCTATGTTTGCATTAACTTTGACCAGAAACTTTCTTCCAACAATCATAGGCTCCAGCTCTAAGTGCTTCTTATTCGAGGGGATTATTGCTCTCCCACGAGCCACTTCTGATCTCACAAACTCTGGGTCAAGCTTCTCGCGAGTGGCACAATACAACATTTCCTCAGTTATAATTCCTTGCTTAGCATAGTACATCTGAGTGTATCTTGGAGTGCCTAATTTCTCTCGCCTGTCAACCCAATCTTTCCTCAGCTGGGGGAGCCCTGTTTTAAAAAAATCAAACCAAAAAGTGATGAAGAAACTGTAATCTCAGAACCCAAAACATAGACATTGAAGTGGAGACAATACATTAATCTTTATCTAATTCTTAATCAATTGTATATTTGTCTTGATGCCTTACTGAGGGAAGTGAGGAAGTGTAAGTAATAAACAAATTACCAGTAACAAGGGCTAAACTCAGTGAGGGAAGAACAATAATACCCTCTTCAGAAAATATACACTACCAGTAAAAAGACATGTTAAACCGCACTTGCTAAGCTTACCGACGGGGGGGCTAATGTTTTGCGGACCACTGGTATCATAGTTGTCAAAGGCCGGTTCATCTCCAGATAAATGGACTCGTCGAAAGGGAACTTTCAACACATAACCAGTTTCTTCATGAGTGACTTCCCTACAGGACATACCACAGATCATTACGTCACATTCAAATCAAAACAACAAATTAAAAAGAAACGAAATCATGTAAATCAATGGAAGACAAAGTGACACACCTCTGTTCTTTTGTGCTCTTAGGAAAACACTGTTCAAAGGATGGAAGCGTCAAAAAGTCAAGAGAAGCGGGGTCGATCGTATGCCTCGGTAGGTTGGGTAACTTGGCTTTCTCTGAATTGGTTGCTGGAGGATCAAAGGTTAAAGTAGCTTTAGCACCTGAGCTCAAGGAACTCATAGATATATCCTTCTTAAATGGGCTTGAAAGACGCCCCATGGCATCAAACCCGGATAAGAATTTAGTGCTTGGAAACTTTGCAGCTGAAGAATGACCGCCATTCTTGCACACAACTGATGTCAAGGCACTATTCACAGATGCCATATCTAAACTAAACAAAAAATTAAGGCATCAAAAATCCAATTCACAAACAGCTAAAAATATAATTTAAGACAGAGATAATCAACGGTCAGTAAACGTTTGAGTCATTTTAGTTTAGATCAGAAAAATCTAATGTCGATTTGCCATGTATATATGAGATTTTGTACGACAAATATATATTGAAAAAGTATAATCTTTACAAGAGTTCCATCTCAGTTTTACCTGAAGGTCTCCAAAGATTTGAGATTTACTACTAACAAAGAAAACCAACAATATATCGTAATACACATGATTGATCTAACCGATTTTTCTCATTTGTATGTGACCGACCAAACAAACATAGTTGAACACAAACAGAAGCAAAGACGATTACTTGGGATGATGGTCTATATTTGGTGAGGTCAATTTTCAATTTGAAGCAAAGATCATGATAAACAGAGATTCACAATCTGGTCACATCATTTGTGTTCACTCACATGTCTGGGAACAGTAACAGATAATCACGTAGAACAGAGTGAGCGAGTGAGTAAGTGAATGAAAGATAGAAGACAATACCTAGAATCTGGGGGTGGTAGAGAAGAAGGGTGTAGCTGCAAATCTTGATGTTGAGGCTGTCTCACAGTTTCTTACTGAAACTGAGCGAGTGTGTGTGTGAGTGACACCGTCTATGTATCTGGAGATTGTAAAAGCTACACCCAGTCTAATCCAAAAAAGCAATGCGTGCGTGCGCATCCTGTGACTTCCCCTAATTCTAGATATTTCACTAAACAGAATCCAAGTGCATAATTTGGCGATTTATGTAAATAATTTGAAAAAGTATTCCTGAAATCTAATCACCCTCGGAAAGTCGATGAATACCATGTCGATGATCATTTTTCATGTGAAATGTCATATTCTTTTCATCACAAGGACCTAGTGGTTAAGTCTCTAGATATCTCTATTTTGATGTAAATTATAAAACTGTCAAAGTGGTCAAACATTATGCAACAATGTACATTTAAAGCATTTTGCATACGTTGAATAACTTGTTAAAGCCTAAAAAGCTTTAAATTACGTTTTGACAAAGTAAAAGAACAAATCAATTGCATCAATAGCCAATAGCCGATTATTAATCTTAGTGTCATATATTAATATTTGAAAAAAGTTGTATTGTTTTTTAAAGATGATAATACCAACAAAGAAGGATGATAATTCATCATATGGTGTATGTGGCATGTCATATTGTTTTTGTTCAAGTACAATCTTGCCCCACAGATCACTTCTGTAGTTAGGGAAGGAGCCACAAAATTCACCACCCATTCTTGCTTAGCAAAAAGAAGTACATAATTATGGAGAATAACACCATTAACACGGACATACATATATATATATATATATATTATAGACCGGGAATTTCAACTCCTTGAGACATTTTGTCAATTACCTTTCCCATTCCCAAATGGGACCGACATACTTCTCAAAAAAATTAATCTAAGCATACTGGATGCCATGGCTTCTATTTCGTTTTGAGTCCTTCGTGCCTCAGGTAATGCGTGCCAATTCAAGGGGGAGAAGATGTTGCCTCCAGTACAATTGAAGTTACTCTATTTAGCTCCTTCCTTCACTATAAGGAGATCAAGATTGGAGAAGGTGGGAATTCACGAAATACAACTGAATGAATAGGCATCGTGGATGGACGAAAGAAACAAAACCTCATGGGACCGTGGTCCTTCTGCAGGTTAAGCTAAAATCAAAACAAGAAAATGGAGAAGCTGCTTTCGGACACAGACTCTGATATTTTGTACACCAAAATATCAATGCATCAAGGTCACAATGTCATCCGCATTCACCACCGATCACTGCTTTAGACCGAGGATTTCATTCACAGTTTCTCATCTCGAAGAACATAAAATGAGAAGGAAGCTTCAAATTCACCGGAAAGTTTACCATGCTTCCCCGAGTGCCAGTGAACATGGTAGAAACTTCCAGAATATCAAATGCTCATTGCTCAGGAACATGCTTCTTTAGATATTAGACCGAGTCTTGCACCTAAAAATTCTTCTATATACCCGGAAACGTATGCTAACAATTGATACAGCACACTAGCACAGCAAAAAGGAAAACAATGATCCCAACAAAGAAAATGCCAAACTAACAAATCATCATCTTATTATTGTCTGTAGCATTTGCTTCCACTTCGCTGTACACCAAGGCCAAATATGCACACCATCAATCAGAAATTGAACCAATAAAGGAGGAATGTATATCTTTTGTATAAAATTAATGTATTCTGGTGACAAACAAATATTGTATACAACTTTATGGCAATTACATTTGCGGATAGACAGATATGAGTACGAGTTAGGATTGCTTAACTATGTAAATAGGTGTAGTTTAGGATTGCTTAACTATGCAATTAACAATCAATGTACAATAGTTTCAGTTACCGCCTGTGTCATAGTTTGATAGTCCTGACACACTTGAGAAGGCTCATGTAGATACTGATCACTGGTTTCTATTCATTTTCGCTGGCTGGACCGAGGAAGTGTGTCAAAAACCATGAGCTGCCACAGTCGAACAATGAACCCAAAATCCACCATAAGAAAATACAGAGTTGTAGCAGTGAGTTGCAGACAAATACTAGGATGAATTCACCGACATGACATTGGCAAAAAGCATCTAGGCAACTCAATATTCTTGGCACTGGGGAGCAGGAATAAGATGGTACTTGTTAACCTGAGCCAGTTTTCAATGGGAGAAGGGTCTGTTGCTTGCCTTTGCCTTTAATGAAATCAGCAAGTTCTGGAGGCGCAACTACCATTTTTAACCAGTTGTGTAGCTCTTCACCTTCTACTTTCTCTTTCTCTGAGCAGAAAAACATTATCAGAACACCATGGCAATTGCACAAGTTACTTTTTATGATGGTCCACATTTTAAGCTGATAGTTACCAACTAAATCCGGAATTGGTTAGATTGAGATGCCCAGAGAAAAGGTGTTCATATTATAAGCTAGGGTCTTATTATTAAGTAAAACCACCTAAATTAGCATCTTCCAGCAACAATAAAAGAGTACAACTTTTTGTGTACATATGCACAGATCAACATGACTACAGAATACAGGTCCAAAACACCGCGAAAGAAAGTCTCATCAACATCTCCCACTGATTTCTCTTTTCAAAAAGAAAAGGAAAAAAAACAAAAACAATGATGAGGGTATCTACCTATTTGAGAATCCGGTAAACTAAATATTGCTGATGTGATGATGTTTTTCAGAATTATTAGACTATTGAACTTAAGAACCAAAAGTTGAAACTATATTAGTAAAGACCAACAAAGCAGAAGATTATCACCTTCCAAATGAGCACCAAGGCCCTCCAAAACAGTAGGATTAGCACGCACAACACAGAGGGCTACCTCCATAGCAGATTGCAGCAGTTCTTGAGTCTCCCGTTGAGCAAGATTAACAAGGTGTCCCTGTTATTATCAGTCCACTATCAGCATTTACAGAAAACAATTAACAAGGAACACGAATAAAGTACACAGGACCTGATCCCTTCCGAAAAGTCCCCCAGACTCCTCCATTCCACCAGCAGAAAGAGTTGCTATAGACACAGGGCCAATGTTCTCATTAAGACCATACTCAGATATTGCTTTATATGCCATTTCAGTGGCTCGTCGTATATCATCAAGTGCTCCAGTTGAAACACGTCCTGAATATACAAATTCTTCTGCTGCACGTCCTCCAAGAAGCGTTACCAAACGTCCACGTAACTCATCAATGAAGAGTAAATATCTATCTTCAGTCGTTGGAGGAGTGTAAGTAAAGCCCAATGCACCCCCTGTCCTTGGCAGTATGCTCAGTTTCTGACAACAAATACTTGTTATGCACGTCTATACATAGTTGATAAATGAGCATTGCATGAGCAAGACTGCACTTATTTACAAATTCTCGGAGATGATTTCAAGTTACTTTATTTCCATCTCCATTCATCAACAATGTAATCTATAGATACTGAGAGACACAAAATTAAAAAGACAGATGAATATCCAATAACTCACCTCAACGCGTGGCTGTCCGGTGACAAGACTGGCAATAGCAGTCCCAACTACTGCATGACCAGCTTCATGCCGTGCAACTACTGCCTTCTCACTTCCCTGCAACTTGGACGTCTTCTTTTCAATTCCCTACAACATTGATTTGTTTCTATTAGTTGATCAGCAATTGTTGCCCCCGAACAGTCATTAAGGTACAAAAGTGTAGAAGATCAGAATTCTAAAAGACAGGGAAATAGGGTCAGATAGAGAGAGTTACAGCTATTGATCTCTCTACGGCTAGAATGAAATCAATTTTTTCGACAACCAGTTTGCTCTGCCTTCCGGCCAACAAAGCAGCTTCATTTACCAGATTTGCAAGATCAGCCCTGCAGATATAAGATAAAAATATTGTCAGATGTCAAACATGACTGTTCTCAACTACTTCGTATTTTACACAAAGTGAACCAAGAATAAGGCATGTACCCGGTAAAGCCAGTGGTCATAGAAGCAATGTCACCAAGATATACATCTTTAGCTAAAGGAAGTTCTTTTTTGGTAACATGCACATTAAGAATTGACTCTCTTCCAACCCGATCAGGTGTTTCCACCTAACACAACACAAACATGTGTAGTTACATAAGTAGATTAAGAAACAGATTAGTCTAAAGTGAAGCAGGTTTTCTTTGACATTCAGAAAGACAAAAGACTAAAATACAAACCACAACCACACGATCGAATCTCCCCGGTCGACGAAGTGCTGGGTCTAGAACATCTGCGCGATTAGTAGCACCAAGAACAATAACTGCAGAGTTGCTGTCAAACCCATCCATCTCCTGCAAGGTGAATCCATATAATATTATTGTAATATAAAAAATACTCCATAAACCTAAATATGGCTTTCTTATTGTCAAAGTGACCAAAATGTCCAAAACTAAGTTGCCTAATAATCTTACAGTGAGCAGCTGATTCAAGGTTTGTTCTCTCTCGTCATTGCTAACGATGCGGTGTTTTCCATCACGACTTTTTGCTACAGCATCAATCTGCAAAATATAAGAAATAAAAAATTAATCCACTGACAGGAATCAAGATAATCATGCAACATCAGCACATTTCAATATCCAAACCTCGTCAATGAATATTATCGACGGTGCTTCCTTTTTTGCCCGTGCAAATAGATCCCTAACACGAGAGGCACCCATGCCAACATACAGCTCTACGAACTCACTAGCAGAGCAACTTATAAAGGGGACATCAGCTTCCCCAGCCACAGCCTTTGCAAGAAGAGTCTTACCTGTCCCAGGAAGACCCACCTGCAAGATATACAAAGCCATAGTCATTAACCATTACAAAGACGATGGGACTTCTTGTGTATGTCACCCCCAAGATTCCAAACAAATTGGCATAAATACTTCTCGCCATCTATACTATACAGGATACACCACAGCATCAAGCATTCTAAGCAACTGCAGTTAAGGTGTCAAATGCTAAATAACCACCTGAAGTAGTTGAAGTGAGGAACAACCTAAGCAAATAATTTATTAAATAAAAGGGCATATACATTCAAGCATCGAACACTGCTTAAAGCTCACCAGAAGAACCCCACGTGGGGGACGAGCACCAAGTCGTATGTACCTGTCTGGATTCCGAAGAAATTCCTGGCCAGTAAACATCAACAGATATAAATTTAAAAAGCACAATGTCAAAAGAATAGAACAATGTCTAATCACCTATTTGTGAATAACATTTCAAAGGAGTGTTCAACGTACCACAATTTCCTCCAACTCCTCCTTAGCCTCATCAACACCGGCAACATCAGCAAAGGTTATTGGTTCCGCAGGCTCAGATGACTTACCGCCACCAGAGCCCCCAGGTTTTCTGTTCCGAATCTGACCAGCTGTATTCTGTACAGAGCATATTCTCACTGAGAACCTTGTGGCACAAGTTATACGAAACAAACAGAAACGGAGGGGTTAAAACATGACTCTCACCTGAGAAAAGCTCACTGGGAACCGGTGCAGAAGCCCTGCAAGCACGACAACGTAAAACAATGCTATCTGCATAAGTCACACCAATGCCAACTCATTAGAACCTTCCTATATCTATTTCAATGGCTCAAAAATCTTATCACAACTGCTTATACTGACCACTCACCATTGCAGAGTTCATGAACCCGCCGGAGCGCTTATCCGGCGAGCCAAACTCAACATCATTCTCAAGCATCTTCTCATACGGAGCCTTGATATCACTAGGCCTCGTCGTCGTGTACACTACTCTCGTAGTCGGAGACACACTTCTCAGCAAAGCCTCCGACTCCTGAAACCTACTGGCATCACCGTTGATTTCACTCTCTTGCTCTCTTTGGTGCGGCTCTGATTTGAGCTTGAACATAACATGAACCCCATCCACCTCAACTTTCTGCACTTGGTTCGTATTAATCTTACTCAAGAAGTCACTATACGGCACACTAATGAACGTCGTCGGCGGCCTCGGGTCAGACCCGGGTAACGGAATCCCGGGTCGGAGCAACCGCATAACGAAAATCACAATCCCTAATTGCAACAACAAAATCCCAATCTCCTGAGCCTGAACAATCGGCTGCCACTTCCATTTCCCTCCTCCTCCTCCTTTCGAGAACCACCAGCTCTCCTTCTTCTGCCGCTTCTCTCTCCTCCTCGTCGGATTCGTCGCCGCCGGCGAGTTCGAATTACCACCCGTCGTCGTCGGCGTATTGCCGTTCACTCCTCCCTTCCCTTCGCTCTCGCTCTTCTCGCCGGAATCGCCGTCCGGGCCGCTCGAGGAAACCCTAACCGCCGTCCGATACCCGCCGCCGTGTTTTCTACCGAAAAGACTGAAGCTTTCCGAGACTCTCAGAGCTCGAAGCGGAGGGAACGGCGGCAAGCAGTGACTGAGTACCCTCGACTGGCTGCTGCTGCTACGGCGGCGGAGGAAGAAGCCTAATCCATTAGTGCAGTGGTGGAGATTAGAATTCGAATTTGAATTCAAGCAGAATCTACTATGAATCGTTGGACGTAAATAATCAACCGACGACATCACAAAAACGAAACCCTGGGAATTCAAAAGTTCATATATTTATACACAGTAGCTATGAATTAATAGAAATCTAAGTCTAATTTAAACTTGGGAGGATTTTGAGTTCGTCAATGGTGGAGCTCTGTAGCCATTAAAGGTTGAGGAGAGAGAAAGATGGTTATAAAAATGAAGGAGATTAACTTGGAATGTGGGCCGTTGAGTGGAGACGGAGTGGGAGATCTGGACCGTCCAGTTATTGTTTTGGGCTTTTTTTAAATGTGTGAGCCTGTTACGTTATCTCATAATTGCTGACTGGACTGTTGAACCAATATACCTGGGCTGGAATTGTCTGCGTCTCGGGCCACAAGGGTGTGAGCTCTGAGGTTGCTGGAGGTGACACGTGTGCTATTGCACCGCCAGAGTTTATCCATTCTTAAGAATTTAGCCTAGATTTAACGAAGTTGCCTAACTCAAGTAGAAAAATACGGAAACTTAGGAAGTAGACTATTAACGTATCTCTAACAATTTTTTATAATAGAGACTTTTATTATTTTTTAAGAAATTAAGAAAATAAGCTATTTTTCAACAGATGCTCTAAATTATTTTTTATTATAATAGAGAAAGTGTCATTCTTTATTATAATAGAGAAAGTGAATGAAAAGATAAACAAAAATTTTATATTTATAGAAAAATAAAAAATGATAAAACTTTAAAAAATATAAATTTTAATGCTTGATATTCAAAATTCAAAATTTTTTCATTTCTCTCCTTCTCTTTTCTTGTATGATTCTCTCTGTTAATTAAAAACATAAATAAAAATATTTTTTAATTAAAATAGGGATAAATTCATTAAATTATGAATTAAAACATGAAATTATGGAGTTGATATTGGGACTCCCCCTTCCTTGAAAATTACTATTGGGAGTCCCTTTGCATTTTACATCATTTTCAGATTATCCAATTTTGTATATTCTTATTTTACCTCTTATTAATTTTTTTTCTTTACACTATCCTGTATATTGTATTTCAAAAGATTTTGCTATCCCATTTTGCTACTGGGATATTCCTATTGTAATTACAATCCTGTATATTTCCTTGAAAATTACTATTGGGAATTTGTTCGATTTTGCTACTCTATAATAAAATAAATTACATAAGCTGTTGTAAATGCTCTTAGGTTTTGAGTTTGAATTATGATAAGGGATAAGAGTGAAAACTTTTTAAAAAAAATTGAGCTCAAATTTGTGCACACTTTGAAGTTCTTTACTAATATACCTACTTGTGGTGATTGAATCTAAAGAAAATGAGAAGTATTCACAAAATTGATCATTAGAACATTTTCAACCATCAAGGTCTCATACCCTATAAAACATTGATAGTTAGAGAGAAAAACGTCTTATAATAAATAGTAATGTCTCATAATAAGAGAAATTTTTCCATCTACCCGTCATTCCAGCTCATCTCTTTGACGCTCTAATAGAAAAGTGACATGTGGCACTTCATGTGTTAGTCAGCTAACCTATGTTCTTGTCGTTTACTGATTTGTTTGTCGTCTATGTTAATCATTCATCTTCTTCCACAAGGGCCTAGCACCCCAGTGGGGTGTTCAAACTTTTTGATATGATTTGAGTACAAACTGGAAAGTTCCTATGACTCAGAATCATATTCTAATTCAATCATATACCCCAATAAAAAACACACACAAAACGAAGAATTGAGAATAAATGAAAAATTGAAACCAAATCATTCAAGAAATCAACATGAAGTTGAACAATTCAATCGACAAAACATGAAGTTGAACAAACCCAGAAAACTTTAACCTCTGTTAAGAACAATGGACCTCATTATACACAATAACACATATAAGTTGTTGCTGGTAATTTGATTAAAGAAGACAATGATATCAAGACTATCATTTCACAACGAGGAGGCAAGATATGAATTGAAGAAGATCCCTAAATTCTGATTTGGAATCTGATTTCGAAAAACCTCCTGAACTCTATTACAGTCAAACCTTCTTATTCATAATAGGTGAGCGTCTCCGTTGTTGGAATATTCCTATTGTAATTAGAATTAACTCTTGTAGATATAATAGGATTGTGTAGATATCTTTTTCTTTTGGGAAACTACTTGTAAAGCTATATTAACCCCAAAATTGGGATGAATGAAATCATTGAATTCTCCCTGAAATATTTTTCTACTTGGTATCAGAGCCGAATTCCTGGAATTTGAAAAAAATTCTAAATTGAATTGAATTGAAACCTTGAATTATCACCACCAAATTTTTTGCTTCCGCTGCATCTAAAATCCCAAAATCTTGAAAACCCTGAAATTGAACTTGAATCCTTGAAATTTAAAGCTCATATTCACGAAGTATACCCTTGCAATTCTGAATCTTGAAATCCTTACTATTTGAATTATGAAGATGTCGCTTGGATTATCAATTGCCTCTGCTCATATAGTTGAATCAGAGTTGAGGAGTAAGGCATCATACCTATCTACATTCTCTGCAAATCTTACTTTGATCATTGATATTGATGCAACTGATCACATGACGAATACCCCTAGTATGGTACAAACCATTAATCTATCACCTCAACATGTTGTGTCTACTGCTGATGGCTCTCCATCTCCTGTTATTGATGAAGGTTCTGTCAAGGTATCTGATCATCTATCAATTGATTCTATTCTTTTTGTTTCCTCTCTTGCCTATAACCTTCTATCAGTTAGTCAGATAACTGTGGCGCTTGCATGTTCTGTCACTTTCTATCCAGACTTTTGTATCTTTCAGAACCTTGTGACTAGGAAAATTCTTGGTTATGGTATTCGAAGGGGAAAATTATATTATCTTGATTTGACAAACAGTAGAGCACAACAACTAAAAAAATCAAGACATGTGAATAATACCACCAGTTTGGATAAAGTTAAGGAAGATGTATAGTTATGGCACCGTCATCTTGGTCACTTTGAATTTTCATTATCTGCAGAAGCTTCAACCTCAACTATTTTCTCGTGTGCATGCTTTAGAATTTCAGTACGATATATGTGAATTTGTCAAGAGCCATCGTAGTACTTATTCGCCAAGTTTGGATAAATATTTTGTCCCTTTTATAAAGATACACTGTGATGTTTAGGGTCCTTCACAAGTTTCTACCCTCTCTGGCTTTTGTTATTTTGTAACTTTCATTGATGAATGTACTAGGATGACTTGAGTCTCCTTGATAAAGCACAAGAATGAAGTGTATTTCAGATTTATTGAATTTCATACGATGGTGACAACTCAGTATCAATAGCAAATCCTGGTACTTCATTCCGACAATGGTGGCGAATATGTGAATGGTGAGATGTCTGCATTCTTGATCTCTCATGGAATCTGACACCAGACTTTAACAAAACGGATTAGTTAAAGGGAAGAATAGACAAATAATGGAAGTTATTCGGGCCTCTCTCTTTGGTATAAATGTGAAACAAAACTTGTGGGGAGAAGTCGTTCGTTTTGCTGCATATTTAATCAATCGAACACCTTCCCATGTGATTAAGTTTCAAAATCCTTATCAAAAGTTACATCAGTTGCTAAATGTGTCATCTTTGCCCAATTTGGAGCCAAGAGTTTTTGGGTGAACTGTGTATGTTCACATCAACAAACAACTGAGAGGCAAGCTTGATCCATATAATGTGAAATATATCTTTGTTGGATATGCTTACCTCTAAAAATGATATCGTTGTTATGATCCAATTCTCAACAAAAAGCATGTTTCGTTAGATGTCTCTTTCCGTGAGTCTAAACCATATTACTCAGAGGAGTTTCAAAGTCTTCCCTTCAAAGGGAGAAAAGTGTATGTAAAGGAAATTCTCTAAAATTACCGAAATTTGAAGAATTAGAGAGTTTGAAGAGAAGTTTTGAAGTTGAAAAAACTTTTTGAAGCTAGAAATCAAGCAAACCCAAGAGACTCCTTCGATGGATCAAAGGAAACTTTCGATCCATCGAAGGCTAGACCAGAGATGAACCCGAGAGAATCCTTCGATGGATCGAAGGAAACTCTCCATCCATCAAAGCTTGGACCAGAGATGAACCCGGGAGGCACCTTCGATGGATCGAAGGAAAATTTCAATCCATCAAGGACTAAAGCTGAAATAACATCATTTGAAGTTCAACCTTCTTCTAAATCGATATCTCATGAAGAACCCTCTTTTACTCCATCAACCGAAGAGTCTTCCCAGAATGTCTCACTTCAGGTATGTATTGATAATATTGAATCAAATACTGTAGAAGTCATTCATAGGATATCTCAACGAGAAACAAAAGGGGTTCCAAAGAAGCAATATGAGCCTACTATAGAAGTCAAAGCCAAATATCTTAATGCTAGCTTTGTATCTCATCATAGGTTGTCTGGATCACATGCACTTGTTGTTAGTCAATTAGCTACAGTATCTATTCCCAGTAATATGCAGAATGTCTTGGTGGATTCAAAGTGGAAACAAGCTATGAATGAAGAACTAGATGCTTTGCAAAGGAATGAAACATGTGAGACTGTTTCTGCACAACCTGGAAAGAAAACTGTTGGATGCAGATGAGTATTTATAGTGAAGTTGAAGGCATATGGAAGAATTGATATATAAAAAACTTGTCTGGTTACTAAAGGTTATACTTAACGATATGGAGTCATATGTCAAGAGACATCTGCCCCCGTAGCAAAGATCAATATTGTACGCATTCTGATTGCCTTAGCAGCTCGACATGATTGGCCATTGTAATAATTTGATGTGAAAAATTCTTTCTTAAATGGAGTTCTGGAAGAAGAAGTGTACATGGACATCCCCCTAGGTATCAACTGTAGGCCGTGTGATGTTGGAAAGGTTTGTAGACTAAAAAAGTCTTTCCATGGTTTGAAACAATCTCCAAGAGCTTGGTTTGGGCGGATCTCTAAAGCTATGAAGAAGTTTGGATATCGGCAGAGCAACTCTGATCACATCTTATTCATCGAACATAAGGATGGTAAGATTTTTGCTCTGATTGTCTATGTGGATGATATAGTTGTCACAGGTGATGATCTAGTTGAGATGGAAGATTTGAAGAAGCATTTGTCCAAGAGTTTGAGATGAAGGACTTGGGTCCGTTGAAGTATTTCTTGGGGATTGAAGTTACAAGATCCAAATTGGGAGTCACCTTGTCACAACGGAAGTATGTGCTTGATCTTCTTGCTGAAACAAGAATATTGGATTATAAACCTGCTAGCACTCCAATTGAGATGAATCATAAATTGAAGTTGTGTCCTGGTCAAGTTTCAACAGACAGGGGCAGGTATCAGAGGTTAGTAGGAAGATTGATCTATTTATCTCATACTAGACCTGATATTGCATATGATGTAAGTATTGTCAATCAGTTCATGCATGATCCTAATAAAGAGTATATGGATGTTGTGATGCGGATTCTCAGGTATTTAAAGTCTGCACCTGGTAAGGGCCTACTGTTTTCCAAGAATGGTGAGTTTGGAATTACAGGATATACTAATGCAGATTAGGCAGGTCATAAGACTAATATGGCATCTACTTCTGGGTACTTCACCTTTATTGGTGGAAGTTTAGTATCTTGGCGCAGTAAAAAGCAGAATATGATTGCCCGTTCTAGTGTTGAAGCTGAATACCGAGGAACGACAAATGGTGTATGTGAACTATTGTGGATTTAGAATTTATTGAAGGAGCTATGTTTCAAGCTCCAAAAAGTCATGGATTTGCATTGTGCCAATACTGCTGCAATTGAAATTGCTTATAATCTTGTACAGCATGATAGAACCAAGCATGTGAAGATTAATCGACATTTCATCAGGGATCACCTTGATAAGAAGGTTATACGGTTTCCCTTGGTAGCTTCTGAAGAGCAATTGGCGGATATACTCACTAAGAGGTTGTCACACCAAGCATTTGCAGGATGGATTGACAAGTTGTGCATGATTGACATCTATGCACCAACTTGAGGGGGAGTGTTGGAATATTCTTATTATAATTAGAATTAACTCTTGTACATATAACATGATTGCATAGTTATCTTTTTCTTTTGGGAAACTACTTGTAAAACTATATTAACCCCAAAATTGGGATGAATGAAATCATTGAATTCTCCCTGAAATATTTTTCTACTTCCGTGATGTTGTAGGTGCAGTCCGTCTGCCTGTGTCAGGTGGCGATATTGAGATGTCAGCGACGGAGATGATGTTGTGTAGACGACGACATCGAAGGCGTCAACGACTCTATGTAGAGGGACATGTTGAGAACAATAGCCGTTGAGCCTCTAGGCGGCGTAATCTTTGTTAGCTGACTAACCTGAGAAGTGCTACGTATCTTCATCATATTGGGGCGTCAAATATATGACTTGGACTGACGGGCAGATGGAGAAATTTCTCACCTCAAAATGAGGTTTGAGGTGAGTCATTCTTTCTCTTCATTATGACTTTTTCTCTTATCTTGCCTACCACTTTTTCAAGGTCTCATACCTTATATTGAGTCTCAAAATAAGACTTTGTTTAAAGTATAGAATCTTCATTATGAAGTATGAGACCTATAATTTTAACCATTGAAGAAGATAATTTTTGTCAAAATTCATTTTGGGTATAATACTTTCATGATTGGAAATGATGTTAGTAATATAAGCTATCACACTGCAATTGATTTTCATTTTTAAACATATGGTATTTTGAATTTTATTGATTTTCATTTTTAAGTGTTGTCACCACATTTAAGCCGGGTGGAAGTTGTAAGAATGTGTTATAAAAAATTAAAAAAACATGTTACCCAACGATGGTCAATTGGAACCTACAAATTTTGATGGTTTGATAAAGTGAACCTGATGGGTATAGAAAAATTGGACACCATCCGGGGTCAATGCATACCAATGTAAAGTTAAAACACAACCGCCACTTCTTGGAAGTACCTGTTTGCTATTTTGTCCTCATTATGTCCTATGAATGATGGAGGAAGAAAGAAAGAAAACAGAAGCTGAAGTAGTCCTACATTAAAGGATCTAGCAGAGCCACCGGCCATGCAAAAAAAAAAAACAAGGCATTGCTAAATATGGAATACCCAAATCTAGAGCCACACCGGAACAATGCAAAGATTGTGATACTTCCATCATTTTGTGGATTATGGTTTAGTTATCCTCTCACGTTCTCTTATGGTTTTCTATCAAAAACATCATCCTCCATTTCTGGATTTCTTGTTGCTACCCTTTCATCTCTTTGGTTCGCCGAAACCCGAGTTTAGTTTCCTTCATTTTCAGGAATGTGGCTTTGCTTTTGATTCTACATTTCTGAGTTGCTGCTAGTTTGAATGTGTGTAGATACATCTTAGGATCCTATATCTTAGAAGGATGACTAGTTGTATCATTCGATTGTATAGATTAGATATGGGAATTGGAGCAGAGGATATACTAGTTGGTGTATGGAGGTTCCTTCACATTTCCGTTGGGACTAGTACCAGATGTGTACAGAAGCATCCATTTGTTTCAGGCACCTTGTTATTCTTGTGCATCCTCTATGCATTTTTCAGTCTCTTTGTTTTCTTCGCTCCGTTTCTCGTCTGCGTCGCTCTTCTTCATAGAGTTTTTTGGACTTCTGGAGGACTGACGATCCTAGAAGAGAAGCGAGGCCAGAAACCGATGCGCAATCAAATTCCACGTAAAAAACCTGAAGCTGGGAGCTCTAACCTACAAAAGCAGAAGAGCAGACGAACAAATGTCAAGAAATTCGAATGGGATTCCCAGACTGAGAAGGAGAAAAAATTAGAGTCGACCACATTGCCAACTTGTAGTGATCATTTTATTAGTAGTACTCTCATGCTTGACAAAGAAGCAAGGGCTTTGAATTTGCGGCGGGAGAAAGATAGAGCAATTGATCATGGAGAGAGCTCCACTGCTAAAATGACTGTGGCAGAAGTGCTTGATGGCAAGCATTCGATCCTAGATTCTGATCGAGATATCTTGTCATCGGACTCATCTGACGACGAGTCTGAAAAATGTGGAGGTGGTGGGGGTATGAAAGAAGCAGCACAAGAGAATGGGAACAAGGCTGTGCAGTGGACAGATGATGATCAGAGGAATCTTATGGATCTTGGATTTTCCGAGATTGAAAGAAACAAAAGGCTTGAGAGTCTGATTGCCAGAAGAAGAGCAAGAAAGTTATTCAAAATGCAGATAGAGAAGGGCCTGATCGACTTGGATACTATTCTACCAGGTCAACTTGCTCCCCTTTATGTTGCAAAAGCCAACCAATATATTGCTGAGATGGATGGCATGGAAACGCCAGGTTCAGCGCCTACGGTATATTTTCCAGCAAAAAATCCATTCGATCTTCCATATGATCCACATGAGGAGAAGCCGGATCTTAAGACGGATAGTTTCCAACAAGAATTCACAGCAGTCACACAGAAAGACATGTTATATTGTAGGCACGAAAGCTTCTGTTATGGTGCTGCTTATGCATTAGAACCCAGGAAAAGAGCAATGGATGAAGTGGGGTTCTCAAGGTTCAAGAAGCAATCAGGTGAGGCAAACCTTTCTTCTGTTTCCTTCTGCCATCCATGCCTTTGTTTTATTTTCCTGACTGTAATGTTTCCTGCAGAAATGGGACCTCACGATAGGCGTATTGAAAGAATGCTGTCAAGCAAAGGAGAGCACGACGAGCTTGTTGAAACAATTTTGGCGGAAGTTGAAGAAGAAATGTCCCACTTTGACAGCACTTCTGAAGTTTGCGAGAATGAAGCTACATCAACAAATAATCAGCCAACAACTTCAACCGAAGCCAAAGGCAAAAGAATCAGGAAAAGTCAGAGTGTAACTGATGTCGAACGAATGAGAAAGGCGACAAATGATCAGACTGTAATGTACAGTAGAAGTGAAGCTCACATGGAGCAACATGTAACTGATGACAGCAATGATGAGTCAACCTCATCAGCAATGTCTGACGAAGACGATCACAACTTCAATGCTAATACATCTAGATTCACCCAAAATGCAGTGCCAAAAGTAGGACGTGTTCCACCTAAACCTATGCATTGTTCGGATCATAGCTCATCTGCTGAAAGGGGAAGACTCCAAGAGCGGTTACTGTATCCAGAGAGAGGTCCTTGTCACACTCCTACGTACTCTATCGCTTCTGATTTACAGGTGGAGGTGTCCGATGCTGGTTCACCTCCTCTAACAGTTGATGGGGCCAATTCTCCAACTGATAGAGAATCATTGAACTTAGATGGGGACTTTGAAAGAGAGTATATGTGGGCTGCATCATCTCAATCATCTAGGGCAGAAGAAAGTGAACCAAAATTCGGGAACATGCGTGGACTGAGTGAGAGGGACTTCGCAGGCCTGGGATTTTCAGGACACAGTAAGAACACGAAGTCTTTTGGTGAGTCCTCCATGTCCTTGGAACAGTCAGATGAACTAGATGACACAGACTCATTATCATCTTCGAGAACAGACAATCGAGCTCATTCAACAAGTTACGATGAGAAGGCATTTGATGATGTCAGGCAAGTAGTGGAAGAAGCTGGAAAGCCAAGCACATCTGGTTTCCCAAATTCACTTTTACCTGAAGATCAAGTTGAAAATATGAAGTCGTCAGAGAAGTTAGTAGCTCAACCAAAGGTGAGTAAGTTTGAGCTGTGAGAAAGAATTATAGTAAAGAAATAACAATTCTTCTATTCATTTGCTACATAAATATCCATTTTCCTTTAGATGAACACTTTAACGCCTTGGCATATATCAACAGGAATCATCAAGTCCTCATGATGAAACAACAAAGAAGGTGATTGTTCAGGCAGCTAACACAGTGGATCACTTGAAAGATGAAAAGAATAAAGACAGAGACGGAGAAGCCAAGAGTGGGCTGTCAACACCAAGTGAGGGAATTGTTGGAAAATTGAGTACCAAGGAGGATGATTCTGTAAATCATGCTACACAATCAATAAAGGACAATGAAAATTCACATCAAAATGAGGGAGATCTTCGAAAGGTAATTAAAATCAAGAGTGGTAAAGGACAATAAGATCTTCATACAATTGTAATAACTCAATTATGTCAACTATGATTTGATAATTGTTATGATCTAAAACATCAGTTGACATGCATTTGATTATACATTTTTTTCTCATTTCTTTAGTATTAGTAACAAGATCTCAAAGTGTGCCGTAGCATAATCCCGAATTATAATTGGATTCATCTCTGCATTTTCAAATTCAACAGGATCAACACGAGAATACAGCAAAATCCACTAAGGAAGGCAACCTTCTATTCAAAAAAACAGCTGAAGATGTATCACAAAATGGAATAGAGGATCCCTCAGATGTGAAAAAACAAGTTGAAGTAATTGGAAGCCTATTGCTAAAAGACAAGGAGACTTCTGCAGAATCAAAAAGCTCATCCGAAGAAAGTGGAAGTTTGCCACAAAATGCAATAAAGGCTACTGCAGAAATCAAAACATCAGCTTTAGATAGTGGAGGTGTATTACTTAAAGAAACAGGTGCTCGAGTAGCATTGAAAAAACCCGCTGAAGATGTATCACAAAAGGGAACAGTGCATGCAGCAAATATAAAACATAATGTTGAAATAATAGGTAGCTTATCACAAAAAGCCACAGGGACTTCAGCAGAATTGAATAACTCATCTACAGAAACTAGAAATTTGTCACAAAATGCAACAGAGAATATCAGAGAAATCACAACATCAGCTTTAGATAGCGGAAGTGTATTACAAAAGGCAACAGGTGCTCCAGCAGAATTGAAAAAACCAGCTGAAGATGTATCACAAAAAGGAATAGAGCATGCATCAGATGTAAAAAATCAAGTTGAAGTAATAGGTAGCTTATCACAAAAAGCCACAGAGACTTCAGCAGAAATGAAAAATTCATCTACAGAAGCTGGAAGTTTGTCACAAAATGCAACAGATGCTATCAGAGAAATCACAATGTCAGCTGTAGATAGTGGAAATGTATTACAAAAGGCAACAGGTGCTCCGGCAGAATTGAATAAACCAGCTGAAGATGTATCACACAAGGGGATAACGAATCCATTAGATGTGAAAAACCAAGTTGAAGTAATTGGCAGCTTACCACAAAGAGCCACGGAGACTTCAGCTGATTTGCAAAACTCATCAAGAGAAATTGGAAGTTTGTACCAAAAAGCAATAGAGGCTACCGGAGAAATCAAAACACCAGATAGTGGAAGTGTATTACAAAGTGCAACCGGTGCTCCAGTCAAATTGAAAAGACCAGCTGAAGACATTGGAATGCTTTTGCAGAAAACACCAGATACTACTGCAGAATTGAAAAGACCAGCTGAAGTAAGTGCGAGTGTAGTGCAAAACAAAACAGAAGCTGCGTTGGAAAATAAAAAAAGCAATGAAGATATTGCAAATGTGTCACATATAGCATCTGAGGTTGTTGCAGATTTGAAAAGTTCAGCAGAAAAAAGTGAAAATGTATCAGGGAAAACAAAAGAGGTTGCTGCCATGTTGAGAGGCCCAGCAGAAGAAACTGGAATTGTTTCACAAAAAGCAACAGAGGTGGCTACAGAAATGAAAAATACAACAGACCAAATTGGAAATCTGGCACAAAAGGCAAACGAGGCTGTTGCAGAGCTGAAAACTACATCTGAAAAAATTGGTAATATATCACAAAATGAAGTTCAAGCTACTGCAGTATCAAAAGTTCTAGCAGATGGAAATGTAAGTGTTTCACATACACCAACAGAGCCTCCTGCAGCATTGCAAATACCAGCTGAAATAATCAAAACATGACGAAGCCATTGTTGAAGATACAGAAAATGCATCACAAACACCAAAGGTAAACATGATACACAACTTCTACATTTCACTAACAACTTTCTCTCAAGTTATATAATACAAAAGTCATTATCTTTTACTTCACAAAAATTACCTTTTAGTCTTTGTTGAATAAGTAATGCACACGATTCGACTTTAAAGACTGGTATGCCAACGAGCAAACAATGTGACCCCTGTATTCTTACTTCTGTTACCTTGAACAGGAACTTGAAGATTATCCCAGGAAAGCACCTGAAGAAATTATTAGTGGAGATAGTGAACTCAGTAGTCAGTGATAAGGAAGATGTACAGGAAGCTACAATTTCTAAAAGAAAGTGAAGGTGAACCTGCGGACTTCAGACATTCATCAAAGCCAGCTGATACAAGGTCAACAGATGTACAATGTCAATCTTATCAATGCAATACTCACAGGCTGCTGTTTCAAATTCAAAATGAAAGCACAGTAATAGTAATGTGCCCATGCATGCAGCTGTTATAGGGATAAGATGGTGTTCTAACTACAGTTTACCTGATTCATTTCACTTTCAAGTAGGAGGCTTTTAAAAGAACTTGTAATATATCAGATATCATTTGTTTTCCCTCTCCTTGGGAATTACCATAATCCATAGTTTGTAAATATTTACTTTGTCAGACTTGCACATATAATACCCCATTTTGTATCTCAAGTCTCAACAAATAATTTTCTTAACCTATGATTCATAAAACAGTATAAGTAGATACAAAGATTAAAGCAGTCATTTTCAATCTACAAATCACCTGAAGCAAAAATCTAACAGACAAGTAGTGCTCTAACTCATATGAGATAATGGATGAACAGATTGCTCATATTACCCTCGTAGTTAGTTGAGAAACCAATCGACCATAGCATCCAAATCCACAAGAAGGTTAGCTTTGACCTCGAATCATTTGGGGGCAGAAATGCAAAGAAAGTGTGGTTGCAAATTTGGCAGAGGTGGTACAATACACTACCTACCCACGACTCCATTGACCCAGTTCAAAATGATGGTCTATAATAATAATAATGGCGCAATGCAACTCCAGCAGCTACTACTACCCACTTTTGTTAAGTTTCAGTCTTTACTCTTTAGTACCTGGGTTTCTTGAAACTTGAGTGGCCAGGATGGAAAAAGCTCAAGACTTGAGTTGCATATACAGACACCCAAATGAGCCCATTGAAGCTCGAGTCAAGGACCTTCTTTCTCGCATGACCTTGAGAGAAAAGGTGGGCCAGATGACCCAGATAGAGCGTCGGGTCGCCACTCCTTCCGCCATTAAAGACTTCTCAATAGGTTCTTCTTTCTTTCTCTTACTCTCTTTTGGTGTCCGATCTTCTATTACGTCATAGATGACGGAGGATTGTTTTAGGGAGTATACTGAGTGCTGGAGGCAGTGGGCCGTTTGAGAATGCTTTGTCGGCGGACTGGGCTGATATGGTGAACGGGTTTCAAAGGTCCGCATTGGAAACCCGGCTCCAGATTCCTATGGTGTATGGGATTGACGCAGTTCATGGTAACAACAGTGAGTATGGGGCCACTTTTTCCCTCCCAATGTTGGCCTTGGGGCAACAAGGTAGGTAGGTTAGTCACTCACACATCTTCTACTTGGTACTGACTTCTGTTTTTGTTGATTTCGGTTTTTGGGTTTACTAAAACAATGTG
This sequence comes from Geum urbanum, assembly GCA_946800695.1. NCBI lineage: Eukaryota > Viridiplantae > Streptophyta > Magnoliopsida > Rosales > Rosaceae > Geum > Geum urbanum. The sequence continues at coordinate 7,978,069 of OX327006.1, forward strand.
GGAAGAGAATTGAAGTAGGTTTTTCAGTTTCTCTTCTTGTTGTTGTGTTTATTTCACTCTTTCTCTTACTTTGCTTTCAAGTCAAGTAACACAGGAAAAAGGGGTTTTCTGTGAGTCTGTGTACTGAATATTTGAAACGTGAATGTAGAGATTTGGATTTGGCTGAAAGGATTGGCGTGGCAACTGCTCTTGAGGCCAGGGCCAGCGGGATTCAATACACTTTTGCTCCCTGTGTGGCTGTGAGTCGGTTTTTCATTTTGTGCAACGGTTCATCAGATTACAATGTCATTCAGTCATTCCTTAATAAGGTTTCCTTAGGAGTAAATTGCTGTTAGGCTGTTAGTGCTGGTATGAAAGTTGATTAGATTAGACACTTTGTAGTCGTAGAACACTACGTTCTGTGGAGTGTGTTAACTTCTCATTAGTATATTATGGGTTATGAGTTATGACAGGTATGCAGAGACCCTAGATGGGGAAGATGTTATGAGAATTACAGTGAGGACACTGAAATTGTTCGAAAGATGACATCGATTATCTCAGGCTTGCAGGGGAAGCCACCCCCGGGACACGAAAATGGTTACCCTTTTGTAATGGGAAGGTAGAAAAGACTTTTTAGTATGCAATTATTATCCATACTGCTCTTGCCAATCCTATTTCATCTGTGTGAATGTGTTTAGTAATACTTTTAGGCCATCAATGATCATTTTATCAAAGCCAATTGATCTTCTGTACTCTCCTTTTCATGTTCTCACTGCATCCATAACTTGATGAGTTGATACTGTATACCATCCTTAGACCCATATAACTTTCTCTTAATTATAGAAATTCTTTCTTGATTTTACAATGTTTTTATTCCAGAAACAACACTATTGCGTGTGCCAAGCATTTTGTTGGAGATGGGGGTACACATAACGGTCAAATGAAGGAAATACCTTGACCTCTTACGATGATATAGAGAGAATTCATATGGCACCGTATTTAGACTGTATTTCACAAGGAGTTTCCACTGTCATGGCATCTTTTTCCAGCTGGAATGGAAGCAAATTACATGGTGATCGATTTCTTCTGACAGAAATCTTAAAAGATAAACTAGATTTTAAGGTAAGAACCCAGATAATGAGATGTGTTCCTCCAAAGTACACTAGTATTGATAATTTTTTTCGTACTAATGTGTTCATTAGTAAAGGAAGCTGACGGATAGTAAGACTACTGTACATTTTGATCAGTTATGCTAGATTTCCAGGCTCCTGATATACTTTCCAGTTATCATCTTTGCTATCACTAGAGTGATATAGCAATCTTCAATTTATCTATAGTGGCATGTATATGATTAGTTAAATGCACTTGCTATTCTGCACATCTCAATAAGTATCATGGTATGCTCTACTGCAGGGTTTTGTAATTTCTGACTGGGCAGCACTTGATAAACTTTGCGAACCTCCAGGGTCAAACAATCATTTCTGCATTTTATCTGGCATAAATGCTGGAATTTAAATGGTAAGATAATTCCATGTTTGGAAGCCTAAATACTTCAGTTCCTTCCTTTGAGTGTTATGTTTGTCTAATTCAGAAGGGATGCAAGTTATGGTTCCTTTCAAATTTGAACAATTTGTGGAGGATTTAGTATACCTAGTGGAAAACGGGGAGATACCAATGTCCAGGATAGATGATGCTGTTGAAAGAATACTGAGAGTGAAGTTTGTTGCTGGTGTTTTTGAGCATCCTTTTTCTGATAGATCGTTGCTGGACATAGTTGGTTGCAAGGTAAAGTTGCAAACTGAGCCTATCTTATCAGGTTACCCGTTAAGAATGCTACTTCCATTTTGAGCATTTTGGACTGTTTAATTGCTTTATATATGCCTAGAGTAGTAGATAACCATCCCCAGTTAGTTCAATACGTGATGTACGTACAGTCTTTACTGAAATTTGTGCAGCCACATAGAGATTTGGCACATGAAGCTGTGCGCAAGTCCTTGGTACTGTTAAAGAATGGAAAGGATCCAAAAAGACCTTTTCTTCCACTAGATAGAAAAGCTAAAAGAGTACTTGTTGCTGGAACACATGCAGATGATCTTGGATGTCAATGTGGAGGATGGACAGCTACTTGGGATGGAAAAAGTGGCAGGATAACAATTGGTATGGATTGTTGCTATTTGACCCTGATTTTAATAATTGATCTGGCTATATATGTTTAATGCTCGTAATCAATATTGACATTGTTTTGGTCAAATACTTCATAATACTGGGTCCTTGAGATTTTAAAGTATTTCAGATTACTTGAATCAAAAGTCATGTAATTTTTTTTTTCAAAGATTTTAGAAAGAAGAGGTTAGCAGTGTATCAGTCTCTGTAGTCACCCTAATACACCAAGGTTTTCTTTGGCTTAGAACTGGTTAACAAAAAAGGTGTATTGTTAAGTGGTTATGAAATTTAGTAGAGAACCAGAGTTTCAAATATTGAGTTATCCACTTTCTTTTTCATTGTCTAATGCTGCTTGCACATTTAAACATAATGAGAATACTTTCATCTTTAGGCACAACCATCTTGGAAGCTATTCAAAAGGCATTAGGAGAAGAAACCGAAATCATATATGAGCAGTATCCATCCACAGGCACCTTGGCCTGTCAAGATATATCTTTCGCAATTGTAGTTGTTGGTGAAGATCCATATGCAGAATTTAAACGTGACAGACCAGAGCTTCTGATCCCTTTTAATGGACCTGATATCATAAGCACAGTTGCTGACAGAATCCCCACATTGGCGATTCTAATATCTGGAAGACCCTTAATTTTGGAGCCAAGTCTCTTGGAAAAAATGGAAGCTTTTGTTGCTGCTTGGTTGCCTGGTAGTGAAGGAGAGGGAATTACAGATGCTATTTTTGGAGATTATGACTTTGAGGGCAAGCTTCCAGTAACATGGTTTAGAAGTCATGATCAGCTGCCATTGAACGTTGAAAGCAACTCATATGACCCTTTATATCCTCTTGGCTTTGGATTGACATGCAAGAAGGAAAAACCTGCACATTAAAAAGATTTAATGATAAAGGCCCCGTTCTAAGGTCCTGCGTAATCCTAGTTTCTTCAATCTGCCCAAGGCATTAAAGCAGAATGGTTGTTGGTGAATGGAACTCTGTCTTCGTGTTAAATGTGTTTGTACTCAATTTTTTTTGTGCATTAATCGAATAAGGATAACCATTTGGACATGATCAACTGATTATATTGATCGGCATGTTATCTAAGAATGTAAATGTTCACATCAATGCACAATAGTAGCTTGTCATATTGACTCATGTCAAGAAATATACAACAGGAAAAGGTTGCAATCTTCTATTCTCAAATAGATTCTCAAATCCCAACTGATACTAATGAAAATGGTACTATGTCTTATCTTTTATACAGTTTTGACTTGTCTTATCTCTGTTAATTTAACTGTTTCTGTAATTCTCTGATTCTGAGATTACATGAACAATGTATTGCAGATATGGTGCATCTTTTACTTTCCGACCTTCCATATTCTTTTCTTTGATGTAGAACCTTGAGCCCCCTCAAGAGTTATTCTCAGATCCTAGTGGACCAACAGAACCAACAGACAGAATCAAACCATACTGATCTTCCCTACGGACTTTTAAATTCATAGCATTGAAGTGCATTGAGCTAATAACGTCTCGAGAGATAAGAATCTAAATGCAGCTGAGAAATTACAGAGAGAAACAAGAATGGCTGAAGGTACAAGCTGTGATACTTTATACGTGGTTACTACTGTTCTTCAAGGTGTTAATCAAACTAGGAATAAAGTGGTACATATCGAGTGCTTGCTTTGCTTTCAGGCAAGTTGCAGAAAGACTTTTGACAAAGATGGTGATTAGTTTTGTCACTTACTGTAGAAAATGAGACTCGAATGACAACTTTACCCGGGTTGCCCTGGATTCTCTGTATAATGGAATGGGAAGACAATGATAGGGGTCGTTGGCTTTCTCATGGTAAAGCAAATGACAAAATATACTATGAGCTAAGTAGCAAACAGATGAAAACTGTACAGTAAATTTGAACATTGTATTCATTGTTTGTCAGTTTCTGCACTAACAAGTATGCATACTCTGAAATAAATAATGAGATCGGTTAGATAACGACCCTGGTTTTGGTTGTTTTAGGTAAAAGTTAAAACAGAGAAAACGATTGAAAGGATAGAAATCATAGAATGGATGAAGATAGATAATAGAACTAATATTGAATATTCATTCGAAACCGAAATTTCCACCATAGACAAAGGATGAGCTTGTTTCTTTGGAAAAAAATTACCAAATACAAAAGCATTTTGCAATGCTAACGTCAAGCGAACTCATACTCTTCTGAATCGAGTGACAAGTTTGCCAATGATAGTACAGTATCTTATTATGAAAATAAATAATCAGTTATTTGCTACTACTGACTCCACTGAAAACCTTGGTTCTAAGCCCCTTACTTGATAGCTCTACACATGCAATTATGGATTTTACTGGTAGGATATAATAGTTGGGCTTCATTCACTAAATCCTATATACTAGTTCAAAGTTGCACTCACTTCTGAAGAAGATTCTTCTTCCATATAAAATTAAAGAGGCAAGGTGAGGATATAGGCTAATGAGATTTCCCCACCAAAGAGAATCTCAAACCCCCATTGTAGAGTGAAGCGCCAAATTATAATATGTAATTGACCAAGAATAAGGTGAAAAGACGTCTTTTCTGTTAATGAAAAAGATACACACAAATTTGTCTCCAAGATTAGTGTCACAGGTCAAGTTTACATTTGATTAGAGCACCATGATTTCTCTTTTCAACATTTTATTCAGTTGGTAGGTGCCGTACACTTGAGAATCAGGAAAACCAAATCCGAGAGAGAGAGAGAGATGAACCACAGATTATTATAGAACACCAGTACTGTAATCTAAATATCTAATCTAATATCTATACTATATTTCTCTAAATGCTATATAGTATTATAATTAGATCACTAATCATCCCTCCTAAGAGGGATCTTCTTCATTCTAATAATAATAAGGATCTCGTACAAAAGAAAAATTAGCAAGCTAGAAAAAGTTATGAAGCATATGATTCTTCATTTGATCAAAGTTTGGATCTTTCGAGGTCTTTCCTAGTCAACTTGGACATTTTTGCCGCATCAAAGCTGTTTAGTGATGCAGACCATACAGTTACAAGTAGTTAAAGTTGGTACAACATGGAATTTGGTGCAATGAAACAGTTTTAACTGCATAATTTACCGACACGACACTGGCGTAAAATCATTTCGGTCAACGGAGATATCGAAGGGATCTACTGCATCTACCAATTTTGACATTGCTCGAATGAACTAGTTAAAAGTGTTTTATGGAGTTTTAAAACGTCTGAACCCCCTTCTGTTTTATCAAAGAAATCCACAAATGGCTCTTAGATTATACCAACAGTCGTATGGGAATATGGGATGATGCTTGCAGAATTTTCTATCATTTTAATTCTGCTCGATCTTATTCTAACAGATTTGCAAAGTCTAAGCCTTTGTGGCAAAATGATCAGTCTTCGTTATTTGACTCCAAATTCAGATATAGTAAGTTTCAGAAGATCCCATGTATACAAAAGTTAAATTATAGTTAATATTAAGGGTTTACACATATCAAAACCAAAGTGCAGAAGAAGATGCTCATCTTGATTTGGCCCTTTATTTCATATTCCATGGAAGTTTGGATTTCATGTCTGCTAGAGAGGATTGAAGATGCGTTATCTCTTATGAATTCCCACTTTCATTCTTAAGGTATCCAAAACAGAGGAGCCAGTCAACTGTTCAGTGAACCCTACTCTTGAATCTGAAGATGAGCATTTTGTGTCACATATGCCCTCTTGTTGCTCATGTTGGATGCCTCTGGCAATAATTCACGTTATCTGGAATATGAGATCCATTAGGGGTGCAAAAGCAACACAACAAAGGGTTTCTGAGATGCTTCAACTCAGTTTTCATTCATATTCCCATTAGTTGAAATTCCAGGATTTGATCCTGTTTCCCTTCCACTACTTTAGACCAACTCGAAGTTCTGCATGACATACATACACATGAAACCATGAAAGCAAAAAAGAAAAGAGAGACTCAGATCAATATAGAGCTCGCTATACTAATGAAGTAAAAAGACCACAATGGGATGTAAATCTCGCAAATGATTCTGTAGACGAAGCTACTAGATCATCATCATCATCATCCGTGTGGATAGTGCTGCTGTGTGGATTGCATCTGAAATCCCAAATTCTGAGGTCCATAGTAAGATTCATGAACCGCACTTTTGTTAAGGCCATAAGAACCAATACCATAAGGACTTGACATGAACATGTTTCCATGACCCTGACCAAAAGCCATGCTTGCTCCATTTCCACCCTGGTTCCACTGAAAAGGCGGAGTCCTCCTAGCAGAATTTGGCTGCTGAGGGAACGCGGCTCCGCGGTGGTGGTGGTCCGGCGAGGGAGGCTTGTTGTCTGGAGACGGAGTTCTGGTGTCCCTGAGATTCACAGTAGTAATGTCATGGATGCTGGCTCTTCTCTTGTCTTTGCCCCCAGAATGCTGCCTGATAAAGTACTTCTGTGCATGACTAGCTACCTGGGTCGGTGTTCGAGTCACCACAAAATTCCGAGAAATGTTCCTCCAGTCCCCTTTGCCATACTTTTTCAGTCCCAACAGAAACAGCCTGTACAACACAATCATCAAACTATCATCAAAACAATGCCAAAAACACAACTTGAGCCTTAAACAAAACAGCTAAGTCATAGTTGTAGAACCAATTAACACCAAAACAGAACATGATCACATAAACTATGGTTCGGAGACTTACTTGTGTTCCTCCTCGGTCCATGGGACTCCTTTCTTGCGTTCATGCTCCGCAGGCCTATTCGATCTCTTCCCACCAATCCCATATGTCTGCTTGAAACCATCGTATCCACCATTATTACAATTGACCCATTCCAATGTGAAAGGAGAGGTACCATATCCTGGAATAGGAACAAGCCCTGCTTCGATTTTGCCTACATCAGCTTCCAACTCCCTGTACTGCTTCACCACGTCCCCCACCGTCTTCCCCGGAATCATCGCCGCCACCTTGTGCCACCTGTCCGGTGTGTCCTTGTCGTGCAGAGCCAAGGCGTTTTCGAAAATCTTGTTCTCAGCCGGAGTCCATTTCGAGTTCTTGGTCTCCTCCAGAAGCCAATTCGAGGCTGAGAAATAGGCCGAGGGGGACAGAATTTCCATCTCCAGCTTCATAGCACCAATATCAAGCTAATTCTAGTTCACACCATCAGCATTAGAACTTGGTGTTTGGAAACAGAGCAGAGAGAGAGAGAGAGAAAGAGAAGAAGTACTAGAGGTGGTGGTTTCAGAATGATAATATCGGCGTTAAATCAAAGGGGCATTTACAAAAAGGAATCAGAATACCTTTTTCCAGTAGAGAGGAATCCACAAAAGACCCACCTTTCCGAAATTTACAGAATTGGTCTTTTAAATTAAATTAGAACCCAAAACTCCCAACACTAAAGTAACTAAACCCCAGAAGGCCAGAACCAATAATGGGATCTGAACCCATTGAAGTCACAGTCGAGCTCAGAAGAGAGAGAAACCAACACTTATCTGCAGCTTCTTATGAATCCCAAGAAGGAAACGAAGGAGCAGAAACTGGAAATGAGAGAGAGAGAGAGAGAGAGAGAGAGAGAGAGAGAGAGAGAGAGAGATCTTCTTCTTTTTCCTTGAGGCCTGAGCAAGGAAAAAAAGAGGAGAGAAAATAAAAGTGTCTGTCTGAGCTATCAATGGAAAGAGATAGAAATTACAGAAAACTCAAAAAAGCAAAGCTAGCAGAGCCAAGCTTCAAGAAATGAATCTAAAATCTTTCATGGAGAGGGAAAGAGAAAGCAGTCTGAGTCGGGCGGTGTGCTGTTCTGATTGCATAACAAGACGTTTATAAATACTGTAACTTATAAGAAAATAAAGAAAGTTCCTCTCTTTATTATATATAACCAAGATGCACCAGTTGAAGCATTCATATTAAGTTTTCCTATTTGAGGACTTTATATACAATTTAGAGAGCCTAAAAATAAATTGTTTTCTACTAATTATAGTCCTAGAATTTTATTTTATTTTGAGAGGGCCTAATTATCCAAAGGATATCAGGGTCTGGAGTCGCGCCGCCTAAGCTCTTTTAGGGTTTATATCGAACACGAAGAATCCCATCAATTCACGGCTAGTTGATGGACATTTTGGTTTGGAATTGTCGAGGCCTAAACAACGACACTTCTGAGCAAGCCCTTCTTTGTGTATTGCAACAGAAGAAACTTGCTTTTGTCTTCCTCAATGAAACAAAAGTCGATGACATGGACTATATGAATACTGTGAGGATGGAGACCGGATACCCTAACGGGGGAGCGGTAGCCAGTGTAGGCAATTCAGGTGGCCTAGTGATGCTGTGGAAGGACGACATAAGAGTTAAATTCAGGGACAAATCTGTGTTCCATATAGATCTCGAAGTGCATTGTTCAAAGGGATCAGAGCTAGTGTGGCGGTTCATCGCCTTTTATGGCCACCCAGTGGCAGCGGAAAGACACCAAACGTGATCATTGATACGAAGACTCAACGATGAGTGTTCTTTTCTCTGCGTTCTTCTAGGGGACCTTAACGAGTTATTGTCTGCCAAGGAGCAAGATGGAGGAACGACTCGCAGAGAAAGTCAAATGCAAGGCTTCCGTGATGTCATTGCATAGGCAGACCTAATTGACTTAGGGTTTGTAGGGGCGGATTACACTTGGCACAAAGGATCCGTTAGATCTCGACTTGATACGACATTGGGCACAATAACCTGGAGTGATGTCTTCCCCACCTCGTGGCTTGAACATCTACTCCTGATCTATGGATACCATATCCCTATCCTTCTACATGTTCTACAAACCGCATCTCCTAGCCAATGTAGGAATCCAAGTCATTTCTGATTCGAGAGTTATTAGAAAGACCATGAGGGTTGTCAACGAGTGATTGAGGAGGGCTGGCACCGAGCGGTCTCGGTGACTCCAACTTTTAAAGCAGTCGAGAGGATCAAGGCAACAAGGTTCTCCCTTATTGCTTGGCAAAAAACCACTTTTGGTAATCGGACGCGTGAGATAGATCAACTACGATCCCATTTGGAAGGACTTCAAAATGGAACTTTGACGGATGCAATACATGCGGAGAGTGTAGTCCTTCATGAGAAGCTAGATACTTTACTCACGGCCGAGTATCAATATTGGAAACAGCATGCAAAACTTCATAATCTTCTTAAGGGTGAATCAAATACAAAATACTTTCACAAGAAAGCCTCTAAGCGAAAGAGAAGGAACACACTTTAGGGACTTTGGCAAGGAGAGAGTATGGCAAGACACAACGAAGAAAATGGAGAGGGTTGTTTCCGAGTACTTTGGCACAATGTTCACCTCCAAACCAACAGACTTTAACTGTATGCAGAAGGCAATTGATCTCATATAACCTAAGGTTAATGAGGCAGATAATATTATGCCATGTGCGGAGTATTCGGCTGATGAAATTCGTTCAGCGTTATTCCAGATGTACCCAACTAAAGCTCCTGGTCCGGACGGACTGCCTCCGTTATTTTTTCAGAAGTACTAGGAGACGATAGGTCCTAACGTGGTGGAAGCTGTGAGAAATTTTCTTCACGCGGGTCAGTTGTTGGGTTCCCTCAATTTTACTCATATTTTCTTAATTTCTAAGGTGAAAAATCCCACTAAGGTGGCTGACCTGAGGCCAATAGCTCTCTACAATGTACTGTACAAAATTTGTTCCAAGGCGGTAGCAAACAGGTTGAAGAAAATTCTTGACAAGCTAATCTCTCCTTTCCAAAGCGCCTTTATACCAGGCAGATTAATCACTGACAATCTAGTGCTACTGGCTAAGCAAGGTTGGCGATTGATCAAGTATCCCAATTCTCTGGTAGCCAGACTATACAAAGCTCGTTACTTCCCTGATTGTAGTTTCTTTGAGGCAGATCTCACAGGTAATATGTCGGCTTGCTGGAGAGGAATTAGTGCAGCTAAGGAAGTTTTATCCAAAGGAATGAGGAGACAAATTGGCTCGAGTACAAGTAATTGTATCACACGAGATCCTTGGTTACCCCGACCTTATTATTTTCGGCCATTACTATGCTATGCACCAGAGACTGCATCTGTTAGTGACCTGATCGACAAAGATATGAGTTGGAATGTCCTGAGGGTTCAAGAGTGGTTTGGAGAGGAGGATGTTGCATTAATATTGAGTATACCTTTGAGTATACGCAGTACAAAAGACAAATGGATTTGGCATCATGATAAGAAATGGTACTTCTCTACAAAGTCGGCTTACAAGATTGCTTGTGACAGTCTCTCTTCCACGCCAAGCAGTAGTGCACTGCCTCTTGCTCAAAGTTGGGAAAGTAATATGGAAACCGTCGATCCCTGGGAAGATTAAGTTACACATGTGGCGGGCTTGCCGAGGGGTTCTTCCTACCGTGGCCAACCTACTTTCGCTACACATACCTATCACTTCGGGATGTCTACTGTGTGGTTGTTCCTATGAGGATGTGAACCACGTAGGTCGGTGTTGCCCTTACACAAAGGAAATCTTTCAACAGTTTCCTAGTCTCTTTGGGAATATCCCTAACCCGAGGCATTTGATCTTCAGGGAATGGATTTTTGGTTGTGCTGCATGCTTGTCGAGTAAAGACTTTGCTCTTCTTATGACTATTGAGTGGTCTATCTGGAAAGAACGAAATCAGAGGCTTTGGTATGACAGAAGCAAGACACCACTACAAGTCGTCTTCCAAGCCCGTTTGTTCTTCAGTACCGTTTGGACTAATTTCCAGAAGAAGAGTACCTTGAAACTTCTGAGACCTAGCACCTCTTGGACAGCTCCACATCAGGGTCTCCTCAAGATGAACGTTGATGGCTCTTTCGTTGTAACCACTCGTTGTGGGGTTCTAGGAGGTGTACTCCGTGACCATATAGGTAAAGTTCTTGGCGATTTTACTTCCCATCAGAATCACATCTCCTGCCGTAAGATGAGTGAAGCCCTAGCGTTGCGCGGGGCCTGTGTCTTTGTTGTCCAACACGAGTTGTTACAACTCATAATTGAGTTGGATTTCCAACTACTAGTGAATTCTATTATCAATGGCAGGGAAGATCAATCCGAGCTAGGTAAGGTGGTTGAGGACATAACAACTTTAATTTCTTCTTTACCAAGTTTCTCCTTGGTTCATGTCTATTGAGAAGCTAATTCTTTAGCCCATATATTAGCTTCTTTCAACTTACAATCTATTAGTAATTACGCTTGGTATGAGAATCCCCCCCCCCCAAGCAGTTGAGGCTTTCATAGCCGCAAGTTATACAAGATGATTTCTTTGAAATAGATTGCTTCGCGCCTTTCATTCAAAAAAAATTATAGTCCTAAAATAATAGAGTGAATATATATATATATATTTAAATTAATTTGTAGGTTATTTTTCTGATGTAATCTCCAATAACGTTTTGCCTTGATTGATTAATTGAGTTATTTTTTTTAAAAGAAAAATGTTGATATTTAAATGCTAAGATAAATTATACTCACTAACGATCAAGTATGCTAAACCCTAAACTCTGTCATGCCTTTCCCTATTTTCAAACAAACGGGAATCTAAAAAGTATGAGCTACCAAATAACATAATTTTTTTAGGTGAGACGGTAGAATAAGGAGCTGTTAAATTATAAAGGAGACTACCGGTCAACGAGACGATAAAAAAAACTCTCCAAAAATAACTTACACTATTACAAATCAATCTGGTACCCAAAAAACTTAGCTAAATTTTCTAGATGTAGGACAATGACTAAAAAAAAAATTGGGGAGCCCATAATCTATCTAGCTATGCACCACAAATTACATCAATGTCATCCGGCGCTACTCCACTTGTATCTTCGCGAGTACTGTCAAATCCATCTCAACCTTCTTCTGTAGGGACTCATGCTTGAGTGTCCTCTTGCTTCCTCCATTTTCCCAATTCATTAGTAAGGGCGTCTCTTCACAAAAAAATGCTTCATGTCTGCCAAAGATACCCCATTTGCATGAGAGGCGATACCTGCCTCATGTGACGGACGGGAAGCATGTCGTCGATCCAATATGATGTAAGAAAATACAGCCTTCAGGATGACCCCTTTCATCGATGGGCATCCTTACTGGATGTAAAATACTTCTACTAGGAACCACCCCCCCCCCCCCCCAACCACCACCAAAAAAAAAAATTGTTGTCTTGCATGTAGGAACAGTTGTCCATGGTCCCTATCCGAGGTTCCTGCATGCCTTCCACGTGATCAGCATGCATTGCCTCAATGATTGTGCCTCCAACCAACCTGGCCATTGCTTCCATTGATGAGCTTGATGCCTCCATGGTCGCCAACGCCTTCCTCCTCACAACTAGCGTACCTGAGGTTGTCGATGTTTCCTGGGTCACCGCAACCATAGTCGCATCATTAAAGGCTGGTGGGACGATAGGTAGGTCTACTCGCATTCCATCACCACACGAAGCTACTCCCATGGTCGTCGCTATTATTGTCGCCTTCTTTGTTTCTCTGGTCTGCTAAATATGTCAGCCTCCTTTGCAATTCACAACACAAAGGAGCTAATCAAAACCATTTCCTTACCATGACTCCGCGACGATGATCCAAATCCACAACAAACTTTATTTTTCCTGATTGGAAAATAAGCTCGTCATGAACTTGGAAGGTACCAATAGAGTTGTCGATCTTCATTTTTTCATAACAAATACGACTAAAACTTATACGATTCATTCGATCACAATCAGTCAACCCAACTAAAACAAAACCTATAGCAATTGTTGATTGCTCGATTCACAAACTACAACTTGCAGATCCAAATAGATAGATAGATAGATAGATAGATAGATAGATAGATAGATAGATAGATAGATAGATAGAGAGAGAGAGAGAGAGAGAGAGAGAGAGAAACACAAATATGACCTTGATTTTTAGCGACAGAGCTGGCATGATCGTCGACGAGCTTGAACGGCTTTTTGAGTCTGATCCGCTACTACACTTTGTTTGCTCATGGTGGATGTTGGGAGGTGGTTGTGGCGAGGTGGGTGAAGGCACAACGACAAAAGGAGGAGCGACGACAATTTGCTACTACACACTACTCTCTCTCTCTCTCTCTCTCTCTCTAAGTTCTACATATCAACCTTATATCAACCTTTACACATTCGGATGTCACATATATGCACAAAAATTATACAAATTAACATATACACATAATGTAACAAATATTTTAAAAAAATGAAAATTCTTTTTGTAAATACCCGTAGCTTGACCCCAAACCATAATATCACCAGCTGAAATATCTAATCGGTCAAGACAGGTGTATATATATTGTGTGTGTGTGTGTGTGTGTGTGTGTGTGAGAGAGAGAGAGAGATTGTAGGCTAAAATTGTGAAAAGCTAACTATATGAAAATGAAAGACCTAAGAATCTCATTTCAAATCCATATATAAGCATGTGACGTATGTAACGTATATATAAGGCCATATAAAAACGTATATTTTTTTATACTAACAATGTGGACAAAAATTATGTTCGCTATTTAACCGTATTAAATCGCTTCCACATATCCAAATCTATACCTGTCTCTGTGCCACATAGCATATAACGTATAGTCGTATGGATATTGTCAAATCTGTCTACTCTTATATTTTTATATTGTGATCCAACAATTCTTTGTTTGCTTACTATAATGGTTTACAATTTTTTCACTCACAAATTACTGTAAATAGGATAATTTTTTAAAAATAAAATAGGATAATTTATTTACGTAAAAAACTTTCACTATGTGGTAATTGAATACTCGAATTTATATCAAATATTTTAATTCAACTTTAATATTATGATTGTATAAAATTCTTATATCCACACTAATGTCTCTGTACAAATAAACTGATTATATGAAAATGTATATCTTGCAATATCAAAATGATCCACAAAAAAAATTGGACAAACCAATTGCCAAATGTAAAGATTAGAATTTATATTAAAGAATTAAGTCACATTCATGCTCAGTCTAACCTAAATTAATGTGACAAACTAAACATATATTTCCTTTTAAAAACCAAACATATGTAGTTATTTTGATTGATTGATTTATTGATTTATTAATAATTTCATACATCATCTTAATTGAGATGAATTCCTTAGTTAAAAATTTGTACGACGATACTTGAAGCTTGATAATTAAAGCATGATGTTGAGAAAAAAAATTAAAAATTGAACTATGAATGATTTGTTAATACCATTTAAAATAAATAAATTTGAAATTGTTAGTATTAATAGTTGATTATTTTGATCTAGAAAAAAAAATACAAATATACGAGGCTAATTCTTTCGTACGATTTATATATTATGATATGCCATGAGTATATAGAAAATGCCAATCTTTTTGTTTTTCATCATCGATAGTTTAAAACCGCATAAAATAAATGTATCAGTATTGTCAAATTTTTAAATTTGCTCCATAAATGTATATCTTCATATACCAACAATGTGGTAAAAATAAATTTGCTAAGTTGATTGTTGGGTTTGGGTTTGGGGTTGGGATTTTATGATTCGAGGATATTTGAGGTTTGAAATTTAGGGTTTAGGGGTTAAGGGTTGGGGTGTAAGTTTATTTACTTAATAATAATAATAATAATAAATAACAATTAATGTCATATTAATTGCTCATCGACTAAAGTTTATGACTACTTTTTTACCTCTATTTAATATTCATTTACTTTGTTTTTTCTCTTACAGGTGTTAATATTGGTGTTAGTTCCATATAAATGTTAGATCAAATAAATGGCTAAGATTGCATGACATATGACTAGTACAAGTACATTGCACTGAAGATGTCATAAAAAAAACATGAGTTTAGTAAAACCCAAGTTTAGCGGGGCCCAAATGAGTTCACAGTTTTAAGTATTTACTCACCACCGTGAGGACTCTCTCATTGGCTAGTCTCCTATATAATTGTAAAGCTGAAATACTCGACGACCAATCTGGATTCAAACCTCTCCTGACGAGAGTTTGCCTGACATCTATCTAACCTCTTTCCCAACCGTTGATTGTAATCATGTGGTCAAATATCAGTTGTGTCCATTTTCTTGGTACGCTCATGTTGCCCTATTGGAACTATTTTGTTTCTCTTGAATGAGGTCGCTCTACCATTCTTCTCTCATTCCCCTCCCCGTGCAACTCATCTTCAAAGTTCTACAATTTAAATCATTATCTTCATTCTCTTTAATCTCTTCACCATATGCTAAAATCAAATTAATTCAACCCACCATAAACACTTACTAATTAAACTAATAAAAGATAAGGAGGAAGATTCTCTCTTTGCATTCGATTAGATAAATCTGGGTTCATTAGAATTTTTGGATTTAATAACGACATGTAACTCTCTTTACTTCAATGAGCTCTATCAAGATCAAGTTAGAGATTATGGATAATAGATTGTTCAATCAAGTGAGGTTCAAATCAAGTTCCATATGCAAATCTAAGAAGAGATATCAAACCCTTTTATGGTTCAAACTTCATTCACTTCTATCCATCTGCAAATCAAATATGGCCTAGATCGATATCAACATTGAAAACTCAATTATAAATCAGCCATAGTTGTGATCAACCGGGGAAATTAGATATGCAGGGAAGAAGAATAAATCATAAGATGAGAAATACAGACCGAGGGGGAGAAGGAAAAACTATATCAGACGAATAGGATAGAGTTCTGTATTATATTTTAACCGTAAAACAAAACTCGAGGGGTGATATTAAAATGGTAGGTAAGTTAGGCAAACTCTCGTTAGGAGAGGTTCGGGATCCAATCCTCATGTGTCCTTGCACCATTCGCCTTAACGGAAGCCCTACTCCGTGTGGGATCCACAACAAGTACTTCTTATACCAGACTGGCCAACCGGCTCGATCCATGTAAGCGCAGTTACTAATCATGGACCCGGAATTACGTGACCGAAGGCAGGGGATCAGAACCCGTCTGGCCAACCACAGCCCTCTCAGGCCCTCAGCTCACTAATGCCCGGAATCACTGTCTCTCTTATTATTCTAAGGCCGGCGGGAGAGTGATGCCCCTGTCACTCTCTCATTTGAGCGTGTGTATATCAGTCATGAATTTGGAGTAGCGGAGCAATGGGGTTCCAACATAATCAAATCATCTTTGCAACGCGTGTGGGGAACGCTCCTCCGATGAGGTTGTTGCTTTGTGTTTGTAATTGCCTACAATACAACCGGCACAGCCGAGCGATGCCCGTTCGATGTGACCAACTGCTCCACTGCCATTCACCTTTCTTTTCGCACTCTAGTTTGCTCTAGGACAAATCTAATAGGACACAGTCCATAGTTGATCGATGAGATGTGAATTCGTCTAGTGAAACCTTGTTACCGTCTTTACGCTCAATTTAATATTAGTTTTTTTGAAAATGCACGTTATCAATCGAAGGTTCTCTCCTGAACCAAGTTTAGGGTCAACCATGTCTTTTTAACACTACAAACCAGATATGGCCTGTTTGTTACAGGTGGGGCCCGTCTTTTAACGAGGCATTTTACCTGGTTCATGCTGCATGTCAGCTGTACCGTAATCGATGGAAAGTTTTGTACCTTGATTATGAAGTTATAATAATCGTTAAGTGATCACTTGCAGGGATGGAGCCAGGATTCTCGGTTAGGGGGGGCCTAAATGAAAAATTTTAAAAATAATCTCAGTTAGGGTAGTCAATTCGATCTTGATCTGTATATTTTGCCCAAACAGTTTCAATGTTTTGTTTTTGGTTTGATAAAGCATCACAATTACTCACAGCCTGATTACGAGTAATATTTGATACTCTAAAATGTGATATTAGCGTTTGCTTCTTCTTCCAATTACTGAATCCATGACCAGCACCAACAAAACTTTCACCACCGTACCGCCTTGTTCTCCAATAGCTGGTTTGAAAAGATAACAACATAAACAAAATACAGCATCCTCTTTAATACTGTACTTTAACCAATATGAAAATTCAATAAACAAATCACAAATAAACCTTTTTTTCTTCTTCTTTTTTCTTCAAATTCTGTGAAAGGAAAAGTATGATGTTTAGGTCGACAAAGGCCTTGTTGTAGATAATATCTTTGAACTTCTTCTTAAATGTTAGGATGATAACTTGAAATTGGCGGGCGTTTAGCAGGATCCGATGGATACTTTTCTGTCATATCTCTAGCACGAAACTTTTTCATATTGTTACTATTCTTCTTTTGAATTTTCGCAGGTGGTTGCTCATCTAATGTTGGAGTAGAAGAAGAGGATTTGTTTTTTGAAGTATCTCTCCATATCTAATCAACTTAACAAAAATGATTGTATTTTAATCTCAGGAACGGTAGAGCTTTTATAAAGAAAAAAATACCATAAAATCCTAAACCTGGTAAGAGATTAAATCCTAATTGATCTAATATTTGGACTTCATTATTAAAATAATATATAATAATATTCTTACAAAGTCGTCAAATTTGAATTAATCATACACTCATACACGTAATTGAAGTTTAGATATACTTCAAATAAATTATAATATTTTTATAATACTAATAAACTAATTTTTTTCCCAAAAATTGAGGGGGGGCCCAGGCCCACCCTGGCCCCCAAATAGCTCCGTCCCTGATCACTTGTACAAAACTATTGATAGACAGGAGCTTTCACACAATTAATACGTTATTTTTTGTTGTGTGAACTGAAAAATAAAAAAAATATAATACATACAGCAGATCGTTAAGTTAGTTCTTATTAGAATACTGTTTAAACAATATAATTTTGTTTACGAAACCGACTCAATCTGAATACACGTTTAAATAACACAATTTATTTTTTTTTTGTCTAAGTTTTAATATCAATTATTCACACAACAAAAAACGAGATATATTTTGTTATGTTGTGTAATAAAGTGGTCTGATTTAGACTAAGTAATACTCATACAACTTATTAATATGTTATGTTGTGTGATGAATAATGTATAAATTTGTACATTTTTTTAAAACAACATATTGAAATTAATCTGTTGTCTTTTTACTGAGTTCATATTTTAGACAGATTAGGGTTTGGCATTTATAAAAAATTCAGTTTTTCCCCCCTTTTCTTACATGACTCGGTTTGCTTACCTTAAAATTTTGGCCGTAACCTTTGGGGAAAATTTCAGTTCTCCCCCTTTCAGGTTAGGGTTTCGTGACTTTGACTTTGAAAAAAAAGACCCATAGCTAGCTAGCTAGCCTTAAACCATTAGACCTTAGTCTTCTTCGTCATTTAATCTTTGCTTCCAAAATTACACACAGACCCAATTCTTTTGCTCTTCAAGAATGGACGAACAAGACCTCTCGTCCTCTGAGCCCTTCGCCTTCGTCGACAAACACCTCTCCATGCTCCACCTTGACTGGAGCCTCATTCTTTTTAAAAATGTTTTATTATGTAATTTTTTTAATTATATAACAATATAAAAAATTGAGATATACACTTTTCTCCGGAAAACTGTTTTTCCGTTCTTTTCACACAATTGATACTTGATAACAGCACATCTCACAAAAATTCAGCACCGATAGAATCGTGCGAATCAATATGTGCATATCTAATGATTTTCTCAATCTATTCTCTCTAAAATTCTTTAAAACACTCCAGACTTATTATGCTATTCTAATTTTGTCAAAAATCTCTCATCCATCTTTTTTGGTGTTGTTAATTGATTATGCAAAATTAATTGATATATTCGCTTCCAAGACTACAAAACGGGTGATATTTGAGTAGTTTATAATGTTTTATAAAAGTAATTTAAGATCTAATTTTTTTTATAAATTTTGCTTGAGCAAGCAATTTGTGGTGGAGTCCACCATTTGCTGAGCAAATCTTGCTCACCGGTGCGGATGCTCTAAGATTCTAATCGATAGTGTCAACCGTAAAGGAGATGTCCCTTGGAAAATCAAAACAATTGTGCAAGATATTTGGAGCTTGTCTAAAGACTTTAACAGTATAGAAGTGAGACATATATGGCGGGAAGCAAATTTTGTGGCAGATGCCTTAGCTAAACTTGGTCACACCAGAGAAGCTGCAGTTTGGAGTCAAGGATTTCCTTTGAATGCTTACCAGGCAACACAATTTGATATTAGCTATAGGGGATGCCTAAGAGCAACTGCAGCGGTGAGGGACGGCGAGGACGTTCTCCAGCGGAGCCCGCCGTTTGAGGACATCCGACAGCAGAAAAGGGTGCAGTGGGGGAAAGGGAGGGCGACGACCCACAGTTGATGCGAGGGACGTCCTCGCCTGCGTCCTCCGGAGGGGAAGTCTGAGAGAACGTCCGCCTGGTGGGCCCCACGCACGTGGGTGATGCCAGGCTGACACCCTTTTTTTTACCCAGCTCGTGATGTCGTTTTTAAAAAAATGATGCACTAATCGAAACGCGACACGTGGCACGCCCCTGGGCTACTGACAGATCAACGACTAAGTTGATATGGGCCGTCCATTTCCAACGGATATAAGTCATCCGACGGCTCATATTTAAATGCAACGGCCACTTCGGCCTAAAATGAAAAAAATACAAAAAAAATCCCCAAAAAATTGCAATGAGCCCCTACATTTTTTCAATAACTACTACATTCGTTTCATTCATTTCTCACACCAAATTGTGCACAACAAATTCATTATCTCCCTTTCTCCATCTCTCCTCTAAATCCTTTTTTTTGTGGGAAAAAATAGCTACAAATTAGCTTCTTTCGGAAGATGTACAATTGAGCATCTCTTATTGTCGTTTTAGCGTTGATTCCATCACCGGAAATCGACAAAAGGTGGAAAAGTTGTGGGGAAAGGTTTATGGCGATTTCAAGGAGAATTGGGAGATAGGTTATGGAGAATCGATGCCGGAAGCTAGGACCCAAAATGCATTATCCTCTCGTTTCGCAAAGTTGAAGCCGAATTTAAAAGTTTGGGGTAGTGCTCTTTCTTTCGCACGAAGGAATGCTTCTTCCGGCTCCAACATACACGATGATGTAATGTTTTTGATCTCCAATATGTTTTTTAGTTTTTACCATATTGTTTCAACTTATGTTGTCTAAATTTTATGAAATACATGTTATTTATTTCATGAATTACAAGTTATTTATTTCCTTTTATTTAATATAAGCTATGTCCATTTTATTTAATTTTCTTTAGGGCATGTTCTTTATGAATTACAAGCTATTTATTCCATCTTATTACTATTATTATTTTTTAGATGAGATGTGCTCAATCATTTTATGTGGCAAAAAAGAAGAAAGAGTTTAAAGACTTTGCTTGTTGGGAAGTGGTGAAGAATCATCATTACTTCATCTATGTCGAGGCTAGTACACCTTCGCCTTACTTATCATCTACTATGTCTTACTCATCATCACATCCTGCAAGCTCAATGCCTCCCACCGTCAACTTGGAGGAGGATGATGCATTTGCCACACCAATGAGCAACCAAGCTCCCTCTTCTCCGGAGCGTCCTATGGGAGTGAAAGCGGCCAAGGAAGCGAAAAAAAAGGGAAAAAGGGTATGACGCCTACAAATGAAAGAGCCGAGGCTTTGAATAGGATTGCGGAAAATCAAGAATCTTATGGTCGCAATCAAAAAGATTGTGATGCAATTGAGGTTTCCCTCATGCGAGAGCAAATCGCCATTCAAAAGAAAGACATCCAATTGAGGGCTTTGGCGGAGGAAACTCGGATTATGTCAATGGATACCGAGAGCATGACTCCTAAATCCAAGAGGTATTTCACAAAGAGGAAAGCAGAAATCCTTTCTCAATTGGATGGGGTTGAAGAAGAAGCTAGCGAAGAAGGCAATTCCAATTGTTATCGCCCCATTTTTCCAAACACTTAAATTACCCCCTTTACTTTTTCCAAGCACTTTAATTATTGTTTATGTAATTTAAATTTTCAAGCATTTAAATTATGTACTATGTAGTTTCCCTTTTACAGAAATAAAATTGCACTTTCTTTATTTCCATCAAGTTCCCACACATTACAAAAATTGAAACACACATGATAGAAATACATAATTCAAACACACAACAATGCAAACAAACAATTAAAACAACATATTTATAGTTATTCACCGGTCTCAAGAAACCAGTTGTGCTTAACTAAGTCCTTTTGAAGCTCTCCATGGATGTAAGCAGATTAGAGATCTACAAGACGGTCATTAAACAGTTGTTCATTTTGTCCATCTCTTCCAACCGGCTTGAAGGGAATTAGGTTCCCCCCTTCATCCACTAGCCCATTATAAGCTGTGAATGCGGTAGATGAGTTTTGGAGATCTTCTTTGTCGTTCTCCTCAAACTCATCCTCCACGAATTCCTCCTCAATGATCATGTTGTGCATTATGATGCACGTCAACATGATGTTTTTTAACGTTGAAAGGCGGTGACACCGAGTTGCATGACGAATTATCCCCCAACGAGCTTGTAAGATGCCAAAGCACCTCTCCACATTCTTGCGGTACGACTCTTGCTTCCTCGCAAAAAGCTTTTGGGGAAGCTCTTGAGGATTCGAAATTGTTTTGACAAACGAGGAGTACTTCAGATATATCTCGTCAACATATTAAAATAAGTGTTACGGTATGTCATACCATTCACTTTATAAGTCACAACCGGACTTCTTCCAGCAAGCACTGCATCGAAGACATCTGATTGGTAGAGCACGTTGATATCATTTTGAGCTCTTGGTACTCTGAAGAAACTGTGCCAGATCCACGTGTCATATGAGGCCACTTCCTCTAAGATGATAGTTGGACGACCTTTCCTCCATGAGTACGCCCCGGACAAAGCGGTTGGGCAGTTCTTCCACTCCTAATGCATGCAATCAATGCTTCCGATCATACCAGGAAATCATCGATGTCTAGCCCTTCTTAGAAGTCGAGTGATGTCTGTCTAATCTGAAGCACGGAGGTAACGGGTACCATAAACCTCTACAACTTGGGTGCACCACTTCTTCATGCACTCCAGAGTTGATGATTCCCTCATCATAAACCCTGATTTCAGCACACTGATAAGCAGCTGAGCCGTATGTGTGACGACCCGGACCAGGATCAACAATATGATCAGCTTGATTGATGAGTTACTGCATAGTCGCAGTTTGTCGGCAGTTATTTGAATCGCCAGGCTCGTTAACGACTAAATTATTGGCCGAGAATTTGAGCTGAGTCTCTTCTTGAGAGTCATTGTACATGTGATTAAGAGTTCGTGGGCGGTTCCGGATCGTTATTTGGACGACCGATGAATTAGTTATGAATATTTGAAGTTTCGACGGAAACGGATTTAAATGGCAGGTTTGTTCGCGACTAAATTACTGGTCGAGGATTTGGTTTCGGCTTCTTCACGGAAGTTGTTCAGAATTTAATTTCGAGTTCGTGGGAACTTCCGGAGCATGATTTGGAGTTACGAGGAATTAGTTGCGAATATTTCCGTTTGTTAATTGTTTAGTCGATTTAATTATATGTTGATCGAAACAGTTGACTTTTTATCCATTTGGTCGGTGTGTTTGACTTCGGGTGATTATGGAAGATTATGTCGAGTCGAATTCGTAGCCGCGAGAATTATCGGAATCGGATATACGACGAGAAAGTTACGCGTGTTTAAAGTTTGTCGAAAAGGATATTTATGAAGTTTCCAAAAATGGAAAGTCTATAAATAGAAGTTGCTACTTTGGGCAGGTCAGACCTTTCCTTTTTGGGTGTTGACCGAGTTGACTTGGTCAACTCGGTGGAGAGAGAGAGACTCACGACGGCATGGACGGCTCTCACGGCGGCGCGACGACTCCGGCCACCCCATGGCCTCCGACTGGTCCCGTTCTCTTCGCCTCACCTCCCTCATCTTGTTTCCGGCCACCATCGACGGCCTAGCTCGTCGGAGAGTGAAGAATTCCGGTCACAAGTTTAGAGGAAATTGAGGTAATTCGGGTTTGTGATTTTTGGCCGAGTTGAACTACAAAATTGATTGGGCTTTGTAGCCCTTCCCTCCACGAATCTAACCACGTTGGTTTGGAGTTTCAATTTGTTGTGTGTAGGGAGAATTCTTGATTTGAAATTTGTGGAACAATTCAGTTTTTCGTGAAATTGGATGAGTTAGAGTTTGAATTGGACTTCGGTGCAGTTATGGAAGTTGCTCAGTGGATGATTTTGAGTGGAATTGGCGCAGCTCCGCCGTGAAATTCTTCGGCCGGCGGCAGCGCCGCCGTAGACGGCGGTCAACGGTCAAAGTTTGACTTTTTGGACTTTCGACAACTTGCATGTCATTTGACTCGAAATCGCGCCCCGATCGCAGTGGGGAGGTTCGTTTTTAGAGTTGAGCGTCCGAACGTAAAACGAGGTATTGAGGTGGTATATGTGGATTTTCGACGATTCGTCGTATTCGAATTGTGTATTTCCGAGAACGGTGGTTTCTCGTGGTTTGATTTGTATTGTCGGATTATGACTTTGAATATTGGACATTGTGAATATTCAGGGGTTCGTGATCATTTGTTTGGCGAGGGACTTTCCGCCGGATCACGGGTTAACGCGATACGCGTTACGCCAGACTTTGAGTGGACAAGTTTATATTTTCACTGTTGATTTGCGAGTTCATGGATTTTATGATTTACGTATTTAAAATTATACGATGTTGTGATATATGTTATTTTCGGAGGCATTGTTATATGTTTATTAGTGATGGCATTATTGCATCGATGCTCCGACTACTCGGCTGATCACCGGTAGTCCACCAGAGTTGAGAGGTCCTCTGGGCAGGGTTGAGAGGTCCCCTGTATGCCGCCAGAGTTGAGAGGTCCCCTGGCCTATCACTGTCAGGTTTGAGCGATTCACCTGACGTCGGGTTTGAGAGGTCGCCCGACAACCTCCGTATATATTTATATGTGTTGTTTTCTGAACTCGCATTGTTTTACATTGATTATGTATATAACTGGTGAAAGGCATATATTGTTTTCGTCCACTCACTCTAACGTTTTTATTTGCCTTTCCCCTGGGCTTTTCGGTTTCCGTGCCCAGTGTTTCTACCGAATTACGCGCGGGGGCGTAAAGGGGCAGAAGCAACACGAATAAGCTTCCTCCTCCTCCTGGTGCGTCCGAACGCTGGGGCGGTTCGGATGGGCGGGCGCTTCTCCTTCTCTTCGTGGGTGCGGGCTTCCCCTTCCTGTCGTGCGCTTCCTCTTCCTTCGGGTGATCGGGCGGGTGCGTTCGCGTGCGACTGTTAGAACACAACAATGAATAGACGGTCAGGGGTCGAGACGGGGTGGCCCGCCTTCAACGCTCCGATGCCTAAGTCAGATGATGTATCGGATATAACAGTCAAGCGAACGTGCGAATAGAATGGTATGAATCGAGTGAGTCAGCTGGCTCTCGATGGGATATGAATGAGTCCGTGAATTCGTGTGTCTTACCTGTAATAAATGACTTACCTATATAGGTGGTTGAGTTTGGAACCTGGTGATGTTCTTCGATGTGGGACAACCTGCACTCCTGGTGTGTGTTTTGCTCATTCGGGCGCGCCCCCTCTGGGCGCGTGCGCGCTCAGAAGGGGTGGGTCCGGTGAGTGAAGTTGGAGCCTCCTTGGTGGTTTTGCATGTGGTCGAGTAGGTGTTTGCTAATCTGCTTAATTGGATAAATAATTAATCGTACAGCTAATTGGTGCAATACTAACAAGTCCCCCAATTCCCCAAGTCAAAGAGCACTTTCTTGACTGGGGAGTTGAAAAAGGGTGTGCGATTAACATGAATACTTATCCGATTGAGTAGTGGTGTGCGATCCTGTAACCCCCAAGTCCCCCAACTCTCCGGTCAAGAAAGCGATCGCATGACGGAGTGGGACCTGGGCGTCCGAGCGTGTACCTGTTCGTGCCGTGGTGTTGCCTGGTGGTGCGTTTGGACCAGATGGGGTCAGTGTTGTAAGCATACATAAACAGGTATACAAATATGTAGATATGATGTATGAATGTATGGTATGATGTATGAATGTATGGTATGATGCATGAATGTATGCAGATGTTTTTCGTGACACCATCGCTGGGATGGCGCGGTGCACCGCGTACATCAACGGGGATGCCGTTCCGTACGGTGTATTATCAACGGAGGGATCAAGACCGTGACCTACAAGTAACGCGCTACGGAGGGGAAGGACCGCATGCCCGTGCCGTTCTTCGGCTTAGCACCCTCAGAGATGGGGCGAACCCCATGCCTCCGTTATAATAGCCGGCTTGTATTTCGCGTCCGGGTAGGGCGTGCCATTTCCCGCGATGCTCATCAATCCCGGAACGCGCAAGGATGGGTCGGACCGCACGCCCTTGACGTCCCGAGTCGGGGCCGAATGTTAACGTTTCGCTCACACGGAGGGGTAGTACCCCACGCCCGTGCCGCCCATCGACTTAGCACGCCCAGAGAGGAGTTGGCCCCATGCCTCTGTCATGACAGCCGGCTTGCTCTTCGATCATGTAACGGTGCGCTCACGGAGGGGGCGGACCCCATGCCCGTGCCGCCCATCGGTCTCAGCGCGCGCTCAGAGAGAGGGCGGACCTCATGCCTCTGCCGCCTGATCCGGCTTGTAAATGCGTACGTGTACGTAGAGGAAGAACCCCATCCCGTACAGCCCAGCTCTTCACTCGGGACACGGCCAAAAGGGAATTCAGGCGTTAGCCCTCTTTCGGGGCGCCCGAGTGGTTACGTGTACTAACCTGATGGTGTGTTGTTTCCGATCGTCCGGTCGTGTGGGTGGTGTATGCGCCCGTAGAAGTGTTTGGTGTCGTGGCGTGTTATCCTTGCCTTGGGTTTGGTGGTGCCTTGATGGGACGTTGTTGAGGTGACATTCCTTTTGACTGTTCTGGGAACCGGTCCGCAATAAATGCTAGCCGTTGTACTTAATGCTGGCGTGCCCTTGCATTAAACGCCTGTTACCGTCATGATTGCCCGAAGGGCAGACGTCACTCGCGTGGGAGCGTGGGAGTGGAGCGTGGGAGCCACGTGTTGAGCTTTTGAAGACCGTGCTAGGTTTTGAAATCGAGGCGGGAAGTCGAGGAGTTGCGCGGTTACTTACGAGGGTAAGTAAACCGCCCTGGGCCACGCGTTACGATCCAACGGTGGACACGCGAAGAACGGACGGTTGGCGTTCGTTCGCGTACCCCGTCCGAGTAGTATAAATAGGGTCATCTTGGTTTGCCTTTTTCATCACTCTCATAATTTACCAAATTTCTGCCGGAATTAACTTGCGGTCTGCATCCGTCTGAAGCTTGCCCTTCGTTTGTGTCCTCTGTTTCGCCGGGATACCTGCTCAACCGTGAATTTTCAGCCTCTACAAACCGAATCTGGTGAGGCTCCTGTCGTTTGTCTCTGTCTTTGCTTTTGTTTCTGTTTTTTGATTTATCTGGGTTTTGAGTTCAGGGACGGGGTGTTCTTGAGAGGGGTGTTTTTGATCTGTTTGTAGGTAAGTTCTGTGGGTTTTTGGTGTTTCTGTTTGGGGAGGGAATTTTGTGCTAAGTGTTGGTTTGCGCGTGCGTGCGTCTTAGGATGGAGCCAATAGAGATATCGAGCGATCAGTCGCTTGAGCGGATCTACATCCTGGGTTATGGGTGGATTAGTTATGGGTCGGGCGGGTCCGATCCATCGAGTACGTCGTCGTGCGAGTCTGTTTTGAGTGTCACGCCCTTGCAATGTATTGTGCCTGATACTTATCCCGTGCAGTCAATGGATCCCAAGGAAGCGTGCGCCAATGTTGGATTGGGGAGTTCGTCTGAGACGTCGGACGGGCACTCGGGCGGGTACTCGGGCGGGTCCAATCCTTGGGGTGAGGAGCGGGTGGAGGAAGGGGATTCTATTCCTCAGTTGGCGGGTGGCGGACCCGTTCACTGGCAGTTTCCTGATGGGACGCCCGTGCAGGAACCAGTGCGTGCGCCGTCTGTCTCAGAGATGGCCAGGTGGGCGCGGGAGTACCATATCCCTGACTCGGTGCAGTTGAGGATACCTGGGGGAAATGACACGTTCACTCGCCCGCCGCGCGGTCACGCCTGCCTAAGTGAGTTTCATCTGAAGGCGGGGATTAAGCTACCGTTGCACCCGTTCTTCCATTATATGCTGGCGCTGCTGAATATCGCGCTTGGTCAATGTGGGCATACGCTCACCCGTACGCTCGTGGCCATGTTCAACATCTTCCGTTCGAGCGGGTTGTATCACCCTACACGGGCGGAATTCCTGTACTTCTTCCGCCTGCGGTACTCCACGCGTAAGAATGACTCGGGAACCATTACCGTGGAGCCTCGTGGTAGGTGGTGGTTGTCGGACCCACCGAGTTCTTCAACCAACTGGCGCACGATCAACTGCCTTGTGGGTGGTGACTGGGAGTTGGGTAATTTTTCGTCGGATATAATCAACAACGCCCACCTGATCGATCGAGTCCCCCAAGTCTTCCAACCCCTGGATACGAAAGAGTATCCGATGACGCCCACAGAAGAGGCCCGGGTCAACCGTCTGAAGTTGGTTTTTGACCCGGCGCCCGAGGCGCGAACGTTCTTCGTCGCCTGTCACTGGGACTTTATTGAGCAGACGCATCTTGCTACGAGGCCGCATACGTGGGTCTTGTAGTTTTTTTTTTTTTTTTAAGAGCAGGAGTGAATTTGACCAACTGTTCTTCCGTCGCTAACCCTCTGTTTGTTTGTGTGTCTTTTCAGTGAAGAGGAAGATGTCTGGCAAGAATGTTAAGATGGATGATGCGCTCAAGCGCCGGATGTCCAGCCTGAATGAGGCGGCGGGAAAGGTCAGAATGGTGGTGGATGACGGGCGGGGTAATCTGGTGTTGGGGGAGACTTTGCAGCCCAAGATACCCATGCCTGCCGTGGCCGATTATGCCCCTGCCATCCCAGCGGGCGCCCGTCCGTCGTCTACCGATGTTGGCGGCGCGAAAGCACAGGCCAAGGCCAATCGCGCGGAGAAGCGCCAAGATGAACGCGATCAGCGCCGGCACGACCGGGATGAGCAGCGGGACAAGCGGGGGTCGGCCCGTACGCCTGACACAGCTCGTGGCTGTCCCACCCGCCAGTCGACCGGGCGCACCCCTGCTACGACCAATGTGTCCAAACGTCTGCCCAGTCCCCAACGGGTATCGGAGCAGGGAGGAACTGGCGGGGCTTCCGTGAACCGCCAGCGGGTGGATAATCCAGTTGACGGTCCGTCCGCCGATCCGTTCTTCTTCTTCCCGCCGCTGGTGAAGGCTATTGAGGTGAGCGCGAGGGCTGTCGAGGCGATGGCGCCCGAGGTGGTGCAGGGTCAGAGGGATGACATGGACAAGTGTTTCAACCTCTGCATGGCGCTGCAACATAGGATGTATCTGGCGCATGAGCGTTTCGCCAACAGGCGCTATGTGGAGGGAGCGGAGGAGGAGGTTCGCCAGCTCAAGGCTGCCAAAAAACAACAAGAGTATGAGTTGGGCAAATTCGGGCAGCTGGCGGATCGTCTTACTGAAGAGGCCCGGGTGGCGACGGCTAAGAGCCGGGAGGCGGCCGAGCAGGTTGCAATTTTCAAGGCCGAACGCGACTCAGCCCTGGCGGCCCTGGAGGAGGAGAAGGCCCAGGCGACCAATCGGGTGGCGGAGGTGGAGTCCCGCCTGATGGCTGAGATGTAGTCCAGAAGGCGCGAGAAGAGGAGCGCGCGGTGGCGGTCGCCTGTTTCAAGAGTTCTTCGGAATTCAAGGAGTTGGTGGAAGCTGAGGCCGACGTTCAAGTCGCTCAGTTCCAGGAGGTGGTGATGCCCTTTTTGGACAAGGAAGGGTATGCGGCCTTCCTGGCGGAGCAGTTGGGCACGGATGGAGATGATGGAGCTGGCGCAGGTGGTGTAGGCGCGGTGTAGTGTAGCTTTCTGTTTTTCCTTTGTAGTAGAGTAGGTTTTTTTGTTTTTTGTTTTTTTTTTCTCGGGCCTTCGTGCCCTCTGCTTCCCGCTGGTTGTTTTTTGGATTCTGGCGGATGAATGAAGATTCCTTTTTGTCCGCTTGTGTGCTTTTCTCTCCCTTTTGACTGTTGCATTTGTGTGTTTTTTTTTGTAACTTGTTTGAATGTGCGCTTCCCCTCTGCTCCTGATGGGATTTTGACCAAGTGTTACTCATATGAGCCGCCTATCCCTAGTCCCCCGAGTGTGTGGGCGGGCGGGGTAAGGACAAGTGAACATAGTGACCATTTGCACTGATCGAAAGTACAACGTAGTATTTAATGAAGATATTTCCGCAAGTGCTGGATGTTCCATAGGTGGCGTAGTCGTTGACCCTGCATGTCTCTCAGGAAAAAAGTGCTGTCGCTTACGACCTCGTCAACGACATACGGGCCTTCCCACAACGGGCGAAGCGCCTTCACCTTCTGTTGGATTGTCTTCATAACCCAGTCCCCCAGTTGGATTGGGCGGGCGCGTATGCGTTGATTGTATAGTCGGGCGATCCGTTGTTTGTTCGCGACGTTGTGCAGGTGCGCCATGTCTCTTCGTTCCTCCAGCAGGTCATTGTTGAGCCTCAGCCCCTCGCAGTTCGTGCGCGGATCGTACCCTTCGATCCGTGGGCTCTGATGGGTGATTTCCAGGGGTAGCACTGCTTCCGTTCCGAACGTCAGGCTAAACGGGGTTTTGCCCGTGGCTGCATTGGCTGTCGTTCGAATGGACCACAGAATCTCTGGGATGATCTCGGGCCAGCGCCCGTAACCCGCATCCCTAGGTTCGATGTCCTCAATTTTCCTCTTGATCCCAGTTTTGATGATTTTGTTTGCTGCTTCCACCTGTCCGTTGGTCTGGGGGTGTGCTGGCGATGCGAAGATGAGGTCCGTTCCCTGGCGCTTGCAGAAGTCTATCAGTCTGGTGTTGTTGAACTGTGGTCCGTTGTCCGTGATGATGCTGATCGGCGTCCCGTAGCGACAAAAAAGGAAGCACCAGAGGAAGCGTTCTACCTTCTCCGTGGTGATCCTTGCCATGGGCTGGGCCTCGATGAACTTGGTATGGTAGTCGATGATAACGATTAGGTATCTAAACTGTCCCTTCGATTTCGGAAGCTCTCCAATCAGGTCCAGTCCATACTGTGCGAATGGAACGGGTGACAGGAGGATGGATAGTGGGACGGCTGGCGCATGGTGGTGGTGTGCGTGTAACTGACACTGGTGACACTTGCTTGTTAGTGCCGTGGCATCTGCGTGGATGGTGGGCCACCAGAAGCCGTGCTGAAGGGTCTTGTGGGCGATTGATCTGGCGCCCGCGTGATGGCCGCACGTGCCCGAATGGATCTCTTTCAGGATCGAGTTGCCCTTGGTTGGAGTGACGCATTTGAGGCTGGCCCAAGTCCTCCCTCGTCGGTAAAGTGCTCCATCCCGCACGCTGAAGTTGGCCGCACGTGCGACGATGGTTCGGGCCTCTCGCCTATCCCCTGGTAGTTCTCCCCTCACCTTGTAGGCGATGAGCACGTCCATGTAGCTGTGCTCGTGAGGTTCGATTGCCAGGACCTGCTCTGTTCCTGATATACTGGGTCGTCGTAGCACCTCGACGATGTGCTGCCCTGGCCCTGTGTGCACGGGCGCTGTGGCCAATCGTGCCAATTTATCTGCCTTCGCGTTGATTCCTCGGCGGATGTGGCTGATGTTGACGTGTTTGAATCCTTTGATCAGCGTGTGTACATGCTTCAAGTAGGCGATCATGGACTCCTCTTTCGCCTGGAATTCTCCTCCGACTTGGCTCTCCACCAACTGTGAGTGGCTGAATATGTTGAGGTCGGGCGCTTCCGAATTCTTGGCCAGTTGCAGGCCCGCGATGAGCGCCTCGTACTCGGCCTCGTTGTTCGTTGCTTTGAATTCAAACTTGAGGGCGTATTCCGCGTTTACCCCTCCCGGTCCGGTCAAGATGATACCGGCGCCGCTTACCTTCTTCGTGCAAGATCCATCGACATAAAGGTTCCATTCCGACAATGGTCGCTCCTTGATCCCCGGTGTGTCGGACGCCTCTACCGTTGGTGCATTTGATACCTGGATCGGCGCCCCTTCTGCTTCTGTGTATTCGGCGATGAAGTCCGCCACGGCTTGCCCTTTGATTGCCGTGCGGGGTTTGTACTCGAGGTCGAATTCGCTAAGTTCGACGGCCCACTTCGCCAGGCGGCCGCTATGGTCGGGCGATTGGAGTATCTGGCGTAAGGGCACGTTGGTGAGGATGTGGATGCTGTGTGCCTGGAAGTAGGGCCTCAACCATCGGGCAGCAGTTACGAGTGCGAGCGCCATCTTCTCGATCGACGGGTATCGCGTCTCGGTGCCCGTCATGCCCTTCCCTGAGAAAAAAACAGGCAACTCCGTGCCATCCTCCCTGCGGACTAGGGCGGAACTGACGGCCGTGAATGAGGCAGCCAAGTAGAGGTACAGGATTTCCCCTCGGACGAGCCTGGAGAGGAGCGGAATGGATGCCAGGTATTCCTTGATCTGGAGGAAAGACTCCTCACACTCGAGCGTCCATACGACCTCGCGTTTGTTCGTGGTTCTTAGGGATTTGAAGAACGGGGCGCATCTGTCTGAGTAGCGTGAAATGAAACGGTTAAGGGAGGCGAGTTTGCTTGTGAGACTCTGTAGGTCTACTCTCTTGACGGGCGGTTTCATATCGATGATTGCCTTGACCTTGGCGGGCGCTGCTTCGATTCCCCGCTGACTGACAATGTATCCCAGGAATTTGCTGTTGGTGACCCCAAACGTGCATTTGGCGGGGTTCAGCCTCATGCCGTTCTTGATGAGGACGTCGAGCACAGTCTCCAAGTTCTGGACGTGGTCGACCGCCTGGACGCTCTTCACCAGTATGTCGTCTACGTACACGTCTACGATATTGCCGATCAGGCCGTGGAACATCGCGTTCATGAGTCTCTGATACGTGGAGCCGGCGTTCTTCAACCCGAAAGGCATGACAACGTAGCAATAGAGGCCCTTGTCCGTGACAAACGTTGTCGCCTCCTGGTCTGCGGGGTCCATGAAGATCTGGTTGTAGCCCGAGTAAGCGTCCATCATTGATAGAAGTTCGTGCCCTGCCGTCGCGTCCACCAGCTGATCGATCCTTGGTATCGGGAAGCTGTCCTTTGGGCACGCCTTGTTGAGATTGCTGTAATCGATGCACATCCTCCACTTCTTGTTGTTCTTCTGCACCATTACAGCGTTGGAAATCCATTTGGGATAATTTACCTTTCGGATGAACCCGATGCCCAGTAATCGGTCTACCTCCTCGTGCATGGCTGCATAATGCTCTGCTTTGTACGCCTGCCGCTTCTGCTTCACCGCCCGGGCGTTGGCGTCGATGCTCAGTCGATGGGATATGATATTCGTGCTGATCCCGGGCATGTCTTTATATGACCAGGCGAACACCTCCTGCTTCTCTTTCAGCAGCGCAATCAGTCGTTCGGCTATCGCGGGCGCCAATGACGCTCTGATCTGGACCGTCCTCTCCGGGTGTTCGGAGGATAGCTGGATCGTCCTCAGCTCTTCGCGTTCGGGTACAGGTGACACGACCATCAGCCCGTCTCGTGGGTCGTCGGGCGCCTCTGATCCTGGCGCGGGTTCCAGGGTGAGGACCTCGTGTTTGTCCCGGGGTTTTGCTGTCTCCTCGCTGTTGTATCCCCGGATATATCCGACTCCGTGCTCGGTAGGGAAGCGTCCCAAGAGCATGTACCCTGCAACGATTATCCTTAACCTGCAGATCCCCGGCCTCCCGAGTATGGCGTTATAAGGGGAAGGGGTGTCCATGATGATGAAGTCTGTTCGGATCTCGCCGCGTGGGGAGTTGTGCGCGCCAATTCTTATCCGAATGTTGTCACTCCCTATCGGATACGACGCCTCGCCCGTGAAGCTGGCTACGGCCCCATGGTCTTGCGTTATTTTGCGTGCGGGCCTTCCGAGTGCCTTGTATGCGTTGAGATAGATTACGTTGACGGACGCCCCGTTGTCAACCAGCACCCTCCTCACGAGGAATTGGTCGATGACCACGTCGATCACTAACGGCAGGGTGCTGTCCTTCGGATTTTCCGCTTCGTCCCTTGCTGTGAAGCTAATGGTGGGCGCCTCTTTCCTCCCTGTCTTGGGTGCTCTTCCTGTCTTGATCGTCAGCACCTCCTTGTCTGAGCGATCAGGCTATGACACCCTCCCCTTGCGTTTGCCCCCGGATATCGTGTTGATAGTCCCACGGGTCCCAGCATTTGCCTGGCGTCGTTGCCCTTCCACCCTGGGAGGATTGATCTGATCGCCTCTCCTCATGTCCTCGAGGGCTCTCCTCAACATGGGGCAGTCGTTGGTGTGGTGGGCGGCAGCTTTGTGGAATTCGCACCAAATTTCCGAGATTCGGCCGACCGGGGCCATTGCTACCGTCACATCGCCTGGCGGTGGGAGTCGGTGTCGATGTAGGCGGAGGAGCTGCTCGAGTGACTGTTGGTCGATCGCATGGACCTCTCGGTTCGTTGGTTGATGGCGTAGTGCTGGCGGTATGCGGGTGTTCTGCTGCGCTGGTTCTGATGCCTCGTGGTAATGGCTGCTCGGGTGGCTGTGGAAGAATGATCTTCGGTTGTCCTGCCTCGGCGCGTCCCGGTATCTCTTGTACCCTGCGGTTGATGCTCCTTCGTCGTCCGAGGGCCGCCAAGGATGGGCGTTTTCCTCTGGTCCACTGGTGCTAGATTCTGAGGTGGGTCCGTACACTCGCGTTTCCACCAGCGCTTTCTGTACAATCAGGTCCATGATCTCGTCGTAGTCGAGATGCTCCTTCCTCACGAGTTTCTCTACGAATGGAGTGGCTAGTAGACTGTCCATCAGGGCTACCTTGGCCACTCGCTTGTCAAGGTCCCTGCACGTGTTTGCGAGCGTCCTCCATCGGTTGATGTAGCTCAACAGGTTCTCGTCCATCCCCTGGCGGACCTTTAGGAGGATGCCCGTGGTGTTGTACTTGCCCTGGAGTCGATATCGCTTCTGAAAGTTCTCCGCCAGTTCGAGGAATGAGTGGATGGATCCTGGCGGGATCTCGTAGAACCAGCTCCGCGCCTCCTCCGCCAGCGTTTCCTGGAACAGGAAACACAAGGTTGGGTCCGAATATCGAGTCCCGTCCGTGGTGGACCGGAACTCGTCCACGTGCGCCCGTGGATCCCCGCTCCCATTGAACCGAGCAATCCTCGTTATCTTCAAGTGGGGATCCCTTCCCCGCTCCAGGATGTGTGCCGAGAACGGGCTGACCCGGGGGGCGAACGTCCCACCCTGACCGGCCAACTTATCCTTGCGCAGGCGCGAGACTTCCTCCGCCAACTCTTCCATCCTCCGAAGGATCAGGGCATCGCCCGTTGGGGGCATTGACTCCTCCCTAGGTGAGGGTGCTTGGTCCGTTCGGGCATCGGGCCCGCCGAACGGGTGTTGCTCGTTGTTGATCTCCCGAGCCTCCCCTCGTCGCTCCGTCTGCTGGATGATGAGTGTGTCCAGTCGATCCTCCAACCTCTGGCGGATATGGCGCTCATCTGCTCTCTCGAGCGCCGCCTCCCGCAGCTTCTGGATCAAGCTGCCAATGCATCCCTCGCTGTCCTCTCCGCCAGTCGCCAGTACGTTCCGCCCCTGCGAGTCCGGCGGCGTCTCCCCATCGGGCGTGCTGCTATCGTTAGTCACCGGGTTGAGCATGTGGACCTTTGGTTTTTGTGGTGTTTATACGAGGTTTGCAATTTGTAAGTTTCCCACAGACGGCGCCAGATGTTTCTACCGAATTACGCGCGGGGGCGTAAAGGGGCAGAAGCAACACGAATAAGCTTCCTCCTCCTCCTGGTGCGTCCGAACGCTGGGGCGGTTCGGATGGGCGGGCGCTTCTCCTTCTCTTCGTGCGTGCGGGCTTCCCCTTCCTGTCGTGCGCTTCCTCTTCCTTCGGGTGATCGGGCGGGTGCGTTCGCGTGCGGCTGTTAGAACACAACAATGAATAGACGGTCAGGGGTCGAGACGGGGTGGCCTGCCTTCAACGCTCCGATGCCTAAGTCAGATGATATATCGGATATAACAATCAAGCGAACGTGCGAATAGAATGATATGAATCGAGTGAGTCAGCTGGCTCTCGATGGGATATGAATGAGTCCGTGAATTCGTGTGTCTTACCTGTAATAAATGACTTACCTATATAGGTGGTTGAGTTTGGAACCTGGTGATGTTCTTCGATGTGGGACAACCTGCACTCCTGGTGTGTGTTTTGCTCATTCGGGCGCGCCCCCTCTGGGCTCGTGCGCGCTCGGAAGGGGTGGGTCCGGTGAGTGAAGTTGGAGCCTCCTTGGTGGTTTTGCATGTGGTCGAGTAGGTGTTTGCTAATCTGCTTAATTGGATAAATATGTTAATCGTACAGCTAATTGGTGCAATACTAACACCCAGTTTACAGTTCGGACTCTGGAGTCGCACGTCGTGGTCGGAGGCATAGTACTCGAGCTACTTTGTTTCATCCAGTAGGTTTATTGTTCTACGTACTGTGGTATGCGTATATGATTATGTATTAGAAGTCGCTCTGAGTTTCCTATTGAATATGTTATACGATTTTACCCGGATTTCAGTAAAGTATATATTATATGTATTGTTTACTTTACTGTTGATATATTGAGAAATCCGGATGGGATTGGTGCCCACGGTTTGCTTTTTGTGGCATAGGATGAAGTGTATTTTCCGCGTGCAGGTAATGATAATTCTACGTTAGTAGCGAAACTCTGCCTAAATTTCAAAATTTTTTTGTTGATTCGTGTTTTCGAAGGGGTTTGATTCCGATTTAGGAAGCTAAATCGGGGTTGGGTCCTTTCAGTTTGGTATCAGAGCATTAGGTTATAGGTTCTGTAGACTTCTGTAGTCGTGTTTACTAAGGATATTTGAGAATGTACAGCATGTCTGGAATAGTGACCCGACCGGCCGGCGGATAATCATCAAATTCCGGGTGTTGTATGCTTTCAAATATTTGAAGTTCCATGATTACGTTCCACTTGTTGTGAACAATATTATACTCATTAGGATGCCTTCTGACGTGTTTTCCGTGTCGTTTCGGTTGTGGATCCTATTGAGGATCAATCGACGCGAGATTTTCCAGAGAACAGTGGATTTGAATGAGTATTCAGAGTTCAGAGAATTGTGTGGCACGATTTGCCTGGGGATGTGTATATGAGCGTCTACATGTTGCCTCAGAGCTGAGATTTATGGCAGTGATGTTTGCCTGAGTCAGATTGTTGTGTTTGGTGGGCTGATATTGTGTGAGTTCCGGTTGCGACTCCATGGCCTACATTCAGAGTATTGTGTTTACGGTAACGGTTCCATCTGGCTACTCAGCAATCAAATGTGGAGTGTTTACCCACCTGAGGCAGAGATGCATTGTTCACATGTTTGTCCATGTTTGCTCATGTTATGTGGCTTCAGAGAAAGCAGTGCACGAGATTCGAGATGAGTTTGAACCTGAGCATCAGAGAGATTCTGATTGATGTGCCTCGAGACATCCATGAGGAGCTTAGTGTGTTGCACTTAGTGGCGAGGCTATTATGAAGGAAAGATGTACACGGTTTTCGATGTGATGGTTTGAGGAAAGTGGATTTAGTCGAGATTTTGATGTGGTTGAGTTCTGATACTTCGGGATCGGTGACTTCATCAGGTTGTGGTCTTTTTGATTGTATTGAGGCTCATCAGATCGGGCAGAGAATCTGTTTGACGATGGTGGAGATCACAGAATAGCGGACTTGCTCCTGTGGCATGAGTTGGGCGATCGTTGGTGATCCTTTCACGCAGCAGGTGTTACGGTGATATGTGTTCGAGGAGCACTCTCAGTTGCCATTGTGGTGACCAGGAGGATTACGTTACGAGGAAGCGCCCTTAGCCAGCTGTGTTAGCGGTTCGACAGCTCAGAGTTTACGAGGAGATCCTCATGTTGTTTCTGAAGTTTGTCCAATGTACCTTTTTGATGAGTTATTCAGGAAGTCGCAAATTGACGTGGGCGACTAGTTGGGCATGTTGGAGTTTGTGTCATGACCTTGTTTGAGGACAGACTTTTCTCCGAGGTTACTGTTGCTTGATATCCATGGCAATTGTACCTGTATCTCCACTTCTGAGGTTTTGGAGAGTGTTGCATTCATCCGGAGGTTGCGAGATCCTTGTTGGAGATTATGTGTTAGCCGCGGACCTGTTATAGCTGGACATTGTGGTTTTGGTGTAATTGTGAGTATGGACATACTGACGACGCATTTGGTTGTGTTCGAGTGCCTCGAGGAGGAGGTTGTGTTTCGACGACCAGATTTCCCCGAGATACTGTTTCGCAGTGATGGTCGAGCGGATGATGGAGACGGATTGTGTTGCTCGCTTAGCCCATGTTGTGGATACTTCGGTTGCTGTGCCCGTTATTGGTGACATTGAGGTGGTTTCCGAATTTCCTGGCGTGTTCCAGAGGAGTTACCAGGTGTTTCTCCAGTTCGGGAGACCGACTACATCATTGAGCTTGTACCAGGCGCTGGACTCATTTTACCGGCATCTTGTCGTTCGGAGCCAGCGGAGCTGACGGAGCTATTGTTTCGACTCCAGGAGTTGCTGGAGGAGGTTTCAGGAGATTTCATGCGACCCCACGTATTTGCATCGTGTGCTCTTGCATTTTTTACACGGATGTTGGATGATTTGACGAGGTGGTGCATTGACTACCCGAAGCCTGATTTGCTTCAGAGGAGAGTGTGTATCCTCCGCTTCGGATTAACGAGTGGGTTGATCAGCTCGCGAGAGCTTCAGTCTTTTCGAGGATTGATTTCGGATCCAGATACCATCAGTGGAGGTTTGATGAGTCAGATGTGGCTATGTTGGCTTTCGGATCTCGGTGCGGACATCAGGAGTTCTTGGTCACGCTATTGGTTGACCAATGCCCCGTTGATCATGTAAACTTGATGGACCAGGTATTCAGACGGATTCTGGACAAGTTTGCGGTCATGTTCATTGGCAATGTCCTGATGTACTCCAGGAGTGTGAGCCAGTACCTGAAGCAGTTGCAAGCGGTTTTGCAGACTTCGCGAGTTGATCAGTTGTTTGCGAAGTTCAGTCAGTGTGAGTTTTGGCCGATTAGCGTGAAGATTTTGAGCTGTGTGATGTTGTCCGAGGGAGTTAGCGTGGATCCTGACCAGTTCGAAGCCGTGTTGATTTGGAGTTTGCCCTACTACTGTGCCAGAGATCGGGGGTCTCTTGGGTTTTGGCAGGCTTGTACCGACGGCTTTGTGCAGGATATTCCCGAATTGCCACTTCACTTTCCGGATTGACGGAGAAGGCGTAGAGTTCGAGTGGTTCGATGCATGCGAGGAGAGTTACTTAATCCAGCAGGATGGTTGACCGTTGCTTCGGTGTTGACCTTACCTGACGACCACGATGAGTTCGTGTGATATGGCGATGCATCGAGGTTTGGATTTGGTTATGCTTTGATGCTGTGTAGAAGAGCGGTGGCTCATGGTTACGGACAGTGGAACCTTGTATAGCTACGTATCCTATGTTTGATTTGGGTGTAACTATATTTGTGTTAGCACCAGAGAGTTCGAGACACTACAACTATGGCGTGCAGCGAGGTGTAGGATGTACACTGACCATTTGAGTTTCCTCCACTTGCATTTTCGGCCAGATTTGGGCTTGAGGCAGTGTAGATGGATGGGGTCGACTCACGACTATGGCTGTACATTTGAGCTTGTTTGGGAAAAGCTAGAGGATGTACTTTGACCATCCGTCTGGGATGTTGTTGCTGATGCATTCAGTCAAGAGTCAGGAGCTTCAGTATTTCATGTGTGCTTGTGGCTCGAGTTCCGTGTTAGCCGAGCTGCGAGCTATGGGAGATGAGTTCGAGTGTGATGATGTTGAGGCTCGTGGTTTCACGCACAATTGGCGCTAGTGGTGCGGAGATGCATCAGATACTCCGACTTGTCTACTCGTGATGCAGCATGAAGAAGAATGTAGCGGTTTGTGTGTACATTTGCCACTTTTGTCGACTGGTTATGGCTAGGAGGCAGAAATTTGCTGAGATGTGTCAACCATTTGAGATTTCAGGTTGGATGTGGCGTTTGTTGCTGTGAGTTGTATGCACTTTGGTTTGTGATACCAGTTGTCAGACTATTGTGGGTCATTTGACGAACTCAGTACATTTTCTTGTACTTTCCAGAACAGATTTCAGTGGCAAACTGGCACAGTTGTGTTTGACGAAGTTTGTCCATCTACGTGGTGTGCCTATGTCCCAATTCGTTGATCGAGACAATCAGCTACAACTGAGTGTTGGTGAGCTGTGCAGCGAGCATTGGGGACCAGATTACAAGTTAGTACCAGTTTTTATCCTCAGATTGGCGAGCGATCTTTGAGGACTATTCAGACCTTGGAGGGTATATTGTGGACCTCGGTATTGCAATTCCGGAGGATTCGGGACCAACAATTTTACTTGTTTGAGATTGCTTATAGTATCAGTTGGTTGACTGCTATGATTTTGATGTTACAGGTTGTCATTTTGGGGACGATGTTATATTCCATTGTGCTGTGCGAGTTTGGTTTGAGTTTGAGTTGGCGTTTGATTCAGATTTTGTGGAATGTACTATCACAGACTGCCAGATTAGCGGAAATGGGTTGATAATTACCTGAGTCCGATGTTTGAGCTATGCTGATATGAGTGTGTGAGTTATATTGATGTGTGAACTAAGTTGTGATTTGCCATGATGTTTTGATCCGTATGTGGTTATAGGCAAGTTTGTGTTATGCCGTGTGGTTCTGCATCGCCTATAGTGTTGGTCTTTATGTGTATTGTGTTCCGTGTGTCAAAACCATGTTTCATGAGGGTTTTGCATTGTGTACCCTGTCTGTTCCTTATGTAGGAACACTTGGCGATTTGTGATTTGAGGGTACAGGGATTCCAGCACAGAATTATCTCCTATTGTGGAGTTTGTGATCAGAGTTGTTCAGTTGAGATTGCCGTTGATGAGTTGAGCAGTATGCAGAGGCAGTGCTCCTACCTTGTAGTCGGCAGACTAGGAAATTTCGAGGTCGAAATTTTTCTAAGGGGGGTGGATTTGTGACGACCCGGACCAGGATCAACAGTATGATCAGCTTGATTGATGAGTTACTGCATAGTCGCAGTTTGTCGGCAGTTATTTGAATCGCCAGGCTCGTTAACGACTAAATTATTGGCCGAGAATTTGAGCTGAGTCTCTTCTCGAGAGTCGTTGTACGTGTGATTACGAGTTCATGGGCGGTTCCGGATCGTTATTTGGACGACCGATGAAATAGTTATGAATATTTGAAGTTTCGACGGAAACGGATTTAAATGGCAGGTTTGTTCGCGACTAAATTACCGGTCGAGAATTTGGTTTCGGCTTCTTCACGGAAGTTGTTCAGAATTTAATTTCGAGTTCGTGGGAACTTCCGGAGCATGATTTGGAGTTACGAGGAATTAGTTGCGAATATTTCCGTTTGTTAATTGTTTAGTCGATTTAATTATATGTTGATCGAAACAGTTGACTTTTTATCTGTTTGGTCAGTGTGTTTGACTTTGGGTGATTATGGAAGATTATGTCGAGTCGAATTCGTGGCCGCGAGAATTATCGGAATCGGATATACGACGAGAAAGTTACGCGTGTTTAAAGTTTGTCGAAAAGGATATTTATGAAGTTTCCAAAAATGGAAAGTCTATAAATAGAAGTTGCTACTTTGGGCAGGTCAGACCTTTCCTTTTTGGGTGTTGACCGAGTTGACTTGGTCAACTCGGTGGAGAGAGAGAGACTCACGACGGCATGGACGGCTCTCACGGCGGCGCGACGACTCCGGCCACCCCATGGCCTCCGACTGGTCCCATTCTCTTCGCCTCACCTCCCTCATCTTGTTTCCGGCCACCATCGACGGCCTAGCTCGCCGGAGAGTGAAGAATTCCGGTCACAAGTTTAGAGGAAATTGAGGTAATTCGGGTTTGTGATTTTTGGCCGAGTTGAACTACAAAATTGATTGGGCTTTGTAGCCCTTCCCTCCACGAATCTAACCACGTTGGTTTGGAGTTTCAATTTGTTGTGTGTAGGGAGAATTCTTGATTTGAAATTTGTGGAACAATTCGGTTTTTCGTGAAATTGGATGAGTTAGAGTTTGAATTGGACTTCGGTGCAGTTATGGAAGTTGCTCAGTGGATGATTTTGAGTGGAATTGGCGCAGCTCTGCCGTGAAATTCTTCGGCCGGCGGCGGTCAACGGTCAAAGTTTGACTTTTTGGACTTTCGACAAGTTGCATGTCATTTGACTCGAAATCGCGCCCCGATCGCAGTGGGGAGGTTCGTTTTTCGAGTTGAGCATCCGAACGTAAAACGAGGTATTGAGGTGGTATATGTGGATTTTCGACGATTCGTCGTATTCGAATTGTGTATTTCCGAGAACGGTGGTTTCTCGTGGTTTGATTTGTATTTTCGGATTATAACTTTGAATATTGGACATTGTGAATATTCAGGGGTTCGTGATCATTTGTTTGGCGAGAGACTTTCCGCCGGATCACGGGTTAACGCGATACGCGTTACGCCAGACTTTGAGTGGACAAGTTTATATTTTCACTGTTGATTTGCGAGTTCATGGATTTTATGATTTACGTATTTAAAATTATACGATGTTGTGATATATGTTATTTTCGGAGGTATTGTTATATGTTTATTAGTGATGGCATTATTGCATCGATGCTCCGACTACTCGGCTGATCACCGGTAGTCCACCAGAGTTGAGAGGTCCTCTGGGCAGGGTTGAGAGGTCCTCTGTATGCCGCCAGGGTTGAGAGGTCCCTGGCCTATCACTGTCAGGTTTGAGCGATTCACCTGACGTTGGGTTTGAGAGGTCGCCCGACAACCTCCGTATATATTTATATGTGTTGTTTTCCGAACTCGCATTGTTTTACATTGATTATGTATATAACTGGTGAAAGGCATATATTTTTTTCGTCCACTCACTCTAACATTTTTATTTGCCTTTCCCCTGGTCTTTTCGGTTTCCGTGCCCAGTTTGCAGTTCGGACTCTGGAGTCGCACGTCGTGGTCGGAGGCATAGTACTCGAGCTACTTTGTTTCATCCAGTAGGTTTATTGTTCTACCTACTGTGGTATGCGTATATGATTATGTATTAGAAGTCGCTCTGAGTTTCCTATTGAATATGTTATACGATTTTACCCGGATTTCATTAAAGTATATATTATATGTATTGTTTACTTTACTGTTGATATATTGAGAAATCCGGATAGGATTGGTGCCCACGGTTTGCTTTTTGTGGCATAGGATGAAGTGTATTTTCCGCGTGCAGGTAATGGTAATTCTACGTTAGTAGCGAAACTCTGCCTAAATTTCGAAAATTTTTTGTTGATTCGTGTTTTCGAAGGGGTTTGATTCCGATTTAGGAAGCTAAATCGGGGTTGGGTCCTTTCAGTATGCCAACATACGAAGAGCACCGGTCATCTTTTGTTGGGGAAGTAGTCCGACCATTCCAGTGGCGTCGGCTCTTTGATGCCAAAATGGGTCGTTGTTGCAGAGGTCCGTCATTAGACAGTTGAATATATTTTGGCTCATTCGGAACCGTCGACGAAAGTCATGGTCGGTGAAGACTGAGCATTCGATGAAGTAATCTTCCATAAGATTTTGGCCCCTGGATTCCCTCATCCTTGGTTGATTTGCACGACGGTGTGATGGTGGTTCATCATCAAAAGTTGCATTGACCGCCACCGCGTCAATAACGAATTGATTGGCAAATTCTGCATTTCGTCGGCGTTGTTGTCGCCTCCTACTGAAAAAAGTACCGAAACCCATGGGATTCATCTTGATGAAACCAAAATGTGTAGAAGTGTTTATAGTGGCTTAGATACGAGTAGAACTACAAGTGATGTATAGTTGGTGTGAGTCTACCTCTCCCATAGTTCTTTCTTTTATAGCCATTTTGAATTACCAGATTTTTTTAGATAACGACACGTGTCGACCGTCGATTGGTTGAAAATATTACTGGATATCTTCATCAATAATTTGGCCGACACCGACACGTAGACATTACACGTGTCCCATTCTCATTGGTTTGTAATTTTACCGGAAATCTTGCCGAATATCTTCAATCAATAATTTTGCGAACACCGCCACGTAGACATGACACGTGTCTCAAAATTACTGGTCGGAAATCTTATCGGAAATCCTCTACCAATTATATGATCCGGAATGACACGTGTCAGCTAGTTATTGGGTGAAAGTATTATTCGGATTTAAATGGAAAATATTTTAAATAAGAGATATTAGTAATAGAAAGTCCTATTTTGG
Source organism: Geum urbanum (assembly GCA_946800695.1). Lineage (NCBI taxonomy): Eukaryota > Viridiplantae > Streptophyta > Magnoliopsida > Rosales > Rosaceae > Geum > Geum urbanum. Next base: position 8,021,442 of record OX327006.1, read on the forward strand.
ACACCGCTACACGAAAAACAAGAATATGACTTCCTATTTTGAGGAATTCCTCAAATGGGTGAGGAATTTTTCAAAATAGGGCTTCCTCTCCACTTTCATGTATGCATATGCTCTAAGAGCCAGTAGTTTGTATTAGTGTTGTTCTTTTGTATTTTACAATTTTTGAAAAGTAAAAAAATGCTAGAAAAGGAAGAAACAAAAAGTAGAGGTGCGTAATTGTTTGTATTTTCGAAGGGCAGGTGCTTAAATTCTTTTGGGTGTGAGGACCTCACCGTGAGGTGCGAATGGTACGATGGCCTTGCAAATTGTATCACATGCAATATGTTAGTTTTTTTGATTGGGAAAAATAATTAAATTGATCACTGGATTTTGTTACAATTGATAATTTGATCACTGAATTTTAGAAAATATCAAAAAAGTCATTGAACTTTAAATTTGTTTATCAATTTAATCATTTTATCTATTTTAAACATTATAATTTGTCAAATATTTTCCTCATATAAATAGGATTATGATGGAATTACACATAGCATAAGTGAAAGAAGTGTAAAGACCAATGAAGAAAAAAATAAATTGACATCCGAAATGAGCATAATGTTCAAATTGAAAGACAAATTTATAGCTCAATGATATTTTTAATATATTATAAAATTAAATGATCAAATTTAATAATCTCCGACAACACTTTACCTTTTGATCGGTTAAAAACATTCTTGTCCTTGTTGACTAGCGGGTAAATAGTGTGTAGGTGGGTGTAGGAGGCCCTCATCATCATCATCTTTAATATGTAGCAGAGCCACCTCGAAGCTCGCACCTTTTGAATGAAAATGAATTTTAGTAGGACAGCGTGTCCATTAATGAGTCGAGGTCCCAACAATAGCTTAGCCCCGGCAGCTCGCACTTTGTTCAGCTGTTCTATCAACTCCCATAACATTAGTGTCGTTTCCGCCAGGGCAATCACAACTTTGTACACTACCTAGTCTACCGCTATCTAGCTTTTACCATCAATAAACATCTCGATTGTATAATTAGATCACTCAAAGTTTTCTATCAGAATGTTTCTTCTTTCATGCAACAATGTTGATGAATCATGCACATCGTTGTTGTCGAAAAAGATTTGGTCCATGGCCGGTAATTAATATACGACGCACCTAGCTGATAATCATGCGCCATTTGGAGGGTAAGATTGGCCGGTACTTGACTGTTCTCAACCGTTTATGCAATTTTATCGTCAATTAATAGCAATTTTAATGACGGCGTAAATGATAAAGATTGCATGTCGCGAAGAGCTGCTTGTACATAGTAAAGTCTTGATGCATCAAATAATACGATCAACAAGAAAACAATATAGATGGATCTTGGCATGGATTGTCGAAGATGCTTTGTACGAAGGTAAAATCGTATATGGCTATTTACTTTTCGGACTTGAGAATTGGGTGGTCGAGGAAGAATGAGCTACATGCGGCCAGCCTGCCATGACATGCATCTATTTAATCAGGTCAGTAATTTTGGGTTGGTAGCGGCTTCGTTGAAAATTGGGGTTAGTCTCGTGGCGATTATCAATCGATCAATGGGTATGGATTAGTGTTAACTCTCAGAACATCTCCAATATAGCTTTTTATTATAGATATTTAGTCAAATTTTAGAAAAAAGTTGTATTTTTTCACTTCATTCACTCCTAAGATATGGAGTACACTAAGAGCTTTTAAATTTGAGGAAGGAGAAACGAGCTCATAATTTTTTTAATGTACTAATTAAACTCATTTTCTTGTTTGTTTTGTATTTTATTTATCATAAATTTGAGTTCATACTCCCTATATTTATAACATGGTTGGAGCACAAAATATCTTGCTCCCTAAAAATTTAGTTTTTAGCTATATTTTAAACAAATTTGTTGAAAATATAGAGAATATCATTGGAGATGCTCTTATTCTCTTTATTTTCTTATGGATAATCACCCTTTCTCTCATTTTTTTTGTTACAAAAATGGTGGCCGAGTGAGGTACCACTCCGGAGCCGAGAGCAATATTGGTATGGCTCCTCCTCAAGAAATATTTTTCATAAATTGGGGTTCGAACCAGAGACTTCTTATTACCAGATAAACCTTTGTATCATTCGACCCACTTGCAGCCTAAGATGCTTCCACTACATCAATTCCATTGGGTACTCTTTCTTTCACTTTTACTTCTGTCAAACTCCATATTTAAAAAAAAAATCATGTAATGTAATTGTACATTTTTCATGCAGGTAAGATGGTACAAATACACCGTGTAATATTCTTAACATGAATCGAATTGACGTATGGTCATGATGGTTGTTAAAGTTTATTCAAACATAAAATGATTGTTCGTCTTGGAGCCGCTTCATCACTCATTGGAGTCTCTTTTGTATCAAAATTTTCATCTGACAAAATGTGAAAGGTGGATGGTCCCCTTCACTTGTCTTGCAATATACTCGATCACCATGTTGAGTGCCAATTCAATCAACAAAATTGCTCGACCCCTCACATGACTCAAGTCACTCAACACATAAAGAAATTAGTAAAATACTTGAGAAAAACAAGGTCTTAATTGATTGGATAAATATATCAAGCATTTCTCACTTGGAAATGTGATCTAACATTGGAAATGTATGTGGTATGGAGTCTGAGCAACCATCTTAATTAGTACATTTTTAGGTGGCAGGTGTTTTATTTATTTATATAGCATGTATATTAATTTTGAAAACCATTTTTCACAATGCAGCTGTGACTCTGTCACATAGTATTTGTGTGCATATATATATATATATATATATATATAGGGTCTGCGTATGCACTCAAAGCATGGGAAACAATAACAGAAAAAATACTAATTGAAGAATTGTTTTCTAGTTGTCAATTGGTCATAGACTCATAGTAATATACAAACCAATAATATCATATTGGTTCCCACGTCAAATTAGATGGATAAACTTCATACGTGATCATGTGCTCCCCTTCAAATTAATATGTATCTGTATTCCTAGTTAGAGTCTCTGCAGGCAGCTGTGAGCATGGATTGGATAAGGGGAAGCCGGTTCAACCCGAGGATTGGTAAACATGAAGTAAGGGGAGGAGGTAGTGTCACTGCTAGTATATTACCACGCCCCAAAAATTGTAAGTGGGTAATTAATCTTGTTGCCAATGTGGTATGATGAGTTCAAACTCAATACTCCATCAATTCTCGGTTAATTAAGTTGGTACAGTGTCGGATCGGATCACCTACTCACAAAACTCAATCAGATCATATAGATGTTGATGAAGTATCTACAAATTTCATCTCGACTTTTCGACACCGCACTCACCGCACTTAATTAGATGTGTTTGAAAATGCATGTTATTTGTTCGGTCCAATTTAGTTTCTACTTCATCTCAGTTCTTATAATACAATTATACCAATATAAAGTCAAATTTAAACACCCCCGGGAATTTTGGAGGCAATTCAATTTGGTTAAAATAGCAAGAGTAGTACGTGTGGGTTGGAAATGATGATGGTGACTCCACCCCCATTTGATTTTCGAATATGAACAGAAAATGGAGCACATGGCTAATAATTGAAATGGATTAGAGAAATTAGGTCATCACTAATGGTAAGTTATATACTAATTTTTGTTAAAAATTATCTTTAATGGTATTATGTATATCATTTTTTTGGGGTTGGATTACATAAGTTCTAAAATAAGTTGTATTTACGCAATCTCTTTTATAATTTATGCATCTCATTCCATTCATAATATATGAAACTCACATGTGGTGTCCACCATAGAATATAAATTTTTGTTCTAAGTTATTTCTTTATTATTCGAGATAGTCTAATTATAGAATTTGTTTTTTGAATAAATAGTGTTTATTATAATTCTATTTTTTGTCACTCAACTTTAAGATGACTCCTATCATTAGAGATGACGCAAAAATGTGAAGGGAGGGCGTTGTTGGGTTGGAGAGTGGACGCCACCACCAGTTTGTTGCCATTAAAGGAAAGATTACATTCATATGTTTCCTCTCCCCTTTCCCTAAAAGTCAAAAAAGTCACTGATTGAGATAGATTTGGGTCAACTCGGACGTTCTCTCTCTCTCTAGTCTACTTAGTTACATAGCGCCTGCGTTACCTCGTCGATCTGCTTACTTCTTTCCGATAATAATAATAATAAGGGTAAATTATACCTAAGGTCAGTTACGTAAGATTAGTTATATATAAGGTCACCTGACTTTTCTTTCATAAATAAGGTCACTTGATTAAACAAAAAATCTTGAAGTTTGATTTATTTACAAATATACCATCATAAAAATTCAATTTAACACCTCTCTCTCCTATCACTCTCTCCATATCTCAGTTTCCTCTCTCCCTCTGCCTGGTAGTCTCTCTCTATCTCCTTTTGGTTTCCTCTCTCTCCCCATCTCTCGGTTGCCTCACCGCCTCCTCTCTCATCTCAGTTGCAGTCTCCTCTCCCTCTCTCAATCCCTCACCACTATCACGCCTCCTCTATGCCGTATCTCTCTTTGCCACACCTCGACGCCGACACCACAGCCGCAAAGATCTCTCTCTCTCTTTCTCTCCCTCTCTCTGAGCGTTGGAGATCTATTTGTATGCAGAAGTGTGATTTGGCTGTTAGGCAGATTGTTGTGTTTTGGTTGTTACGTACGTAGTAGAGTCTATAATAATCTGTGATAGTACATATGTTACTCTGTAGTAATATGTACAGACTGTAGTGTGCTCTGTAGTAGTTTACAGTGGTGTATGTGAATAGTATGTAGTCCGCTTTGTAGTAGTTTGCAGTGTGTTTGTAGTAGTTTGTAGTGTGCTCTGTAGTAGTTTGTAGTGTTGTCTGTGAGTAGTATGTAGTCCGCTCTGTAGTAGTTTTTAGTATGCTTTGTAGTAGTTTGTAGTGTGCTCTGTAGTAGTTTGTGAGTAGTATGTAGTGTGCTCTGTAGTAGTATGTAGTAGTTTGTAGTGTTGTCTGTAATAGTTTGTAATGTTGTCTGTGAGAAGTATGTAGTGTATTTTGTAGTAGTATGTAGTGTCCTATGTAGTAGTGTGCAGTGTTGTCTGTGAGTAGTATGTAGTGTCCTCTGTAGTAGTTTGCAGTGTTGACTGTGCGTAGTATGTAGTGTGCTATGTAGTAGTATGTAGAATTGATGTAAGTAGTATATAGAATTTATGTGAGTAGTATGTAGTGTTCTGATTGTCTATTTTATTGTTTTGCAGAAAAGGTACAAATGGAAGACCCTAAGAAACCCAAAGTCCAAATAAGACCGACATTAAGAGGATTTTGCAAAGTCATGGGTGAACTTCATAAAAAATTGCCTCCAAAAACAATGAGGACGTTGCAAAACACACCATTTGGCAGTTTCATGAAAATCACTACAACAATTTGTTGAAAGTACTACTGTAGTTTTCAGAAAATACTACTCTAGTTGTTGGATAGTACTACTCTACTGGAACTTATGCATTCTAACTAAAACTTTGTTGAAAGTACTACTATAGTTTTCAGAAAGTACTACTCTAGTTGTTGGATAGTACTACTTTACTGGGACTTTATGCATTCTAATTAAAACTTTGTTGAAAGTATTACTGTAGTTTTCAGAAAGTACTACTCTAGTTGTTGGATAGTACTACTTTACTGGAACTTTATGCATAAAAAATATGGATAAAAAAGTGACCTTAATTAGGATAAAAAATATAAAATAACCTGAAAAGTTAATATAAAGAGGCAAAATTTGAAACACAGAAAATATGGATAAAAAATGACCTTAATTAAGATAAAAATATAAATAATCTTCAAAGTAAAAATAAAATGACAAAATTGGAAAGACATAAAATATGAATTAAAGAAAGTGACATTAATTAGGATAAAAAGTTTAAATGACCTTATGTGTGAAATAGGGTCTCTAATTGACTTTATGTGTAATTTACTATAATAATAATTCGTAGAACTCGATCCCCCTCTTAGAGCATATACATCGGTGTACTTCTCCTATTATTCTCTGCTCCTTTTATTTTGAGAAAAGCAAACACTATTTATGGAACAGGAGGAGCATTACTATTTTTTTGTGCAATGGTATTTCAATAGGAGGAGCAATACCGGTTGGAGGTAGAGAGTGAGATCTAGTTCAAAGAAAGAGAAACTGGGACGCGTGGCAGTGGGCTCTGCCATCTGCTCATCCTCTCACACGAGCAAGCTTTGCTCGAGCAGCTGCTTGCTTCCATCGTCAACGTACGGTCGCCTTTCCGTCTTGCTCGTGCTATTAGTGCGGGCCTCCACCGATTTCTCTCCTTACTCGAGCAAAAAATATGTCCACTACAGATGCTCTTAAAATATGAATGATCACAAGAACAACAAGAATATATTCATTCCCAACTATGTTATAATATGAGAAATTAGCTGTTCCTTAGCTGTATCGTTTGCAATTTGACGTTCTTGTTGGGATAGCTAGCTATCCGATGTTAGGTATTATATGTTTGCGTCTGAATTAATGTACATGAGATAGATTTTGAATTTTCATTAAAGGTTCGATTATTTGGTTCATTTTGGTGCTATCATATTGTAAATTTGACGGTGATTAGCTGTATACGTAGTTTAAATTGGCTTCGAACGTACATGCATGCATGTAGCGAATTTAGATGATATAACGGTGACCTGGTTCTTTAGTTCTTTCATATTTTGGATTTCTTATATTTAGTAACCCCATTATGGATTTTAATGATTTTCGGAGTGTGTAATGTTGGAGAAGAAAGATTCTATATTGAAGAGCAAGTATATTCTTGTTAGTCTCACATGGCATGAGCCTTTTTTTAAAGACTAAAACTAAAAGATGACTTATAAGTAAATGAACTATACTTAATATTAACCGAGATATTTTAGATAAAATTTAACACTTTAAAGTAATTCAAATTAGAATAATATTAATTATATTAAAACTTCACATACTACGCTTTAACTTTTCATTCAAAAATAAGCTTATCCAAACTTATTTCTTTCTCAGTGCCACAAAAAAAAAGTCATGGAGAGGTTAGACTCCCCATATGATTATAGATCGATGGACTATTAATGAACGTAGCAGGCCTAGGGCTAATCAAAAGGATCAATTACCGGAAATCCTTGAGTTTTTTTATTTTGAGAAATTTAATTGTAGATTTTAGTTTGTTTGTGCAATCTGAGAGATATGTTGGTTTCATTATATTAAAACGTATTTCAAATTTACGTACACATAAATCATACATCTATCCGTTCTGTAGTACAATTACAGTCGTCTTGTTGAATATGCACGAGAAACTTCCTCTATCTTGGATAAGGGTGGGTACGAATCCCATAAATCTTGAATATGATCCGATCTTATTTGGGACACGACGAGATAAAACTTAAATTTTTTATCATTCCGTCCCATTCTGATTGTATCGGGTCTTGATTTTGAAATTTCGATAGACCTATCCCGTTTCGCACAATATATTTTTTCTATTTTATCACTTGTTTTATTAAGAGTTGACATATTAAATTATCAAACAATTAACAATATCCAACATAAAAAATAAAATTACCCTAATATGAAGTAAATGTATCAATTAAACATGAAATAAATACTTGTAGCTTTAATGCTTTTAATTAAACATAAAGTAAAATGGTATTCCGTTGTGTAATTGTACATTTCTAGCTTCTATCAAATTATGTTTATCTTATATTGAGCCTAAAATTTGGTTCATTTCATCTCATTCGGATTTTTGTTAGTAAATACTCTATTAAATGTTTATTTTAAATTAAACTTGAAATTTGACTCGTCCCGTCCTGTTCGGGATAAGGATAGGGACGGTCAAATATTGACCCGACCCGTTCCGTGCCCACCCCTAATCTTGGATATTGCATTACTACAAAGAATTCTTCATTTTCACGTTGATCTGACCTTCCAAAAATTCCGATTCCTCTTTGTTTGTTAATCTCTTATACGATTCTTTGGGTTGATCATGATCAGACCTTCAGAATGCATGTAATTGGCATACATTTGTGTAAGGGTATTCGTTCGTCATCATTAACATTTTGGAAGATCACTTGGAGGCGGTAGAACAGATTCATCGGGGCCTTTGCCATTGTCCACCACAAATGCCATCTTAAGCCCCCATGTTGTGTGGAGCTCAAGATGACAATGCATGAACCAAACTCCTGCAAAGATAAAATGGAAAAAATAAGGCTATGCCGGAGGTGAAATTAACATTTCTTAACCGCACTAGGAGTATTTGGATAACGACTCTACCTGGATTATCAGCCCTGAATCTGATAGCAGTCCATCCACCTGATGGCATTCCAACTGTGTTCCTCTCGACAGGGTCAATGAGGTTGAATATTTTTGGGTCCGTCTCTGGATTGAAATTTCCCAATCCCCTCCCAATCTCAAAGAAGTTGGATCCATGAAGATGCACTGGATGGCTTTCAGGGGCTATCATCCCAGTGTCTTGTAGCACTAGCTGCACTGTAGAGTTGTAAGCAAGTCTATAAAGCCTAGTACCCTTCATGGTCTGCATATTCGTTGGCTGTTGTTCTCCGGTATAGTTAAAAGGCATCAAAGGGTTTGCGGGGAAATCATCAGTGAATACTCCGCTTATGTTGAAGACATGTGCTTGAAGGAGAGCAATCTTTGGCATCACAAATGTGACATTGTTGAGATCCGCCACCACTCTGTTACCGTTGGCACAACTAGCACAAGGATGAAGGCCAAGGCCTACCGTGAACAACAACGAGTGATCTATTTTCAATGGCACCTTAGCGGGATAGGTGACGGAATTTAGGCTGCGAAGTGACTTTGTGAACTTTGCGGCTAGACTCGTGGCGTTTTGAGGAGGAGAGGTGGTGAGAATGGTGTTGCTGCTTGCAAGGCTGCCCTTATAGTGCAATGTAGCAGTGGCAGTCTTGTTGTCTACGGCTACATTTGGAGTGTCCATGAAAGGAGAGGCAACAACCAAGTACTTGCCTGCACTGCGATCTGCTGTTAGAAGAACACTTGTGGTTTGACCAGGGGCTATGAGAATGGTGTTGGTTTCGAAGGGTTTTGTGTATGCAGCATCAACTTCGACTACGGTCAATTTGTGGTTCGCAACCTTGAAGAAGAGTTCATCATTCAAAGCAGCATTGATGATTCTTAGCAAGTATGTATCCCCTGGTCTTACTGGCAATTTATACCCTCCTGTACGCAGATCATATACATAAAACTTGGTCACTCTTACTTATTCCATATATGTAATTATATATTGATCACGCACACCGCATAGATGGATGATGTTGAACTAATGTATGGTATGCTGAGATGTTATGTAGTAGCTCTTTAGAGCCATCTCCTGTATTTTAAATCAAAAAGTAAAATATTGGATATCGAAGATATATCGATAGTTCAAATTGTGGATATATTGAGGAAATATCGATATATACAAAATTCCAAGAAAAAAATTAATTCAAATTAACAAATTAATTAGCAATTAAAATATTTCAATATGTACATAATATAAGCAAAAACATGTTCATAATAGCATATAAAATGCTTTAGCGTGGTTGGAATCTCAGTTATTAAGAAGTATTATTGACATTTTTTAGTTGAATTTTCAACTGAAAATTAGACTTGATGTAAGTAGACTGGATGACACTAGATTTCATGAGAAATCATGAAAAATCAAATATCCGAAATTTTGCTTTTAACACTACGTACCCTTAATTTAAACATAAATTGAATAGGGCCGGGGGACTTATGGGACGTGACATGGTAAACAATATGCATGGGAATTGCTATTCACATTTTATGGCAGATCGGTAGACTTACCTTGTGAGGAGCAGAGTGAGAGAGGCCCTGGGTGGCCATTGATTGTGTGAGCATCAGAAACATTTGGTGCTCCCCCAGATTTCATAGCCTCATTGATCACAGCCTCCACATCCGATTTCCACCATTCACCTGCAATTTAAATCAATAATAAGCAATTGTTGACACACTCTAGCTAGCTTTAACTTAAATGGAACGTAATGAAGAAGGTAGATGCTTTTGGTCTCACCTAGAACGACCACAAGTTCTTTCTTGGGTGTAGGAAAGGGATATGGAACTCCAAGCTTGGGTAAGATGACCAAGGCGCCATGGACAGTTGCCCTGAGCCAGAGGATGTGTGCATGCCACCAAAGTGTGCCTCTTTGCCCGGTGACGGTGAAGTTGTATACGTATTGTTGTCCTGGTTGAATTGGGCACTGAGTTATGTATGCTGGTCCATCAGCCCATCCAGTTCTTAGTTGTCTGATCCCATGCCTTCCATGCATGCATGACAATATCATTAGGGTAACGGTTTTTACAGTCACTAATTACAGAGCGAAATAAAAACAACCGTAAAAACTGGATTCATGACTTTGTGGCATTTCATAAATAACTGCACGTAGGGGAGAAATTACGTACCAATGGATACTAGCATTGTATTTAACGTGATTGACGACCTTGATGAGGACTCTGTCATCTTCCCTAGCATAAATGGTGGGACCAGGGTATTTTCCGTTGACGGTGACAATGGGCTTGCTCGAGCACAGCCGTGAGGTTTTCTTCAGCACCACCTGTAACAACCACGGCCAGATTATGGTGTAAGTCGTTAGTTTAATTGGTTCAACTATCTTGTGCAACTATATATGACGGCGTGGTATTAGTTAATTAATTAATTACTGTAAAGTGATACATACAAGCAAATCTGCTCAACGCTCACCGTAGTTTGGTGGCCTTCTCAACCAATATATATTCATATAACTCATAACAGTTCCTTTCGATTTCTATTTTGACGAGAAAAAGATGTTGTTTCTTTAACCAAATAAAAATAGAATCTAGCAGCTAGAGACTGTTATATTATTAATGGAGACTGATAAATTCAAACTCACTTGAGTTTGAATCAGCCAAACTCAACACTTGTCCAACTTTCCTAATTTCTCAGTATTTCTGTCATGTTTACAATTTTGTTGACTCTCTCTCTCTCTCTTCCATTTTACCGAGATTTTATGAGCTTCAGTAGAACCTACCTAATTGGCTGAATCATTCCTATTAAAGAACTTCCCGTACTCACAATGTTTTTTACTTCTCTAATTTAATTTGGGTATGTTAATAAACTTTGATCTGGGTTTATTTAGATGACCAATTGCTCTCCTATTCCTTTTTCTCAGAGACTCGAACCCAACAAAATTCTCAAAGCAAGATTTGTCGAGGAGATAATCTGATTCGACGACTACGCCGACCAAACATCAATTGAGAATTCAATAATAAAACAAGATGAGTGAAAAGTAGGTAGGGTCGCAGGGATATTCATTCAATTATCTTAGAATGAATCTATAATTTGCTTTGCATAATCAATAAAAACCATGAAGACTGATTTTAAGCCAGAGGAGGAAGAAGTGCAGACGAGAGGAGAGAGAATGATCGAGTGAAGGGTAAAATGAAGGAAATGTGGCAAAACAATTATTTGTTTCAATGTGTAATTTTACAATAAGAAATTAGGAGAGTTGGTCAACTGTTTGAGTTTGAGCATATCACTCCCCATTATTTGTATTAAGCTCATGAACATACGTCATTCTGTTTCATTATTTTAGCATAGATTGTATTTACGTGTGACCAAAGAAACGATTGAGTGACTTCATTGGTTACATGAGCTACGTGAAATTTTCATAAAATTAATAATATAATTTGCATCATGAAATATAATAGTTAGATTGAATGTCTGGAACTTAGGCCAGTTTGGTAGAGTTATGTTGTGAAAATAATCGGTTATAGTTTATAACTTTTATGTACATTTTTTGAAATAAGTTATATCTATTTTAGTTTATCAAACATCTTGAAGAGCTTAAAGTTTAAATTAAGCTGCAAAAACTACTCTATAAACTATGTGATGGCCTTAGTCACCTCAACGTACAGAATTAATTTCATAAAGAAACTAGCAAAGATCGAATGAAAGACAGAAACGTAGTATGCCCGAGCATTCCCGGACCGCTTCTAGCTATATACATAATTGCCAATCATAGGCCTTTCTTTCCACAAAAGAAAAAAAATGCAAATGTATATCTCATATGTTAATTAGGGTATGGGTGATCGAGCTCGATCGATAGCCAGCATGTTTGCACGAAAGAGAACCCAGTAATGAGCTTCTCTGTCCCAACTCATTTGAAGGAGAAAGATCGAGCTCAGAAAAATAACAAAACAAAACCAGTAAACCAGACTTTGCCTATTTGAAGGCTTGAAGCTGCGCGCATGTAACATTTGGAAACACTCGTGCCTAGCTAGAATCCTAGATAGCAGACAATGAACTTACATTAAATTTATAATGTCGTTCCAGGCATTCGACTGATGATGAAAACAGACAATTCAGGCAAGCTGCGAACAGCAAGACGCGAATCCACGGCACCATCTCCATTTCTACTCGACCTCTCTTCTTCAATCCCCGAAAGCTCTACCAGAGTACGTAGTAGTAGATAGCTCTCTCGATTGTTTCTATAGATGTATTGCGGTATCGTTAGCTAGTTGCTATTGAACTAAGCCTGGGAAATGATCGAGGGAAACTTGGCCCGTTATATATATGAAGTGAGAAACCTCATTTTAAATACCTCTGCTGCCATGTCGTTTTTGCTTAAGATTTTTGGTAGGTAGAAAGAGATATCAGATATATGGAAGAGTACCTGAGAATGAAAGAACCATTATATGTATACATACCGTATGTAGCTTGAGAAGTAACATATAGCAGCAGGCTACACTTTAGGCCTGTGAATATAGTGGTGAAGAAGTTGGATTTAATTTAGGGTAAATTTCAGTTTACATACTCACTACCAGAAAAAAACACTTTAGTCGACGAAAATAAGTAAAACAGGCTGATGACTTTTTTTTTTCGTCGGCTATATTATACTTTAGTCGACGACAACTTTGCATCGTCGGTTAAAATATTTTAGCTAACGGGAAAAAAAATGTCGTTGGCCAAAATCAAACTTTAGCCAACGAAAATTATGACTTTTAGCTGATGAAATAATAATACCATCAGATAGAGTTATTTAGAATTACAGATCTGGGCAGCAGCTCATTCATTAAAAAAAATGGTGAGAAAAACACAAATCGCTCTAAAATCGTTGGGTGTTGTCGGAAGCTATCCAAAATGAGTTCGTGAACCTATATCCTACTACATATATATAGGTACATATATATATGTTTGTTATATATATTAATTGTTGATTTTGAATTGATTTCGATGACAATATATATATAATTATATGTTAATTGTTGATATTATGCATATATATAGTATGCGTTAATTTGTAATTAAGTAGTAGAAGAATCAATGTAATTTGTAGTTTAAAGATATATATATAAATATAATGATGAATTTTTAATTAGTGCATATGTGTCTATATATATATATTCAGGATGGTCTGACAAGAGTTGGATTTGCGTTCCCAAATGGGATCGAAGATATGCCATTAAAATGTGGAGTTTTGTGGAATATGTGAAGACTAATACTAATGGGAATACAATTTATTATTGCCCGTGTATGAAATATCAGTGTCGCAGTGATTTATATCATTTTACCATTGATATAGTATGGGAGCACATGAATAATAACAGGTTTTAAGATAAGTACATATGTTGAATTTATCATGGTGAAACATCATCAGCAGGTCAACATGATCATGGACAACTTCCTAAGAGGGCCAGTATATCCAATGATCCAACAACGAGGTTGATCAACGATGTGTTTCCTTATGAGAGTGGTGTATTTTCTCAAGTACAAGATATCCATGCCGTTGTTGAGGGGTTCCCTGCTATTGAGCCAGTCCAGCAATTCCCTAGAGATGTCAACACTGCTGGTATTGACAAGTACAACAAGCTGATTGTCTTTCAACAGACCCCGTTGTACAACAGATGTAATAAGACTGTTCTTGAAAGTGTCATGAGACTAATAAAAGTCAAAATGGAGAACAAATTGAGTGTCAAGGTTGTTGATGATTATCTGGAGTTGACTGCTTCGATGCTGCCCCCCGGTCATCACCTTCCTATCACTCATTGTGAGGTCTGACATATCTTAAAAGATCTTGGCCTTACCTACATCAAAATTCATGCATGTAGATATGATTGCGTTCTCTTCTGGGGTAAAGATCCTAAAAGGAATGATCTTGAAAACCTTGATGCTTGTCCGGTATGTCACATGGATAGGTATAAGTTGACTTCTGCAGGGAATAAGAAAATTGTGAAAGTACTTCGGTATTTTTCCCGTTGGAATAGTTGTATATGTCTTCATACACGACCAAAGCTATGAGATGGTACACTGAGAATGATTTTCCTAACGATGATACTCTCATACACCATGCTAACGAAGAGGGTTGGAAACACATAGTTAGGGAGTATCCTTATTTTGCATCACAGGTCCGACATGTTTGGCTCAGACTCTCATTTGACGGATTCAAGCCTTTTGACAACACGAGTCTTCAATATAGTATATGGCCAATTATTTTGGTACTGTACAACCTTCGTCGATAGATATGCATGAAGAAGGAATACAATATGCTGATTCTGTTAATTCCAGAGTCAGGTTATCTAGGAAAGTGTCTTGATGTATATTTGAGACCCTTGATTGAGAAGTTTAAGTTTCTATGGAACGTTGGCCATCCCACTTATGACATTTCATCGGCAAAAGTGTACAAAGTTGTAGGCTAAAGTCCAAACTCGTTAGACGGTCTGTTATATTTTGCCGTTAAGTGCCCATTTTGGCGCTTACATGGACGTTTCATGTTAGATAATTGATTCTTTGTGGGGTCCAATACACGAGAAATTTCTGAAGTACTTTTGCCCTATAAAATTGTGAAAAAAATATATTTTAAACAACTCTGAACTTCCACTTAAACAACTCTAAACTTGTACTCTAAAATATTTGGTCGAACGGGCTGGTTTCGGTACCCAAAATCTGGCCCCTGACTCGACCCATATGCATTGCCATCCTTACTTAAACTTGATATATATTCTTCTATTCTTCATTTGTGAAATCAAAACAAAAATGTTTATATTCACAACCAACATAAACATAGATAATTTTGCACTTTAATCACAAATTGAACTAAAACAGCGGCCAAATGAAAAATATAATGAACCGTTTAAAGTAACTAATTTTTGTGAGTATAGGTACTGAAATGATAAAACTGAAAAGTATAAATACTGAAATAATAATCGGATCAAATTAGAGGTATGTAAACTGAATTTTTTCATTAATTTATCTTGTGTATTACACAAAATATATACAGTAGTAGTAATATATATGTGTCACAACTAAAACGCAATTGGATCGAAGCCATGTAAGCTAAGCAACGAGCTAGGTTAATTAGTTGATATTGGTCAGCCACTGGTTTGGTGAACGCCGTATTGGGTGAAGTACACCCAACCCCAGCTAACAAACCAGAAAGAAACCACTGGAACAAAATCAGGTCAAGGAAGATGACATTGATCGACAGCGACCCCCACGCTCAACTCAACAGAATTATCTATTCTAGTCACTTAATTAATAATGTCGTTAGTTTTTGTTGGTGATTTGGTATTGACTAATGAATAAATTTGTCCATAATTAAACTAGTTTCCCATTCCACATGATTGACATGTACGAATGTGTACTTAGTAATCATCTTTTTTGTTTTTTCTTCCAAAATTTCAATCAATAAATTTTCAATTATGATCTCGCGATCGATAAACCATTTAAGTATGTACATAATCGACAAAAACTAGTAAGTTGTATTTCTCATGTGAAGATCGACTCAATGCCTATAATGAACCGTTTAATAATTAAAGATAATATAGGGCTCTACTTATGATGAACTTTTGATGCACAATTTCATGATCATTGGGCGTGTGAATGTGAACGTTTGAATATTATTCTAGATTTCTAGTGGGCATGGTTAGAACTTAGAAGATTGATGCATAGCTAGCTATAGCCGTAGAGCAAAGAAGATATGCAAGAGATGTCAACCCAAAACCTGTTTTGTCAATATAGTTGATCGATCGATAGTTTCATGGATTGTGGATTGCCAATTCAAGTGAAAAGCCATAAACATTGATATTGGAGATGGCATATGGTATTATTTGTTCATTTCCTTCTAATTTTAGTTTTAATTTACTAGCTTGAATGAGAATAGCTAGGCGCATTGCTAACTACAAGACAGTAGCAACAAATTAGATGACTACCAACACTACACCATATATGGGCGGTAGATACATCCGTCCCTGGTGGAGATTTTAAGGACAGATATCTATCCTTATTGATCAATAAGGACAGATAACTAAGAGTGCCCAATGCTTGTGTTTCCATTGCTAAATGGGCATCTGTCCTTTAACTTCATAAGGACCCTACAGATTATACAATATTCTTCATTCATCCATACATACACGGATACACCAAAACACCACTGTTCATCTATACATATACCTACGATATTTAGTTCTATCTTCTTCTTCTGTGCAAGCCGAGTGACAAGGCGGTTTAACATCTCTCAAACATACCTTATTCACAACCTGGATATATCAATGTAGTAAGATAAATAGGAGTTATCGAACACGAGGAATTGGTGAAACTAAATCCTAACAAACTACTATGCTGACAGACTCGACTACAGTACACTAATGATAACACGAGCCTAAGCTAGACAGACTCAAATGCTACGAAACTTTGACACAATGAACTAGACACAGTGGCGGACTACCACACAAAATTTGAGGGTATTCGGAGTTGATTTGGTTACCTAAATAAATCGGCTAAGCTACAGCTAATGCAGAAAGTAAATGCTAAAAGTAAATATGCTAATGAATGCAAATTGATTTAAACTATATGATTAAAGAGTTAAAATGAATGCAATCCACCACCGTCATTCCATCTATCTAACACATACTTAATCTAATGCACATATCCAATGAATAAAATTTCCCAGGAAGAGTTGATCGTTACAACCACATCCTATTACCTAATCCTTATGCCTATGCAAGTTTGTCATGGACCTCCCCTACATCTATCCCTCTATGAACCTATAGTCATGGACCCCAAGGTTTACAAAGAAGGAAGCATTAAGTTCTAGAAAATGTTTGAGAAGTTACAAGGGTTCACGAGTACACTATGGGCGTGTCTCGCTAGACCTATGGATTTCAATCTCCCGACGGTAAAATCGGCGTATCACTATAGAGAATCCGGTGGAAGAAATTATCTTTAGTCGCCCGTATCTCATGAAACTAGAACCCTAGCATGCATACTAAGTTGGCCACCAAAGCAAACATACAAGAATTCATACGGTGAATCATTCAGAGAAAGAAACCTCATTCATAAAATATGCAAAACTAGATTAAAGTGTATGTTTTAAAAAGACTTCATGTACGGGGCTTCAAGCAGCCCCTTAACAAAGGAAAATTAGCTACTCATAATCTTAAATAATAACATCAAAGAATTCATGAAAGAATAATTTAAATGATGGGGAAAGAAGAACTCTTGGCTACGTCGCAATTGTGCTTGTTTGAATCCTCTGTTTTTGTCTCTTCTCAATCTCCTTGCAAGCCAGCCGTATGTCCTCTTTGTTTTCAGCCCACTTGCTATATATATATGTTTAAACTAGGTTAATTTACCTAGCAAGTTGATCACGTGCATGACTCCAATCAAACTCCAATTAGGACTCTTTATTTATTCATTCCTATTTGATTTCCAAGTCCACTTCCACTTCCACTTCTTCTCTCACCAACTTTGCTCGCCAAGAACCAAAACCAACGTACGTACTCTCCTTTTGCTAGCAATCTCATATATACAAATATATAAAATTAGCTCTCCTCCTGCATCACGTCTCGCCAAGCATATATCACCTCATTCTTAATATTCCCTCGCCAGGCAGTTCCTCGCCAAGTAGCTTCAAAATATATTATTTAATCTCCTTTTCTCCATTAATCTCCAAAACACCTAAAGACAAATAAACATAATTAATTCACTCGATTAATAACAATAAACTAAATATAGGGAACAAATTAAATACCGAATAGACACATAAATATGCGAATATCACCGAACCGAGTAAAACCAAGCCAATTATATATTAAGGCACCCATTTCTATTATTGCGCCCAGCCAATAGAAAATCAACCAAGTCAGATTAAGTTTCACCATTATACATAAATAATATAATTCAGATTTCATAATTCAACATAAAACATTACATATATTACAACTGAGCTAAAAGCTGCACTTTACAACAAACTTCAGCTACAAGAATAAACTAAATTTTGGTAGATATTCATCTTCACTTTTCCACTTCTGAACCACCTTGGAAGCTTGGACCTTAAAAAAATAGAAACAAGATAAATGTTCATTAATAATCTAGCTACAAAAACAAACATTTAGATTGGTTTTCATTATTCCATCACCAAATTTATGCAGAGAAGAGATTGTTTAAAACGGAAGAGCTAATTAATTTATTGTAACAAAAAGAGAAGATTGTTCATCTCCAATGTTCTGGATTCCTGATCATTTAGCAAGAAAACTATCTATAAGTTCCAGGAAAATAAAGTCATCGAAATTGATCTTATGGCTACGTCTAACAATAGAGGTTGGAGGAGGAGATAATGATCTGAGATAATATGCAGCATGAGTAGACAAACGGTAAAGGTAATCATCCATCGAATCATTACCCTGAAAAAATAATTACATTTATCACAAGAATGTTATTTAAATTTTGAAAGCACCTAGAAGAATGCCATAGTTATAACCACTGTTCCAAACGATGGTTTAGAAGGCTACCTAGACGGAGACCGCCTAGACTCTTTCTAGGCGCTAGAAGATGAGCAACTTTAGAGACCTACGCAACGTCTAGGCGCTCGAAGGTGCCTTCACCGTACAAGAGAGCATAACATTTTTTAGAACCTTGGTTATAACTTATAAGATAGTGAAAGCAACACTTCTTGCTCAATATGATGAAGCTTGTGGTAAGAATCAAATGAGGATTTTCTATAAAAACAATTCACAAACATTCACAACCAATCCGAAATTTTTTTCTATGTTCAAACAGAAACCTAAACATTGCTCATTCAATTTGGTACACTTGATATGACCTCACTCTTGTAAAGTCTCACAATTCCACTCCAAAATTAAAACTTTAAGCACTGCACTTAAACAACAAGAAGAAGAAATCAACAAAACTGTAGAAAAAAATGACCAAACCCAACCATTTCCATGTTCGTTCTTCTTGATGCGTTTTGTTCGTCAGCAATCCAAAGGCTCGAATGCACAAAGGTTTGTAATCAAAATACTGTAATTGAGTTAACCAAAAAGATGGAAGAAAATATTGATAAGAATGTTTACTCAAACACAAAACCAGTTGGATTCAAGTGAATGATATTTCATCTTAATGAATAATCTTGGCTTATATAGCCTTACACAAAAACAGAATTGCTAATAATCTGCCACGATTTGCACTCAAAGCTAACGTGTTTGAACTAAACAACGATTCAACTAGTTCCTAGATGCTAGGACATTTATTTAACAGAAACAGAAGACCGAGTAAACATATGACTTGGTAGAAACTAATCCCTGAATTTAAGGAACAACTTCTTTCATTCCCTCCCTTAAACTGACCTTAGTCTCATCAGTTAGTTTACTTGATACAGAGCAGACTCCAAGCTGAGTTCGAATTTTTTAAAAGCAGTCCCGCTTTAGAGGTTTTGTAAAAATGTCAGCCACTTGCTCTTGTGTGCCACAATACTCTAACTTGATCATTCCTTCTTCCACTAAATCACGCAAGAAATGATACCTCACATGAATGTGCTTGCACTTTTTGTGAAAGACTGAATTTTTTGAAAGCTTGATAGTTGATGTATTGTCACACAGTATTGTTGTACTTCCTTCTATTTCATAACCCAGCTCTTCTAGAACTCTTCTCATCCAAACAGCTTGAGAAGCACATGCAGCAGCTGCTATATATTCTACTTCTGTTGTTGAGAGAGTAACAACTACTTGTTTCCTTGAAGACCAAGCTACTGCACCACTGCTTAACAAGAAAGTATAACCAGAAGTGTTTTTTCCTTCATCAATGTCTCCTGCATAATCACTATCTGCATACACTTTCATTTCTCCATTTTCTCCTCGTTTGTACCATATGCCGTAGTTCAAAGTCCCCTTTAAGTACCTTAGCACTCTCTTGGCAGCTTGGAAGTGCAATTTGGTAGGCCTAGACATGTAACGACTTATCAAGCTTACTACAAACTGCAAATCAGGACGTGTAGTGGTGATGTACATCAGACTTCCGATCATTTGTTTGTAGAGCATCTCATCAACTCTTTCTCCATCTTCATCTCTGTGAAGCATACATCCTGGAATAATAGGGTTGCACACTAGATTGCAATCCTCCATTTCGAAACGTCTCAGAACCTCAATTGCATACTTGTATTGAGAAACATGAATGCCACATGTTGATTGTATCACTTCTATACCAAGGAAAAACCTCCTCTTTCCAAGATCAGTCATTTCAAACTCCTTTTCCATTGAACACTTGAACTCTTGCATCATTGAAGCATCATTACCAGTATAAATAAGATCATCGACATAAACACTGATAATGAGAACTTTACCTCCACTGTTCTTCTTCAAGAACAGAGTTTGTTCATTCTGACTCCTCTGGAAACCTTCTTTGATGAAGTAAGCATGAATGCGACTAAACCAAGCCCGCGGTGCTTGTTTCAGTCCATATAGGGCTTTATGGAGTTTGTAAACTTTATGCTCACTGCCCTTGATTACATAGCCCTTCGGTTGCTGTACGTAAACATCTTCTGACAAAGTTCCATGCAAAAATGTCGATTTGACATCAAGTTGAAAAATCTCCCAGCCATGTTGAGCAGCTGTAGCAATCAACATCCTCACTGTATCCATACGTTCCATTGGAGCGTATACTTCTGTGTAGTCTATCCCATAATTTTGAGAATATCCTTTTGCCACTAAACATGCTTTGAACTTGTCTACCTCTCCAAGTTCGTTGAGTTTGGTCTTGTAAATCCACTTGACACCGATACATTTGACTCCTTTTGGCAAGTCAGTCAGCTCCCAAGTCTTGTTTCTTTCAATGGCATCTATTTCTGCATCCATGGCTAACCTCCACTTCTTGATTTTCTATGCTTCTTCAATGTTTGATGGGTCACTCTTGTCAAACTCCACCATATTCAGCTCTTCTTCATCTCCAGCCTCTCCGTCTGAAAGTTCATCACCAGTGACGTAGTCCCTAAGATAGGAAGGTGTTCTTCTCACTCGTCCCTCCCTTGCTCCTGTAACATTAATTTCATTTCCTACATTCTCACTTGCATTCTCATTGTTTCTTATATCACTATTGCTCCCACACTCTACTCTATTCTCCTCATCTGGGTTTCCCAGTGTATTCCCAGAATCACTCATATCATCTCCCTCAATTTCATCATCACTCCAAACTAAATCTACCCCAATTTGTTCTTCATAATTCTCTCCCCAATCCCACTTTTTATTTTCTTCAAACACCACATCCTTACTCACTACTATCCTTTTGGTTTTAGGATCAAACAACCTATACCCTTTGGACTCCTCACTAAAACCCAAAAGAATACAAGTGGAACTTCTATCATCAAGTTTACCTCTTTTAGCTTTGGGTATGTGCACATGAGCTAGGCATCCCCAGACTAGAAAGTGTTCCACAGAAGGCTTATCTCCAGTCCAAGCTTCTTGTGGCATGATGTCTTTGACAACTAGGGTAGGACACCTATTCAGGATATAGAATGTCCCATTCACTGTTTCAGGCCAAAAGGTCTTGGGAACCTTTTTAGCTGCTAACATCGATCGCACCATGTTCATCACTGTCCGGTTCTTACGCTCTGCTACACCATTCTGTTGTGGTGTATAGGCAGTAGTAAGTTGCCTCTTAATTCCATTATGCTTGCAAAAATCATTGAACTCATTAGAAGTGAATTCACCTCCCCTGTCTGTCCTTAAGCACTTGATCTGCTTTCCTGCTTATTTCTCAACAAAACTCTTAAATGTCTTAAAGCAATTTAGTGCCTTAGACTTCTCCAAAAGGATATATACCCATGCCTTACGACTAAAATCATCTATAAAGCATAGAGTATACCTTTTGCCACTGTTGGAGATGGGATTGATTGGACCACATATATTTGAGTGAATGAGTTCCAGAACTTCCTTTGCCCTCCATGTACTGTGCTTAGGAACTGCATTTCTATGTTGTTTACCTACAAAGCAATCTGTGCAGGTATCATCTTTAAGTACAAACTGTGGAAAACCTTGCACCATTACTTTATCTCGAAGTGTCTTCAACCCTTTGTTACTTAGGTGACCGTACCTCTCATGCCAAAGCTGTTGCAGATCCACAGAACTTGTATGAAAGCAACTTTCGGGTTGAACATTTGGTGCAGGATGAGATATTACTGCAAACATTCGGTTGGCACTCATCACACTTTGAATCAATAATCCCTTTCTTGGATGATACACTCTGCACATGCCTCCCTGAATTAGAATAGCTACCCTATTTTCCTGCAGTTGTCCGATACTCAAGAGATTATTCTTGAGTTCAGGGATATAATACACTGCTCTGATCACAGTAACAACTCCATTCAAGGTTAGTTTAACACTTCCCTTTCCTTCTACTTCCATCCTCATATTGTTTCCAAGTTTAACTGAACGTTTACAGTTTTCAATCAAACTTGAGAACATACCTTTGTCACCACTCATATGGTTGGAGCAGGCCGAGTCTAAGAACCAAACGTCACTTCTTTCTGCTTCATACTCTTCAACATATGTCATTAACAGCAACTCCTCATCCTCATCAAGTTCAGCGTAATTTGCTCCCTTATTCCACTGTGGACACTCATATTGAAAGTGCCCAATGTTGTGACACTTGAAGCACTCCACAGTTGCCTTGTTGAACGTCTGCCTGCCTTGACCACTTCATCTTCCTCTCGGATTCATTCTTCCACGACCCCTTCCAGCTGCTCTCTCCTCTTTACTCACGTTGAGGGCTTGATCTTCTTCCCGTTCATGCCTCTTGAACTTATGTTCATGAACTACGAGTGAGCTTTGGAGTTCATCGATCGAGATAGTCTTGATATCTTTGGCCTCTTCTATGGACACCACAATGTATGTGAACTTATCTGTGAGTGTCCTTAGAATTTTCTCCACTACCTTTGGATCAGGTATCACCTCTCCATTGCTTCTCATCTGGTTGGTTATTGCCATAACCCTAACAAAATACTCTGTGATGCTTTCACTGCTCTTCATTTCCAAAATCTCAAAGTCTCTCCTCAACTTTTGAATGAGTGACTTTTTGACATGAGCATTCCCTGAGAACTTCCTCTTCAATGAGTCCCACACGATCTTAGCTGTGCGTCTGTCAAGAATCTGTTCAAACGTTACCCTATCAATCGCTTGATAGAGGTAATGTTTCACTTTGTGATCTTTCTGCCTTGCATCTTCGAGTTGATCTCTCTGTGCATCAGAGAGTAGTGCCAATGCTCCAGCATTTGGTTCTTCGAAACCAATCTCCACAAGGCTCCATAGTCCCTTCGCCCTCAATAGGTTCTCCATTAATTCACTCCAGTGATCGTAATGACAACCATCAAAGTGGGGAAGCTTCATCTTTTCTTCACTCATCTCTCCTGTGTATTCTCTCTCTTACTGAAGTTGCAGCTTCTTTCTAAGATCAGGCCCAGTTGGGGATTTGATACCAACTGATAAGAATGTGATTGTTATACACGACTCAAACACAAAACCAGTTGGATTCAAGGGAATGATATTTCATCTTATTGAACAATCTTGGCTTATATAGCCTTACACAAAAACAGAATTGCTAATAATCTGCCACGATTTGCACTCAAAGCTAATGTGTTTGAACTAAACAACTATTCAACTAGTTCCTAGATGCTAGGACATTTATTTAACAGAAACAGAAGACCAAGTAAACATATGACTTGGTATAATCTAATCCCTGAACTTAAGGAACAACTTCTTTCAAATATATCTCATTTGAGAGAAATGTCATAATCAGATCAATCTAGCATATGGGTTGTTCGAATCACGAATCTATTAAGAAAATAATTACGCATTAGGCAATTCAATCAATCCCAAAATCCTCTGCCATACTCTACATAAATCGAACCATACATATGCCTCACACATCTAATACCTTCTCAGCTCTCGATAGCCCAATCGGCCAAAGCGATACCTTATATTCCCAAGTGCGCGCTCACTAATGACTCCGATTTCAGTTGACCCGATCTGTTGGTTGTGGTTCCTGGGTTTTGATATGACCTACATGGGAGAGAGTTGCGTATGAGATGAAGGGAGAGAGATGAGGTAGATTGTATTTTTTGGGCTATGCTCTCTTCTTTTTGTCTGGTCATTGTGTCTCTGACATTGGGTATGCGGATGCAGTGGGTATTTATACTATAAACTCTCATACTGTTGAATAAGATTAAGTTTGTGGACCCATGAATGCTTCAATTAGACAGATAAAATTAACTGTCCCCATTGCTCAATTTAAGGGACAAATGCTCAATTTAAGGGACAGATAACCATTTGTCCTTGTTTTGTCTGTCACTAGTTATTGCTCAGGTGTGGTGTAGTGCAATTAGCAACAATTACGAAGGTGGGTAAATTTAGATTAACATTATTCAATAGGGTAATGCTAGGGGCCTCAATGGGGTCATGAGGTGGAGGCCTCATATCTTATGTGGCATATAATTTGATTTTTTTTTTTACAATATAACAAAAATCAAAACACAAATCTTGCTCTTTTATATTTTAGTTGTAAATTTATTTTGTTTCATTTAATTTCAATATCTTAATTATATAGATTATATTATATATATATATATATATTTCCTTTTCTAATCGATTATTAATTGTCTTTCCTTAAAACCAAATTATACCATGATTGTGTATTGTTTTCTTTATTAATTCTTTAAAATTTACTCCTAGTTTCTATATCAAGATCAACTACATATTTTCATGAGAGAAAAAAATAAAGAATTTTTCTATTAAGACCTCCAATTCTCTTCACACCTCCATCAATTTTTAGTTAGCAAATAAGTGAAATTACTATTCTAGCCTGATATACAATGACACTTATGCATCTAGTAGACTTGAAGCTAATCCATCTTTAGTTTTTTTAGTCTTTTTTTGAAAGTCATTTTTAGTTTTTTTACTGGAATTAGGGATCCTGAACTATTGTAGCCGGAATTCACTAAATCAAGCATATCAAAATGCTTCTTTGGGAGAATCATGATTGGGGAAGGAGGATCAAGAATTGCATATATATACAAACAATGGGAAAATACAAATCGAGTAGAATTTGCAATGAGAAAGCTAGCTTCTTGGGTTTGGTTGTCTAGCTTTAAAGAGGAACATCATCCATGAGACTATGACCACCAATCCACCATGAATCCAGAGCGGCATGTCGCTCAAATAAGGAGATCGACCATGACGTACTATTAACAACTACAGTATTTGTTTCATGATGGAGTATTTCTGTTTTTAAGACTGAAGATCTAGTATTTATGCCAAATAAGTAATAATGTGACTACATATACATATGCACATTTGACAACTCGATGAAAGCTTTTGATTATAGATGAGAGGTCTAGTGAGACAAAAAAGGTGTAATAAGAGATTTAATGTGTTATAGATGAACTACAACAATAAGGTTAAAATGGGAAGATGATGAGAGGTATAGTGAGAAATATCATGTAATTAAAATAAAAGTAGAGGTGTAGAAAGTATGGAGGCGTAGTGAGCAAAATTGGAGGTCATAATAGAAATTCTCAAAAACAAAAACAAATTAAGAGATGGATGTAGCCATTGTTGCTTGAACTAGGTATTTGAAGTATATATCTGGCATTGATGAAGTAAGTTTTTCAGAAAATTAAGACCCTCGAGATATGTCTTTAGAATGATTTGTCTTTGACTTCAACTTTGAATTTGAATAATTGATATGTGTTGGGATTAGAAAAGTGGTAAAAGAAACAACAAGGATCATGCCATTGAAATCAATTTCTAGGTTTGAAGAAATCTTAGAATTATATTTGATCCAAAAAAGAATGTTACAGATGAGTTTTCTTGTGCAAGATTAATTATAAGATTAATGATAAGTAAATAATAAATTAATATGTAGAAGGGTTTAATTATCTTTTTGGTAATGATGTGATGTGTATATAACATGACTCAACAATATAATATAGTATGCCACATAGAGTTTCAGGCCTACACATCATGACCCATTGAGTGAGGACTAAAATCATTTCTGTGTTCAATATACCTTCGCAAGCATGTTTAATTAGTTGGTGGGATGGTTAGTTGATCTTGTCAATATTTACGACCTAGGAACCGAAGGATGAAATGTGATTCAAATCATTCAATAACCAACTACAAGGACAAATTCTAGTAGTATTGTAGATATCTCTGCGCGGCCCTCGGCACTGTCAATATATTTCGACTAATTCGAGCTAGGGCTTTCAAAAGACTGTCCTGACTGAATAATCATCAAATTAAATTAATGTCCCTTTTATTCATTTTATTTTTATTTGATCTAGTAACGGAAAAAATTGTGATGCATACTTAAGATGATCGGCACAATACTTTTCAACC
Organism: Geum urbanum; assembly: GCA_946800695.1. NCBI lineage: Eukaryota > Viridiplantae > Streptophyta > Magnoliopsida > Rosales > Rosaceae > Geum > Geum urbanum. Next base: position 8,048,107 of record OX327006.1, read on the forward strand.
ATGAGAAACTAAACAACAAAACATGGTCGAGTAAAGAGCAGATTACATTACTCCAATACATGTGGTGCATGCATAGGCCATCGTACGTCTTGAATTATGCAAGCAGCCAAAAGTTTTTGTGGGTTCTTGAGTTGAGAACGTAACCTCCGTCTAGACTCTTCTTCTGTACTCCAACACAAGTGCACTTGCAGTTCTCGATCAGATACTCTGCTGTGTCGATTCCTCTCGACGATCCCGCTAATGATGATGATCGCCCTCCCGGCCATGTTCTCGTTCTGCACATGCACGCCGATAACCATCAAACATGTATTCGATCAGCAAATCAAAATCGATAACAGACAAGTTTGAAGATGATCGATGCATGCACGTTAATTTGAAGTCTAGTGTATGCACATGTAATGTAAGTAAATATAAAAGTAAGAAGTTAAAGTTCTTCAAGAGAAAAGTGCATACTCACCCTAGATTTCCCTTGAGAAAGAGACTTCGACGCTGCCCTATAACAACAACATCGACCCCAAGAATTTCACTATGATGTAGAATTGTGTTGGCTTTGTCTCTGCCAGCTTCCAATGTCACCCTTTCTATGCGCACTCGTACTTTCGGCTGCACCCGGTTGCATTCGTTCTTCATTTCTTCAAGAAAATCCTTCACCGGGTCAATCCCTAGGTTGGCAATCGGATTTCCTGAACCACTTCCGGGCTCAAACGCCTGGACGGCAGCGGTGGTGATATTTGGCGGGATCTTGAGGAAAGTGTTGAGATTGATCGTGTGTATCCAGTTATTGGGGTTATCAACGTGAAAGAGAATCAACTCATCATGCTCTAGCAGTGCATGAGAAAGTGCGTATTGGAGCGCACCCGATGAGTCACGGGTAGGATCGGCAACGACCATTACTTTCTTCGCCAGTGCTTGCATGGCTCGCGTATGCGGCTCTTTTCCGGCCATTGACACCACCATCAACGGGAACTTCTCCCGGGGGTGGAGCCACCACACAGCTACCGATGCGTCACAAAAAATTTCGAAAAAAAAGGGGCAAGCAAGAGATGGTAGGGAAATGGCATTTGATAGGAAGTGGTCATTTTGTTTTTGTTGTGCTTACGGATAAGGAGGACTATATTTGCAAAGTTTTATTTCTAGCCAGTGATTCACAGATTAGATGGTGTTTCATGGTTTATGCTATTATTGTGGGGTAGATGTTAGAATCATCCATGAGAACCGGTCAAATATTGCCTGTAAAAACTTTAGAAGGATGGATACACAGAGCTTGATTAGTCTAATTTTATTCAGAAAAGTGCACAAAAATTGTCCGGCTCATCTTCCCTGTAAAACACTAAAACCCAAGCCTGCCTGTGTTTACAGTAATCGAATAACATGTATATAAGATCATGATGAAAAAGGCAAAATATATGGTAGAGTCAATTAAGCAATGTTGAGTCCTACGCACCCTACGAACCTCGATCTTCTTGGTTTATGCTATTATTGAGAGGATTGTTTAAGGAAATAATATTCATAATATTTCGTATGTGTCTTTTCTTGATTAACTTATAAATAAATATTCTCTCAGTTCTTGATTTATAGAGATATTGATTATAACAAATTGTAATGCTTATAATAATAGAGTAAATTTTAAATAAGGTCAAATGGGAAAGATCTGTGCTAGATTAGGTCATCCAATATTTTTCTTCTCAAATCAGGTCACATAATATTAAGCCAGAAATAAAAATATCCTTATAGTTCAAAATATTTACATTCATGCCATCATGTGTGTGTGTGTATATATATATATTAAGAAAAAAACTTTGTTCTCTCTCACCTCAGTCGCAACATCCTCTCTCAATCACTCTGACGTGCCTCTCTCCTCTCCTCTCTCAATCCCTCACCACTGTCGGGCCTCCTCTAGGCCTCGCCTCTCTCTGACGCACCCTGATAGTTGCATTTTTATGCAACGTTTATGTGCTTAACCGAACCTTATATTTAGTTCTTTTGTTACGTTTTTAAGCAACTTATTATTGTTATTCGTTTTGTAGGTAATTGAATGTAAATAAATAAAAGACGATTTAATTGAGCTTTCCTAGCTCAACGAAGAGTAACTAGGGGTTGTCAAGAGGCAAATGGACCAAGTCCAACTTGAAGATGGATTACTAAAGCCTTATGGAATGTGGATTTAGCCCATTTAGGATTAATAACCCAAACCAAATATGTTTTTATTAAATAAAGACGAGACCAAATCAAACAAAGATGGGAAAATCAGAAAACCAACGTGAAAAAGGGAAGAGACCAACGTGAAAAGAGGAAGAGAAATAGGGGGAGAGAGACGTGAAAAAGAAGAGGACAAGAAGAATAAAAGGAAGAAGAAAACGTGAGAAAAGGGGGGGGGCCATTCATTGTGTAATTTTTCTATCTTTCTCTCATACTCTTATGGCTACCATGAGGAGCTAAACTCCATTGTTAAGGGGCTGTTTTGAAGCCCCGTTCATGTCTTCTAGATTACTTATGCTTGTTAATTGAAGATTATTTTTGTTATTCGAATGAGGTTTCTCTGTTGCTTATATGTTGATGATTCTTATTTGTGTATGCTTTGAGTGCACGCTTAGTATGCATGTTTAGGAATCTAATTCTAAGAAATTTGATGGTTGTTGGTGATCATTACCTTCCTCAAGTTTCAATCATAGAACTCATACATGCTTGGTATAAGAAACCCTAAGTCTAACAAGACACGACCGTAGTGTACTTGTAAAGCCTTGTAGATTCTCAAACCCTTTCTAAATCTTAATGCTTTTCTCTTGGTAAATTCGGGTCCTTGACTTCGGGTTCTTTGAGGGATAGACAATATTGATAAGCAGACCTTCAATGTTGTAGACGTAAGGATTGGGTAATATGTTGTGTTCATAGCTTTGAATCTTCCTGGGAGCTTTCGTTCATGACATTAACATGATTTTGGTTCTGCATTTGTGGTCTAGATGATGTGACGGTGGTGGATAGCACTTCCCCTTAACCATTCTTATCATTGATTGTTACTTTACTCTTAATCTGTTTACTGTTTCAGTTTTGTAATCTGTTTTGTAGAATTTATTCGGCAACCAAACCAACTCCGATTGCATTAAAAATTTGTGTGGTAGTCTGCCACTGTGTCTGTAGTGTCAAGTATTAATTTCGTGATTTTAGATTGAATTTAGATATTTTAATTAATTACGTTAGTGTCAGTCATCGAGGCTGTCAGGTTTCTGACTTTCGCGTCTGTTTGTAGTTTAGAGTATTGAGTCTTATCTTTCCCTGTAGATTGACCCATATACTATTGTACTTCACTGACAAGCATATTGAGTTCATTATAGGGTAACTTTGAAGGTGGTTAAACCCGGATCACACCATTTCCTCGACGTTGTGCCTCGATCTCTAGCAACCTTGATGCTGCCATAGTCGCGAAACTCTCTCTATCTCTCTCAGCGTTGGAGCATATTTTTTTGGTAATGTTAGCTTTGGTTTGGTTTGGTTGTTACACAAAAGTTGTTGTGTTTTGGTTGTTACGTACATAGTAGTTTCTACAATAATCTGTGGTAGTGTTTATGTTAGTCTGTAGTAGTATGTACAAATTGATATTCTTTAGTTTTTATGCAATAATGTCTACAATAGTCTGGGGTAGTTTTTATGTTAGTCTGTAGTAGTGCATCTGTGAAATACTGGTAGTAGTGCATCTGTGAAAGTAGTAGTAGTGCATCTGTGAAAGTGTAGTAGTCCATATGTGAAACAGTAGTAGTGCATATGTGAAGTAGTGGTAGTAGTGAATCTGTGAAAGTGTAGTAGTGCATCTATGAAATTATAGTAGTGCATATGTGAAATAGTAGTAGTGCAATTGTGAAACAATAGTAGTGCAATTGTGAAACAGTAGTAGTGCATTTGTGAAACAGTATTGGTGCATTTGTGAAAGTGGTAGTAGTGTATATGTGAAAGTGATAGTAGTGCATCTGTGAAACAATGGTAGTGCATCTGTGAAACAGTAGTAGTGCATCTGTGAAACAGTGGTAGTGCATATGTGATTCCGTGGTAATAGTGCATATGTGAAACAGTAGTAGTGCATTTGTGAAATAATGGTAGTAGTGCATCTATGAAATAGTAGTAGTGCATTTGTGAAACAGTAATAGTGCATTTGTGAAAGTGGTAGTAGTGTATATGTGAAAGTGGTAGTAGTGTATTTGTGAAAGTAGTAGTAGTGCATCTGTGAAATAGCAGTAGTGCATATGTGAAACAGTAGTTGTGCATTTGTGAAACAGTGGTAGTTGTGCATTTGTGAAACAATAGTAGTGCATTTGTGATTCAGCAGTAGTATATGTGTTGTTAAGCAGTAGTGTCTAAGTTGGTGTGTGGAAGTGTTTGTGGTAGTGTGTTATAGTATTTTGATGTTCATTTTGTTGTTTCGCAGAGGAAATGCAATTAAAAGTAAAAAAACCCGTCAAAAGTACAAATTCGGTCTACATTTCGAGGCTTCTTCAACCTGATACAGCGATGGAAAAATGATTTGCCCGATGAAACGCTGAAATTACTTGGAGATACACCCTTTAGAAGAGTGATATGACCATTTGCGCAAGACACCATGTTATCCGAAGATACGCACAAGTGTGTGGATCCCAATGTACTACTTACATTGTGTTAAAATAGTACTTTGGATATTTTGAAGTAGTACTTATTAGAGACAGTAGTGGTGTTAGTATACTAAATATTTTGAAGTAGTACTTTCTGTTATGAAACGGTAGTACATACCATGTTTTGAAATTAAACACTAAATGTTCTGGAGTAGTGCTTATTGGAAACAACAGTAGTGTTAGTACACCAACTGTTTTGAAGTAGTACTTTCTATCGCGAATTAGTAGTGCTTGCTAGAGAAATAAATGGTACGTTTTACATTGGTGTAATGAGATGAACCTATGTTTTTAATAGGAGTAGTGCTACTTTTGTTGTATGATGAGTGTACTACTACTATTGTTGGTTTCAAACACAAAGCGTTGTCACATACAAAAACGCACAATTGACCAACATAAAATCGCAAACCGAAGAACAACAAACTCGAATTAGTATGTTAAACAAATTGCACAAAGGAAAAGTACATTACATTAAAGTAGTATATATTACATAATGAAGAATCATATTGTATGTTTGTTTATCGAAAAATATTTGATGAAAGAGATTCGGACCAAGTATACTACAAATGACTCGTATGGTTGTACCAACTATATCTTGTGACTAATATAGTGTATGTAAAGGAAATGGACATGCCTCTGTAAAATTATTTGTTCAGGCAGAATGTACTATTGTAGACTGGTGAAAACACTACCTGTGACTAATATAGACACTAGTTGGTTGATGATGACTTTGGTATATGTCAATCTATTGTGTCTTCTTTTTTCGCCACAGTGACCACATCTGATTGACCTCGTCGCCTGCCCACCTTCAGCGGAAGACTTCATGCGAGTATCCTTTGGACGACCGAATGAGATTCTTGTCAACGGAGGCTTCACAATGGGCAGTTCATTAAGAGCATCATGGTAAAACTTCTTAATGTTTGGTATTAGCCGAATATCATACTCATAGGAAGCCCTGTAACTTCCTACCTCATAGAAATTTTCAATGTAAGAGTAAATAGGCTCAATACTAGCATGTTGTATAGCAGCAAGTGTATGGTTGTTGTAGGTGCACTTCGCATACAAATCAAAATCCATGGCTACTAATCTGCAAATCAAACAAAAAATGCTTACAAAACAGAAGTAGTATCCTTAATAGTCATCAGTAGTGTACTCACTCAACACTAATAGTATTATCAAGTCCAAACATACACAGAACACACAGAACATCTAACTAGTGTATTCAGTGGGATGTAGCAGTGTACTCACTAAACACTAATAGTACTATCAAGTAAAAACACACAGAACACTCAGAACAGCTAACTAGTGTGTTCAATGGGATGCAGTAGTGTATTCACTCAACAGAAGTAGTACTCACAGTCTGTAACATCTCATAGTTTATACGAAATATCAAAACACACAAATCAGCCACATCAATCACACACAAATATATAAATCACAAGAGAAAACATACAATAATATCACTACAATGCGCCATACATAATACAAAGTACCAAAATCAAAATCGAAAAAACTGAAATTCGAAATCGGTTTATCACCAAAATCAAATTAAATAACACATCAATCAAAAGCATCAATCAAACAAAACAAAGCACAAAAATATCTACAGGTGAACAGAATGGAAGCTTTACCCAAGCTTTTATCACCGGAATCCTCCGATTCCCCGAAACTTCTTCTTACAAATTTCATCTCTCTCTCTCTCTCTCTCTCTCTCTCTCTCTCTAACACACATACACACAAACACATAGCTGATGGAGAGAATCGAGTTCGTTTTGGAGCTCTCTCTCTTTAGGCCATCACGCGGCTCTCTCTCTCTAGGCCATCTCGCGGCTCTCTCTCCTTCTCTCTGCGTTTTCTGTTTTCTTTTTTAAATTCAATTTGAAATCAGTAGATAGTTTACATATTAGGGAAAATTTTAGAAACTTTATTTTTTAAGGAATGTATAATGACCTTATGTGTGTAAAACTTATACAATGACCTTATGTGTAACCTAAGGCCTCTAAGTGACCTTATGTGTAATTTTCTAATATTAATATCATCTATCAATGAATAAAATACAGTTCCACTCTATATCTTTTGCGTATCTATTTTTCTCTTAAAAACGTTATCAATAACTCTTGAGTTGATAGCCATCACAACCAAAAAAAAATACCCAACCCCTAAAACATACACTTAAAACCTTCATACCGCCGGAGCACCATCACCGTCGCTGGACCTTCCTCCCTTCGCCAAATTTTGAGCTTCTTCAAACTTTTTTCAAAGTTTTCATACTGAGCATAATAACCTAGAGGTAGATTAAATAACCCTATTCAATTTAGAATTAGTTTGCCAAACTTAATTACTGCAACATCCTAGATCTAGGTCCAGATTTAGGTTTTAATACCATGAATTTTATTATTATGTGTCTCTAGTTTCTATGAATTAATACATGTTCTGAGGAATGATATTCCTTACCTCTTCACTCAAAGTTACATATTAGTGACGGTTCTAGGGGAGTCATGGTATATTGAAAAAAAATGGAAGTTGATATTTGTAACTTTTTTGATAATTACGGTTTTTTGGGATGTGGTATGAAGGTACCGGTTTTTGAATTGATTTTTTTTACCATACATCATAGATCATGATTCTTATTCTCTAAACTTGATATTAGTGATCATGATTTTTTCAATCGGATACTAATTACATCTCTTATCTTTTGTAGATGACTGAGCCTACAAGGCCTGAATTTGACATCTTTGACCCTCAAGAAGCAGAATACCATTGATGTGTATCAAATGTTGAGAATACTTTTCTTGATAAACATCTTACTGATACCATCCAATAACTACCACCTAGTGTAGACGCTGACAATGAAACTCTGGCTCGCAAAGCACAAGCTCTCATGTTCTTGAGGTGGCATATTCATCAAACATTGAGGAAAAAGTATCTGTTAAAGAATGGCCCCGAAAATTTGTGGTTGACCTTAAAAAAACGGTTCAACAATGTGCATGACGCACAACTCCCAGAACTCACAGAAAGGTGGGATTGAATTTGGTTATTGAATTATCCCTAAATCAATGATTTTAATCAAGCAATGTTGGAGCTACAGTCAGAGTTAACCATTTGTGATATGGTAAAGACCGACCAAATTATGGTTGAGAAGTCATTTGGCACCTTCCATACTTCCATGGATATGCTCATGCATCAATATCGCACAAATTACGAGTAAGGAAGAATTAGATTATTCAGTGATTTTATGAATGTGTTGGCCAAGAAAGAGGGGTATCGCGAGATTCTTCGCAACAACAATGCTACGCCAGCTGATTCAAAGAAAGGTCATGAGACATACAATATTGGTGGGAAGACACGTAAGGAAAAGAAGAACGTTTGCTCTGAGCTTTACAACAATAATGGTGGTAGAGGAGGACGTGGCAGAGGTCGTGGTAGAGGAAGAAATAGTCAAAATTTGACTTGGACTCGCCAAGACAACAACCACATCTACTCCAACAAGAATAAATCAAATTTCGGTCCTAGGAGTAATGGACATTCTTCTCGTCTTGCTTCTTCCAGCTTGTCACCTACCTATAGGTGTGGTTCTACCAATCACATGCACAAACAATATTGTGAACCTAAGGATGTTCAAAATGCCTACAAAAGATGCAAGCAATACTTGGTGTATGAGACCAACTATATTGAAGACCAAGAGATGAATGATTGCGACGAAGCCAATCTCATTGTAGCAGATGACACCAAAGGAAGTCTTGAAACTGCGGATTTTGATTAGTCCATATATTAGGGTTATGTTTATGCTATATAATCAAGTTTAGTTTGTATTTGATTCTATTTTAGTCAAGGTTATTTAAGACAATCTTTGATGTAATTTTTGAGGTTGGCAAAATAATACAATTTCTTCTTTTTGGTATTTGAAAAAGTTAAGAATGGTTATTAAACTTCATAATGCATAAATGGTTCGAAACATACAATAGCCTATAGCAATATAACACCAAAATACCATAAAAACAAGACAAAAGAGATGATGGTTTGATTCTAGAAATTTTTGACCCATCGAGACTCTCTTGACCCGTCGAAGAACACCTAGCTATTGGATCGATTTTTGCACTTTTCGACCCGTAAAAAATTATGCTCTATTTCTTTCAACCCGTCGAAAGTATGTCCTCGGTCACATAATTTGCACCTTCAACCTGTCGAAGCATCTTCTCGAATGTCACAGACAGCTATTGTCTCCAAAATGTCATATTTTCGACTCGTCGAAAAATCTCTTCAACACGTCCAAAAAGATATCAAAAAATTAAATCGGTTTTAGGTTTTCTATCGACCTGTCAAAGATTTACCTCAACTCGTCGAAGGATACCTACTGTCTTGATTTTGTGCAATTTTTGACCCATTGAGACCTTTATTCGACCCTTCAAAAATTCATATTGGTTTTTGAGTTTCTTTTGACCGTCGAGTGGATTTCTCGGCCCCTCAAAAAACTAACCAGGAATTGATGTTTTTGATGTGTTTTGCATCGGTTTTATTATGTCATATCAGCACTTTATAAGGGTTACAACCCTTTGAAAAATCTTTTAAGTCTTAAAGTGTTCGCCAAGTCTTGAAGACTAATTAATTCACATTATTTTGTAGATGTTTGAAGACGAGATTGAGTGTCTAGCAGATAGTGGTACTACTTATACTATACTGCAGAATAGACAGTTGTGCCATATACTTCATCAGTAACAACCATGATTAGTTCAACGCCGATTATACAAGAACATGGGTCATCATAATTCTTACTACCACATGGTACACGAATTTATATCACTGATGCATTATACGTGCCAAAAGCCAATCGAACCTTGCTAAGTTTTAAGGATATTAGAACCAATAATTTACACTTGGAAACTCATTGTGAGAATGGTAAAGAATTCTTATGTATAACATCTGAGGACTGCAAAGCACATTTTGGAGAGTTTGGGGCAATTCGCAGTGGTTTATATCTTACTACGGTTCAGATTATTGAATCCAATGCAGTCACTCTCTCTATTGTGTGTGACTCTACCTCATGTCAACTTTGACATTATCGACTAGAGCATCTAAGTTGAGATATGATGATCAAAATTTTGAAAAACTCTCATGCTCATCCGTTTTTCAGAGTAAAGAAACATGTGAAAATATCCATCAGTTTTGATGGGGTGGATAAGACTAACAATCTTAATCCGGTCTCGGTCTCCAAGACGAGTGCAACACCTCGTTTTGGTCCACAAGATTCTTTTGTAGCAATCTCTGATGCTCATCGCTCATTTTGCAAAACTTGTTCATTAGCAAAGTTACAGGCTAGACCTACCTTTGTGGTTGATAACATAGAAAATATACCATTCTTATAGAGAATCAATGGTGACATTTGTGGACCTATCAAACCGGAATGTGGACCATTTAAATATTTTATAATTTTGATAGATGCATCAACGCAATGGTCACACGTTGCTTTGTTATCCACAAGGAATGTTGCATTTCCAAAACTCCTAGCACAGATTATTAAGCTTCGAATTCACCACTTGGACAATCTAATCAGGTCTATTAGATTGGATAATGCAGGAGTGTTTACATCAAAAAAATTTGATGACTACTATATGTCAATTAGGATTAAAGTTGAACATTATGTCCCTTATGTTCATTCACTGAAAGATTTAGCAAACACAAATCAAGCGGTCACAGCTTATGGCAAAAACAATTGTTATGCATACTAATTTGCTGGTATCTGCTTGGGGATATGCATTATTACGTGCAACAATGTTTTTTTTACTTGAGACTCGTAACACGCCAACCATTTAGTGCGAGCTTGGTATTTCACATCTATGCATCTTTGGTTGCACGGTATATGTGTCAATCGTGCATCTACATTGTACTAAAAACATCAACGTTGTCTAGGCATCTACGTTGGTTATGAATATCCAACAATTGTTTGTTACTTAAAACCTTCGACATTAGATCTCTTTACTGCAAGATTTGCAGATTGTCGTTTTGATGAAACATACTTCCCAATGTTAGGGGGAGATAGAAATGCCCCAATTCCAGTTGAATGTCAAAAATTGATGTGGAATAAGAGTCGAACCTAAAATTTTAGAATTCGAGGCGAGCTAAAAAAAATGGTGCCTCAAATTTAATATATACAAAAAAAAACGGAAACTATGTAATATATACAAAATGTAGCAAGTGAAAATTATTCACCTACGAAATGATCTACAAATCGATCTATCTTTAGGACTTCGAATTCATCTATATAGTGGATAACATTTATGAAGTTAAAGAAGAAAATTCTGCCTGCAATGTCTTAATGATATTCATACTCAATTCATCAACTACATGCAATTCCGAATTCTCAGATCATCCAAAATCAACAAAGTAAGACACCTAAATTTTGGAAAGATCAAATTCAATCAATTCCTACAATACTAAAGCTAGAACTCACTTCGATTTTGGTTGAATTTTTCTAGGAACACCCAGAATTATACAACTCACTTCAAATCTTTATCCTTGCCACAATGCCGCACCGATCCGCGGTAATTTAATACAAAATCAAATTGAATTAGGATCTAGCCAATCAAACATAGGAAATGAATACAAACAAATCGTATAGCAAAAATGTCTGCACATTATAAAAACTCAAGAAACCCAACAAAGGTACTTTACCAGAGCCCAGATTCACCCTCTCCTAAACCAAGAGAAACGGCATGAGATCGAGATCGAGATCGGTTCATTGGAGATAGGAAATGATGGTAGAAATCTTCACAGGGTATATATATATTCAGAAGGTAAAGCTGACAACTCTACCGCGGCGGTGAAAGTTGTAGAGAGAGATCAAAGGTAGAGCTGTCTACAGATGAGCTGTTGACGCAATGAAGCTTAAGACTTGAAATCAAGAGAGAAGAAGAGAAAACTCTCAAAGAGCAAATTAATAAGGATTCGCGTGGGGGATTGTTGGAAGTCCAAAAGTAGTGATTGAAACCTTTCGATTTCATAGAGATATTGATTTGGCATTGATTCTTCAGTTTCTCTATGTCTGGGTTCATAAAATATTACTCGGATGATGAAAAATTGAAAATTCCACGTATATTGGTTAAAAAAAAAATTGGGTTCCAAGTTTGCGCGGAATACTAATTATGTTTCAGAAGATCCATGCACATCTTAAAATGAGATTGAAGTGACATATTCTTGATCATCAAAAAGTAGCAGACTCGATGCCCGACTCTTTTATTAATATTGCCAAAGTGACGAGATCAGATATACCTGTTGTAAATATTCATGCAAGGTTGGAAGTCCCCCAAGAAGCTAGGGGCGGTTTAACACAACTCTAAAGCAGGGAAACGTCCCGCCTCCCCATGTGGAGGGAGCAACGTCGGCTTTGACTCCCACCAAGAAGGAGGGAGACCAAGACAATCCACAGATGAGCTGCTAGTGAAAAAGCAGAGTCATCCAGGCACAAAATGATCATTTCATCATCAATGTTGTGAATCATTCACATGACATTGTTCATGACTACACTTATGTCCTAGAATCATAAATGACATTTCTGGAGAACGCTTCAGATCAGATCCATATGTGATGTCAGAAAACGGTGAAATCTCACTAACTAACAATGATGTGTACACTGTTATGGATATATCATCCAAGGTAGTTGATAATGCTTTTACTTATTCCGTCGCTCAGGAGATTATTGACGACGATAAAGTGAAACCTCACTCGGTTGCTGAATGTAAGTGGAGAGCGGATTGACAGAAGTGGAAAGAAGCAATGCAGTATGAACTAGACTCTTTGAAGAAAAGACAAGTTTTTTGTCTGGTAGTGCTATGCCCACCGAATGTGAAGCCGATATGACATAAATTGGTCTTTGTTCGAAAGCATAATGAGAATAATGAAGTCATGTGGTATAAAGCTAGACTTGTGAGTCAAGGATTTTCTCAACGCCCTGACATTGATTATGAGGAGATATACTCTCCGATAATAGACATAATTACTTTCCGCTACCTTGTCAGTTTGGTAGTGTCTAAAAAATTGAGCATGCAGCTGCTGGATGTGGTTATACCTTATCTCTGTGGATACCTTGATTCATAGATATACATGAGTGCCGGATAACATTGTCATACCCAATTCAAGTAATTCTAAGCTAGGCATGGGCCATTGAACCCGGACTAACCCGAAAAATTGACAAATCTATTTGGTTTGTTGAAAAAATGATGATTTGTTGTATATAACCAAACCGTACTAATTAAAACGATCCGGACTCGCGGATCACAGTTTCCTTACAAAGTTAAACCCATTTGGAACTGACATGTGTTTAAAAATGGCACTTGTCTTGGTATAATTGGCTAACTCTTGCTCTCTATGATGGATTGATAGACGTGTTGCACCTAATCATAAACCCAAGTATATAATCTATAAATAAAAACCCTATTCATTCTACTCTCTCATTCTCTCGGCCCAGCCTACTCCTAATCTCACTTAACCATGTCGAGCTTCACATTTGAAGCTTCCCATAAACCAATCGATTGAAATCAAGACCTAACGATTCATCATCCTTCCGCATTTCATCCACCTATATCGACTAATTCCAGTTAAATATATACCTTAATCCCATAATTGTGAAACACTGAAACCTACTTTCTCAAACCAGTCGGGCAGTTGATTTCAAAATGCAATAATTAAAGACTTACTATAAGTATTTTAGTTTTTCCTTGATCTTTTAGCTTGCTATAATCAAATAATGCCTTAAATTGCTTCAGTTTTTTTTAAGTTCAGTTTTTATTGAATTTATTGTCGGAAAAGACCGCTGCCCAAATAATGTCAAAAATGTTAAAACCCGAGGACTTGAACCGAAATCGTTCAGATCCATTTTTAAATGGGTAGCTACCTACATAGCACAAACCCGATCCATTTTGATTTGTATAATATTTGATCCGGATTCATGTATTTTTGGCCCAACCCAATCCGTGCCTAGGCCTACTCTAAACCACAGAGTACTTATGTGATTAGATTGAAGCGTTCACTATATGGATTGAAACAATCTGATAGGATGTGGTACACAATTCTAAGTGACTATTTTATTGTGAATGGATGCAAGAATGATGGTTTGTACCCATGTGTGTTCATTAAGAGAACAAGTTCAAAATTTGTCATTATAGCGGTCTATGTTGATGATATAAATATCATTGGGTCTCTTGATTAAATCAATGAGACGGTTGACTACTAGAAATTCAAGTTTGTGATGAAAGACCTTAATATGACTCGATTTTGTCTTGGTTTAGAATTAGAAGATTGAGTTTGTAGAATACTTATTCACCAGTCTGCTTATGTCCAAAAGATGCTTAGAAAATTTAACATGGATAAAGCACACCCTCTTAGCACACCGATGGTTGTTCGCAGTCTGGAACCAAATAAGGATCCGTACTATCCGAAAGATGATGATGAGGAACTTCTAGGAGTTGAGGTACCATACCTTAGTGTTATTGGAGCTTTGTTGTATTTAGCTCAATGCACTCGTCCAAACATTGCATTCTCTGTGAACTTGTTAGTTCGGTTGAGTTCTGTGCCAACAAAACGTCATTAGAATGGTGTAAGGCACATCTTTAGGTACTTGAAGGGTTACATTGACTTAGGCTTGTTCTTTTCCTACAAAGAAAACAAAGACACGCTTGAAATCTCTGTAAATAGTTGAATCGTAACATGCAGGTCCTGAGATTTTTGACCAGTCGAATGGATCTTTTGACCGGCAAAAATTGCACTCTAGATGGACCCGAAGCTGTTAATCGACCAGTCGAGAAGATTTCTCGACCCATCGAAGAATGCACCCTGGATCAACCCGAAGCTATCATTCGACCCATCGAGTGAAAGCTTCGACTAGTTGAATTCTTCTCCAGTTGCGAGCATTGTACCTTAATTCGGTATGGTCCCCTACTTAGAGACACCTTGTGATGTCTTTGTTGGTTTTGCTAATGCTGGGTATCTCTCTGACCCACATAAAGTACGTTCCCAAACAGGTTATGTATTCAATATGGGGAACATGACGATTTCTTGGAGATCAACTAAGCAAACTCTTGTTGCTATTTCCTCGAATCATTATGAGATTATTGCTTACAAGAATTAGTTAAGGAATGTGTTTGACTTAGGTCAATTATACACATATGACTTAGGTCAATTATACACCATATTGGAGGATCTAGTTGATTACCATCTACTACGACAGCACCAGCTTGTATATTTGAGGACAATGCGGCTTGCATGCGAGCCAAAGGTGATCACACGAAACCCATCTCGCCGAAGTTTTTGTTTAAGCAATAACAATAACTGTTATTAAACATTCATGTGAGCCATGTTTATTCGGCTAATAATGCTGTAGACTTGTTCATCAAGTCTTTACCAAAATCTACTTTTATCAAGCATGTGAGACGCATTAGAATGCGAAGATTATCTAAACTTCGAGGTTGAGTTACTGATTAGGAGGAGTTCATTTCGTAGACATCAGAGGGAGTCTACATCACATGTAATAGCTTTTGTAGTTGATGTGTTGTACTCTTTTTCCCTTCGACCAAACTTTTATTTTACCTATGAAGTTTTTTTTGTTTGCTTGGTAAGGTTTTGAGTGAGACAAAATGTTATGCATCATACATTAGGATCACGACACAAGGGGAGCGTTTAAGGAAAATATATTCCTAATATCTCAATGTATGTCTTGTCCTAATTAGTGTAAAATTATATATTCTTTCAATCCCTAATTTATAGGGATATTGATTGTAACATATTGTAATGCTTGTATTTAAGATCATCTATCAATGAATAAAGATACAGTTTCAGTCTATAATTATTGTATTTAATTTTCTCTTTCAACAACACTTATATTTATATGCATTTTTAAGCGGTAAATATGAGAAATGGCATGGGAGCATAGAAATGATAGTGGATGAGTCCAATTGGAATAGAAATCTAAAATGTGTGTACATATACGACATAAAACTGTTTCTTTGCTGAACTGGTACAGACCTATTGCAGAAAGTACATTAACCATCAAAGTATTATTCATTGACAATCCATATTGAAGACAAAACACACCTTGCTTGAATGATTGGTATAACAAGTGAAGAAGATTAAAATGAAGAACCTACTAATCTCTTGGAAATCAGGTAAAAGCATGCATGTGCATATCATGTTTTTTCACTGAGGATGGTATCCTAGCCACCTACCCCAAAACAACTTGATTTTCCCTAAGATATTTGTAACCGTTAGTGGCTCATTTTCAAAACTCCCAACCAGTTGAAAAAGGCTATTTTTAGGAAGACTATATGTATTAACTTACTACTCAAAATGTTTAGATAGCTTGTCTCTCAAATCATGCTTTTTCTTAACCCTCGACTCTTGTTTCATTGTGTGTTGAGAAAGGAAAACCAGCTCGCTTTTCATGATACAAGAAGCAACATATCAGCAGACCTATGTCAACCTATACCTCTGTCTTTTATTCTGAAATCTAGGGATCTAGAATTCAAAACTATTTCTACTTGGTACCTAAGAAGCTTTTCTGTATAGGAAAATGGTTGTTTGCAACCCGTGACTTTTCTCATTGGGGTTTGCAAAATTGTTTCCAGCTGGGTTCTTGTGAAAACCAAAATGTGGGCTAGATGTTTTGTTTTCTGGAAAAGAGCTTTTGTCATATTATGGTTTAGCCTCTATTTAGAGAAAGTAGAAGAAAGCTCTTTTGTCTCCTTTTGAAACTTAGACATGGTTAAGGAAAGCTTTGGTTTGGCATTTCTTATTGGATTTTGTTCTGCACTTGTCACATTACACAAATTGCCAATTAACAAATAGCCAAAATCTGGGTCATGTCATTATCAATGTTTGTTATCACTTTGTTGAGTTCTCAACCAATATATATAGATAATTGTTTAGCCGTTGCTCTTTGGTTGAGTGAGTGAGTCTTTTGTGAATCTTTCTAAATCATTTTTGATTCTACTCTTTCTCTCTAAGCTTTCATTTCTACTGCATGTAAGTCTTAGAGTATTGCACAAACCCAATTTTCATTAAAACTCATGTGCATTGTGCACTCCATTGAGATTGGTATGGAAGTGCTCAACCCGAGAAGCTGCTCATGAAGAATTAGCTTACAAATAGTTAAGTTCTTAGGTGAGGCTTCCGAAATTCTTTCATTTGTAAACACTAAGGTACAAGAGAGAGAGTATAGCTCTGTAGAACTAGTAGAGAACCTGGTTAGAATAGCATACGGGTTATATATTCCCAGAGTGCAAGAGTCTTGTAAAGAAGTTTTCATAGTGGAAATGTTTGTCCCTCAAGAGTTAGTGGCATGCAGTTTTTCTCCCTGATTGCAGGGTTTATGCGTTAAAGAAAAACATCTTGGTGCTACTCTTTACTTATCGCTTTTACATTTCCAATACTTGAATTTCTGTAAATCGGGATAGTTCTCTACTCTGTTATCCTCGAGAATAATTTAAGCAAAAAAGTTGAAAAAGGCTTATTCACCACCCCCCCCCCCTCTCTAGGACCTTTAAATGGTATCAGAGCAGCCACTAGCTTTCGCTAGCGAGATCCTCTGAGGACCAGAGATGGAGCGTGAAAAAGGCTCTTCTATCAATGTCCCTCCTTTCTTTGATGGACATGATTTTTCACAATGTAAAATCATGATGAGTGCTTTCCTCTCCTACCAAGATGATGGTCTGTTATGGAAGGTTGGTCACATCCCACAAAGCCGAAAGCAGAAGGCTCTCTTGTTCAAATCTCGAAGCCAAAATCTGAATGGGATAAGCTTGACAAGGATCTGGCTAGAGTAAACATTAAGGCTCTAAGCTGTCTCTTTAATGCTCTATTTGAAGAAGAACGTCAAAGGATCATCCATTGCCCTATTGCCAAGGATGCGTGGGACGTGTTTGTCAACACTTATGAAGGTAACTCTCGTGTTAAACAACAAAAGCTTAAACGTCTTATTTTTGAGTTTGAAGGTTTGTCCATGAGTGAAAATGAGTCAATTGATGAATTCTATGGCTGTGTACTTTATATAACTAATCAGTGTCGTAGTTTAGGAGAGGCTATAAAGTCTAAGAAGATTGTTAGAAAGATTCTGAGTGTCTTACCTCCCTTCTTTGATTCTAAAATGAATGCTATGGATAAAGCTCATGATTTAGATACTTATCCTCTAGAAGTGCTAGTTAGCAATTTGAAGACCTTTAAGACACTTAAGAAGAGAACCAAAAATGAAAAGTGTTGTTTTAAGTACTGTTAAAACCGAAGAAGAAAAGATTCATGAACATGTTGAGTATAGTGTTGATGAAATTGCTTTCATGACTAAACAATTTGAAAAATTTCTCAAGAACTCAAAAAGAAAACCATTAAACTAAAATCAGAACTTCTCTAAAGGATCTAGCTATAGGTTTTCTAAAAACAGAGATTCAACTAAAGATTAGAATACCAAGTTCGCTTCTATCCCGAGGCAGGACAACAAGTGTTTTGAGTGCAATGGTATAGGACATAAGGCTGTTGACTGTGCAAACAGAAAGAATAAGTCCCACAGAGTGCTCAAAGCAACTTAGAGCGATAGTGATTCCGATACAACCACTGAATCTGAAAAGGAAGAAGATTAAAATGTTGCTTTTGTTACTAAGATCACATTAGATGAGTCTCTTGAGGACAATGATTCTGATGATGGGGGTCATGACATGTACACTTAGTTATGTACTGTATCTAAGTTTATGCTCACTAAGATTGAAGTTCTAACCAATGAACTTTCAAAAAGTGAGGATGCACAGTCTAGGATACAAGAGAAATATGTATCCCGAAAGTCAAAATGGAAATCTGATAAGTCTCGGCTTGAGGATCAAGTGAACTGTCTCAAGAAGGAACTTGATCATCAAACTAGTTTGGTGGAAGCTCGAACTTCAGAAAAGTTGGCACTGGAAGAATCTCTAAGAGATACCAATGCTCAGTTTACCAAGTTCTCCATTGGTTCAGATAAGCTATCCCACCTGTGTGGGATGGGAAAAGTGGATAGTAACAAGAAGGGTTTGGGCTTTGTGAATGGAGAAGAATCCAAGAACCCAGGAAAGACTGTTTTTGTCAAGAGTATCAGTTCTATCTTGGAAAATCCTCCTATGCAACCGGTGATCCAAGGCTGAAGCTCCCAAAACTCCTAGGTTTGTAAAATCTCACCTCCTAGGTGTTACCATTGCGAGAACAGTAGGCATATCCGTAAGTTTTGCTACAAATTAAGAAGAAGTCCTTCTCATGCAAGAACTCCACAGAACAATGATCTCCTTCCATCTTCCAGAAGTCCTTAGAAGAGCTAACCAGGATTGCTCAGCCACTTGCCATCCCCAATCGGAAGAAGAAGTGAAGCATCCCACCCTGGGTTAGAAAGTCAAGTCTGAAGACTCAGGATACCAGTATCACTACCTATTCTGATGAAACTGGAGTCAAGGAAAATCAAGAAGAAGACGTGGTTTGCTTTTCGTCAAGATTCAGGGGAGCTACAACGAATGAACGGAAGACTTTTGCGATATGCAATGTTGCCTTAACTACCCTATCGACCAGGAAATATGATTCTTGGTACATGGATAGCGGTTGCTCGAAGCGTATGACTGATGATAGCAAGTGGTTCATCTCCATGAATGACACACACCCCATTGGAGATGTTGTGTTTGGTGATGGTGCCAAGGCAGAAATTATTGGGAGCGGGACAGTAGACACCCCTGGTCTCCCAAGCCTGAAGAATATTCTTCTAATCAAGGGATTGGAGGTCTATTTATTGAGTGTCAGTCAGATTTTAGATGAGCATGAAAGGAGAAGAGCATCATGAAAGAAGAAACAACAAATGACCATTGCTATTGTGTTCGTGCCAACAAGATGTTCCAACCGGAGCTGTGTTTTCAGTCTCTAGTACAAGAGAGCCCTCTTGATCTCTGGCACAGGAGGATGTGCCACCTGAATCACCAAGACATGGTGAAGCAATCCTCAAAAGAAGGAGCTCTAGGTTTGCCTAAACTTACCAGAAAGGCAGCAAGTATGTACGGGGATTGCAAGATGGGTAAGCTATCCCGAACCTCTCATCCTATTTTGAATGCAAAACCTACTTCAAATGTGCTTGAGTTACTTCATCTAGACTTGGTAGGTCCTGTAGAAACAGAAGTATAGCCAGAAAGAAATATGTGCTTGTTGTCGTTGATGATTTCTCTAGGTTTACATGGGTAATGTTTTTAAGTGATAAAACTCAAAAAGAAAGTTTTGGAAAGTTTTTTGAACTTGCAAAGCGTATTTCAAATGAAAAGCTTTCTGAAAATAAGTACATCATTAGAATTAGGTTTGATCATGGAACTGAATTTGAAAACTCTTCTTTTGTTGATTATTGTGAGGAGTATGGTGTGCATCATGAATTTTCTGCCCCCATTACTCCACAACAAAATGGGATAGTTGAAAGGGAAAATAAAGTTTTGGTTGAGCTGGGTAGGGTGATGCTTAGTTCTACTGATTTGCCACATATGTTTTGGGCTGAAGCTGTCTATAATGCTTGTTACATAATTAATCAAGTGATACTTAGGCCTGGAATGGACAAGACACCCTATGAGTTGTGGAAAAGGGAGGAAACCCAATGTATGACATTTAAAAGTCTTTGGTGGTCCCAACTTTATCTATAGAGATAGGGAATACTTGACAAAATTTGATGCCAAGTGTGATCGTGGTATATTTTTGGGTTATGCATTGAATAGTCATGTTTATTGTGTCTACAACAAAAGAACTTGCAAAGTTGTAGAATCGATAATTGGGGCGATCAATGATTCTCTTATGTGTTCTCACAATCATTCCTCTAGATCTGTACAGGAAGAAGATTTAGGCACAGTGGCTGAAATGTCCTATCTTGCTGTTGATACCCCCATTGACAGACAAAATCCTATTTCTGATGATGTATCCTCAGATGTTGATTCAGACTCAGATGGTTCTGGGATAAATCAGACTCTTGCTATCCAAAAATCGCATCGCACTGGAAAGAGACAAGTTCATAAAGATCACTCTCCCACTGATGTGATAGGTACTATTGATGAGCCAAAAACTACCAAGAGTAAGTCAAATAAGTTTGTGAGTAACTTTGTGACTCTCAAAACCTTTCTTACTATTCATAGGTTGGTCATCAATCGTATTTCTTACTATGGTTTTGTTTCAAATATTGAACCTAAAAACATTAGAGATGCTCTTAAAGATTCAGATTAGATAATAGTTATGCAAGATGAATTGAATCAATTTGAGAAAAGTAAAGTGTGGCCTCTTGTTCTTAAACCTAAAGATAAAAATGTTATTGGTACAAAATGGTCTTTAAGAACAAAACTGATGAAAACGGGATCATAACTAGAAATAAGGCTAGGCTTGTAGTCCAAGGTAACTCTCAAATAGAAGGCCTAGACTTTGATGAAACCTTTGTTCATGTAGCTAGGCTTGAATCTGTTAGACTTCTCTTAGTCATTGCTTGTTTTCTTAAGTTTGATCTTTTCTAAATGGATATCAAAAGTGTCTTCTTGAATGAGATTTTAAAGGAATAAGTATATATGGAACAGCCTCTGGGATTCAAGAGCTCCTCCTATCCCGATCATATGTTCAGGCTTGATAAAGCTCTTTATGGGCTGAAACAAGTTCCTAGGGCTTGGTATGAGAAATTGCCAAACATCTGATTGATCATGGGTTTGTAAGAAGATCTATAGACAAGACCGTGTTTGTCAAAAGTACCTCTCAACATATGATTATAGCTCAAGTGTATGTTGATGATGTGGTTTTTAGATCTACTTCTCAAAAACTTGTGGAAGAGTTTGTTACTCGAATAAAACAAGAATTTGAGCTGAGCTTGTGTAGAGACTGAACTACTTCTTAGGACTTCAAGTTCTCATTTCGCAAGAAAAATACGCGAAAGATTTGGTAAGAAAGTTTGGGATGGAATCCTCCTCTCCCATCCAAAATCCCATGGGCACTTCATGTAAGATCAGCCCCGATCTGGAAGGTATTAATGCATATCAGACTCTCTACAGAAACATGATTGGTAGCCTCCTCTACCTCACAGTTAGCATGCCAGATATCTCTTACAGTGTAGGTGTTTGTGCTCGGTACCAAGCTAATCCCAAGGAATCTCATGTGAAGACAATCAAAAGTATCATTCGATACGTTTCAGGTATAAGTAACTTTGGAATTTTGAATACAATCAATACTAATACAGAAATTGCTGGTTACACTGATTCATATTAGGATAGGGATGCCACGGATAGGAAAAGTACATCGGGTGGATGTTTCTTTGTTGGGAACAACTTGGTTTCGTGGCATAGCAAGAAGCAAAATTATGTATCCTTATCTACAGCCCAAGCCTAGTATATTGTTACTGGTAGTTACTACACTCAACTCCTCTGGATGAAACACATGTTAAGTGACTACGGATTCTAGCAAGGTATACTATCATTGTTCTGTGACAACACTTCTGCTATAAATATCTCAAAGAATCATGTGCTACATTTTAGAACAAAACATATATAGATCAGATATCATTTCATTCAAAATTTGGTAGAAGAGAATCAGCTTGAATTGATGTTTATCCCTACCGAGAAACAATTAGTTGATTTGTTTACAAAGCCTTTAGAGAACCTATGTTTTGAAAGTCTTAGAAAGGCTATTAGTATGTGCACCATTACATGATCCCTCTCTCTTACTAAGCTGGTTTTATTTTCTGCATTTTTGTTTCTTCTTTGTTTATTTTTAAATAAAAGGAAAATGAAAAGCAACAAAAGTTGGAACTGTGTTGTCTGGGATATGAGCTTACTTATGTATCTTCAAGATTGTTTTTGAACTTGACCGAAGTTCTGTGTCCATATTTCATTCCTCTTGGTCTGATTGGCTGTATTTCTCGCTTGATTGTATGCATCTGTGCCGCAAGGTCTTTGTTGTTTGTGGTCTAAATCACTCTTGGGACTACATAGATTGACTTATCACAAAGATGAACCCTGTGGGGTGTCCCATGTTGAGATAGAAAACTGAAATGAGATGTGTATTTTAGAAATGTCGTGTTCTAGAAGAAGATCTGATTGGTGAATAAATAATGAATGTATTAAGTAATTTATGAGCTAGTCTATCATTGGGTGCACCTTTATAGAACCAGTGGGGATCCCTGAGATGTATTCTATCCTTCGAAGGGTCTGACTTAGTTATCCACCGAGTGTCTTTACTACACATATTGCCCTTTTGAGCATCTGCTCAGGGAGTCAATGGTACCTACGTTGCTACATGGACCTATGAGGACGATTTCTCAGATGAGCTCTTGGCTAAATTAAAGTGACAAAATTTCTTGAACTAAAATGGTTAGTGCCCAAAGAGCCAATTGTGACAATGTCACTTAAAATGGTTACTCACTGGTGATACAAGGATGGTTGTGACAAAGTCACGTGGTTACTATCTCTCATCTCACTTGATGCTCCATATTTTCCCCTTGGGTCAAGCTTTCTCACACACACACATCTTGATGTTCCAAGAACTGATTATTAGGACCATGACAATGATGTTCTCTTTACAGTTATACTCTCATGTGTCAAATTTGAGTCACTAAGATGTTTGAAAAATTGGTGTCATGCTTTGTGAGTCTATGTCTAAAATTTTCTACTATGAGGATATGACTGCCTCTCTCTATCCCCGAATTTGTCTTATCAATTCTACTCTTTTTTCTAGTGTTTCTCTCTTTATCTTTAATCCATGCACTCTGTGAGGGAGAGATTTCAATGTCTTGGTATATGCATTGGTACTAGGTTCGTTTGATATTAGGTTGTCAAAGACTTTGCAATATGTTACTTTTTGTTTATTGATGACTTGTGTGTTCTCCCCATCTCCTTTGCTCTACTATGGATCAAGTTCTGATACATCAATCATGCTCAATTTCCTGCATTGTTGCATAATTTTTAAGTTTCATCTCATAATATTATGTGGAGAGTGTTTACTGTTCCCCATGGTAGTTGCTTTTCTAACTGTTCTTGATACATGCATAGTTGTGGGGTCTCACCTACATTCTTTCCGCTGCATCTAACTCTCTACATGTAGTCATTTTGTCGATTCTTTCAGTTGGATCTGTTTTTCATTCTGTTGGGGATACATCTGCTTCCACCTCTCCTGATTCTGAGTTCTTCATCAAAAGCAAGGTTACTATGATTGAGGGAGAGTATGTTAACCGCTCTGATGCGTATATTGTTTGTATTTGAACAACATCCAGATTGTTGATTGTTCTCTGGTTCTCTTTGTCATTCCTTGCCAAAAAGAGGGAGAACTAATTATAGGGCATTTGTTGTTATGATGTTGTTTCTTCACTTGTTCTTGCAAAATTGTTTCCAGCTGGGTTCTTATGAAAACCAAAATGTGGGCTAGATGTTTTATTTTCTGGAAAAGAGCTTTTACCCTATTATGGTTTAGCCTCTATTTAGAGAAAGTAGAATAAAGCTCTTTTGTCTCCTTTTGAAACTTAGACATGGTTAAGGAAAGCTTTGGTTTGTCCTTTCTTATTGGCATTTATTCTGCACTTGTCACATCACACAAATTGTCAATTAACAAACAACCAAAATCTGGATCATGTCATTATCCATGTGTGTTATCACTTTGCTGAGTTCTCAACTAGTATATATAGATAATTGTTTAGTCGTTGCTCTTTGGTCGAGTGAGTGAGTCTTTTGTGCATCTTTCTAAATCGTTTCTGATTTTACTCTTTCTCTCTAAGCTTTTCCTTCTATTGCATGTAAGTCTTAGAGTATTGCACAAACCCAATTTTCATTAAAACTCATATGCATTGTGCACTCCATTGAGATTGGTATGGAAATGCTCAACCCAAGAAGCTGCTCTTGAAGAATTAGCTTACAAATAGTTAAGTTCTTAGATGAGGCTTCTCAAATCATTTCATTTGTAAACACTTAAGCACAAGAGATAGTGTAGCTCTATAGAACTAGTAGAGAGAATAATTAGGATAGCATACGCGTTATGTATCCCTAGAGTGTAAGAGTCTTGTAAAGAAGTGTTGTTCATAGTGGAAATGTTTGTCCCTCAAGAGTTAGGGGTACGCAGTTTTTCTCCCTTATTGTAGGGTTTTTGCGTTAAAGAAAAACATCTTGATGTTACTTTTTACTTATCGCTTTTACATTTCAAATACTCGAATATCTATGAATCGGGATAGTTCACTACTCTGCTATCCTCGATAACAATTTAAGCGAAAAAGTTAAAAATAACCTATTTATCCCCCTCCCCTTCCCCGGACCTTTAGGAGGATTTCGTTAGTCGTCGATGAGAGATTGAGAATGAAGAGATAGGTCTCAGAGAAACACTAAGGGGTTCGTCATCGAAGATGGTTTGCAGCTCTCTGATCGGTTACCGATCTGTAGCACTGGGCTTACGCCGACAGCGAGAGAAAGATTGAGATGCGAAGTCGTCTTCAGATTGGACTCAAGTGACGCAAAAGCAAGGCAAAAGATGAAAAAACAATCAAAGAAAGAAAAATTATAAAATTACTGCCGGTGGTCTCCCGATTGTTATATAATTGTTATATGGTAAATATATCTTTGAAAAACTAACACCATTAGACATTTTCATATGCATACAGGGCCGGCCCTGAGTTTCAGGAGGCTCTAGGCGGTAAAAAAATTTGGGGCCTCACATGTAATGATAGAAAGAAAAAAAATTTACTATTTGAATAGTTTTTTTTTATATATATAATATAAAATTTTCAAATTTGGGGGTCTCAACATTTGGGGGCTCTAGGCACCGACTTATATGGCCTATATCCAGGGCCGGCCCTGTATGCATATCAATCATTTCGTGCCGTTTAATTATTAAATCGATTCATTCATGTAGGATAATGGTATATAGGTATGGACTGATCGATCGATAAAGATTCAATTCGGCTAAGTTGGTATTTCCACCCCTTTTCTAATTGCTGATAGAGATGGACGGGAGACTGACCGATAGTGAAGAGCGTACAAGCCACAACCCTTTCCAAAGAAAACATCTCCAACGTCCAACTGAGTGTAGAGCAACATGATGGAGCTGCGTAACCGATCGAATATCCCCAAATGATCAAAATCAGTCCTGCGTACGTTGTGTATGGACTACGTTTCTACGTAATCATGCAAATTATTCTTTGTTTCAAACTTAACTTTTGGAAGTCTGAATTGTATGTATGCTAGTTTGTTACTTTTCCTTTGATCAAATATGATATCTTAGAAGATAGATCACGTCGTTGCCTATTATAGAACACTATAAGCTCCATTCCAAGCTGTAAATGGAAGCTTATTATAATAATTTGCTATTTTATTCAAGTGATCATATCCCCGTGTGGCCGTTTCTGAATACTAAATTCGTGAAGCCAAACGGCCATGGAGTCAAACATATGAGAAGGATATATAAGCTGCTTTGATAGCATAGGCTTTACACGCATCTGCATAACAATGCGAGTATTTTAAGTCGCAGGACAATCAAAAACGGCAGAAAACGATGAACAAGGATAGGAGGGTTTACATTGAGTTTCAACGAAGCTCCAACAAGAACCGGCCAATTATGACCTATATATATATATATATATATAACTCCGTCCTCCTCCTCTAGCAGAATCAGAAAGCATGCAGCTGCATGCATGACTTTTGAACCCCGGATTTGCCAGAGGATTTATACCAATATATATCGAGCTAGCTAGCCGCTGTATATTTTGTCCAACTAATTAAGCAGACGGTTTAGTAGTTAGTACTCAATCCGTGTACGTACATAAATTTGACAATGACCACAAAGATCAAAATTGTGATTTGAACTTTGAGTAATATCAGGCGCATGGCCACTACATACACCAAGGTACGTGGTGGTTAACTGGTTATGATATACGAGTTCGATAACAATTAAGTAGACTAATTTGAGTTAATCTAGCTACCTACATATATCAAGTTGATTCATATAACTTATACGTCAAGTTACTTAATAAAATTTATTTATCGACACATACATTCGTGATTTTATCAATTTTTTTTTGAAGTAAATCAAATTTCTTTTATATATTTTTTTTTGACAAAAAGGTAATTTGATTAAGGTAAAAGGAAAGCCTAGCCACCATCATCGTAAATAGTACGAAATTGCTCATGGGTTATAATGTGTGGAGAATCGTTACAAAATACATTACGAAAAGAGGAAGAAAGATTGACAAGCCAATCATTATGATACATCCTCTTGTAAGTCAAATCTGCAATAAAATTAACTACGAAATTAGCTAGTTTGTTGGTCAAAGACCAATAAATTTTGATGAAGAAAGGAACCATCGAAATAATTTGAGAAATTAAAGCAGCAATCGTGCAATCGTTCACAAGCTTGGAATTTCTAGAGATGATTTGGTGGGAATAAGATTCAATGTGGAGAGTAGAAATCTTCGTGAAAAGGGTATCTTCAACGTGGATTTCTTTTAATCATCTTTGACGCTTCCTTGGCCAGATTACACACAATGTAGGACCCACCTTCACCTCATCGGTCTCACACACTACTTGAAGTCAATCATCATTCCCACATCTCCTCATCATCCATGGCCGCTTTGGACCATACTAGTAGCCAAGCATTTCTTTCTTTCTTTCTGCCTTATTTAGCTTTTCAAAAAAACTCAAATCTTTGCATATCCCACAAGACTTTCACGCTCTCAAAATTAGTGGGCTGCATCTTTGGTATGTGTTCTGATCTGATTATTTTCCATTTTTCCTTGGTACATTTTTATTTGAGAGATATTTGTTGCTAAATGTGAAGAGTTTCCTCTGTTTGATAACTTCAGGGTTTTAGCTGATTTTCAAGTCTGCAACTTTATCTTCCATAAAGTCAAAGAAGCCATGGGAGGAGATGATGTGTACACAAAAGATGGGAGGGTTGAAGCCATTGCAGAAGATGAAGATGTATACACCAAAGATGGAACAGTGGATTACAAAGGAAACCCAGCTAATAAGAAAGTCACAGGAACCTGGAGAGCCTGCCCTTTTATCTTGGGTACTATTTTGTTAAGATTTTTAGTACATACATATAACACAAATTATATACTAATCTTATATCATTTTTTCAATAGGGAATGAATGCTGTGAAAGGTTGGCATACTATGGGATGAGCTCAAATCTGGTCATTTATTTCAAGGAGCGTCTGCACCAAACCAGTGCTAAAGCAGCTAAGAGCAACTCAAATTGGAGTGGAACATGTTATATCATGCCATTACTTGGAGCTTTCGTGGCTGATGCTTATTTGGGAAGATATAAGACCATCGCCTCTTTCTCAATCATCTATGTCATTGTAAGTTCTCTTTGCCTTCAGCGTCATATATTTACTCGTTCGGTTACATGAATCTGCTGTGCACTTGATGAAATAACATGATTACATAAATAAGGGTCAAGTTTTTACATTCTTAGGACTCTTTAAAAGGGTCAAGTTTTCAATGGCCAAGTCAGAGAATTTTCAATGGTTATTGAAGCTTGTTTCTGTTGGAATTTTGTTTCTCCCTCAGTAGGTAGTTATTGATTGTGTGCTAATTTTAAAAGGGGATGACACTTTTGACACTATCGGCATCAGTCCCAGGAATGAAGCCAACATGTGTTTCGAAAACTGATTGCTCTGCAAACTCTGGACAAACAGCAGTATGCTTTGTGGCGCTTTATCTAATAGCTTTGGGGACTGGTGGAATTAAGCCTTGTGTTTCATCCTATGGGGCAGACCAGTTTGATGATGATGATGAGGTTGAAAAGAAGCACAAAGGTTCTTTCTTCAACTGGTTCTACTTTTCCATCAATGTTGGTGCTCTCATTGCTAGTTCTGTGCTGGTGTGGATACAAATGAATGAAGGTTGGTCATGGGGTTTTGGCATACCAGCAGTTGCTATGGCAATTGCTGTAGTGAGTTTCTTTTCGGGTACTCGATTATATAGGAATCAGAAGCCAGGAGGCAGCCCGCTGACCCGAATAATTCAAGTGCTTGTGGCATCTGTGAGAAAATACAAGGTGCAAGTACCTGAAGACAAGTCCCTTTTGTATGAGATTGCTGATGCAGAGTCTGCCATTAAGGGAAGCCGCAAGCTCGATCACACAGAGGAATTTAGGTTTGCTTTTAAACTGGATGGACTTAGATTTTTATTCAAGTAATAAGATATGATTGAATTTTAACTTTAAGTGTAGTTGGTTGTGTGATGACTTGTAATTTTATTGTTCAGATTCTTTGACAAAGCAGCTGTTGAGGAACCAGCGGACCAAATAAAGGACTCAAAAGACCCATGGAGACTCGCTACAGTTACCCAAGTAGAGGAGCTGAAGTCAATCATAAGGTTGCTTCCAATATGGGCAACTGGTATTATATTTGCAGCAGTCTACAATCAGATGAGCAACTTCTTTGTGTTGCAAGGCACTCTTATGGATCTCCATGTTGGCCAATCCAGTTTTCAAATTCCGGCAGCTTCACTCTCTGTTTTTGACACCCTCAGTGTCATCATTTGGGTTCCAATTTATGACCAACTCCTTGTCCCATTTGCTAGAAAATTCACAGGTCACAGGAATGGCCTTACTACACTCCAAAGAATGGGAATTGGTCTATTCATTTCCATTTTCTCCATGATATGTGCTGCGATTTTGGAACTCATACGACTCCGAAGGGTTAAAGAGCACAACTATTATGATCTTGATCACATGCCCATGTCAGTTTTCTGGCAATCGCCTCAGTACTTCCTCATAGGTGCTGCAGAAGTTTTCACATTCATTGGACAGTTGGATTTTTTCTATGATCAAGCACCTGATGCGATGAGAAGCTTATGCTCTGCTCTCTCACTCTCCACTGTTGCATTAGGAAATTACTTCAACTCTATGCTTGTGAGCGTTGTTACCAATGTGACTGCAAAGGACAACAAGCCGGGTTGGATACCGGACAATTTGAACTACGGCCACCTTGATTATTTCTTCTGGTTGTTGGCAGTGCTGAGTGTTCTGAACCTTGGGGCTTATCTCTTGATTTCTCAGTGGTACACATACAAAAAGACTCTGGGATCAATCCGCTGATGGCCAAGAAGGAAGTGGTTTCTGGTGCTCTAAAACCTTATAGCTTACTTGGTGGTTTCTAAAAGTTGTATATACTATGCTTAATTAAGGAGCATTTAGTTTGTGTAACCAGTGCTGATAACAGACTACAATGATAAAAAGTACGCATATGGTAGTAAAAACGTACTGTTGAAGTGAATTATACTTTATAAGCAAGGATGTTACAGAAGAAATTAGCAACATTTGGAACTTAGATAAATGTAAAGGTCCTTGGGGGGGGTGAATAGGCCTTTACCACTTTTTCGTTCAATCTGTTCTCGGGATAGCAAGATAGAGTTCTATCCCGAAACGCAGGATATGAGTATTGAAATGTAAAGACAGTAAGTAAAGATTGACACAAGATGTTTTTGATAACGCAGAAATCCTACAACCAGGATTAAAACTGCGTGCCCCTAATTCTTGAGGGACAAACTTTTCCACTATCAAGTAACACACACAATTACAAGTCTCTCGTACTCTGGGGATACATAACCCGTATGCTATCCTGACTAGTCTAACTACCAGTTCTAACAGAGCTACACTACTCAAACTATGTGTTTACACTTTGGAAAGTATTCAGAAGCATCAACTCAGATCTTAACTACTCTCAAGTTAAATCTTCTTGATCTACTTCTTGGGTTGGGCATCTCCATACCTATCTCAATGGAATGCACTATGTAATGATGCATATGAGTTTTGAAAACAGTTTTTATGCTTGAGAATCCATATCTATTATGCACAGTTATGAGCAACCAAAATACATGGAAGGGGAAGAGAAGAGAGAAGAGATTCTACACAGAAATGTGCTCTCAAAGAGTAACCAAAAGAATAACCTAACCCCAAAGTATTTCACTCAACCCCGCTTTCAACACAGCCTTAGACACCTTATATAGACCATACAATACAGCAGCACAATGCAGCAAGCAAGCAAGGCAAAACAAAGGTCAAGGACAGCGGAAAAGCACGTGAAATGACAGCACATAAAGCAGCCCTATTGCAGCCCTAAAAACTATCCTAATACAGTACAATACTAGCCAGCTACTGATGGGACAACTACAATCTATAAGGTGAACAAAACCAAGACAACTTTTGTATTTCCTTATAAACGGTATGACATAGCAGCAAGAAGCAACACAAAAACAGAGGTCAAAACAGCACCGAATCACGTGGACAATAATCATAAGAGAAAGCCTATGGCAGTCCTAGAACAGACCCAGTTTTGACGAGACAGATTGAACACAGTTTGCAAAGCAGAAACACGTTTCAAGGCAATGTGCAGGGTCAAAATCAGTTTGCAATAGCACGTGAAAAAGGTGCACATGGGAAGAGCAAAGTTAACCTTTTTTAGACAGTAAAGCACATGCATAAAGCAACCCAAAATCCTAAGAATCACATGTTGGCTTAACACACCTTTATTTGAAATATAAGGTCAACTATCATGAACCAGGGTACATGCATAAAGATTAACCTAGGGCTGTTGTAAATCACATGCATATCGAAATAAGATTAACCTAAGTAACTGAACCCAGATATGAACATGTTTACAGAAACATACTAGAACAATAGGGATACATGCATACTAACATATCCTAGATGAAAAAACATGTTATGCAATAAATGAACTACCTGTTTTACCAAAGAGATAAGTAGGTGAGCCCAACAGCTTCAATTACTTGTCTGGATGATCTTCTAGTCTTATTTTGTTTTGTCTAACGTCAAGGAGTTGCCAACTCTCGTGTATGCCTTCAAAATGTTGATATATTTTTTTTCCGATCGTAGTGGAAATTTATTAATATCTAGTGTTAGAAGTACCATTGACTTTTTAGACTGACATTAATCACTCGGCATATATGAAATGCTGCAACTATACATTGCAGCAGCATAGTGCATAACCACCCCAACAAAGTGTTATTATCTCCAATGTAAGGGTTTTTTCTTTCTAATCTGTATTAAGTTTTATATTCAGTTAACTCGAGTGTAATAAAGTGCACTTTCAGGTGAAAAATTAAAAATAGAGGTGTAAATAGAATTTTTTTTCCCAAAGAAAAAAATTGAATAAATAAAATAAAAACGCAAAATCAGCTCTTGGCAATGGGCTATGACAGAAGAAGGGCCCAAAAGGAACTGCCTTGTCTGCGTATAAAATAGCTGCGATTAGAAACACCAAGGTAAGAAGCAACAGATATGACTTGGAAGCGGTATCAGCAGGCTCAAGCCGGTACTATCTTATTGTTCTCCGCTAACATTCCTTTACGAAATCTAAAGCTTTTTATGTTTCTGATGTGTTGGTTTTGGCTTAAAATTGCAACTTTTAAGGGTGCACACCATATGTTCGATGAAATGCTTGACTAAGAGATCTTGAATCATTTCTTGTTTGTTTTGGCATTATAGGCTACCAGGCGGCCAAATCATTGAGTGCCCAGATTTTCTTGAAGAAAATAGGATGCGGTAAGGAAGACTACTATTTCTGGAAACAAGTGGGCAAGGCTTTACTGTGCACCTACACTCTCGGCGGACTAGCTTGGCTCTACAATGAGACATCGCCGCTTGGATGGTGGACACTGAAGCCTCGTCCCAAGGAGGAGAAAGAGCTAGCGCATTTGTATGAGCGCCGAGAGTTCCCATACCCGGGAGATGAAGAAGCAATGGAAGAGTTTGTTGCCAAGGGAGGGATGATAGGCACCTCGATTGGTCCGAAAGGGTTCGTTGGGACGGATAAAGATGCGATGAACTATCAAAAGGAGTTGCAGAACAAAAAGTTTGAGCAGGAAGCTCAGAAGCTGTGGATCAGGATGAGGAATGAGGTAATTTCAGAGCTTCAAGAGAAGGGCTATGATATTGAGTGAAAATGTAAGTACGCAATTGAGAGCACCTCAGTACTGAGTTTGTGTGTTTATGTCAAAGTTTGTGTGTTTATGTTTATAATAATCATCGAAACTATTGACGTAGACTAGATCGGCATGTTATCATATTTTCGTAGCTCCAATTGGATGAATGAAATGCTCAGTCACGCTGTATGAGCGGGCAGCGAAGTAGCTTCGGTTTTTATTGTGTTTTTGTGAAACAATGAGGCCGTGCTTTAGGATATGTGTTTGAGATGCATAGTCTATTTGATTTCGTTGGGCAGCCAAATTTGCATTCAAGTTTGTGTTGAGGGCTGATAGGAAGAACGTAGAAAAAGTAGCGACAATCTAGTGGGGTTGTGTTTAACGTTGGTTGCTTTTTCTACTCTTGTCAAAAGCTGTTTTAGCTCATTGCAGCTTTTGGCTGAAATAGACAAACTGTGTCTTGTGCTCTAGAGGCAATTATTGGTTCCCTTGTGAGGGAGTGCTGTGAAATGAGATTCATATGCGGCAAGATAGGTAGAAGCTTTCGTCGACATAGTGCGTAAAACTGCTACATACAGAAATGCTTTATGAAAAGCATTCCCTATATGCTTGTATTCTCATTTCTTGAAACTTGATTGTTCGTGTCGGGAATGGAATACTGCAAATGAACCCCGATCTCTTAAATAAATTTCGATGTTGCAGACTTGCAGCGAACCGTGGTCTAAATAATGTCCTATTCATTTCTTGTAGCAGACC
Source organism: Geum urbanum (assembly GCA_946800695.1). Lineage (NCBI taxonomy): Eukaryota > Viridiplantae > Streptophyta > Magnoliopsida > Rosales > Rosaceae > Geum > Geum urbanum. The sequence continues at coordinate 8,081,410 of OX327006.1, forward strand.
CGTAATTAGATCATTACCGGGACTCTTAAAACATCATATGACCTACGTAGAATAGACTGTCGAAGGGAAATTACAGGTGCGGCATCATTCTAAACCATTTCTTAAAATACAGGGAAATTAGTAACTGAAATTACAAAGTCCTCAGTGACAGGAAAAGAGTAGTGACTTCTGAGGGTTCTCATTATTGACACTGTTAGTAAAGACTAAAGACATGTTAGGGAGAGATGATCTCATAAAGAAGACGAAATGCATTTATATATGGCTTTACAACACATGATCATCATGACATCCATTGAAGAACATGTGAAAATGGTGATGCACCTGCACTAGAACACATTCTTGGCCAAGGACGGTGAGGAAGCGTTATTGTTTGGCAGCTTACTCTTCAGTGATTCACTCCTCCTGTAGCTCCTCAATGGCGTCAAGTAGAACCTCAGCAGCCCATGATCAAGATTGCTCGGCGAGTATCGTACACTCCGGTTCCTCTGCAGCGTCTTCAAGCCATTCCCTCCTCTGCTCTCTACTGTACTGACATTGCTAAACAAACCCACCATCTTGCAAGAGTTTCGGCAGCTCACACTGTAGCTTCGGATCAGCTTCTGACTCACAGTCGCATTGGCTGCTTCCCCATTCGCAACCCTCCTCAGCTTCTTCCACGCCTCTTCTTCGTCACCACACTTTGGCTGGCTCTTCCTCAAACCCCAAAATTTCCATCTCTTGTGCCATTTTGGCTGCTTCTGATCAACCCCGTTTGACGAAACAACAGCAGCATTTCCACAAACACCTTCGATGCCAACACCGCCCCCGCCGACCACACTATCCTCTTCCACAGACTTTGAATTCGACGAGCTCGACTCCATCAACTCCTTCTCCGTAATCAGCAGCTTGGCCCCATAGAACAACTCAGTAGTAGTCCCATTTGAAACCAGCTTCAGCTCATCCACCTCCGCCGCCGCCATTACCCCTTTACTGTGAGCAGAACTTGACCTCTCAAAGCTCCGCCGCCGCCTCGTCTGCGAAAAGTAGTAGTCTTTAGTCTGGGCCGAGCCGCCGGGGCTCCTCTCCGGGCTCTCCATTCCGTCCTCCACGACCGCAACCATTGGCGTCATTCTCGGGTAAGCTCTGGAACTCAAGTAACCGTCCCACGAAGCCCGTGAAGGCTCATCCAACGACATCCGACCCGGATCCAGATCCGTATCGCAGGATCTCCGGCCCAATGCGTACTCACCGACCTCCGATTGAGTCTCCCTAATCCCACGCTTCTTGTCGTTAACCCCAAAACCCTCGTCGAGCTTCTTCGCCTTCTGCTTTCGCCGCCATTTCCGGATTTTGTTGGAGGCAGTTTCCCAAAATGTCCCTGCGATTTCTCTCAAATCTCGGCCGTTGCTCTTCTTCCTCTGCAACTCGAGATCTATGAGCTCCTTCATCGTCTTAAACTCCGCCGCGTCCGAAACCCTAATTTCGTCGCCATTTATGTTGTTATGGCTCTGTTGCTCTTCCCGGTTCCCCAAATCGATCTCGAACCTTGTTGCTGTTGTCGTTGTTGGTGGGACGATGGCGGCGACTCCTCCTCCCTTGCGGTCGTCGTCGATGTTGAAGAGCTCGGAGAGAGTGTTCCGGTTCCTGACGTCGCAGGACTTCCGGCGAGGAGGCTCCGGCAGGTAGTCGGGTCGGGTCCCGCAGCAAGATTTGCTTCGTCGGAGCTCCGATGACCCGGAATGCGCCGCGGCGTCGGTGTTGTTGTGATGGGATGTTGGTGGTGGGGGAGCGGCGGCGGTGTCGAGGCCGGCGAGGCGTTCGCTGAGGCAAGGGGCGCAGAATCCGGTGACGGGAGTGGTGGGGTGGCGGTGACAGGTGGAGCGGCGGTGGGTTTGGGCTTGGGCTTGGGCTTGGCGGGTCATGGCTGCTAGTATTGTGAGGCGGTGGTGGTCGGTGTGTGCATGTTCAGAAGAAGCGAATGAAGTGAAATGAGAGAGAGCAGAGACTGAGAGATGAAGTCGAGGAAGTGATGGAAATGGAAACCCAGGATAAACCCCCGAATTGGGATTTAATGGTATCCATGACCCGACCCACGCCCCACGCACCCAACAAAAGAAAATGCTTATTTTGGGCAATTATTTATTTAACTAACGTCTGGAGCATTAATTTTTACGAGCGCCGAGATGGAGGAGGATCTGTCTGTCTGAAATACAAACGAATCCTATGAAAGCAGTCATGAGGTTTTGTTCTGTAACTACTGTTTTACCTTTTTTTCTTTGTTATTGCGAAAAAATAGAAAATCAAAAATATGGAAGCCGAAATGGGTCTTACAAAATAATAATCAAAATCCGATTATGGTCTATGTTTTTACTTTTCATAACATTTATAGACATTTTCATTATCATAGACAAGGACTATAAAATGTGTCAAACCGGACCACAATGAACCATATCATCGAGGAAGTCATATATGTTCAAGTTCCTAATATAGACATTGTTCCAAAAAAACGGCTTAAACGGGCGCAGTAGTTCATCGTCGAATTTTGCCTTAAAACGAGTAGAATAATGTTTTGACCTTCTAGGCAGACCTAGGCGGTTCTAGGTAGGTCAGTTTTTTTTTCCAGAACTATAAAAGCTTAAAATTTAAGATGCAACCCTAAATCGCAATGGATTCGTGACACAGCGCCTCTGAAGTCTTGCCTTGTGACAGTCAATCGTGATTAAGCTCGATCTTCTCACTTTGTAGCCTTTCATTATGTTATGGTTTTGTATAGTGTTGATAGATAGATTGTAAAGACTATAAAGTCTTCATATTGTGTCATGTAACTTATAATTATGAGCTGATGATATATTTTTTATTTAGTTATCGTTATTATAATTATGTGTAATTTAGTTTTATAAAAATATTTATTATAATATATATTAAATTATTGAACTTAAGCAGTCAAAGACCGGATATGAAGCGTGCGTTTTTGATAGTACTTGGTCCTATATTTGTAGAGTATTTGTTGTGGATTTGTATATTTATATGTGAAAAACTTTGGTTTAGCAGCTCATTTGGTAAAATTTGTATCTAATCCTAAATGCCAGGACAACTTAATATCAATTTCATTTTCTTTGAACTGTGATCTGTTTATTTTTAAAATTCTTTCAATGAAACGACTCTTTCAGAATATTACGAATTAATATAAAAATTAAAATGTATTATGTGAAGGAAAAAACTGATAAAAATGTGTGTCAAAATTAAAAACCAACTTAGGTTAATCTTATGAAATGTTAAGATCAACTGAATAAAATGATGAGTTTGGTCTAATAATCTTTTTTAATAAAAATATGGATTACATATATCATTTAAATTTATTATAAATGATTAATAAATATTAAATAAACAAATAAAGTTTCGACCCTGATCCAACGAGTGGAAACAATTATCAAGAAGTTAATGACATGCCACTGACCTACTACCCTATTGCTCCAATGACCTTGACTCTGTGATCCAACAGATAAACTTGCTCTAAAGGATCTGACGACTGGCAATCGAGGAGAGCTTGGCCGAGGAGGAGAATACTGGAGGAGAAGTCGATGCTACTATGTATTACTATCACATTTTAAGGCATATGATCGATTATCTCAAAAAAAAATGTATAGGTGAGATATCTATCTATATTCAAGGTTCTAAAAAATGCTAGGAGACCCTAGACGGTGATGGTACATTCTAGCAATTAGGCGGGGATTGATCGGATTCTAGGAGGTTTGTATTAAACATATATAACATGAAATTCTCATTTTCTTAATTATGGGGTTATATCTACGTGAAAATCGGACAAGAGAGGCCGGTGAACTTGCTCTAATAGATGGAGAATTACGCCAACCAATAGCGACTTCCACCGCCTTTTGAAGTGCACTCCTGTCGTCAGCGTGCCGCTCGCCAGGATCCACCATATTAGGCCAATCAGACCAACCCGAGTGGACCACTAACCGAGATCTATGGCGCTGCCTCCACCAACGTAGCCAACCAATCCACCAGTCCTCGCCAAGCCATGCCACCCGAAGCAACCAACTAGCCACGCCCGCTACCCCGCTTTGTCGACTCAGTCCAAGATCCGCCCAAACTACCCGAGTCTCTCTTGCCATCATAACCCAGCATGGGCCCATCAGAACCACCACTACATTGCCTTATCATCCTTCAACGAACCTAGCCACCAAACCACAACATCGATCGCCAGCTTGCTAAATGCTGCGTCTATCTATTGATACCAACGCGAACCCCACTAGGAAGACACGTAACCAGTCCACCATTCCCAAATCTCAACGAGGGTGGAGATTCACCCCACGCCTCATCGGTGACACCTGAGCCATAACGTCAACCGATCTCCCCACCACGCCATTAGTCGCGCTCCCCGCCTCCCCAAACTCGTGCCATCCTTGATCTCCTGGATCCTCCACACCCCCATAACGACTATGAAAAATAGCCAAAGCCGTCACTTTGAGCTAGAACCAAACGCAGTCAAATCCTAAGATTTGGCGCAAGTCGTCTCCATTTTCTGCGGAACTAAAAGAGTTATTTTTCGGTATGTAATTAGGGAATTCTTTGAATGACTAAATTTTTTTATATTGAATTTATCTATACATTACCGTACATTACCATAGAATACAGTCGATACACAAACACAAACCCACTTTTTTTCCTTTTTGGCCTGCTTTTTATCTGATTTCTCATCTACATACTAATATCATATTTCACATTTTATTTTTGAGAGTATCACACTTGAACAGTGTCAGCCTCAATAGCAGGTCGGAGCAGGTCAGCAAATTCAGCAAAGATCAATCCATATGGACAAGGCAAGGAATTCCTTTGAGCTCGGCGAGTACGAGTCAGCGACCTCTCGACTCGCCATGTCAACACACCGGGTCGGCTCGGGGTTGAGCTTCTACGAGGATTTCGCTCTCAAAGGCATCCGAGTCGACCGAGTCGAACGCGGACTCGTCGTCTGTACTTTCAGGGTCCCTCTTCGCCTCACTGTAAGTCAACCAAAACCCATCAAAGATTGGTTATTTATAACTCGAAACTCAGCTAATCGTGGATCTTTTTTATGTAAATGTTGCCTTCAATGTTTGAAAGTTTGGAACTTTGGGTTGTTTTCGTTTGCAGGATAGGAATGGGAAACTGGCTAATGGTGCAATTGCAAACCTTGTTGATGAAGTTGGAGGTGCTGTTGTTCACGTTGAAGGTTTACCTATGAGTGTGTCGGTAGACATGTCTATTTCGTTTATGTCAACTGCAAAGCTTAATGTAAGTCAGTCAAGCTCTTACAAGCAAAACAATGCTCTCATTTCTCTTCTACATGTGTATATTGTTTTAAATATGGTCATTTTTTTTGTAAAAAATTTGATAGACTTCTTGAATATGAATCACCAATATTCTGGAATTTGATAGAATCCTTTGTTTTCTGGCTGTGAGTTTGTGTTTGTAGTATGATTTGACCATCGTTACTTGTTGGCTATAGTGATTTGTGGTATGAAGTTTTTGTATATGATGTTTCTGTTTATTAATTATAGTTTCGCTGGATGCCGAATTGCAGGATGAGTTGGAGATCAGCTCAAAGGTGTTGGGACAGAGAGGAGGTTATTCTGGAACTATAGTGCTAATGAGAAACAAAGCAACTGGGGAGGTTATTGCTGAGGGTCGACATTCGTTGTTTGGTAAACATCCTAGTAAACTCTGAATCACTTTGACTTGTAAATATGAACTATATCCAAAGAAATCCTAGATGGGATAGGTTGAATCACATTGTAGTGAAAAGATAATTGTTTTGATAAAATAAAGTATCAGAATATTTTGTGACTAAGTTCTTCAGTAAAGCAGTTTATATTAGTCCTAATGTCTTATCCCTAAGTTTTAATTGCCTTCTTCCTCAGATCTCTCAAATCTCACAGTGTTATATGTTTCTTCATTATTTCAAAATCTTTATTGATGTGAGACCGTTTCTCCTGGTCTCCAACTATTACTTAATATATCAGTGAAGGAGTCGTGTAGGATCTCGAGTACGTTATACAATATGGGAGTTCATCTTGGTCCCTGCCCAAGAATAAAAAAGGGAAAAAAAATCAAATATTTGATCATGAACTCCAAAAAAAAATCATCTGAGAGCATTTTTTGTAAACTTTAGAGTTTAGATACTAATCCATTTCCTGGATCTTTTGTTCAGTGTGTACATTGCATAGCTTGTGTCTCAGTTTGAACTGAAACAGAGTATCGTAAAATCGATCATATGCAATATAATTAGTTTGGAGCCTTGCATATTACAGTTACGTTGCATCAAGGGTTTCTACAAAGGCTGCTTTGAAGTGTGGTACTAGCTTATGGTTGGACTATTTAGAATATTTAGATAATTAGAAGTTTAGAAACAGTTGGACTTGACCATTCAGCTCAAGATAGTTGGAAATGCAGTACAAGCTTGTGTCGATTTACAACACGTTGTGTTTGGATCAGATTATGCTGAAATTTGCTTTTTAAAATTGTTAATCTGGGTTATGTGTAACCAGAGTGTAGGATTAATGTATTTCTTGTTCACTGTCTGATTGCTACTTGTAATATTATGAGGTCTCTGGGCTCTGGCCACGAAGTATAGCAAGGGAATCCAGCCATTGTTTCATTCGACGGATATTAGAAAGCCATTTTTTTTGTTTTCTCTGCCTTGCTTGATTCCTTCAATGACCTGTACTGCTGTACGTTCCCTTTCACAACTCATTTGCTCTTCTTGTTTTCCTTCATTTTAAGAGAACGTGGTTTGGCCATTATAAATGTCATTACAATAAAAAATTAGTTAAACCGGGAGCTCTCAGAGTATGCACCAGACACCACAGATGGTGAACATTAGTGTGTACTTAAATTAGAGAGATCTTGTATTTGTTATTGACGTGAAGTCGGAAGTCAATACTGATAAAGGAAACTATTATACTTCAAGTAGCCGATGGCCGATGGGTAACAATGAAAGGGTTGAGGGATGGATCTGAACAGTGGACAGAGTAGCAATATGGAAAAGAAGGTGAAGGAGAGTCTACAGCTGAGACAGGATGAACAAGAGATCATGTCACGAATGGTCATTCCAGCTCATCGACCCGGCGACACAAACTTCTACGATAAATTCTCTGTCAGGGGCATCTGAGTTGATCAAGCCAAACCAGGACTTGTGGTTTGTACTCTCAAAGTTCCTTCCCGCCTCACCGTCAGTAGTCATGCATGGCCTAAATTTTTGTTGTATGTAGTTTGTAACGAGGAGTGGCGGTGTGACTCCTTGATGCATGGAGCCAAGCATTGTTATTTAATGCCTGAGCCAAATCTAAAGAATGTAAACTATTGCATTGGAATTTGAAAATATGCTGAGCTTAAAAGCTGGTTATTGCTCGTCTGCACTGCCTCTTCGGTAGGTCTCCCGCTCTGATCATCAGTCAGAGTGTTGAGTATTCCATCAGAATCGCCATCAGCCGAATCTGCGCACCGAATGGCTTATATTGAATACAGTACAATTACTGAGTTGTTTTTTTTTTTTTTAGTTTTGGCCAGAGGCCGGGTAGTCTGATGATATCCGAAACTGTGGATTGTGTTGTTTTTGTGTGCAGGACAGAGCTGGAAATTTGGCTGTTGGCGCAGTTGCTACCATTGTTGATGTATTTGGAGGTTTTCTAGCTTATACTCCTGGTCCCTCGATGAATGTGATGGTAGATATGCCCATCTCGTGCATGTAAGCAACGGTTCTCTGACATTTAAGTGGATACTTAGTAGCCTCTGAAATCTGAGCTCATACATTTAGACCTTCAAATCTACAATAGTGTGACCAAAGTTGCCTCAAATTGTATTGAAGTAGGATTTGTCTACATAGGCATATATGAGGCGTCTCTTTTTACTTTCATCAGATATGCTAATATCTATTCATGTCCAATCAATTGCAGGATGAGCTAGAGATCACCTCAAAAATCTTAGGACGAAAAGGAAGCTACACTGGAGTAATAGTGCTCATGAGAAACAAAGCAACTGGGGACATGATTGCCTAGGGTCGCTGTTCACTGTTTCGTTCACGCGCTGCCCCCAAACTCTGAGTCCTTTGCTGATATGTGGAGCATAGAGTAGTCCAGTTCGACTTGTTGTATGGTACACCAACACCAAACAATATAAGTTATCATCTATGCATGCATGGCACATCACTTTCCAAATTGTTTACGGATCAGTTCAGTCCAAAGTACCAACTGATCGGTTATCTGTGTCCATATATTAACTGTTGTGTCAAGTTGTTTGTTCTTTTTCTGGTAGTTAACATGTAATAAAGCTAATCGATTATGAGGAACTGTAACCATCTTTTCATTCGTTCTCTATATTTTCATATATTGTTCCATCAGTCTAAAGCCTCATTCTTTTACAGTGATCTGAATCTATATGAGATCCACCATTGCATGAACTACTATGAAATATATCATTATACTACAAAATATTAGTGGAAATGAGCTCCAATGCAACTTTAGAACAACCGACCACACATGATAAACGAGCTAGAGTGGAATAAAGAAGAGGCTCGAGAGACAGAGAGGAGTAGAATTGGTCGGCACAAGTGAATCGTGACTACAGAAATACTTTTGCTTTATGTTGGTCAGAAGTCATATATTAAGTAATCTATTTATACTTCCAAATATATAGCCAATGGAAGATTGGAGACAGAGTAATTATTGTGAGATGGATCAGAATGGAGGAGGAGGGAAGAAGTGCAGCTGTATGGAACAGAAGGTGAAGGAGTGTCTAGAGCTGAGCCAAGACGAACCAGAGGCTTTGTCGCAAATCATCGTTCCAGCTCAGAGACGTGGAGAGCCGAGCTTCTATGAGAATTTTGCTGTTAGAGGCCTCCGAGTTGACAGATCAGAACCAGGACTGGTCGTCTGTACTTTGAAGGTCCCTCCCCGTCTCACCGTGAGTAGTCCATCCGAGTCTCCACCATGCATACATAAATTTTTGACTACTCGCGGACTAATCCGAAATTAATTGTGTAATTATTGTGTACGTTTCTTTTGTATGCAAGATAGAGCTGGAAATTTCGCCGTTGGCGCCATAGAAAACATTGTTGACGTAGTTGGATCGTTTTTAGCTTACAATGATGGTCTCCAAAAGAATGTCTCGGTAGATATCTCCATCTCGCACATGTCCACGGCAAAGCTAGATGTAAGCAAAGCTTTCTTCTAGAGCTAGATTTATATGATCCATTGAAATTGCTTAACAAAATCAAATGATATCGATCTCTTGATATATTTAAAATAGCAGGATGAGGTAGAGATCACCTCAAAATGGCTAGGACGAAAAGGAGGCTACACCGGAATACAAGTGCTGCTGAGAAACAAACAACCGGAAACCTCATTGCCGAGGGGCAACATTCCATGTTTCATTCATACGCTGCTGCCAAACTCTGAGTCCTAACATATGCACACATCTTATTACATTATATTATTAATGCCAACTGCATATATAGTTCACAGCTCTTACTTTGACATACTACAAAAGTCGGCAGTAGCCCACGTACTACCATTGTGTTATAACTCACAAGCTCCCTCATTTGATTCGATCACATAAATAGTAGCTTCAACTTCTGTACTGATCGAAATGATCAAATTTGGTTCTCCAGGTGAACTGGAATTGCAGTATTATGTTAACACAAGGAAATATATATTTTAGAGCTCTGTTGTGACATTGTGATAGTCGCGTACTTATGCGTTTATATTGTGTGTAATTAATCTCTAATATTTAGTTTATTATTATTATTTGATTGAATTAATTATGTTTATTGTTTTTAGATGTTTTAGAATTATTTGGAGAAAGAAGGATTTAATATTGCAATTTGGGATGTATTGAGAAGGAGAAATCCTAATCCATGAAGGATACTAGATCGAGGAGCACGTGATACATCATATGAATGGGCTAGGCTAAGTAATTAGCTAAAGAGGAGAGGTATATATACTGAAAATAAAGAAGAAGGCTGGCGGCTTGGACTTTGAGAAGGAAGAGATGAAACAGAACGGAAGAAAAGGAAAGAAACAAGTAGAAAGAAAGAAGAAGTCGAACGAGAGAAGAGGATCCACACCGCAAGCCTACGATCTCGATGGCAATCAAGAGTTTATTTCTTCTTTTTCTTTAGTTCATCTTTTATGAATTTTTTGATGTTATTATCCGAGACTATGAGTAGCTAAATTCCCTTAGTTAGGGGTTGATTAAAGCCCTAGATATGCTTACGATTTTGAACCCATTTTGATTATATTAACTATTTGGATGAGTTTTGTTTCACTGTTTTCTCGCCGGATGCCCTCTATGTTTATGTTTCTTTGAGTGCACGCTTCGATGCATGGCTTATGATCTATAGTCTTAATTGTGTACATGACCACCTTATCATTGTATATTCTTTAGAGACAATCATGTATTTGTGTGAAACAAGTCTTAGTGATGTAAGGGTGACCACCTTATCAACCCTTGAAGCTTTGTTATTCTTCAAACATTCTTAGAACATAATGACTTCAGTTCTCTAAGCCTACATCACCATATGTATAAGTCAGTTAATTGAGGATCAAGATCGAGCGGATTATCCCTCCATCTTTCATGCCAAGTAAGAGAGTGTAATACACAAGATGACTTAAACAAAACTCTTGTGTGGGGAGTATTCATCCATGGTTAGTTCAATTATATTAGGGAGGTCGTAAGAATGCCTAGGGTGGAGAGAAATTCTTAACATTCATATCTCATTGATTTCCTCCAACAATTTACTTTCTGCAATTTACTAATTTCTGCATTAGCTGTAGCTTAGCCGATTTATTTAGATAACCAAATCAACTCAGAACACCTCAAATTTTGTGTGGTAGTCCGCCACTATGTCTAGTTTACTGTGTCAAATTTTCGTGTTATTTGGGTCTATCTAGCTTAGGTTCATAGTGTCATTAATGTACTGTAGTCGAGTCTGTCAACTTTTTAATTCCGTGTTATGATTTAGTTTCACCAATTCTTCGCGTTCGATAACCCCTATTTATCTTACTACATTGATATATCCAAGTTCAAAATATGGTATCTTTGCATAGGTGTTTACCCGCTTGTCACATTGGACCAAAGTGAAACATGAAAACTACAGAGACAACATATGTAAATTTGGCAAAAGAGTACTTTAGCAGAGAGAATAGATCTTGAATCGAAATAGCCAGTAGTTTTCATGTACCCCTGTAGTTTATAGTCCAGTACAGGAAAAAAAACATAATGTTGAAGAATATTTATGTTCCTAGTTATGGTAGTATTTATAGAGAATAAGGGAATGAATCCTATATAGTGTTGTAATAGGATTCATACCAGATATGTAACCTCTTGTACGCTCCTATATAAATGAGCTTCTTCTTCATGAATAAAGTTACGCAGAATTGCTTTCACAATCTCTATCTACTTTACCATATTTCCTAAAACACGTTATCAGCACTAGATTCTAACCCAGTGCGTGGATCTGAATGAGAAAAATAAGAAGATGAAGATTGTTTTGTAATAATCTCAAGTAAGTTTTCTATGAACACAACTTGAATTTAAATTCAAATAACCTACTCTTTTAGGACTTTAAATTTTTTTGTAGAGCTTTTGGGATAACATTTCATCCCTCCTTTCTACACCATACCTTTCTTGAATGTGGGAATTTGGAACAAAGAGAGTTCCTAGATGAACTAAGAGCATTCATCATGAACAAAGAGAGTTCACAAAATTGATTGAACAAAGAGTGTTCATAAAAGCATCAATTAAAATTAACAAAGAAAGTTCGTAAGACCATATACATTAAAGTAAAGGTCTAATCTAGATATTATATTAAAAAATAAATTAGTTGTCGAGGAAGTCCTTTGCGACTGTGAAACTAATATATCTTTTGTTTACTCATGGTGTTTGATATGCAAAAGTGCATTGACACCCTACTCCGGATCTAAAAGAGAAGTGGAATAATGTGTGGTTTTCCCACTTCAAGCATATAGCATCAATAAACTTAAAAGATGCTTAAGCTTAGATCCATGCTCCAATTATGTGGAATGAAGTTGAGGAGCAAAATTTGATCGAGAAATTCCTCTGCATAATCATAATTCAAGGCAAGTTGGAACCAAGAATGTTCATAATGCGAATTATGAAAGTGCACAAAAGAGCGAGGCACAATGAGTGGAACCCTTAAGTTAAGGGAATTTTGGTGAGACATTTTTTGGTCTCTGCAACCGTCCACACATGGAAGAACACCATAAGTTGACGCAGGAAGGTCATGATTGATGACCATGATAGAGGAAGCGCTGACCATAGAGGCCGTGGTGACCAAGAAAGGCATGAAAACTGAGGTATCAATTTTAAAAGAGGCAAGGATAAGACGCACAATGTTTCTCGAACCAAAGGAGTCTACTTGATCCTAGAACATATCAGTTTTCGGAACTGTTTTATGCATATTATTATAAAAATTATTTGACCTAGCTACAAGCCTCTAAAAAATTAGAAAAATTTGAAGAAGTGTTCATATACGTGTCTAGTTTTGGTCTGCAAAATTTTGTTGCATTCTGACGCACCAATAATTCGGTAGAAAATATACAAGTAAGTGTGCTCAGATTCTACAAATTTTAAGGATCAAGTACAACAGAAGATAGAAATAAAACATACTTCAAAATTGGCAAAGACTCGATTAAATAGATATTGGATTTTGATTAGAGCTTTATGTTTTCCATGTAAAAAGGCATGTAAGTATTATGTTTGACAATGTTGGTCAATTACTTTGGATTAGCAAACTTTGATGTACCATGTTGGCTTATTAATAAAGATATTATTGTATTGACTTATTAATAACAGACTTGTCTACATTTTCTGTATCACATACATATTTTGTGGTTACTATAAATCTATCGTCTACTAAGGCTCACTTTAATAACTTGTGATGTTTAGAAAAAGAGATTTTCGATAAAGGTATTTGAGTGGACCTTGTGTCCATCTACATTGATCTCTCTTCGCCTGGTCATGAGTGAAAAGATCTACCCAAATGATTATAGATGGCTTAGTAGAATAAAAAATTCGTCCATGTATCAAATGGGATAAGCTAAGAGTGTTATAATCCCTGAAAATCATCTCAAACACAGAAAACGGAATCTGCTCTGCAGAATAACCAGCTTTGATGATTAACTGGGAATTTTTCAGAAATATTTAGCATATGAGTGATATATGGCTGAAAATATACGGATGTCTAGCTTTTCAAAACTACCTCTGAATTATTGATAGCTAAATTCTAGAAAAAGTTATGCCTGTTTTACTGGACAGAGGTCAGAAACATGACATAATAAAATCTGCTCTGTAGATCAGTCCATTTCGATGATAAATTGGGATTTTTTCATAATGAAACAACATATGAATGGCATATGGTTGGACATATATGGATGTGTAGTTTTTAGAACTACATCCAGATCGTTGATATCTATTTTCTAGAAAAAGTTATGCTCATTTCACTTGATAATGATCAGAAACAGACATAACAGACTTGGCTATGCAGATCACTTGGCTTTGACGTAAAAGTGGGATTGACTTAGGATGATCCAACATATGAGTAATATATGGTTGGAAAGCTATGGATGTCTAGTTTCCATAACTTTATCAGGATTGTTAATAACTATTTTCTAGATAAAGTTATACATATTTATGTACACGAAGATCAACTAGACTCAAGGAAGGCTAAAACCTGAGAAAAACCCGAGTAGGACCTTTGATGGATCGAAGGTGTACCTCGATGGATCAAAAAAACTACCTAAAGAATCTCTTTGATGGATCGAGGGAACAACCAGAAGAGACCCTTCGATGGATCAAATGCATATTCCCATAAAATCAAATTTTTTGTGTTGTTTTTACTTTTTCCTCATGCAAGACTTGTTTCTTTGTAAGTATTTCCCCTGAGAACTTTGAGTGTCTCATTGATATGAGAATTACACACATGATATCGACTTTGTTCCTTGTCGATCATGTTTTATTATGATGAGAATGGATATAGGTCTTCTCATCATCTATGCCAACAATTTTCAAGTGAGAATGGACATGAGTTCCTTTGTATTATCTCTAATGATTGTGGTATGACCTGAATATTAGAGAAACTTATGTGTCAGCCAAATAGGCTATGTAAGACAACTAGAACAATGTTGTAAAATCACGCTATGTCATGAGAGATGACCTCTAGGATTCAGACACATATAGACTTTGACATGACAGTCTGGACATCCAGGTCATGATATGATGGTCCGAATTTTGAGAAATTCAATCGGACATCATATTTCTGAGTGAAAGGAAGCAAGAACCAAAGTTGGTTCATGAGAGTGAAGTCGGACACCCTCAGTGGTAGGGCCTTTGCTCACTGCTGGCCAGTGACTGGTGCCTCTTCCCCCAAGAGGAGAAAACTAGACGCCGAGGATGACGTGTTAGTCTCCTATCTTGCTTTCCGAGTCCAAGGAGACTCCAAGACTTAACCAAAATCCTTATTGGTTATTTTCAAAGGCTCATCACTCATTATTGCAAAGCCCACTCATTCGAGAGATTAGGATTGAGACCATCCTATGCAAATGACACATATGTTCTCACTATATAGAATCTAAGGTGATTCTATGGAACGATTCGACCAACTAGCAGACCACTACGATTTTTGTGGTGTTAGTCATAATGCAAACATGTTGGTCACGTGTTGTTCTATCGTCCACTTGTAGTTCTGCTTAAACTTCTAGCTCAGATTATATGACTGCGGGCTCACTACCTGGATCATCTCATTGATAGTCGATTCGACTTAATAGTGCTAGAGAGTTTACATCGAAGTTTTGATGACTTATATTACACATCATTGAGATTTAGTATTCGTATCATACTCTCATGAACAAACTCAAATGGTCTCGTAGAAAACTAGAAACTACGATAGTAGTCTGAGCATTGGTTATGCGCACCAAAATTTTCTGCTTCTGGTTATGCAATGTCTCATGCAGCTATACTTCATCATCTACAATCCACCATCACTCAATTTTGTTTTGCGCAGCTAGTGACTGTGTGAGAAGATAATGTCTCGCACTTACGCATATATGTGCCAAAATTGCTTAGCCATAGTACATTATAATGGGTCAATCAAGACGAATGAATATATATGTTGGACATGAGTCTCCAACTATAATCCGCTATGAGAACCTTGACAGGCGATCTCTTTACCACTAATTTTGCGGATGTCACTTTGATGAGACAGTCTTCCCGTTGTTAGGGGGAGATAAGAACAAGCATGTTCAAATAGGAACGACAGGAAGGGTCGTGTCCTCACTATGTCTCATCATGATCCCCAAAAGATACAACGTAACAGATTCGATGCCCGATGCGTTTCTAATATCGTGAAAGTAACAAGATCACATATACAAATCATATATACTTGCTACAAACATGCCTGTAAGGATTTATGTCCCCTTTTCAGAGGACTGATATCGCACTGCCACCATGGAATGTGGCATGGTAATGTCACAAAGTGGCATAGTGTTGTCACATGCCATGGGTTTTGCTGGAGAGCGTAGAAGATCCAAATGTTCGATAAATACTCGTCCAAGGAAGGGAGCGAGATTGGCACACTATGATCCGTTGATCATTGATACTCAATTCCATCATATGGTTACCATTGAGGGACGCCTTAATGTTAAAACTAATTACTTATAATATAGAGATCTCTACAAAGTACAAATTACACTAGTGTGCATGAGAGCATGAAATTTTGAGACTCATGAAAAAAAGTAATCCAGATTGAATTATGTTCACTAACAAAGAGAAAGGTAGTTGGGTTGGTGATGTCGACACACCCAAGTATAAAGCCTATCAAAATAGGTCTTTGTTAGAAAGCGTGATGAGAATAAAGACATTATACTCGCCTCATGGCGCAAGGCTTCTCACAATACTCTAGAATCAACTACAATGAGATAAATTATCTCTTAATGGATGTTATTGCACTCCACTACCTTATCAGTTTAGTAGTTTCTGAAAAACTTGACATGCAGCTTATAATCGTGGTCATGATATATCTCTATGGAGATCTAGAATAAGAGTTAGACTTCATAACGTATCGTGGTCATGAATGTCTCAGATAGACTTCATTTACCCAAATCAAGTAGCTCTAGACCACAGAGCGCGTTTGCAATGAGATTGAAACATTCACCAAGTGACTACTTGATTAGAAATGAATATGCCCATGCGTGTTCATTTAAAGGACAATTTTAGGATTTGCAAAAAGTTTGAAATCCAAATTTGAGATGAAAGATCTTGGGAAGACACGGTTTTGTCTCGAATAAAGGAGTCACAGCTAGTGACGGGAACTCGAGCACCATAATGATGAGATTTTTCATCATCGGCTTATACCCTAAGATATGTTGCACTTTATGATGATAAAGTGAAGTCTATGAGTACTCTCATGATCTGCTATAGTCTTTACCCTTAGAGGGATCCGTTTTCGTCTAAGGGATGATGACGAAGACGTGTTAGAGGTTAAAATACCTAATCTAAGTGCAAGAGTGTACTTAGCATAATACACAAGACTTAGCTCCTTATCATTATTGAACTCGATAGCTAGATGAAGCTATGCACACACACAATGCCATTTGGAATGGTTTAAAGAGAATTTTTTAGTATCAAATAGTATGAAAGATATGGGCTTAATCTATTCCTACAGAGAGGCCATAAAGAGAGTGGCATTAGAAGTAAGGGCACCACAAAGAGAGTGGCGTTGATTTTCCTTCACCCCCTACATCAACAATTGTTGTGATGTGTTGGCAAGTTTTGCTAAAGTTAGTTATCTCTCTGATCCACACAAAATTTGTTCCCAAGTTGGTTATGTACGTCTTTACCATGGCTAACACCATAATATCTTGAAGTCTAAAGAGCAGACTCTTGTCGCTACATCTTCAAACCATGTTGAGATTATTGATCTAACATGTAGTTGTTATTGAGTGCATATGGTCGAGGCCCATAAGTGTACATATCAAAGATCAAGTGGTTTATGAATTACCACTGATGAACCTATATGCATTATGAGGATAATGTTGCTTGCATCAAGGTGATGAAACTAGATTACCTGTAGGACGATAACACCAAACATATATCGCATAAGTTATTATGTAGTCAACAAACAATAGCTATTCCTCAAGGTTATGGTTGACCAAGTTTGGTTTGAGGATAATGCGGCATACTTTCTAAGTCATTAGCCAAATTCCAAATTTGAGAAGCATGTGAAGAGTATAAGGTTGCTCAGCTTATCTAAGCTATCTTGATTGTTGACATCAGGGGGAGATGCAGGCTTCAGTGGGAGTCTGGCATTCACATGAGCGTTTCTAAAATGTGAAGGACAAGTTGTACTATTTTTCCTTGATTAAGGTTGTTTTTTTAACCCAAAGGGTTTTTATTACTTATCAAGGTTTTAATGAGGCAACATGGTTATGTGTCATATCATCGTTTACGATGAGCTGCACTCTTTTTACTTGGCGAGATTACATTTTCTCCTACAAAGATTTTTGGCTTGGCAAAGTTTTTGATGAGGCATCATGGAAGCAATGAAGAAGCGTCACCCACCATAACTGACACAAGAGGGAGTGTTAAAAGATATTTATGTTCCTAGTTATGGTAATATTTGTAGAGAATAAGGGAATAAATCCTATGTAGTGATGTAATATGATTCATACCAGATATGTAACATCTTGTACTCTCTTATATAAAGGAGCTTCTTCTTCATGAATAAAGTTAGTAGAATTACTTCCACAATCTCGAGGCAAATCAGTTGACGTGTTCCTCTTAAAGATTTCCATCCTTTTATTGCATTTTCGGATGGGAGGCCGTCAAAACTCAAAACTTTAATTAACCGTTCAAAGTTTACATGTTCAATAGTAGCTAGAATCTATGATGTTTTTGAAAGCATAGTCCCACATCATTGATATTAGAAAGACTGGTATTGAGAGGCCTATAAATAATGAAAATCTCAACTTGAATATCAATACTTTTTCTAGGCCATTCGGCTAAAATCATGTTCTTATCAATTTAATATTTGATATGTGAACTAATAGTTTATACCGTATTAAATTAATTTTTATAAAGAGCGAGTCCATCAAGCTATTGGGACTTGCATGTGTCATCTCAAAGATGAATTTTTTTTTTGTCTTTCATCCTTTAGTAAGTTTTGTTATAATGCACATGCTTGAAAAATTCATTTGTGGCTGAGACGACCGCCATAGACTTTATTAACGAGTCTTGTGTCCGTTGCTTCTTTCGATCGGTTTCTTTCTTCTTTTGATGATATAATCCTTCCGTGGAGGTCAAAGTAACAAGATTGAATGTGTATGATGGCGTGGATCCGAAACTGCAAACTTGGAAAATATGATTATACTAGCTGAAGAAATCGGTAAAAGATTTGATTGATCCTCTTTCCGTTGTAGTTGGAACCCCATGCGTATGCATATATATCAAATCAATAATAAGTCAGGTGCAATATAAATTGGTGGATATATACAAGATTTGAAAGCCTCCCTCTGCTAACTAGCGTATCATACTAGCTAGTAGCTACCCATAGTCTCCATCGATCGTGGTGGCCTGGTGGGTTTTTGAGTAACGATTGTTTGGGCCTAAATAAAATATTTATTTTGGGTTTGAGTTGTCGAGGTCCAGGCGAGCGACCTGTTATGTTAATAGTTGTCTTGGCGAAAGGCCAAATTATATAGAATCTGGCGAGCTGCCCGTTCTAGTTTTTAATTCCTGACGAAGGAATCAAGTGTAGAGCGTCTGGCGAGCTTCGCTAGAAGAAGACTTCGAGTTCTGTTAGAACTGTGTCTTATCGAGCTGGTTTCACGCGGCTTGGTTTCTGTCATAATTAGTTGATATTTGCAGGGCTCTTAGAGGAGTTATGGTGGAATAAGAATACCTATGAGTGGTATAATACATATGCTGGTATGGAGATTCATACAAGATTACAAGAGCAAAGGAGTTAGAAATAGAATCAATGACTGATTAGTAAGCGAGTATATAAGGAAGGCAAGGATCTTATGAAAAGCCCCCCGATCAATCAATCAAACAGCCTTGCTATACGCAAACAAACCTAGACGGTTATCTCGTCCTCGAGATTTCTATCTTCTTGCAACCAGAAGGTCTGAGTGCTGTTCACCTATCGAGTGAAGGTATTTACGACTCCAAGGAAGCAATTGCAACCTGAAGGTTGAAGAGCGGCTCACTTGTATGTTGAGAGCTTGAATACTCAAAGGAAGCTAGTGTTCTCCGCACTTCGTCAAGAGATTGCTCTGCTCTGCACGAGAGACGTGGGAGTATCGATTTCAAGATTTGGCAAAGAGATACACATATCGAAGTCCTAGGTTTCTAGGCGAAAAGAACCTATTCGAGCAGGGTTGGTGCTCTCCCTGTTCTAATCGCTTACTTAAGAAGTCAGGCGGCTGTAATTGGTCCATATTCCGTTGAAGAACGGTGGCACGCCAGCACACGAAGCACAAGCAGGATAGACCGGCTCACGCAGTTAAGACATCCGAGATAAAAGAGACTGCTTCGCGGGAAAGGTCTCTCCCGAGAGATATTTCTGCATCGAACATTTTGGCACGCCCAGTGGGACATCGAAAAATTACTTTGTCCAATTCTCGTGTCACTAAACAAGATACCACTGTTGTGTCAAAATCGAACATTTTGGCATGCCCAGTGGGATTGTCAATAATTCTTTGCGTCTCTAAGCGACAATTGGAGACCCTTACCAAAGGGTTTATCCTCAGTGTCGTAAACATCCACAACTGGCATACCGTGAACACACTTCTAGTCAGTGTCGTTCACTAAGTAATCAAGCGGTTGAAATTATCTTCGCTAGCAACTTCAACACTATGGAGTTCGAACCTCTAAATGAAGCGGAGATAAAGGCACTCACGTATGACGAATACGTGGCCTATACAATAAGACGGGACTTACACCAAACTAGTAGTTTTCGATCGTTCGAAGACAGACTTGGGCAACAGAATGATCATCTCGCTACTCAGACCGACTCCTTAAAGGAGATAGCAAGTATTATGCGGTCTATGCAATTAGAGTTGAATCAAGAACAAGAGGATAAAGAATCCATAAACGCTTAGGTGACTAGTTTGGCAGAAGGTCAAGAACGCCTACGGGCTGATGTCCAGAGCCTTTTAGACAAAGGATTGGAAGAATACCGCCGGTCAGCGGCAGCTGTCACTCAAAGAGTTGATAGGGATCTGGGTTCTCTAACCAAAACCGTATCGGACTTGGCTAGGAAAACCAGACGATCAGAGGATTTTGCTCTTGAATGGGAGGCACGTATAAATAAGCTCATGGATGATTGTCAAGTAAGGATAACCAAGATGCATGAGACTTACGAAGCACCGTTTCCTCTGACCAAAGACGATCCTAATGAATGGCATTGGCCAAAGTTCTATAAACACCAGACCTTCCAGACATTCTCTGGCGATGATGATGCTAACGCAGCAACGCATTTGGCTTACTTTACCTTGCAGCTAGGCCAATTTGCCGAGGATGAGGGACTCAAATTGAGGGTCTTCAGATCATCATTATCGGGATCAGCCCTCGTGTGGTACACTGACATCGAGAAGGGCTCGATCAGTACTTGGAAGGAGATGGAGGTCTTGTTCATAGACCACTTCGGAACAGAACGGCCAGAAACAACAGTAGGAAAATTGGCTTCTCTTAGCCAGTCGGTAACTGAAAGTCCGGTCACTTTCCTACACCGTTTTCGCTCGGAGTACAACCTATGTAAGACCCCTCTAAGCAAGGAAGAGGTGGTTGAGATGGCCAAGAATGGGCTGGAAGATACTTATCACCAGCTGTTCTTAAACAGTAAGTATTTCTCTCTGAACGAGTTCATCGCTGCGGTGACCAGAGCTTACAGCAATATGCAAGAGAGAGATAACAGGAAGAATGCGTCTAAAGGGATGTACAACAATAGAACCTATGATAGGTTAAAGCCAAAAACAGTGGCTTATGTTGAACAGATGGACAACCAGGAAACAGATTCTGAGGACGACCGAGTGGGGGCTGTGGATTTAATGTCAAGTAAAGTACTGAAACCCCGCAAGCTTCAAAAGAATAGAGGTCCCATCAAACTCTCGACAGTGGCTTTTACTAAGCCAGAGTTCGAGAAGTACACTTATGATGCCAATATGGCCCATGAGATTCTGGACGAACTATACGGTCTGCGTGTGGTCAAAGCAGACTTCGGACCGCTACCCACAGCTGAGCAGTTAAAGGGTAAAAAGTATTGCAAGTTCCATGGTGCATGGAACCACCTTACCAAGGACTGTATTAAGCTAAAGGATCAGATCCAAAAGTGGATCAACGAGGGAAAGCTGGAGTTGGAAGGTTCGTCCAAGACAGCAGCTCTGGTCGATTCTGAGCCATTCCCTGCTTCACAGGTGAACATGGTTGACGTGAGTTGGCCATCACCTAATAGAATCCTTCAAGAACAGGAGGCTTGGAACCAACCAGCCTACTTAACCTATTCATTCAAGTTAGACATGGTGGATAAATATTTGGATAGGTTAAGGGATATGGGGCTGATCTTTTCCTACCCAGTCTATAAGCTTAGACGTCCTCGGTACGAGGGGCCAGCCCAACACTTTTGTAGATTCCACAATCACTTCGGCCATCAAACATCGGTGTGTTCAACCCTGAGGGATAAGATCCAGGGCTTGATTAATTGGCACGTGATTGTGATCAATGAGGAAGGAGAGATGGATTTTCATCCCCAATACCCTCACAGAACACCATCTCCTCCGGTCACAGAACCTCCCGTTAGCGGTACTTCTTCAGAGCATAATCAAGATACACCGACTCAGGTAAAGAAGAAGTCCAAGCGAAGGGCCAGGCGAAGTATAGCCTTTGTCCGACCCAAACGGACACGCATTACATATGACGCGTCCTGGCGGGAAGAGATATTTGAAAAGCTATGCCTAGAAGGGATAGCAGTGGTACCTGACAACTGGGGATCACCAGACCCACATCCGGATGATGTTAGGGGTCTCCCCTATTGTCAATATCACCATAAGTGGGGAAGTCACACTACAGCTGCCTGTAGAGATCTGAAGTATAAGATTCAGCAGCTGATCGATGAAGGAGTAATAGCGATCGAAAAAAAACCGTCGCTCAATTCAACAACTCCCTTCCCCATGATCGTTGGAATGCTGGACGTAACAGGAAATAAAACAAATAAGAGGAAGCAATCCAACGACAAACCAACTGCTGGTGAGAATCCACCTCATACACCAAAGAATAAAGGAAAAGAAAAGGTAGACCCTAACGCAGACTCGCCAGTGGCCCTTTGTGCACACTGCAAATTAAGAAGTGGGCTGAAGATCTCCTTCGAAGAGCTGGCTCAGGCAGCCAAAGCCTTCCCGGAACTATTTTCCAATAAAGATCATCAATCCCCACCATCAAAACAAAGGAACACCCCAGCTCCCAAGCGTCAAAAAGCAACAAAACAGGCCAGTATGGATAGGCCACCTGAGTCTAAGGTTGCAGATACGCTCACCAAACCATATGTCCCTCCAGCTTCAAGGAATATCACAAAGGAGGATGTATGGTATATAAGGGAAAAGGGAAAGACTGTCGAGATAACTCCAAGCAAGAAAAGAAATCTGCAGCGACGCTTTGGTAGGGCCAAGAGAGCATTGGATGCTTACGAGGCTGGTCTTATCAAGAAAGAAGACCTGGAGTTTCCTCCAGAAGTGCTGCATAGGAGACTTAATACCCTCGCAGCAAATCCACTAGTGGTTTTGGGAAAAAATCTCACGAGCCTAAAGTGAGAGCTCAGAGACCAGGGGTTTTCGAAAAAAACCCAGAGCTAGAACGTCAAGGTAAAGAGCCCGAATCTACTCAAGAGGCTCACCGTGTAGTTCCTAAACGACAACCTGTAAGGAGATGCCTTACTTTTGACCAAGACACGGTGAAACAAATAGGGCTGAAAACACCTCCCAAGGGAACAGAGGATACGAAGAAACAGAGTACTACAAGCAAGCCACCAATCTTGCAATGGAAACCAAGGCCGTTAATTGTGGAAGAGCAGGCAAAGGCCAAAAAAGTAACCCCGGTTCCCCAAGAAACGACTACACCACCACCAGCAACTATCGATCTTACTCCTGAGGATGTGATACAGCAAGTCGCTCACCTCGAAGTGACTATAGTGTCTAACGAGGTTGGACAATCGTTAGCTAACGGAGATAGCTACAACGATGACGAGGAGTTATTGAACTATGGTGAGGATGAAGACGAAGAGGCACAAGATCGCATCGAGGAGGACACTACGGCCATTAATATGGTGTATGTTCTATCCTCCAAATATGCTTTGCCCTCACCAACATCAAGAGATGAATCTAGGAACATCAGTAGCGTGATGTTACAGGACGAAGAATCAAAGGTGCCAGACAATCCCACATTGGATGACACACCAGAACTAGATTCATCAGAAATAAAAGGACAAATGATGTTCTCTAAGCCCACCATTGACATGGCCATGCATATGCGGCCACTATATGTCACAGGACAAGTCCAAGGAGTCCAATTAAATAAACTTTTGGTGGACTCAGGGGCAGCGGTGAACATCATCACCTTTAAGGCATTAGCCCTTATCGGTGTTCCCAAGTCAGCTATCCAAGAGACCTCGCTGAGTGTCAGAAACTTCCAGGGTAGCATAACAAAGACCTTGGGAATTGTCTTTCTACAGGTACACATCGGGATAGCTTCGGGCACTTATACATTCTTTGTGGTGGAATGTACCTCACCATATAGTGCAATCCTGGGACGCGACTGGATCCATCGAAGCTACTGTGTACCATCTTCGCTCCATCAGCAGATGCTACTATGGAACATGGAGTCAGGCGAAGCAGAACTGGTCAACGCTGACCCTCGCCCATATTCTGTCTCTGCTAATGCACTAGAAGCTAGGTATTACCACAGTGACCTTAGGCCATTGGAGGTATGTGGCGTTGACAGTAAAGGCCGCCCAATGGGTGTCACGGCCTCTGAATTAGCTCAGTGGGGGATTGTTCAAGCAAATCAGGATAGTCAAAGACCCTACACCATCGAGCTACCATCCAGACGTTCTCCATGAATGGGTCTCTATCAGAAATAGAGACCGAGGCTTGTCTTTCGTTGCACGAACGCTTTCGTAATTTTATGTTAGAGAGCCAAGCCTTCGAGAAGGTTCCAATGATTGCAGCATTGGAATATGTGGATGAAGACGTTCTGCAAGACTTAGAGGATGAGGGCGAAATTCAACTAGCTCCAGCAGCCTTAGATGACATACCTCCTAAAGTCAAGGATCCCATCGAACACATTCAAATTGGGACACAGGAAGAGCCAATGTCTGTGGCTATCAGTACTTTCTTGGAGCCCGAAGAGAGGCTCAAAATGATTGAATTGCTAAAAGAATACGCATATTGTTTTGCAGAGAAATATGAGGACATGCCTGGTCTGTCACCAGATTTGGTTTGTCATAACTTGCCCATCATCGAGGGAAGGAGGCCGGTGAAACAAGAAATGCGTCGCATGAACACAGAGACAACAATTCTAGTCAAAGAGGAGGTTGAGAAAATGCTCAAGTCAGGGATTATATGAGTAGCCAAATATAATGACTGGCTGTCTAATATAGTTCCAGTCAAGAAAAAGAATGGGAAGATGCGAGTATGTGTCGACTACAGAGACTTGAACAATGCAACCCCTAAGGACGCTTATCCTATGCCAGTAGCTGATTTGTTGGTTGACTCGGTTGCCCGCCATGAGATGCTGACATTCATGGATGGTACTGCAGGATACCATCAAATCCCAGTGGCTGAAGATGATAGACATAAGACAGCGTTTCGATGCCCAGGCTTTGCCGGTGTTTTTGAGTACGTCGATATGCCATTTGGACTCAAAAATGCAGGGGCAACCTACCAACGAGCAATGAATTTGATCTTTCATGATCTTATCGGTAAGACCATGGAGGTATATATCGATGACGTGGTAGTTAAGACGAAACGCAGAAGTGACCATTTTGAAGATTTGAGATAGGTATTTCTCATAATGAGGCAGCATCAACTAAAAATGAACCCAGCCAAATGTGTGTTTGGCGTCCAGGCAGGTGACTTCCTGGGGTTTCTGGTTCATCAGCGTGGGATCGAAATACCGGATGATAAGAAACAAGCGGTTATCAGTGCAGCCCCACCTAAGAGTAAGAAGGAACTTCAACGTCTATTAGGAAAGATCAATTTCTTACGACGATTTATTGCCAATGCAGCTGGGAAGACACAATCATTCTCTACCCTCCTCAAGCTTCAAAATAAGAAAGACTTTGTATGGGAGCCTATACATCAAGAAGCCTTCGACACCATCAAAGCATACTTAACGAACCCACCAGTCTTGGTTCCTCCACGACCTGGGGTTCCTCTTAAGCTGTATATTTCAGCTACAGAGCACTCCATTGGAAGTCTACTGGCTCAGGACGATACAGTAGGCGTTGAACGTGCTATTTTCTACCTCAGTCGTACCTTGAACGACTGTGAAACAAGATACTCTCCAATGGAAAGGTTATGCCTAGCCTTATACTTTTCAGGATGTAAGTTGAGGCACTATATGCTATCCTTCACTATGTGTGTCATCGCACAAACAGATTTAGTGAAGTATATGTTATCCAGACCAATTCTCCGTGGGCGTATTGGAAAGTGGATTTTGGCTTTGTCAGAATTTTCTTTACGATATGTTCCTCAGAAGGCCGTGAAAGGCTAGGCAGTGGCGGATTTTTTGGCTCATCATCCCATGAAAGAAGTGGTTGACGGGCCAGAACTGGATCTCGCTCATATTGATTTGACCCCTTGGTGTTTGTATTTTGATGGGTCCACTACGAGTACTATGGTTGGGGCAGGGGTAGCTTTGGTCTCCCCACGCGGCCAAACTTATTCTTATTCTTTCAGGTTGGACTTCAAGTGCACAAATAATCAAGCAGAGGACTGTGGCATGAAGAACTATTAGACTGTGGCATGAAGAACTTTTTCATACCTTGTGGGCTTACAGGACTAGTAAGAGGACCCCCACAGGTACCACTCCTTATGCACTAATGTTTGGGCACGATGCTGTTTTGCCTTTGGAGATCAATGTTCAGTCTTTACGGGTAATGGAGCAACATAACTTGATTGGTGAAGACTATGTCCAAGCGATGTGGCAAGAGCATGAAGACCTCGATGAGCATCGAATACGAGATTTTGAAAGTCTACGTGCTGAAAAGCAAAAGGTGGCTCGTGCATATGACCAACGAACCAGGGGCATGAGTTTTGCAGAAGGAGAACTCGTCTGGAGGGTGATTTTGCCTATCGGTGAGAAAACGGAAGGACGAGGAAAATGGTCAGAAAAATGGGAAGGACCATACATCATCGATCGACTATTGGGAAAATGAGCAGTTCGCCTGAGAGATCGGGATGGGACTATTCACGCGAGCCCGATAAACGGTCGTTACCTAAAGAAGTATATACACCCAGTTTGGGAGTATGATGATCCTCCTATTATTACTTAATCTAGTTTATTCATGCCCTCGCATAAATAAACTACAGGGGCAACACATATACTCATCGAGGATCATGTACATGAAACAACCTATTAATGGGGTTGAAGAATCATAAAAACCTATTAATGGGGTTAAATAGTTAGTGCCTATAGTCGAGGCCAAATTTTGTAATCAGAGTGGTTATGTATTCCAAGTCAAAAATTCAGGTTAAGCCAGTCTTTGTGGCTCAGTTTTTGAGCAAACTATATATGAGTTTATCAATATAAAGAGCTTATACACTTTGAAATAAATATTACATTCAAATACTTGGAGTAATACAAAGGCTTTGCGGCCCCAGGCTCTGATACCATATGGTGAAAATGAATCTTGGACAATTGCAACAAAGAAAATAAAAACAGTTCATTCTTCACAAGTTCCTCTGCGTTGTTCTCCATCTCCCAAGAAGTTAAAACCTGCAGATCGACCTCAGCAATGGAGGCGGAGAGGAAACTGAAACGTCAAGGCAAAAGGAGGTGCATCAGAACAAGAGTTACACCTGCCTTGCAGAAGGCATTGAAGAATTTTGCCATCTCCAATGCATATCGACACCGAGTGGGTGCACCGGGGAAGGGTGTGGGAACCTGCACCTCGGGATTTTGGTTTCTCCCTTCCTGATTCCTTTAATCAGGGAGAACCAAGGCGACGCCTGGGCATAGATATTGCTATCTAGTCCAGGTTTGGGCATGGATATTGCTATCTAAGGAACATAACTTTGAGGAATTTATCTGGAGGTTTCTTTGGATAGTAAGACCAGAACAAGCAGACTTGGGTTTGATTCATTCTCGCAAGGGACTTGGTTTATTTTGCAAAAAGTGAAGGAGGCCTTTTATAGGCCAGGAATCACAACGGTTTGGTTTCGCGAGAGTAATTACACCCAAGGGTAATAGAATACGTGTCCAAATAACAGTGGACTATGGAAGCGGTTTATCTGCCCGTAAGAAATGCATGATAAATGAGGGACCTTTGGGGCAGGTAAAATCTACTTCAAAGATTTTTGATTGTTGGACGCGATACGGATTCCAAGTTATAATTCAATTCCATTTATTGCTGGACAATCAAAGTTGTTAAAGTCAATTAAAGCCTAAAACGAAGTTGGATCAAGGTAAATGGCTTATTACAGAAGCCCAAGTTGGTGTAAAACCCAATTTAATTTTTTACAACTGGAAGATAAAGCTCCTTATCGAGATTTTAGCATGCTCTGAGGCCACCCAGGCTTGTCGAGCTGCTAAGCGAACTTCGCTGGCTTTCGCACGTGCCTCTTGTAAAAACTGGGCTCGGATCTCGCCTTCATTCAGGAATTGCCTCATGGCATCCTGATAAGTTGGAATGTCAGTTTCGAAGGTGTTTACTTCTGCTCTAAGTACAGCGAGATCAGCTTCAAGAGCAATTATCTTGGCACGTTTGATCGAGAGAGCTTCTTCCCTTGTATCCTTCTCCTTTAGAAGCTTCTGAATCTCCTCTGTTTCCCGTTGAGTCGTTTGCTCCAGGGTTCTCGCTGTTTCTTGCTCACGTTCTGCCTCGAGTGTCAAATATTGAAAGACTTCGCTTTGGCGCTGGAATTCAAAAAAGGATTCTTCTAGCTCATCCAGGCGAGGAATGAAGTCTGCAGGGGCAGTGGTTCGCAAGTTCTTTACTTGTTGAAAAATGGCATGAACATCCTATATGGAGTCTAGGGGCCCAGAAAGAGTTTCTCGGAGCAGGCGAGTAAAGTCAGTATGCACAGGAGGAGTGCTCAGTGTACTCAATGTCCCTACAAGTTCATGAATCTTGGTCGATTCTTGTACACTGAGCAGTTGGAGTTGGTTTCCTGATGATGAAGAAGGGATAGGAACTTCCTCGCTTGGAATTTTGGGTCCTTCATCATCAAAATTTGGAGTACTATCAGGATGATCTTCAGTGGCTATCGAAATCAGCTCGCCTGATGTGCTCACTTGTTTCCTTGGACTGTTGGGAAGGCTTTGGTGAACGTCCAGGTCCACAGGAACAATTTTGGACTTCAATATCAAAATAACAGGTCATGTTAGGACTATATAAAGAAATCATTAACCTAAAGAATGGGGTTACATTTTTCTTACTTGTTGGGGAGACAATGGTTGTGTGTCTTCAATAGCTAGAACTCATTTTTCTGGCGAGGGAGGTTTGGGTTCTTCGATCTCTGGATTAGTCTCGACCAAAACTTGTGGTTGTTCAGCTACAGGCTCTGGCGAGAAGACAATTTGCTCAGCCTCTTGAACAACTAGCTTATCCGGGGTACTGTGATCCTCGCCAGAAGAAGAAGGAAGTGAGCAAGCTTGAAATTCGATTTGTAAGCGCTTGAGTAGGGTAGCTAATTCTTCAGGCTTCTCCTTCTCTTTTTCTTCAAGTTCTGCTCGATGAATGCCAGCTAGGAACTCAACTATAAAGTCTTTACAGCATTCTTTCTCGCTGTTAAAGGTTTCACGGTTTGAAGGTTCGCCTTCATTACTATATATGATGCTGGAATCATCGAACTTCACGATGAAGGCTTTGCGGAGCTTCTCAGCAAGCCTTTCCCCTAGTGAGTCTACTATATAATAAGCTTCATCTTCAGCTTTAAAGACGAAGAAGTGATCGTTCCAGCTCACTATGTAGACTTGAGGCTTTGAGCTTCCCTGGATTTGTTTCCATAAATAATCAAAGGAGGGATAGCCATCCAGTTTCGCAAACTTTTCAGGGTGGAAGCACCCAACAAAGGAGTCATTAGACGAGAATTCAAGCGGTCTAACGTTCGCCTTCAGAATTGTCTCCAGATCGAAGTGCTGATCAGGAAATTCCTTCGCAAGGGTGGCGTCTTTACACAATTTCTGCCATTCCTTAGAACCCTGTATTAGGAGGTCATCAAGCTCAGAGAGTGTGGGCATGCTGTCAGGATTGGCACATAACCAGTGTGCGACAGTGAAAGCTATGGTTGAGCATGCACTGGACCCTGAGACTTTATCGCTTCTCTGGTCGAATGAGGCTAGAAAGGCTGGAGTGGTAAGTCTCAACCGTTTATGCCTACTGATGACCTGAGGATTCAGCCAAACTCCAGTCTCTAGTCTATTGGGCCTCAGCTTAATCTTTTTGGGTTTTGGGGGCTGCCGAAAAGAATTCATGTTAATACCAAAATCAGTGGTAAAATAAAAACAGTAAGTTTTGAGATGCCAACAACAAATACTTACAGAGGCATTGGAGGGATTGGATCGTTTCTTCTTGAATGACTGAATGGCTTTGGGCACATCCAGCACAGGGTCGTGCTATGCCAGCCAAAATATAGATGGTTAGTCATGTTGACAGGGGTCACTAAAGCATGTGGCAAAGGGATAGTAAGATTACCTGTGACAGTAAGTCTGAGCAGTTATTCTGAAGAGCAGCCAGGTCGTCTTTATGCGAGAATTTGGAACTGAAGTCTTGAAAGATGATAGCAAAGCATGCACGAGCTTTTTGACTTCGTTTTTCCCTCCAGAGTTCAGTGCTCCATGTAATATAAGAAGAGGTGACTGATCGCGAGATCACCAGTGGCTGCCTGATGGTTGGAAGAGTCACCAGAGGAAAACCAAAATGGATATCTTGAACATCTTCCTCAAGAGGTTCGTTGTTTCCTCGCCATGAAGTATATCTGTTAATAGAGCAGGCGAGGGGCATGGGGGCATCTTGACTTAGCCCAAGCTGTCTACAAAAATGATTAGGAGTGTAGAGCTCGTACCCAGAGCTCGTTGAATCTGGAATAGACAGGTCCTGGCAAGTGTTGAATTTAATAAATAAGTTTCTCGCATGGGCATCTTGTCCTGGTGAGGGCATGAAACCACTTGCAAGGAGACCAGGATGGCGGCGTCTCAATATTTTCTTCACTGCTGAATGTGGGAAGTCCTCATGCGAGTAAAGATACTCGAAGCAGTGGAGATACGACCATTGTCTGGTCCTGGGATCTGTAGAGATCAATGACTGACCCAGCAACTGTTCTTCTTTGTAAACAGGAGTTTTTGAGGGACAGAAGAAGGGGAAATAAATCTGTAGCCAGAGGTCTACCATCCAAAGGGGCCCAGTTTGGTTCAGGTCCAGTTTGGACAATGCTGCTCGCCTGAGACCGTGATAGAGGTAGGCGAGGATGGGCTCGACCAAGCTTATTTGTTCGCCAGCATAGAGGCGTTCAGCGAGGTTGGTCCAAGTTTTGGTAACCTTGGCGGAGGTTGTACAAAACACATACTTGGATAGCCAATATTCTAAAAAGGCTATTCCTCCTTGTGGAGTGTCTTTCTCATCTTGAGAGAATTTCTTCATCCAGGAAGAGTATGATGAGGGGCGTGTTGAAGAGGCCTGATCAGCAGTCGAGACTTGGGTTTAGGAAGTCCAAGTATCTCCAGAGGCGGGAATTCTGAAGATAGTGTAAAGGTCAAGCATGGTAATGCTCATATCACCGCAAGGGAGTCAGAAACAGTTCACCGAGCAATCCCAGAAACACATGGCCGAAGCAAAAGGAGCTTTGTTACCCCCAGCTGGGAGGGAGAAACATAAATTTATAAATTGAGAGATTCCAGTTACCTCCCAGCGATCTTTGTCTTGCCCACGACGGTGCTGGTACCAAGCGAGGTCGTCTGGGGTTGAATGTGGCCATTTCCCGATAAGACAGAGAGTGTCTTTCTGCGTCCAATCCTTTGAACAGTCTGCTTTAGGTTCTTCCCGGAATATGAGGGAAGAATTGTAGATAGGTCTGTGGAGTTGGGTGAAAAGCTCTGGGTGGAATGGAGTATTCAAAAATGGACCAAGCAGTCATGTGTTCTTAATAGGGTCTACTTTGAGTTTGCAAACGGTGTCGGGGTTGTGTCGTGTAGCAACTGCTTTGAGCTGTTCGGAAAATCTTTGGACGTCAGAAGCTTCGTAAGGGCTGAGAGTGTCTTTACGAGGAGGCATTTTTGTGAGTTAGGTTTTGACGGCGGTGAGAAAGAAAGGGGGAAGCTTTTTGACTGAGAGAGTTAGAAAGTTGCAAGTTCTGTGCAGGTGAAAGGGTTTCGTTGAAAGATGAAATTAGTGAATCTGGACGGGTGTTTTATGGGAAGGTCAGTCGAGCGTCATACTTTCTCGAAGAGTTGGTCAATGTGGCGTTCGAGTGATGGTTTAGCGTTTCAAGGTCAATAAGCACGTCGTTCAAGGTAAATTCAAGTCTTTTCGCTTGTTCAGGAAGCTTCCCAAGTTCAAGACCTGAGGGGCAATGTTTGGGCCTAAATAAAATATTTACTTTGGGTTTGAGTTGTCGAGGTCCAGGCGAGCGACCTGTTATGTTAATAGTTATCTTGGCGAAGGGCCAAATTATATAGAATCTGGCGAGCTGCCCGTTCTAGTTTTTAATTCCTGGCGAAGGAATCAAGTGTAGAGCGTCTGGCGAGCTTCGCTAGAAGAAGACTTCGAGTTCTGTTAGAACTGTGTCTTATCGAGCTGGTTTCACGCGGCTTGGTTTCTGTCATATAATTAGTTGATATTTGCAGGGCTCTTAGAGGAGTTATGGTGGAATAAGAATACCTATGAGTGGTATAATACGTATGCTGGTATGGAGATTCAGACAAGATTACAAGAGCAAAGGAGTTAGAAATAGAATCAATGACTGATTAGTAAGCGAGTATATAAGGAAGGCAAGGATCTTATGAAAAGCCCCCCGATCAATCAATCAAACAGCCTTGCTATACGCAAACAAACCTAGACGGTTATCTCGTCCTCGAGATTTCTATCTTCTTGCAACCAGAAGGTCTGAGTGCTGTTCACCTATCGAGTGAAGGTATTTACGACTCCAAGGAAGCAATTGCAACCTGAAGGTTGAAGAGCGGCTCACTTGTATGTTGAGAGCTTGAATACTCAAAGGAAGCTAGTGTTCTCCGCACTTCGTCAAGAGATTGCTCTGCTCTGCACGAGAGACGTGGGAGTATCGATTTCAAGATTTGGCAAAGAGATACACATATCGAAGTCCTAGGTTTCTAGGCGAAAAGAACCTATTCGAGCAGGGTTGGTGCTCTCCCTGTTCTAATCACTTACTTAAGAAGTCAGGCGGCTGTAATTGGTCCATATTCCGTTGAAGAACGGTGGCACGCCAGCACACGAAGCACAAGCAGGATAGACCGGCTCACGTGGTTAAGACATCCGAGATAAAAGAGACTGCTTCGCGGGAAAGGTCTCTCCCGAGAGATATTTCTGCATCGAACAACGATTACAGTCTAAACCCTGACATCTAGGGTTCGGTAAACAATCAAATGACGGAGGCAATGAGGGCAGGAGAAGCATCGATCGTTTCAACTTTCAAGGACGGAGGCGATAGAGAGAAAACTGAAAGGACTAGGGTTTGGTAAACAACGTCATAGAAGGTTTGGTAATAGAGAACGAAAGAAAAAAGAATTGCCATCGATGAGTACGGTTTCCTCGGCAGAAATCGTAGCTGACATCGAAGAACTCCTTGATCAGATCCTGATATCGCTGCCAGCTCTATCTCTGATCCGTTTCAAGACGGTCTCCAAGCACTGGCTCTCCCTCATCTCCAACCCAACTTCCATTTCCCCCACACTCTCCGAAACCCTAACCCTAAAGTCTCAGCTTTCTTCTCTTGCCACATCCACCGATGAAATTCGTTCGAGTCCATCCCTCTCAGTTGTCCATCTGGCAATCCCTTCAAAACTTTCGCTAGCT
The DNA here is from genome assembly GCA_946800695.1 of Geum urbanum. Classification (NCBI taxonomy): domain Eukaryota; kingdom Viridiplantae; phylum Streptophyta; class Magnoliopsida; order Rosales; family Rosaceae; genus Geum; species Geum urbanum. Next base: position 8,114,699 of record OX327006.1, read on the forward strand.
ATGTTCCTCGCTCCCCTCAAATTCTTCAGTCATGCAATGGTCTCTTCCTCTGTCATATTCCGATAAGCAATGATAACTTCCTCTGTCATATTTCGATGTTCGGAGAAAAAGAGAGAAGAGTTGTAATACGTTGTGAATCCCACAACAAACAAATTTTTGCCCCTTTGTGCTCCAAGCTTGGAGAAAGACACGTATCCATACAAGTTTGTGCGTTATGCTTTGGCTTTTGATCCTTTCAAGTCTCCTTATTACAAGGTAATCTGTGTGAGTGACATCAATGAGAATTCTGATTTTGGTTATCACCAGATAGACATATATTCTTCTGAGACAGGAGCTTGGGAGAAGCATCTCGAGGTTACGAGGGCTACGGATTTCAACTTTGGGGACCAGGAAAGTGCTGTATATTGTAATGGTGCAATTCATTGGATAAGAGGCACACATGACGCAGGCAAATCATTGTCGTCGGATGGCAGGAAGGAATGTATAAGAGATGAATGAGATGTGCTACACTACTTTGACATTAACGAAGAATGTCTGCGAGTGGCCTGCTGTTACTCCTCCTGTGCCTTCGTGTGTCAATTGTGGGGATTGGAAGCATTTGGTTCATGAATAGAGGTTTTGGGGAGTCTAGTGATAGTTTGTACTTGATTGAGACTTACCAAAATTGTTACAGAGAAGGACTTGATGTGATGGAGATGGAGAGGGACTACTCTGGTTGGACTGTCAAGGACCATGTTAATCTCAATCGGGTAATTCCTCTAGCCTCAGGTAGGAAAAGATGAAGATGAATGGTTTTGTTGTCTTGGGTTCTTTTTCAAGACGAGGGAAAAGATGATGATGATGATTCTTCAACTGATCTTTGGTAACATCTACCCCATAAGGCTGTATCTTATAACTGTAGGAGTAACATCTTGAAGACGATTGTTGAATTAGCCAATGGACATCTTGTATCTTTGCATGACAACTATGCTTATATGGGGAGTTTAACTTCTGTGTGAGGTGGAAGTTATATGTATTCCAGACAGAAATTCTTTGTATTAGAAAGTGCTGTCTACTTAATTAATGCAATCGTAAGTTTGATTTCTCTCATTTGTAGTTTGGCATGATCAAATACAGTGGAAAACAGATATATAGATGCTCAAATTTTCTATTAAAAGTTATCATCTTTAATTTTCTAGAAAACCATCTAACCTATTTCAGTATAATACAGCTCCATATTTATTTGTTTTCGACAATGGCTTTCTCGATTTGCAGATGACCGGCCTCTACGTTCATTGATTCCATTTTATTATCTAGCTATATTTCTATATGGTATTAAAATTCAGTAATATCCAAAACTGAAATTAAACCTAGTTACATGTACCACAAAAAAGCTAGGCTAAATGTGTTGAGATTTTTTATGTAAAGTGGTAAACTATGGTATCTCATGTAGCAGGTCAATCATATATAGGATAGATTATTTGAATCATTTTCCTCTCTTCTAATACTAATTGCAAGCTATACGTACGTACAACTGCAACTCTCTGAATTCGTCTATTCCATACAACGCTAGATAATCCGATCAAAACGATTTTTGTTTCTTTTCTGCAAAAAGGATCGATCTTACATTGAGAAGTCTCATAGTTTAGGAGTGGAAAATCTTATAACTTATAAGCACATTTAGCATTGTACCCAAAATCAACTTCCGTTTGCTTGCAATATATCACATGCAGCTACGATCAGAATCTGTTTCATTATAACAACCCCGATTGGGAAACTAACGCTTCCGGCCACGGACAGTTTGAGTATCACTTCATGGTTCTTGATGTCATGTTTCAATTGCTCGATCTGCGTCGTCTTCGTCAACCCCGACTTGGTTAACACCAATGGTTGCATTCATTGATTTTGTATATTTCTGAGCCTGAGAAAAGAAATGAAACTCAGTCTTACCCAGATTGACACGAGCAGAAGGAGCCTGATCTTGAAGAGCCCGAACTTGAATTGAGCTCTGTTTTGTCATTCTTGTTCGCAAACTCCATCAACAAATCTACTCTTCCTTCATGCCGGCGTTTTGCTTTTGGTTGGAGAATTCGAGCTTTCTAAGATTTTCATAATTAGAAGGGCTAGTTGACGCTAAGATTTGTTTTATAAAACGTCTGAAACCTTATAAAACTGAAACTCTGAAAGTCCAGATAAGCTGAGGACATGTTGGAAATCAAATCCAGCGACAATACCTCATCAGAGAACAAGGCAAAAAGGAAAATATAAAAGAAATAAATAGGAGGGGAGGAGCTTCTAACCAAAGTACTTACCTGGATGAGTGGATGGGGTCTATGGGTGATCAAGAAGACCCATGGCCTAGGCTAGTGACCTCCATTGCACTCTGGAGGTGTTCTCGCTTAAGATCTCCCCAAAGAGGGAGAGTCTGCGCCATAATTCTTACCAGGGGGTTTGCGTTCGCGCAGCCTCTACAATATTCATCTTTTAAACTTGTCTTTTTTATACTCAATATACTTTGTTCACTGTGTCTTATATCCCTGATCGAATGGCAAAGTTTTGCTTCTTTATTCATTTGATGTTGGGTTGCGGTCCTTTTTGTAAGGCAGAAAAAACCGTAGAATCCCATCTTTCTTGCTAGTTAATTGTCATTTGTCAATCGCATTGTCCAGACCCAAAACAAAACCTGTACGTACGTCCTGGTTTTTCTTGCCCGAAACTACATTGAACCTTTACTACATAGTTTTGCCGTGACATGTGGAAGACTACTACTCTCTAGTTCATATTTTAATTTTTTAAAAGAACTAGTTCATGTTTTGTACAAGCTAGAAGTTACTGTTGTTGTCCCATGCAGAATCAAAACAATCATGTTTCGTTGGATTGTCAATTTTTTTTCCAGATGTGTTGGATCTGCACTATGGTATAGGTTACAGTGCTTAATTAGGGCAATGATACCGTTAATGCGGTTCTAACCAAGGTGCATCTAAATGTTAGCTATAAAATCCAAATACCCTCCTAGCCTTAGGCTTAGCTCAGCCTTGCGGTCTCGAGAATTTTTAGTCTCCCTCCGGATTGAGAGAAAAACTAGACTGACATTTATATGATATCACACCAAATAAGACCATTCGTTGGTTGAAATGTCGTATTGTTCTTACTTTTGGGTCAACTTAATTCAAGGTAAAGTCAGGGCGGATTCAGGATTTTAAAATTGAGAGGGCTGTATTGTGCGATGCATATATATATATATATATATATTTCTTTGAAATTTGTAATCATTGGGAGGCTCATCCTCACGTTTTTGTTATTATGATATAAGAAAACATGCATGAGGAGGAGGAGGAGGGACATAAAATCAAACTCCGTGAATATAAATTCGACATTGTAAATAACTAACTAAATTTCATCATTCGAGATCCGCTTATTTCAAATTCAGCAATAATTGAATCATTATCAATACTTTCAGCATACTCTCTTTCAATATATAGAACCATGGAATCATCAAGGAACTCATCACTCATCTTATTTCGAAGAATAGTTTTCAAAATATTCATAGATGAAAATGTTCTCTTTGTTGTTGCAGTAAACACAGAAAGAGTCAACACAAGACATATCAATTTATAAATCATTGAAAAAATAATGACGTACTTTCTTGTTTCGACCAATAGTCGACACAAGTCAAAAGTGATGTTATCATGTTTAATCAAACCAATTATCTATTAAACAATTAACCATAATCAATTTCAATAATCTATATCATAATTCACAAACCACAATTTTAAAAATCGTCAAGAACACAAGAACATGGTGTTTTTATGAAACCCAAACCCCATATTATAGAATTCATTAACTCTTAAATCTATGAGAAGAGGGATACTTGAAAGATAAGAAGTAGCAGATAACTCAACAGAGTTAAGGATTGGCGAGCTGGTGAGGCGTCAACAGGAATGAAGAGCTCCACTTGCGACTGAAGTAGTGAAGCCGTGAATGTGTTATTTTTTTCTTCTTCTGTGCAAACGCCGAGGTATAGAACTGGGATAGGGATTTGGTCATTTGGGGAGAAATAAGGCACGTGAGCAACATGATTTTCTTTTTAATTTTTTTATTCATTTATGTTCGCTTATCTCTAATTTTATTCTTGTTATTGGGTAAAGTTTATGCCCGGCTAAAGCCAGAGTAGCCTACCGTTTAGCTCCACCTCTGGGTGAAGCGGTCTCAAATTCACTATATATATATTATATGGACAATAAATGATTGATGTTATTTTTGGAATTTTGTCTTAGTTCCCCCATAATTCAAGTTCACTTTGAGAACTTAACCTATACGGATTAGTCTATGTTTCTATATGTTTTCAAGGAAATAGTCCCACATTATTAAAATTAGAACTAAAGAGGTGTATAAAATATGAAATTATTATTTAGAATTTTCATACTTTTCTCGACCTTTTGACTAAGATCAAGTGTAGTATCTGTTCTTATTAGTTAAATATCTGATATGTGAAAATGGTCACACGATGTTAAATTAATTTTTTTAAGGGTTGAGTCCATCACAATAAATTGCTATTGGGGCTTGCATGTGTCATCCTTGTCATGCACTAGAATAAGGTTTGGCGCATCCTACCGATCAAAGTTTAAATTTTACTTTTTCTTTACCAAGTATTTCTATTTGAAATATTAAAATTAGTAATAATATATCAAGTTACTATCTTTTTTTTCTTATGAGAGAATGCATCTGGTGCATATATTAAACTTGTCAGATACGTAAAACAAAAAACACCTAGAATAACTCTTTTTTTTAGGAGAGACAAATCTAAACTAGGCAGTGATGTATCCATAATCATTTGGAGCTCATTGTAAATTATAAAACTAGACTCAGTTCAAGACCCGCTAAAACTTCTACTAAAGTAGAAAAAACATCTAAAACCTAGAAAAAGCCTACAAAATAGCCAAAGTATGAAGCCCACAAGATGAGGCCCAACGCCCATCCCAACAAGACCAGCCCTAGCACACATCTCCACCACCACAGCCGCACCAGCATACCAAAATGCAAATCGGTGTCGCCTCTAAGCCGTTCGTTGCAAACCGCCTCCCTAAACTCTGCCGCACAAACAACACCACTAAACCGTATCGTCAACACCACAGAGTCAAACAGCTCGCGAACAATCAACCTAAAAAACACACCTTCATTGGGAGCGAGCCATCAGAGCAATCCGAAACTGCCGGCCAAATCCAGTACACCAATATGCCTTCTTCTCCGCTAGCATATGCCATGCCAACCAAACCATATACAACGACATCTTGGAAAGCTGCAACCCAAAACCTCACCCCAAAGACGACTCTAGCTCTAGATAAACCCACCAATAGCAAACCAAAGGCGATGACATGGCAACGACCAGTCAAGCCTAGGCTGCCGCCATTAGGTGAACTAAGATATTTGGAGAAACCCTAGAAAACAAGTCATTTCCACTGTCAAGTTACTATCTTGATTAAACCATGTCAAAATCAATCATATACTAAAATATATCTTATAAAAAAATCATATACTACAAATATATTGGGAACTCTTTCTCTCTCTCTCTCAGTCTCTCTCAATTCTAGCCGTGCATGGGTAGAGTAGTCCTCAGTTAAGATATCTAACCAAAGAGCAATAGAGATCTTGATCAAGAAAGGAACAAGGCCCTCGAAAATTTCTAGAAATGATTCACTTGGTGAAAAGTCTTACAAATCTGTCCAAATGTATGTGATAAATATAGGGTGGTAAAGTTGGCATATTCTTTTTCACAAATAATAAAGATCTAGATATGATAAGATGCTTTGTTAAACTTTTATTATACCCGAGACATTTCCTTTAAAGAAAATAGCTAGAAGATCTATCAAGTATGATGCGCTATAAATTTTGGTCCCTCGTGTATATGACATATATCACTTTGGTCCTTTAAATTTACTTTCGTCTATCACTTTGATCACTCAAGTATGACATATATTACTTTGGTCACTCAAGTTTACTTCCATGTATCACTTTGGTCACTCCACTTTCATGAATCTGGATGACCAAATTGAATTTCAAATGCATACTTGAGTGACCAAAGTGATATATGTTATACTTGAATGACCAAAATAAAATCAGAATCTAAAATTCAAAGACCAAAAATGATATATGTCATACTTATAAGCGGCCTAAGTTTATATCATCTCATTTAGGAGAAACTATTTCAGTTATTTTTTTCCTGTACTTTATTTTTCAAAAGCAATTAAAATCCTGGCCCGTGCCCCATTTATTTGGGCCCATAATCGACCCATCTCTATATTCTTGAATGACGTACGAGCTCAACTACTTAATCACTTTGACTACTCTCAATAGGACAATACTTGGATCCAAAGTTATTTGGACCCCAAGGTTCAAAGTCATCTCATTTTTATCACTTACGATTCGTGATTTCAAATTTGAGACCACTCATTCTATAGATTATTGGTTGAAGATCAACTCGATAAAAAATTAATCAAAATGGAAATCATTTGGGTATCCAATCTTGTGAAACAAATGAACGGTTATGATGAATTTTAGCATTATAATAATAACCGTTCATTTGTTTTACAAGATCGGATACCCAAATGATCTCTATTTTGATTCATTTTTTGTAGAGTTGATCTTTAACCAATAATCTTTAGAATGAGTGGTCTCAAATTTGAAATCATGACTCGTAAGTGATAAAAATGAGATGTCTTTAGACCTTGGGGTCCAAAGTCTCTGAATATGCAAAAGGCGACGGAGTACCTGAAGCCGACTGAACATGAATCAGAGGCTGTATCCTGACTCGACCTTACAGCTCAGCAAGTCTGGAATGATTTTTATGAAGTTTTCTCTCTTAGAGGAATCCGAGTCGACCGAATCGAACCCGAACTAGTTGTCTGTAGTTTCAAAGTCCCTCCCCGCCTCACCGTGAGTCTCTAAATTTATCTTGGATTTCTTTCATCACCTTATCACATATGTTTGTTCATCTAGAACTTGATTCCCACAATTTGGTGTAACTAGTTTAGCTTATTTTTCTGAAGTTTCAAGTATAACTTATATCGTAAGGGCAATCTGGTTTGATGATATTTGTTGAAAGGGTTGGGTTGATTTTGGTGGTGTATTATTGCAGGACAGGGATGGAAATTTGGCCAGTGGAGCTATTGAAAACCTTGTTGATGTAGTTGGGAATTTTACAATATATTATCTGGGTCGCCCTTTTAAAGTTTCGGTACCATGTCCATTTCGTACATCTCGCCAGCAAAGGTTGATGTAAGCAAGCTTTCCTCTCCGGTAATTCTCAGTTATCTATTCACGATTTATGTGTTCTATAACACTCTTTGGTGGTTATGTTTACTCAAAATAGTTTACTACCACTCTGAAGCAATGCCCTTGGAATCAGTGACCAAGTGTGAAAGTGTCTTTTGATCTCAGAACTTCTGTTCTTCATTGTGGCTTTTAATCTTGTGGTACTTGTTGTAGTGGCATTTGCCTTACTTGTACTTGGTATATCATTTGCATTTGGATTTTGATTATTCTTGCTCTAGTACACATATGATGTCTGTATTATACCCATGTGATTGAATTTTCGAAGAAGCATATAACAGATAATATGAGTAATATCTCGTGGCGTCGAAGTGCAGGATGAATTAGAGATCACTTCAAGAAGAATAGGGCAAAAAGACCGTTACTTGGGAACAATGGTGCTACTGAGACACAAAGCAACTAGAGAGATCATTGCTGAAGGTCGACATTCATTGTTTCGTTCAAATTTTGTTCCCAAACTCTGAGTCCTTTTAGCCCTGAACAAACATATACCAGAAGTCTCTATGAAGGAAGCTGAGGAGTGAATGATATATCAATTTATAATATATATATATATATATATACACACACACACAAAGTCTATCCAGAGCGGAACTCCGCTTTAAAATTAAAGTGTGAAGCTCCACTCTTAGTGATTAGATCAATTCATTTAAATCTAATGGATCACAACTTATATCTCTGAACCACGATAATAACTTATGGGTTAACGAAGAAGAAGACGAAAAAGAAACCAATCGCACCCAACCCCTCTCTCTCTCTCTCCTCCTCCTCCTCCTCCTCCTCCTCCTCCTCCTCCTCCTCCTCCTCCTCCTCCTCCTCCTCCTCCTCTTCTCTTCTCGTCCCTCTGTTCTTCTTCTCTCTTCTTTTCTCGTATGCAACCAATTTCAGATTTTTTGATTTGGGAAATTTTGATGTCAAGGTTTACCACACCATACTAGCATATCAATTTTGAGATGTTTTGCAAGGTTTGCTGAAACTCATGTATTGTAAACTCAATTTTATTGAAGTTCAAGTTGTATTGTAATCAAGTATACTTGTTGAACGAACAAAGTGTAGGAGTAATGACGTGAGAAAGTCAGCAGAAGTCCACACACCAAATCATGAATGCCATGTGTCATGCCAACAGTGGCTAAATAGGATAGCTTAGTAATGCAGTTGTAGCTTAACTGTAGCTCGTCATGTATATGTAGCTAAGCACCTCAATAATCTGTAATCAATCTAAACCTCATGACATAGATCTTATCTTCTTCTTCCTCTCTAATCTCTCTGTGTAACTCAAGCTTACATTTCATCATGGTATCAAGAGCCATGGATTCTTCAATCTAAGCTTAAATCCTTCTGCTTTGACTCTTCTTTCTTTCAATTCTGGGTTTGTAAAAGCTTCGAAACCCTAACAATGGTGACATCGTCTACAGTCTCTCTTCTTGCGAATCTCTCAAGCTATGTCTCTGTGAAGCTTTATGAGAACAACTTTCCGACATGGCACTTTCAGATGTACGGTCTTCCTCGTGGTCATGGTCTCATACGCTTTGTGGATGGCACTCGTTTATGTCTTGATGTTGATTCTAAGGATTATGAAGCCTAGATTGAAGAAGATTGGAATCTTGTTTCTCTCATCACTACTATGCTTTCCCCTGAAGATCTGGTTCATGTGGTAGGTTGTAATTCGGCTCTGGAGGTATGGAATGCCCTAAAAGAACGTTATGCTACTGTCTCTCGTTCTAATGTTGTTCAGCTTAAGTCGAATTTGCAATCTATTGAGAAAGGTTATGATGGAATTGATAAGTACTTGTTGCGTGTTAAGACCGCTAGAGATTAATTAGCTGATATTGGTGTTACTATGGCTGATGAGGATATTATGATTCTAATTTTAAAAGGATTGCCTTCTGAACTTAGCACTATTAGGATGATGATTAAGTCTAGGACTACAATAATTTCCATGTCTGAATTACGTTCCCTACTTCTTGCTGCTGAATCTGAACTTGATTCTAAGTCTATGCCTATTTTATCATCTCCTTTGACTGCTATGGTTGCTACAAATACATTTACTGTTTTTGTTCCATGAGACTCTAGGGGTCTCTCACCAGCTCCACCATTGGTTATTGTGTTTTCTGATCCTACTGCATTTTCTAATGCGTTTGTGGCCATGTACAATGAGGCTAGAAACAACTATAGTTATAGACCTCATAATGGAGGAAACATGTCTGGTTGGCATAATCATGGTAGAGAAGGTCAAAATAATCAGAGATCTTCCAATGGTTCCTTTCCTCAGCAAAACAATAATTGTTGGCAGACATGCTACAATGGTCCTCAAGGGATTCAGAACACAAAATGGTTAGTAATCTCACAGTGGATTTGAAGGCAATATTGGATATCAAGGATACAGACCTAGGGTTTGGTGTCAAATCTGCAACAAGCCTAATCATTCTGCTCAGACATGCTGGCATCTGGGTAAAACATCCAACTCTGCTGCATCTTCTTCAACGATTGAGTGTCAGTTGTGTGGCCAGGCAGGTCATTCTGCAGCTAATTTCTCTCAAAGGCAACCGTTCTATGAACTACAAAGCCAACCAAAGTCTGCTATGACTGCTTCTGTGCAACAACATGCCATTCATTCTCAATCAGTGTGGATTACTGACTTTGGTACTTCTGCAAACATGACATCAGATGTTGGATCTCTAAACAATGTGACTACATATACTGATGGTGATCATGTTCAAATTGGCAATGGTGCAGGTTTTCCTATAAAACATATTGGCACTAAAACTTTAAGTCTCAATAAGAAAAATATTTTGTCTCTACAAAGGATCTTACAAGTTCCTAATCTTGCTGCTAAACTATTATCTGTGTACAAATTATGCAAAGATAGAAGTGTCAAATGACATTTGATGAATTTTGCTTCTTTATACAGGACAAGGTGACATGCAAGGTGTTGTTCAAAGGCAACAGTGAGCATGGTCTATATCCTATTCTAGTCTCTACCTGCAAACCAATTGTTCATCACAAAGCTTTCCTTGGAACCAAGATATCTCAAGCTCTTTGGCATCAAAGGCTAGGACACCCATGCAATGTCATCACCTCTTCTATGTTAACTCAGTCAAAAATCTGTACTACTTCTGATTCTTTACCTTCTGTGTGTGAATCATGTTTAGTTGGTAAATTTACCAAGCTTCCTTTTCCTAAAGCTAGTACTAGGTCATCTGAATCATTTCATACTATACATTCAGATGTATGGGGTCCTTCTCTGCATCAATCTATTGAAGGTTTTCTCTATTATCTCATTCTTTTTTATGATTGTACTCGTTTTTGTTGGATATTCCCATTGAAATACAAATCTAAGGTTTTTTCTCATTTTTTAAAGTCTTTCATGCTTATGTCTCTGCACAGTTTCATACTTATATTAAAAAAATTCAAAGTGATGGTGGTGAATACTGTAACAATGCCTTCAATTTTTTTCTTCAAACACATGGTATAGTTCACCAGAAATCTTGTCCTCATACCACTGAACAAAATGGTCTTGTAGAACGAAAACATAGGCATATTGTTGAGACTGTTCTCACATTACTTCATCAAGCTTTTTTACCTCCCAAATTCTGGTTTCATGCTTGTGCTCTTATAATATTTCTTATAAACAGAATGCCTTCTCCAACACTGTCTATGCATTCTTCATTTCAACTTCTCTACTCTAACATACTATCTTTGGATAATCTAAGAGTTTTTGGTTGTGCTTGTTTTCCTTTTCTCAAACCTTACAATTTTAACAAGCTTCAAAACAAAACAGTCAAGTGCATTTTTCTGGGGTATGCACTAGGGTATAAAGGGTTTATCTGTTTTAATTTCACCACCTCAAAATTCATTGTCTTAAGGCATGTTGTGTTTGATGACTCCTTATTTCCTTATAAATTTATGTCTTCTACGTCATTTCCCTCTCCTAGTTTCCCATTTTCTCAAACACCAGTTCCCTCAGTTCCATTTCTTCTTCGTCATCCTCGTTCTTCTGTCCTTAGACTATGCCACTACAACATCCTGTCACACAAGTCCCCGTATCAGCTCCGGCTTCCATGTCATTATCTCCACATTTGTCATCTCCTATGACAACTAATGTGCACAACTGTATACCTCCTGTGACAACTCTTATGGACCCTTCTGGTTCTTCTGCCTTTGTGTTGCGCCTTGGAGAAGTGTATACTCCTATATCAGATATTGAGATTGTTTTGGATCCTCCATCTCAAGCTACTGCCTCCTTGATTATTGCTTTTCTCCCATCATCCACAGCCACTCCAGTTCCTATGAATACACATCCTATGTGTACTAGAAGAAAAAATGGTATTTTTAAGACCAAGGCTTTTCTTGATACAACAAGTGATGATACTCAAGATTCAGAACCTACCTGATATAAAACTGCTTTAAAATCTTCTGTTTGGCATGTTGTTATGAAGGATGAGTTTGATGCTCTCATTAAACAAAGTACATGGATGTTGGTTCCCAAACGTCATGATAAGAATCTCGTTAGCTGCAAATGGATATTCAAAGTGAAACGAAATTCAAATGGGTCTACCTTTCGTCACAAAGCTCGTCTGGTAGCTTGTGGTTTCATTTAAGAGGAAGGAATATATAGACTATGAGGAAACGTTTAGTCCAGTGGTTTGTCACATCACAGTGAGACTTGTGCTAGCTCTTGCAGCTCAACACGGCTAGAAATTACATCAACTGGACGTTAAGAATGCATTCTTGAATGGTGTTTTAAAGGAGGAAGTTTACATGTCACAACCTCCTGGTTTTGAAGACCCTGTGTTTCCAAGGATTTCTGCTTTTTACCTCACTCTTATACATTCTTTCAGCCCTATTCTACAACATATTTTCTACGGGAGAGAGAGTAAATTTTCATGAACCAAGTAAGTACACATGTCGACATGTATGTTACAGGGTTCTGCATTCTCTGATTATGTCTGTTGAGTGAATTATCATATGTTAATAGGGAATGTTAATGTCCGAAAATGTTAGTTTTCTAAGGGAGTATTGTAAATACTTCGACATATTCGTTGTGCTAACCAGATTTAGATTTTTAGGCATTATTATTTTTTAAATGATCATCTTTATTAGCATAGAGATTTAACATACGTATGATCAATTTGTTGATGCATTGAAGTGCATGTTAAGCTGCAACCATATACTTATCTGACATCAATATTTTGCTTCACAGCTCAAGTATGAAGATCTAGGACTACTGGCTCCAGCATTGCTTGCTGATGACTTTATGTGTTCAACCGTAACTATTGGAAAGAGTGTACAAAAGGAAAGGCAGACCAGAGGAATGGTACGGACTGCTGGAAATCACCTGTTGTATCATAAATAACCTTTTTCTCCTCCATTGTAATTGACTTTGAAGCTTGTACAGTCAATGTTGTTAGTGTTCCTCATGCATGAACGATTTGTTTTCAGGTGCATATTGGGGGTTTCTGATAACCAAATTTTGTAAAAGAAATATGTAAATGAGTTCCAACGAGGTATGATGCTGTATGACCTGTATTCATTCTCACTACCAAACGTGGACATATTTAAACAGAAAATGTTACAACACTTTTGACAGTTCAACCAGACCCTATGAGATTCTTCCATTGGCTGGAACATATAAAACTAACGTTGAAACTTACTGCTGCTTCCAGTTGTCCCTTGTTCGATAAGGAAGCGTAGTGACTATAGGCTTGAACCGGTCTCCGCGCATAAACTTTGGGTAGGTCCAAGAATTGTAAACTATAATTAACATAGCCAATAATTCAATTATATATAGGTGAGGTCCATTAATGTTAGAGGCTTACATGTAAACAGAAGAACCATTTATTTCGGTTTCAGATTGAACAAAAGTTATGATTAAAACCAAAGCAGCCGGCTAAAAGATCTGGAATGAAGAAAGCACAAAGTCCTTATAACCAGAGGCTTGAAGTCTCCAGGTTTTTGGTTGAAGATGATGACAAGAATAATAAAACCAAGCAAGAAAGTGGAAGCCTTTCTGCCCTGAAGCATCTCAAGGCTGCAATCAAGAAAGTTTTCACAGTTCTTCTCTTCAGACAAAGAAAGGTCAACCCAAAGGCGGCTGCTTCTGCAAATGATCCTATAAGAAACAGCAACAGAATCAGAGGGGTTTCCTGTAAGTTGTACTATCTTTACACCAACAGTCATATTGCAGCTTCCTAGAAAAGTTATATATAGGTGATAGAAATTGGGATTCTTAGATTAGTGAGATGTTTAGCATTGAGAATTTGCTTTTGTAGTTAATAATATTTCCTATGGTTTTGCAGCTTCTACGGATCGTTCGTCAGGGAGTACTGAAACTAAGATCTCATCAAAGTTCAAGTTATCTGGATCATATGGTTCTTCTACTACCCTGAGTGGAGTGATTGAGACGTCGAATTACTCTTATGAAGAGATTTCTAAGGCAACCGAAAAGTTTGCTGAAGCAAATAAAATTGGCGAGGGTGCTTTTGGGACAGTGTACAAGGGAAAACTTAAGGATGGAACTCTCGTTGCTGTAAAGCGCGCCAAGAAGGTATGTATAGACAAGCAATTCTGCCTTGATAATGATGACCTTAAACTGCTTGTGTAGGTTATTTGTTTTCCTTGAGTTCCTAAGTTTCAATGAATTTAAGTAAATGAGAAACATTGGTGGGGATAGAGGTCGTGTACTAGAGTTTGATAGAATTTGTAAAGCCATGGTTTGTGTACAATACTTGATACCGTCAGACGACTTGAAATTTTGCAGACAATATCTGAGAAGCTCTTAGATCTGGAGTTCAAGAATGAAATACTTACCTTGTCAATGATTGAGCATCTGAACTTGGTAAGATTATATGGATATTTGGAGCATAAGGATGAACGGATTATTTTGGTAGAGTATGTCAGCAATGGAACACTTCGGGAACATCTGGATGGTAAGCCATGTGAATAATATTGATTGATTTAGTTAATTTGTCTGATCAACTTCCACTTATGGACTTACAAAACTTGGCAAAGATTCTGGGGGTGATCTGCTTCCTTTATTTATCATAAGATGTCTGATACTGGAAAGAAAACTCATATTGATAGTGTAGTCACCATTTATGAAGGTACACGTGGAAATGGACTTGAAATTGCAGACCGTTTAGATATTGCTATTGATGTGGCTCATGCAATTACATATCTTCACATGTATACAGGTATGCACTTCATTTTACTCCAAATTTCTAGGACCAAGTCATTTTTTAAGTGTTCATCTTAAGTAGCTTCTTCATCCTATCTCGTTTCTATTGTATTGACTTCAATGTGGACCCATATACCCAGAGGTTTCCTCTTTGTATATGAAGCTATGCTCTAACATCTGGTCTAAATCAACTCTGTGACACACTTTCTTATTTTTGTGCGGTGCTTAAAGACCTAATAATCTAAAACAGTCTTATGTTTCTGACAGAACCTCCAATAATCCACAGAGACATAAAATCATTAAACATCCTCATCACAGAGAAACTACGGGCTAAAGTAGCAGATTTTGGTTTCGCAAGAACGTCTGCAGACCCGGATGCAACTCATATATCAACTCAAGTCAAAGGAACTGCTGGTTACTTGGATCCTGAGTACCTCAAGACTTATCAGCTCACTGAAAAGAGTGATGTGTACTCCTTCGGTGTGTTGCTTGTGGAACTGATGACAGGAAGACGACCCATTGAACTGACAAAGCCAACCAATGAAAGATTGACAACAAGATGGGTAAGAATTCAATATTGTTATGAGCTTCTGGGAACTATTAGGTAAAGATATAACTCAATTAAGTGAGCTGTGCATTTCTTTGGATTCATGATATAGAGCTAAAATTCCACCTTGGTTATAATACTCATTTCTTTTAGTCTTGACATAACCTTATCTGCATCCCCTATATCTTAAGACAGTCCTCACATGTTTTTTCTAGAGCATAAAGCAGATGGAGTAACATAGGTTCAGCTCTAGTAAAACAACCAATATGTTCGCTGTATTGCACATGAAACATTCATCAAAGGAGACCACTGTACTTGAGCTTCATGTTCCTCTTCATATGGCTTGTACGCATGTATAATTGACAAAGATTGGGTATTGAAATTGTATCAACCAAAAATCAGCCTAACCAACCATGTTAGAAACAGATAAGATTATATTTCATGGAAAATAGAAATAGATATGTCGTGAACTTGATTAGATTACTAATGTAAGAAAAAGAGTACAATAATCTTCCAGCGATTAGATTACTAGACAAAAATGATTGATGTTCCACCTGTGCAGGCAATCCAAATGTTGAAGCGAGGAGAAGCGATACTTGTCATGGATCCGAGGCTACGCAGAAATGCGGCTGCAACCATGGCAATGGAGAACATCCTCAAGCTAGCTCACCGGTGTCTTGCACCTTTGAGACAAAACAGACCCTCTATGAAAACATGTGCCGAAGTATTATGGGGAATCCGCAAAGATTATAGAGAGAAAACCCTCCCTGCTCCTCCTCCTTTAGCTTCTCACTACTCTGCCGATTTTCCTGCGCGAGATGCGAAAATGAATAGGCAGCAGTTTGGGATCCAAGAAGGTGATAGCTATAAATTTATCTCTGCATAACTATCAACACAAGTTGGAGGTGCATTTAGTTTCTTCTTTATGGTTTGATACTTGTATGTAAATTGTAAAGCCTTTAAGCTTTCGTGTATCATTTATATCCCGAGTTTTGATAGCAGCAAGATGACGCTCTCTGTCTTGAGATTCAAGAACACAAAGTACAGTGTTGTGATTCATTCAACTAATTCTTCTTCATTTTCTAGTGCATGGCTTCCAGTTTGGGTAGGATTTTAACTGCCCAGGTGTATCACGTGACAATATCCGGTAATTTTGTCTTAAAAATTCTTACCTTCACCGATGCGGTAAGAATTTCTTACTACGATCTAATACGGCCACGTGTCGCCCTATCCTCGTTTGCTCAAGTGGCAACAGAGAAAATATCAAGATGTTGATCCTGTAAAGAAGCGGAGCCACAGCCCTCGCTCTCTTTTGGCTCCATTTCCATGTGATCGTTCAGGTTCACCTCAATGCACCTTTTCTTTTATAATAACCAAACAACCAATTAGCGCCTCTCCTTCTTCTTCTTCAACCTCACTCTCATATTTTTATGATATCGCTCTGAGGACTCTCTCTCTCTCTCTCTCTCCGGACCTCAGAAATCACCCTCGAAAAGCCAAAAATGTAATGTGCATCGCTCTCGCTCTTTCTTTTTCTTCAGGTATTTAAATTTTGGAATTTAACGGTTTGATTTTGATTCGGCTTTTCAGATAGTGAGTGAGCCATGGCAGCGAAACCGAACGGCGATGCCTCGAAGATTCCGGCGGCAGCGAATCCTCTGGCTGAGGAACCGACGAAGATTGCGTCGAACATCAACTACCACGCCAATTTCAGCCCTCACTTCTCGCCGTTCAAGTTTGAGCCGGAACAGGCCTACTACGCCACCGCCGAGAGCGTCCGCGACCGTCTGATCCAGGTGAGCAAGTCGTCAGCAGCCGTTCGATTTTGAGATCAGCTTTTGTTATTTTGATTCGGTGCTGAGATGTTTGTTTGTTTTGATGTCTGCAGCAATGGAACGAGACGTACTTGCATTTCCACAAGAAGAATCCGAAGCAGACTTACTACTTGTCCATGGAGTATCTTCAGGGACGAGCCTTGACCAATGCGATTGGGAACTTGAACATTCAGAGCGCATATGCAGAAGCTTTGAACAAGTTAGGACATCAGCTCGAAAACATAACCGAGCAGGTAATCTCGGATAATTGAAATGATATATGTTTTCATATGGACCTGTCGAGTTTGTGTTGGTTTCGAATAGATTCAGTGATTGTGCATCCCTTGCTTTTTATAGAAATGAAGTAATGAAATTGTGTTGTGTTGATTTGATTGTGTGGAATGTGTTGTTGGATGATCAGTATAAGCACTTTCCTTGTAGGAAAAAGATGCTGCACTTGGAAATGGTGGCCTGGGAAGGCTGGCTTCGTGCTTTCTTGACTCCATGGCAACTTTGAATTTGCCGGCTTGGGGTTATGGTTTGAGGTACAGGTACGGTCTCTTCAAGCAACGGATTGCCAAGGATGGCCAGGAAGAAACTGCTGAGGATTGGCTAGAGGTAAGAGGTCCTTTATCACCCACAGTTCTGTAAATTATTGCTTGTTTCCTAAATTGTCACTGATGCTTTCAATGTATGTAGAAATTTAGTCCTTGGGAAGTAGTCAGACATGATGTTGTATACCCTGTCAGATTCTTTGGTCGTGTTCAAGTTAATCCTGATGGATCGTAAGTATCTAATTACTCCTTTGCTTAAGAGTGACTTTACATCAAAATAGAACATTTAGTGAAGTTTATAATTATAATGCACTCCGAGAATGCTTTTCATATAGATAAAGAAATAAATAAAACTTGCATTATATTTGGTTTACAATAAATTGAAACTGAACAAATGGTTGTATTACAGCCGAAAGTGGGTTGAGGGAGAGGTTCTGCAAGCTCTGGCTTATGATGTGCCAATTCCAGGATACAAAACCAAGAACACTATTAGTCTTCGACTGTGGGATGCCAAAGCATCTTCCGAGGATTTTAACCTCTTTCAGTTTAATGATGGTCAATATGAACCTGCTGCTCAGCTCCATTCTCGAGCTCAACAGGTTAGTTAATTTATCAACAATAACTTGGCAATCTAGTAAAAAATCTTCCATGTCTTTTATAGAACATATGCTTTATATTTTCTTTTTTATTCATTTCCAAAAGCTTTCTTCAAAGTTTATGGGTTGTTAATAATGTGAAGGGGGATAACCCTGTCATGTTGCTATTTTAAAATTATTTATAAATGATAGTTTTTCATCATTGTTTAAAATTCTTCATTGCAGATATGCGCTGTTTTATATCCTGGTGATGCTACAGAAGAGGGGAAACTTTTACGGCTGAAGCAACAATTCTTCCTCTGCAGTGCATCACTTCAGGTTGGTTGATTAACATCTTACCCTTCATTATTTGCTGGTGTGCACAAGTTTTTTCGTTAGGTGTTTCTGATGGCCATTTAACTTTATGTTTAAAAAAAAAGTAGTGATAGAAAATCGCGAACATAATTGTCTTGGTTTCGTCACAAATGGCACATTCTTGATTTTTACTATGATGGGTCAATATGGACCTGGTCTTGTAGTTAAGAGCCACTTTCAGTTGCTACCTTTTTTGCCTTTTAAGAAATTATGGTCTAATATTCTGTAATCTTGATATTACAGGACATTATTTTCAGATTCAAGGAGAGGAAACAAGGGGCAGAATTTAAATGGTCCTATTTTCCAAGCAAGGTTGCTGTCCAAATGAATGACACTCATCCTACACTTGCAATTCCAGAGCTAATGCGATTGCTCCTGGATGAGGAAGGCCTGGGTTGGGATGAGGCATGGGATGTGACATCAAGGTGCATTATTCTGATATCCTTTCCGTAGCTTCTTACTTCTTCCATGGAATTTCAGCTTATAGTGTAGTGCTCTTGCTACAAGGAGGTGAAAGTACTAACTCTAGATAATCTAAACAGGACTGTTGCCTATACCAATCACACGGTCCTTCCTGAAGCCCTTGAGAAATGGTCACAGACTGTAATGTGGAAGCTTCTCCCTCGTCATATGGAAATCATACAAGAAATTGACAAAAGGGTATTGCTCCTCAAATTATTTTTTGCTTCAAGTATGAATTCAATTAAGTGTTCCAAGTGTTAACTCAACCTCCTTGCAGTTCATTGAGATGGTATGTGCTACACGGAAGGATCTGGAGAGTAAAATTCCCAGCATGTGCGTCTTGGATAACAATCCCCAAAAGCCAGTTGTGCGGATGGCTAATTTATGTGTGGTGTCTGCTCATACGGTAAGAAATCCATATAAGAAATCCCAATATTCTTTCCCTTTTTCTCTCCGTATTTGAACTGTTTATATTTATAATGGTTTCACCATCTTATTTTCCCCATTTTATGATAGGTTAATGGTGTTGCCGAGTTGCATAGTGATATTTTAAAGAACGAGTTATTTGCAGACTACGTCTCTATATGGCCATCAAAGTTCCAAAACAAAACCAACGGTATTACTCCTCGGCGGTGGCTCAAGTTTTGCAGTCCTGAGCTCAGTAACATAATCACCAAATGGCTGAAAACTGACGAATGGGCGACCAAACTGGACCTACTTGTGGGTCTTCGAAAGGTATGGTATATGTTTCTATATATGTTTATTTATATGTATATAGATATACACAGTTGTTTGTGATTGTGTGAATATTGTAGTTCTATTACTAGTTCTCACTGTTTTTGGTTTCTCCAATAGTTAGCTGATGATGCGAAGTTACAAGAGGAATGGGCATCTGCAAAGATGGCTAATAAGAAGCGTTTGGCAGAGTATGTAGAGCATGTGACAGGTGTCAAGATTGACCCAAACAGTCTTTTTGACATACAAGTGAAGCGGATCCATGAATATAAGAGACAATTGCTCAATATTCTGGGTACAATTTATAAATACAAGAAGTTAAAGGTAAAGAGTCATCTCTATCTGACTTGACTATCAATTATATGAGTATCATGTTTAAGGCCACATGCATGGCCTTCTAACTTGATCTCTGTATGTGTCTTATGGTTCATTACAGTTTGCACCTGTTTCTTGTACCTTTATAGTTTCATGGCCACGTATTAACCCAGAGAATTTTAAATCTTATTCATTGAATAAAATAGAAATTTTGATAAAGTTCTGTAATTCTTCTGTTATCTTAATCAGAATTTCAAATCATGCTGTGTTTGAAAAATGAAATTGAACTGTGACAGGAGATGAGCCCTGAAGAGCGGAAGAAAACAACTCCACGAACAGTTATGATTGGAGGAAAAGCATTTGCTACATATACAAATGCAAAAAGAATAGTGAAGTTGGTGAATGATGTAGGATCAGTGGTCAATACTGACCCTGAGGTCAATAGCTATTTGAAGGTTAGTACATATTGCATAGTTGTTTGACACTTACCACGGTGTATTAGTGTTCGACAACTAGTATGGATCTCTATATAAAATTCCATACTATTAGAGAATGTAAATTTATGATTAAGATCTCAAAAATTGAAACCTCGATTGATTCTGTCCTGATAAGTGATAACCACTAATTCTTCAGGTTGTATTTGTTCCAAATTACAACGTATCTGTGGCTGAGCTACTTATCCCAGGGAGTGAGCTATCACAACATATCAGCACTGCAGGCATGGAGGCAAGTGGCACAAGCAACATGAAGTTCTCTCTGAATGGTTGCCTCATAATAGGAACACTGGATGGAGCTAATGTTGAAATCCGGGAGGAAATTGGACAAGAAAACTTTTTCCTCTTTGGTGCTACAGCAGATGAAGTTCCTCAGATCCGCAAGGATAGAGAGAGTGGACTGGTATGAGATCTCTTTATACTAGTTGAGAACAGTAGATTTTGTGCCGCTAACCAGTAATCAGCACATTACCTTTTTCTCATCTGACTAGCTACCCTTTTGGATTACTCAGTTCAAACCAGATCCTCGGTTCGAAGAAGCCAAGAAGTTTATTAGGAGTGGAGCATTTGGGAGCTACGACTACAATCCACTTCTGGACTCTTTGGAGGGGGACAGTGGTTATGGTCGTGCTGATTATTTTCTTGTAGGCCATGACTTTGCAGGCTACTTAAATGCTCAAGCAAGAGTCGATGAAGCTTACATGTAAGACCCAGATGGCCTGACCTAGCCTCTGAATCTTATTACTTTGTTTTTTATAGAAAGGAATAATTTAGAATTTTAGATCATCTCTCAATCAAGGCAAACCACAAACTAAATGCTCGCATTTCTGTTTCACTTGCAGGGATAGGAAGAAGTGGCTTAAGATGTCCATTCTGAGCACTGCAGGTTCAGGCAAATTCAGCAGCGACCGGACAATTGCTCAGTATGCCAAGGAAATCTGGAATATCGAGGAGTGCCGCGTACCATAGATCTCTAACCGGCAGTGCTGATTCTACTCGATCCTTATATTAATCATAATGATGGCACAAGATGGAGAAGGTTACCGTATAAATAAAAAGGACCGGAAGTACTCTGAGTCATCCAATCTGCTAAGTTCAGTATTTATTTTGTTGATTCAATCATATTTCTACCATAAAACAGATTTCGAGCTTGCATATCAGTGTATGCATTAACGGCAAAGAAGAGTTTAGGAAAGTGGATTTGTCTATCGTCAGCGTTTCAATCATGCACATAACGAAGCAAATTTAAAAGATAAATATTGTAGGGGCTGCGCGAACGCAAACCCCCTGGGAAGAAATTTTGACGTACTCTTCCTCTGGGGAGATCTCAAGCGAGCACCCCTCCTCATAAGTGCAATGGAGGTCACTAGCCTAGGCCATGAGTCTTCTTGATCACCCATTGACCCCATCCAGGTAAGTAATTGAAATGCAGGCTCCTCCCCTCCTATTTATTTCTCTTATCTCTTTGCTTTCTTTTTCACTGTTCGATGTGGTATTATTATTGCAAGTTTAGATTTTCAATATGCCCTTGTATATGTGAATTTTTATATAACAACCTCCGCTAAGCAGCCGACTGCAAAATATGAAATCTTTGACTTAAGCCACTGAGGTGAAAACTACGTGGAGATGATAGACTAACCAGAAATTCTATGACGTGTACACAAGTGCGCAAGGAAGCGACTAATTTGAAAGATTATCAAAACCCAGTAACCAATTTAATAGTTATATTTTCCTAATTTCAGTCACAAAAATAATATTTGGCCATAACAATATCCCATAGTTATTAGGTATGGTGGAGTGACGAAATTTTATCCACGGATGCAGGCTTCACGAACCAAAGACCACTCTTTTGACTTTGGTGTCTATGTTTTGGATCATTCTTGTAGTTCGATTTGCATGTTGGATTTTTATTACTTGCCAGAATGACCACATTCGATCTAAAATCTTTTGTGTTGGAAAATGATTATTCGAGTGACATCTCCTGATCTCCACGCAACTTGTATATTTATTCAAATTACTTTCTTCGATTAATATTTATTTTTGCTTACAACCAAGAAACCATTGAAAAGAGAAACAATTTGCATGGCTAAATAAGAATGAGATTACGAGACACTAGAGTGTGAGGTATTGGGGAATAAAATGTTCATGAGCACTGCGTTAGACTTGGTTTCTGTAGTGGAAGTCAGAAGCGGAGGTCTAAATATAATGTTCCAGGCATTAGTATTCCAGTGGTACTAATGTAGAAACCTGCTGTGCGCTGTGGAATATTGTCCAAAACTATGCCGTTCAATTTTGGAATAACTACGTTGATGATCTCTGTTTCTCTGCTGGGTTTAATAACTAGATCTTTCCAAGCCAGAGCAGTTCTTTACCCAAAGATGTTCCAAACTTCCAATTGCAAAAGACACTGAGCTACAGAATTAGGAAGATTTTACAGTTGCTGGTTGCACCTAATTAACGCTGAAAGTTTCTAAATTAGGTATTTCTTTCCATTTCCAAACTGTAATTACTAAAGAGGCTTCAGATGGGCTCCTATTGCTCGGAGTCCAGGGCCTAGACACCACCATCTTTCGTCGGTCTTACCGTGAAATCCAACAATTTGATACCCTGGTTGTTCGATCGAGAAGTGATTCCCATTTTCTGATAGAACTCCTCCAAATGGTCCGTAAATCCTTTTGTTGCTCTTGAAAGTGAGAGAGATTATGAAGGTACTACCCAAACTCTTGTCATAACGCCCATGAATTGAAGTCAAATATTCTTCTGGATAATCAAGCACGACCTGCAATATTGTTCCTAGCTGGTTATTTAGCTAGTGAAATAATGCAAAGCAGGCAAAGTGTATATATATCTATATATATCTAGAGTTTTTCAAATGCGAACCTCCACACCGTCCAGACGGTAATGGTTTGATCATTTTGTTCATCTCATATTTGATTTCAACAATTTAAACTATTGATGTTATCGATATCTTTTTAAAGAGTAGACTTACAAATTTCAGCCAATTTTTTATAATTATTTGGTAATCCAAAACGATGAAACATTACAAATGAATAAAGAACGTTAAATAAATATAAATACAGGAGATATATAAATGATGAATCAAATGATCAAATGATTTTCGATTGCACTAAAATTTTGTATGTGACTTAGTTGAAGTAATATCTATTGCACGAGTGATCTTGATTGTCAAAATTCAGTGTTTAAGTCATGTAAAACAAAAAAAAACGTACGGTGGGGATGTCCTTAACTGAAAATTTGAAGGACTATATATAGATACAAAGCGGACGTCCTCACCGACCTTTAAGTGCGGACTTCTTCACAAAACAATAGCAGTTTAAAATTTTGGGTTTCTTTCTTTGGCATGAAACAAAGTTCATCCCCTACTCTCTTTCTTCACGGGTTGTGATTCATCTAGAATTGACTTTTCTTCAAGTTTGGGTGCAATCGTTGTGCTCTTGGCTTTTAATTTCCATTAATATCTCTATTGCTGATGCTTCTGGTGGTAAGATCACCAGATCGAATTTGTGGGTGGTAATCATCAATCCTAAGCATTTTTAGTGAATACACGGGTGTTCTTCCCAGTTTTGTGAAGAAATCCGCACTTTAAGGTCAGTGTGGACGTCCCCTCTAGAACCTTCTACGTACATATATATATATATATACATGGATAATTCTATAGTGAAATGTTTACCATAGATTCTATTAATTAATTTTATTCTTATTATTGTAAAATAAGATGATTTTTATAATATTTTTGTTCAAAATTTTGTAAATATTTTAATGGGAACTTTTTTATAAATTTGAGAATAAATTGTTGTCATTATTATATTTTAATTTAATTGTTTATAATTGATGATAAAAAATAGTTATAATTTTGTTCAAAGTCCCGTAATTTTAGTCCAAAAAATTGTATTTTTATTTAATTAATTAAGGTATTCCATATATATTTATATATATGTATATAACTGATTGGCTCATGTACCTTGTTTTTTTTAACCGGTACCCTGGCCGTGGGGTCACCATGTTTCTCGCACCACAGTGAATTTCCGTCATCGGAAACATATTCAATCTGGATGCATACGACCCACTTGACTAGAGGGAGACGACGACTTCTAGGATACGGTGGAACATGATGTATCACCAACTGCCTCACCGCCAAGTGCACCCCATCATCAAAGGAATGTAAACCTTCCTTGCCTGATCCATAAGGCCCAAAAGAAATGTCTCTCCCCTCGACTTCTTCGGAAAACTAACTCCAGTACAAAATCAATCAGTTAGTGAACTCAAATGATATGATAGTGTTCCATGCATCGTGTTCATTATTAATTCAAGCATCAGTGCATCACCTCATCCGGCTCATCCAGGACAATGAGTGGTGGAATTTGGGCGACTTTCTTGCTCATATCTTCCGCAATGCGCATGACAAGTTCTCTTTCAGACCTGGAATAAGGAAGAAGGGTCAGATCGAAAGAAGATCATCACACCAATTATTAATAAATCAATGAACAACGATATCTCTAGCTTCTCAGTTAAAATACTGAGATAGCTTCTGATCACGCAGTCATGCTTACGGAAACTTATCAGCGTTCCACCCAGAAAGATTGCCCACTCTAGTTAAAGCAACTCTCCACTTCTTCACGTTGTCTAGGTCATTCTTATACTTTTTCTCATGTACATCGAATGCTGCTTGAAAACTCCCTCTCTGATTTCGTACATGAGAAGGATCCACGTAGTAAAAAAGTGGTAGAATTCTGTCTTTGCCTTTCATGCATCGAAAGATATGTGTGAGTTCGTCCAAGCACCATGTAGAAGAACCATAGTTTGCTGAGAGAACAACGACCGCGAATCTTGATTCTTCGATTGCTTTCAAGAGACTTGGAGAAATGGGAGCCCCTACTTCAAGCCGTATGTCATCCTTGAATGTTTTGATTCCGCTTCTGTTTTGCAATTCATCGTATAGATGGGATACAACACCCTTGCGAGTGTCATCACCCCTGAAACTCAAAAACACGTCATACTCCCAGGTGTAATTAACCGATGGCTCAGATGAGGAGGCGACACTAGGTATGCTCAAGGCCATTGAAAACCACAAAACTGAATATAAAATATTCCAAGTAAACAAGAAACCAGATCTGGGTAAGGAAGCACAGCAGAAAACCCTAAAAAGGAACTGGGGTTGAGGAAGAGATCCACCGAAAAGAGAGATATAACATATAAATTCTACAACCGTGTAAGAGTACTACGAGTTCAATCAAATTACTTTGTAATGACCAACTAGTTAGACACAAAGGAGCTTGATGAAGCCAATTCATGACACAAAGCAAAATGTACTCTCAAGTCTCAATTACCATGAAAACAGAACAAGTAGATCGAAGTCAAGCACTCAAGCCCCACAAGACGAGAGGATAACATTAGACACTACTCACCAGTGCATAAGGGCCATTCAATTTGTTCAAGTGGAACCGCGTATAGACTGCATTAATTGTCTATTCCATAGAAACTACGCTTCAAATACCAGCTCGTTCTGTTATCAATTTATTCCGCAGCCAATATTGACTAATTAAAATTTAAAAGTTGGAGGAACCAGCTAGCCAGGAAACTCTGGTAGCATGCATGGACCATAAAATTTGACTAATTAAAAGCATTTCCCGTAGCTAGTTTGAATGACACTGTATGCAGTCAGTCGTTCCATATGAAACAAGAGTTTGAAATTTGTTCTAAAAATAGTACGCCGGGAATTTGAATTGTACTAGTTCTGGAATATCGATCAAGTGATTCAATTTCATTGTCATATGCATCCTCTCTTTAATTACTTAAGAGCATGTCCACCCATATAGGAATTCCTCGGGTGAGGAATTCCTATTTAAGCAAGTTCTGTCAATTTTCCTCGAATAAGATGTAATATTTCTGTTTTGCCTACAACGACTCAAAATAGAACTTCATATTATTATTTATTAATATTTCAAATTTTAATTTTTTATTTCATAGTAATATTTTCATCTAATAACTAGCCAACACGTGTCATCTGATACTTATCATTATCGTTTGAAAAATTAGACATGTTTATCATGATTTTTTATTTCGTCGCGATTCAAAATTAACATTTTTTAAATTATGATTTTCAACTCACTTTCTTCACGAAAGTTATAGAGGACATTAATATGAACTCGAGCGTATTTTTATTGAATATTTTAGAGGTCCGAGCTATTTATTATGAATTTTAGAAGTTTTTGAGTAAATAAGTTTATTTTAAAATTTACAATTGATCAATATTTCTCAGCCGTCGAATTAAATTTTTGAATCAAAATGAACAATCCATATTGATTTGACTGTTGAGATTTTCTGGCCGACAACCAAGCCATGTAGCAGCCTTTGCTTGGTTTGTAAAAACATTACAGTTTACGGGTGAAAAAAATAACTCGGTTCCCTAGCGTCACCCACTTGGGTGGGGTCCACCAGGGAGGAACTCCTCCAACTCGGTCGATTTCAGGACGACGGAGAAGACGTCCCCTCTGTCAACATCTAGTCGCGACCCTCCATTCTCACCGCTGCACTGTTTTTCCATCGGGAACGTCCTATTTCCAAGTGAAATCCTTTGCCGCTGCATATGCCCATTATGCCCTAAGGGAAAACTAGGAAAAACTCCCTACCATGGATTTAGTCCCCCTTTTTTTTCATTTCAAGAACAATCATTTACTCTTTCATATTTTGAGATGCCTAGTGTACCATTTAACCTAATTTTTAACTATGTTTAGTCACTGACTTCTGAATTTGGTAACAAAATTGTCTTCTTTCCCTAGCTATTTCTCCTCTCATTTATGAAAAAAAAAAATCAAGGATTGTTATACAATTAAGGGATCAACAATTAATTTCAATTTGAATTTCAACTTTTTCACAATATGATATCATGCCTTAGGATTCTTCACACACAAAAACAAAGAAAGTTGTTAGTTCTTCGGAAAATGAAGAAATTATAGCCTTGAGTATCATTGAGCTTTCTAATATTTTCTTCAACAATCATTGAGGTAACTTTCATATCTTTAGTTGCTTGTTGGATTTTTGTTGATATACATATACATACATATTCTCCCTATATATTCATTTGTAGTAGTTTCTTATGAACACTTCATGAACAAATATCTACACATCTTTATGAACAACTAGTGTGGATACCCGCGCACGAGGCGTGGGTGGCAATGAAAGAGATTCGAAAAGGAAGAACCATGAAAGTTTTGGATTGAAATTGATTGTAGTGAGTGGTGCATTCATATGTTCTAAATTTAAAGATACACAATGATCACAATATAATCAGTATGATATGCATATAAAATCTCTCATATGAATAATATAGGTCCATATTACATTCAAAGTAAAGATTGCAAATTGATTACATAATTGAATATGCAAAATAGGCGTCTTCCAGATGAAAGAAATTATGTTTGATTACATATTAATAAGAACAAAAAGATTATGCTAAGAACCATGTAAGTCCAGATAGAAGATACTATTTGTATGTGAAGACATGTACGTATAACGCAATCTAATACATTGTAATATGTTTCTATCTGTAGAAGAAATAATGTGCAACAATGCATGGGATAAAATTATTCAACATTGTTTGATCGGCTACCATAATACACATAAGTGATTAAATTACTACATTACAATACATATTACAGTTTGACCATATCATTGTTTAATACTTAGATAGGTTATATATTAGATTACACATTAGAAATTCAGTACACATTGGAACATACAAAGTGACCATTACTTAGCTAAGTGAAGAAGTTGCAAGACTGCAAGAATTTTTCATAGAAAATACAATTTGTCTTTTGCAAAAGGCAACCTCATATCATTTTCATACTAATTATTTTCACATTCCCATGTAAAATTAATAGTGCAAATAATTAAATCATTTGGTAATGTTACATCGCATACATAATTAACAAAATACAGAGTAAGATGAGTCCATGTTAATAGCATTAGTCAAGAAAAAATCAGGCAAGCAAACATTCCACATCCTAGCATTCATTCATAGTTATAATTCATCATCAGCATGACATAGATATAGATTCCTAGCCTGGCTAAAGCCTTGTGAGGAGCAGTTTTATGATTTTATTACTTTATACCTGTTTGTAACAGCAACCTACACATATAAATTTTCAGATTGGCTAAAGCATTTACAGTTTGTGTGATATTCTAATTTTTAATATGTAGTGTAGTGGTGTAGTAATAACAACTGATTTCATATACTTTTTATTGCTAGTTTAAAACATGTCAAATCCTATATGGGTTGCTAAAACGTAATCCTGTAGGATCGTCATGTTATCATCAATGTTTATATATATAGCAAAAGCATGGATAATTTTTTTCTCATTTTATTTTATGCTAAGGCAATTTGGTGGTTGCCTTGTATGTACATATAGAAATTTTGGCCATTCAAATGTTGAAATAGTCGATCCTGTTTATGAAGTATATGACCATTTTTTGTACAGCAAAAAACGAAAAATTTAAGAAATAGTTAATGCTTTTTATGTAGTGAAGATCACGGTTGAATTACCAAGGTTTCCGGTCTATGACAAATGTGCAAATATCCAAACTGGATGGATCATTACACCATATAAGGAATAACACTATATCATTCATCAAAGGTTCAAATAGAGATAACAGAATTAACCAATCTCAAATAGGGATACAACACAACACAATTGAACTTCATAAACATAAAAGATCAAGTGTTGTATCCCAAGTTGCCAACAAAATCAATACGAAAACCTAACAAATAAAGTGTATCTAATCAAAGCTATCGTAGGATAAAGTGCTCTAATGAAAATTAAATTGTTTTGGCACAGTTTAGAAACAAAGAGTATAATTGATCATAAACTATGAAACCACCGAAAGCAAATACGCATCACCGTTGTATGCTGCATAATTATTATAGCATCAAAGAAAAGGAATCCTACATATAAATTTGTGAGTACCTGAGGCCATAATCATGAGCCATACAATGTCTTGTGTAATCTTGGTCATTTGCAGCAAAACATCTGTGAGGCCAACAATGATCGCAATTTTATTGCTCTCTGTCCTTAGTTTTGGTTCCTTTGCCGTTGTCAGTATCGGTTCTTCTTCTTGCACTTCTTTTGCTTCTTTTGGCATGCCATCATCTTTCCGCATCTTCTTTGCTATTTGCAAACTGTCTCATGGTTGACTGTGATTTCCCATGATTTGCTTGGTGTAGACAGTTTTGTCCTTATCAGTCGATGTTTGTGTGGCGTGTTCCTATAATTTGTTACAAAATCTATATTCAGCGATAGCGAAAACAAAAAAAATTAAGTTTTCTCTGTGATAAACCAAACCTTTTTTCAAGATTCCTGGGCATTCCTTTTGGCCAACCTCGCTTGGCTTTGTTCTTTTGTTCACAACTAGTGTCCTCTTCTTGCAACTTTCTGCAAATTATATAATGAAGAATTGTCTACAATAAACAGCTTTCAATTGAGTCGTAGTCTAAAGAAGATAAGTGAATTTTCTTGGTAAAAAATTTAACCTTTTCTCAGGGTTCCTAGGCACCCATGTTAGCCAGCCTCCATTTTTATTCTTCTTTTGTTCATGGCTAATGGCTTCTTCTTGCAGCTTCCTGCAAATGAAGTAATCAAAAATTGTCCAAAAATGAATAGTTTTCAATAATGGCTAAAACCAGACCTCTTCTTTGGATTCCTTGCCATGCCCTTTGGCCATCCACCTTTCTTTTTCTTGTTTACTTCGCAAGCAGTAACATCTCCCATGCATTTGCTGCAAAAAGTTTAACAATTAACATTATAGTAGGTTCCATAGATTTATTTGATTCAAAACAATTCATCTCTCTACCTTGCATTTTTTGCATTTGCATAAATTTGACGAACAATCTCTTTAAATAGGAACCCACCATTCTCTTTTTGTTTCCTAGTTCTGGGCCTGAATGTTCTTGCATTCCCTTTGGCGGATTTGAGATTTTTTATCTCACCAGTCATTTCCACTTATGGTGGAGATGGAACTGGGATATCTGTCAAAGTAGGTGTTGTTTGTTGTGGATAAATTGCTGCGGTTGTGTTTGATTGTGAACATGGAGATGTAGTTGATTCTGAAGGAAGAGGTGCAGTCGATCGTGGAGGGGAAGATGCAGCCAATTGTGGAGGTAGAGATGGAGAAGCACGTGGTCCAGGCAAGGCTATAACACCCACTGGAGATTCAGAGAGTGTTCCGTCTTCCGGCAAGTAATAGTTTCTGGTCAAGTCCAGCACATTACCAATTGATTTCATCAAATAGTAATATATTAGCTAAGAAAAATGAACTATAAAAGTAATAAACTATTTGGTCAAGCATGTATATTTTGTCATCAGTGTAATGCACCACTAAAAAAAAACATATATATGCAATACTCATTGGTAGCAATCTAGTAGTTTCAAATGTGATTGTTGTGTTTACATTTAAAGTAATAAATACAGAGATAGAATGATATCAACATCAGCATGATAAGAATTTAAATAAGCAAGCTTGTGAATAGAAAAGGTTTAATTGCAGGGTTCCATTGTTCCATCAGTTTAATTGTAAATTCAATAGCAGTGTTTATTCTCTTCACCAGTTTATATTGTGATACATTGTAATTACATGATGTATAGGAGGAACAAGGGAATGTTACTGCGGAGAAGGAGGACTATGCAATTACAACTCATCAGCATAACATGGCATATTAAAGGCTAATGTTTGTGACAAACTTATAGAGTTTATAGACTTAGAGGTTATACATTTGACTAAAACAGCATACAGTTTAGCAACAAAGCAAGTATTAAGCTTTTGGTTAAAATAGAAGTCAAATTCAATAGACCAAAGTAAAACCCACAATTCAGACCTAAAGACTCCAAATTTCAGAATAGAAACACATGATTTCAAGAGTATTAGCCAAATTCAACTGTTAGATACTGTATGCAGCCATAAACAATCAAAGAAGAGTACTTGTTTTTAACAATCACCAGGTTCTCATGAAATAAATTTAGTTCAATAACAATGAATCTATGAGATCAATAATATCCATGGAAGTAATCACCATTTAACCCAAACAAATCATCAAAATATATAAACTTAAATCGAAACAGAAGGCCTAAATTTCATCATCATTAATACATGCATTCAAACCGCAATCATCCTCTTATCGAATCTCACTCAATCAAAGTTAGATAGAGATTCGAAAAGCAAATTCACAGAGAATAAAGGATGATACTTACCAGCTCTTTGGAAGATTGTTCTGGGTTTCATGTCGTGTTCTATGTCATGGAGAACACTGTAGTCAAATGCGGAACGACTTCAGAATAAATGGGGAGCTTTATATGTGGTAGAGATGATCCAGTATGTGGGTTTCTATTCAATGTTGTTTTCCATAGCGGAGAGATAGGATTATTTTTTCTTTGGTCTGCATTTGAATATTTGTTTAGCTTCTAAAACATCAACACCGTTTTATAAAAAATATGAAAAAATATTTGAAAAATAAATATCAAATAATATAGCATATGAGATTATATAGATCCAAAGAAACTGAAATTGAATATTGTCTCAGTAGTTGTTAATATTACATAATCGAAATAAAAATAGTATCTTAAAGAATATCATCCAACTATTTAACAATTTTTATTCTGAATATCAAACTATAGTGAATACTTATTTATTTAACAAACATATTTAACGGAAAACATAAGTGCGAAATTTGTAGAGATACATCTTCATTCTAGTGGTGAGTCGGCAAGAGCCTGATTTTATCAGCTGGTCGGCTGAATCTGAAAGAAAAAAAACAAATAAATAAAGAGGTCTTAAATATTGATACAAATTTGTGGATTATTGAGCCATATAGTAATTTTAATTTTTGAAAGAAGATGTTCAAAATTTGAAAAGACCAAATATGGACTTGAACAATTATATGCTATATAATTGCCTGACTCAGTCTCATATTGTTCTATCTGTGGAATATTTGGATTAAAGATGATGCAGGTATGCCTGGTACTTCGTCCTACAATCTCACTTGAAAGGATTGGTATTAATATTTGAAGTGTGTGTGTGTATATATATATATATATATTGATATATTGATTGTAAGCAATTATGCGGAGTGAGAAACTATACCAGCAAAGTAGTCGATTTGTAAGGTGGTAAAAATTGTCAAAATCGGTGTCAGTAAGTTTACCATATATTGTATATCAATTCTGGCTGCAACATCTCCTCATAATCTTACTTTCAATTCCTTTATTTTGCATACAAAAGTTCTCACATATAATTCGTATTCATGTTGTAATAAAGTAATATTTTTTTACGATTTTATTATGAATTGTATTACATAAGAGCTAATTTTACATTTTAGAAATTTATGAGAAATTTGGATAAAAAAAGTTTGAAAATATATTGGCCCAGATTATAAATAATCATCTCACCCATTGGACATCCAGTTACGTTTTCAGTGGGTTTGATGAATTTGACACAACCATAGATATCTTCAATTATAATGACGATGTAGTTAGCATAGTTTGCACATCAGGCACATTTGTGAACATTATTATTGAAAAGTGGGCAATATAATACTACAAAAATAACATGTTACATATGAAATAGATAATTATATAAGTAATGGAAGAATTTCTTGCCTGTGAATAGCCGGTTTGCATGAGGTCTTTGTTGTTGTATTTGTTGTGCGAAATTGTTAAATTCAATGAGCCAGAGAGAATGACGCGGAATGATTGGTAATTCTTGTTGAACTTCAACAAATCCAATAAAAGTTTTCAAATGTAGCATTGCTCTATGATTTGTCACTGTTAATCTCTCACAATTTTGCCTTCAAATAGTTTGCATTATTTGATAAATTTCACCTTCTATCATTGGAGCATGGATTTGTTGATATCCTTCCTCAAAAAGAATTGCATGGATTGGTTATTCCTATAATTTGTAAGAATAATTTGATAATTAATTATAAAAAAGTTTAATGCAACATATTCACTATAACTAATATTAATTTTGGTATTTATAAACTTACATTTTCATCCACCAGAAGAAAATGCAATCCATCATATTGACGACTTTGAAATACTTGAGGTCTCCATAGTCTTGTAGCGCGAGCAATGATGTAAAAGCCATGTTCATTTGGTTGAATGTCAGCTATCATCTTTCTAAACATGTTTTTGATGTGAATTGATTTGTGAATATCAATAGAGAAATATGTGAGAGTAGTGAATAGAATAGCAAAGAATAAGGAATAGAGGAGTTATGTTTGGTCTGACTTAGCTAAGCAATGACCAAGAGTATGGAATAGATTGGAGAAGACAATAATAAGGTTTTGAAGCAATGTTTTTTTTTTCACTTCATCAAGAGTCATTTATATAGTGATAACATTTTGTCTTTTTTCATTCTACATCATATCGGAGAGTATAGTTTATATACATTTAATATAAATACAAAATTTATATCCTTCTTCCATTATTAGAACATAGTCAGGCAGAAAAATCTTTAGATATTCTATCAGACTTGTTTGTAATGATTGTGATCAGAAGATGAACTATTTGTATGTGAGAGAATATGTTTGTTACACAAATGCATGACTTCAGTCTTCTCATGCTTGCAAAGGTGTTAACGTATTATAAGAGATGGTTTTCATAATAATTTGAAAACATTTGCGTGGCACATCTGCCATATGAAACAAAAGTAATGCAGAGAATAATAGTAAAAATCTCTAACATATTCTATTGTCAAACCACAGTTTCTCAATGAAATCAGCACATTGATAATGATACAAAATATACTATCTGCACGTGAAGAATCACAAAACTTTGCAGTCTTATATAATGCAAAAGACTGTACACTTGTGACACCACATTGTGGCTGAAACAATGCAAAATAATAATGCAAGAGATATCAAGTTTGTGAGGTCAAAGAAGAATCCTGGTGGCCAGAGATTCGCCAAACCTATATGCAGATTACTATATTTTTGTGACAACACATTGTGGTTCAAACACTGCCAAATAAGAGTCCAAGAAATATAAAATTTCTAAAGCGAAAGAAGAAACCCTGGTGGTCACAGATTTGGCATAAGAAAACATAGATAGGATGAGGCATAACATGGAAATTAAACATGAGAGATTAAATATATTACTCTAGATTACATACCAACATAAGCTGCAGATTTTGATTACATGAGTGAACATACAAAAGAGCTAATCCCCAGATCAAGAACGGATTCTTGATCACAACATTAGCTAACTTTACTTGCATTTAAAATAACATAAGTGAACGTACCAACATCCATTTAAATAAGTAATCTAACCAAGAAAAAAGGTTGCCAGACTCCATATAGCTTCTACACAAAATAGATTTGTTTCCAACAAAAGGCAATCCTTTATCATATTTACATGACTAATTCACAGTGCAACCTGTGAGTATAATAGGAGCAATTAAAACACTGCTTAATATTGTATAAGCAATTGATTCAATTATGCATGCAAAAAAAGTGAAAGACTGCATATAATCTCTCATATACAAACATTTTTATGATATTAATAATGGACAAAAAAATTGATGGCTGCAAACTATATAATCATATGGACACACATGTATTTAAGTCCATGCAGTTACACAATTTATGGCTGCAAACAAAAAAAAACAAAAAAAAACTGATAATGATCCAAACGAATAAGTGGATGATTCTTCAATCCAATAGTCACAAATATATATAAAGTCAAAAGATAAACACTAAGCTATATTTCATCATCTATAGCTCAATGGCATCATACTGATGTATGTGTGAAGGCACTACAAATAGGCACTACTAAAAATACACATATGCAACTAATATAGAACATCTCTAGCAACTGATATAGAACATCTATAACATACCTTATGAATAAACACATTTACTTGTAAAATTTTATTCTTTTTTTCCTACTCTATATAAGTAAAGCATACTTGAAGTACTAAAGAGAACATAAATGAGAATGTAATTTCATCTGCTATTTTTGTTATCAAATTATGCATAAAATAGTTTACATTATCAACACCTAGGATATACTATATGTAAGACAATGAAACACAATATAAGCAAATGCACTCAGTAATTCTGTATCACAATCTAGTTTTTTGTGGAGTTTCAGTACCAAAAAGAAAGTCAGCAAATTAATTTTGTTAGAAAAGACAGAGTTTACCTTATTTAAGCTTCTTCTCCATATCATGTGGCTATTTTTTTGCCATACTTTTTGCCGATGAGGTTCCAGTATCTTGGTCCTTGAACAAATAATTCAAATTTTTCAGACAAAAGATTGTTGCAATCATTGTAATCCAGCAAGAAATAATATATAATAAAGTACGGTTATACCTTGGCTTTCTTTTCTCCTCCTGATCCAAACAATTGTCGTGCAGTACCTTGATTTTCATGTTTCCTCTCATACATAATTTTATTAGGAGTGTCGAGGTTTGGTTGTTCAGATTTAACTGTCTTTGGAACCTTTTCACTTCTAGAGGCATCTCCTTCAGTTGTTCCAATAAGGAGCTCACATTTGCGGCTGCTTCTCACAAAGAGTTTACCACGCTGACTGATCCTTATCTCAAACATGAATTTCTAGCCAGTTTTTAAGCTGTTCTATGTTGGAAGAGTAATTTATGAAGCATAGGGTGTCTTCTTCAAGAGTTCCTCACATGTTTCTCCAAAGAATTCTTCTGTTGTCTTTCCCATTAATGTCACTCTTGCTTGATCATAGTCATCTTCAATGACCATATACACCCTGCAACTGCATAACATAATGGCAAGATAAAAATAATTCAATTCAGGTAATCGATCTTTGATTTAAGATGAACATGTGCATGAAAGTTGTAAATGAAACAGTTTTAATCACTTTAATTTTGGTTTCTGCTCGCCATGGGCATTACAGATGTATCGATCATCAGCTTCCTCTTTCTTGAACATATGCTTATAGTATTTGTCTACAGGACAACATTTGTAAAACCATCATCTATTGACAAAAAATCTTCTCACCACAGCAAAACAATACACTGACTTAATCTGAAACACAAATTGAATTCAATGGAGGCACAAAGTAATACACTACAACTGGACGTATTTGTATACGTAAATAATAGGTTGTTGAATGTATGCTGAATAAATTCAGCTTTTAATTACTCAGTCAAACTTAACATTCAATTGCTTTTCATATTGAATTTTAAAGGATTAGATTCAGTCTGCTGTCACATAAGATTCAAATTGATCAAACAGAAGAAAAAAAAAATCTAAACAGCTACATACCAAAGAGTAAGGCAAATAGGCAATTCATAAAGTGGACAAATGTACACCCAATTTGTAATACACAAATATTCTGATTTGGTTATACAAAATTTGTCTGATTTTAAACCATGTTCAAAGATAAGGCACACGATGGAATACCATGTGGAGAGATGGATTTAGAATGTTCAATTCAGACACATTTCTCTTGTCTACTTCAT
Source organism: Geum urbanum (assembly GCA_946800695.1). Classification (NCBI taxonomy): domain Eukaryota; kingdom Viridiplantae; phylum Streptophyta; class Magnoliopsida; order Rosales; family Rosaceae; genus Geum; species Geum urbanum. Next base: position 8,151,555 of record OX327006.1, read on the forward strand.
TAATTATTCTCGGTGACATCAAACTGGAGAATGCACTGAACACATTCAGTCTGTCCCCATTCTTTGAAAATCTGGGACAAAATTTTTAAACATCAAGAAAGAACTGTATGGTATAAAATCCATAAAAACCTATCTGATTTCTAACAAATTTTGATTGTAAAATTTTAACTAACTTACTTAGCTTCATATTGTCCTCTCTCTTTGATGACTGGATTAATCACAAAGCATGTATGAGGTGTGCTATATGCCGAGACACGGCCTACATAATTTTGAATGATTCATGTAAACTATAAGAAATTCATAGTTAGCAAACAATTCTTGCTCAAATGAATCACGAATTTCAATAAGAATATCAAAAAAACTTAAGAACTGAGTAAGATTAAATTTATGCAGTTATTTGCTTAAGTTTTTTCAAAGGTTTGTTCATAGCTATTCTGAAAAATGTATTGAGGCTCAAAAGACATCATGTGATGGGGAAACAAAGTGTGGAAATCGCTGAAAATGGAGAAAAACACAAAAAATTAAGAAAGTGAAGTAGGATACCTTCATAAATGCTCATTCCCATGAAAACTACAAGCATCAGTGGAGACAGTTTAGTGATCTCTTGCATAGGATATGACCTTGCAACATCAACCCACAAAGAGATCTTCAATTCCTCTCTCATGTATGTTTGATGCATATCATGAGTACATTTTTTTTTGACAAATATAATGCATGTAATTAAACAGAAAAGAAAGTTATATATGTAATACCCTACGAATTGAATGGAGAGATCAGTCCTAGTTTCCCTTTCCTTTGGATTGTCGACAACAATTATTTGTGGTGCTGCCACAGATTTAATGCATCCATTACAAGTCTTCAAGTCAAAAAATAATCATCAGTATGTTTCAATATAAAATTATAAATATATTCATATGAACACAGAAAAGAGGAATATCTCTTCACCTACAAGGAGAGTTTGTTGTTCTGCCTCAGCAGCTAGCTGTCCAAATTGTCACAAATTGAAGGAATATCTTGAAAAGTTGGGCAATTCTTCTTCAACTTCCTCAAATTGAGTAAATTCCGTGAAACATAGAATTGCATCATGATCAACAACTTTGTGTCTAGCTATATCCTTCTTTAAAGAAAACCTTGATACATCATATATCTTCCCCACTTGCATCAGCCTTTGCATATATGTGTAATAGCATTCTTTGATCATCACATGCATCGAGGAACCCTGCAGTGAATATTGTCATATGTGAGGAGAATCCAATAATGAATATAACATGGAGACAACATATGACAATATCTTAGATGCATACATTTGAAATATATACTGAAAAATGCTAAAGTAGACAACTAATAAAAACTACAAAGGATGGATACTCAAATAATCCAAAAAGTAAATATTACACAACAAATAGAAATCAATAAATTAATAAAAATCAGGGAGCTTAATATAAATACAACATTGATAATAGAATTTGACATGTCTGTAACAGATAATTTACTTTTCATCCACCAAGAGATAATGGAGTCCATTATAGTCTGTACTGTCAAATATTCGGGGTCTCCATTGTAATGCAACATGAACTCTGATAGTAATACTGATGGCAGCAAATGGCTTAATCTCACTAATGAACTTTTTCATCTTGAATTGGTCTAGCAATGAGAATAGAAAATATGAGAAACCTAAAACAAACCACTTCGGATATCTTACATAGTATATGGTGTCTGATTCGCCGCAATGATATAGTTACAATACAAATTGGTTAATTAATCTGTCATTTATATATATATATATATATATATGTAGACTATATATAAATTATTAACTAAATAAGATAGACCTACTCAATTTGCTTTTTTGATTATTTGTAGATAGGAGATATTTAATCTTCGTCCATCGAAGAGCAACCAATAAAATAGCGCCTAGATTGCATCAGAGGAAGAATTAACATGCTGTATAATTGGCCAAGCAACAACAATAGAAAATATGAGAAATCTAAAACAAAACAAAAGGCAATCATACAGCAAAAAAATATGCTGGTACAATTTCCACAGCATAAAGCATAGCCTCAAATCAATAAGTTTTTGAGGGCAAAAGAATATCATCAAAATGATAACTGGAATCTAAAAGAGGAAAACACATTAGAAATCAGGAGGCCTACTCTAAGCTCTATTTTTGACTAATAAATCAAACAAAAGACAAAGATGTGAATCAGAAATAGCAACATATGAATCAACAAAAATACATCAAAATTGAACTTATTTTTCCATATATATTCAAAAGCAATACAAAACTAACAAAGATTAAGCAGATGGTACAATAATCACATTGCATACGAAGCTCAATTTGACCATACTATTTATGTTGTAATCCTTTCAATGAAACAATCAACCACAATAGATTGATAAATAGCACCTGGCAAACTGAAAATGGAGAAAATCAAATACCTATAAGGCAATTCCGATTCTTTGCAAACAACACACAACTTGAAAAAAAACAAACAAACATAAAAACGATTCAACTCAAATTCACGCAATGTAATCAATGGAGATAGAACGAACACAAAGAAGATACCACAAAAAAGACAAAGAAAAGACCTTGTTTAGTCAGATGAGAGTTTTTCTTGTTGGCATCAGAAAAGAAAAGGAAACCTTCCCAGAGATGTCCTTTTATAAGCTTGTTGATGCCCTCAATTTGTACCAATGATGATGTGATGGAACCAACGTCACTGGTTTCAGTGACCAGTGGGGAGCGATAGCACGTCACCATGTTTCTGAACAAATCGTGTATTATATATTGTAATTTCAAAAAACGCACATCGTAGGATAGGACGGAAAATGAATATACAATTGATTATAATCGATGGAAGAAGTGTGATTGCTCTTATTAGGTGAGAACAGATTTGGCTATGAACGTGATACAGAGTTGACTTAGTTAGGAATAAACTAAGAACAAGGAAAAGCAGTTGAAAAACTGCCATGATTTTCAGGCAGTCATTTCCATCAAAATAGGGGAAAAGTATGAGGTAAGGAAAGAATGGTGATGGAATGAGGTGAGACGGCGTAGGGTGTGGTTAGGCAAAACCTAATCCACATGGTGTAAATAGTAAAAAAAAATGAATATGAGTCTTTAGCTATAAATCAACATGAGTAAATATTTATTTAGAAAAAATATTAAGACCTTTTACCATATTTTAAAGCTCATGAAATTTATTTATCACTAAATTTTTATTTATGAAAAAATATTAAGTCCATTCACCCTCTTACAGCTGATGAAATTGTTACTTTGTTGATGAGCCAATTGTAGAATATGAAGTCCATTGGCCCTTTTATAACTCATTTGATTCTCATTTTTGTGATTTTAAGCAAATTTTATATAAAAAATTGTTCAAAAATTATGAGCAGCCAATATCATTTATGAAATTATATGTATTTAGAGCAATTGTAAAGTCATTAAAATATGCATGTTATTTTCATATAATACATTGTGTTATATATCTTGCAACACATTTTTATAAACAATATTTTTTGTAAAATTATTAAAGATATTGTCACCGTTATTTATAAAAAAAAATTGAGACATTTCTTTAACGTAATCCTAGATAATGCAACATATAATTGTCCATGAGTAAAAACTGGTTCTGTCAAATATATACCTACTTGATTGAGTGATTGGCCTTGACTTTTGTTTATTGTCTTTGCGTAATGTGGTCTAACTAGAAATTGACATCTTTTAAATGTAAATGGTCATTTAATTTCTGTTGCATATAATACAATTATTAGAATATGAACTTTTTCTCCCATCTTATTTTCTTTGAGTATTTTTGCTTCAATTAACCTGTTAAACAATTTTGTCACAATCAATCTCGTACCATTGCATAAACCACATATTTGATCTAAGTTTCTTAACAACATGATATGCATGTCAATTTTTAATATAAGTTCATGTGTCGGTAATCCACTGAATTGAAGTTTGTTTAAAAATTCCATTGGATATAAAATATTAATATTATCACAATTACGTGAATTGTAAGAAATTGAATCTGAACTAAAATATAATTTGCCATCACCAGGTAATAATTTACTTGCATGATTATTTATTTCATGAACAAATATATTTTTTGGAGTAACTATAGCACGTTCTCTTTTAAATTAATTTGTATCACTATACTTGCTTAAAACATTGGGATAAGTTGCTTCAAAAATTGATTGTACATGATGAATTGTATTATGAGCAAGTAATTCTCTTGGTATATCAATCCAGTTTACATCCGGATCACCTGTAGGAATTTTTTATTCTAATTGACCTTCTCCTATTTGCAGGATTCATTCAACAAAATCTTTAATTTCATCTTTTTTTGTACTGCTTAAACCCTCTGTCAACAATCTCATATTTTTAGTTAGCCGAAACACTGTAATGATGGGCCATAAATATGAATTATTGAATGATGCTTGAATAACTTATTTTTTACTAGCACCTTGTATAACTAGTAATGTTTGTCTAAAATATAATAGTTTTTCCTCCAAAAAGCTTTTTTTTATATAAAATATCTTGCAGCGTTTTGTCCACTGATTCAATACACCATTTATTACACATAGGAGTCTCATCTCAGATGATTAATTCAGCATTTTCTATTAAATTAGAAAGATTGATTTGTTTATTTATATTACAATTTGAATCTTTATCTATTATTGATTTTATTTTTAAACGCAAGTGAGCTGTTCTACCTATCGGAAGTAATAATAAAGCAATACCTGATGAAGCAACCGCTAAAATAATTTTTCCTTCAGATCTTAATCTAGAAATTATAATGTTCCACAAAAAAGTTTTGCCTGTGCCTCCACTACCATAAACAAAGAATGATCTTGGATTCTTTTCTCTAACAACTTTGATCACCTCATCATATATCAATTTTGGATTCCTATTTAGTTTAGTAATTAGGTCGGAATATTTTTCTTTTAGCACTTCATAATCAAAATCTAGTTCCTCTCTAATAAGCCTATTGTCTAATTGATGTATTAGTTGTATTTTTGGCATTGGTAATTTGTAATTTTTTAAAGTGCTACACGACATGTTAAACAATATTTCAACCTCATATAAAACATCATTCTTTAATTCTTCATCAGGTATGATGAGATCTAATATTTTAAAATTTGATCTCATTTTTTTACTATATCATCAAACATGCTAATCCAAAAAGTATTAACTAAAGTTGGAGGATCAGAGACATCACAATGTAGAATAATAATAACAATTAAATAACAAATTTGGGAAGAAGTGACAATAAAAGTAGATTTCATCAATGCTTCTATCTACTCTTTATCATCACTTAGCAATCCTAAGACTCGACATGTTTCTTAGTATGTAGGGTATGTTACACCATCGACTATTTTTATTGAATCAAAATTGGTATACCCCTTTTGAATATTTAGAAACATTATAAGATAATAGAATTCACCTGCAACTGACAGCACATGCGTTATCCTACCGAGAACACGATATTGTTTCCTTAAAGTCCATAATTTTTTATCACAATTCCAAGCAAATTTTGTTGGAAATTGGGTATATGTTAATTTATTTGCCTTCCTATAAGTCTTGGTTGCTTGAAACCAGGTAGTAAACATAGTTGTTTTTATATATGAAATATTCAAAACATTTTGAAGAGAATTATTTTGATGAAAACAAACAGTTTGTTCCTTGGGCAAATGAATTTTTAAATATTGAACTGCAAGAAATCTAGAATGAATAGAAAATTCAAATAAACGCTATACGGACTCATGCAAAGTTAAATATCGACAATTAAGATAATTTTGGATCTCATCATCGATATTCTCACGGACTAAAACGCGAGCTCTATCAGGTCATTTATTTATGTACTTGAATATATATTTATTAACATAAATTGAGAACATGATTCAACATTTATATGAGGATTAAATCCTTACATATAACAAATTAGCATTGCAAGGAATAACATAATTGTTACCCACATGAACTATTTTTTTAACTACAAAACGCGTCTCATAATCACAACGTCTATATTGAGGAGCCTTAATTGTGTAAAAAATTGTGTTAGTAATAAATGGTTTTGGAAAATATTTTGTGCATGATTTGTCTCGCATACATGGAGAATTAGGATTAAGTTGACCGCAAGGACCATGAATCATGAATTGACTAACTAATTCAAATAATCGCAAATTAACATTTTTATCAGGTAACTCTGCTGATATTATGGAATCCACATCATCAACTGTATAACATTTGTATTTATTTTTTAGCCAAAATAATATATGAACATGAAGCAACCCTCGTTTTTAGAATTTAATGGTACATACATGAGCACGAACTTTGTCAAAAGGTACCCCATATTTAATATAGGCAATTATATTATCTACTTTGTTATTAATAATTCGACAAACAATATCCGGACGATCCTCTGGTTTGTAATTGGTTTTTTTCTTTCAAAATATCTCAAAACTTCAGGTCATTTAACATTACAAGTAAAAGTAATGAATAAATCAGGATTACCATGTTCTCGAAAAATTTTCATTGCATCTTGGTAATTATTTATCATATCTCTTGGACTGCCTGTGTGAGAACCACGAAGAAAAACTTTTTTCTCAACATCAAAACCATCCACAATGTCATTCGAAACAAACGTAGATATATTTTTTCATGTTTCACACCTGAGTTCTGGTTGATGATGTCTTATATAATCAAGACGATTTTCTTCAACTGTGGCATATGCATTGACCAAATATTGTTGAAATAATCTGCCACATTTTAACAAAGTGCTTGATTGATTTTCTTTATTGTGAATTTGGTAACACACAAATTTGCTCATTCTTAATTTTCTATTTTTATTGTCACCCCCAATTGATCTCAACTTCATGTTTATTTTAAATCCATCTTCTCCATATGCAAAAAAGAGTGGATACTGTAACGACATCAATTTCGGATGAATTTTAGAGAATCGTTTTAGCAATCCATCATTAGATCGAACAATTATATCTCTATTCGAATCAAATTCACCTATATTACCCACAATTAACCCACCTATTTCAGAAGGAGAAGGTAATTCGTATTGTTTACCATGAGTTTTTTTCGCAATTAAGTATAGTCATGTCAAAATTTGGCAATGATTGATTCTCAAAACTATCTTTAATTGATCTAAACCTTTTGGTTAATTCATTCCAATCATCCAGCAATTCTATTAATTCCTTGACAACATCAACATCAATTTTGTTATTTGCATCATCACCAATAATGACACTTATACGGTTTGATATTTCATTCCAAGTATGGTAAACATATAATTGAGCATATTTTGGACATTCTCCTCTTGGAGGTAAAACAGAATTCATCTTATGATGCATTTGTCCACATATTTTGAATACATAAGGAGCTCCTCCACTGTTTACGCCATGCTAAATTTTAGCACCCATAGAAGTAAAAGCAAACATAGAATTATAAACTCTAATATTATCCAGAAATAATACACTCCTTCATCTATTTTCTGAATTTAACAATTCATCAAGAAAATATGGAGTTTGATGTGATAATAGAAGATGTACTCGACCTTTCTCACAGTAATGAGTATATGTTAATTGATTTTTCACTTTTTTTCAATGCTTCTGATGACCAAAAGAAACCAGTACAATGACTACATACATAAGCATCATCACCAAAATTGTTATAATTGACAATCACACGTGCAATTACAATTATCAAAATTTGTGTCAGATTTTTGATAATCAATAATGTAGATATGATTGATTAATAATTTATTCATGATTATAATTTTGATCTAGCAAAACCATCAGGATACCAAGTGTATAAAGATATACAGAAATATTTCTATGCCATATATAAACAATAGATGAAATTATATCGTCCATAAAGCCATAAAATGCCCCCAAAAAATATTTCTGTTAATGCACCATATGGTTATGTTATCTGATTCATCCTAGTCAACGTCACCGGCATCGCGAGAATCTTAAAAATGAGATATTATTTCAATTGAACCAAGTGTTGGATTAGAGCTGCTTGAACATCCATCTCCCAAATAGTGTAACACTGTCATTGTTTCCCAGCCTCCCAAACCTTGTTCAAAATTTTCTGAGTCTTGAAAGAATTGCTTCCTTATAGACCAATTAAAAATTACAAATAATGCAGGAATTAGCCAATGAATTGCACATAGAATCAAAGGACACAACAATGATAAAGAACAGGACTAAAAAAAAAATCATGTGCTACTATGACAAAACCATTAGTAAGCATACCACGCTTACAATGGTACAGACAAACATATTAGCGACATAAATTATTGCATTACCTGACCGATGCTCCTGAACACGATGAATATTTTGAGGGTCATCAGCACTAGATTGGATCCACCTGAACCCTCACCTGCGAAACACTGAGATACTGCCACCTTGTCACAGGCTACTGAGTCTTCTTCTAATTTTCCAGGTCTTCAAACAACCGTTTCCTCCTCCCTGTCCTTATAACTGGAAAGAAAAAACAAAACATTATAACTAATAATTCTATACATAATCTCAAACAGTGCAAAATGCTATGTATATATCTGTACATTACTACATTAAGCTTACAATGTGTATATATATTAGTGTTGAGCATTATCTTTTGGAAGAAGTACAATATATTAAATTTAAAGATCTCTCTTGTAACCAAGTCAAGACAGAGCATAACAATTTGATCTCAGCGCCTTTTTTTTTCTTATACATCTTATATCAGTTACATGCCCCTCAAGTATATATGGTTATAGAAAAAGGCTAGAGTTATTCTAATTGTAATAAAATGAATCATTTGAGGGAAAAAAATGCATATAAGAGAATTTTACACAGATGTCCCCACCATAGATAAAACATAAGGCATAATAGCATAAAATGTATTCTAAATTCTGCTCTAGACATTTTTATGCATCCATCCCATATTTCCTTCTTCTGATCCATCTTCTGCTTTAGAATGTAAGAATAAATATTATAAAGTCTCAGTAGTTTCTGATTGAAATCAGACACAAAGAACTAATAGAAATGATAGAACAATCTATAAGTTGCTTCAACACATAAATAAACATTGATAAGATAAGTCCACTGGTAAACTGAATAAAACATCTTTGTTTGCACCTCACATTTAATAAAATTTAAAACAAAATAAAAATAATATGCAACAACCACACACAACAAATCATCCTTCACACCATATGAATACACCACCTGACATGACTTCACCAACAACTTGACCATCAATGCCCTCTACAGTGATTGCCATGTCATTGAAGGGCACTGTTGTATTCGGCAACATAGAGGCTTCTCCAGATTGAAAAAACCAACATCTTTGGGATGTCCTCTCTGGTTCAAACGCAATTCTTATTTCATGCTCTAAAGGAACTACATATCCTGTCAATTTAATAACATTGTTAAAATCATTTCTTGACACTATAGCGAAAGATATTGAAATCCAAAAACGAAAGAAAACAAAAAAGAAATCAATGCAAATTTATATTGCTATATACTTTAAACTTAAACTAACAACCTGAGCTATCCTCTTCCAACGATATAGGATAGTCCATAGTTTCTGCCACATCACTGCAAGCAATTATTGTCTCATCGGATGGCAAAGATTCTTTAGGTTGAAAAACCCATTGCCTCTCAGATACGCACTCTGATCTGAAACTACATCATGTTTCATGCTCCAAAGGAACCCTAGATCCTGTCCATTTGATCACATTGTTAAAATTCTTTTTTTCACCATACCGAAAGATTAAAATCCCAAAACAAAAAAATAAAACAATGCAAACTCAGGTTGCCATATACAATAGGCATAAACTATTAACCTGAGCAATTTTCCTCCATTGATGTAGGATAGTGTGCAGGTAACAAATCCATGTCCCTATCAATACAAAGAAAAATCTTTTTCGCACCATACCTGAAACAAAAATTGAAGGAACAATCAATTTTGGTATAAGCAAATGAAAATTTCACACTTCTACTTCATGTGAAGTGCTGCATATAAGACAGAAGTAATAAACATATCATTTCTCCAGCAAAAAAAAATCAAATATACCAAACAACAAACAAAAACAGCACCATTCACAATCCACATAGATAGACTCAGAGATGAAATAGTCACAGGCAATTTCTCAAAGCCTTGGACAGTTCATAACTAACAGTGAACAAACTTAACAAAAAACATGCATACTTTATCAGTACCAATTGCTTTGCCTACACTCAGACCACATTTTTTTCTTCTTATTCTCAGCACACAAAACCCAAATCCAGCACGTTGGGTTTGATTTATAATTCAAAAACAATACAAATTGCACATGAATAGCACTGCTTACTCTCAGACTACTTACATGTCAAATTCTAAGAATTACAACAGTTGTTTATACACAAACAGTGAAAAAGAAAGCTATGCCAATTAACTGAATCCAATTTGTTATGTCTGAATATCAATATGAATATGCTTGAGAATATTCATACCTGAGTTATGGAAGAAAACTGAAATTATATAGGATAACAACCAGAGAAGCAACAGCACTGCAACATAGTTCACAACTTTTGGCATAAGCCTTTGACGGCCTGCAAACATACAGCGCATAAACCTGACCATGGTCGAATACCCAAATTTTAACAATCGATATCGAGTTTCAACACATAAACCCACATTACAAACGCATTTATCAAAACACTCGGCTAATTCCTGTAGCATATATATTTGTACTTCCTACCCTTCCCTATATGAACTTTGTCATCTACTTTTTTGAAGTCAGCAGTCTCAACACTCGGCTAATTCCTGCAGCAAAAAATAGAAAACAAAGACATAAGTAAGGTATTGATGGTAGAAATCATGATGAAAAAAGTTAAATCTTCCTATTGACACCATCACACAAATACAAAAAAACAGTTTGAATGGCTGATGCCACACACCCGCTGCTTCCTAAACATGATGCAGATGCCAAATGAACCAAGAAAGCAGTGGAAAACCAAGAGGGCATCAATTGAAAACCAGAAATCGTAGAAATCTAAATACTATTTGGGGGAAAAAATCTCATCATGTCGATAACCAACATGTATAGACAGACAACAAAGCAGAGTACTAAACAACCCAATTTGACCATAATATTATGGTGTTTTGGATAGCTTATATTTTTATCATATAAGCTTGATATAAACCTTCAAGGGGATAACAATCGTCACCAAAATTGTTTTCGGCTGACATATAAGCCTGATATAATTTACATCTACTATTATCAACATCTATCTCCAATGGGTATCATCACACGTTTTGGATCCTTATCCCAATATGGTCAATGTGATGTTGACATAAATCATATAACCACATACACACCTAATACCCAGGTATGTGTTCTACTGAGCAAAATAGATATCAGCTCCGATCAATTTCTCTAATTTTCACAAAATTTTACAATTTTTTTGTGAAATTTTGATGATACAAAGCAGAATTTAAGCGTGCAAAACTCACATCTTAAACGCACATGGTATATAGTAGAAAAATGAGAAAAAATTCAGTAGCAGATAATGGAAACACATATCTCAAATTGAATACTCAATTAAGTAAATGAAATTGAAAACGCTAATGGGTCATCGAATTTTGGGTTTATAGATTATAACATCACCTATCTCCTCGGTCGGCAGATAATGGGTTGCCGGTTGTTTAGTCCACTTCAATCTCCTTCAAAAACCAAATCCAGAATCAGTAAAAGCACTCAAAATCTACTAAACCCAGAATAGGTAGAATCAAACACATGTATTGTGAAGCAGCCTTTGCAAAGGAATCAGTATATATAAGAAATAATTGCTTAATCGAACAGTAGAAAACTAACCTCAATTGATGAAGCCGACCACAAACGTCGAATCGATCCAAAAAATAGAGAAATTAAATCATAGTGCACCAACGAGGTCGAAATCCTTGAAGTGATCGAAGACCCAGAGCCGAGGACCGAGAGAAATCAGCCTTTGATGGAGGTTAGCGAAGGTGAGAACCTCAGAGAGATGATTAGGGAGAAATATTGATTAGAGAAAGAGAGAAGAATCAGAATTTCAAAACACAAACCCTAAAGAGATGAAGAGAAATCAAAAGGAAGAAACTCACCAGAATCAAAGATGGTTAGAATTGTGAGAAAACTGCAACGAAAAGCTCGAATCAGAAATTGATTCAAAGATGGTTTCGATTGTGAGAAAGCTGGGTTTGTGGTGGCTGGGTTCCAAAGACCAAAACACCCCCACATAAATAGTGACGATGACCCAAGAATGTTATATAGTAAACTAGAAAAAAGGCACACAGACTGTGTGTGCATGATAGATAAAAATAAAATAATTTTTTGAAAAATTTAAACCCATGCCAGGATACAATAAATTAATCGAAAAGAAAAACAAAAAGAATGGAAGAAGTTATTCGAGAGAAAAAATAGGAGAAAAAAGAATTTTATTTATTTTTATTTTTTTAACTCTTTATTATTTTACTCTTTCACCGTTTCTTTATTAAACTCTAATGCATTGAACCTATATTTTATTAGGGATATCTTTTGGCATTTTGAATTTTTGACCATAATTGATTAGTAACCATAAAAACTCCATCTCTTTTAATATATAGAGATTTGCCTTTTCTTACAAATAAGTTACCTACCTTTGACTAGTTTACCTATTAGATAGCTTAACTATTAGGATGAATATACTTATTTACCTCTTTAATATACCTATTTCGTTAACGTAGTTACCTACTTCTTTGTTATCTAATATATAATTTACCTACCTACTATCGTAGTTGCATGAACATACTATGTTTTACTCACTTTTACCTTTGTTAATAATAAATGGATTTGTATTTTAAAAGTAACTCCCTAATCTAATCAAATTTTGAATCTCAATATTAATTGTATGATGATAGTGTTTAATGAGGAAAACTGAAAATCAGCTTCATTATAAGTTTGAAATTGAATGTTAAATTCTCTACGAAAATGACATATTTGGTAAATTGTTTCAAAAAGATGGCAAGAAAATAACATTAATAACATCTAAAATTTAATGTTGGTCTAAATCTACTAATGAAAAAGACAATGGACTAAACCCTATAAAATTTAAGTTGCAAGGGTGTTTATCTGATTCTCCCATTACTTAATGACGTTGCAGTAAATTAAATCTCTGCAGAATTATACATTGCAATATTGCATGACTATTATGAGGGATATTTGACAGTTAGCTCATTTATTCAGTTTCAAATTGCAAGCCTATCTGTTCTTTTTTTCCTTCTTTTTTTGGTCTGGAAAAAATTGCGAGCATCATGAAAGTTTCTACTTTCTACCAAAGCATACGGTACGTGCTTTGCCTTCTTTGATATGACCAATTAATTATAATTAATGAACATGCAGTTAAATTAAAGACACTTTAATTACCTCTCAAACATTAGGGTCAATTAAGATCAAATCAGTTAAGGAGAATCAGGCTTGATTTGAGATAGGAAGAGAGATTCTCGAGCTCGCTAACAGGCAGTACGTCCTTCATATACTTGATTTGTTCAAATGAAAGGCACTCAATATAATCAATAGTACAGATCGAAACCTGTGAGCTGTGGAAGATTGTCCAGAAGTACTACGCCCTTCAGTTTTGGTATAACTACGTTGTTGATCTCGATCGATCTGTTTCCTTCCCTGGTGGGTTCAAATGTTCAATAACTCTTTCCAAGCCAGAGCAATTAATTCATTACCGCTAGGTGTTCCAGTTACCGTGAAATCCAACAATTTTACACCCTGGTTCTTCGATTGAGAAATTATTCCCATTTAATACAACTCCTCCAAATGGTCCGTAAATCGTTTTGTTGCTCTTGAAAGTGAGAGAGATGATGGTGGTCGTACCCCCAGTCTTGTCATAACGCCTGAAGTCAAATATTCTTCTGGATAATCAAGCACGACCTCCATGCATTGTTCCTAGCTGATTAATTAGTACGTGATCGAAATAATGCATTGTTTCCATTCCTTGTCTGATCCATAAGGCCCAACAGAAATGTGTTTTTTATCAACTTCTCCGGAAATCTAGCAGCATGAATAAAATTCCAACACAAATTCAATTAGTAATTAAACTCAAATAATATACAGTGTCGTCTCATTATCATATATAGTTATATACTTCATTGTTACCATTCATGAATGCATCACCTCATCCGGGAAATATAGTCTTGTAGGCACAGGTGGTTCAAAATCTGCAATGGGTGGTGGAATTTGAACTATCCTGCTCATATCTTCCACAATGCGCATGACAAGTTCTCTTTCAGACCTAATTAATGGAAGAAGGATCAGATAGAAGATCATCAAACAAATAAATAATAAATCCAAGAACGTACAACAATATCTATAGCTAATTGTACGTCAATTAAAATACTAAGGATAGCTTCTCATGCAGTCATGCTTACAGAAAAATTTCAGCGTTCCACCCAGAAAGATTGCCCAATCTAGTTAAAGCAACTCTCCACTTCTTCACTTTGTCTAGGTCATTCTTATACTTTTTCTCATGTACACCGAATGCTGCTTGAAAACTCCCTCTCTGATTTCGTACATGAGAAGGATCCACGTAGTAAAAAAGTGGTAGAATTCTGTCTTTGCCTTTCATGCATCGAAAGATATGTGTGAGTTCGTCCAAGCACCATGTAGAAGAAGCATAGTTTGCTGAGAGAACAACGACCGCGAATCTTGATTCTTCGATTGCTTTCAAGAGACTTGGAGAAATGGGAGCCCCCTACTTCAAGCTGCATGCCATCCTTGAATGTTTTGATTCCACACCTGTTTTGCAAGTCATCGTATAAATGGGATACAACACCCTTGCGAGTGTCATCACCCCTGAAACTCAAAAACACATCATACTTCCAGGGGTAATTAACTGATGGCTCAGATGAAGAAACAAAGGCTGAGTCCACACTTGGTACTCTTGAGGCCATTGAAAACCGAAAAAAGGAATATATGAAATAGCTTAAATAAACAAGAAACTAGATCTGGGTAAGGAAGCACGCTTGTACAGCAGAAATCCCTACGTACAAGAAGGAACTGGGGTCGAGGAACAACAAATCACCATAAAGATATATATATATATACATAAAAGATGATGGAAAAGAAATTAAAATACTGGAAGTGTGTAGCATCCGAAGCTTCCGTTTTAAATACGATGTAATTTAGTGTAAGACAAGTTAATTGTAATCTACAACTAGTTAGACTCAGGGGAGCTTGATGAGATAAAACAGAGCACAGTATACTCAGAATTGTCATAATAATAACAGAACAAGAAGAAGCCAAACCGATACACGCAAGTGGTCCTTAATTAATTCAAGTTGAACCGTGTAAGAACCAAGAATGGTTCAATCGATAAATACAATTGATGCATATTTATCTATTCCATCTCTTTCTTCAATTTCCTCAGCCAATATTGGCATAAAAAGTAGCACTGACATAGTATGCAGTCGTCCCGTATGAAAATAGAGTTTTGCATGGTGTCTGTCACAATAGGAATCGAAGTCCATGATGATATACAACTCATTTCTCATCACATATTGATCTCAATATATGATCGATCGAGTAAAATTAAGGATGAATATTGTAGGGGCTGCGCGAACGCAAACCCCCTGGGAAGAAATTATGACGTAGACTCTCCCACTCTGGGGAGATCTTAAGCGAGCACCCCTCCTCTAAGTGCAATGGAGGTCACTAGCCTAGGCCATGAGTCTTCTTGATCACCCATTGACCCCGTCCAGGTAAGTAATTTAAATAAAAGCTCCTCCCCTCCTATTTATATCTCTTACCTCTTTGTTTTCTTTTTCACTGTTCGATGTGGTATTATTATTGCAAGTTTAGATTTTCAATATGCCCTTGCATATAACAACATCCTCCGCCAAGTAGTACGAAGTGTGAAATTTTCACCTCCAGTCCTTATTCAACCCACCGAAAGATGAAAACTATGTGGAGATGGTAGACTAGCTGGATCTAGAAATTCTACGAGAAGTTACAGATTTGAGAGCACGTAAAGCCAAAATCGACTAAAGTAACCAAACTATTTAAAACAGTAGAAAAAAAACAAACACAGAAAAGTCATATGAGGAGTGCCATCTGATACAAATACAACTGTCGTGTACAAGTCTACCAATCTATAATGCATTTTATATGACAGAGAATTTCTGTTATTAGAAAAACACTCAGATGACAGAGAAAATTGGTATGTTGTCTTAAAATGACTATCTTTTTTAACATGAAAATTAGTCATAAGACATATATCAATATTCTCAGTTATTTAAAATGTAACTCAATAAGTGTCGTCTAATCATGATAATTTTCTTTATTTTAAAATTCATTTAGATGAAAACAATCAAAATTCTTGATCATGTAAAGTGTTATATGATTTTACTTTGTGTTTCCATTTTGTTTTCATTTGTGTTGTTGAAATTATCAAAAAACACATAAATATGACAATTTCATTCATTTGCAAACAAAAGAACATTTTCATTTATACTTGGTCATTCCAAAATTTTGTAGTTCTATACATTATTTGCAAAGAAAACCTAACAAGCTAAAGTAGTGAATTTCGCACTACAAATTCTTGACGTCTATTTCCAAACTTGGTTCGTAGCTTGGTCCATTTCTTACAACGGTATTTGCATAAATTACAAAGTGATTATCAAGACAACTGAGACACATCATTACAAGTACCAAATTACTAGGCACCTCCAAAATAACTTTTATCATCATAAGTCTAGCAATGTAATAGAAACAGTATATAGCATCAAAAGTGTCATGTACTGGTAGTAAACAGATTTGCAATCTAATGCTTGTTGCAAGCTGCACAAAGTGTTTCTAGCACAAACCTGTTTATCATAGAACCTCTCCAAATGAGAAAAAACAAAACCAGAACTTTCATAACTGTTGACAAAAATTTGTATACTGCACTCTGCAACAAGCATGAAAACTTTTTAAGTTGATAAGTTGAAAAGGCAGATAACGATGAAAAATGAAAAGATTTTCTCGAAACATCTCACCTGAGGAGTGCTATTGAAATCGCCACAGAGGATAATAGGGGCATTGCCCATCTATCTGAGAGGATCTGCGCCCTTGATATAAGAAAACGTATCTGTAAAATAAGGAGAAATACAGTTTCTTACAAGAGTTAGCATGATAACTAATTCATTGTACTTTCCTCGTGTCAGGAATGATTTAAATGATGTTTTTTTTACAACAGATTTAAACGATGTTAGGGGAGAAAGATATTCTCATTTGTTCAGGGGTAACGGACACCATAATTTTGATCCACTAAATAAACGACACATTAGTTAATATCTCTATTATTATTATTTTTATTATTACAAAGCTAAGCAGAAAAATTTTACTAAATTTAAAGTTGACAGAAAAATTATTTATAATAATAACTAAATTACAAATAAAAGAAGATAAAAATAGAGAATTATATTGTAAAAAAAAAACAATCACTGTGCAGCACACCCGTACGTACGGATGACGATTTTTCTAGTCTCAAGAATGATAGGCTAAAGACAAATTTTTGCATCTTCACAGTCCAACTCATCCCTTTGACATCCCAATAAGTAGCGGACACGTATAAAACCTAAGAGGATCTGCACCCATGAAATGGAGAGGAAGTCCTATTTTGAGGAATTCCTCACCCATTTGAGGAATTCCTCAAAATAGGAACTCATATTCCTGTTTTTCGTGCAGCGGTGCTAAAAATAGGACTTCCTATTACTATTCATTATTATTTAAAATTTTAATTTTTTATTTTCGGGTAATATTTTCAACCAATTTCCAAGTAATTGGAAGTCCTATTTAGACGCGCGTTAATATGCTTTAAATCAATTTTGTATGCCGGTAGCATACGGTGGTCTCGCTGAATGTAATCCGAGTCATGTTGGACTTAGGTTTTTTGTTGAGCATACATTCGTTATGACAACGTGTTTATTATGATTCTTTATTTCTTCGCGATTCAAAAATGACATTTTTTTTAAGTTATGATTTTTGACTCATTTTCTTCACGAAAGTTATAGAGGACATTAATATGAACTTGTCCGTATTTTTATTGAATTTTTCGGAAATCCAAGCTATTTATTATGATTTTTTTAAGTTTTAGAGTAAATAATTTATTTAAAATAGTTTTAGGAGCTGCCACGTGGCGCGCTGTGATTGGTTAACGGTAAAACCGTTAAAAAAATTACTTTTTACGTGTATTACACGCGCCCGGTTTAAATTTTTTTGTTCCCACCTGACGTTAGCCTTGCACGTGGCTGACGTCAG
The DNA here is from genome assembly GCA_946800695.1 of Geum urbanum. NCBI lineage: Eukaryota > Viridiplantae > Streptophyta > Magnoliopsida > Rosales > Rosaceae > Geum > Geum urbanum. Next base: position 8,169,869 of record OX327006.1, read on the forward strand.
CGAGAACGTCTTCTGCCGCAATCGATTTCATAACGTCTGGGAGGACGTTCTTCTCGTCAAATTCCGGTCTCCTCTCCCTCCCACCCCCGCTGCACAACCCCAGACCAAGGACGTCCTCCTTTCCGGCGGGCCCGAAGATTTTTGAGGAGGACGTCCTCTATTTCGATCCCCATTACAGATGCTCTAATATACCATCGATCTCTCTTCCAACTTAAACCCAACAAGTAAGAAAACATAGGTCCAACCTGCAAGACATGTCGTCTCCCTTGCCAATGTTATCGAACCCAAATCCATATAAGAAGATCTTCTTTCAATGTCATCCATATTAGATGATGCTTGCTTTCGTGTTTCAGTGTTCAACTACTCACCCATATTTCCAGAACATAGAAACGGAGATAAGGTAGAGAGATAGAAGATTTGGAATCAGGATTAATTGATTTTTCATTTACTCTTCGACAATTGTCTTAGGAAAAACCAAACCGATTTATTTCATACTTTAACAGAGGAATCAATATCAAAAGCAAAAGAGAAATCAATGAAACTCAAAGGAATAACCTAGATCTAAAATCACCCAGAGAAACCAATGAAACCCAGAATTTGTAACCAACGAAAAGTTGAAAACTAATAGTTGTTTGGACTTCTGTGCTTCAATTCATCAGTCCTTTTTCCTTTCTTTTTCTCTCTTCATATTGCTGGAAATGGAGGAACTCAGGAGCATACATGCACGACGGAGGAGCTACTACAGAGAGAGAAGTAAATTTGTTGGAAGCGCCGAGTATTGAGTTGATCCAGAGGAAGACGAGAAGGAGAAAACGGAGTGTGGCAGCTAAACGTCATAAGCCACATGTCGCCATATGATTAAGCATCAAACAGCTCACATGGACTGACCGCATGATGGAAAATTTCTCCATCAGTATAGGCAGAAAGAAGCCGAAGGCAAAGGGAATGACATCAATGTGTTAGAATTTACCTACCCCAGTTTACTTCTCCTCAGATTGGACTGTAATGTACATGGATGTTACCGATCACCAATTTTCTTGTTTTGTCTTTATGCATCTGCATGTATGGAACGAAAGTAGGTGGTAAAAGGTTCTTGTTAACCAAAAGAATCCATCAAGACCTCTTTAAAAGAGGTGAAATCTATCTGAAGCAAAATAATCTCAGAAATGACGAGTAAACGCTTGAAGAACACATTCAGAAATGCGACTGGTATAAATATATAATGGATTAGGAACACTGCACAAGTTCCACAAGTTCTACCCCAAAAACCGAGAGCTGCGCAGCATTGTCATTAAGTCAATATCCCTTAAACTCGATGCTCTCTTCCTCTACCAACCGAAAACTGTCGTAACACAATGGCAAACGTAAGTTAATTCGACTTCTAGCTATCACAAAAACTTCACAAGCACTAACAAACTCAACCGTTTTACTTATTAGCTTTCCAGGAAATAGCGCAACCATCAACGCTATCTCCTGTGCGTCTCTACAGTTGAAAAATGACTAGATTAGGAGTCCTTTCGTACATCAAGTAGAATAGAATCATAACTAGTTACGTGTGCTGCAGTTGTTTGTAATGTAAATCAAAAACGCATGGTATGGCGAGATGAGTAACCTTGTACAATCCAGCATATCCCGCTTTCGCCAATATTTCCGAGAGCTCAGAATACTTGTCTACCTCCTAGTAAAATCATAATTCACAGCATCAACAACTACACATAGGTACCCATTTGCATATTTTCATTTATACATAGGTACCCATTTGCGACTTAATCAAGAACTACTTATCAACTAAACCCCAATATGAAACAGTACAAATTGATACAGAAGAACAACCCAACAATCAAATCTAACAAAGAATGTAAATACACAATAGCTAGTATAACCCACCAACTATTAATCTCAAAACAATATAAATCCAAGCATAAACAAGAAAGAAGAACACAAATCAAATTGTTTACGTAGTTCAGCAATCAGCGTACATCCGGGAAATATATAGAACCACTCAAATCCACTACCAAAAAGGTTTCTTTACAAGAGCTCTCACACCAAAACCAACAGAACAACTACACCTCTAAACTTGAGGTTACAACTCTGTCTATCTAAAACAACTCTCACAAACTAACTGATAGGCGGGTAAACACCTATGCAAAGATACTCTATTCTCAACTTGAATATATCAATGTAGTATGATAAATAGGGGTTATCGAACACGAAGAATTGATGAAATTAAATCCTAACACAAAACTAAAATGCTGACATACTCGACTACAGTACACTAATAACACTATAAACCTACTCTAAACAGACTCAAATGACACAAAAATTTAATACAATAAACTAGACACAGTGCTGGACTACCACATAAAATTTCAATAGATTCGGAGTTGATTTTCTATGCTAACAAAAATAAACAATACAGAGGAATGCAGAAAATTAATAAACAAAAGAGTTAAGAGGAATGTTCTTTATCACCGTCACTCCATCTAGACAATATATGCTCAACCTAACAATGCTATGCCAATGAATGAAAGTTTTTAGGAAGATTCAATTACGCTTAGAACGCAACCTATTACCTAATCTTTATGATTACACCGGTAAATGTTCGCTTATCACTGATGACTATCTCTCAAAGAACCCAAAAGTCATAGACTCAGATTTACTAAGAGAGAAGCATTATGATCTAGAGAATGTGTGATAATCTACAAAGCATCACAAGTACACTAAGGCGGTGCCTTGCTAGACTTAGCTAAGGTTTCTTATAACCGAAAAGCTCGATTTCTACTAAAGAGAAATTGAGGAAGATCAAATACAATCAACAGACGTCAAATTCTCATAGATTTAGATCTTTAAACATGCATACTAAGCGTGCACTCAGAGCATACAAGATAGAAATCATCAATGAAAAATTAACAAAGAAACCGCATCCAACAATATAACAAATTTAGGTCAAAGTGTATATATTATCTAAACTTCATGTACGGGGCTTCAAAACAACCCCTTAACAAAAGGTTTAGCTACTCATAGTCTTAGATAAGAATATCAAAGAATCCATAATAGGTAAATTAAATAATGGAGAAGAATGAACTCTTAGCAACGTCGAGATCGGACTAAGCTTCATGCATGAGAACTTCTTGGTTCTGTTTCGTCTCTTTTTAATCTCTTCGTCCCAAAAGTCCCCTCCCCCCTCTCTGGCTATCAATAACTATTTATATATGTCTCCAAAGTCCAAACCATCCCAGACTCCTATTCTACTTCTTCTTCTAGCTATATATATATATATATATAATTAGCTATAGCTAATTAACTTAGCCAGCAATCACGTGCTAGCCAACTCCAAGTCTCTTTACTTTAATCTGTTTTGTCTTCCTTCTTCCAAAGTCCACTCACTAAACTTGCTCTTAATCACTCGCCAAGAAGCAGCATTCCCTCGCCAAGAACTTTGTTCAGTTATATATATATGTACCTCGCCAAGTTGCTCCTCGCCAAAGCAATATATATAAATGCATCTTTCTTAAATTCTCTCCTCGCCAAAAAGTCATGTGGACAATTAGTATTCTTCTCAAATTAGGATTCATTCACTTCGTAAATTTTCCTCTTCCACAATAACTCCTAAAATATATTATTTAAGCTCATTTTCTTCATTAATCTCCAAAATACTTAAAAATAAATAAACATAATTAATTCACTAGAATAATAATAATAAACTATACATAGAGAACAAATTAAATATCGAATAAACGTATAAATATGCGACTATCACCAACTAACTGCAATTGTGTAATTTTTAGACAGTTTATCTAATCCCAAATTTATACATGAGTAATTACTATTTTATCCTGTACAAATAACAAAACTAACTACATACAAGTTGAACCCATTCTAGCAATCTCTACCTTGGTGAAACTTGTGTAGTCTAACTACAAAGCTCATAAAAACTCAAACAACAGCACAACTATTACCAACTGCAAAACATAAACCTCTTACCTTAGCAATATGAATTCTTGTTAACCAAAACCAACTGCAATTTTTCCATCTACTCAACTCCCAAAATCAAACACACACAATATGAACCAAGTTTAAACAGTGATTGAACTTGGTTACACAACAACTTTGGTTAACATGTCAGCGAGATTATTTAAGTACCAATTTTCTTCAGAACTATATCGCCCTTCTTCACTTCATGACGAATCCTGTGAAAACGAACATGAATGTGTTTTGTTTTAGCATGATACACCTGATATTTAGCTAAATTGAGTGCACTTTGTCTATCACAGTTTACCACCACTATTTTCTAAACTATCCCCAACTCATTTACCAATCCATGTAACCATGACGCTTCCTTTATAGCTTTTGCAACAGCCATATACTGAGCTTCCGTTGTAAATAGAGCTAGAGTTTCTTGCAAAACTGATCTCCAACATATAGGTGTTTGAGCCATAGTAAACAAATAACCAGTTCTTGATCTCCCATTATCTAAATCACCACCAAAATTAGAATCCACATATCCCACAGCAATATTTCCAGCCTCACATCTTTGGAAATGTAACCCAACATTTCTAGTTCCATGTAAATATTTTAAAATCCACTTAGCTGCTTTCCAATGATCTAAACTTGGATTGTGCATATATCTACTAACAAGTCTTGTGGCATGAGAAATATCCGGTCTTGAGCAAACCATAACATACATCAAAGAACCCACCTGACTTGAATATGGAACATTGGTCATTTGCTTCACATCTTCATTAGATTTAGGACATGAAAAAGCACCGAGTTCAAAATGAGAAGCTAAGGGAATACTTGCAGACTTGGTTTCATCATTAATACCAAAATTCAGTAACAACTTATCAAGGTATTGCTTTTGAGTCAAGCATACAACTCCTTGATCTGTTTTTCTTGCAATTTCCATCCCTTATATCTTTTTGGCTTCACCAAGATCTTTCATTTCAAACTGCTTCTTCATCTGAGCTTTCAACTTTTTAATTTCCAGCATATTTTTCGAAGCAATAAGCATATCTTATCATCAACATACAACAACAAATATATGAAAGAACCATCATGCAGCCTCTGAAAATATATACAATGATCATAAATGCTTATTTCATACATCTGGCTTCTCATAAACTCATCAAATTTTTGATACCATTGTCTTGGTGATTGCTTCAACCCATACAACAATTTCTTCAACCTGCACACAAATTCTTCTTTCCATTTCACCTGATACCCATCGGGTTGAGACATATAAATCTCATCATTCAAATCACCATGGAAGAACGTTGTTTTCATATCTAACTATACTAACTCAAGATCAAATTGAGTAACCATAGCCAACATAATATGAGCTGAACAATGCTTTACCATTTGAGAGAAAATCTCATTATAATCAATACATTTTTTGTGCATAGCCCTTAGCAACTAATCTTGCTTTAAATTTCACACCACATTGTTCTAAAAAGTCTTCATTCTTTGTGTATATCCATTTGCAACCGATAGCTTTTCCCCTCGGGTAGCTTTACCAAATCTCATGTGTGATTCTTCAACATGGATTTTATTTCCTCATCCGTAGCCATCTCTAGCCCTTCTTTTTTGCACTGAAAATAGCTTCTCTGAAATCAGATGGTTTGCCAACACTCATTGTATGAAAAGAAAATGCAAAAAAATCTTTATGCAAATTTGGCTTTCGAATTTGTCTCCTTGGTCTATTCACGGCTACACTCTTGAATTTCAGTTCCTCCAGTAGGAGCTTCTACACCAGTACCATCATTTTCTTCATTATTATCAATCTCCTCAAGTTCAACTTGAATAGAGTCTGAAATATCAGTAGAGACTTCAAGCTCTACCTTTTTAGCAACTTTTTCTTCCCTTGAAACTCCATCATCACCATGTTTCATTGATACGATGCTAGCTTCATCGAAAGTCACATTCCTACTAATGACTAGCTTCTTCAATTCTGGACACATAACTGGTAGCCCTTGACACCACTACTCACACCAACAAACTGAGTTTTCTTGGCTCTTGGAGCAAGCTTACTTTCTGTTACATGAAATTATACAGGGAATTCAAACGTACACAGATTTTCATAACCAAGGGCAAGCTTACCAGTCATAAGGAATTTTTCATTTGTTGCAACGGTTGACAATATGACAAGCATAGTTGATAGCTTTTGCCTAAAACTCTTTCCCCATCTTGGATTGAGCTAACATACATCTCACTTGCTCAAGTAAAGTTCGATTCATCCTTTCTACAACTCCGTTTTGCTGTGGAGTTTGTGCCACAGCGAAATGTTTCTTTATGACTTCATCTTTACATAATTGCTCAAAGTCTTTGGATGTATATTCCCCACTATTATCTGATCTCAAAGCTTTAATCTTCTTTCCAGTTTCTACCTCCACCATCTTCTTCCAAGTTGTGAAATAGCTTAGTACTTCATCCTTATGCATCATTGTATAAATCCATACTCTTCTTGAATAATCATCAATAAATATGACAAATCAGCGCCGACCACTCTTAGATGCAGTCTTTGTTGGCCCTCAAACATCAGTATGCACATAATCAAAGATTTCTTTTGTTTGATGAATTGTAGTACCAAAACTCACCCCAGTTTGCTTCCCCAAAATGAAAAATTCACAAAAATTCAAATTTCCAAATTTCACACATTTCAACAAGCCTTGCTTCACAAGCCCTTGCAAAGCCTTTTCACCGGCGTGTCCGAGCCTCATGTGCCATAGTTTTGAATTATCACCATCATCAACCACACAAGTAACTGTAGTTTAATATACTACTGTTTTACCTACTTCAAGGAAATACAACTTCTGTACACGCGGTGCCTTCATTACAACCATATAGCATTTTGTCACTTTCATCATTCCATCTCCCAAATTAGCGTGGTAACCATTTTCCTCCAAAGTACCCACTGAAATTAAGTTCTTAACGAGATTAGGAAATATTATACATTAGTCAAAGTATAATATTGATAGTTACAATTCCCTTCTTTTCCAAACCATAATCATCACAGGTCAACACATCTCCACCTACACTGGTATCCAATGTAGAAAACTAGTCTCTTCTGGGAGTCATATGCTCAGTGCAAGCATTATCCAAAATCCATTTCTCATTGTCATTTATAGGTGACACACACAACACATAATCAACTTCCTTCTCATCATGTACTACATTAGCAGTGGAGCTTGAGGCTTTGTTTTGAAGCTATGGACACTCCATCTTCCAATGATCCCTATTATGACAGAAAACACATTCATCTCTTCCTAAGCTTTTTCTTTCCTTAGAAGAACTCCTTGAACCGAAAGGAACCTTGCTCTTACTTCTGTTTCTTCTTCTTCTTTCACGAGATCTGTCTCTTACATGTAGAGCTTCTGAAGTGGAAGAGCTATCATGTTTATCCTTATGTTGAACCTCATAATTCATCAATGCATTAGACACTTCATCAAATTTAATTTAATAGTGTCTTTACCATATCGCAAAGTAGTTTCCAAATGATCATATGCATCAGGTAAAGAATTCAGCAGTAAAAGAGCTTTCTCTTCATCTTTTATTTCTCCATCTAAATTCAACAAATCAGCAATTAACTTGTTGAATGCATCAAGGTGTTGAATCATCTTCGTACCTTTGAACTGAAATCTGTACAGCTTGTTCTTTAAGTGCAAACAATTCTCTATGTTCTTTGTCATATACTTGTCCTCCAATTTCTGTCATAATACCTTCATCGACGTCTCTTGCATCACAGAGTACTTTTGAGTTTTAGTAAGACACGAACAGATCAACGAATAAGCAACCAGATTCAGTCTCTTCCATTCTTCATCATCCATATCTTCAGGTATATTTCCCAGTGTCATATCCAAGTCTTGTTGAGCCAAGACATCTCTAACTTCACACTATCACATACCAAATTTATTGGTTTCGTCGAATTTCTCCACTTCAAACTTTGCATTCTGCACCGTTGTTCTAGCAACTTGAGCACCACCTCCACTAAATGGATTGGTGTCAACATATTGTTTGATTTCCATTTAACCCCAACCGGATCAAAGATGAAGCTCTAATACCAATTGTTGTACAAATTGATACAAAAGAACAACCCAACAATCAAAGCTAACAAAAAATGCAAATACACAGTAGCTAGTATAACCCAACAACTGTGAATCTCAAAACAATATAAACCCAAGCATAAACAAGAAAGAAGAACACAAACCAAATTGTTTATCCAGTTCAGTTTACATCTGGGGAATACGTAGATGGAACCACTCAAATCCATTACCAAAGAGGTTTCTTTACAAGAGCTCTCACACCAAAACCAACAGAACAACTACACCTCTAAAATTGAGGTTACAACTCTGTCTATCTAAAACAACTCTCACGAACCAACCAACTGCAATTGTGCAGTTTTGAGAAAGTTTATCTAATGCCAAATTTATACATGTATAATTACTATTTTACCTTGTACAAATAATAAAACTAACTACATACAAGTTGAACCAATTCCAGCAGAATCTACACCAATCAAACTGATTAATAAAAAGTAGATAAAGTAGAGATATTATCAAACATACCTGAAAGGCAGGAGCTTGGAGAGACGACAATGATGGCCGATTGAGACAGTTGTGGAAAGAGAGAAGGTGTTGTTGATACTGTGCACTCTGAGTCGTCATGGTCGGGGACTTCAGAGTCGAAAGAGCAGCGGTCAACGATGGGGAAGGTGGAAGAAGTGAAAAGGCTTGCGTCTCTGATTAAGGTCTAGAAGACCAAGCGCAATGGCCCGAGATCGAGGCGTTGCAGAGCTCAAGGTCGACGAATCTGAGGTCGAAGAAGGTGAGCGAGGTGGAACTGAGGTTTAAGGCTAAGAGCGAGGCGTCAAGCCGAGAGAGAGCGGCATACAACAAGGTGAGCTAGGTGCGAGGTTGGCCCCAATCTCTAATTTTTTGCCGTGTAGCTCTGCCTCGGTCATGGATCCATATGTGAGGTTCAAGAGGATCTTGGTTAAGGCTGGGGATGGGGTGATAGGGAGGCGATGTGAGCTTTGACCGATGGTTAGGTTATGAAAGGTCACGATCTGGTTAAGAGAGAGAGAGGTTGGAGAAGAAGCAAAGTAAGAGAAATGGTGAAGATAAAATTGACCAAGTCTAAACCCTACCGTAAACTAATAAGTCAATTTCACTGAATAATTTTATTAATATATATATTTTACTTTTACTTTTACTTTTACTATTCACTCAGAGTTTAAGGCTTAGAGTTTAGAATTTAGTGTTTAAGATTTTGGTTATTTTTTTATATGGCAAGATAGATATAAATGCCACAACAATGTGTGTAAGGTATTTGGTTTCAATTTTTTTTTATGAAGCGGAAAATAGTGTTTTATTCTTAAAGGCAATATAGTCAAAACGGCCGCACTCACAGATTAAGCTTGAATTCAAGTCAAAAAGTTCTAATTTGTGTATAGTGTGCTAAGTGTTGGAATATTTGTACCCCTACACTTATGAATTATTAACTAACTCATAAATGCAAAGAATTCTTCACAAGTATACGAGGCAAGTTATAGTATTTTTAAGGTAGTCGAGTGTCGAATCCACAAGGATTAGTCACTATAACTCCTTAGCTCGGAATGAAAATCGCTTAGACTATGGACACAACTAGACACTAACTTGACACTAATTGAAAAGTAAAATGCGGATGTGTGTATCTCACACTACCAAGTCATTTGGAGACTTAGCATTGCAAGAGGTGATTTATTTATGATGAGTGATTAAACGATGGTTGATTAATTGGTTGATTACACTACAATGCGCAAATGAAAATAGCAAACAAATTCAATATAAGGAAAGATGGTCGACTAGGGAAAGCCCCGCTAACCATATGATGCATCAAATAATGTTTCAATTTATGTAATGGATTAAAGTCTGTTTACACAAGTTAATATCCAAATCGCGACATTTTGGAGCACGTTTGGTTTTGAACCAAAGTTCCTAAGTCATTTTGAACTCTAGATGACTTGAGCCCAACATTGAAGTATTTAGTGAGCCGGAACCAAGACCCAAGCCATTCCGGGCTTGCATCTCGATCGTGTGAAGTCAACAAGCATATCGTGTGATATATGTGGAAGGTTTCCCTTCTCGAATCCATATTAGGGAGTCCGAGAGAAAGTCTAGGTGAATTCCCTAACTTGCACCTAGTGAGCTACGAGTCAAGAGATTCTACAATTTGACACAATAACCTTTTTTCGATTCAATGTGTGCTTGACTAGGGTCCTTCAAGTCTATTGAGACTCAAAGAAGCTCTAGTCCATGCTAGGTGCTAAGGATACCAAGTCTTAAGGTAAGCCTCTTAGATCAACCCTAATCATGTTTACATGTTCATCTAGCCTTAAGTGAGTAGCTAATTCAATCAAGGTCCCTTTTTAGTCTCTTTACACATACATTAACTTAGCTAGGGTGAACACATGCATAAGTGAAACTAGACATGAAACTCAAGCACATTAAACATATAAAAATACAATAGTTCATTCACAACACACAATCACATAACATACACAAAAATCATAAGTCATACATAATCCAAAACATCATTTTGTTCATCACATGGATAGGGTTCAAACCCTTGCCTTCCATACATAAACTACTCACTATCCATATACAAAATAGTGTTTAAATATAAGAATAAAAGCTAAGAGATTGATAAATAACTGAAGGATCCCCAAGTTAAGTTCCACCAAACTAGTAAGATTCACCCATGGCTCTTCAACCTTCTAACTCCGTTTCTTGAGCTCCACTTGCATCCAACACTTGAAGAGGAGGAAATGGCAACCTCTATAACTCAAATAATCTAAGAAAAAGAGGGATTACTTCTCACTTCTTCAAGCTCTAGGAAATCACACAAACCTTGGAGGCAAGAATGAGAGGAGAAAATAATGGGTGATGTTGATGGAGAGGAAGAGGTTCGACCTCTTTGTGGAAAGGCTAGGTCTCTTGAGTTCTAGAGGGTTAGAAGATGAAGAGAAGTAGAGGAGAAATAAGGCTAAGGAGAGAATATAGCCGCTCTCTAGAGAACAAAGGGAAGAACTCTAGAGAGAATCTAGAGAGAAAACTACAGAGAATGAGACTATCAAAAACTAGCAATTGTGTAAAAATGAAGTGTGTTCTTTGCGGGAGAGGGGGAGCTCGAATTTGGCCGAGTTGGGAGAGCTAATTTGCACCCTTGGATGACAATAAAATAGGAGGTGGAAGATCTAAGGGTGAGCTTTGAATTAGGGAGACTATGATCTACTATTTTAAGCTTTGGAAAGCTAGCTAACTTCCAAATTAGTGACATCATGGTGGTCCAACCTCTTCTTTTTCCCAAATTAGTGACCGAGGTGGAAATCAGATTGCTAAGCATGAATGGGCTCATTGGGCTGGACTCCATATGATTTGGCAGGCCAAGGTCGGCCGACCGGCTGTGGCAAATTCTGACTACTTCCTGACAACTTTCGGCGACTTCCGATGAAACTATTTTGTCTTTTTCCCAAAGTACCTCCAAATTCTCTCATGACCTCGGAAATGTATATGTCTTCTCCAAAAAGCGTATAATTCTTCGTATTTAATGCATTTTCTAGCCAACTCCACATTTTCTAGCAAGAACATGAAACGTTATAAGAGCAATGTTTTATTCATAGAAAACAAGCTATAAGCATAAAGTTAAGAGCGTAATAGACACATAATTATGGTCCTAACAACTACCTCACACTTAAGCTTTGCTTGTCCTCAAGAAAACTAAGAAGAAAAGAAATCAGCTAAGCTAGATTCAAAGCACAAAAACACACAAAGCATGTAAAAGCATGAAAGTGTCCCAACTTAATGATCAATATCCCTTAAAGAACTATGGCTAGATGGATCGAACTACTTTTGAGCAACACTTTAAAACATGAAATCAATGCATATGTAATAAGCCGAAATAAGATATGCTAAGCCAAAAGCATCATAATGAGATGTATTCAAATTGATATGTTTCATAACCATCAAACTCACTAGATATCACTCAATGCACACAAGTGTTTGAGGGTTAGTGTTTGCACTCATAAATCGCAGCAATCACATGTTCTTCATAAGCTCGATTTTCAACCAATGCTCCAACAATCCAAAAATATAAGAATTTCAAATCAAGATGACTTTTATTCGGGTTGTAACGAGGCTTAAGGAAATGGTTTAAATGAAACAAGGGTATAAGAGTTCGAGAACCAAGCAACCTAGCAAGCAACTCACATATTGAAGTTCCAAACACACTCTAGGTGCTACTAGCTTTCTCTTTTTCAAAACACTTATTCTTTATATACACTACTATCTTTTTGTAGAATCCTTTTCTATTTTCTATTTTCTATTTTTTGGGGGAACAAAATACAACACTAATGAACATCACAACGACCTCCTCCACCTCACACTTAAGTTTTTTCCAAACTTCACAATAAGCACAACTCTAAGCACATCCAAAAATGACTTCATTATCGCTTGCTCGATTGCCTAGTTAAGGGTAGAAGCAAGTGTTTAGGCTTGATATGATTTTTTGGTGCTCACGAAATAAATGGCTAAAATAAGATAAGGCTAAAATTGACTATCTAAAGGATGTATGCATCATAGGGTTCAAAAATAATTTGGCTAAAGTGGTAATGATCCTAATGCCTCTATCATTTCCAAAAATAATTCATGATTTGAAAAATATTTTGCATGGTCTAAAGCGAGTTCTAGATTACATAATAATTGATCGATATCACACATGAAAGAATAGATGCACAATGTAGATATACATGCACATTAAGGCTAAAAAATCTCACATAGGTGTGGATAGCTTCGAAAACATATCAATCCTTCTTTTTCTCATTTACGCATTTTGAATAACATATGCACTTTTCAAACCAATTAAACATGCATTATTTCTCTTTTTAACATGCTTAAAATAATGCAATCTACTAGTCATTAGTTCAATCTCATCATTGGTAGTGGTTATTGGGACACAAAGCATACCAAAACACAAATATTTTTGTATTATATTTTCTCACAAATTAGGACTCATCATCCAAAAGTTGTATATGTTTGGTCATGATCGGCAATTGACACCCCCACATTAAAATTGATAGCATTTGAAAGCTCAAAAAGGTATATAATCTAGGCCATGACCAAAAGAAGCTTGAAAAGTGTACATATGGAAAGTCACCGATTCATATTGCAAACACTGTTTACTAACATAATTAGACTGGGCATATAGATACACATAAACAAACGAATCCCAGAGTTAAATTCCAATTGTACTGGTTTACTCTAAATATTTAGGACTAGAATTGTAGGGCTTTACCTCGGAGGGACGCACTACTGCACAAGTACGAACTGTAGTAACCTACATTGTGATATCAAGAATATGACTGAGAAAAAGTCACAAAAGACCCTTAAATCGAGGTTGCAATGGACATGTGGAGTAGTAGAAACATGATCGAACTTCTCGTAGACCACAATGAATGGTGACAATATGTTGTCGAACTGATGTTCCCAGTCATCATGTACATAAACTTTTAAGACGTTATCACAACAGAATGAAAATAAAGATCTGGTCAACTTCCATTGCAACAAGAGAAAAAAACAATGGTCTCAACTCTGAAGCCAGCTTAGAGTACCAGGGAGATTCTATTAGGCGTCCCTGCATCACACTACCTTGTTATGTGAACGACAGCCGAGATATGATTTTGTAGATCCTGAATGGAAAATACAGCTTACCATATATGTGAACAGATATGTAAGTAGCAAGACTTGACAAAGATTTGGATTTCCAGAAGTGAATGATAGGAGTAGAAAACACGAAGACACATCAACGAGATAGAACAAAAGAAATTAAAACGTAACACACAATTCGATAGTTGGAAACCATATGATATTAAACACGGATTCATGACAATAAGTTTTTTCTACCTTCCATATATCGATGTTCAACTAGTGACATGCTAATACCACTATACCCAACAGTCCAGATACACAATCGACCAAATAAATAGATCACAATCTCTAGACAGCTGAATTGACAGACTTCATGATGAAGGTGAGGTGGATTTGAGACTCGGAGATCTCGACATGAATCTAGAGCTTGCACTGACACTAGGACTTCCACTACTAGAGCAGCTCCTAGAATATTTTCGTGGGGCAGAACCCTTGTAGGACCTTGAGCTTTTGTGCCTAGGAGACACACTCCTAGAGTAACTCCTCCTTGAGCTTTTCCTCCTCCTAGGTTCAGGAGAGAGACTGCTAGGGGAATAGCTCCTCCGTGAAATCCTCCTAGGCCTGGGAGAGACACTGCGTGAGTAGCTCCTCCTTAAGTTCCACCGAGGCCTGGGCGAGATAGGAGAGTGCGTCCTCCTTGAGCTTCTACGGGGACTTGGTGAGACACTACGAGAGACAGACCTATAGTATCGCCTCCTTCCATAGTATGAGTCATCTGGTGAGTACTCCCTGCCATAGGGGGAGTAGGACCGCTCACGGTATCTCACAGGTGACCTGCTGTAATCAGGAGAGCGTGAGCGAGAATAAGATCTGCGTTGTCTATAATCACGAGAGTAAGATCTGCGCCGCCTATAATCAGGAGAGTAAGATCTCCACCTTCTGTAGGGTGGAGAATCTGATCTGCTCCGACTTTTGTCAGATGAGTAATTGGGCGACCTGCTGTAGGTCCTCCTGTAAGGAGAGTATGAAGGAGACCTGCAATGAGGTGAGTAGCTTGGTGTTCGCCGACGCCCTACAAAGTAGAAAACTTATTAGAGAAGAAACCAGAAATGAAAGTTAAAATGTCCAGTACAGGAAAAGCAGATAAAGAAACTAACCGCGAACTGTTCGTAAACCAAGATATCTTCCTGGAGTAGGTGTTCTTCCTCTTCGCCTTCTGGCCTGAGATGCATGAAACAGAATAAGACCATGGAAAACCAAGTACCAAGCAACCAGAAGGAGACACCAGATCTGAAGGCAATGAAAATAGAACATATATAGCATGAATATTGTAACTTCTACAAAAAGAGAGAAATGCAGGGCATACAACCCCAGTGATCTGATTCTTGTTGGTGAGTTTGATTTGTTTGTTCAGTTGTGGTTTGGAATTCAGTGAAGAGCTGCTACACACAGCTAACCTACTGCCAGAAACACTTCAAGTGGACAGAAGCAAACAACTTTCAATCTCAATAAACAAATAGCAAACAACTCAAATTCCAACTACACGATAAAAGCTGTACAATATATGATCACTGATTTTAACAAAACAAATGCTCCCATCAACGATCACAGCTAAAAGTGACAAACATTACCTTTTCCACCATAATGACACGACCTTCAAGTACCGACCGGTCTAAATATTTAATACAGCGGTTAGCTGCATCGACATCTTCCATGGTAATAAACCCGAATCCACGAGACTCCCTTGTCCATGGATCCACCACAAGATGGACATCAATCACCTGCACACCCATATTAGAACATTTAAGTACAGCAGTGAGCCAAGTGAGCGAAAAACAATAAACATCAAACTAAACAGCAAGTCTAAACTCAGTAAGTAAAGGTATATCCCCCAAAGGCCCAAACACACCTTTCCCTCAGATGCAAAGTGCTTTTCGAGTTCTCTCCTAGTAATCCGAGGTGACAAACCAGTCACATACAAATTGTTCCCCGGATTCTCCCCGGATGGGCTCCTGTAAAGTAATTCCAACCAAGACACATAAGCAACCAAATCAAAACGTATAAGCATAGTAAAAGGAAACACAAACGAAGTAATAGATTCAACAGAATTAGTAAAACAAGATTACAGCTTTTGGATATATAGGCACACACCTGGACCTCGAAATGGACCTGTATCGCCTTGGTGAGGGAGACGGGGACCTGTATCGCTTCGGTGAAGGAGAAGCAGAGTACCTCGTCCTTCTGGAGTACGACATCTCTGCCAAAACAAACACAACATCTTCAGTAATTCATCCACTTAAAAACTACTTGATTTATCCAATTTTAATCATCTCCTGTAATTCACTCCAAATTTTAATTTTCCAGCAGTAAATTCACATAATACAAAGTAGAAATTAGCCACAAACGACTCATAATTCATAACTCGGCAAAAGGCGCGAAATTCAATATCCTAATTCTTTTGATGGAGAAAATAAGAAAACTAGTGAAATTCTTGAAGAGTCTGATTCGATTAAAAATACGATTAGGCTCATACTTATCCCCAAACATCGTACGCCACAATCGAATAAGATATAGAACAACAAACTGATAACGAGTCATGAAATATTTTCGAGACCAGAAAAGTTAGAACCGATTGAAATGGAAGAGATAGAAAAGGAACTTACCGAAGGAATTGATTGCAGAGAACGAAAATAGCTGTGAACTCTCGTTTTAAGAGAAAGATCTCGATCTCTCAGAAAGCTGTGGTCTTTGAAACGCCAAATAGTTCATAGGAGGAACATTTATATAGGCTGGAACTCAGGAGAAGCTTCTGGATATAGATGTACCCGAAACCATTATTAAATTTTAATTTAATATATTTTGTGGTCCGTGTGGTTTTCGTCATTCAGGGGAATTCTGTGCCATCCAATTCAAACCAACGGTTCAGAAACATTTGCTGCCTTCTCCCTCTCTTGTAACTAACCGCAGCGGATCAGAAAATCAAATAATAAAAAAAACAAAATATAAAAGAGATAAAGCTTCATACTTTAGAAAATTTTCTCAACTGGTTCTTGACAAATTCAAATAGACGAAGCGAAAGAGTGAGAGTGAAGCAAATGGATCCAATAGAAGCAGCAAAAGAGCTCTCTTTCCGGGTCGGGTTCTCTGGCCACAGCGGCCACCTCCGGCTCGAGCCTCTCTGCACCGTCGAGCGCTCCGACCCGGTCAAATCCCTCCCCGATTTCATTCTGGTAATTCAATTCCGCCTTGTATTAGGGTTTCTTTCGCTGACTTAATTTTTCAGCTGCTTTTAGTATAAGCATCAGTGTTGAGTTGAATAGAATGCAAAATTGATTATGTTGAAAATTTAATTGAGGAGACTGTTGTGTTGGTTTTGTGTGTGTGTGTGTGTGTGTTATTAGCCACCTGCATTTCCTAGGGAGACGCCGGAGTCGATAAAGGAGTACATTGAGGAGACGTATCTGTTGCCGAGGTTGGATTCTGATGTGTTTTCGCCGGACAAGGCTGGGAGGCAGTGGGATTTCAACTGGTTTGACAGGGCCTATGTGCCGTTGGAGCCCTCGTTGCCACGTTCCGCTGTCCTTCCCACATGGGAGTTACCGTTTCGCCGCCAGAAGAGTGGATCAGAGGGAGGGATTTGGGAACCCAAATCTGTGCAGGTACTCGGCTCACTCCATGTATTTGGTGGTTATTTTACGCAAATGTGTCGTTTAGCTTAGTGTGGCAATGCAAGACTATACTGCAATGGTAATTGTTGTTTACTTTTGGACTTGTTTCTAAGTTAATTGAGTCCGTGGGAATGATTACTCTTGAGAAAGGGTGGCATTGCCGCTTTGTTTCTCTAGGGCCTGAGCAATGTGTTTCCCCTGTAATTCTTTGTTTTTATGAATTCAGCTGGAAAGAGGTCTGTGAGGTCTGGCGGTATTGTAGAGTAGCTATTGTTTCCTTGGCTTTTTTTAAGTGGACCTGAGTCTTCTTATTATACTTTCTTAGGTTGACGAAACAGAACTTACTGTAGAAGAACAAGAGTCCGGTTCATTGCCACGCATGGTTGGTCCGGCTAAGGATTTTGTTAGGGGAAGCATCAGCAACCGCCCTTTTCGTCCAGGAGGCTTGGATGAAACCCAATCTCTAGAAAGAACTCTGCCTGATGGTGCTTCTAATGGTGAATGGGTACGCCAGATGCTTATTGGAGGCCCTGCTCAGGTTGTTCCACCAAGCTTTAAGCAAGGATTGGACCTTGGTCATCTCAAGGTTGATTTAATTGTCATTCTAATGAAACTTGTAAAGTTAGACATTACAAAAACAATAATATTAACAAAAGAACTCATGTGTTAGGCATATCCATGCTCATGGAATGTATATCAGGATCAAAGTTCGGTGAAGACCTCATTAGATGAAAAACAGGTTAAGTTTGTTTCTGCTTTCGTCGTTTTGGGTTCAAATATTTTGGACCTCTTAAATTATAGCTCATACAAGACTCTGGACAGTCATATTTCCTTTCCTTTTTTGACACTCCACGTTGCATCATCCTCTGCCCAAAACTGTCAAAAGAAAAATCATTCTAGGGGTCTCATACATGTTACAGTTTCATAGGGATTTAGTAGCGATTCATAAAGTGAATTACGCGTTGGAAACCTGACTAGTTATGTGTGTGTGTGTGTGTGTATTAATCAAGAGAAGGCTTCTTTACTTTCAGAATTTGAGGACTTTTATATTTTTACACTAGTAAACGGCATAATTCAATGATTTCAACCGATTAGATTCCTATGCAAAAATTGTCTCTACAAAAAATCAAACATATCCATAATCATTTGGTCATTCAAGTTTGTTGAAAAAAGAATAAAACGAAAAAGGTGATAATCGAATGAAACGAAAAAGGTGATAATCGAATGATTAAACGATATTCGATTTGGCTGAATTTTTGTAGGGTACTTATGTATGTTTGTAACTAGAGAATGGGTAGTTTAAGTTATTAAAATACAAGCTAAAACTGAAAAGGTCCTCACTTTAAGAGTTTGACCCTCCCTCATAGCCTGGCTAATTATATACACACAATATTTATGCAGGCATAGCTTGGCCTATTAGTCAAATCTTTTGTAGAATATGACGATCTCATATCTCAAGTTATGGTTTTCTCAATTTATTTCTAGGGTTTGCAGAGCGAGTTGTCTGTACAGTTTGATGACCTGTTCAAGAAGGCTTGGGAAGAAGATGTTGTTGAGTATGAAGGAGATGGTATGTACAGTCTGAACATTTGATACATCTAATACATGTCTATAATTTCATGATTTATTAGGTTAGTAGCTTGATGCTCAGGCTTATGATAGACATATTTGGGTATCAGTTCGGGAAATAATATGAACAAGTGTGAATCATGTTGTTAATTACTCAAGTGTTACTTGAATTTGCGACAAAATCCTGCTGAGTGTCTAATGTTTTGATTTGACTTTATAGTGTTGGGTAGTTATAATTTAATTATTTACTGTGACCAATATTCCCGAAGGTCAGTCGACAGGATCAGAATCTGTCAAGTCAGAGGGTGAAGCAACTGTGATTGATGTTACCAGCAACCCTTGTGAGCCTGAGCTATCTGTTTTGGATGAGATATTGTCAGTTAAGACATTAGACTCAAAGTCAAGATTTGATGGAACTGGCGATGATCAGCAACCAAAGGAGGTAAACATTAATGATATAGCAGTTTAATGAGACTATATAAGTTTCCCTTCTTCTCATAGGTGAGTAATTTTTATTTCTGAAAGTGGTTCACCATTGGCAGGCCTGGGCTGTTACCGGAAGTACTGAATGGATTTCTGAGAATTTCCATGATCTCGTTCCTGATATGGCACTTGATTTTCCTTTTCAATTGGATACATTCCAAAAGGAGGTATGCATACACCATTCTTACTATATAATTCAAGGAAGAAAGACTTTTTGGGTACAAGATTTAAAGGTTGATTGTTATTGGGTGGAAATACTGGAGTGGATGTTTACTCTCTCTCTCTCTCTCTCTAACAACATCTTTTCAAATTTTAAATGTGTAGTAGATGTTGATAATATATTTGTTCACAATTGTTCAGGCAATCTATTATCTCGAAAAAGGGGAGTCTGTCTTTGTAGCTGCTCACACGTCGGCTGGAAAGACAGTTGTTGCAGAATATGCATTTGCTTTGGCAACAAAAGTACAACCCATGTTTGTTTACTGGTGGATAATTTTTCTTGCACATATTTAATAATTGCTTAATGTGCTGGTATGCTATTATCATGCAGCATTGCACTAGAGCTGTGTATACTGCTCCAATCAAAACCATCAGCAACCAAAAGTATAGGGACTTCTGTGGAAAATTTGATGTTGGACTTCTCACAGGTGATGTTAGCATAAGGCCTGAGGCTTCTTGTCTCATTATGACGACGGAAATATTAAGGTCAATGCTTTATCGGGGTGCTGACATCATACGTGATATTGAATGGGTGTGAGGGCTTGTTACATCTTTATTAGTTATTTCCCGCCTTTCATTATATAATTTATCTCTGCCGAATTATAATAATTGCTATAACAATGCCAATAGGTTATCTTTGATGAGGTTCATTATGTCAATGATGTCGAAAGAGGTGTTGTTTGGGAGGAAGTTATCATAATGCTTCCTAGACACATCAACATTGTCCTACTTTCAGCTACGGTATGTACTTTTTGTTGATATTATAATGAGCAAATATGAAAGAGTATTCAAAAGGTTTGGATGGGTCAACTTTGTAATAGGTCTGCAAGTTATGGAATTTCTTTTGGTGCCGATTAGAGTAGTTTATATGTAGATTGGTATTATATTAATAAAAAAGTTACAGACGGAAGTGTTATAACTGTTGATTAGTATAAGCCTTTATAATTTGATTCTTAAACTAGGTACGATTGGAGGTGATGAACCATTTATTAGTATTAGATATGGCAGCCATCCGTTTAGTTTGGAAGTCTAGATTTCTATATTTCTGTTCAGCATGCTTAAGTTCTTGTCAACTCTCATTGCTTAATGAATTCTACTGGTGTACTTACTATTATAAAGGAAGTAAAGATCTCTTAGTACTAATATTTATGATAGCTGGAGCTTTATGATTTGTCTTGTTGTGCGTGAAGATGATAAGTAACATGTATTTCCTGCTAGCATGCAAGCAATGTCCACATCTCTGCTGTATTGGCTGTGCTATGGAATTGATATTTTATTTTACTAGTGCTAGGGATGGAAGAACCATTATCAAAATTTAGCTAACTTACAATTTTGCCTGACATTTTCCATGGGACATGATCCCCTGTCTATATATTGTAAGAGCCTTTTCCTGTCCCCTGAAAATAAATGATTTAATATATATTCTCGCATAGTAGCGATTTCAGAAATCATAATAGCTTTCAGTATAAACTTTCAGCTTGTGTTATACATGCTCATTGGATGTGTGGACATTGTTCATTGTCCTCCAGACACACCTACCTGTTTTGGCTTCTTTTTCTTTCTCCATTCTTATTTAAAAATTCATTTCCATAAGGAGCTGCATCTCATGATGATCTAATTGTCATTTTACAGGTACCAAACAAAGTTGAGTTTGCTGACTGGATTGGACGGACGAAACAAAAGCAAATCCGTGTTACTGGGTAAGTATGTATCTCTGCAGTAGATAATTTAAATCATGTAAATCCTCTGAGATGCTTCATCATATCTGATGCTTTCAATAATGTCTCAGTAAGAGAGTTTTTCATCCTAATCAACCATTATCCCTTATTCGCATATCTGAGGGTGAAATTGTACTACAGGACTACAAAAAGACCAGTCCCCTTGGAGCACTGCCTATTTTACTCTGGAGAATTGTACAAGATATGTGAAAGCGAAACCTTTCTTCCTCAGGGGTATAAAGCTGCAAAAGATACATTCAAGAAAAAGAATATGAGTCCTACCATGGGCGGTGGTGGGAGTGGGGGATCACGCGCTCCTGCTTCACAGGACGGGTCACGAGGTCAAAAGCGTGAAACTTCACATTCGGGAAAACAGAAGCAGTCTGGTGGCCAGAATGCAGGGACTTTATCCAAAGCTATTGGAGCAAATAAAAACCACGGCAATGGGATGAATAATTGGGGTTTAAGGCAGTCAGATGCTTCGTCATTGCTGTCACTTATCAACAAGCTTTCGAAGAAGTCACTCTTACCTGTATGCTCGAATCTAATTCCCTTTCACACGTCTCTTGCGTTAGATCTATTTGGTTTTAGGCTCTTATGAAACTAATAAAACAAGAGCATCTAAATCAGGATCAAGAGTGGACATTAACAAATTATAATAAAGTTCAGATGTCAAATCTTGGATGGAATCAAATGATGAGAACTGTCATTTTTAAGTCATCTTTTGTGGATCATATGTGATATGTGCGATCAGCCAAATCAGAATAGCGTTTGCGAATTTTGGATTCTGTGCTAAATTTAGGAATTGATAGTTGTTGCTTATATATTTTCCTGCATTCATGTGCAATTATTCAGTAATCTTTTGCCTTGACTTATATGCAGGTGGTTATATTTTGTTTCTCAAAGATTCGTTGTGATAGGTCAGCAGATAGCATGTATGGGACTGACCTCACAAGTAGTTCTGAGAAAAGTCAGATTCGTGTTTTCTGTGACAAAGCATTTTCACGGCTGAAGGGATCAGACAGGAATTTACCCCAGGTTCGTTTACAGACTAATGATGATTAAAATAAAAATATATAACCGTGTGTCTCAGAATCATGATCTGATATGCAGGTTGTCAGAGTTCAAAGCCTTCTTCAAAGAGGGATTGGTGTCCATCATGCAGGACTTCTTCCAATTGTTAAGGAAGTTGTTGAAATGCTATTTTGTCGCGGAGTGATAAAGGTATGTTTTGGGTTATATCTGTATCGATGTTTCCAACAATTCTGTTTGTTTTTCAAAATAATGCTCCAGATACCTGGATGATGTTCAAGACTAGTTGTATATTAGTGACCATTATTTTTGAACTTTCATCACTGTTAGTTACTATCGTGATTCTGGTATAAGCTTACTCTATTCTTTTATAGGTTTTGTTTTCAACAGAAACATTTGCAATGGGAGTTAATGCACCAGCTAGAACGGTAAGTTGTGTTAAGATCGGAAGCATAATTTCTACTACATATCGATATTTTGTTGGTTTCTAAATGGTAAACATTTATTTGATCAATCGATTAAAGTTGAAATGCTAGTAATTATTCTATCTCTCCGAGTTCTTCTTTTGCAAGGTTGCTCTTAAATTTTTAAATTTATTGATCAGTCTTACTGAATAAATCCTGTGGGTACAAGTGTGCAAAATAAGTTGATTGATGCTATTATTTTTAAAATATGAGTCTAGTGTGATGACAACTTTGAACATTAGATACAACTCCTTGTAACATCATCATGTCCAGCTGCTTTTTTGATCCAAATGCATCAGGAATTGATTTGCTGGATGATTTGCACTACAGTCTTGGGTTTATGTTTCATTGTTTGTGGCAATGGGAAGCCACACTTCACGTCGGGGACTAGTTGTGCTCGGCTACTGGATTTTATGAATGTTTTTATATCAAGATTCAAGAATTACGAATATCGGAAATAATTGGAAAAATGATTGTGGTTAGCTGTTAGTTATAATATATCTCAAATGGACAGATTTGTTGGTGACAATTCATGTCCTTATATTGAATGCTGTAGCGGCAGATTTGACACTATTATCTTGAACTCTAACTTGTTTCAAGATTAACCACAGGTTGTTTTTGATCAAATAAGAAAATTTGATGGGAAGGAACATAGACAACTATTGCCAGGAGAATACACTCAAATGGCAGGCCGTGCTGGCAGGAGAGGACTTGATAAAACTGGTACAGTTATTGTAATGTGCAGTGATGAATTACTAGAAGAGAGGGATTTGAAGCATGTAATAGTTGGCAGTGCAACCAGGCTTGAATCTCAGTTTCGGCTTACGTACATTATGATCATGCATCTTCTTCGTGTTGAAGAACTGAAGGTACCTTACAACTTCCCAATCACCGCCATTCATACATATAGGGGAAAGAAGAAAGGAATCCCGAATCAACTTTGAATTCTATTCTGAGTTGATGGAGCTAAATATTCGGAATGTAAAGCATATAGTGACCTATATATTTAGCTTTGATAAATACAGGATACAACTGTCCCTAAAAGCAATAACCCCCAACCAACTTGTGACCCAATTAATTAAAATAGTTTTGTGGGAGAATACATATATACTTATTTTTGTTCTGTCAATAAAATGGTCCTACAATTCCAGTCAAATCACTAGTCTGGTACTGAAAAAACTTCTTTCTGAGGTGGATTAATATTCCACAGGGTTTCAACAGGAGAGAATAAAGACCCATAGACATTAATTAACCGGCATTTAAAGTAAGAGTCTTTTGGGTTTATTCCATGGAAGGACCGCCCCCTTCTTTTGACTCTTTCTCAGAGTATTCTATCAGTGAGATGATATTAATTAACCTGTTTTATCTTACTTATTGCTGTGTTATAGAACACAATTGTGCTTTACATAATCTTAGTCTCTGCAAATTTACTAAATCCTGTTATGGCAATTGGTATCATCACCTCAGGTGGAGGACATGCTGAAAAGAAGTTTTGCTGAGTTTCATGCTCAGAAGAAACTACCAGAAAAGCAGCAACTTCTGATGCGAAAGCTTGCTCAACCTACAAAAAATATCGAGTAGGTCCACACAGGAGTGTTGATTACATTTATCTGTGTTGAAATGATAGTCATTATGTGTGTGCTCCATTACAGCCTCTTTTGCATGTTAGGGTTCTCTTTTCCTGTTACTTGATATATTATGCTTGTTACACTCGATTCATTGGTAACTGGTAAGATATCAGATGTTGCCCCCTATATCTGCCAACCCGTTGATTTTGTTTTAGTGTAGTAGAATGAAAGTGGACCATCGTTAAATGCCACAGCTTCTTCTATGACTTTTGAGCAAATGAAATTTGTTCCAATGTTGTTGTTTGTACCTTGATGAATGGTTCATGAAGTCCGGCTATTTGGATGTAGATGTATAAAAGGCGAACCAGATATTGAGGAGTATTATGACCTGTACTCAGAAGCAGAGAAGCATAGCACAGAAATATTGGAGGCAGTAATGCAGACTCCTGTTGCCCAACAATTTCTTACACCTGGAAGAGTGGTAGTCATGAAATCACAATCAGTGAGTCCCTAGTCAATTGTTTGGTTATTGTAGTAAAAGCATCCACCTAAGATGATAGGTCCTGCTTGATTTTGTTTTTGTTTTTGTTTTTCGTTTTTCGTTTTCGTTTTCGTTTTCGTTTTTCGTTTTTGTTTTTTGTTTTTTGTTTTTTGTTTTCATCTGGATACCTTAATCATGTGTATGTGATATGAAGATGATCCAAGTTTAAGCAACCATAGCTTAAAGGATTCATTGATTCTCTTAAACTAGGCCACATCTATATAATCTACTCACAGTTGTGCAAAAGGTGGCATATATGATGGAGGATATCTACATACAAGTTAAAATAGAGTTTCTGACAGCTTGAATTATTGAACTCATCTTGTGTAAGAAAACTATGAATCTAATTCATAAGAATTTGAGTCTCTCATGGATGTGTAATTCAATCATCTTATATCTTGACCTTATAGGAAGTGACGGTTACCAAATTAGTGGAGAAAATGTGAAGAACTTATCAGTATCACTTTGAAAATCAATTGGTGGCAGCAATAAAATTTGCAATGGTTTGAAATAACATGGCTTTGTCGTGATATATGTTTATTTGGTGCTCGATTGTGGTTTTTTTGGTTGAGAAGTAAGAATTATCATTGATCAAGGACAATGAAAGACAGAAGCTGACTCGAGGTCCGAACAGAGAAGAAATGTAGAAATTTGTTTGTAATCCTCACATTTAGCATGGCATTAGCATGTAGTATCTGTTGTCTTTCCAGTTAAAACTGCACAACTGAATTCTCCACTGTGTGTATGATGCTTATCTGGATTTTTATTACTGTAGTTA
Organism: Geum urbanum; assembly: GCA_946800695.1. Taxonomy (NCBI): domain Eukaryota; kingdom Viridiplantae; phylum Streptophyta; class Magnoliopsida; order Rosales; family Rosaceae; genus Geum; species Geum urbanum. The sequence goes on from OX327006.1 coordinate 8,195,588, forward strand.
TGACTGTACTCACTTGTATGTATACTCTACCGACAGGCCCAGGATCACTTGCTTGGAGTTGTCGTGAAAGCAACTTCTTCAAGTAATAAGCAATACATTGTTCTGGTGCTGAAACCAGAACTACCAGCATCACTTCAGACTCCACTGGCTAGTGGAAACTTACTAGACCTCAAAAATGCTGATCCTTCTCAGGGTTTCTTCATGGTACCAAAAAATAAACGTGCTCTTGAAGAAGAGTATTGTACTTCTTTCTCTTCTCGCAAGGGATCAAGTGTCATCAACATAAAATTACCACACCAAGGTGCTGCAGCTGGGGTGAGATATGAGGTTAGAGGAGTTGATATCACAGACTTTCTCTACATATGCCTTCCTAAAATAAAGATTGAGCAAGCTCGGCTTCTTGAGGATGGTAGCAGTGCAGCTTACTCCAAGACTGTTCAACAACTGTTGGGCACAAAATCTGATGGGAATAAGTACCCTCCAGCTTTAGATCCATTGAAAGGTAAAATTAACCTGCTTGCTATTTGGAGATAAAACTTTGCTGCACGCATTCAATTTCATTAGCAAATTTCAATCCTGAAGAAAAAAAAAAAGAGTAGAAAAGGTAGTGGATATACTTGATTGCAATGTTATAAGTCGCAAATCAGCTTGTTTGCATGATTTTATATGTGTGTCTGGTTCTTAAGATTTATTGCTGAAGAAAAAATATGCAGACTAGTTTAACAAGTTGAGAATAATTGTAGTTAACTCACACTTTAAGCTGATCTTCATGTTGATCTTGGTTCAGATCTGAAGTTGAAAGACATGCATCTTGTGGAAACATACTACAAATGGACTAACTTATTGCAAAAGATGGCAAAGAATAAGTGCCATGGATGTATTAAATTGGAGGATCACCTTAAGTTAGCTAGAGAGATAAAGAAACACAGTGAAGAAGTTAATGCTCTTAAGTTTCAAATGTCAGATGAAGCACTTCAACAAATGCCAGATTTTCAAGGCCGGGTACATTTTTATGATGCATTATCTTTGTTTGTTGTTTGGTTTGTATAGATCATCTCTACATATGGAGGGGGCCTCTTAAATGTTTTAAATTTGTATTTCAGATAGATGTTTTGAAGGAAATTGGATGCGTAGATAGTGACCTTGTAGTTCAAATAAAAGGTCGTGTCGCCTGCGAGATGAATTCTGGGGAGGAGTTGATATGCACAGAGTGTTTGTTTGAGAACCAACTGGATGACCTGGAACCAGAAGAAGCGGTGGCGTTAATGTCGTCCTTTGTTTTTCAGCAGAAGAATGTTGATGAACCTTCTCTTACTCCTAAGCTGTCTATGGCCAAAGAAAGGTCATTCTCTCCCTTCTTTCTGCATATGAATCTTTTTCCTGTGCCAAACAAAGTTTCATACTTGGGTTGCTTGATAAAAAATATATGCATTGTTACAGTATGCACATTTAGAAGCGACTGTTTAATTTATCTGGCCCCTTTGTTGGTTTAGTTCTTCAGTGCCACTTATGATGTTAGAGTGTGCATCTCCTGGCAGATTTTGTCTGCAGATAAATGTCCCACATTGCATTATTCTACCCTAGTTGTATATTACTTTGTGTAAATGAAAAAATTACAAAGACGTTGGATATTGACCATATAAAGTGACTGGAGTTTGTTCATTTCAGATTGTACAATACAGCTATTAGGCTGGGCGAGCTTCAAGCTTACTTCAAACTCCCAATAAATCCCGAGGAGTACGCCAAAGAGAATCTCAAGTTTGGTCTTGTTGAAGTCGTTTATGAGTGGGCAAAGGTTTGACCTTAGAATTTCATCTATTGCCTGTGATGTTGGTCTAGATCATTTTATCTTACATGTCATTATTATCTACAGGGCACACCGTTTGCAGATATTTGTCAACTTACCGATGTTCCCGAAGGCATGATAGTGCGAACAATTGTTAGACTTGATGAGACGTGTCGTGAATTCAAAAATGCTGCATCGATTATGGGTAATTCTGCTCTATACAAGAAAATGGAGACAGCTTCAAATGCGATAAAACGTGACATTGTGTTTGCAGCTAGCTTATATGTCACCGGAGTATAGCCGCCAAGTATAACAGCTAGTTTGAATGTACTACTACTACTCTCCAGTTCGCCTTTGTAAGTACCAAATGGGTGGTTCTGGAAAAGATGCCTACCTTGTTGTATAGTAGCGATGCCCTCACTGAATTTCAACAAACTTCTCAATCTTTGGCCTTTAGGCTAAAATTTTCGATGGTGCATGATGATGTAAACTATGATAGGGGATACTTTTCAGTCATTTTTGACAAATGAGATATTTTTACTCTGATGCCAACAAGCTAACATAAGTTTATATGTCTCAAGTATGTTTAATTCAAGGCCTGAACGCAGATGTTATTGAGATAGTCTGCAATGTCCTCCGAAGTTCTGTGTTGGTGCGTAGATGTTAGTCATGTTACCAAGTTAAAACTTGAGATTCCAAGAAGGTTTAAAGTATATATTGCAATTCACACGAGTGAGTCCAGGAAAGAATACTGCGTTCAGCAGTAATTGTTGATTCAACATAGTATATTGTAGCTCTTAACAGTTTGCTCATGAACCTGAATAGAAGAACTGAGCCTCCTCTCGTAGTGAGAAGAAGCACATAAAAGCTAGATCTAAACTACTTTACTTACACTCATCAACTCAAAGGTATACAGTAATAAAGATGATCAAACACATGAAACTTATTGGCCAAGTGAGTGGGTTTACAGGTCACAAATTATGCAGAGGACAATAGTGTTTTGCTTTCAAGGTCATGGAGACCCTAGTTGTCACTTCTTGCTGGCTTGCCTGATGCAAAAGGTACCTAGAACAAGAGAGCAGTCACTTGAGGCAAGTTCCTACTCACATAATGAAGCTGTATACAGAATAGTGGTGCATTAGCTTACTGTATTAGCAGAATCTGGTATCCAGTCATTAGTTGCTGGGTTGCACTGGCAAGAAGCATGAATGCTATTGCTGGTGCCGGAATCAGGTTCGAGGCTGTAAGCTTGGTCGACACTTGGGTTTTGTACTCTGATAAACCCTGTTCCTGTTGTGTGATGCTGCTTGTCAATGCAGTTCAGATCCTTGTAGTAGTCTGTCTCCACAAATTCCTCACTAACCTCATTCCTATCAGCAACTATTTTCTGCATCAAAAACAAATTAAATTTTTTTTAATTATGGGTAGAATGATTATCGACGAGCGTCTGTAGTCCAACGGTTAGGATAATTGCCTTCCAAGCAATAGACCCGGGTTCGACTCCCGGCAGACGCATATGCTCTTCATATTTTCCATTTTTTTTCCCGGGAGTAATCTATCCATGTACATGGAGAATGAATGAACAAAAAAACCAACCTGTGAACCATTTTCTAGGCGTTGGAACTCATCAAGTTCAGGAATGGAGTCTTGTTTACCATCGTCGGAGAGAACATCGACATATTTCGATGCATATTCGCTGCGTTGAGGCTTCGTGTGACGCTTCGGAGCTACTCCATCGAAGTAGTCTCTTGTCTTAGACTCGATCTCTGCCTCTTCTTCACTTGACAAATGAATGTCACTCCTGTTAGGCCTCGCACAACACTCCATTTTGTCTCTTGCTTATGGTTTTCTTCTTGGCTCCCTCCCTCTTTATTCTTCTTTCACAAATCCTTAAAGAGGTAGATCACAAATGGACCAAATTCGGTGGTTTAAAGTTGTCGAGGCAGATATTTTGTATTGCATTATTATCTTTAGGACTTGGTGTGGTGGAAATGTTGGGACCCTATGGTGTCTAACTTTCAGATGAGAAAATATCCAAGTGACTTTGATCTCATCCAAAAAGTCTCTGGCAAGTGTTAGGTAGCAAATTCAAAGCAAGGTTTCAAGTTTGAGGTCCATCATCTTGACTGGTTGGTATTTCGGGGTTCTTCCTAAATGCTTCCTCTTCAATGTATGAATGTATCCGGTACTACTTTTTAATTTTTTTTATATAAGAAAATATCACCTTTGTATTTTGTTGGTAAAGTTGTTCTGGGCTAAGCCCAATTTAATTATGTGCTGGACTAAAGCATGATTAACCTAAGCCTAGTAGGATTTGGAATAACCCTTGTCGATTTGGTTCTTTGGTTTGGGAGTAATCTGCAGACCACAGCCCATGATCATTTGGTTTCCAACTACTTGAATTAATTGTTTTTTTTCTTCTCTTTTTCTATAGACTCGATATAATTGTTATTTTTTCTGAAAAAAGAATAGCTTTATTCGATTTGAGTATTTCACTAATCGATCGATAAAAAAAGAGAAGTAAAACGTGATTTGCTCGGGAATAGTAGTCATGGGCTGGACTTGATACTCACTCTCTTTGAGACGCGGTCTTCAATCTCAGGTTTTTCAGCTCAATTAGCGCAGCGCCTCTTTCTCCCAAGTCGCAGCGAGCAGCAGCCTCATTCACTCTACTTGGACGCCGACTTAAATCCAGGTAAAGATATTGACTTCCCCCTTCATGCATGTACTTAATTGATTACTGTTTCTACTTCTTTCTCTCTCTGCTGCATTTTGATTCGACTTTATTAGATTCATAACTATTGGGATAAGTTTCATAAATCGTATTAGCTCTCCTAATGTGGGTAAGCATTTGGTTTACAAGTCTAAATAAGTACGTAATTGGAGAGTGTTGAAATGTCCAATTCTTCTATTGGTGTTTAGTCACTGTAAACCAAGAAGAAAAACACCAAGGTATCAGATCCATTATTGAGCTTCATTTGTCATTGTAGTTTGTTAGCTTCTGTTCACTGATGAATCGTTCAAATGTGGATTTTGGGTTCTTGTTTTTCGATCTTGAACGATCTCCTTTGGTTACTTACTTAGAGAGAGGGAGAGAGAGAATCTGATGCATTTGTGTGTCTGCGTAAAATTGTTTCAGATGTGGAAAGATTGAATGTGAGGATTTGCGGAGGATATAATGACGGCAAAGGTTTCTAATTTCTCGGATTTGGTTCAGCGAGTGGCGGCTTCTTGCTTGCTGCACCCACTGGGAGCTGGCCGGAATGGCGAATTTTCTGTGAGTCGCGATGGAGATGATGAGGACGATTTCAGTGAGCTCGAGTTGGACGATCCCGAGGAGAAAGTGAAAGAAGAGGGAGAGACTGATGGAGGAGAATTTAGGGTGAAGGAGGGTGAGGGTGAGGGTGAGGAGTCAAGGAAAGAGGTAATGGAGATGGAGATGGCAATGTGGGAGGTGTTTGATACCATTTCGGCAATGAAGAAGGCCTATGCCAGTCTGCAGAAGGCCCATAGCCCGTGGGACCCTGAGAAGATGAGGGTAGCTGATGTGGCGATGGTGGGGGAGCTTAGGAAGCTTGGAGTGTTGAGAGAGAGGTTTAGGAAAAGATGTTCATATGGTGGTGGTGCTCATGGTGGTGGAGGAACGGTGGTGACGGGTACACTGAGGGAGGTTGTGGCGCCGTATGAGGCAACAGTGGAGGAGCTGAAGAAGGAGGTTAAGGCAAAGGAAGTGGAGGTTGACAATCTCAAGGAAAAGCTTAATAGTGTTGTTAATGGCTCCAATGGGAATAATGGAAAGAAGGGCAGATCTCTCTCAAGGAGGAAGGTGGGTTGCAGCCAACTCCAAGGTACTCAAACATTCCATAACTTTGTCTTTGTGTCAAGAATATATTGGCAATTCTAGCTTCTTAATGGGTTTGTGATTACAGTTGTAGCTGCTCCGGCACCAGACTTGTTTAAGGCGACAATGAACCAAGTTAAAGAGGCATCAAAATCCTTCACTTCATTGCTCCTCTCACTCATGCGTGCCGCTCATTGGGACATTGCTGCAGCTGTGCGTTCCATTGAAGCCGCCACTCTCACTACCACTACCACAACAGCTACTAATACATCCTCCATTATCACGACGACGCAAAATGGCAATGCCAAGTATGCTCTCCAGTCCTACATTTCCAGCAAAATGTTCCAAGGTTTTGATCACGAGACATTCTACATGGACGGTAGCCTCTCCTCGCTGCTCAACCCAGATCAGTACCACCGCGATTGCTTTGCCCAATACCGTGACATGAAGGCCATGGATCCTGCTGAGCTTCTAGGAATCTTGCCCACATGTAACTTTGGCAAATTCTGCTCAAACAAGTACTTGGCCATAGTTCATCCCAAGATGGAAGAGTCATTGTTTGGAAACTTGGATCAGCGACGCCAAATCTTAGACGGAAACCACCCCAGGAGTGAGTTTTACAGCCATTTCTTGGGGATGGCTAAGGCTATCTGGCTGCTGCACTTGCTGGCCTTCTCCCTTGACCCAACACCAAGGCAATTTGAGGCTACAAGAGGTGCCGATTTTCATCCGCAGTACATGGAAAGTGTTGTCAAGTTTTTCGGTGGGCGGGTTCCTTCAGGTCAAGTTGTTGGGTTTCCTGTAAGTCCTGGATTCAAGCTTGGGAATGGGTCGATTATTAAGGCCAGAGTTTACCTGGTATCCAGGGAGTAGAGGTCTAAACTCATGTAGCCCTAGTCATTGTGTTGTTAGATTAATGCTCCAATAAATAATCGGCTCTGTTGTATCTTGTATGATGTGATAAATGTACGTTCTTCTCGATTGCAACTTGGTGCCTACAGTGCATTTGAAAGACACTCCAACGTACTGATACTAATGGCAATCTTTGCCAATGTATATATAGTCCGGGAATTACTTCAGTTATAATTCACTTTGTTTGGACAAGAATCTAATGGCCTCAAAGTCTCAAACCGCCATTAAGAGATGTTAATTTGCAATTTTTCATTAGGTACATAATTAATCACAGCTGAGACGATGGCCTCGAGTTTCGGACATCCAGTCTTAGCTTCTCGCATGCATGTCAGTGATGTCACCACGCATCCAAGCATTCATTTAACCATGTCTAGCCAACCCTTTAGAAATACATATATACAAGTAATTCAACCCTCTAAAATATATGGCCATGATAAGCAAACTACGGTGGTCATGTACTCATGGATATAAAAGTCAAATGGAGGATTGTTAACAATGTTTCTTTGCTGTTTAGATCACGTACTAGTAATAGGGTTGCTCATTAATTTGTTGGCCAGTTTTGGTTTAGAAGCCGATCCATACTGGCCATTGTTGATTAACTCAAGCTCCTGACCGAGTTTATACAGTAGTACAGTACAAAGCTCGATTCAAGATCGAAAAAACCTTTCTTTTCTCTTATGGTCTGAATAATTTTTTTGTAACATGACATATTAAAAATAAAATTATCTATTTCACAGATCGAGGAAATCAGTATATTGCTAAGAATCGAAGGATAGAACTAATCTTCCACGTACGGCTTTGATAATTTCTTTTGTTCAACTCGACCAATTCAAAAAGCGCAGCACACTTTTACCAAATTTCACATGGAACTCGCGGAACCCTTACCAACCTACCAATTAACAAGAGGTTTCACAGGAGATGTTGGGGATCAAACCTGGCTTGGATTGAATTGTGGGGCCATTCACGGCAAGATCCTTGGGCAAAATATAGGTATAACATTATTGGCACATGGGCTCACATAAAAACATGCATATGCATTTCATTGTTTTTCATTGAGGATACATAACTAGTCTTCTATTCCTGCGCCCCTGGATTGACAATTTATTTGATCGGTTTTATCAAAGCACCATATATGTTTGTAAAATATTTTTCAAATCATATCACTGGTCATTTGTTATATATAAAATGTATTTTTTTTACATAAAAATAAAAGTTTTACTTACCTTGAATTAAGGAAGATATTTATAGAGTAAAAGAGTCTTTTGTGTGATCGCCAAGTTTGATCACTTGGCCAAGAATTGAGCCACGTTTTAGACAACTTTCTTTTACCTTATAAATGACTTTGTGTGGTCTTCAAGATTGTATACTTTGTTGAGATGGTTTCACCTCTCTCTTATGTGTCACCTTGTTTGGCATATATTTAAAATATCTTCTTTATGTGGTGACCAAACCTCTTTGTGTGATGGACAAGCTCTTGGCACTTGGCCAAGAGTTGAGCCACGTTTTAGACATCTCTCAAAGCATTTAAATAAAGTTTTTTAAGTTTTATTTTGAAAAAACTTAATTAAAACTTCATAAGTATTTTATTCTTATCCTAATATGAAGATATTTTCTAAAGTAAAATAGTTTTGTGTGGCTTTCAAGTTTCATCACTTGGTCTAGATTAAAGACTATTTTTTTTACTTTTTTAAATACTTGGCCGAGCTTCATTTAGCCTCTTACATAAGACACTTCATTTGGCCATTGTTCAAACTGGTTGTTTGGCTTAGTATTTTGCTAGGTCGTTAAAATGTAGAAACTATCATAACATAGTTTAGAAACTGTCATAACATAATTTTTTTTGTTGAGTCTAAGCTTCTGCTTGTTCTTTGTGTTGTACTTTATGTTTTAAAGACTACACAAAAACTCTTTAAACTCATCTACATTCATCTTGCATCCATGAGATCGGATTGGTAGTACAAGCAACTCAAGAAGTGTTATAAAGAACCAACTTTGTGATAGTTATGTTTTGAAAATAAAGCTTCTAACATCTTTGTATGAGGAAACAAATAAACAAAACCGAGTGTATTTCAGACTAGTTGACAGACTAGATAGGGATAACAACGTGTCTTTCCATCCTCAGAAAGCTTCACATGTGTAAACACTTAGAAACATGGTCGAATACAGTTCTTATTCTAGTGCGCGAGTCTAGATAGAATAACACATTTACTTGTTATTATCGGAGTTGTAGTCCTGTAAGGAGTGTCTTAACATGTACTCTTGGGAATGAACTGTGAGAGTTGGATTCCGGGTAGAAGTTTTTGTAACTTTTGTATGTAAACACTTAGATATGAGAGTGTCGTTCTTAGACTAATATGTGATACTGGTGAGAATAGATGAGCGAGTTTCTATCATGAGAACTAAAATCTTGTAAGAAGTGTTTTTACATAGTGGTAAGATTTGTCCCTTATGAGTTAGATGCATGCAGTTTTCTCCATGTTATAGAATTTTTGCGTTAAAAAAAACATCCTAGTGTTATGTGTCTCTTTACTTTCTTGCACTTTTACTTTATATCGTTAAATATCTTCCCATCAGAATAGGTTCATATATTGTTATCCCTCATACAAACTTTTGATAAAAAATTTAGTAAAGGCCTATTCACCTCCTCCAGGACCTTCACAAAGCTATTCTTGTATGTTTATGGGGACATAAAGGTAATGGCCTCTTCCCCTAACACGTGGTCTAGTCTGTACAAATTTGTCCACACAAAGCTGTTGTATTAAGCGAAACAAATAAAACTAATTATTAGTTCGTTTTTAAATTTTTCACTGCATTTTTACCCAATCGGATTGCAGCTGGTTCCTCTCATGATCATGATCGATCATGATCATGCACGTTTGTAAAGCCTCTTATTCTTGGCATCCATCGACATCAGATATTTCCTATCGATCAGATATTTGAATGATCAATTCGATCAAAGTCGGATCCAAAAAGAAACAACAAATTAGAGCATAGGTTTTTTCTGCATGGTCGTCTTCCCAAGCGTGATTCAAGTTTTACAAATTCGTAAAGGTCGATTGTATAATTAAAGTAATTTCATTATACTTCTCTTGTTCCTTTTCTGGTTAATTTGGTGAGGTTTCGATTGGACTGGAGACATATTATTGGAAGACAACAATCACAAGATTTAAAGCACAGTCCTTATGGTAAACCTTAGCTTATGTCCGCTTGTTATCGATTGAATCTAGCTACATAAATATTACTGTAGAGTATTGTATTATTGTACGTTAAACGTGTTGAACTGACTATTTCCGTCCTTTTCCGAAATGAATTAACCAAAATGAGAGAGAGAGAGAGAGAGAGAGAGAGAGAGAGAGAGAGAGAGAGAGAGTATATACGTACATACCGCGTATAGATTTCTTCGGTTAACTGATGCTCCACGTACGGATCGATCAGACCATGCACTCCTATATATACTGTTCTTAAAGGCAAAATATAACTACATGTGTGGCCAGGATCGGAGTATTGTTAGCTCTAGGCTCTGGCTACCCAAACACAGAATATCATTAGCCAAAACCGACAACCATAACGTGGACGTAAGTCGCCAAGTCGGTACAAATTGTCAAGCTCCACGTCGTTGCACACTATTTGATCGACCAACTATGTATATATGTTTGGAACCTAGCTTAATCAGAGTATAAATAAGAAGCATTTGCCCTAGCTTGTTCCTCACTCATTCGGATATAATACCAATTAATAAGCTCTGTGTCTACGTTCTTGAGACTTGCCCTCTTCTCTGGTCTTGACTCGATCTTCAAACCATGTTTCCTAATTTCTTCAATTGTTACTCGCTTCTGGAAACTTCAAGGTAGAAAAATAATGTTATTACAGGTTTACATTTCTTATAATATTTCGTGTCGACGCTCTATATATGCATGTTATGCTCTACATTCATATTTGCTCAGTGAATGGCATGGACTGCATGCATGGAGGGTTAATCTTATTTTGCTTACCTTTTCTATTTCCGAGTTTGAATGAGAGGCGCTTGCTTCCCTTCAAGCTAGGTTTCAAAACTAAAGCTCTAATAAACCCTAAACATCCGGCCCTCACGAAAATGAATATATAAAATATAAATGCTTACAAGATATTTCATGTATATTGTGGAATTATGTTCAATAACGGTTTTGGGTTACTTAATCAGAAAGAAGAAGAACACGATGAGTAACCGGGATCAGAAGTTGGATTCAAAGAGCTATGAAGCCGATCCACAGTTGCTCAACTTCCAAGGAGAACACTTGGGGTCCGGGAAGCAAACAAAGTTGTCTCTACGTTCCCATAAGATCAAGCCGAGGACCAAAGGAGAAATGGCTGGAAAGTTTTCGAACTTATCGGATCTGATCGATTCAGCAAGTCACAGCTTCTTCCAAGCACCAACCACCCGGCTCCAGAAGGAAGAGTTGTTTTAGTAGTCTTGGATTGAGTCCCAGCATCGGTGACGAAGATGAAGATGACAATAAGGAAGAGGAGGAGGTGATGGGAATGGAGTTGGTTCTTATGATGAAGGAAGTGTTCGACTCAGTTTTGTCGATGAAGGATGCATACGTAAGCCTACAAGAGGCTCACAGGCCGTGGGACGCGGTGAGGCTGAGGGACGCTGACCTGGCGGTGGTGGGTCAGCTGAGGACTCTGGGAGGGTTGAGAGACAAGTATACGAGTTTCGGCGGCGGCTATATGCTGAAGGTGTTGGTTGCGGTGGAGGAGCTGAAAAGAGATTTGAAGTTGAGAGACATGGAGGTTGAACATCTCAAAGAGAAGATGAAGAGCATGGCCAGAGAGTCTAACACTGTGAAGAAGACTAGGTCAGGCTCTAGGAGGAAGGTCTCTTGCAGTCAAGGTACGTAATATACATGCCACTTCATTCATGCTTTGTCTGTCTTTAGGTAAAATATATTAGCCTGAAGTTTTTAGTTAGGGTTTCCAATTTTGTTCAACAACTTATTAAGGCTTTAATTTGTTTAATTTATTTCAGCTCTAGCAGCACCAGCACCAGAACTTTTTGAGAAGGCAATGAGCCAAGTGAAGGAGGCAACACACTCATTCACTTCGATCCTTCTCTCTCACATGCGGGCGGCGCAATGGGACATTGCCGCCGCGGTCCGTTCCATAGATGCCGCCACCACTACCACTGCAGAAGCCACGATGATCCAAACTCATCATGCCAACGCCATGTACGCACTTCAGTCCTACATTTCCCGCAAAGTCTTTCAAGGCTTCGACCACGATAGCTTCTACATTGAGGGCAGCCTCTCCTCCCTTGTCAGCCCGGACCAGTACCGCCGTGATTGCTTCACCCAATACCGTGACATGAAGGGCATGGACCCCATCGAGCTCCTCGATGTTCTGCCGGTTTGTAACTTCGGCAAGTTTTGCTCCAACAAGTACTTGGCCGTCGTTCACCCCAAAATGGAGGAGTCATTCTTCGGAGACTTGGAGCAGCGCCAACAGGTTGTACACGGAACCCATCCTAGGAGTCATTTTTACAGGCACTTTTTGGAGTTGGCTAAGGCAGTGTGGTTGCTTCACTTACTGGCCTTCTCGGTTGACCCTGCGCCAAGTAAGTTTGAGGCTGCAAGAGGAGTTGAATTCCATCCGAATTACATGGAGAGTGTTGTCAAGTTTTCCGGAGGGGTTCCTTCCGGTCAGGTTGTCGGATTTCCTATGAGTCCCGGCTTCAAGCTCGGAAATGGGTCCATCATTAAGGCCGGAGTTTACCTGGTCTCTGGGAATTAGATATGATAATGTCATAAGGAAGCCAGATGTAGTCATAGACTCCTTAGTATTACCTATTTACCAACTTTGTACTCCTTCCTACTATATTATTGGATGTATTTTCGCATACGTTTTGCTCTCATAGTTCCCTTACTGCACTTTCCAAACGTCAATTTTTTATGAGAGGAAAGCTTGGCGGCTGCATCTGAATGGGAAGGTTGTGGGGTGACGGCGACTCATAGTTGAGAGATAGGCGGAGTGCGATGGTGAGGGTCTGCGAATGAATGAGGGAGAGAGATTTTGGTCTGCTAGGGTGTTTGGACTGAATTTTGGTCGATGAAGAATAAGAGAAATGAGATTTTGGTATGATTCTTATGTTCATAAACGATATGAAATATGTAATTAGATTGAACTTTAAGGTTATATGTCAGGTGACCTTATTTAGGATAAAAATGTTGGGTGACCTAATTTAATATAGATATTATGTAAATGACCTATATGTAATTTTTCCTTCTTAAAACCCTAGCCACTCTAGGGTTTGTGAGAGAATTTTCCCTCGAAAATTTTCGTGATCTTTACATCTTATGAGACGACTTCTTGTTTTGTTGTGGCTTTGGCGATGAGTTGGGGGCTAGAAGAAGGGCGGCGTTGGTTGTTGGCTAGGGAATACCATTTTTTGGTGGGTCTTTCAGTTGCCAAGGAAGTGAGTAATTTGCATGGTGTTGCAATAGTCTTATTGCCAATCCAGAGGCTGCGAGATCGGTTGACAACTTATCCACAAAAGCATGGCCGGATTTTGTTTTGTTTTCAACGGTTGCAAGAGCGTTACAAGATTTTGCATGGTGTTCCTTGGCATGTCAAGAACCGAATGCTCTTCATGGATGCCTATAATGAGATTAGTGATCTTTATGCAATGCCTCTCTTTGAATTAGAAACATAGGGTGAACGTGAAGGGTCTTCCACCGAGGCTAAGAACCAAGGAGTTGCTAGAATATATCAGTGCTCCTCTTGGGCATTTCTTACATCTAGATAATATCTCCATGAAAGATGCGGTGGTGGTCTAACGTATTAGGGTTATCCTCGACACACACTGGAGGCAATCAACTTCAAGGGATTTCAACTTTGCCGGTGTGGCGAGGTAAAGGTGGAGATGGAGAACGAGAAGGTCAAGGGACTTTGTTGAAGTTGTGGTTATCTATCTCATGGTGATTCGAAGTGCGATATGTTCCTAACTTTGAAGGAGGAAGAGTTAAAGATGATTGAGACGATCGACGCACTACTGTTTGATGGAGGTGAAGCCGGGTTCATTGGCATGAGTTATGGGTAGGGTTTTTCTCTTTCAAACCCTAACTCTAACCCTAGTTTTGTCCTAAAGGCACTAGGATTAAGAGGAGGGACTGTTCATCTAGTGATACCTCAGGCAATCAAGCCCAATATTTTTCAGGTGATGGGTTTGAATTCGGCTATGATGGGGCAGATTCCGGGTTGGGAGGCTGTGGTGCAATCAACGACAGCAACACTAGAGGCAACAACGCGACCTGCGAAGCCAATGCGTGTTGTTTCGGATGTTCAACAACCGTCTATCTTAAGACGACATGACAGTAAGGAGTTTGCTCATAAGGGTAAACGTCTTTGTTTAATAGGGGTGGAGCTTGAGCCTAAGTTGGTGAACAACGTGGAATTTGGCCTTCCCAATGCCAATGGTGCTATCATTATCTCTTTGGAAAAGCGAAAGAGAAGAAGGCCTCATGGTTCTAAAACTAAGCAAAAAGTAGTCCTTGTAGAGGGAGCTGCCTTCGGTTGACAAGCCGAAGAGGAAAAAAAGAGTCCCTAGGAAACTTGACGTAGTGGGGATTGAGAGGCTTATGGTGTAGGCTACAACCTTGGAAGGTGAAGTGGCCTCGTCTACAATGGAGGAGGTGCAAGGGGAGTCGGAGGATCCTGTTTCGGCTTCAGTTGAGATGACATCGGAGGTGCTTGCTCCAGTGGTAAGTGAAACGGTTCCAGGGGATTCAGTTCTAGAATCGTCTATAGAGAGTTGATTGACATCGCCAATCAGTTAGTAATTACCTTTCAGTTAAACTTGTTTGATTGGGGTAGTCACTTGGTGATTGGAAGAGCTTTATGGAAGTTAGACTAATAATTTTAGTTAGTAGTCTAGTTTTGGATAAAAAGGTAGTCATACTTAGGTAACGTTTCTTTTGTCAGTTCTACATAGTGGAATGTATGTGTACGATTACTGATCAATGAGTGAGTTGATGTTAAATAAAAAATAATATATATATATATATATATACACATATACTGAAAAATGTTTCGGACATGCCTCACAAATATGAAACCATATATTGGAGTACATTTTAAAGTTGTGTATGTCTTCTTGTTTTAGTTTTTGGTCGATTAAAAGTTGTGTATGTCATAGTAGTGAAATTTTGCTGCTTCACGTACATTGTAGGAAGAGATCGATAAAATATTTGGCAAACATATTAAGAAGTATATGTATCACCGTCCCAAACCAATGATTTTGTGAGTGAGAATCACAATATCCACTTTATAGAGTCGTTTGAGCACTGTATTTAGTATTTAAGTTCAAAAGCAGAGCTAGCATTCTACTCTTTATTTCACAAATCTTCTTAGCTTCCTACATTCATAAGACCATCTACAATGGCTCATATAAAATTTTTCTATTACAAAAGACGAAAACACAAAATCTCTAAAGTAAAACAACCTCAACTCCAACGGCTCTTGTATTCTATTCTTTATAATTAAATATGTTTGTGTCAAATTAATGACTTATAAATATATAACCATCAAGGTTAGGATAAGGTAAATACACTAGAAGCGCTCTAAGCTGAGACAATTGAGAGTTCGTAACCTCAGATATAGTTGACTAATCTCCATCATCAATGGCTTATCACGTTGGTATCTTGGTGTGGAATGTATGAGGTACTGTCAATGATGAGACTCCAGGAGCGTTAGCATCAATTATTCACAAAAAGAAGCCAAATTTGATTTTTTTTATCAGAAACCCTAGCATCGGATCTAGCATCAATGACGGCGATGAAGAGAAGAATAGGTTTTGACGTGGTTTCCTAGTGTTCCACGCACAGAAATTTATAGGGGTTTAACAGCTTTCTGGAATAGGAAATTAGGGTTTAGATACATCTCACATTCTGAACATCACATTGAAGGGGATATATGTGATCCGGGAGGGAATGATACTTGGAGATGGGTCGGTGTGTATGGATGGGCAAAGGTTGAGGAGAGAACAAAGACCTAGGACTTGATGAAACAATTGAGGCAGCAAAATGATCTTCCCAGAGTGTTTATGGGGGACTTCAATGAGGTTCTTACAAGGGCAGACAAGTCAGGGAGATCAACGAGAAACCAAACTCCTATGACAAACTTTCAAAAAACACTTGTGGAATGTGGAGTGAGGGATATGGGTTTCATTGGAAGTCTCTTTACATGGGCAAAAAAATTCACAAAGGAGAGACTCAATAAATGGTTATGCTTATATAGCTGGAGGGATTTATTTCCTTTTGCAAAAGTTTATACACTACTTCCAAGTGACTCAGATCACAATCCAATTTTACTGGTTGGGGATACATCAAACGTGGTTCTCTAGAAAAGGAAGAGGCAATTTAGGTTCAAATAAATGTGGACAACACATGAGATGTGTGAGACCCTGATTCAGAAAGGGTGGGACAAGGTAAGTGATGAAGTTCCAATGAAAAATGTATGAAGATGAAAGCTAGTAGCAAGTGTTAATGGAGTGGCGTGAAGGTGTTTTCATGCAAACAAAAATAGAGATAGAGGTGGTGACTGGACAATTGAATGAATGGATGAAGAGTCCTTACAACGAGAATCAACATGAAGCCCAAAAAGAGTTGCATGTTAAACTACAAAGCCTTCTTGCACGTCAAGAAATCTACTGGAAGCAAAGATCTATGGTTGAATGGTTGAAGTTAGGGGATGAAAATACGTTGTTTTCCATAAGAAAGCTTCGGGTAGAAGAGTTCGTAACAGGATAGTCAGTTTGGTAGATGATGATGGACAGTGGCAAACACAGCCAGAAGAGTTCCACATTTTTTTACACCCAAGATTTCAAAAGATATGAATAAAGGCTTGCTGGAAGAATTCTCGGTTGTGGAGATAAGGGCCACATTGTTTCAAATGAAGCCTTCAAAAGCGCTAGGACCTGATGGAATGTCATCGATATTTTTTTCAGAAATACTAGAGCATAGTAAGCCAGGATGTGTGTGTAACAGTGAAGAGATTTTTACTTACGGGTGAAATGTATCAAGCATCAAACTTCAATCACCTATTTCTCATTCCGAAGACAAAGGAGGCAAAGATTCCAAGCCAATATCGCCCCATAGCTCTCTGCAATGTAGTTTACAAGATTTGTTCTAATTAAAGTCCTTGCAAACCGTTTGAAAATAATTTTGTCGGAGGTAATGTCTCCTCTCCAAAGTGCTTTTGTACCAAGAAGAATGATCAGTAATAATACCCTGGTTGCTGCAGAGGTGACTCACTTCTTAGACCATTTGAAAAGTAAAGAGGAAGGTTTTTTAGCTCTAAAACTCAACATTAGTAAAGCTTATTATCGACTTGAATGGAGCTTCCTCGAACATGTTATGGTCAAGATGGATTTTGCAAGAAGGTGGATTGACATGGTTATGAGTTGTATGTCAATGGTACGTTATTCAGTGTTGGTCAATGGCAACCCAACGGGCTATATTACTCCAACCAGAGGCATAAGACAAGGTGATCTGCTATCACCTTACCTATTCTTGTTGTGTGCAGAAGGCCTCTCAAGTATGATTTCGGAGGCTGTGGAAAGTGGTAGAATTAGTGGAATACGTATGAACCCTAACGCACATGTAGTGCATCACTTTCTGTTTGCAGATGACAGCTTTCTTTTTGGAAAGGCTACGGAGGAGGAGTGTGATCAATTCCGAGCAATCCTACACACATATGAAATGGCAAGTGGACAAAATATGAACCTTGAAAAGAGTTGCGTCACTTTTAGCAAAAATATATAGGAAGAAAAGGTTGAGGCATTAGCTACTAGATTGGGAGTACAAAGTGTCTCGAGCATTGATGAATATTTGGGAATGCCGATACATATTGGTAGATCCAAAACGAAATTGTTTAGTTTCCTTGAGGAGAGGTTAGCAAAGAAATTAGTCAATTGTAAGGCAACAGTACTAAGTGCAGCCAAAATAGAGATTTTAATCAAAGTCGGTGGCTCTAGCTATGCCTCAATATGTGATGAACTATTACCTTATTCCAAACAGAGTATGTGAAGACCTTCAAAAACTATGCTCTGATTTCTTTTAAGGAGATACGGAAGATAAAAAGAAAATTCATTGGAAATCGTGAGATAGGATGAATCAATTGAAGTTTAAAGGTGGTATGGGCTTCAAAAATATTTATGCACATAACTTGGTGATGCTAACAAAACAAGGATGGAGGTTAGTAAATAATCCTGTGTCACTTATAGGCCAACTTTATAGAGCTCTTTACTTCCCAGATGGTAGCTTTTGGAATGCCAGTTTGGAGACATCTGCCTCATTTTCGTGGAAGAGCATAATGGATAGTAGATCAATATTACAAGCAGGGTTGGAATGGAAGGTACCTTGGGGAGAGGATACGAGTCTGGGACGACAATTGGATACCGGGCCAACCTATCTATACACTTCCAGATGAGAGAGAGGTGGAGATTACTTGGGTATCAGAACTGCTTGAAAGAGGAGGAAGGGACTGGAATGAGGCTCTCCTTCAACAATTCTTTCCGGAACACATGGTTAGAAAAATAAAGGCAATACCATTAGGTAATGGGGAACGGGAGGATATAGTAAGTTGGCGTTTGGAGAAGCATGGTATGTACACTGTAAAAAGTGCGTATAGCTGTGGAAGATCAAAATGTCTCTTCCTCTCATGTGGACATATACGTTAAGCTGTGGAAGACTTTGTGGAGAGCAAACGTTCCCGAAAAAGTGGCAGCATGCGAGCATGTAACAATATTCTTCCTACACGAGAAAGATTAGCGACAAAGGGATATGTAGGACATTTAACTTGTGGGGTGTGAGAACCCATTTTACAGCATTGAGGTTATGTATATGGCTAATAAAAAAGGTACGTGGTTATTGAACTGAAGGTGGGACTAGATTTCGTTGCAAAAACGGATAAATGATCAGAGTAAATTAAAGAGAGGGCAACACACTAATTGTTTCTACCGAATTACGCGCGGAGGCGTAATGGGGCAGAAGCAACAAGAATAAGCTTCCTCTTCCTTCCTCGGTCGTGCGTGCGGACCTCTCCTCCTTGGTGCGTCCGAACGGTGGGGCTGTTCGGATGGGCGGACTCTCCTCTCCTTCCTTCTCTTCGTGCGTGCGGACCTCTTCTTGCGGGTGCCTCCTTCCTCGGGCGTTCGGGAGCAACTGTTAGAAGAATACAACAATGAAGCAGGCGGTCAGGGGTCAAGAAGGGGTGGCCCGCCTTCAACGCTTCGATGCCTAAGTCAGAATACGTATCGGATATAACAGTCAAGCGAACGTGCGAGTGGTGTGATATGGATCGAGTGAGTCAACTGGCTCTCGATGGGATCTAGTGGAGTGATCGAATGGAATTAGATACCGTTCGATGGGATGATCTTACCTGTAATAAATACCTGGTATATATAGGTGGTTGAGATTGGGACCTGGTGGTGTTCTTCGATGTGGGACTTTGTTGTTCCTGCTGGTGTGTGATCCGCATGTTCGGGCGCGCCCCCCACGGGCGCGTGCGCGCTCGGAAGGGGTGGGTCCGGTGAGTGAAGTTGGTGCTTCCTTGGTGGTCTTGTATGTGGTTGAGTAGGTGTTGCTAATCTGCTTAAGTGGATAAGTATGTTAATCGTACAACTAATTATGCAATACTAACAAGTCCCCCAATTCCCCAAGTCAAAGAGAACTTTCTTGACTGGGGAGTTGAAAAAGGGTGGGCGATTAACAAGAAATACTTATCCGGTTGAGCAGTGGTCACGATCCTGTGACCCCCCCAAGTCCCCCAACTCTCCGGTCAAGAAAGGGATCGCATGACGGAGCGGGACCGGGGTGCCTGAGCGTGTACCTGTTCGTGCGATGGTGTACCTATGGGCCCGGCCTCCAGAGCGAGACTTGCTATTCTGGAGCCGCGCGCCCAGGTGGGATTGGTTTTGCGAATATATAAGCATCACAGATATGCAGATATGTAGGTATGCAGGATATGATGTATGAATGTATGGTATGATGCGTGAATGTATGGTATGATGTGTGTATGCTAAATGTTTTTCGTGACACCGGCATTGGGATGGCGCGGTGCACCGCGTACATCAACGGGGATGCCGTTCCGTACGGTATAGCGTCAACGGGGGGATCAAGACCGCGACCTATAAGTAACGCGCTACGGAGGGGACGGACCGCATGCCCGTGCCGTTCTTCGGCTTAGCACCCTCAGAGAGAGGGCGTACCCCATGCCTCCGTTATGACAGCCGGCTTGTGTTTCGCTACGGAGGGACGTACCGCATGCCCGCGCTCATCAATCCCAGAACGCGCAAGGAGGGGTCGGACCGCACGCCCTTGGCGCTCTGAGTCGGGGTGGAATTGCGCTCACACGGAGGGGAAACACCCCACGCCCGTGCCGCCCATCGACTTTGCACGCTCAGAGAGGAGTTGGCCCCATGCCTCTGTCATGACAGCCGGCTTTCGCTTCGATCATGTAACGGTGCGCCCACGGAGGGGGCGGACCCCATGCCCGTGCCGCCCATCGGTCTCAGCGCGCGCTCAAAGAGAGGGCGGACCCCATGCCTCTGCTGCCTGATCCGGCTTGCTAATGCGTGCGTGTACGTAGAGGAAGAACCTCATTCCGTACAGCGCAGCTCTTCGCTCGGGACACGGCCAAAAGGGAATTCAGGCGTTTAGCCCTCTTTCGGGGCGTCCGAGCGGTACTTGTACTAACCTGGCGGTGGTGTGCGAGCGCTTGGTCATGCGGGTGGTGCGTGGTGTCGTGTCGTGTTGTCCTTGCCTTGGGTTTTGTGGTGTTTTGATGAGATGTTTGGAGGTGACATTCCTTTTGACTGCTCTTGGGGAACTGGTGTAATAAATGCTAGCCGCCGCATTGAATGCTAGTGTGTTTTTAAATGCCGATGTTGTGATGATTATTCGGAGGCCGATGTTACGCGCGTGGGCGCGTGGGAGTGGGGCATGGGCGCCACGTGGCGGTACGTGGGAGACCGTGCTAGGGCTTGAAATCGAGGCGGGAAGCTGAGGAGTTGGCGCGGTTTACTTAGGAGGGTAAGTAAACCGCCCTGGCCACGTGTCATGATCCGAGGGCGGACACGCGAAAAACGGACGACTGGCGTTCGTTAGCGTATCCCATCTGAGTAATATAAATAAGGTTCCTCTGCCATTGTCTTCTTTATCACTCTCATATCGTACAAAAAACTCTCCCGGAACCTTCCTGTAATCTGTACCTTGTCTGAGCCTTCTCTGTGCTGGTGTTCTCTTTGGGGCCGGAATCCCTGTTTGTGGCGTGAAAGTTTCAGTCCGCAACCCACAATCTGGTGAGGCTTTCATCCTTGGTTTTGTTGTTTTTGTATCTGTGTTGTGTTTGTTTTTGTTCCTTCTGGGGTTTTGTTTTTGCTGGGGGGGGGGGGTGGGGTGTTTCTGTGTGGGGAGGGATTTTTGGCTAAGTGTTGGTCGTGCGCCCGTCTATAGGATGGAGCCGATAGAGATACCGAGCGATCAGTCACGCGAGCGGATCTACATTCGGGGGTTAGGGTGGATTAGTTGTGGGTCGGGTGGGTCGAGTACGTCCAGTACGTCCAGTGTGTCTTCGGATGAGTCTGTGTTGAGTGTCCCGCCATTGCATTTCATTTTGCCTGATACCTCTGCCGTGCAGCCAATGGAAGCTAGGCAAACGTTCGAGACGGTGGGGTTGGGGAGCTCGTCTGGTTCGTCGGGCGGGCAGTTTGACGAGCAGTCGGGCGCATCTACCCACTGGGGTGAAGAGAGGTCGGAGGGGGGAGATTCACTTCCTCAACCTACGGCCGGTGGACCTGTCTACTGGGCGTTCCCCGATGGCACGCCCGTCCAAGAGCCCGAACGTGCGCCATCCTCTTCGGAGTTGGACAGGTGGGCGAGAGACTATCACATCCCTGTATCTGTGAAGTTGCGGGTGCCTGGTAGAGGCCATACGTTCACTCGGCCGCCGCCTGGTCATGTGTGTTTGAGCGAGTATCACCTGAAGGCGGGGATTAAGTTGCCTTTGCACCCGTATTTCCAGTATATGCTGGCGCTGCTGAACATTACGCTGGGTCAGTGCGGGCCCACTCTCACTCATACGCTTGTGGCCATGTTCAATATTTTCCGGAAGAGCGGGCTAGACCATCCTACGCGGGCGGAGTTCCTTCACTTCTTCCGTCTGCGTTACTCGACGCGCAAGAGGGATTGGGGGACCGTCACCGTGGAGCCGCGCGTGTCGTGGTGGCTGTCGGATCCACCTAGTTCTGCGACCAACTGGCGTACGATCAGTTGCCTGGTGGGCGGTGATTGGGAGTTGGGCTCCTTCTCGGATGTGTATGTTGAGCATGCCGACTTGATTGATCGGGTTCCCCAATCCTTCCAGCCCCTGGACGCTAATGAGTACCCGATGACGCCCGTAGAGGAAGCTCGGGTCAATCGTCTGAAGTTTGTTTTTGACCCAGCGCCCGAGGCGAGGTCGTTTTACGCCGCCTGTCATTGGGATATCATCGTGGAGACGCGCCTTGCCAAGCGGCCGCGTATGTGTGCCTGTAGTTTGTTTGTCTGGGAGTAGAGTAGATTTAGATACTGCTGTTGCTGTTGCTAACCTGTTGCTTTGTTTGTTGTAGTTAAGAAGATGACTGGTAAGAATGCTTCTGCCAGTGACGTGGCCAAGCGCCGCATGGCCGACCTACGAGGTACCGGGGCGAAAGCCCGACTGGTGGTGGATGATGGGCGAGGTGGTCTGGCGCTTGGGGAGACTGAGCAGCCCAAGCTCCCCCCTCCTGCTGTGGGTGATTATGCCCCTGCTGTCCTGGCAGGTGCCCGCCGCCCCCCGTCAGGCCAAACCGGCGGAGCAAAGGCGCAGGAGAAAGCCGATCGTGCCGAGAGGCAAAGGGAGAAGCGCCAGGATAGCCGTGATATGCGCCGGCAGGATCGAGACGATACGCGGGATGCTGCTCGTGCGTCCAGGGCAGGTGGACAGTCCTCTTCGTCGCCCCAATCGTCCGAGCGTCCTGCCACCAGGTCCCGAGCGCCCAGCCCGCCCAGTGGCCCCCCCGAGAAGCGTCTGCGCACGGAGAACCCGCCAGTCAAGGTGTCCGCTGCTCGGCTTGATGACCCGTTTGCCTGCTATACTCCGTTGGCAAAGTCCCTTGAGGAGGCCATGAAGGCCGTAGATGTGATGGTGCCAGAGGTGGGTGCGGGCAATAAAGATGATATGGACACGGCCTATAACCTCTGCCTGGCGCTGCAGCGCAAGATGTATTTGGCGCGTGAGCGCCTCGCCAACAGGCGGTGTGCGGAGAGAGCCCAGGCGGAGATAACCAGGCTCACAAATAATTGTATGAAGGCGGAGCGGCTGGCTAGTGAGCGGGAGGCGCAGGCGGAGATACTTAAGGAATTTCAAAAAGAAGAAGTTGTGATGTCTAGCTTGATACCCTAATGATGAAAAGAATGTTGTGAAGGCCCAACAAGATGAAATTCGGCCACAATAGTGAAAATCTCATGGTTGTAAAGTTGAAGAAGTCTCTTATTTGGTGCTCTACTAGGTTCTAGAATTATGTTGAAATTCATATCCATTTTTTTTCTTTAATCTATAAGCTAAGCCCCATTGCAACCCATGAAGTCCTTTGATCCTCAAGATGACAGCCTTTGATCTATGGAGTATAGTCACAAGAGTGAGCATATGGTTTAGTCCATTTGGCGAGCAATTGAATTGAGTGGTACCTTAGATACATTTTGAGATAAACACTTTTGAAATCATATCTATGTGACGTTGAATCTTGGTTGGTCTTGTGCATGTTCTAGCTCATTTTTCACCTTAATTATGTCTATGTCCTACATGTTACATGTGTGTTATATGTTGGAGTTATCTTTCGTAACTGTGTAGGTACATATGAATCTTTGTGTTACATTTTTGTGGAAGATTTCTTAGGCAAATTGTTGAGGGCATTAGAGTCTGTTTGTAAAATCTGTTGAGTCTTTTTAAAGTCTTAGTTTAGTGTTTTGGTCGAGGACTAGCAAAACCTAAGTATGAGGTATTTTGATAGTTGCATAAATGTGTAACTTTCTTGTGTATAATTGTGTGAAAATACTTAGCTTAATTTTTAGTTTTCGGTATTTATTTATGTATTTGTTTATCCAGGTAATTTGGAGAAATTTACGAAAATGAGCAATAAAGGGAAATTATATTGGCAATTGGATTAAGGATTTGGAAGCTAACATGGAAAGAAGTCCAAGCTTTGTTTGGAGAGGAAAATGACAAGAGTCCATCCCTATAGAAAGGAATTTTCAGGAAATAATCAAGGTTGGAGATTTTAGAGAGAGACGCACAGCCTTGGAGGAAGAGCCAGACGAAAGATTTCGACGATTCGAATCCACCCTACTGAGTTTTCTAGGGTTCTTGGTTCTTCTTCTATTTCCCATCATGTTTTGTTATTGTATAATTTCAACTATGAGTAGCTAAACTCCTCTAGTTAGGGGCTGATCGAAGCCCTAGATATGCTTACGATTTTGAATCCCTTTTGATTTTAATAACTATTTAGATGAGTTTTGTTTCACTGTTCTTCACATCGATGATTTCTATATTCATGTTTTTTTTAGTGCACGCTTAGATGCATGGCTTAGGATCTAGAGTCTTGATTTTGTACATGACCACCTTATCATTGCATATTCATTAGAGACAAACATGTACCTGTGTGGAACGTTCCTTAGTGACATAAGGGTGACCACCGAATCAACCCTTGAAGCTTTGTTCATTCTTAAAACATAATAACTTCAGTTTTCTAGGCTTACATCACCATTTGTATAATTCAGTTAGTTGGGGATCAAGATTGAGCGGATTGTAACTCCCTCTTTCATACCAAGTAAGAGAGTGTAAAATGCAAGATGACTTAACCATAGCTCTTGTATGGAGAATATTCATCTATGGTTAGTTCAATGGAATTGGGGGATCGTAGTAGTCTAGGGTGGAGAGCATTCCTTACCATTCATCTCTCATTGTTAAATTCAACTATTTACTTTCTGGAATTTACATATTTTTGCAGTAGCTATAGCTTAGCCGATTTAGTTCAGTACCCAAAACATCTCTGAATACTCTCAAATTTTGTATGGTAGTCCGACACTATTTCTATATTATTATGTTAAAATTTGTGTCATTTGATTATGTTTAGAGTAGGGTCAGAGTGTCGTTAGTGTACTGTGGTCAAATCTATCTGTGATTTAGTGTTAGGATCTAGTTTCACCAATTTCTTGTGTTCAATAACCCCTATAATTGATTATTACAATGATATATCTGAATTGAGAATATGGTATCTTTGAGAGGTGGTTTTCCACTCATCAACCACATTGGTAACATGTGTATTTTCCAGAATTTGAATACCTTTGTCCATCATTTACCGAACCAGATTGGTTCTTGTTGAAGTTGGCGTTCTGATCTCTATGCCAAGTCAAATATTGGCTGCGGCCTTGGCCATGCCTGCATCCTCTCCCGTTCCGTGGAGTTTATCCTCCACGCCAAGGAATGCAAAATCGATATTATCGGCGATATTTCGCCGATATTTCAATTTTTTGAACTTACCTGAAAAATCCGTGAATATATCTTCAAATTTTCCGAAATTTTCCGAAACTTTCCGATATTTCCGATATATCCCCGATATTTTCCGATATTTTTCGATATTTACCGAAATTTTTGAAATTTTCAGTAACTTTTTTAATTTAACAAAATTAAAAGCTTGTCAAAATTTTGCAATGTCTTATCCTTCATATATCATGCTTTATGGTCTTCCAACAAGTGATAACTCATCGTTACAATCACAAACAAATACCTCAAATGATGATAACAATGAAGAAAGTCGAGCAATGCCTGGTTCATACTACGAGCTCCAAAATCTTCAAAGACCGCCCCCTGACCCATATGGTTGGCATGTAAGTCAATACGTGCAGAATTACATGGGAGAGCAATCATTTAATGAGTACTCTTCACAATACACACATGATTCTGCACAGAGAGATAAGGAAAATAGTGTGAATTTCGAACCTCATAGGTCCTCTATGTGGTTTTGAAGTATTTATATATTTGATTTTATAATGTGTGATGTGTAACATATTGTACAAAAATGTGATGGTCTAGCCTCCCATTAAAGTTTAGCCATCAAAAAAATAAAAATAGAATTATTAAATTATATTTTAATAGTTATCAGCACTTAACACATACTAATTCATATAGTAATATAGCAAATTCATATGTTTTGATGTTTGATCAATATTTTCTTTTTACATAAGGTAGGTAATTGATCATATAACAACCTCTAAAAGTTTCGTTACAAATTTCCATATATTTTTATTAGTTTCCGTCATTTCCGTCATAATTTTCAGTAGATTGATATTTCGTCGATATTTCCGTCGATATATCCAAATTTTAAACTGTCGATATATCCTCGATACCCGATATTTTACTCCTTGCTCCACGCACATAAGGTTATGAATGAATATTCTTTTTGTTTGTACGGACATTTCCTCCAGTTTGATAACTATCAGACTTTTTAGTATCAGCCGGTCTTGAGTTATTATCGAAGATGATCTCATGATGCCTCTTTTTTTTAGCTAGGCTATTAATGAGATCACTAAAGGTAAGAATCCTGCCATGTTCGTACTCGATTCGATACCGATAAGCAATGATGCTCATAAATGTTAGGAAGGTGTTCAACGACCTTTCAATCATGTCGTTCTCTGAATTTTCCAGCCCGTTGAAACTCAACTCAGACTGTAGATCTAACATTGCTTGATTGTAATCTTAGATCTTCGGAAAATCCAGAAGCCGAAGGTTTTCCTACCTCCCAGTTAACTTAGGAAGTTGTGCATAATGCACATTGTGAAAGCATTGCTTCAGAACATCCCACAAATCCAAGGGATCAGTTTTCTTTAAGTACTGCATCTTGAAAGTTGGATGATTATGACGCCTCAAAAACATGAGGGCTTGAGGTTTCACTTCATCTGTTGGTGGAATGACATTTTGCCCAGGTACATTGAGTTTGATGGTGTGGCTGAGTCTCTTGCTAATGAATGTGTTTTCCACATCGGAGACCTAATGATGTATTCATTTCCTTGAAAATCAAGGATGTCGAATTCTGGCATAACCGGCTCATTCGAAGTCATTTACCAAATACAGAGATATTTGATTAGTATCAATCGAAGAACCACGATCATTAATATCAAGTTTTAATGAATAAGAACGTGATCTATGATATATCGTCACAAAAATCGATTATCAACAAACAGTGTCTTATAAACCACAATAAAAACCGTGACAAATTTCCCTTTTGTTTCTTTTATTTTCTAAACTGTGACAAGACCATCACTTATACTCTACTTATACTCTATGGATATAGGTCCATAGAAACTAATGTACAGATTTGCAATAAACACAAATCACAATATCACAATCCTAAGATCTAGGGTTTTGCAGGAAGTAAGTTTTATTCCTAGATCTAAAGATTGCCGCTTTAGAAAATTTACCTCGATTGATGTTATGCTCGGTACAAAATTTGGATAATGTTTGAGAAGAGCTCGTTTGACGCGGTTTTTTGGAAGTTGAGCAATTTTGTCGAAGTAGGGAGATTCATTTGAGTGTGCGCTACACAAAGAGGATCGCTGGAATCAAGGAGGAGCCGATTTATTGAGATCGGCGGTGAAGGAGGCTACCGGCGATTGAGGCTTAGTTTTAGTATTAAGTTTTTTGTGTGTGGTGATGACTGACTATCAATTCAGAGCGTGTTGATAATATGTTGAAGATAAATAAATGAAACTGAAACTTTTTTATTGGTAGAATACTTTATATGTAGACTGATACAATTTGTTACAATAACTGTTCCGATAAAACATGATTCTCTGCATCTATCTATCCTAAACCTTACATAACGTAGACACACACAAAAAGATAAGGAGAATAAATTTCCATAAGCTTTCATTCCCGATTTGGGCAATCGAATTAAAGAACTCACTTTTTAAATTGAATTAAAGAAGTGATTAATAGGAATAATCACTCTAAGTAACTAAATTTTGCCAGTACAGAAGAGTAGTCCCTAAAATAACCTGGAACGATAACGACAAGAAAGAGTGTGAAAAACTGAGAAGAAAGCCGTGAATGGAGGCTAATCTGGGCCTCATTCAAAGTAGCTTTCCTTGATAATTACTCAAAACTACCATCTTTATAACCTTTCCTTCTCTATTCTCTCATGTTTCTATTCCACCAAACAATTTTCCCCCAATAATTCTTGCTTTCCCACTCTCTCGTTTTGCAGCTTCCAATGGCCGATCTCAGCCCGAGGTCTGAGATCTCTTTCTTGCAGACATTCTTGTGTAGTGCATTCGCTGCCTGCTTCGCTGAGGTACCCATCATCTTTATTGGTTTATCTTAATTCTACTTTCAAATTGTGAGAAATTTGCTTAGTTGGGCCACCAATTTAGTCACAATTTAGCTTAAATTTATTGACTTTCAGCTTGTTGATTACATTGTCTAACTTGGGTATGCTGTGTTTTGTACTATGCTCGATTCCTTATCACTTGGATTTTGAATTTGTTGCATATTGGACTGTAGAAACATGAAAATTGATTAAGAGCCTGTATGAAATGTATGATGCACTTGGACATTTTACAGTGTGACTTGAAAGGCATGAACCTACATTAGAGTAGAACCAAATGGCTTGCCTTCTATTCTGTTAGCTTATAGGGATGATTCCAACTTCAGCAATTGATGTACAATATGTAGGACTGCACTCGCCTTACACGTGCGCGCGGTCATAGCTCAGCGTATTGATGACAAGTTAACAACCAATTTCGGTTTTGCAGTTCTGTACCATCCCGTTAGATACCGCTAAAGTGAGGCTCCAGCTCCAAAGGAAAGCAGTTGTTGGGGATGCAGCTGGTGCACCTAAATACAAGGGCTTGCTGGGTACTATGGCTACAATCACTAGGGAAGAAGGTCTAGCAGCACTTTGGAATGGTATAATTCCAGGATTACAACGCCAGTGCATTTACGGAGGTTTAAGAATTGGGTTATATGATCCTGTGAGTTTCTGATGATATCTTTCACTAGTGCTATCATGAATTGCCAGTTTAATTCTTTCTTTTGTGACACATTCTGCACAACCATAAACTACGTGTTTGAACAGGTCAAAATTTTCCTTGTTGGCAGTGCTTTCGTTGGAGATATTCCTATATACCATAAAGTGCTTGCGGCACTATTGACTGGTTAGTATGATTGGCCACCATCTTTCTATTCTAACTCATATGCAACTGTTATAAAACATATTTTCCATAAATTTCTTGCCTTTTGAACTGAAAAGTGTAACATCCTATCTTATGACATTATTTGTTTTGATAGGTGCTCTGGCTATTATAGTAGCTAACCCAACTGACCTTGTAAAGGTTCGACTTCAAGCTGAAGGAAAATTACCAGCTGGAGTTCCTAGGCGGTACTCTGGAGCCAAAGATGCTTATTTTACTATAGTTAGACAGGTTTGTTTCTTAAAGTGAGCAATGTGCTTCCTATCCCGTCCAATTTTGTTTCTGAATTAGCTTATTTATTGGATTATTTTCTATTTGACACAATTTAGGAAGGTTTAGGAGCTCTATGGACTGGGCTGGGACCGAATGTAGCACGAAATGCTATTATTAATGCTGCTGAGCTAGCTAGTTATGACCAAATGAAGGAGGTAATATATGTCTTAAGTTCACGTATCATTATATTTTGCAAGCCACTGCTAATCGTCCCCCCTATTTAGGATATGTAATCCCAGTGAGTCCTGATTTTTTATACTTATGCAGACAGTTTTGAAAATTCCAGGGTTCACTGACAATATTTTCACTCATCTCCTAGCTGGTCTGGGTGCTGGTTTCTTTGCAGTATCTATTGGCTCTCCTGTTGATGTGGTATGCATTCTCAAACCTATTAGTCTTAATAAAAAGTTTGGCACTCCTAGTTATCCTTGTAAGGTGGCAAACTTTGTAGTAGTTTACAGTAGAATCACAGTGGTCTGCAAACACATTAAAAATAATATTAGAGCTGATCTATCATTGACCAGTATATATCAATCTTGACGGGACTTCTTTAACAGAATGGCAATTCTTTCTCTGTGCAATGATTTTATAAACCTGTGTGCTAATAGGTACAGGCATTAATGAGGTTGCCTAGTGAAAGATTGTGATAGCATTTTCGTATAATATGAAATATATTTCATATTTTACATATTTAATACTTAAGGTAATGTTGCCTTGGATGCCATGCTTATGTTCCAGGTGAAATCTAGAATGATGGGGGATCCAACTTACAAAAACACCATTGATTGCTTCGTCAAAACCTTAAAGTATGAGGTATGTTAATTTCAGTTTTACTCTGCTATCACTGTACCAACCAATACTTCACCAATCGCCAGAGCCCAGAGGTGCAAGACTTCATGCTTCTTTTCTTTTATTTACCAAAAATTGTGGTTTTACTCTGATGTCTCTTTGAATATTATGATACTAAAGATATGACTGAACCAGATATGGAGTTTATCACTTGCTAGCATCAAAAAATGCTTTATCTGTCCTTTTAAAAAAAATTGTTTTATCTGATGGCAGTTGATATATTGCAGGGGTTTTTGGCCTTCTATAAAGGGTTTCTTCCAAATTTTGGCCGGCTAGGATCTTGGAATGTGCTTATGTTTCTAATGCTAGAGCAAGTAAGATACTAATTAGTCACTTTTGCAGAGGTGTGTTTCATTATCAATTTACCCAAACTGCTTGAAGTTATACTGATGCAAATTGCTCTTTCTTGTTGTCTATGACAGGCGAAAAATATTTTCAGGGTATAAATCTGCTTTCCGATTTGAGTTTCCACAAGTAGGAACACACAGCTTCTGCTTTGGAAAATCTGCCTCTTCAACTGTTAAAGATTCATTCTTTGGTTCACTTTATGCACTGTACTTCATTGCTGATGTATTTTGTATCATCAGATAGAACTTGAGAAGTAGTTCATTTAGAAGACATCATATTATGTGCCATCATGAATGGAAATACCATGAAAACTAGATTGATTCCCTCC
This sequence comes from Geum urbanum, assembly GCA_946800695.1. Lineage (NCBI taxonomy): Eukaryota > Viridiplantae > Streptophyta > Magnoliopsida > Rosales > Rosaceae > Geum > Geum urbanum. The sequence continues at coordinate 8,226,226 of OX327006.1, forward strand.
CACTGTACTTCCTAGAGACATATTATAAATTTATCAATTTCATTCTTCTTTGATTAGTGTTAGTATTGCATAATTAGTTGTACGATTAACATACTTATCCACTTAAGCAGATTAGCAACACCTACTCAACCACATACAAGACCACCAAGGAAGCACCAACTTCACTCACCGGATCCACCCCTTCCGAGCGCGCACGCGCCCGTGGGGGGCGCGCCCGAACATGCGGATCACACACCAGCAGGAACAACAAAAGTCCCACATCGAAGAACACCACCAGGTCCCAATCTCAACCACCTATATATATCAGGTATTTATTACAGGTAAGATCACTCCATTGAATCTCAACGCAACACGTTGGACTCATTCACACTCCATTAGATCCCATCGAGAGCCAGTTGACTCATTCGATCCACATCACACCACTCGCACGTTCGCTTGACTGTTATATCCGATACATATTCTGACTTAGGCATCGGAGCGTTGAAGGCGGGCCACCCCGTCTTGACCCCTGACCGCCTGCTTCATTGTTGTGTTCATCTAACAGTTGCTCCCGAACGCCCGAGGAAGGAGGCACCCGCAAGAAGAGCCCGCACGCACGAAGAGAAGGAAGGAGAGGAGAGTCCGCCCATCCGAACAGCCCCACCGTTCGGACGCACCAAGGAGGAGGGGTCCGCACGCACGACCGAGGAAGGAAGATGAAGCTTATTCTTGTTGCTTCTGCCCCATTACGCCTCCGCGCGTAATTCGGTAGAAACATCTGGCGCCGTCTGTGGGAAACTTACAAATTGCAAACCTCGTATAAACACCACCGAAACCAAAGGTCCACATGCTCAACCCGGTGACTAACGGCAGCAACACACCTGAAGGAGGGACTCCGCCAGGGTCGATGGGGCGGAACGCACAGGCAACCGACAGGGACGACAAGGACGGGCGCATCAACGGCATGGCCCAGGAGTTGCGGAAGGCAGCGCTCGAGATAGCGGAGGAGCGCCAAGTCCGCCGAAGGATGGAGGAACGGCTGGAGACGCTCATCGGCCGGCAGGTAGAGCAGCACGAAGAAACGCAGGAGACCGCCAGCGAGGTGCGCCCTCTGTTCGCCAGAACCAACGCCCGAGCGCCCTCACCCGTGGAGGAGTCATCACCCCCGACAAACAACAACCTGATCCTACGGAGGATGGAGGAGCTGGCGGAGGAAGTCTCACGCTTGCGCAAGGACAAGCTGGCAGGTCAGGGCGGGACGTTCGCCCCCCGGGTCAGCCCGTTCTCGGCGCACATACTGGAAAGAGGAAGGGATCCCCACGCCAAGATAACGAAGATTGCCCGGTTTGACGGGAGCGGGGATCCACGAGCGCACGTGGACGAGTTTCGGTCCACCACGGACGGGACCCGATATTCGGACCCAACGTTATGTTTCCTGTTCCAGGAAACACTGGCGGAGGAGGCACGGAGCTGGTTCTACGAGATCCCGCCAGGGTCCATCCACTCGTTCCTCGAGTTGGCGGAAAGTTTTCAGAGGCGCTATCGGCTCCAGGGGAAGTATAACACCACATGCATCCTCCTGAAGGTCCGCCAGGGGATGGACGAGGGCTTGTCGAGCTACATTAATCGATGGAGGACGCTCGCAAGCACGTGCAGGGACCTTGACAAGCGAGTGGCCAAGGTCGCCCTGATGAACAACCTGCTCGCTACCCCCTTCGTAGAGAAACTCGTGAGGAAGGAGCATCTCGACTACGACGAGATCATGGACCTGATCGTGCAGAAGGCACTGGTGGAAACGCGGGTGTACGGGTCCACCTCCGAGTCTAGCACAAACAGACCATCGAAGAACACTCAGCCCCAACGGCCCTCGAACGGCGGGGGGGCTCCAGCCGAAGGACACAAGAGGCACCAGGGCACACCAGGACGGAGCAGTCGAAGGCCTCCCTTTCGCAGCCACCGGGCGGAGGGATCGGCGCGGCAGGGCGCCCGTCAACCAACAGAGCGGAAGGTCCTTGCAATCAATGGGCAGTCACCCGAGCAGCTCCTCCACCTGCATTGGCACCAGCTCCCGCAACCGAGCGGCGTGACGGCGGCGATGGCTCCGGTCGGCCGAATCCCGGGCATTTGGTGCGAGTACCACAACGCCCCCACCCATCACACGAACAACTGCCCACTGCTTAGAAGAGCCCTCGGGGATATGAAGGAGACCGACCGCCCCAGGACGGGCGGACAGCAGCACCAGGCGGGCGCCAGGACCAGTGGCACTATCAACACGATATCCGGAGGCAAACGCAAAGAGAGAGCCTCATCGCCCGATCGCCCGAGCAGGGACGTGCTAGCGATCGGGGCAAGGAGAGCGCCCGGGGCACAACGAAAGGAGGCGCCCACCATCAGCTTCACAGCAGAGGACAAGGAAGAAAATTCAGGGGACGGCACCCTACCGTTCGTGATCAACGCGATCATCGGCCAGTTCCTTGTGCGGAGGGTGTTAGTCGACAACGGAGCGTCTGTCAACATAATCTACTTGGACGCATACAAGGCGCTCGGCCGACCCGCCAGTAAGATGGCACAGGATCATGAATGCATCGCCAGCTTCACGGGCGAGACCTCGTATCCTATCGGGAGTGACAACCTGCGGGTCGAGGTTGGCGCACCCGATTCCCCGCGCAGCGAAATCCGGACAGACTTCACCATCATGGACACCCCCTCCCCCTACAACGCCATACTCGGGAGGCCAGGGATCTGCAGACTGAGGATGATCGTCGCAACGTATATGCTCCTCGGACGGTTCCCAACCAAGCACGGAGTCGGGCATATCCGAGGATACAGCAGCAAGGAGGCAGCGGAAGCTCAGAACAAGCATGAGGTCCTCGCCCTGGAACCCGCGCCAGGATCGGAGGTGCCCGACGATCCTCGTGACGGACTGATGGCCGTATCACCAGTCCCCGAACGCGAAGAGCTGAGGACGATCCAGTTATCCTCCGAACGCCCGGAGAGGACGGTCCAGATCGGGGCATCGCTAGCCCCCGCAATAGCCGAACGACTGATCGCGCTGCTGAAAGAGAAGCAGGAGGTGTTCGCCTGGTCGTACAAAGACATGCCCGGAATCAGCACGAACATCATATCCCACCGACTTAGCATCAGCGCCAGCGCCCGGGTAGTGAAGCAGAAGCGACGGGCGTACAAAGCGGAGCACTACGCGGCCATGCACGAAGAGGTGGACCGACTGCTGGGCATCGGGTTCGTCCGGAAGGTGGATTATCCTAAGTGGATTTCCAACGCGGTAATGGTGCAGAAGAGCAACAAGAAATGGAGGATGTGCATCGATTACAGTAACCTCAACAAGGCGTGCCCAAAAGACAGCTTCCCACTACCAAGGATCGATCAACTGGTGGACGCGACGGCAGGGCACGAGCTCCTATCAATGATGGACGCTTACTCGGGCTATAACCAGATCTTCATGAACCCCGCGGACCAGGAAGCAACGACGTTTGTCACGGACAAGGGCCTCTATTGCTACGTCGTCATGCCCTTCGGGCTGAAGAACGCCGGCTCCACTTACCAGAGGCTCATGAACACGATGTTCCACGGCCTCATCGGCAACATCGTGGACGTATACGTGGACGACATACTGGTGAAAAGCGTCCGGGCGGTCGACCACGTCCAGAACTTGGGGACTGTGCTCGACATCCTCATCAAGAATGGCATGAGGCTGAACCCCGCCAAATGCACCTTCGGGGTCACCAATAGCAAGTTTCTGGGATACATTGTCAGTCAACAAGGAATCGAGGCCGCGCCAGCCAAGGTCAAGGCAATCATCGACATGAAACCGCCCGTCAAAAGGGTGGACCTACAGAGCCTCACAGGAAAACTCGCATCCCTGAACCGTTTTATCTCACGCTACTCGGACAGGTGCGCACCATTCTTCAAGGCCCTGAGAACCACGAACAAGCGCGAGGTCGTATGGACACTCGAGTGTGAGGAATCTTTCCTTCAGATCAAGGAATACCTGGCGTCCATTCCGCTACTCTCTAGGCCCGTCCGAGGGGAGGTCCTGTACCTCTATTTAGCCGCCTCCCTTACAGCCGTCAGTTCTGCCCTCATCCGCAGGGAGGACCACACGGAGTTACCTGTTTTCTTCTCAGGAAAAGGTATGACGGGCGCTGAGTCACGATACCCAACGATCGAGAGGATGGCGCTCGCACTCGTGACCGCTGCCCGACGGTTGAGGCCATACTTCCAGGCGCATAGCATCCACGTCCTCACCAACACACTCTTACGTCAGATACTCCAGTCGCCCGACCACAGCGGTCGCCTGGCAAAATGGGCCGTCGAGCTTAGTGAATTCGACCTCGAGTACAAACCTCGCACGGCAATCAAGGGGCAGGCCGTGGCAGACTTCATCGCCGAGTATACAGAAGCAGAGGAGGCGCCCGCCCAAGCACCCAACAATCCGACAGCGGAGTCGTCCGACAGGGCAGAGGCCTCGGGACGACCACTCTCGGAGTGGAACCTCTACGTCGATGGATCCTGCACGAAGAAGGTGAGCGGCGCCGGTATAATCCTAACCGGGCCGGGAGGGGTGAACGCGGAGTACGCCCTCAAGTTCGAATTCAAGGCGACAAACAACGAGGCCGAGTACGAGGCGCTCATCGCAGGTCTACAACTAGCCAAAAATTCGGATGCGCCCGACCTCAACATCTTCAGTGACTCACAGCTGGTGGTGAGCCAGGTCGGAGGAGAATTTCAGGCGAAGGAGGAATCCATGATCGCCTACCTAAAGCACGTCCAAACACTGATCAAAGGATTCAAATACGTCAACATCAACCACATACGCCGAGGATTCAACGCAAAAGCAGACAAATTGGCCCGGTTGGCCACAGCGCCCGTACACACTGGACCAGGGCAGCGTATCGTCGAAGTTCTGCGACGACCGAGCATCTCTGGCGCAGGACAGGTCTTGGCGATCGAACCTCGCGAGCATAGTTACATGGACGAGCTCATCGCCTACAAAGCCAGGGGAGAACTACCGACGGACAAAAAGGCGGCCAGAACCATCGTCGCCCGGGCAGCCAACTTCAGCGTACGGAGCGGGACACTCTACCGACAGGGCAGGACTTGGGCCAGCCTCAAATGCGTCACCCCGACAAAAGGCGACTCCATCTTGAAAGAGATCCACTCGGGCACGTGCGGCCACCACGCGGGCGCCAGGTCGATCGCGCACAAGGCCCTTCGGCACGGATTCTGGTGGCCCACCATCCACGCAGACGCTACGGCACTGACGAGTAAGTGCCACCAGTGCCAGCTCCACGCACATCACCACCATGCGCCTGCCGTCCCCCTGTCCATCCTCCTGTCGCCCGTTCCATTCGCACAGTGGGGACTGGACCTGATCGGAGAACTCCCAAAATCAAAAGGGCAATATAGGTATCTGATCGTCATCATCGACTACCACACGAAGTTCATCGAAGCCCAGCCCATGGCAAAAATCACCACGGAGAAGGTGGAACGTTTCCTCTGGCGCTTCCTCTTCTGCCGATATGGGACCCCGATCAGCATCATCACGGATAACGGGCCTCAATTCAACAACTCCAGGCTGATAGACTTCTGCAAACGCCAGGGGACGGACCTCATCTTCGCGTCACCCGCGCACCCCCAGACAAACGGACAGGTAGAGGCGGCAAACAAAATCATCAAGTCCGGCATCAAAAGGAAGATAGAAGACATCGAACCAGGGGAGGCAGGCTACGGCCACTGGCCCGACATCATCCCAGAAATCCTGTGGTCCATCCGAACAACAGCCAACGCAGCCACAGGCGAGACCCCGTTCAGCCTAACGTTCGGAACGGAGGCCGTGCTACCCTTGGAAATCACCCATCAGAGCCCGCGGATCGAGGGGTACGACCCGCGCACGAATGGCGAGGGACTAAGACTCAACAGCGACCTGCTAGAGGAGCGCAGAGATATGGCGCACCTACACAACGCCGCCAATAAGCAGAGGATCGCCCGGTTATACAACCAGCGCGTACGGGCTCGCCCTATCCAACTAGGGGACTGGGTAATGAAGGCAATCCAACAGAAGGTAAAGGCGCTTCGCCCATTGTGGGAAGGACCGTACGTCGTTGACGAGGTAATAAGCGACAGCACTTTCTACCTTAGAGACATGCAAGGCCAACGACTGCGTCACCCATGGAACATCCAGCACTTGAGGAAGTACCTTCACTAAATCTTGCCATATATTCTCATCCAAGTGTAAACACTGTTGCGTTTGTCCTTACCTCGCCTGCCTACACACTCGGGGGACTGGGGTCAGGCTTACCACAGGTACAATAAGGAAACGCGCGCCTGAACGAGTTACTGAGTTCATTCAAAAAAAAGAGGCACAGGGCACACAAGCGGACACAAAAGAAAAACTTCATTCATCTCGCCAGAAACAAAAATCAGCTGGCGTACAATCCAGAGCACAAAGGCCCGATTAGACAGAATGGAAAGCAAAAGACCTACTCTATTTTTACAAAGACAAGAGAAACAGCTGCCCTACTTCGCGCCGCCCGCGCCCGCGCCATCATCCTCGCCCGGCAGCACCCCCTGCTCCACCAACCACGCGTTCAGCTCATCCACCTTCAAGAAAGGCCGCGCCATGTCTTGAAATTGGACGACCTGAACCTCGGCCTCGACCTCCACCAACTCCTTGAACTCCGCAGAATTCTTGAAGTCAGCAACCGCCTCCAACCGCGCCTCTTCGCGCGCCTGTCGGACTTGGGCTTGCGCCTCGGCCATCAGGCGGGACTCCACCTCAGCCACCCTATTGACCGCCGCAGCCTTCTCCTCTTCAAGGGCGGCGAGGGCTGAATCGCGCTCGGCCTTAAGTATCTCCGCCTGCGCCTCCCGCTCACTAGCCAGCCGCTCCGCCTTCATACAATTATTTGTGAGCCTGGTTATCTCCGCCTGGGCTCTCTCCGCACACCGCCCAAGCCTAGAAAACTGAAGTTATTATGTTTTAAGAATGAACAAAGCTTCAAGGGTTGATTCGGTGGTCACCCTTATGTCACTAAGGAACGTTCCACACAGGTACATGTTTGTCTCTAATGAATATGCAATGATAAGGTGGTCATGTACAAAATCAAGACTCTAGATCCTAAGCCATGCATCTAAGCGTGCACTAAAAAAAACATGAATATAGAAATCATCGATGTGAAGAACAGTGAAACAAAACTCATCTAAATAGTTATTAAAATCAAAAGGGATTCAAAATCGTAAGCATATCTAGGGCTTCGATCAGCCCCTAACTAGAGGAGTTTAGCTACTCATAGTTGAAATTATACAATAACAAAACATGATGGGAAATAGAAGAAGAACCAAGAACCCTAGAAAACTCAGTAGGGTGGATTCGAATCGTCGAAATCTTTCGTCTGGCTCTTCCTCCAAGGCTGTGCGTCTCTCTCTAAAATCTCCAACCTTGATTATTTCCTGAAAATTCCTTTCTATAGGGATGGACTCTTGTCATTTTCCTCTCCAAACAAAGCTTGGACTTCTTTCCATGTTAGCTTCCAAATCCTTAATCCAATTGCCAATATAATTTCCCTTTATTGCTCATTTTCGTAAATTTCTCCAAATTACCTGGATAAACAAATACATAAATAAATACCGAAAACTAAAAATTAAGCTAAGTATTTTCACACAATTATACACAAGAAAGTTACACATTTATGCAACTATCAAAATACCTCATACTTAGGTTTTGCTAGTCCTCGACCAAAACACTAAACTAAGACTTTAAAAAGACTCAACAGATTTTACAAACAGACTCTAATGCCCTCAACAATTTGCCTAAGAAATCTTCCACAAAAATGTAACACAAAGATTCATATGTACCTACACAGTTACGAAAGATAACTCCAACATATAACACACATGTAACATGTAGGACATAGACATAATTAAGGTGAAAAAATGAGCTAGAACATGCACAAGACCAACCAAGATTCAACGTCACATAGATATGATTTCAAAAGTGTTTATCTCAAAATGTATCTAAGGTACCACTCAATTCAATTGCTCGCCAAATGGACTAAACCATATGCTCACTCTTGTGACTATACTCCATAGATCAAAGGCTGTCATCTTGAGGATCAAAGGACTTCATGGGTTGCAATGGGGCTTAGCTTATAGATTAAAGAAAAAAAATGGATATGAATTTCAACATAATTCTAGAACCTAGTAGAGCACCAAATAAGAGACTTCTTCAACTTTACAACCATGAGATTTTCACTATTGTGGCCGAATTTCATCTTGTTGGGCCTTCACAACATTCTTTTCATCATTAGGGTATCAAGCTAGACATCACAACTTCTTCTTTTTGAAATTCCTTTTTTTTCATCATTTTTTTTATACTCAAGTTTGATACCCCACACTTATTTCTTGTTATCACCTTTCGGCCTTGTGGCCACCTTCACATACATGTCTCATGTATAGCTCTACCAAGTCCTAGAACAAGGATAAAGATATAGCTCTTTTAAGGTTCAAGGTCAGAGATAAGTGGGTGATAACATAAAGTTTATCACATGTAGGCTCAAAGTGGTCAATTACGGGGTGCACATCTTGTGTACATAGAATCAGGACACATGCTCGTATGTCAATGGTGGTGTTCTTTAAATGTCTTTATCACTTTCTCAATCAGAACATGTCTTGACTATAAGCTTTGCATAACACAAGAGCAAGTTCTAGTAATCTCTAGAGTTCATTAACTTTATCTGTGGCAAACAATTGACACTCAATCAAAGAAAGCATGTATTTCACATAATGGCTCAAAAGTCACAGGTTGTATGAATCTCGATAAGGTTCATGCATGCTCAAAAATTTGTACCATGTTAACTCGTTTCTACATCCACTACATATTTGCATATGCATCAAATATCAAAATTATCCAAAGAAATTCGAGTCACATAATCACCTCTCAGTCACAAAATTGGAAGATATAACCATATCATTGACTTGTTAATGGCTCCTGAGACTCTTCTTTTTGGTATTTTTCTTGACACTATTTTTTTATATATTTTGTTTTTCATATATGACATTAAATATCTATGTGAGCCAGGTTAGCTCGACGGATAATGTTGCAGACTTGTTTACTAAGTCACTACCTGAATCTATATTTGTGAAACATGTAAGATGCATTGGTATACACATGTTATCTGAACTCCATGACTGAGTTTACAGTCAAGGGGAGTTATATTTCTGTAGATATTAAAGGGAGTCTCCATCACATGTATTAGCTTTTGTAGTTGATGCATTGTATTCTTTTTTCCTTAGACAAAGCTTTTATTTTATCCATGAGGTTTTTATTTTCTTGGCAAGGTTTTTAGTGAGACAACAGGTTATGCATCATTCTGAAGGTCATCGACACAAGTGGGAGTGTTTAAGGAGATTTATTCTCCCTAACTTCTGGTGTGTGTTGTGTCCTAGTTAAGTAAGGTTTAATATAGATAGATACATAGAATCTCTGTTTTATCGGGACAATTATTGTAATAGATTGTACCAGCCTATATATAATGCATTCTATCAATAAAAGAGTTACAGTTTCAGTTATTCCTCTTCAACACAATCTGTGAATAAGCCATAGAGTCTCTATTTTATTTATATTATCAGGTTATTCCAATTTTATATACTTCAAATGCGGAATCAATGTTACTTATTTCAATTGAGCTGTTTGAGGTTTTCTTTTTAAAAAGCGTGACCAGGACTAACTCATCACCCTGCCATAAAATTTTATTAATAAATCAACGAGTACAAAATTGGGGAATGTAATACCAAACCAGCTTGAACAAAAATATGTACATACCGAGAAATTAATTTACAAATACAATCATTTGCAAACTTAGGAAAAAAAAACCTACTAAGAATAATGGAAGCACATATCATATGATTGATCCTGAGTATGTATAGGAGCAATAAAAGAAGGAAGCGTTACCCACCAAACTCCCTCATCTAGGGATCATCATGGGTTGGGTTGAGCCGACATCGACCATCAATTTAAGGCTTAGGGTGGGGCTGGATTGGACTGGATTGGACTTGGTCAAAATTCAAACAGAACGAGGTTGGGCTGATGCCACAATTCGGAAGCCCTAACCCGTCCATTAAGGTTAGGCCGAAAAGGCTAAAGAGGTCGGGCCAAGATAGACCTTAAATTAAAAAAAAAGGTTTGAAGTATTGCAATTATTAATATATGATATTTATTTCAAAAATATGTTTATAAGTTGAGAAGAGTGAGAAGAATTAAAAAGAAAAATTATTAAGAAAATAATCATATATTACATGTCTTTTTAAAATTAAATGGGCCAATATGATCCGAGCTTTCAAGGCCGAAATGGGTCAAACTAGGTTTGGCCTCTAAGGCTCAGAAAGGCCGGGCCGAAGGACCGGACCGGGCCGGGCTTCACTTATATGCCCAAGCCCTACCCTAATTTTAATGAGACCTAACACAAGGCCGAGGCGGGTTTCGGCCTCATGGGCTGGGTGGGTTAAAATGAGGCTCGAAGGTTCGAGGCTAAATGGTGACTCCTTACCCTATCATTCTGAATACTACAATTTGCTAGAGCATAAACAACTTTATTGCCTTCACGATAGACATGAGTTACATTCAGATGAGCATGTGTTGCAAAGAATAAGCAATGGGATCAAGCTACTTTATGTGGCCAAGGGACCAAATGAGGCTGCAAGAAATAAGAAACAGTAAGGGTTGAATCTGATTCGAGTCAAACCTTATGTCATCCCCGCGCCTAAGCCACTCTTAGAGCCTCAATAATAGCAAGAATTTCAACATCAATTGCACTTGTTACCTACCCAACAAAAGAATAAGCACCAATATATTTGAGGATGCGTCTCTAAACACACCTCCACACCCTCCCAAAGAAGGGGTTTGAAATGAACCATCAGTGTTAACTTTAATCCATGAACTTGGTGGGGGTTCCCAAGTAACTGGAGTGAACTTTAGAGCATGAAAACGCAAAGGAGAGAGACCCAAAAGGCGGAATATATACTAAATGAAATTGTCCATAATTGTCTTAACTTATACCCTTGAGTAGTTAACAGGGGTGAAAGCACATTTCGATGCAATGCACATCTTGTGTAGTTCACAACTGATAGTCGCATATTTATGCGTCTATTTGGTATTTAATTTGTTCCCTATATTTAGTTTATTGTCATTAATCGAGTGAATTAATTATGTTTATTTGTCTTTAGGTGTTTTGGAGATTAATGGAGAAAAGGAGTTTAAATGATATATTTGGAGAGCTTCTTGGCGAGGAACTGTCTGGCGAGGGAATATATGCAAGTGAAGATGGGTTTAATGACTACAATTATATATGTCTTGGCGAGGAGATTACGTACGTTGGTGCTTGGCGAGCAAAGTTGGTGAGAGAGGAAGTAGAAGTGAATTTGGACTTGGAGACTAAAAAAAGAATAATAAAGAAAGAAGTCTAAATTGAGTGGAAGTCCTGCACGTGGGCTAGCTTGATAGCCAAGTTGCATGCATATATATATAGCTAGCTAAACATAATAAAAAGGTACGCACGGCTTGGGGCTGGAATTCTTGGGAGAAGAAAGAGAGAAACAAGAAGAAACAAAAACAAAGGGAAGATCTCATGCAAGAAGCCTAACCCGATTCCGTTGTCGTCAAGAGTTTATTCTTTTTCCTTTCTTTTATTTATCTTTCATGAACTCTTTGATTTTATTATTTATGACTTTTAGTAGCTAAACTCATTGTTAAGGGGTTGCTTGAAGCCCCGTACATGAAGTCTTTTTAATACATACACTTTAATCTAGTTTTGCATATTTTATGAATGAGGTTTCTTTCTCTGAATGATCACCGTATGAATTCTTGTATGTTTGCTTTGGTGCGCAACTTAGTATGCATGCTAGAGTTCTAGTTTCATGAGATACGGGCGACTGAAGATAATTTCTTCCACCGGATTCTCTATAGTGATACACCGATTTTACCGTCGGGAGATTTAAATCCATAGGTCTAGCGAGACACGCCCATAGTGTACTTGTGAACCCTTGTAGCTTCTCAAACCTTTTCTAGAACTTAATGCTTTCTTCTTTGTAAACCTTGGGGTCCATGACTATGGGTTCAATAGAGGGATAGATGTAGGGGAGGTCCATGACAAACTTGCATAGGCATAAGGATTAGATAATAGGATGTGGTTGTAACGATCAACTCTTCCTGGGAACTTTCATTCATTGGATATGTGCATTAGATTAAGTATGTGTTAGATAGATAGAATGATGGTGGTGGATTGCATTCCTCTTAACTCTTTAATCATATAGTTTAAATCCATTTGCATTCATTAGCATATTTACTTTCAGCATTTACATTCTGCATTAGCTGTAGCTTAGCCGATTTATTTCGGTAACCAAATCAACTCTGAATACCCTCAAATTTTGTGTGGTAGTCCGCCACTGTGTCTAGTTCATTGTGTCAAAATCTCGCTACATTTGAGTATGTCGAGCTTAGGTTCGCTTGCCATTAGTGTTTTGTAGTCGAGTCTGTCAGCATAAGTAGTGTGTTAGGATTTAGTTTCACCAATTCTTTGTGTTCGATAACCCCTATTTATCTTACTACATTGATATATCCAGGTTGTAAATAGGGTATCTTTGAGAGGTGTTAAACCGCCTTGTCAACAACGCTTGTTGAGTTCGTTTAGGTTGATCGCATTACAATGTAGAATGCTCGAACAATGATGAACTATGTTAATGCCTCGCAAAAATAATGACTTTTACAGTAACTATCATCGACTTTGCTTACAAGTATGGGGTTAACAAAATACTATGCACGTTTATGACAGTTTTTGAAATTTTTTAAAAGTATTTTTAAAATCAGGAAGTAATTATCATTTGCCTCTCAAATATTACTAAGTGCCTCCAAAACTCAACCAAATAACTTGTTTCATATTTTTTAATTATAATTAATTATTTTTATTAATTCAAAAATAGTTTTAAACATTCTAAAACAATCTCAAACACTCATTAATTCCAAATCTTCTTTTGATATGTCTCGACCCCAAAGTTAATATCTAAAAAAAAAAGAGTTAAAATATCAAACTAGTTCTTCAAAAAAAAAATTGTTTTTAGTATGCAATTGTTTTTGTTAATAGTCGCCAGCCATTGTTTTTCAGAATTTAACGAAAGAAATAAAAGGTCAATAAGAAATGTATTTGGATGGCGACTATTAACAAAAACAATTGCATACTAAAAACAATTTTTTTTTTGAAGAACTAGTTTGATATTTTAACTCCTTTTTTTTTAGTATGCAATTGTTTTTAGTATGCAATTGTTTTTGTCAACAGTAGTATTGCTTTGGTACTGCAACTAAAATGTAATTATCCACCGCCCAAATAATTAAACGGCCAGCAACGCACATTCAAACTCAGCACTCCACCACAGACAAGCCCCTCCTTCCTAAATCGTGAGCGGGAACACAATCCTGCCAAGTCCCGCCAATTAAATCCAAAAAAATTCCCAAATCCACTCCCACGATATAAACCCTAACCCTCCTCCCATCTCCCTCTAATTTCACCCTCTCTCTGATCCGACGATGTTGGAGCTCCGGTTGATTCAAGGCTCTCTCCTGAAGAAGGTTCTGGAATCAATCAAGGACCTAGTGACCGACGCCAACTTCGACTGCTCGGCGACCGGCTTCTCCCTCCAGGCCATGGACTCCAGCCACGTGGCGCTTGTTGCTCTCCTCCTCAGATCCGAGGGCTTTGACCACTACCGCTGTGACCGGAGCATCTCTATGGGCATGAACCTTGGTAACATGGCCAAGATGCTCAAGTGCGCTGGCAACGATGACATCATCACTATCAAGGCTGATGACGGAAGCGACACCGTTACCTTCATGTTTGAGAGCCCTAGTATGTGTTGTCAATTTCCTCGCTTTTGTTTTTGTTTGTTGGGAATTAGGGTTTTGAAGTTCGGACCTTGAAATTGAACCCAACTTAAATTAGTAGTGATGTTGAGTTTGATTGACAAGTACACTGATAATTTGTGCTTATACAAAGTGTACTTTGGGGATTTCGATTCTAAGTCACTATTGGTAGAGTTTGCTTCTGAGTTTATTTATATGCCTAGCCTCATGGCTCTGATTCTTTACTTCAATGTTATATGTATACTGATAATAAAGAGGTTTAGGAGATGGGAATGTTGGTGTTTGGATTAGTTTTTACGATGTAAATGAAGTCCTAGGTGAAACGCAGAAAGAAACAAAAAGTTTTGGGTAAAATTAGTCTGTTAGAATGTAATCTGTTGCTAAACATATTAGTGGAATGTTCACACCAAGAAAAAATGCTAAAGGAATGTTAATTTGTTTCAATATTTAATGCTATGCGTTGAGTTGTGCTGTTGTGGTTTTCTGAATTGATTTTCTTGCAAGTTGGATTGCAGCTCAAGATAAGATTTCTGATTTTGAGATGAAGCTGATGGACATTGACAGTGAGCACCTTGGTATTCCTGAGGCAGAATACCATGCTATTGTTAGGATGCCTTCAGCCGAATTTGCCAGGATTTGCAAGGATCTCAGTGGCATTGGGGATACTGGTATTGGTCTTATCTCTTTGGAATATGTTCTCCAAAATTTGGTGTGGTACTGTTAAATGGATTTCTGAGCTGTGAATTTATGAACTTGCAGTTGTGATATCTGTTACGAAGGAAGGTGTGAAGTTTTCTGCCAGAGGAGATATTGGATCTGCTAACATTGTCTGTAGGCAGAACACTACTGTTGACAAGGTATTGTGATTGAAATATCATGTAATTGTGTACATCTTTCTTTCAGAATCATAATTGTTTGGAAGTGCAATGCAATGTTAACTTTGGTTTTTGTGTTTTTTTTGGGGATCATAGCCTGAAGAAGCTACAATCATAGAGATGAACGAGCCAGTTTCATTGTCATTTGCTCTGAGGTACATGAACTCCTTTACAAAAGCATCCCCCTTGTCAAACACAGTTACTATCAGCCTTTCTTCGGAACTACCGGTCGTTGTCGAGTACAAGATTGCTGAGATGGGTTACATAAGATTCTACTTGGCTCCCAAGATAGAAGAGGATGAAGATGAGACAAAGCCTCAAGTTTGAGCCTTATGCCACGGTTGGGCATTCTCTTGGTCAACTTGAATTGCTCCTTTAAAAATTCATGTAGAGGATTATGCTATACAATTTCTATTTGATGTTTACTTGCTTTGTCACTGAGTGGCTCTGTAGTTTTAGGAACTCTTCAGATTCTGTAGGTTATTTACTATGTTCTAGACTTTGGATTGAGAACAATGTAGTTTTGTCTCTCTTCGGGGGTTCTTAAATTTTGAGTATCCGGTTTATTGTTACCCTTACTTTTCTAGGTTAATCTAACAACCCATGATTTGCAATTACGCAGTTTCCTTGAGTATGTTTCAGGTTCAAATATTGGTTCAGAATTATACAGGACTACCCAATTTTGTAGCAGCAAGTCCATAAGATAGAACAACAAAACTGTAGTATTGTACACAAAATATTAACTTCAAAATGTTCTGTTCCTGCCAACTCCTGAAAACTAACTGTAAAGTTTAACTAGCACGTGAAGGGGAGCTACTGATCGGCAGTTGAAATCCCTTGTGCTATAGTTGTGCCAAGCTTTCTTTCTCTTCTGCTACATCTGTCAAAAATTCTACAGCAGGAACCCAAAAGAACTCAAGGCTCTTGAAAATTAGTTCTATGGGTTCAGAAGGCTTCTGACCCATGATATCATGTTCATCTACTCCTTTTCTTGGCTTCACTGTAGAGGACTACTGTTACTGTGAGAGTGTAACCCAGCATCCCGGTTACTGATACTGGATTTCTGAATATCAAAATTGAAATTACCACAGCAACAGCTCCTTTTGCGTTTCCCAGCACCTGGAACAGCCACAAAACCTTAGTTATTGTCTCTACGCGATGAATCAGAGCATCGTAAGTAACATGAGTAGTCAAATAATAGACAGAGATCTCATCTTAAGAAAGACCATTATACAGATATCTTTGGAGACCTAAGTAAATATCTGGAAACACATTAAAAGAGAATTCAAACGCTTATTGAACTCCGAGGTTTGCCGCTCTCAGAATCGTCTATTAATGTTTCTTCTGAGGGTTGCTTTACTTCAGCTTTGCTGTTCTAAATAATGAAATGAAACAGAACAATACAACTGTCAATGGGAAGGAAGGATGAGTTTACCTGGAGAGTGAGAGGACTGGTGTGTTTTGTTACCAAGAAATTGGTCAAGTTCACAAAGTATGCGAGAGCAGAATTGAACAGTAGATACCACAAGACGCTAACATCATCCCTTGCAAGTGCAATGGTAATTCCAACAACATCCTCTTCCATTAAAAGAGATGCAGACAAAAGGATATGTAACAGCTACAGGTCCCATGTACATGAGGAGGTTCATAGAATTTAGCTTTTCCCTGATGAACAAATTTGAACATAAAATGTAAACCAAACCCGAAAACAAATTGTTACGATCATCGAATCCTTAAGACATTCTAGAGTGTTGGTACGATCATTACGCTTCAGAAGAAAGCAGTATCCCTTGAAGCACTGACTTGAGCGCCCGTGCTGCCGTTGCAGCAATGCACATTATGAATCCAAATAGATGAAAACTTGGTTCTCCCTTCAGTCCATGATGGAATACCAAAACGTGAGCATTGGATATGGAAATGAAACAAAAAATGTAAGACACAGATAGAAACAATCCTCAAATTTCAGACACAGTGAAAGTAATAGCAACAACGTTCTTACGTACCCCGCTGGCAATAATAACGCCGGTGACGACAGGTATAAGAGTTACGTACGTAAGCTAGCCCTCCGTCTTGAGAGTCATCAAGTACGCAAAGACCGCAGTGAAAAATGGCGTGGTGGCCCCGACGGCCTGGTTGAACGACACGGCGAGGTACCGGAGCGAGATGTTCCCGCCCACGACAGACAAGCAGAAAATGAAGCCGAGCGAGGAAATCTTGACGAACTGAACCCTGGACCTGATGGTCTGCAAGGGCACCACCTTGAGCCATGAGATTGCAATGCAGCTTAAGAGAGAGCAAGCCAGCATGTGACACAGGGTCAAGAAGATCGGGTACTTGAAACCGTAATTGCTTAACAGGAACTTGTTTAGCAACAAGACGCCGATGTTGGATGAATACCATGCTGTTATCAATCCAACTGTGAAGAATCTGTTCGACGACATTGTCGAAAATTTAACGGCTCGATATATTTCTTGAGATGTGACGAAGGAAAGAAATGGTATGTTAAGAACGAAATCGGAGTTGAGTTGGAAGGGTTGTGATCAGAGAAAGGAATTGATGGAGATCCGGACACAAGATATGAATTTTGATTTTGTTTCATGGTTCTTGCCTGAAGCTGAAAAAACTGATGCTAGAAAGGTCACTAAATATGGCAACGGTTACTGTTAAGTATTGGACTTCTTTACATTCTGTTTTGATGTTGGGATATAAAATGATCTGTAAGTTTGTACGAGGCAAGTTCAGAAATTTACTCCAAACGTGCAAGATACAAGTTTTGACATTTACTACCAAGGATGTTCGTTCTTTTTCTCCATTTGTTTCAAAAAAATACATCAGGCTAACCCTCGTCTAGAAACTTTGCAAACCTAGTTATATAGCTTGATTCTCTATATTCTCTTCACAAAAACAAGAAGAAAAAACCACTGTGAATGGAAACAAATCAAGCAGAAGATGGACCCGTAAGCATCTGACGACATCCCCAAATGCGGCAAGTTGCCATATTTCAGCACCAAGCTCTATATGACTTCATCTAGGGGAAGGAGAGTGCGACGAAGCCTGAAGATAATGATCAGGCTGATTCCCTCCACTCTTCCCCAGCATAAAATGCATCATCCCCAAGCTCTTCCTCAATTCGAAGCAACTGCAAGACAACTTTCACCCATCAGTTTCAAACCATGCCGCATGTTGTACCAAGACATAGCTACATATCTATACAACTATACATAGATAGCACCATACAACCATATTGAGTAGCATCTTGTTCTTCTACTGCAATAACCCTCATTATGCTACCAAGACCTTTAAAAGTGAGAGAAAAAAAAGGATTGTGGACTTCAAAGTGGACCTGGTTATACTTTGCCAGCCGCTCGCCTCTGCAGGGAGCACCAGCTTTGAACTGACCAGTAGAGAGACCAACAGAGAAGTCCGCAATGAAGGATTCTTCAGTTTCACCACATCTATGAGATGTCACCACTCCCCAGTGGGCATCCTTTGCTAGCCTAACCACTTCAATGGCCTCAGTCACTGTCCCAATCTGGTTAATCTAAAATATAGCCACAAATAATCAGTCACTCTATCTTGATCCATCATTTTAATGATAAAAGAAAGAAAAAACATAAGAGATGGATAAAAGAGCAAGAAACAGGGTAAATACCTTCAGAAGAAGAGCATCACATGTAAGGTCCGCTATCGCTTTCTTCATACGTTGTGGATTCGACATTAACAAGTCATCTCCAACTACCTGCAAACCATATAATAATTGACAATTTATATATACATGTGACATCCCCAATCTCAACAAAATACATTATGTCCACTAAACTATTTCTTTGAGTTATTAAATGATGATGTAGGAAAAAGTCTCGCTTTGTCGAAAATGTTTTACATTTGTCCCCAAAAAATGTCTTAATTAATCCGCCAAAGGAATAGACCAAACACAACATATTAGCATTTTATCTGGGTTAAAGCTATACTTGGGGAAAGAATGCAAATAACGGGACCCTTTAATAAATTTAAAACCAACGAGTAACAGAACCAACCTGACATATCCCGAGGTTAGAGAATTCTTTGGTATGTTCCCAGTCCTCCTTATCGAATGGATCTTCGATTGATACAATTGGGTACTCTGAGAATGTAAACAAAGGGAAATTCTGAAGACATAAGACATCAAATAATACTGAAAGCGCAAACTATAAACCTTGTGAAACATAAAACGAAAGAGAAAAAGAAAAAGAAAAAGGAGATTAAGATGTACCAGTGCAAAGTTCTCTGTACAACTTAATCATATCTTCTGCTGACTTAAAATGTTGTCCTGACTTATTTGTGGATTTGTAGTCCAGGTCATACTTTGTACCTGTATTTCAGTCACCAAAGCATCAGTAGCTGGTTGGAGATGCAATAACTGAGACAAGAGTTAATATTATTAAGGCAAAAGAAGCGTGGTTTACTTGTGTGATGAGAATGTACGAAAAAATATTCTAATCATTTCAGGCAAAGAAAGAAATAAAAATTCTAATCATTTACTAATTACGAGATTTTTTTTATTTTTGACTCTACAAAGAATACATACTTTATGATGTATTCACTTATATTCTCCCTACTCATGCTACAGAAAGATTAATGTTCAAGAAAGATCCATCACCCATGCAGAAGTCAGTAGCAGCAACATCAATTGCTATTTTTATACGGTCATTGTAGCCTGTTCTGCTGATAGCCTCAGTTACGAGATCCAAGCCTTCTTTGAACCTGCCAACAAATAAAGAACATAATCAAACACAAACTTAATTTATAAAATTTATCCACTAGTTAAACATCTTCTGAAAGGCAATAAGAACTGCAATTATAATTAGTTAGCAAAACTCATATATTGTTATACGGAATCTAAGAGCTAATATGATGCGATTCTTGTAAACGCCCCTAACTTCCTTTTTAAAGCCAGTTTCAGCCTTTCGAATGAAGGTATGAAAATTTAAGAACACTACATACCATACTAAGATAGACTTACGTGGAGATGTTGGGAGCAAAACCACCATCTTCACCAACATTACATCCATGTGTACCATATTTTTCTACAATAACAGCCTGTTCAATTTTAACAAAACAATAAAAGCAATTAATAATGACGGGACATGCTATCTCCTCATGCAAATGTACATAGCAAGCAAAACTATTTGATAGCAAATACTGACTCCATCATGTAAACCCAAATGGGTTTCCATGCATACACATAGATTTTGAGAGTCAGCCACTAAGTGTCATATCATTCATTTCAGGTTATCAAGGATACCAATTTTGATATGATTGAAACTGAGATATATGCTAAACTATTGGTATATCAATTCCCACACTAAAAACTTTAGAATAGACATCGAGAAGACCTAGAATTCATATTTATGGACATTGGTTAACAAGGATACCGATCTTAGTAATAAAAGACTACTATGTATACACTATTACCAAACATGGTCCATGTTGCCATTGACGCCTCAGAATAAATTGTAGAAACCAAAGCAAATTGGAGCTATACAGGATTAAAGATTTCGGTCGAATCGGGTTTAAAGTGGAAAATGTCTGTCCAGAAGTCTTATACATACTTCTTTTAAATAAAGATGCATATCAGTCATACATTTCTACTTTTCACTTAAACGTCAAGCCCATATGATTTACACTTAAAACGGATGACAACTTATGGGAAATAAGTGACTCCACAAGTTTCACAAACTGGAGTACATAACCAGGTCACAGGGAGCATTTTGTTGAAGGCCACATCAGATGATAGTCAATATATACTGATCAGGAGTACCTTTAAGTGATGATATGTTTCAGAACCCATTTGCAGTGCCTCCTCAAATTTGCTAGCTCCAATCGGGAGAATCATAATTTCCTGAAGATTTCATGTTGTCAATGAAAACACTATTTGAAGGTTCTTTACCCAATTATAATGATACAACCACAACAAAAGAATTCAAAAGGACACATCTAAGAATTAAAGCTTACCAGATCATACCTGAATGGCTAGACTATTCCCAGCACGCTTTCCTCCACTTATAACAGTAAAAGCAGGGACAGGCAGGGTCAGGGTGTTTCTTCCAGAAAGGTCAGCAATATGTTTGTACAGTGGAACCTGAGGTATATATCTTCTTAGAAACTCAAAAGGGTATAAAAATTTAAGCATATTTAAAACAGAACAGCAAAAAAAAAAGTCATGCCTCCTTCTGAGCAGCCCCAGCTTTGCACGCAGCCATCGACACAGCCAATATGGCATTTACTCCAAGTTCTCCCTGAAAGATCATTTCAGAGCTATGATACTTTTCCAAAAGAACAGCCAAGAGTACATTTTCACATTTAATAGATATATTAGTCATACTACAGATGGTAGTCGAGTATGTGGTACCTAATAAAAAAACTCACTTAATTCGACATCAAATAGATTCAGTATGAATCCAGGTTATCAGCTATAGAGAATTTGGAAATAATGATCATAGATATGCCTAGAGTTTGTGATTTTCCCATCACTATATAACAGATATCCAAGTTTACGAAAGCAACTAACTGTAGGATACATATTCAATGAACATCTCAATTAAATAAAGTCACTCTGAGAGAACGAAAAGAATGAAACCAGTACCTTCTTTTCGGTCTTATCCAGGTCTATCATTGCCTGATCAATCTGTGACTGAAGCGTAGGATCCATGCCGACCAATGCTTCCGATATCTTCTCATTCACATTCCTAACAGCTTTAGTCACACTGTTTCCTAGATACGATCCTTTATCCCCATCTCGCAATTCAATAGCCTCGTACCTAGTTTCGCCACTGAAATTCCCCCAAAATAATAATTCTTGTTAGAATCTTACACTTTGCAAATGAGTTTCTTTACATAGCATACATTCCACAATGCAATAAAGATTAAAAAATTCTCAGTCAACAACAACCACAGAGCCGAAAAAGCGCGAAAGCTTACAATCCAGTCAGATCAGAACTGGGAGCCGAAGCTTGGAACATTCCCTTGTTAGTGTGAAGGTCAACTTCAACAGTTGGAATTCCTCTGCTATCAAGAATCTGACGAGCTTTGACCTTCGTTATCACTGAAGGCACTGCTTTCTTCATATGATTCGACTGCAATGTTCACAACAAAATCCAATCACAACAAAACTGAACCGAAAACCGGTGCAAAACCCTAACGAATTAAATCCAGAAGAAGCTAATTAAAATGTTAGTAATCAAGCACACAAAAAATGATGATGATGAGCAAAGAGAGATAGAATTACAATGAAGAGGACGGGATCGGAGGCTTTGGCTCTAACGGCGGCATTGACGGCGTCTTCGATTTTCCGAGAGAGCATGTGAGTATCCAGATACTCTTGGACCGACATTTTCAGTCTGAGCTTTCTTTCGGCGCAACTATGAGACAGGTCTTTTTTTTTTTGATGAAGACTATGAGACAAGTTTAGGGAACACGGACTCCTCTATTTACGAACAAAACTCCGAAGAAATTGATATTTTTACTGAAAATTTTCATAAATGAGCAAACTTTCATTCTTTTTAAATTTTAGAAAATTATCATAATTATATCCCAATTTTTTCCGATCCAAAACTCATACTTTCTAATACTAACATCAATTTTTTTGAAAGAATACTAACATCATTATTATGTCTATACAAAAATGAATTATTAACGACGGGTATAATTTGGGTTTTGGTCAATAATTAAGATATAATTATGGTTTTTTATAAAATTAATGTAAATTTTTTTGGAACATCAAAAGTTTAGATATTGCTTGTTAATAAGGCGAAGAATAAAGAAATGCCATGAGAACAAATTGTCTCTTAAGGAATGTCATTAAACATTATTTGAATTACGCTTCAAAGGTAGGGAAGTTTTCGACATTACAACAGATGGGGCGAAGAAGACGCATTGAATTTCTTGTCATTTCACCTACTTCATAATCACACTGACAATTAAAAAAATTATAAAAAAGAGAAGACAAAAAACAAGTTATACTGTACAAGATTTTTTATTTCTCAAGTGATCAACTACTTCACGACATGAGCATAATTTCATTTCCAATTGCTGATTTTCTAGAGAATGAACGGAATTTCATTCTCAATTACTCAACTCCCCATTAACAACTTTAAACACTCTAAGAATAAAATAATTTCAACCTCTGATTTAATATTACAAGATAAAAATCCTAACATGTAGCGAAACATTGCAACATGAATGGGATAGAGCATTTCAAGCTATCTTCTATAGAAAAAAACAATATCAGCTTCAGGCGGCAGTCAAGGCACCATCAAAATGGTCTTTGTTGTTGACTCGTAATCAATAAGCCCACTAACCAATTCAAGTTCTAAACCCTCTAATTAAATCGATTTAGAAGATAATCAAATAGATTCAAACCCATAACCCATTTAGAAGATAATCAAACCCGTAACCCATTAATCAAATCGATAGTTTGAAGAGAAATGACCAGAGGAATCAGTTGAGTTGTAGAAGACTAAAGAATTAACTTGTAAGTTGTAGAGCTAAGGGCAACAAAGAGCGGCAGGCAATGGGTGTCGGCAAGCGGCGAGTGCAGTCGAGGGGCGAGATTGCAAGAGAGATATGCGAGATTGCGAGAGCAACTATAGAAAATGGTTTTTAGATTTCCGTTTAGCCCCTTTTACCCAGTAAGTAAAAAAAACTGAAAAAAAAAATGCCTAGGCGTGTTTTTTTCCCAATTAAACGCTAGGCAAAGCATTTAATTGCAGTGTAATCGGTCACCGCCTACCTGGTCTGCCCACTCACAAAATTAAGCGTTTCATTGGTTTTTTCCGCCTAAGCGGCCTAGGCGCCCGTTTTTTCGAACTATGTATAAACCTAATGGTATAAAGCATGACACATTTCCGGAAATAATTTTCCGGCCACACGCAGCCACATGCGACAACGCGTGGAGCCCACGCCGACGACCACCACCGACGGCAGAAAATGACCCACCATTGGAAAGCTCTCAATGAGCCCTATAATCTGTCAAACTACAACAAAAGCAAACTTGGCCAAAATCACCCCGAAAGCACTGGAACCCTAACCACACCGAAAATCCATTTTGGCAATGTATATCTGTCCTTGAACCACGGCTTGGCTCAAGACTGATCTCAATCAACTCGGGAGGAAGAGGGGAACAAAACCCCTATAACCTCGCCGCTCAAAACAATTAGCAATCGTCGATCACGACAGAGGCTAAAACGGGTTCAACGGAATCCAATTCAATTCCATCCAACTTCGCCTGCAACCAACAAATCACATACATAAACACAATCTACACATGAAAACAATTCAAAACATACCAGACCCGTCGCCGGAGACCTCGCTGGCGACAACGACCCAATCCACTCGAAAACCCTAGAAATTTCTCCAATTGGTTTGGCCTCCACGAGACTCCATAACCCAATTCAAAGCTAACAATAGAAAGAGGGTGAAGAGGGCTTTCGATTCCAATTAGAATCGACCCCTATGGTGGTCGGACGACATTACACCGTCAACCGAAGTTTCACGGAGATTTTAAGTCGCGAGACGTGGCCAACGCTGGTTGGCCCCAAATGGAAACTCTATCATTTCTAATTATGGAAACCACTATTTATACTCGGACATTTACAGTAATTCGATTTTCGATATTTCCATCAAGGTTTCAATGATCATAACTTTTCTATCGTAACTCCAATTTTGACGTTCTTCGTCCACCGGGTCGGGCATATTTGGGCTTAAACTTGGGCCTAAACAGGCTTCCGGGCCGCCTACTGGCTTTTTGGGCCATGGACTTATGGTGACCCCTAGACTCCCACCTGCTCAACTGCCAGCAGATCAATCAAAGTATAATGAAAGTTTCGATTACGGTCCATAACGTGTTCATTTTGTTACTTTGCTCTTATTTCAGATAGCACACATGAATGGCATGATGCGTCCATCTTACATGTTGTTGCTCTCATATACTGTTGTTGTCGGCCTGCTGGAACCTTAACAAATCTGTATGCATCAAAATGTACAAGGAAGTAGTAAGCCCAAAGATGAAAGATGCCCCATATATTTCATACATATTAGCAAGTAAAACCGTGCGCTGTTGCGGGATTTCTTGTTCCATTACACGTTTTATTCTCTTTAGTCATGGATAAAACAATAATATGAGAAACTCATGTAGGGAGATCCACTCCATCATTTTAATTCAAAGTTTATTAACCTTTGTATATGAAGCTCCAGAATGTGATGGATCATCTACAGCTCCACCAAATTTCTATATGCATATTCATCTCTGCCAAACTACTTGAGGTGTATATAATTCTAAGACCAATTTGTAGTGACAACGAAAATGGGTCATCTTCCCCTTGCAACAGACAATACTGAATTCAAACGAGATTGGCAATTGATGAGCGATTTCGGCTAAGAAAAAAAACTAATAGGAAGTTAAGCGATAAAACCACAAAATCCTTATCCAACAAATCCAAAAATAACACAATTTCAATCAGAAAAGAAATTCATTAGCAACAGGGCAACACCGAAATCTGATCAAATCTCTGTTGCACCGACACTTCACTATGGTAGAGTGTCGGTGTGTCTGACACTCTCCGACACTCCGACACGGCGCGACGCCACGTCTGGCATGCCACGTGGCGTGCCCGAAAATGTTGACTTTTCTGACACAATGAAGACACACCACGTCATTACTCCGACACTCCACATCATTCTCCGACACGCCACGTCATTAAAAAAACGTACATAAAAAAAGAGATAACTAAACAACAACCTAGCTAACCAACCACTATTCTCCCATCTTCTCTTTCAAAAGAGAAGTAAAATCTTACAGAAGAAAGAAAATGATGAGTTCCATTAAAAAAAAAAGGATGAGTCTCGTCACTCCTGTGTCTCCTCATCTCGCCTCTCCATATTGAAGGATTTGAAGCTTATGTCAGTCTTGCATCTCATCTTCAAGGTCATCCTGCATCTCCTCTTCAATCCTTTCAAGGTCATCTTGTGTCTCTCTTCAAGGTCAGACCACCTCTTCTATACTTCATGGTTGTTGTAGTGAAGTTAATCGGTTGGGTTTTACAAAATGGTTGTTTAGATATTTGGGATTTTATGAAATTGATGTCTAGAATCATTAAAATGCTTGAATACATGCTTGATTGTTGGATTTGTCTATCTTAAGTTGATTATTAGCTTATTTAGTTTATAATGAATAAGATGAGCTCAAGTGGTACTACTACTACTACTACTACATCAGAACCTAGTATTGATTATGAGGACAAACTTACTGGGCCTCTGTGGAAAAATGTTACTAAGGTAGTTGATGCTTCTGATGGAGGCATGGTAGAGGGAAATGTTTCTTTTATTTGTAATTACTGCAATATGAACTTCAAGGGCTCACATTCTAGAGTTAAAGCTCATTTGCTCAAAATACCGAGATTGGGAATCAAGGTAAGGTGATGAAAGCTCATATGGATGAAATGTGAGAGACAGTAGAAGAGTGTGAGCAGAAGTTGCAAGATAAGACTCCAAGAATGATTGCTTTGCCTCCCTTTTCAAGTAGGTTTGCAAGTAGTACAAGTTACTTTCCATTGGAGGTAGTGGATCTTGAAACTAAAAAAAGAAGTCCACAACTAACTAAAGCCTTTATAAAGGAAGAAAGGTAACAATATGATGATGTAATCGCAAGAATGTTTTACACCGGTGGGATATCATTCAACTTTGCGAGGAATCCCCACTACCAAGATGCTTTTGCTCGTGCCTCAAACCTTCCAGGTTATAAACCCCCAAGTTATAATGCATTGAGGATCACACTGCTTGACAATGAGAGGCAACACATTAACCGAATGCTAGTACCCATTAAGAACACATGGAAGCAGACTGGTGGGACCGTGTGTTCTGATGGGTGGACTGATGAGCAAAGGAGGCCCTTAATCGATATGATGGCTACTGCTCAAAATATGGTTGTTATGATAAAAGCAGTCAATTATGAGGGGCAGTATAAAGATAAGTTTGAAGTTGTAAGATTTCTTTTGGAGACCATTAATGAGATCGGCGACGAGAATGTGATTCAAGTGGTGACTGATAATGCACCTGTGTGCACTGTTGGCGGTGCCATTGTTGAAGCTACACATCCACACATCTTTTAGACACCATGTGTAGTTTATACTCTCATTCTTGTCTTGAATGATACTTTGGAAACAAAATCTTTTTTACCCGGTGAGCGCGTAGATGAAGAGTTGGGGTGGCTTATGGATGTCATCAATAATGTTTGGTTTATCAAGAATTTTGTCATCAACCATAGTATGTGTCTATCTATGTACAATGAGCATTGTTCTTTGAGGTTGCTTCAAGTTGCCGAGACACGGTTTGCTTCTCATTATGTGAGTATTAAGAGGTTCAGGGAGATGAAGGTTGGCTTGCAAAGCATGGTGATTAGTCCAAAGCTTATGGAGCTTGTACACTACTACTTTAAGGTTTGGCTTTCAAGATGCTTAATCAACCTTGTTCATCTTCTTATTGTGAGAGGAATTGGAGCACCATAGTTTCATTACCGGTTTGAAGAGGAACAAGTTGCAACCAAAAAGAGCTCAAGATTTGGTTTATGTGTATACCAATCTTCAAATTTTGGCTAGGAGGGATCCTAACTACTATAAAAGTTAGAAGACAATGTGGGATCTTGTTGGAGATGGTGTTGACTCCATGAAACCTGAGACTTTTGATGTGTTTGATTTGGCAAATCTCTCCCTTGATGAACCAACATTGGAGGGGATGCTAATTAATGATGAGATGAGTGTTGAAGATGAGTGATGCACTTATACACCATTGTCCTAATTTATCACTTGCATTTAGCTTTGTTTGATGTTATTTCCTATGAAATTTAGAACCAGATTGAGTGTTATGGTTAAATTTAGTTATGTAATGAATTTATTTCATGTTTCTAGTATATTTTTATAATTAAAAATACATATATATTTATTAATAATTTGCCGTGTTGATGATGTGTCGAAACATGTATTTTTGAGATTTGTCGCGTCGCCGTGTCGTGCCGTATCGGTGTCCGTGCAACGCAGGATCAAATCAATCAATAACACTAATTAACATTTAATAACCAAACCATTCAGTTTATCATTGCAAACATGAGAATACATTAAAAAGGGTAGAAGACCGCCAAAGACGCAACCCATAAACCAACCCGATTCGGAATTTGCTTATTTGCCCCTCCGGACTTCCTTCCTTGAAAATCAACCTGCATGCTCCATCTTCTTCCCATTTTCTGCATATCAAAGTTGTAAGTTTGATCAAAACTCAAACTGTAATTAAAATGAACGAAAGAATAGACTTCCAAATTTGACCATAAACACATAGGATCGGGTTTGTTTTTAGGTACTCTGATCAGATTGACGGTAGTATGATCAATTGATCAACTTTTCAATAATCAGGCTAGCTTCTCTGCAGTTAGAAAATGTAATCAAGATTGGATATGTGACAAAAAAAAGGATCATGAAAAAGAAAGCATTGATTGTGTAGCTGGGGTTGCGACTCATCGAGGAATACGAAGAGGACGCGAGAAGAGATATGAATTTTCTAAGCCGGTGGAAATGACAGTGGCTTGCATTGTAATTTTTCAAAAAAGCTAGATAAAACAGGAAATTAACTGTGCTTAGGAACAGTAAATGACAAACCAAACTATGAATGCATTATCACCACTAAGGTCTGAAACTTTGCAAAGTTCTCATTGTAATGTTCACACTTTGAAAACTCCGATCAGATTGACGGCAGTATGATCAATTGATCAACTTTTCAATAATCGGGCTAGCTTCTCTGCAGTTAGAAATTGTAATCAAGATTGGATTTGTAACAAACAAAAGGATCATGAAAAGGAAAGCGCTGATTGTGTTGCTGGGGTTGCGACTCGTCGAGGAAGATGAAGAGGACGCGAGAAGAGAGATGAATTTTCTAAGCCGGTGGAAATGTCAGTGGCATGCATTGTAATTTTTCAAAAAAGCTAGATAAAACAGGAAATTAATTAGGCTTAGGAACATTAAATGGAAAACCGAACTGTAAATGCATTATCACCACCAAGGTCTGAAACTTTGCAAAGTTCTCATTGTGATGTCCACACTTTGAAAACTCCGATCAGATTAACGGCGGTATGATCAATTGATCAACTTTTCAATAATCGGGCTAGCTTCTCTGCAGTTAGAAAATATAATCAAGATTGGATTTGTGACAAACAAAAGGATCATGAAAAAGAAAGCGTTGATTAAGGGTTGCGACTCGTCGAGGAAGACAAAGAGGACGCGAGAAGAGAGATGAATTTTCTAACCCGGTGGAAATACAGTGGCATGCATTGTAATTTTTCAAAAAAGCTAGATAAAACAGGAAATTAACTGTGCTTAGGAACAATAAATGGCAAACCGAACGGTAAATGCATTATCACCACCAAGGACTGAAACTTTGCAAAGTTCTCATTGTGATGTCCACACTTTGAAAACTATCAAAGTGATGCCCAAAGTTTTAAAACACCATTGTCGTAATGCCTCTAACCAATTTCCTTCACGGCTTGGTTAAGTCTGATGGCGTGACAATTTTTTTTCTTCTGAAAACAGAAGCGAAAAGATTTTAATGCCCTAATTTATTTATTTTTAAAAAAAATGTTCTCTCTCTATAAACGGAGAAGCCGCCACCGCCCTTAGATCCTCCACCATAGAGGACAACGAGGACCCACATCCCAAGAAGCATAAACCTCTCTCTTCCTTCACCCTCGTCACTGTCGCCGCCGCAGCAACTCCCGACCCGGACCCAACCCAATTATCTGAATCCAATGGCGTAGTCGTCGTAGTTCCTGCTCTACCCAAGAAGTCGAAGAAGAAGAAGAACAATGTTTGGGTGACCAAGTCGACCCGGAAAGGGGAAAAGAAGAGCAAGCCCAACACCAATACAACCAACAACAATCTCCCTGGAGAAGACAAAGTCCTTGTCACTCTGGTGACACACTTCCCAAACAAAACCGACGGCACATATCAAGCCTTTTGCTCTACTGGCTCAGAATCTTCTTGCCTTTGTCGTCCTGCAACCACCACTTTCTTGGCTATAGGTTCCTCAGCTCCAGCTCCACTTGGTGGTCCAGGTCGAACTCCATTTTGCTGCCATGGAAGTAGTGGTGCCCCAGTATTAAACCCAAAAAGGAGTAGCTAGCTCTCAGTACTCGAATGCCGCTCTCGGCTTTTAAGAATTAGGGGAAAAATCTCCACCGCCAAAAACCGCAACAACAACAATGACAATGTTCGGAGGTCAATTTTCCTCGCCTTTGCTGTTTGGAGCCTTCAGCACTCTGTCGTCGACCTCTACCTCGCGACACCGTCGCCGACTCTAGCCTTCAAAACTCCGTTGTCGACACCGTTGTTCGTCATTCCTTCGACTCTGGCATTCAGGACACCCTCGACGTCGTCGTTTTCGACCGGCGGCGGCTTCAGAACCTTGCTGTCTCCAACCCGTTCAACTCTCAAAGTCATCAGCAACAATAGCTACAAACACTGTCGTTTCAGCTGTTGACGAGCGGCGACGAATTCGGTTTTCAAAGTTCATTCGGTACACCACCGCAGTAGTAGCATCAGCAGATTCGAGTATTCGAATGGCAATTATGGGGTGGGGTCAGAGAGAGAACAATTTTTTTTAAAAAAAATTAAGGCCATTAAAGTCTTTTCGCCTCATTTTTCGAGAAAAAAATTTGCTGCATCATCGGACTTAACCAAGCCATGACGAAAATTAGTCAGAGGCATCATGAAAATGCTATTTTAAAATTTTGAGCATCACTTTGATAGTTTTTAAAGTGGACATCACATTGAAGACTTTGCAAAGGTTCAAAGTTTAGACCCTGTTGGTGATAATTTTGTTAGTTATAAGATGTACCCGGCCTGTGACCCTGTTTGGAACATTTATATAAATGGCTCAGTTACATGGCAACTACCAACTAGAGTTGATCATTGTAAATTCGTAGACAACCGCAATGTCCAAATTCCACGAGGGCATACAGTAATTGTTGTGAGTTGTGACTGATATACTCTCTGTGATAGTGGGAGAAAGTAGAGCTCAATATTTTTCCAAATCACTGAGAAGTATGCTAATCTTATAACTCTTACCCCCAAAGCTAGGTAGTACGGCTGTGGTGTACATGACTCATGTTAGTTTTACCCACAAAGAGGTGGGACCCGCTTGGTGAAAAAAAAAATGGCCCACATATTTGTGTGTAAAACTTACATGGTTCAAGTTCAACCTAATACATAGGAGAACCTTCGAAAGCTAGGATTGTCATTGCTACAAATATGTTTTTATTAGTATTATACTACTCATCGGTATTGTGGAGTCAAACAAGCCATATTGGCATTCGACTTACAATGTTGTCAACACTAGCTTGTTCACTACTACAACAGCGCAAGCGCAATATATAATGTCTACTACAGAACGAGAAAAGAAAATATGTAAGTAGAACAAGCAATGTTACCGTATTCTAGAAAAAGATGAAAACCTTAGCAGCTCCAACTCTCTCAGAGCCTCCTCCGCTTCCACACATCCCTAAGGCGGCATTTTTTGCCGGCGTTTTACACCTCTAGTCCTCAAGCTTAACGAGTTCATATGCAACTAAGGCACTGCTCATCCAGGCGACCACAACAGAGGTCGCAGGTCAAATCTCGGCCTTAATTTCCCTAGCTCTCTTGGTCGACGACGTGAATGGTAGTTTGCAGAAGTTTTCCTTTCCGGGTGGGTTTTATCCCACAGGGTGCACGCAGCAGCTAGTGCATCAACGAAGGAGGTGAGTGCCATGACTCACAATTGGAAGTTGGCAGCGTTGATGATGGTGACGGTGTCGGGGGACTCCTACTCGGCACAGTAAAAAAGTATTTCAGGGAAAATTCAATGAATTCATTCATCCCATTTTCGGGGTTAATAAAGATGTACAAGTGGTTTCCTAATAGGAAAAGATATTTACATTCCTATCACATCTACAAAACTTTAATTTTAATTACAAAAGAATATTCACAATAATATACTTTCCAACACTTTCCCTCAAGTTGGTGCATAGATGTCAATCATGCCTAACTTGTCAATTCATCATGCAAATGCATGGTGTGACAACCCTTTTGTCAGTATATCCGTCAATTGATCTTCAGAAGCTATAAAAAGAAAACGTATATTCTTCTTATCAAGGTGATTTCTGATGAAATGTCGATCAATCTTCACATGCTTGGTTCGATCATGCTATACAAGATTATGAGCAATTTCAATTGCAGCAGTATTTTCACAGTGCAAATCCATGGCCTTATGGAGCTTGAAACTTAGCTCCTTTAATACATTCCGAATCCATAACAGTTTACACACTCCATTTGTCATTCTTCGGTATTTAGCTCCAGCACTGGAACAGGCAATCACATTCTGCTTCTTACTGCGCCAAGTTACTAAACTCCCACCAATAAAGGTGAAATAACCAAAAGTGGATGCCCTATTAGTCTTATCTCCTGCCCAATCTGCATCATAACAACCTGTAACTCCAAACTCACCATCATTTAAAAATAGTAAGCCTTTACCAGGTGCAGACTTCAAATATATGAGAATGTGCATCACAGCATCCATATGTTATTCACTTGGATCATGCATGAACTAACTAACAACACTTACAACATATGCAATATTAGGCCTAGTATGTGACAAATAGATCAATCTTCCTACTAACCTCTGGTACCTACCTTTGTTTAATGGAACTTGACCAAGACACAACTCCAACTTGTGATTCATCTTAATAGGAGTATTAGCAGGTTTACAATTCAGCATTCCTATTTTAGCAAGAAGATCAAGCATATACTTTCATTGTGACAAGGTGATTCCTAACTTGGATCTTACAACTTCAACTCCCAAGAAATATTTCAGCGGACCTAAATCCTTCAGCTCAAATTCTTGGGATAACCACTTCTTCAAATCTTCCATCTCAGTTGGATTATTATCTGTAACAACCATTTCATCCACATATACAATTATAGCAGTGATCTTACCACCCTTGCATTTAATGAATATGGTATGATCAGAGTTTCTCTGTCGATATCCAAACTTCTTCATGGCTCCAGAAAATCTCCCAAACCAAGCTCTAGAAGATTGCTTTAATCCATACAATGACTTCTTCAATCTGCAGACTTTCCCAACGTCACATGGCTTATAGTTAACACCTGGAGGAATATCCATGTACACATCTTCTTCTAATTCTCCATTAAAGAAAGCATTCTTCACATCAAATTGGTGCAATGGCCATTCATGTCGAGCTGCTAAGGCTATGAGGATGCATATAGTGCTGATCTTTGCTACTGGAATGAATATCTCTTGATAATCCACTCCATATCGCTGAGTGTAGCGTTTTGCAACTAGATGAGCTTTATATCGATCAATATTTCCATCTGCCTTGAGCTTCACTGCATATACTCATCGACATCCAACTATCTTCTTTTTAGGTGGGGCAGGAACAAGCTCCCACATTCCATTCTTTTGTAGGGCTTCCAATTCTTCATTCATAGCTTGCTTCCACTTTGAATCCGCATAGGCATCCTGCACATTACTGGAAATAGATACTGTAGATAATTAATCAACAACAAATGCATGTGGTCCAGATAAACTATGGTGAGATACAAAGCTAGAAATGAGATATTTGGCTTTGACTTCTATGGATGGCTCATATTGTTTCTTTGAAACCCATTTTGTTTCCTGTTGTGACCTCCTAGGCACACTAACTTCTATGCTACCTAATTTATTGGTATCAATACGTACCTCAAGAGAGACATTCTGGTAAGACTCTTCAGTTGATGGAGTATAATGAGAGTCTTCATGAGATCTCAATTTAGAAGAAGGTTGAACTGCATGTGGAATTTCAACTTCAGGTCCAGCCTTCGATGGGTCGAGAGTATCCTTCGATCCATCGAAGGTATCTCCCAGGTTCATTTTAGGTGCAAGCTTCGATCTATCGAGAATACCCTTCCATCCATCGAAGGTGCTTCTCTGGTCTGGTACTTCTGTAGTCCTTGATAGAGACATTCTGGGAAGACTCTTCAGTTGATGGCGTAGAATGAGGGTCTTTATGAGATCTCAATTTAGAAGAAGGTTGAACTGCATGTGGCATTTCAACTTCAGGTCCAGTCTTCGATGGGTCGAGAGTATCCTTCAATCCATCAAAGGTATCTCCCGGGTTCATTTTAGGTGCAAGCTTCGATCCATTGAAGGTGCTTCTACGGTGTGGTACTTCTGTAGTCCTCGATAGAGACATTCTGGGAAGACTTTTCAGTTGATAGAGTAGAATATGGGTCTTTATGAGATCTCAATTTAGAAGAAGGTTAAACTGCATGTGGCATTTCAACTTCAGGTCCAGTCTTCGATGGGTCGAGAGTATCCTTCGTTCCATCGAAGGTATCTCCCTGGTTCATTTCAGGTGCAAGCTTTGATCCATCGAGAATACCCTTCCATCCATTGAAGGTGCTTCTCTGGTCTGGTACTTCTGTAGTCCTCGATGGATCGATAATTTCCTTCGATCCATCGAAGGATGCTCTCGGGTTCATCTTCTGTGCAGGTTTAGATGGATCGAGAGTTTCCTTTGATCCATAGAAGGAGGCTCTCGAGTCTTCGACTGAATTTTCAGCAGCTTCAAACCTTCTTTCCAAGTTCTCCACTTCTTCAAATTCTGGTATGTTCATAGGATTTCCTTCACATCTACGTCTTTTCCCCTGAAGGGAAGACTCTGAAACTCCCCCAGAGTAATAAGGATCAGATTCACAGAAAGAAACATCCATAGACACATGCATCTTGTTCAGAACTGGATCACAACAGCGGTAACATTTTTGGAATTCAGAATATCCAACAAACATACACTTCACAACACAAAGATCAAGCTTCCCTCGTAACTGTTTATTGATGTGAACAGTACACCCAAAGACTCTTAGTTCAAGATTTGACAAAGATGGCTCCTTCAACAGTTCATGCAACTTCTGATATGGGTTCTGGAACTCAATCACATGAGAGGGGGTGCGATTGATTAAGTATGCAGCAAAACACAAGGCTTGTCCCCATAGATTTGTAGGGACATTCATACCAAATAGAGAAGCACAAACAACTTCCATCAACTGTCAATTCATTCTTTCAACTAATCCATTTTGTTGAGGAGTATATGCAATAAAAGTTTAATGCTTAATCCCATGAACACCCAAATACGCTGACATGTCTCCATTCACATACTCTCCACCATTGTCAGATTGAAGGAATCGAATTGGCTGTTGACACTGAGTTGCCGCCATCTTGTGGAATTCAACAAATCTTGCATATACTTCACTTTTACACTTTATCAAGGAGACCCCAGTCATTTTGGTGCATTCATCAATAAAAGTCACAAAGTAGCGAAATCCAAAACGAGAAGAAGTTCTTACAGGACCCCAAACATCCGAATGAATTTTCATGAAAGGAACATAACTTTTATTCAAACTTGGGGAATACGTAATGCGATGGCTCTTGGCCAATTCACACACATCACACTTAAAATCAGATTAATGAACAACTAAAAACAACTGAGGTTGCAATTTTCTAAGATATCCAAAATTCAAATGGCCTAAACGTTGATGTCATAACCACACCGCTTTCTTGGCTTTATTCCTGCTACTGGTACTGTTTGCTTGACTAATCTACTATTGTCCATTGCTCATAAACTCTAGATAGTGTAATTTCCACCTTCTAACACCATAACCCAGAGTCCTCCTTGTCAGAATGTCCTGAAAAAATACATAAATCGTGATAAAAGGTTACAGAGTCAAAGAGAGCCATAGTAATCTGACTAACAGATAAGAGGTTATAAGCAAGAAAATGGACAACAAGAACATAATCAAGGCTAAGTTCATGAGAGAGTTGTACAAATCCTTCACCAACAATAAGAGAAGGAGAACCATCAGCAGTAGACACCATATGTTCAGGAGAAGTTTTAATGGTATCAATTACACTATGATTATTTGTCATATGATCACTTACACCTGTATGAATTATCAAATACACATCCGCAAATAATGTGGTAAGAGAAGATGTCTTACCCCTGGTACCTGTTTCAATGACAAGTACAGATGGTAGAGCAAGAGATTTAGTGGTGGTTACAACCACTTTCGGGATGTTCTTGCGAGGCCTTCTAGTAAAATCTCACCATTCAGGGTATTCAACAAGCTCATAACACCGTTCATTTATAGGACCAACCTCCTTCCAATGAGTACACGTGAAGTGCGGGTTTTTAGTAGGAGGTTTTCCACAAGAACGAGGAGGATTAGAAAAGCCAGGTGAAGGACCCTGGTGGTGCTGGGACTGGGCAACGTTGGCTATTGAAGGAGAGGAGACAACCATGATAACAGCATCATGTGGAGGAGGTGCAGAGAGGGCGATTCGATTGATGTGGAAGTGTTGGACATGGGCATATGCTTGTTCAAAGTCCAGCTTCTGTTCTCTCCTCAAAAATCTTCACAGACTTGACTAAATTCAACATCAAGTCCCATAAAAAACATATAGACACGTTGGTGGGTCATGCAGGAGGATTCATTCACAACGCCATCAACCGTCTCTTGAGAGTGCGTCATGTGCTGGTCCATTTCATCGAGCCATTCAATAAGCTCGTTGTAGTACGTTAAGAGAGGTCTTCCATTCTACTTCTGCGTATAACACAGACGATGAAGCTAAAAAATTTGGGTTTCATCAGATACATCATTGTAGGTTTTGTAGAGGACATCCCAAATTGCCTTAGCTGTTGGCAATTTGACGTACCATTTTTGCAATGCAGGAGACATATTTTCAATAAGCCAGCACTTCACCTTGCCATTGTCGATAGCCCATGTAGAATACTCAGCAGAGGTAGCAGCAAGAGGTTCTTGGTGAGGAGCTCAAGCTTGTTTCGATCTTCAAGTCGAATCTTCATATATACAAACCAACTAGAATAGTTGGTTTCAGTGAGGAGCTCATAGATGGGAAAAGCGGAGTCATCCTGAATGGTGTTGTGGAAGTGATTGTGAATGGGTTGCATAACAACTGCTCCATTGTTGGGGATGAGTGCTCCATCATCATTAGCAAAAACGTTCTCATCATTCACATTGGCCATCTCTTCATGGTTTGTAGAATTGATAATTCAGGTTTCAAGTTCAGTTGCAGCAGAAGAAAAAAATTGGTGATGGTAATTCAAGATTTTCAGAATCCAGGAATTCAGCTCTGATACCAAGTAGAAAAGTATTTTAGGGAGAATTCAATGAATTCATTCATCCTAATTTTGGGGTTAATAAAGATGTACAAGTGGTTTCCTAATAGGAAATGATATTTATATTCCTATCATATCTACACAACTTTAATTCTAATTACAAAAAAACATTCACAAAATAATCAAATTTCTAACATGCACATCTCTACTTTGTTGGAGGCTTTGGCTCACTTGGGCCTGCAAGATTTGGGCTCTAGAGTGATGTATCTGGCTGGTGGGCTATGAGCCAGTGGAGACTTATTACTCTTGGTTTGGGCTGCTGTTTGACTTGCTGGATGAAGACAAAGTCTTCTTGCCCATTTATTTTGGGCAAGAAGATGATGATTTAGGCACTAGTGTGCTAGCTTACTTGCATCTTTTATGAACTGCGAGATTTATGGGAGATGACATACTTACTACAATTACATGCTCAGGGGTATGCTCATCTCTTATTATCTATGTTTTTTGTTGGTCCATGAAAGATACAAATAACCTCGATGTCGTTTGAGCTTAATAGTTTTTAAGGAGTAATATTTGCTTTGATTAGTTATTCTTCTCTAGGTAAAGCCTCGAATTGCTCGTTAGTTGTGTATGTATTATTCAAGCCGAGAAGGTCTTATAATAATATCTTCCTTTCGTAAAAAAAAAAAGAAGAATAGAAAATATGTTATATATTAATGAGGAAATGTACGATTATTATCATACATCAATTTTTTTTTGTCTAAATTCATTTTCCATTAAAAATAATAATACTCTATTGCGCAATAAACGTGAGCTTTTATGTTGTATAATGATGAAAAAATGAGTGGTATTTTCCCTCTCCATTTCTTAGTCAAAACTTATTCTGAGCATGGTGTGCACTACAAGAAATGTAGGCATTTGTAACCTTAATTTGCAACGTTTTTTCTCAAACCCTGCAAATGGTGGTTATCTGCAACGTTTTTAACTAAACGCTGCAAATACATGTATGAAACCCATTTTTGCAGCAGTATAATAACGTTTCTATGTTATTTCCTTCTACAACACGAGTCAAACCTCACCTCACCTCTCTCCTTTCCTTTTCTTTTTACTTAACTCTCCACCGTCGTTTTTCTCTTCTCTATCTTATCTGTTCTCTTCATTTCACTCTCTTTTCTCCCTCTATCACCATACTCTTCTCTCGTCTCTCTATAATTGAGAGACTCCAATTTTGTCTGGTCTCTTTTCTTACTCTAGAATACTTCACCCAAATCTTTATCGGTTAGAGATCCACCATTTTCTTCAAACACCATCATCCCCCAAAAATTTTAAACCAACCAGATTTAGATCTACATGTTGTTGGTCCTAACTATGTGATGATGATCTCCGCCGCTCTGATCTACTTCTCTTCCACTTAGATCTACTTCTCTGACTCTTCGATCTACTTCTCCACTGCTCTTATTATCTCCTTGTATTTGTAGGTCTTACGATTTTTGTTTCCTGATCTTATGAATTTTTTTTTACAGATCTTACGATTTCTGTTAATCCTCTTCTGTTATTGAATTCAGGCTTTTATTTTTCTGGGCTTATGTTGGTTATTTGGTTAGGTGCTGGAACACGATATAATAAGAACAACGATATTGCTCTAATTAGGGGTCATCATTTGGCCCGTGGGCCTCGTGGGCCGGTGGAGGCCCGCAAGCCCGTGGGCTAAAAGCCCGGCCCGGCCCGCAAAAAAGCCCGCAAAAGCCCGCCAAGGTGGTTGGTGGGCCGACCATGGTTTAGAGATCTAAAACCCGGCCCGGCCCGCCAAAAGCCCGTCAAGGCCCGTTAGGCCCGGCCCGTCAAAGCCCGTTAGGCCCGGCCCGTCAAAGCCCGCACACATATTGACATATATCATTAAATCATTTAATGAATTTTAATCATTATACAATTTATACCTAGTTAATGTTTACCTACACACATATTGACATATATATATATATATAAAATATAGTGACTAGTAGTCTAATAGACTAATACTATATAGATATATATTTTACATTTGTGTATATATGTTAATATATTACATATACATGGATAGATTGAATATTTGAATTCCATATATAATTAAATTTGTGTATCTATTTTACTATTAAGTCATTATTTAAAGTTTAGCATAAGTTAGGGTTTAGGTTTAGGGTAAATTAGGGTTTAGGAGATTAAGATTTATGGTAAGTTAAGGTTTAGGAATTTGAGGTTTATGGTAAGTTAAGGTTCCGGTTCTAGGATTTTATTATAATTTTTTTAGGGTTTAGGGTTTGGGGTTTAGGTTTTAGGGTTTAGGGTTAAGGGTTTAGGTCCAAAATTTATAAAAATTAGGGACGGCCTACTTAGAATATTATGAACAACCAATCCGACAGTCAATTTTTTATATATATAAGATAGTAGTACGTATATCATTATACCTACACTTATATATATAATATAGTGACTAGTACTATATATATATTTTTTATATTTGTGTATGTCTATATTAATATATTACATATACATATATTGATCAAATATTGGAATTCCATATATAGTTATATTTGTGTATCTATTTTACTATTAAATCATTGTTTAGAGTTTAGGATAATTAAGTTAGGGTTTAGGTTTAAGGTAAGTTAGGGTTTAGGGGATTGAGATTTATGGTAAGTTAAGGTTTAGGAATTTTGAAGTTTAGAGTAAGTTAGATTTTAGGTTTTAGGAATTTTGAGGTTTAGAGTAAGTTAGGGTTTAGGGATTAGGGTTTAGGGGTTAGGGGTTAGGGGTTAGGGTTTAGGGTTAGGGTTTAGGGTTTAGGGTTTAGGGTTAGGGTTTCATTGTAATTTTTTTATCGATTTACACAGTAAAACAGTAAATATAATAGATGGTTCAGATTAGATATTGTAATTTTTCAATGGTGAGAGTTTAATTGAGAGTGTGTGAAATGACATCAATACCCTTCTCTTATATATTGCTTATTTTTCCATGGAGAAACTAGATAAATTAAATTTTTATATCAATTTTTTTGACACTATGAGATAGATATGTAATTTACAAGAATGTGTGTTAAAATTTTGATCTTAAAAAATTCCTTTAGGGATGGGTAATTTATGTTTTAGTTGTAAGGGTACTACGGTCACATTTAGCGAAACTCATAGATGTAGGTCTAAATCAAGTCCAAAATTTATAAATTTTTAACGGCATGCTTAGAATATTATGAACAACCAATCTGACAGTCAGTTTTGTAAAATGATGATACATGATCGATTACGTTTCACAAAGGACTTTCAACCCATATAACCAAAGAACAAAGGTAAGAACATTAGTGAGCATGTAGAGAATTCAAGCAATATAAGAATTAAAAATGTTTTAACAATAAAGAAGGCCATATATAATAGTTCACCTTGTAATAAAAGACACCGTACGTAAAAATTAGCATAATCGAAGTACGTTTGGATCCCAGTCAATACAATTAAACAAAATTTGTGAAAACACTAAAATACACTCATCTTATTTTCCTTATTTTCCTATGGGGGGAGTAGATAAATCAATTTTTTATGTCATTTTTTTTGATACTATGAGATAGATATGTATTCCATAAGAGTATGTGTCCAAAATTTGATGTTAAAAAATTATTTTCGGGAGGGGTAATTTCCGTTTTAGTTGTAAGAGTACTATGGTCACATTTGGCGAAATACATGGATCGATGTCTAAATCAAGTCCAAAATTTATAAAATTTTAAAGACATGGTTATAATATTCTAACCAATCAATCTAACGGTCAATTTTATAAAATAATTAAACATGTCCGATTAAGTTTCACAAAAGTATTTCATTCCATATAACAAATGAACAAACGTAAGAACATTAATATACATATGGAGAATTCAAGCAATATAAGAATTAAATATGTTTTAATAATAAACGAGGACATGTAGAAAACTCCATCTTATAGTGATAAACATCGTACGTAAAATTTAGACTCGTCGGAGTACGTTTAAACCCCGGTGCATGGATGAAGGTTACGTTTATTTTGAAATGTCTTATTTTTTTAATAATTAAAGCCCGATAGGCCCGGCCCGCAAAAGCCCGCAAAGGCCCGGCCCGCAAAAGCCCGCAAAAGCCCGCAAAACCCGCTTGAATGGGCCGGGCTCGGATCCTTATATAAAAGATAAAGCCCGGCCCGGCCCGGCCCGCATATATTAAAATGTTGTTGAGGCCCGGCCCGGCCCGGCCCGTGCCGGCTATACATGGGCCGGGCCGGGCCGGGCCGGGCTTTTGCCGACCCCTAGCTCTAATGAGTCTAATCATAGATCATGAGGAGTTGCTGGGCACAAAGACCTAAATATTAAAATTATCCTAACATTGTTCAACGAACTAATATTAGACTAATAATGAACGGACTAAATTGAGCGAAGGCTAGACTAATACTGAAGGGGCTAAATTGAATAGGGGTTGAAGGTTCTTGGGGCGGGCAGCGTTGAAAAACCACTGCAAATAGCCTTTGCAGCGTTTTTTTAGTGACCAAAAAAAACTTGCAAATAACATTCAAAACATTTGCAGCTCCTCAGTTTGCAGCAGAGTGAAAAACACTGCAAATTGTTATTTATAGGGTTTAAAAAACCTTGCTACTAGGCACTTGTCTTGTGTGAAAAGCACAACAAACTACAAACTACAAATATTCACATCTTTATTGTTTTTGTTTTCA
Source organism: Geum urbanum (assembly GCA_946800695.1). Classification (NCBI taxonomy): domain Eukaryota; kingdom Viridiplantae; phylum Streptophyta; class Magnoliopsida; order Rosales; family Rosaceae; genus Geum; species Geum urbanum. The sequence continues at coordinate 8,267,963 of OX327006.1, forward strand.
AAATAAACTCCAAAAATTATCTTTCTTGAATTTGCCTCCATGTTTGAACTAACAACGATCAGTTGCTAGTTTGATACAAATAATTGAACTTAATCAAACCATCACGGTCCACGTCCACAATTTGGTCATGTACGTAAACTTTAAAACATTAATAAATGACTTGTAAATAAAAACAAGCCTTAGATGGCTACTGGCTACCTAAGAAAGTGTGTATCAGAGAAAACAAAACACATGTAGGAAAGTCGATCTGCTGTAAGTTGTGTAACCGATTTAAGTCGTCTCAATTATAGGGGTCAACGAAAGACTCAAAGTCTTCTTTGCTCAAGTTATAGTAGCTCGCGTTGTGCTGCTGGCTGGATATTTAAAGGGATGCCGATAAGGAGCTACTTACAACTCGTCGGTCTCCTTCTAGGCTCCTACAATGTTGAAGCTCTTCTCTGATAACCCGATCTGTTGAAGCTTCAATTGCTCGATCAAGTAAATATGCTTGCTCTTCATCGCGGTCAGCTCGATCTGCCTAGTTATATATATAGCTAATTACGTACGCATGGATGATAACATTTATTGTGGTTAAACCATCCAAATACATAGTACGTATTTGAAGAGTTGTGCTTTTTGAGTGATCATCATCTACGATTTGTTTTCTTACTTGCAGGATCTGGAAGCAAGCTTACCGATATGGCTGCTCTGAACGAGCTAGAGGAAGGGTTAGTTTCTCACTACTACAGAAATCTAATTGGAGAAATACTATTGATTTTCTATATCTGTTGACTGTTGTTTTTAAAAAGAGAAATATATATGTTGACCGTTGCTTCAAAATATATGAATAAACTGATAAAAAAACGACACACTCAAAAAATGTGTGTTCTCTGATATGGCACAATCTTCTATGTAGTATCCAAATATACGCTTTTTATTTCGGTACCTCTTTGTTTTACTTATTTTAAATACGTTTTAACGTTTCTCTCATTATCTACATGTTTCTTTTTATTTGAAAATATCTACTTTTTAATATATTTATAATGTTATTAGGTAACATACATTTTTTTTTATAAAACTGTATGTCTAGGAAGAGAATCCATACATTTTTTTTGGTTAAATTTGATTGTCTGTTCTTAATTATAATACTGTATATATGTGTTCTTTCAAAAAAAAATATTGTATGTCTAGGAAGAGAATTTCTACCATGGGGAGCACATATATTCCTAAAAAAAATTCAAATAATTTTGTTGTTACTGCTGTATAATAAGATATTTTTTGTGTTATTTTGTTCAATTTTAGATAATTATTCTTTGTCTGTATGGTATAAAAAAATTGTGTTAGTTTTAAGTTTGTTGTAGTTATATAATTATAAATAAAATTTTCAGATGGATCACATCTACTATAGCCTTATACATCCCGTCTAGGAATATTGTTATGATGTGAACCTAATATCGTATTTTTTAATCGACTGTGCCCATATACCAGTTCGTCTCCACCAACGGCTAAGACAGCATGGTCAATAGTTACAATTGAAATCCCGAAAAAGCTGACGAAAATCAAAACTGAAGTTCAGAGTCGTATAAGGTCAGTAAAAGCTAAATCCCGAAGTCGTCCGGGAAGAGATTCAGGAGTTGTGAATTGCAACATTCTGGTGGATGCATGTAGCATAGTTGGAATTATTATCCGCGGAGCCTGGAAAGCAGTCATGTTTCTTAATCAGAGCGCATGGAAAATATTTGGTCCTTTCATCTTGATGCCAGTAATGAAGTGGGAAGGAGCATTCGTACTATCATGCTTGGCAGTCGTATTTGATCCTCTATTCTTCTACGTTCCGATAGTCGATGATACAAAAATGTGCCTCACAACGGACAAGACCTTGAAAATTGTAGCACTCGTCCTTCGTGAGCTTACGGACTTCCTATTGTTAACCCATCTTATAGCTGAACTCCTCAAACAGGTCAACACTGACTACCCCGAGTACGACCATGACTCCCACTCTGAACCCAATCATCATCAAAAGAAGAAGCATGACGACGACGACGACCTGGAAGTCGGGCATCAATCTGCCTCCTCTGAGCCCCATATGCATTTGATGACACATGCCAAATCTGAATCCCACATCACAAGTAGTAGTCACACCAAAACGGAGACGTATGAGCTCAACCTCCTCGGAAATCGCACGGGCCTTGTTGACCGTGAGTTTAATATCGCCCCCAAGGCAGGACGAGGACAATTTGAGTCGGTCAAGATGAAGATGCCGCAGATAACTGAGCACCCCGAGGTCGATGACTCCCACTCTGAACACAATCATCAAAAGAAAAGGAAGCATGACGACGACCGAGAACTCGGGCGAGCCGAAAAGATGATTCTTCTTCAATCTACATCTGAGCCTCACGAAAAAGGTTTGACACATGCCAAGACTGATTCCCATCTCGGAAGTACTACTCACACCAAAAAGGAGAATTTTGAGCACAAACCCGGACGTCGCAAACATGACACTGAGTATGAGATCCCCGAGGCAGGATTAGTCCAGTGGATCAATAAGAAGATGCCGGAATGGTTAACTGTCTCAATCGTAATCAAGATTCTGGCTCTGGTTCCCGTCCCACAGGTGAGACAACCAACACAGATATATAGTTTCCTTTGATAAAGAGATTAATTGCAATTTATATTTCAAAGAGAAATCTAAATGCACTAAAGAGCTCTATGTTTCCCTTTAAAAAAAATATGTTTTGATTTAATTGGTGTGATGATGATGATTCACTATATATAGTATTAATTTGTTCGACTGATGAGTGACTGCAATTATCAATTTTTTTGTAATTTTCTCAGGTGGCGGTGCTAGTTGGCTTTTTCAGGATTTGTGGCAATGATTTCCTTGTTATAAGAAAATTCCTCAACATTTCACTCGCCCTCCAATATTTGCCAAGAGTTGGCCAGATCTACCTAAACAGATCCAACTTCAGAATGGCAGGAAAGTTTGCTAAGCCTTCCTTCAATTTCTTTCTATACGTCCTCGCTAGCCATGTAAGTTGTACCTAACACATCATCTCAAATGGTTTAAACGTTTGGTGATACACTACGCGATTAGGAGTGTTGAACTAATTTTTTCTTTTTATAGGGAATGCCAACATATACAGTATAATCTTATAATATATATATATATTATTTATTAAAGAAATATTCATTGTCAACCATAACTGAATTTTTTTTACTTTTTTAACCTTCAACTACTAAAATAGTTTTGATAAGAAAAAATATGTATAGATATAATCGTAATTACAAAAAAAAAAAAAACGTTTGAGATAGTCCCTGAAACCAACTAGCTACACATAATAACTTCTCCATATTTTTCTCTACAAACAAAACTAATCAAAAATTGTAAAACCTACCGTTCAAAACTGCTCAAAAAATAAAACAGATTGTTTTTCTTTTGAAGGGGAAAACAGATTGTTTACTACACACCCATAGAGGTGTGTTTTGCCTCTAGTAATCAATAGAATAAATTATTTCTGTTTTTTAAGGGAGAAATTATTTTTGTTTAAAACTAAATATGGATCAAAGTTAATGAGCTTTTAAAAGAGAATTATTTTTTAACTAAAAAGAGTTTGCGTGTGCTGAGATGACAATGGTTGGAGAGTGGATAATAGTTTGCTAATTAAAACGCAGTTTGTCACCTTTTTATGAGGGAGATAAAATTTGGCACACTTTTTAAATATTATTATATTCAAAAGTGTATTAAAATTACACCCCAAAACTATGAAGAGAATGTGGTTCTAAAAAAGAGGGTCTACACCCAATTTCTTTGGTAGTGGAACTCTAATCCATTTTGTCATGTTCAACTTTTATTTCACTGATTGAGTCTGTCTTTTACCAGGATTCAATAATGAAAATGAAATTGACATTTTTCAGTGATGGGTCCTTTTTAGGGCTGTTAATCGGTACAAACGATTCGGTTATTAGGCCGAACCGAAAATCGAATCGTATTTTTTAATCGGTTCGGTTCGATTCGGTTTTCTTGATTTTTTTACAAAAAACCGAATGGTTCGGTTCGGTTCGGTTCGATTTTTTTTCCGATTTTTTCGGTTTTTTTTTTCGGTTTTTTAAATAAAAAAAAACTTTCTAAAAAAAATACTGTTTCTTTCTATTAGTTTCGAAAATTCGAAGATCTTCATTAGCTACTTTTTTCAATAACTTTGTGAAAGTGTGAAACATAGTTTATGTCAAATCAAACTACAACAAATATAATTAGTCACAAATCACACATTCAAAGTTTCAAACCATAGCAAATGACCAAATGTTTATCGAAAGTTTACATCACAAATTCAAAGTCTCAAACATCAACAAAAATAAACCAAAGTCCACACTCCATAATCCAAGTTTAAAACAATCTATAGTCTATCCAAATAAAAATACAATACAAATATCACATAAAAACACTCAATTGAATCTATTCTCAAACTATACTCAACTTATCCACCATTCTCACTTTCTCAGCTAGGGAGTTTTTCTTTGGCAACTTAGCATTCATTTTCTTAAACCCACAAGAACCCCAATAATCATTGTTAAGTATCAAACTATGGCCCATACCAAATACTACTTTCATATGGGACAAAGAGAGATATTCAACAACATACCCAACAACATCAAACTTGATTGACACTTGTAAAACAACGTCGTTTTATTCATTTTAGTTCAAACGATTTGGTTCGGTTTTTTCGGTTTTTTTGGAGACAAAAACCGAAACCGAACCGAATTTTTCAGTTCGGTTCGGTTTTTTTGTTTTTCGGTTCGGTATTTGTTCGATTTCAGTTTTTTCGGTTACGGTTCGTTTTCGGTACGATTTTTTTTCGGTTTTCGATTCGGTATTAACAGCCCTAGTCCTTTTCAGCACTAACTATATATTTTTCTTGCTCATTAATTTAATTAGGTGCTCGGTGCTTATTGGTACTTTTTTGCTATCCAACGTGAAACATCATGTTGGTACAAGGCTTGTCGAAAGACTCCAGGATGTGCGATTGGTACTTATAAATGCGGTGGTGGCACACCAACAAATATAACACTCCTAAATCAATTATGTCCTATTAATCCCACAAACTCTACTATATTTGATTTTGGGATTTTTGCTGACATCCTTGAGTCTGGTAACATTGGATCAGATAAGTTTATGGCAAAGCTCTTTTACTCTCTATGGTGGGGACTGAAAAATCTAAGGTTTGTCTATAAACATTTCTATTAGTATTAAAGTAATTTACATTGGTAAATTTCTACATAAAACATCCACTATTTAACGATTTATTGCCGCTGTGTATAATCTTATATTGTAACTAGTTATGGTAAAATTTATCAATGCATACTCTATATTGACTGGTTCTTGATTTCTGCAGTAATTTTGGCACCAATTTGGAAACAAGTAATTATCTATGGGAGAATTGTTTCGCAATCCTTATTTGCATTATTGGCATGCTACTTTTCTTATATCTCATAGGAAATGTGCAGGTTAGTAAAGATTCTTACATATATTAATTTAAGTATTCATATGGACAGTGGCGGAGCCAGCCAAGGGCCAAAATTTTTGGGATAAAAATAAGAGTAAATTTCACCCACCGTACTCAAACTTATGTGGTCTGGTCAGTTTGATATCTCGACTTTTTTTCATACGAGATACATGCTCCAACTTATTTTTCCGTACCGTCGGTGTATCCACATCACATTTCCGTTCAATTTCCGACAAGTTTGTTGACGTGGCACCTTTGTTTTTTTTTAAAGTCCATATTATCCTCAAAATTTCTTGCCAATTTTCAAATTTTGAGTTTTTTTTTCCCGTAACAGAGAACTTGATAATCTCAACTTTTTTGATAGTGTTTGAGTGCTTGTTGGGGATTAATGTGAATCTAGATATGTTGGGGACATTTGAGAGGGTCTTAGAAGGGGTTTTTGCACTACCAATTAATTTTCCGGGTCCAAGTTTTGGCAAGCAACGAAAGCAAGGAAGGAATTTGAGAGTGGAGTAGAGTGAGTAAAATTTAAAAGCATTATATATTTCTTGCAAGGACTTACCAAAACCTTTGATGATCATTAGGCCAAAGCACCTTAGCCTACTCAAGCGGAGACCCCATGACAGTAAACCATTCTTGCCAATGCTTCCTCGGAAGCGACGCCTGCGACGGCAGGTTACCATATCCGCTACTCAGCTCACCCGGAATCCGTAAAGTCTTGAGCTTTTGTTCAGCCGAAAGATCAAACAGCCTGTGAGTCTCGGTCTCCACGTCCTTCATAAGCTTCATTGGAACACCATGACTTGTCAATTGGAAAACACCCCACGTCTCACACACTTTGATCACCAGCTCCGGGTAATATGGACTTATATAAAAAACAGAGGTTCCACGTCATCAAACTTGCCGAAAATTGAACGAAAATGTGATGTGAGTACCCGGACGGTACGGAAAAATAAGTTGGAGTATGTATCTCGTATGAAAAAAAAGTTAGGGTATCAAACTGACCTGGCCACATAAGTTGGAGTACGGTGTGTGAAATTTACTCTAAAAATAAACAAGGAAGAATGAAAAAGTTTGAAAAATGAAGGTTGCCAAGGTTTGAACCCAAGACTAACTGAAAGCAAACATCAACAAATTCCACTCTACTAAGTCTCCTTTATCACTACAAGAAAACTGCACTTAGACCACAGACCATTTCCGTCGTCTAAGTGCAGTTTTCCGTCGTCTAAGTACTTGGACGACGGAAACTCCGTCGTCCAAGGTCCGTGCTCCAAGTGCTGTCGTCCAAGCACCTGGACGACGGAGATTTAGTGATCCGTCGTCCAAGTGAACTTGGACCTCGGAAATTATCCGTGGCCCAGGTGTTCACCTGGACGACGGAAACACTAAGTCTCCGTCGTCCAGGTGAACACCTGGGCCACGGATAATGGTAGCAATGTCCGTGGCCCAGGTGTTCACTTGGACGACGGAGACTTAGTGTTTCCGTCGTCCAGGTGAGAACCTGGGCCACGAACATTGCTCGTGTGTCCGTGACCCAGGTGTTCACTTGGACGACGGAGACTTAGTGTTTCCGTCGTCCAGGTGAACACCTGGGCCACGGACGTTGCTACCATTATCCGTGGCCCAGGTGTTCACCTGGACGACGGAAACACTAATTCTCCGTCGTCCAAGTGAATATTTTATTTTTTAAAAAAAATAAATTGAAATTAAATATTATTAATTTAATTTATTATTATTTTAATTTAAATAATGAAAAATGCTAATATTAAATAAATAAACTAAATTTTGAATATTAAAATTAATAACTTATATATATAATTATTAAATAATCAAAGTAAATTAATTTGTACATACGAAAAAACCCATAAATTAAAAATTAAAATATTGTTCGGAATGCGTAAAGAAACGAGATAATATACTACGTGCTAGCTAATACACTGGAGGAGCAGATGCGGGGCCGAGTCCTCCGCCTCCAGCCGGGTCGTTGTCGTCGGGGTGTGGGTTCGGAGGAGGTTGACATACTTCTCGATTTTGGTTCATGAGCGCGATGAGTTGGGCTATTTGTGCTTGTTGTTCGTCAAGTCTTTGCCGCATTGACTCATTCTGCTCTTGTGTCCGTCGATTCTCCTCTCGTGCCAGTCGAGCCTCTTGAATGGCTGCTTCAACGGCCGCAGCCTGACTCATTCTCCGCTGCCTCGAACCTCCCGTAGATGATGAGCCGGAGGTCGTCGACAAATCTCGTACCACCCTAGGCCCAAAGTGCCTAACCTCCTTGTCAGCTCTACGACCGTAGACCTCATCCGCGATTGCAATTTGGCTCTCTAAGAATAGAGGAGGCAGGTCTTCCGGCGGCACATCTGGGAACGCAAGCTGAGTGTTGGCCAACTCTTCATGCGCACGCTCTATCGCCCTTGCCTACAAAATTATAATTAATTTATTATAATTTTGTAATCATATTTAAATAATAATTACTATAATTAAAAGCACATATATATATATACATATCACTTATATCACTTACCCCGCATTGACTCGCTTCATTATCGAGCCCTGGCGTCACGTACGCGCTTACGCTTGCATCAATAAAAGGGTGTTTGGAACCCTTATCCTTGTGCTCCTTGGCAATTTGAATGAACTGCTTGGCGCCGGTAGTATGGTGTTTCTCCTTCTTCCCCCGGTTGGCTTTGTTGACACCGGAGAATTTCTGTTACACAAGATAATTAAATCATTAAAAAATGAATAACTACAATTTAAATAATTCAATTATTTTAATTGAAATAAAAAAATTAAATTAATACCTTAAATTGTTCATCGGCAAAGTGGTTACACAACCACTCCCACTCATCTTCTCTCTCCCCTTGCAGCTCTACCGGGGGAGGCACGGGACCGACATCTTTGAAGTACTTATGGAGCCTGTACTTCCAATCTTTGTAGATGGAGTTGGCGGTTTGATTGATATGCCTCAACATAGCCGGTGTCGGATCCACGTCAAATTGTTCCTATGAAAAATAAATAGAAAATTATAATCGTATATATTATGAAATTTTGAACCGAGATTAACAATATTATATAATAACTAAATTTAACGTATTACGTACCGAAAGATCTTTGAAGACTTTCGCCTTCTCATGATCCGGCGCCTCCTTCCAAGTAGGGGCAGTGATACGAACCCGGTTACGGATGATTGACCCTATCCCATGCGCCGAGAGACTTGCTAGTTGAGCTGTGGGAGGGCCACCGGTGAATTCGTCGTACGGAAAGTCGATCTTTTTACCGGTCGCCTTGCAAATACGCTCCGCTTTCCCCCCTTTAACGAGACCCCGAGTCCTTTTCGGTTCCGGGTCAGTGGGGGCCCTCCTTTGCCTACGGCGGGCGCTGTACATGATTGATTCGGCGGTGGAGGACGCCTGAGTACTTCCCGTTGAATGGGTACCGGGCGTCGGAGATTGGAAGGGGTCGACGTCATCACCGCTCGAGATGAATGGGGGAGCGGGAATTTCACCAGAGGGCGCTACGGACGGACCAGATGATCCGTCCGGATTGAGAGCGTCGTTGCCCTCCGGTGGTAATTCCCAACCGACTTGGTCCGCCAAGCGGCGGAGCATGGCATCTTCTGCCTCTTGTTGAGCTTTCTTCTTGCCGGATGTCGTCTTTGGCGGAGCCATTTAAACCTAAGAGTACGGGGTTAAAATACCTACTTACCATAATAATTACAACTTAAAAATTTACGCTAATTAATTAAGTACGTTTAAGATTTAAATAGAGTACACTAGCTTGGCATTTTCGGTCGTTCAATGGACGTGCGACCCGCGCGATAAAGTGTAAATTTTCAATTAATCAGCCTTGGTTAAATCGAAAAACATGGCCAGTTAGGGATAGAGATAACGCGAGAGGCAGGACTAATTTCGACAAAAGTCTTTCTTAGTCCAAATCCTGTCACCAGTCATAACCCGTTTCTAGACACCATGTCCGACATTCAGCCAATTTTTCGAAAATTTACACTCCCTCAAGTCCTTTGCAAACTCCGCCCTCAACCTCGTGTCCATAACTTCACTTAGGTTATGGTGTGCGGTGATGAAATCCACACATCACGAGGGGTTAAGGAGATAAGCAAGGAAAAGAGGCGCCATCTATTCCAAAGAGTGCGACTTAATTACACCAAGCCTATGTACTAAATTTAAATCGAACACGTACTACTAATTTATTTACTAAAAAATACACGTAATTACATGCAATAATTTATTTTCCATTTAGCATGCAATAATTAACCATTTAATTAATTAATAACAATAATTATTTATTTAATTAATTAATAACAATAATTAATTATTTATTTATTTAATAACAACAAATTTACAATTATTCATTTAATTAGGAAACAATAACAATAATTATGATTTAATTAATAAATAACAACAATTAATCATTTATTAAATATTTAAAATTAATTACTAAATTAATTTCTACTAATTAATTATATTTAGAATTTAATTAATTAATAAAATGAAAATTATTTAAATAAGGGAAAAATAGAAATGTACCGAAGCGGAGTTTACGGGAATTTCGCCGGACTTGAGTCGTCGGAGAGGAGGAACCACGCCGGAAAAAATGTCGTCGGAGCGTCGCCGGAGGAGGATCGCCGGAGGAGAGGAGAGGAGAGGAGATGAGAGGGAGAGGAGGAATGATGAGAAAATGAGGGGGGGGTGCAACTCTATTTATAGAGTTGCACTTAGACGACGGAGCACTATTCTCCGTCGTCTAAGTTCACCTGGACGACGGAAACAGTGTTTTCCGTCGTCTAGGTGGCGGTTTAAAAATTTTCAATCGGCGCGTAATTAATCGGCGGGACGTTTTGAACCGCCATGAATTTGGACTTAGACGACGGAGAATGAATTCTCCGTCGTCTAAGTGAAAATTCAAGCGGTGCCGAAAACGGAAGCGGTAAATTGAACCGCCATAATTTTGGACTTGGACGACGGAAATGGTCAGTTTCCGTCGTCCAAGTGAAAATTACATGAAAAAAATAAACAAAAATAAATTTGAACCGCCATGGTTTTTGAACCTGGACGACGGATATGGTCATTATCCGTCGTCCAGGTGAACACCTGGACGACGGAAAATGACCATCTCCGTCGTCCAGGTTCAAATTACGTAAAAAAAATTTTTAAAAATAATTCGCTAGGAATTTAGCGATCTGTCATTCGAGTGAAATAGTCGTACAATATCGATGAACGCATCGTGTATATAAACAGTTAAATTTGAACCGACGATTAATTTTACGTATTGAAACATGTTAAGTATCGACTAATCTTTACGACTTAAGTGTTCATGAGTAGACGCTCATTTGCAGCAGAGTATTAACGAAATTGAATTTGGACAAAACAACCGTTGGATATGTTCGTCGTAACATAATATATAATTGTCTTCAAAGGATCATAAAATAATAAGTTCGGGAAGGGTTTGATCGGCACAGTCAACCGCAAAACCGATAATTTCACAAACCGGAAACGTGGATACTAGGCATTTCGTAACTCCGATTTTCGAACCGTCGAAGCTCACACACCAAGAATTGTTTACTCTAAAGTCTTGATGAAAAGACTTTGCATTGGAAGAAGGTCTAGATGGTCGTTGTCTTAGAAAAAATTACGATATCTGCACCTGGACGACGGAAACACTTCATTTCCGTCGTCCAAGTCAGAACCTGGACGACGGAAATGAGTGTTTCCGTCGTCCAGGTGTATAGACCCTGAATTCAGGGGTTAGGGCCTTACTGTTTAGGGTTTAGGGTTTGTGAACTTGGACGACGGAAAATGACCATCTCCGTCGTCCAGGTGTAAAAACCCCGAATTCAGGGGTTAGGGCCTTAGGGTTTACGGTTTAGGTCGTCCCCGGTCATTTGTGTGTGCGTTCAATTATTCTGATTCAAAAATATAATTAAAAAATTGATCGATCGATCCGAACTGCTAGATTTAGGGTCCAAGATTTAGCTAGGGTTTTATATGAGATTGAGATTTGGCGCCAAAGGTGAATCTGCAATTAATTTCTCCGTTGTCCAGGATATATAATTCGGATTAATTTCTTACCGTAAACCAGCATCGATCATATATATATATATATATATTACAATAATTACAGTAATTAATTACCAATTAATCTCCCTCGTCGTATGACCGTACTCTTCGTCATAATCATCATCGTCCTCATCCCCGTTAGTCGACGGCTCATCCTCGTCATCGTACTCAACATCGTCCGACGAATAACCTGAGTCCTCGTCCGCGTCCTCTTCCTGCTCGTCTTCTTCATCTACCTCATGGATAATCTCATCTTCAGTTAGATCTGTACAACCATCAGGCATGGGTAACCGTTCACCATCTTGAACCAGGTCCATTATATCGGAGCGGACCATAGAAATATTAGGCTCTTGATAGGCAGGAATGTCTCTTTCTGGTTAAGCAGCATCTTCAGTCGTCGCCGGTGTCCCTTCAATTATCTCTGTATTCCATATTCCTCGGTGAGAGATATGGTTCACTATTTTCCACCCTTCACCGGCTTTCGGATCGTCGAGATAGAACACCTGCCGAACTAAGGTGGCCAGAGCGAAAGGCTCATCCTCATACCAGTGCGAGTTTGTATCGACTGATAATAGTCCCAGGTCTTCCTTTGTACGCTTGAACCATCTGCACTTGAATAGGAAAACGTTGACATCATTCCCGTAACATAGCTGAACCACGTATACAATAGCCCCGTAATATAGATCATTGTCTTTCCCAACGGCTACCCCACTGTTTTGTGTTCTTCTTCCTTCGTCTCGGGCCAATGAATGGAACTTTACACCGTTCACAAAACATCCGGGATAAATATAGTGTTTAACCGGCTTCCCTGCTAGCAAGTGCTTTGGCCATGACCACCACCCTCCGTGGTTATCAGATTTTTGCAGATCAATCATCTGCGAAAAAGGCCAAATTAATATAATGGTTTACTTTCTACAAACATGAGCAATATGTATTTAAATAATTAATACCGAGTCGTACGTACGTACCCATTGGAAGAAATAATCAGGAAACTTCTTCTTAACCATTTTCTCAATCCACGCCGAACTCTTGTTTTGATTTAACGCCTGAAGCCTCTCCCTGTATGACATCATGTACGGCTCAACTTCATCACAGTCTCGCAACACTACCCAATGTGCCTCAATAAGTTCTTCCCGTGTTAACGATTCTTTTAATACTCCTCTAAACGGTCGGACGACATTGGTGACGACAGAAAGATTGATGCGGGCACTGCGATCGGAGGCAGTACTGGGAGGGGGTGGATCTTTGAGGTACCTGTTGCAGTAAGTAACACACTCATGCATTAGGTATGTCTCTGCTATGGAGCCATCCGGGGCCGACCTGTTTTTGACGAATGACTTATACTGTCCAAGCTGTCTACAAAATCAAACGTACACATTACATAAGTACATATAGCTAGCTGGCTAGTATATATATAATCTCCAGTGGAACAAATTAATTAATTAGTTGTATGTACCTTTCTTGAGGATACATCCAAGTGTACTGGACCGGACCAGAAATGAGCACCTGCTCGGGCAGGTGGATCATTAGGTGAATCATGATGTCAAAGAAAGCAGGGGGGAAAATCCTCTCTAGTTTGCAAATGATGTGCACAATTTGTTGTTGCAATTCCACCACATCTGACTTCTTTAATTCTCTGGCGCATAACCTCTGCCACCACCTGCACAATGCCACTATTGGTTCTACGACGTCCCGAGGCAAGTATGGTCGAATTACCACTGGAATCAGACGTTGCAGCATAACGTGATAGTCATGTGTCTTTAGACCAACAAACTTGTGTTGCACCTCGTCCACTGCTCAAGTTATAGTAGCTGCATACGTAGCCGGATAACGAACGCCCTTAAACCAGTGAAATACAGAACGTCTAAGCGTCGGCTTCACTGTGTAAGGTGCATCTGGCATCTTGTTGTACACTCCTTTCCTATTCCTCCTCAACCACAATGGACGACGTAGATTCATTGATTCCAAATCTTTGCGCGCTTTGGGAGTATCTTTAATCTTGAACTTAATACCGAGAATTGTTCCCACCACGCTGTCGCACACATTCTTTTCTATGTGCATCGCGTCCAAGTTGTTCCTCAGCTTCAACTTCGACCAGTAAGGGAGTTCAAAGAATATACTCTTGTGATCCCAATAGCTCAGATCATGTGGAGGAATTGGATTGCATTTCTTTACATCCGCGTCATTGCTCAACACACCAAAGTCGAAATAGCTCAACCTCTCTAAAATCTCTTCGCCCGACCAACTACGGGGTTTAGGATTGTTCTCTACCGTACCGTCGAAATGAGCTTCATCCTGTCGCCACGGGTGGTCGTGAGGAAGCCATCTACGGTGACCCAAGTAACACACCTTCCCCGCGTGCCAATTAGAGTTCACGTCGTCCAAACATATAGGACATCCATTATATCCTTTTGTCCTGCAGGCTGCCAACATCCCATAAGCTGGAAAATCGCTGATCGTCCACATTACAGCAGCCCTCATCGTGAACATCGTGTCCGTGAATTTGTCATAAGTTGGGACTCCATTTTCCCACAACAGTTTCAGCTCGTCGATCAAAGGTCTGAGGTAGACATCTAAGCACTTCGATGGAGATTTAGGACCTGGAATTAGTACGGTAAGGAAATTAAATTCCTTGTTCATGCACATCCACGGAGGCAAGTTGTACGGCATCAGAATAACTGGCCAAGTGCTGACGGCGGAGCTATTACTTCCCCAAGGATTGAATCCGTCTGTAGATAGGCCGAGTCTAACATTTCTAACCTCTGAAGCAAAGTCTCCAAATTCTCTGTCGAAATGTTTGAAACCCTCCCCATCCGCGGCGTGTCGCAGGACATCGTCATCTATTCGCTTTTCTGCGTACCATCGCATCGCCTCTGCTGTGTGTAGCGACATGTACAGGCGCTGCAATCTGGGAATCAAGGGAAAATATCGAACAACTTTCACAGGAATTCTCTTTTTCGAACTCTTCCTATTCAACTGGAATCTGCACTGGCCACATACGGGACAATAGTCTAACTCTTTATACTCTTTGTAAAATAGCACACAATCATTCGGACATGCGTCAATTATCCTGTACTTTAGGCCGAGGCTGCTCAGGATATTTCTAACCTTATAATGAGATTTAGGAAGATTGTGATCATCAGGAAGCAACTTACATATTTGCTCCTGAATTTCGTCAAAAGCACTCACTGACATTTTGTGCTTCACTTTTATCTTCATTTGCTCCATCACATATTGCAACACATTCTCTCGACATCCAGGGAACACCGGGGTCTGCGCTTCAAGTAGCATCCGGTTGTACTTTTCCATCTCACTGGTGTCAGTGGCCAAGCTAGCTGCGGGGAATGTGTCATCATGCTCATTGGTGGTACTGTAACCTCCGTCTTGGTGTTGGTGTCCGCCATGACTACATCCCGGAAACGCATCATGGACCAAATCTGCAGTTGGGTTGCAAGCTGGGGGTCCGGCACCACTGCCGCTGGATGAGGCACCATGGTAACTGTACCCTGAGCTGAAGTCTGCTGCGCTGAACTCTACTGCTTCACCATGCTCGCTCCATGTAGTGTAACTCCACATCATACCATTTTCGTACAAGTGTTGCACCATAACATTAACCTCCGCATACTGACAATTAAGACATTTCTGACACGGACACCTGAAACGTTTCTTTCCCTGACCATGTTCTATCGCAAAATTCACAAATTCGCTAATTCCATCCATATACCGGACATCACATCTATTCTTCAACTTCATCCAACTCTTGTCCATACTGCTACAAAATATTATACTTAATTAATTATTACATATATATATATATTTGTCCATTAATTTACACTTAATTCTACGTACTCGATCTACATATCGATCCATCAATTACGTACGTATGTACGTAATTTAATCGATCTGTACATATATATATATATAGCTAACATCAGCTAACATCCTTGCATGTATATATATATGTACGTACGTTTTCACTAAATACATATTAATTAAGCAAATTTTAACTGCGTACGTACGTACCTGCTGGCCTTCTCGATATCTTTACGTTAATTAAGCTAACTAGCGTGTTAGCGGAGATCTCGGCCTTATCGATCCTGATTCTTCTCGGCCTAGCTAGCTTCTAGCTACCTAGCTCGATCGAGCTCCCTAGCTAGCTTCTCCTTCTCCCTTCTCCTTCAATTATTCTTCAAATGGAATCGATCATGAAGAGATCGAGGCTAGCTAGGAATGAATTCGATCAGTACGTCACTGCCTTATATAATGCTTCACTTAGACGACGGAGGTGTCGGTACATCGTCTAAGTGGAAGTACGTTTTGTGAACTCGGACGACGGCGTGTCGGTCCGTCCTCCAGGGAATCACCTGGACGACGGAGAATACCATCTCCGTCGTCCAAGTGGTCACCTGGAGGACGGAGAAGACTCCGTCCTCCAGGTGGTCACCTGGACGACGGAGAATACCATCTCCGTCGTCCACGTGGTCACCTGGAGGACGGAGAAGACTCCGAGGTCCAGGTGGTCACCTGGACGACGGAGAATACCATCTCCGTCGTCCAAGTGACCACCTGGACCTCGGAGTCTTCTCCGTCCTCCAGGTGACCACTTGGACGACGGAGATTGTATTCTCCGTCGTCCAGGTGGTACTTGGACGACGGAGTATTTTCCGTCGTCTAAGTGTAACTTGGACGACGGAGAATTAGTGTTTCCGTGGTCTAAGTGATGTTTTCTTGTAGTGGGACCACGGAGAAGTCTCTGTCGTCCAAGTGTCACTTGGACCACGGAACAATTATGTTTCCGTGGTTTAGGTACAGTTTTCTTGTAGTGTATGCACTTTCTATACACAGAAAACATATTTATCATATTCTCCGGCGGGGGGGGGGGGGGTGTTGCCATGGCCTCAACGTGGCTCCGCCAATGCATATGGATATCTAATTTATTTGTCACTAAATTAAAGCATTAGAGCATCTCCAACAAGTCTTGTAAACCTTAAAATATATGTATTTTATGAAGAAAAAAACACCTATTTTTAGTTCCAACAACTCAACTCTAATAAACCATCTTGTATTCTATAAAAAATAGAAAAAAATAATGGATAAGAAATCCCTATATCTATAGAAAACTCAAGATTTGTATTTTTATCAAAAAATTTGTAAAATTTAATGCTTGCCCAATAGAAGTTAATCTCTCACCCTAAAACAATCAAAAAGAGAAAAACATTTAACATGAGATTTAGTTTTATTTGAATAAATAAATCATATTCATATCAATTCATTAAATTATGCATGAAAATATTTATTTTTGTATTAGAATAGAAGAGCTGTTGGAGTAGAGTTCCTCTTTTTATAGAGATTTTGTAATTTCATCTTCTATAGTAGATAATTTATACAAAAGTTATTGAAAATGCTCTTAGTCAATGTAAATATATTTATATCGGAGATGCACAATTTGATTAGAAAAGTAACATACACTCATTTCTATAATGACCCGCCCATAACAGAAATTATCTCCGAGGTGTCAC
The DNA here is from genome assembly GCA_946800695.1 of Geum urbanum. NCBI lineage: Eukaryota > Viridiplantae > Streptophyta > Magnoliopsida > Rosales > Rosaceae > Geum > Geum urbanum. Next base: position 8,285,033 of record OX327006.1, read on the forward strand.
ATTATCAGGTAGGGGTTATCATTTAGCTCACAAATTCAACCCAACCCTAACAATCTCATTAAGGCCCAACTTATACTCCTAGCCAATCTCATTCCGGCCGATAAATATTGTTGTTGGAGCAAATTATACAACTTTGTGACCAAATGACTGAGAAATAATTTTACACAAAATATGAAATACGTAGATATTGTAAGCCATACTCTGAATTTGATTCTTTTGTTTGTTTTTAAATAGTTATATATTACTTCTGCAACTGAAAAATCATTGGAGAAAGAGAGAGCAAGAAAGGACAAAATTGAGGAGACATATGAAGCAATTACAAAATGGACTGCAGATATGTTTCACGATGAAGATGAAGATAATGGTAAAAGAGAACAATCAAAAGCCGTAGAAGCAAGGAAAAAAATCAAGCAGCTAATAAAAGGAAACAATGTCGTAGAGAAGAACTTAACCCATGCTGTGGATGTGACGTATTTTCTAAATCACACGACTCCCCGTATCAAGATACATGTATCAGAGTATCTCGGACTAGCAGCATTAAAAAAGGTAATATATAAATATATATATATGTATATAGGTAAAACTATGGTTGATAATATCTATCTTAAATATTTATCTACAATTAATTAAACAAAATTATAACTTTTTAACAAGAAATTACAATCTTTTGAACAAAATTACAACTGTTTTTTTTATTATTTACAAACAATTAAACTAAAATACAACATTTATAACGACTTGATCTTAAATTTATAAAATGTGCTCGTTGGAATATTTATAAAAGATTGACCGAAATTATTAAAAAATCATCATATTTTACAATAATAACAACAAAATTAATGAATAAAATCTATGATAGAGTCACTCAAACTCGGATCCTCTCCTAACGGAGAGGTTCTTAATTTCTGACTAACCATAAAATCTTGGCCATTCATTCTCATCTTAAGGCCTATATTTTATTTAGCTCATTTTTCTTTTCTACACAAGCCGCGGTGAAGTCCATCTCCATCATTTTCTTCATCTGTCCTCTATCTTCACTTTAATCTTCATATGGGTTTATTCTTCATCTCCAACAACCAACAAATCCGTCGTCGTCTACGTCGAAGCCCATGCCCACTCCATCACCGGCCTTCACTAATAAAAAATAATCGATTATCTTTCTTGATCAAATTTGTTTTCTACTCCTACACTCTGTAGTAATCAAGATAATTGATTATCATTCTGGGTTTTGAATTGGTTCTCAAAATTTACATTTGAATTGGTTTCCCGTAAAGTTAATATTGACGAAGTGGTTTTGAATTTGATGGGATTGCTTTTCTTTAACATCTTATAATAGCTTACAAAATCGAGAGATGGACGATGACCACTGGATGTATATCAACCTAGACAATGAAACTATGCGAGAAACAAACGAGAAATGAATTTGTGCTCATAAACCATGTTGAAATGAATAAAAAAGAAGGTGCAATTTAATAAAGAGGTGTAGCCTGTTTAGCGTCGCAGAGAAGGCTTCCTAGATCCAACGATGAAAGGACCCAATCCTAGTTTAGATAGTAAACTAAGATTAAGCCCTAACGACTGACTATAATTTAAGAAATTCTACGAAAATTTTGACATAACCTCCATTGAAACTGAGACAACTAGAAACCTGCATGAAGATAACACTTCAAAAACTAAATCCAACAAAAAATCTTGGACCACCGATGTCCATCCGGGTTTTTCAAAAAATGTCATAAACAAAACCAGAAAATCAACTCAGAATTTTAGAAACATATTTACCAAGTATTGGTTCAAAATTCAAAGGAAAGTAAACTGAATGACTACTTGAGTAACTGACTAATTGCAAGAGTCTCACTGAAAGCAACATACTACAACTGGTATCCAGAGTAACTTCTACATACATATGATATAATTGATACAAACTGACAGTGAGCTAAAACATAATGTTGAAGAGATGACTAGAGGACTCAAAGTCTTCGACGAATCCAAGCACTCTCAGGATATACACTACAGCTTGGCGACGGAAATCCAAGAGCCTAGAGAAAAATATTAAAACATTAAACGTTAGTGTAAGTAGACAAAAATAACATAATCTGCGTAAATCGATTAAACTGAATTATCATGCCTTTCTTTTTATTTCTGTGAAATAATGCGAGTTCAAATTAGTATAGCTGATATACAAATGGAGGTGATCGCCCAAGCCACCTAACCTGAGTCGACTATTTGTATGAAAATATATGTGATGGATCAGACGAAGTGATTGCTTAACCTCCCTTGACCGGTCAGATGAGGTGTTTGCCCTGACCGGTGATTGGCCGAACAGTTAGTGCATCGATGTAACTAACTAATGCCATCACCAAATAAACCTCCAAATTTAAATGTTCGGTAACATACCGTAAAATATACTGTAATACTGAAATGCTAAAAATTGAACTCGCTATCAACTGTCAAAATAAAATGGTTCACTCACAAGTTTGCGACTACTGCTGAGGTCCAGTGAAATTCTCCTCGCTGGGGTCGTGATTATGATGTCTTGTTCATAAGGATCACATAATATCAGAACAAGTAAAACTATGGAAACCGGCTCTAAAAACAACCCTGCCCATCGATAAATCATATAATCTGCATCATTAGAGCTCCAAACGGCGGCGCGTGGTCCTCACATGCCTTCACAGGCAGCAGCGCGTGAGTCACACGCACCTCTGGCGGCAACAACTCCAATGGTAGCTTTCGACCCATGGTTGGAAAAATTTCAACAAGCCCTACAACTTTCCCAAGTGGAATTACCCCTAACTCGCCGTATTTGGCCAGAAAATGAAGGTACTACTCCCTCATGTGGAATTATGTGACAGAGAAACTCCTGATTTTTTATTAAGAGCGTCAGCTACCACGTTCGCATTTCCAACATGGTACTCAAAAGTGCACTCATAATCACTCAATAGTTTCATCCACCTCCTATTTTTCAAATTCAGTTATGACTATGTGAGGAAGTACGTGAGGCTTTTATGGTCGGTAAAAATCTGACATCTGGACCATATAAGTAATGTCTCCAGATTTTCAACGCGAAAACTATTGCTGCCAACTCTATATCGTGAGTGGGGTAGTTCGCCTCATGAGGTTTCAATTGTCATGATCCATACTCGACTACCTTACCATGATGCATCAATACACTACTCAAACCTAACTTAGAGGCATCACTGAAAATTATAAACTCCCCACTATCATCTAGTAACATCAACACTGGGGCTCTGATCAACCCTGTCTTTAGAGTCTGGAAACTCTTCTCACAAGCCTCCGACCATTCAAACTTAACTCCTTTTCGTCAAAGTCTTGTAAGAGGTGTAACAACGCGTGAAAAGTTCTGCACAATTCGACGGTAATAACCTGCTAGAGCCAGAAAGCTTCTGATATCTGGCACACATGGAGATCTGCTCCAATTCAACATTGTCGCAATCTTGTCAGGATCCACACTAACTCCTTCCACCAAAATGACATGGCCATGAAATTTCACATTATTCAACTAGAACTCACATTTACTGAACTTGACGTATAACTGAGAATCCCTTAATGTCTCCAAAACTACATGTAGATGCTTCGCATCCTGCCTCACATCCTTTGAGTAAATCGGGATATCTTCAATAAATACAGTGACGAACTTATTAAGATAAGCCCAAAATTTTTGGTTCATTAACGCCATAAAGGCAGCAGGTGCATTCGTCAGATCAAATAGCATCACAAAAAACTCATAGTGCTCGTAGCGTGATCGAAACGAGGTCTTAGAGACATCTGACTGTCTAATCCGTAACTGATGGTATCCCGATAAAAAATTAATCTAAGAAAATACCGTAGCTCCCTTCAACTAATCAAACAAATCATCAATATGAGCCAGTGGATACTTGTTCTTCATTGTAACTCGGTTAAAATTTTGATAATCAACGCATAATCTCATTGATCCATTCTTCTTCTTCACGAATAAAACTGGAGCTCCCCACGGGGATACACTAGGATGGATGAAGCCTTTTTCAATCTGTTCTTGAAGCTGGTGCCATATGGTATGACGCCTGAGTTATGGGACTTGTACCCGGAAGTAACTCAATCGTGAAATCTATTTCCCTTTCTGAAGGAAGACCTGGTAATTCTTCAGGAAAAATATCAGGGTATTCCCTGCCCACAACAATCTCCTCTAGGTTAGGGGTAGAAACATAAGTGTTTACAAAATGGGCCAAATATGGAGTACACCCCTTCCGTAACATTTTCTCGGCTTTCATAGCTGAAATAAGACACAAAGAAAGAACATTTCTTTCTCCGGAGAATAAAATCTCTGGCAAACTTGGACTTCTAAACACCACTTGTTTCCGATGACAATCAACCAAAGTTTGATGATTGCTCATACGTCCATACCCAAAATCAGATCAAAGTTCACAACATCAAGCGTTATCAGGTCGGCGAATAACCCAAAACCTCGAACCATAACACTACAGTCTCTATAAACTAACTCAACTAAAACCACCTCACTGAAGGGATATATCACTCGCCACATCACCGATAAGGGAGTGGCATGTATGTTAATTATTGATGATAATCTCACAGAGATAAAAGAATGTGTCACCCCCGGATCTATTAAACTATAAACAGCATAACCAAAAATATGCAACGTACCAATAATCACCTCTGGAGCTACCCTGCCCTCTTAAAGAGTCATATGATGAAGTCGGGTTTGTCCAATCTGTCCAGCCGGTCGCCCTCTCTGGCTCCAGTCTTGATAAGCTGGCTGCCTAGGTAGCCGTTCGGCTCTAACCCTGGAAGTGGCTCCCTGATCACCACCAAAACTCTGCACCGAAAATTCACCTGAGGGGTCCCTTTGCAGACACTCCCTCATAAAGTGACCCATGTGGCCACAACTAAAATAAGCTGAAGTTCCAAACTGACATTGTTCGAGATGACTTTTGTAACATCTATCACATAAAGGGAAATCTCTGGGTGCTAATGAAGTAGCTCGATATCTACTGGATCCACTGGAACTGGCCCCAGATCCCTGCTTCTGTGGTCGACTCCTCCTCATCCATCTCTGAAAATGGCTTGAACGATGTGAAATATGAGCAACAATGTGAGATCCCTCACCTGAAGATGAAGTGAAACCTGAAGTGCTTGAGCTTCTGCTCTTTGAATGACCTTGACTAGAGCAGCACTAACGAACTCATCAAAATCAGCACGTGGCACACCAGATAAGTATAGGGCAATCTCTAAGCATAAGCCATGTTCAAACCTCCAACACTTCTCTTTCACTAATATGATTGAATTTAGCGCAAAACGAGCCAAGCGAGTGAGACGATCTCGATACTCCATCACAGACATGTCTCCCTGTTGAAGGTTCATAAACTCCTCATACTTTCGCTGCTCAAACGCTTCGCTGAAGAAAAGACTCATGAATAATTCTATGAACTTTGTCCACAGAGTGATGGCTTCATTCCTCTCAGTCCCCTGCCACTAGTGATAAGCATGATCATGAAATAGACCTATAACTACCTCCATTCTCAGCTCAGGGGTCAACTGAGGATGCAAACTATCACATACTCGACCAATCTCAACAAGCCAATTCTCGCTAGTCTCAGGGTCATAGGAGCTAGTACAATGAACGTTTCCAATCTTCTTAGCCCTGGTAATTAGATCCTCACGATCTTCTTATGGTCCTGGTATCATGCGTAGATTTAACTCACGCATCTACTAAGCCAAGGACTGCGTATCAACCGGTTGGGCTAGTTGTCGAGGCATAATGACCTACATGTCCAAAAACAGATTAGCTCATTGAAAAAAGTCAAAAACTGGCTCAACTAAGAGACTCTAGACATCCAACAATGTATAACACTTGGAGTAATGAGGATCCTCCAGCCGGTCCGCCCATCCTCCCCGGAGTGTTGTATATTCTCAAATGTCTGCACTGACACGACCAAAAGAGTCTACAAAATCTGTGACCTAATGCTTTGATACCAAAGTGAAAGCGCTCAACCCTAGTTTAGCTAGTAAACTAAGATTAAGCCCTAATGACAGACCATAATCTAGGAAATTCTACAAATTTTTTTGACATAACTTCCCTTGAAACTGAGACAACCAAAAACCTGCATGAAGATAACACTTCAGAAACTAAATCTCACAAAAAAACTATGGACTATCGATGTTCATCCGAATTTCTCAACAAATGTGAAATGTCATAAACCAAACTAGAAACTCAACTCAGGAATTTAGAAACATATTTACCAAGTACTGGTTCAAAATTCAAAGGAAAGTAAACTCAACGACTACTTGAGTAACTGACTAATTACAAGAGTCTCACTGAAAGCAACATACTACAACTGGTATCCAGAGCGACTTCTACATGCATATGATACATTTGATACAAACTGACAGTAAACTGAAATATACTGCTGAAGAGATGAATGGTGGACTCGAAGCCTTCGACGAATCCAAGAAATCTCAGTATATACACTACAGCCTAGGCAACAAAAATCGAAGAGCCCAGGGAAAGATATTAAAATACTAAATGTTAGCTGGAGTGGACAAAAATAACATAATCTGCGTAAATCAATTGAACTAAATTATCATGCATTTCTGCTTATTTCCGTGAAATAATGCGAGTTCAAATTAATATAACTGAAATACAAATAGAGGTGATCACTCAGGCCACCGAACTTAATTCGACTATTTGTATGAAAATATAGGTGATGGGTCAGACGAGGTATTTGTCCTAACCTCTCATGATCGGTCAGGCGAGGTGTTTACCAAAACCTCTCTTGACCAGACTATTCGGTAATCATCCAAACAATCAGTGCATCGATGCAAATAACTAATGCTATCACAAAATAAACCTCCAAATTTAAATGCTTAGTAACATACCGTAAAATATAGTATAATATTGAAATGTTATGGAAATCGCAATCATGATGTCCTGACCATAAGTATCACATAAAATCAAAACAAGTATCACGAATGCAATCACGATGTCCTGAAAATCCTGTCGATAAATCCTATAATCTGCCTCACTGGAGCTTTGCCGTGACAGCGGCGCGTGAGTCACACGTCTCTCTGGTGGAAACAACTTCAATGGGAGATTTTTATCCATGGTTTGAAATATCTCAACAAGCCCTACAACTTTACTAACTTGATTTACCTCTAACTCGTCGCCGTTTGGCTGAAAAATGACCCGAAACCTTACGGCTCGAAAATCGCCGGAAATCGTTTCCAACCAAATTTGACACCGTCGTCGCTCCTCGGACCTCCAAACCATAGAGGTGAAACCCAACCGATTCCCCCTGACCTTGTCGCCAAAAAACGGCTGGAGTACTATGGTCGATTAAACCCGAAACCTAACGGGTAAATCAAGTCAATTCGTGTCCTAAAACAACCTAAAATCCAAAAATACATAAATGAACTGAACGAGGGAGAGGATAACTTCAAAACCATACCAAAATTGCTGGCAACGCCGACGTTTTCCTGCGGGTCTGATATCGGGTCGGGTCGGTTCGTCGCGGGTCGGCGGAGGAGAAAAACGGGTTAAGCCCGTGGTATTTTCTGATTTTTCTGAAATAAACTTTCAAAAATCACCTATTCATACCTCAAGCTCCTCTTCAAATCTAGTGGTTCGGGTTTGATCTGATCAAGATCCAACGGCTGTGATTAAACCGACCTAAAACAAATTCTTTTTCATATTTTGTCCTACTGACTTCCGATAATCACTAAAAATAGATTGCTTATCCAAAAACTTCTCTAAAAATTTGTACGAATTCAAAATTAAGTACTCTACAACTTCCAAGAATAAAGTCAAATCAAGTTCTCGTTCGATGAAAAAGTCGTTAATAACCTCGGTAGTACGACTAATCCGTGATAAAGCTTAATATGATTCGATAAGTGCGTAATTTTGGTTTGGGTCATAACAAACGCCATGGTCGAAGAAAATGTGAGTAAGAGAGAAAGAGATTAGACGTTTTGCAGTTTGACAGGGAAAGAAAAATAAATTTAAAAACAATTTTGGCCTTACAGATGTTATGGACGGCTTAGATTAGGGTTTGGAAAATGGTTTGGTTATCTTGGTTAGGAGAGGATCTGAGTCCGAGTCACTCCACCCTTAAATTTCCCTATATATATACAATAAAACCTTTATATATAGTCATGTTGTTGAGCCGAGCAAAATTTACTCTTAAAGAGATTATTTCTCAATGGAGATTTAGTTAAAATTTAGATTACATATATTGCGCAAATATTAATAAAATAATTTATTTACAATATGAGTTATAACATACCAACAATCTCAAATATGTGATATCAACTATAAAGCATTGATCATCACAACAAATTGCTATAGAAATGTATTTTAATTTTTCTTAAATCACATTATGTTTTATTATTATTGACAATTATTACTATATGGAGGCACATTTTCTATATATGGGACTAGAAAAGTTTACAACTTATTACAATGTGGAGGTTATTTCTCTTTATAGCTGGTCCCAAGTTGGTACAAAGATTTTTTTTATCACTATAAAAAAGTTATTCCTATATAGAGTATTCTTAAATTGAGGTTTTACTGTATATATATACGAAAATTCTTAGGTGCAGATGTCCGCATATATTAATATATGCAGATTTCTTAATTTGGTGAACTTCTAGGTTATATATTCATATCTTCACTATTCAGATTTAAGGTCTTAGTGTATAGATTATGTCTGCATAGTTTCATCTAATTTGGTGATGGTTATGTTACCTAACTAGATCAAATTAAGGAACAAACATATATAAGAGAAATCGGAACCGTTCGTATATATAAGCGGTAAATCATGATTTTGAGAACCCAAATATCATCAAATTGAATGACACTTTACAAGGTTGATCTATACATATATCTATAAACTGGCGGTGGAGATGTAATTATGTGACCAAAACATTGGTCAAATCAAGAAAATTTGCATATTTCAATATATGTGGAGGTCTGCATCCAAAAAGGCTGGAGATTCTTAGGTGCGGAGGTTCACATATTTCAATATATGCGGATTTCTTAATTTGGCCAACTTTTAGGTTATATATTTGCATCTCCACCATTCAAATTTTAGGTTTTAGTGTATAGATCACTTATGCAAAGTTTCACTTAATTTGGTGATGGTTAAGTGACCTAACTAGATCAAATTAGCGAACATACATAAATCAGTAAAACATGAACTGTTCGGGTATATAAGTGGTAAATTACGATTTTGAGAACTCAAATGATCATCAAATTGAATGAAACTTTACAGGGTTGATCTATATATATATATATATATCTATAAACTGAACATCGGCCAAATCAAGAAAATTCGCATATTTCAGTATATGTGGAAGTCCGCATCCAAGAAGCCCTGTATATATATATATGTATGTGTATATATATATATATAAAGCTATGGTATGGGAGATCTACCTTAAACATTTATCTACAATTAGCTGAACAAAATTACAACTTTTTGAACTAGAAATTACAACATTTAGATCAAAATTACAACAATTTTTTTTATCATTTACAAACAATTAAACTAAAATATAACATCGACAACGATTTGTTATCAAATTTATAAAAATGTTCTCATTGTAATATTTACAAAAAGTTGAACAAAATTACTAAAAATCATCTCATTTTATAATAATAAAAATAAAATTAGTGAATAGAATCTACGGTAAAATCACTCCACCCTAGAATTTCCCATATATATGTATATTTATTTTTCACACTTGTTTTACCACGTTGAACATATTTAGAGTGACTTTGTAGTTTGTATAATACAGTAAAACCTTGATTTAGGAATACACTATATAGGAATAACCAATAATAAAAAAATTCGGTCCAAACTCGAGACAAATTATAAATAGGAATAACCTCTCTATTATAATAAGTTATAAAAAATTTCAATCTTATTATATAGAAAATTTGCCTCCATATAGTATTATTTGTCAAGAAAACATAATTTGATTTAATCACATTTAAAATACATTTCTATAGCGAATGTGATGGTCTATGTTTTATACTTGATATCACATATTTGAGCTTGTTGATATCTCTTAACTCATATTTATGTTTTATAATTGTTATCATAAATAAATTATTTTCTTGATACTTGTGCGATATATAATTTTTAACTAAACTTCCATTGAACAATAATCTCTTGTAAGAAATAAATTTTGATCGACCCAACAATATGACCGCATAAGTTTTTAATGTATATATTGTTTTTAAATATTGTAAAGAAAATTTCAAGAGAGAGTTTGGATAAATAAATAGAATGTGGATATGTTAGAGCTTCTTTAATGGACTATAATCGAACTCATTAGAAATAATTACAGGGAGAAATTTAAAAAAACAAATTCACTCCACTTATTCTCTCTACTAAACTCCTAATATAGATAGAATCCTAGGAGTTTCTGAACTTGAGATATGAGAAAAAAGCTCCTAAAGACTGGTAATGAATGAATGGTGTCTTTTAGTATATTTACTATAAGTAGAACCTTTTCTATGAGATAAATAGATTACTTTGCTCATTATATCTTCAACATAGTTAAAGTACAATTATTCGACTCCATATTACTATAGCTTTGTGATTTATACAACGAAGCGGTTTAAAAATATAGAGTATCTCACTAAAGATGTTTTGTTTTGTTTTTTGTTTCACTGACCACTAGAGATGCTCTAAGGGAGAAAAGTTATTCACACCCTTGATCTTGCCCTATATTTTTTTATCATAAAAAGTCTGTTAATCATTTTCTGTTTGTAATTTTACGATTTTATCATGAGTAATAAACCATTTGCAAAAGTAAAGAAACAGTTGAAACGTGTTTTCGAAAAAAAATAAATAAAAAGATTATGATTGACAACGTGTAACCGACATATGCACGCAGATACCATTTTTTCGAGATATGAAGGATGATACCAAGTTGAAAGAGTTGTGCCACGCACTGGAGCCAGAGGTACGGAATCCTATTGTGGGCATTGATGACTTGATTATAGAGGGAGAGCCTCTTAACAAGATGTTCTTCATCTTACGCGGCCAAATTAGATACCGATCCCCAGGCTTGAAAACAAAATGTTGGTTAGGGGATGATGAAATTATGGGCTGGGCATTGCGTAATTGGACCAAGTCTTATTATGACGATTTTCCTAAACCGGACACATCTACCAAACCCTCTAATCAAGCAAAAGTGGAAGCCCTTGGTCTCGATGCAAGGACATTACTGCGGTTCCTCATCGAGAAAGTCCAACCTGATTCTCCAGAAATGACGAAGCACGTGCAGCAAGCCCCCAGCATAAGTGGTCAGACTAAATGTGCAGAGGTTTGACTCGCTTCCCTTCCCCTATATGGCTATAATTATGAGGTCCATATCATATATTTGAGTGAATCTTATCATTTTCTTTCATTTCAACAGCAAATAATAGAGACAATAGATTTTTACGGGTCATAGTCGAGATAATTATGCACTACTGTTTAGTGTAGTCCTGTTTCTTTTTAATCGGACAGGCTTGCGTTTTTGTCCAAAAAATCATCATTTTTTTTGAGGTGAAAACACATCATAGCTTAATTGTTTATCTATATCTATACTATATTTAAAAAAAGAGGTGTTTCTCAACCATAATTATGTTTTTTTTACTGTTTTGCCCTTTTAAGTTAAAAATTAATTTTTTAAACAAGGACAAATTGGTAAATAACAAAATAAAACAGAAATAAAAGTAAAGGACAAACAGTTACAGAAAATTGTTCAAAGAAGTTATTTATAGAAAAAAAAAAAGAGAAAAAAAATCACGTTATTTGTACAGGAAAAAGAGGGAAAAAATTCACACCCGGCCATACGGTGTGTGTTGCCCCCTAGTATATATTAGTCAGAAAACACACGTGGTAATGAGTGCAATTATATTTGTTTTTAGGCGAAAATTCTCAAATAGTTACTCAATTTTAGTGAATTTGTCATTTTAGTAACTTAACTTTTGAAAATATAATTTTGATCATGACTCAAATTTGGCGAAAGGTATAATTTGGTCACTCAACTTTGGTCACTTATTTTAGTGAGGTAAGAAGAGTGATCAAAGTTGTACTTTCAAAAATTTACTGGCCAAAGTGTACATACCAAAATTATAATTTTAAAAATTAAGTGATTAAAGTGTATTTTAATAAAGTTGAGTGACAATTTTGAGATTATTACCTTGTTTTTATTATCAAACGTGAGGATCTTAAATTTTCGTAAATTACTAATTGGCAGGGTGAGTATACATCATGGGAAGCTCCTAAAAATGGCCGGGTGAAACTCAACTGTAGTCATCTCTGGGATCCTGTAACTAAAAAGGCATACTTGGGATTTGTTTCGAGGGATGATAAAGGGGTTTTACTTATGGCTAAAAATTGCGTTGTTGAGTCATGCATTGACGAGTTTGATGCTGCTGCTCGAAGTATTAAGATGGCCATGGAGTCTGATCAGAAGATTCTGCGATGTAATCTTATAGACGTGGAGTGTGATCACCAACTTGTCGTAAACTGCCTCCGTAATTGGGGGGAGCATAAACAACGAGTAATTCGAAAGAAAGTTCGTCAAACTATTGAAGCTATCATCAACCAGATGACCTCAAAGTTTAAAGAGCATAATTTCATGTATAAAAGCAATGTAGCGGCGCGTGTTCTTGCAGATAACGCCAAGACTCCGCAAAATTGTGGTGTTTGGACTCGTGATGCACATCCCCCTGGGTGGCTACAAGACATATTGAATAAAGAAAAGCCGCCTTTGAAATCGATCTTGAATTCTCAGGAGCCACCAAAGGTAAAAACAGATCAGTTTGCAGAACCACAAACTCCTGGAGGTGCAAAAGGAACAGCAGGGTCCAAAAGTACCAAAACCTTCCCAAATCTGTTCGGCGGCAAAAGTGCAAAACCAGCAAATACTGCCAAGGTCGACGTCGGAGGTGAGGCTGCTTCGAATTCAGATAACAAAATAACCACAATGCATGCGCAGCCATCGACGTAAATCTTCTTCTATCTGTTTTCATGCTCTATTTGATCCATATATATTGCATGTTATTGTTGTTGTACGTAAGAACGATATGTACTTCTATTGTTGTTGAACTCATTGTATCGACACACTTGCGCCTCCATAACGTGCTCATTGTATGAAAACAATTGTTTGATGATGTTAGTGAAAGCTGAATTCTGTAGTTCAATCAATACATGTAAACACACTCGACATATAGCTGTAGTGTTTAGAAGATTACCAACAACGTTAATCGATATGGCCATTGTAATAGCTTCGGTCTTCTGTTCTCTATAACTTTAGCACCTTAATGGGAATAGGCTCTGAATGCTTACGCGTATAGAAAACAGGGACCAATGCTCACATATATAGGGAGTTCCAATAAGTTCTTGCCCATAAAGGTTTCCTTATTGTACTCAGTCGTAATAAAGGAAAGAAGTGAGATCATATCTATTATTAAGAATAGATTCCTAATACCAACAAACATGTATATACTGTTTACTGATTACATGATATAGCAATATCTCAATGATTCTCATTGCTTAGTCATAATTCAATATATATCCGAACTTGCCTAAAACAACTAATGTGAATGTCCATGCTTTCAATCTCCCACTGGACAACACATTTGTTATGCTATTGGCAATTGAATTTCTTCCACTAAGCAATGAAATGAAGGCATGCATAAATCACTGATTTTGCTGAAAATCTAAAACCAGTTCTGTCATCTGTTCAGCACATTATAGGATACAAAAACTTCACAAGTGCAACAACACTTGCTGTTTAAGGACCACTGTAATGAACCTCACATAACACATGAACTTAGATATGATTGATTGAGCTAATGACTATGTATATATACATCAATCTGATCTGCATTTGTCATAAAATCTCAAGGTCCACTTAATGGTTTTACACTGAAAACTCCAAAACACAAGACACATAACTGAAAACACTGATGGAATCGTGTCTCTCTACTCAAGGGCAGCTATATACATATGTATACATATATGCAGAACAACTCTGCATATTACCATCCATCTGAATTAATGAAAACTTGATCATGATTCACACTGTTGCAACAGAAACTGAAATGAAAATCTTCATATTATTGATAGCAAGAATCAAGTTTTACAAGAACAATACAAAAAATAAAATTACAAGAACTATATCTGCAATCTGATGCAGATTCTAGCTGACTCTCGATTACTCCCACTAAACTCATGAATCCAGGCTATCCAGTACTCCCATGTTTCTACAATGTTCTTTGAAAATACCAACAGCTAAAGGTTTTGTAAAAGGGTCTGCCAGTTGATGAGCTGTGTCAATGTTCATGACCTGAATCTCACCGTCTTTGACTCTCTTCTTCATGCTATAGTATTTCAGATCAATATGTTTTGAATGAATTGATCTTTTGCTGTTTTTACAGAAGAAAACAGCTGCCTCATTATCACAGTATAGGATTAACAGCTCAGGAATGAACTGGCTCAGCACTTTGGTTTCTCTTAGAAAATTTCTGATCCACAATCCTTCACAAACACCTTTATAAAGAGCAATCACTTCTGCTTGCATTGTTGAAGTTGCTGTGAGAGATTGTTTTGCTGTTTTCCATGCCACTGCACCACCAGCTAGCATGAAAACATATCCACAAGTGGACTTACTGGAGGTTGGATAATTTCCAGCAAAATCAGAATCTGTATATCCTTCTAAACTTAGAGTTTTAACTTTTCTGTAAACAAGCATGTGGTGTTTTGTCCTCTGAAGGTATCTAAGTACCTTCTTTCCTGCATTCCAGTGCTGTATTTCTGGACTGCTTTGAAACCTAGAGAGTATACCTACTGAAAATGCTAAGTCTGGCCTAGTGCATACCTGAGCATACATTAGACTTCCAACTAACCTAGCATAAGGCTTTGACTGCATGTTTTCTCTCTGTGCTTCAGACAGGAAGGACTTGTTTTTGGTTAGTTTATCACCTTTGGACATTGGAACTTCTCCTGGAGCACAGGATTCCATTCCAAATCTTTTGAGAACTTTGGAAATGTATCCTGCTTGTGACAGACCTAATAAACCTTGTTTTCTGTCTCGTTTTATCTCAATCCCTAAGACAAAAGATGCTTCCCCCAAATCTTTCATGTCAAAGTGTTTTGACAGAAAGATTTTCGTATCTTTGAGCAATTTCATATTGCTGCTTGCCAAAAGGATATCATCAACATACAGTATTAAGAAAATGAAACCATTTCCCACTGTTTTAAGATAAACACATTCATCTACAATGTTTTCTGTAAATCCAAATGTTGATATAACTGAATCAAATTTTCTGTACCACTGTCTAGATGCCTGTTTCAATCCATAGATTTACTTCTTAAGTCTACAGACCATGTTCTCCTTTCCTTTAACCAAGAAACCTTCAGGTTGTTTCATGAAAATTGTTTCTTCTAGTTCACCATTTAGAAAGGCTGTTTTGACATCAATCTGATGTAACTCCATATCAAAATGAGCTACTAATGCCATGATTATTCTAAATGAATCCTTAGTGGATACAGGAGAAAAGGTTTCTGTAAAGTCAATTCCCTCTTTCTGTGTAAACCCTTTAGCCACTAATCTTGCTTTAAATCTGTCAATGTTTCCCTTAGAGTCTCTTTTAGTCTTAAAAATCCACTTGCAGCCTATTGGTTTCTGTTTATCACTAGCTTCAACCAAGTCCCATACTTCATTGTTTTTCATTGACTCAATCTCTGCATCCATGGCTTCATGCCATTTTATTGAGTCTTCACTGTTTATGGCTTCATTAAAAGTGACAGGATCAGTGTCCTCATCTAATGCTTGCTCAATTTCTTGAGAAAACACAAGATAATCACTCTTAGTTCCATAGGTAGGAATTCTTTCCCTTGTTGACCTTCTAGGTTCAGGGACTGAATCATGTTGAAAAGCTAGAGTTTCTGAATTTTCTGTAGACACAGCAATTTCTGAATTATGCTGAGGCTGTACAGGTTTTAAGATTTCAGTTTGGCATTGAATTGTAGGTTCTCTATTTGTTTCTTCCCTTATACCAATATTATCAGATACATCTTTAGATACTGTAGTGTCATCTGAAATTAATGGTAGAACAAATATATTTTGTAGGTTCTGTGATTGTTCAGGGTCTCCTTCAACTTCCTCAAATTCTGTTGAAAGATCAACAAAATCTGTGTTGCAGGTTGCTTCTCCCAAAAATTTGACTTGATGAGTTTCAAAAATTCTAGGAGAATGTTTTCCATAATAAAGTTTATACCCTTTAGATTTGTCACAGTAGCCTATAAAATTACAACTAACAGACTTGGTGTCAAGTTTTCCTAAGTTAGGATTGTACAGCCTAGCTTCAGCTTTACAACCCCAAACATGCATGTGATGCAGGCTTGGTTGTTTACCATGCCACAGTTCATAAGGAGTTTTCACAACTGATTTACTAGGTGCTCTATTGCAAATGTAATTTGCAGTCCTTAAGGCTTCTCCCCACAGAAACCTAGGTAAACCAGATGTGCACATCATGCTCCTAACCATACCTAGAAGAGTTCTATTCTTCCTTTCTGCCACTCCATTCTGTTGGGGTGTGTAGGGAGTGGTATACTGTGCTGTAATGCCTTGTTCTTGAAGAAATAAGGCAAATGGTCCCATGTGTTGACCACTTTCAATATATTTTCCATAAAATTCCCCTCCCCTGTCAGATCTCACTGCCTTAATCTTCTTCTCAAGTTGTAATTCTACTTCAGTTTTGAAGATTTTGAAGGCATCTAAAGATTGAGATTTTTCTGACATTAAATGAATATGGAAAAACCGTGAGAAATCATCTATGAATGTAATGAAGTAGATGTTTCCACATATGGTTTGAGTTCTGAATGGTCCATAAATATCAGTGTGGATCAGTTCAAATAAACTGCTGGACCTGTATGCACCTTTGCATGATTTGTTAGTCATTTTCCCTTTACAGCATTCCACACAATCAGATTGATCAGAAAAGTCTAATTCTGGTAACATTTTATTTTTGATGAGTGTTTTTAATCTCTCTTTGGATATATGGCCTAGTCTCCTATGCCACAGGGATGCGGACTTTTCATTAAATAAGGTTCTTTTGATGCCTATACAAATGTTTGAATCTGAAGTGTTTGCAGTTTCTGTTGGTTGCTCAATGGCAAACACAGATTTACTGGATACCTTACATTTGATCTGTAGATAGCCATTCAAACGTATAGCTGAACCAATATATAATGAATTTTTGAAAAACTTTATTCCATTAAAATCATACTGAAAACTACATCCATGTTCAATCAAAAGATCCCAAGAGATTAAATTTCTCTTCATTGAGGGTATATAATAAACGTTGTCCAGAAAAAGAAAATTTCCTAATCCCAAATCTAGACTAAGGCAGCCTATAGCTTTGACAGAAACTCTCATGCCATTGCCAACTCTGATATGTGTTTCCTCAGTTCTTGGTTTCCTCTTCTTTATGAAGCCCTGCAAGGAATTCACTATATGTAAGGGAGATCCTGAATCAAGCCAAAAGGTATTTGGTTCTACGTTTATCAAATCTACTTCTAAAAAGAAAAGAGATGGGAAACAGGCAGGTTCTATAGGACACTTACCCTTCTTGATCATCTAGGCTTTGAACCCTAAACAATCCTTCTTAACATGTCCTGGTTTCTTACAGAAATAACATTTGAACTTGAAGGGTTGGTTACTGGATTGTCCTGCTGTCTTCACTGAATTCTTAAAGTTGGTGGTTTTCTTGGTGTTAAGTTTCTTTTTCCACTTGTTTTTACCCACGATGTTGACAGTTGCTTCCTTTGCTGGTTGTATAACCCCATAACCTGGATCATCTGCCTTAATCCTATTTTCTTCCTCAGTAGCTATAGCAATGAGATCATTCAGATCCCATTTATCCTTCTGCGTGTTGTAGCTTGTCTTAAGTTGACTGAAGCTTTGAGGAAGAGAATGGAGTGCAGTATGTACCACATATTCATCAGGGAGACTCATATTCAGTCTCTTCATCTTAAGTGTGATGTTTTCTATCTTAAGAATGTGGTCTCTGACTCCCCCAACTCCGTTATACTTAAGGGAATTGAGTTGATTTGACAGGATGGCAGCTTCAGACTTATCAGTCTTCTTGAACTTTTCATGAATAAATTCCAGAAGATCATAAGCATATTCTAACTCAGGGATGGTTCCAGCTATAGTTTCTGTCATGGTGGCCCTAATGTTATATTTCTGCATGTGCTGTTCTTCCTAAACCAGCTTTGCTGATAATCTCATCCTGCCTTATTGGTTTCTCTATCATCTGCTTCCACATGATCAGGAATGGGATCTATAAGGCAACTATCGAGGTCATTGTTGAGTGAGAAGTACATATCAACTTGTCTTCTCCAGGATTTATAATTGGAACCAGTCAACAGTTCAATTTGGTTGAGAGTGACAACTTGGACACCTAAGGAGCAAATCAGGGGGAAAACTTAATTAGTTCTTGTCTACTGTAGGTATTTTCAAGGTTTTGTTTATGAAAATCCTGTGATTACTGAATAAAGATTTTATACAGGGACAAACAAAACATGTTTCAATACAAAAAATATTCCCAAAACACATGTCTAATTAACTACACTTATATAGCAGTAGATTAAACACACTGAATTCTGTATCCACACACCATAACTGTTAAGCTCACGTTATATAAGAGGAGAAATCATCACCTAATGGCAGAAGAAGAACTCATATCATATCTAAATATGAGATTTAAAATTATGTGTGCAGCTGTACTGACTCTAAAAACCATGTACCAACACTTCTATGGAAGACAAAATGTACATATTTTTAAACTCAGTAACACAAGTCTTCACAACTCTTTGATGCTAAATGAATCTCCAAAAAACGTGAAAAAGTTTTGCTAAGTGCAATATACTGTTACAGTTGTTTTAGAAATTCAGAGTTTGATTGGAATGTCCTTCTACTAAAACTGTATGAGAAAACGTGTTCCTTGCTGTAAAATTCATGGATCATGGTTTTTAAGTTGTTAAACTTGATTGCTCGAACCAATCAATCTATCCATTTCAGAAGAATTCTACAGATTCAGCAGAGTTTGTTTTAGAGCAGATCAATCACTCAAAATCATGCAATTAACATACCTTAGCATCTGCTCACAGCGTTGCACTGTTAGCGGAATTCACACAATATGCAGCATAACAATTCATTCATTCAATCAAGAACACACAGCAATGAACAGAAACGTAAGTTCCATCCGGTCAATCAAGGCACAATCCCAATTCTATCCTAACATATGTGCACACCGGGATATGCTCTAGGTTCTCTATGCATTTCCTAAACATACCTGATTTAGTGAGCCCAAAGGATTGAATCCTTGTGAGTTCATGATACGAACCCGAGCGTGTTCTTCCTCAGCCTTCAATGAAGAAACCCAGGTTTTTCAAACTTTATCCTCAACGGTCAGTCAATATATGACTTGGACCAGTTTGATAAACTGAACGGGTCATGGGCCGGGTCACGCAACTCACAGTCCCAAGTATATATATGGGCTGTTCTGAATGGGTTAGCTAGAATGGTTGGCCCGTTACTGTTAGCCCTCTTTTTTTGTGTCGATTTTTCTAAATTGATCTACATGTATAATTCTCGAGCCAAAAGCTCTGATACCAATTGAAAGTTGAAGTCTGTAGTTCAATCAATACATGTAAACACACTCGACATATAGCTGTAGTGTTTAGAAGATTACCTGCAGCGTTAATCGATATGGCCATTGTAATAGCTTCGGTCTTCTGTTCTCTATAACTTTAGCACCTTAATGGGAATAGGCTCTGAATGCTTACGCGTATAGAAAACAGGGACCAATGCTCACATATATAGGGAGTTCCAATAAGTCCTTGCCCATAAATGTTTCCTTATTGTACTCAGTCGTATAAAGGAAAGAAGTGAGATCATATCTATTATTAAGGATAGATTCCTAATACCAACAAACATGTATATACTGTTTACTGATTACATGGTATAGCAATATCTCAATGATTCTCATTGCTTAGTCATAATTCAATATATATCCGAACTTGCCTAAAACAACTAATGTGAATGTCCATGCTTTCAGTTAGTATGACATATTTTGGCACCTCTCTTATTAAACAAAACACAATTTATTTATGATAGAGACTCATACAACTGAAGAATATAATTGAAGAATAAGATAAAGAACTAAGGTGATCTCATGGTTCCAAGTAAAACATGCATATACCATTATGTTTGTAAACTATTTTCGAACATATCTATGATAATTAGTAATAAGTAAAATAAGTTGTACTTTTACATAAAACAAGTTGCATCACTTTAAGCATTAACTTACTTTTACTTTTCATTGTTTAGGGAAGATCTTTTTATTAAAAATGTTTTGTGTGGTCTTCAAGTTTGGTTCTCTTGGCTTAGGATTAAGTCTTCATATTAAATGAACATCTTTCTCACACACTTGGCTGAGATCATGCATATGCATTTTATTTGGTTTAAGAGAAAAAGCTTTTTAAGTGTAAAAAGGTTTTTATGTGGGTTGCAAGTTTACATAAAACAAGTTGTCTCACTTTAAGCATTAACTTACTTTTACTTTCCATTGTTTAGGGAAGATCTTTTTATTAAAAAGTTTTTGTGTAGTCTTCAAGTTTTGTTCTCTTGGCTTAGGATTAGGTCTTCATATTAAATGAACATCTTTCTCACACACTTTGCTGAGATCATGCATATACCTTTTATTTGGTTTAAGAGAAAAAGCTTTTTAAGTGTAAAAAGATTTTTACGTGGGTTTCAAGTTTACTTTCCTTGGCTTAGGATTAAGCATACATTTTAAATGACCACCTTTCGTACACTATTGGCTGAGATCATTTATTTACCTTTTATTTGGTTTAAGGAAAAAAAAGCTCTTTGTGTAAAAAGCTTTTTGGTGATCATCAAGTTTTGCTTTCTTGGCTTTCAAGTTTGCTTTCCGTGGCTTAGGATTAAGCTTACATTTTAAATGATCATCTTTCTCTTAGTCTTGGCTGAGATCATTTAATTAGCTTTTATTTGGTTTAAGACGAAAAACTTTTTAAAGCATAAAAAATGTATTTTTACTTTAAGGTACAATTTCATTTAATGAGAAAGTACACACCCATGTCTTCTTATGATAGGTGGCATTTGCTTGGTTGTCAAAGCTCTTTGACAACCTATTATTAGCATAGTTGTTAAAGCTATTTAAAAAAAGCATGTGCTCTCTTAATTGGTGAGCAAGCTACAATGGATGGCTGAGATGGTTCAGTCCTTTCTGAGGACTGTCGAGATGGTTCGTATCCTCCTCGCTAGCCACTTTGTTTGGCCTATATAAAGACCAAGACTCATTCATCACAAATTGGTTGTCACAATGTAGAAATTATCATAGCATAGTTTCTTACTGATGTAGAGTATTTTCTTTAGGTTTTCATTCTCTAAGTCTTTCTCTTGTTGATTATAAATCTCAGAGTTGCATTAAAACTTCTTTTCATACCCATTGTATCTTGCATCCATGAGATCGTACTAGTAGTGCAAGCAACCCCATAAGTGTTTTAAAGAACCAACTTTGTGATAGTTGTGTTCTAGAAATAAATCTTATGAAATCTTTGTATGAGGAATCGAAAAAATAAGACCTAGTGTATTTCAAACTAGTGAGCAGACTAGATAGGGATAACAACGTGTCTTTTCATCCTTAGAAAGCTTCGCATGTGTAAACACTTTGAAACATGATTTAATACGATTCTTAATCTAGCATGCGAGTCTAGATAGGATAGCATCGTTACTTGCTATTATTGAAGCTGTAGTCTTATAAGGAGTGTCTTAACATGTATTCTTAGGATTCAACTATGTGAGTTGGATTCCGGGTAGAAGTTTTTTTAACCTTTGTTTGTAAACTCTTAGAGATAAGATGGAGTATAGTTCTTAGGCTAGTGCGAGAGACTAGATAGAATAACACCGTTTTTGCTATTATCGGAGCTATAATCTTGTAAGAAGTTTTTTTACATAGTGGAAATGTTTGACCTTAATGAGTAAGGGTCAAGCAATTTTTCTCCCTGGCTGTAGGGTTTCTACGAATATAAAATATTCTGGTGTTATGTGTCTATTTACTTCCTTGTACATTTTCTTTACATCGTTATGCACCTGTTATTCATGATAGTTGCACATGGTGATATCCCTGATAACGAACTTTGACGAAAAAATTAGTAAAGACCTATTCACCCCCCAACCCCAATTTCTAAGACCTTCAAGTGGTATTAGAGTGGGTCACTAACATGTGTTAATGAGATCCGCGGATCATCTTGGATGGACAAAAAGTTTGTCTCATACTCCATTATAGAAGATGTAAATGATTTTTTGTGCTTTTGTATTATGTACTTTGTTCTTCTTAGGAAGCAATTTCAAAAGTGTATCAAAGTCTTGAGGCCATTTTTCAATATGGTAAAAACTTCATATTACTCTTTCTCTATTCTCCTGCAAAGGTTTTTGGCTCAACGAAAGTTTTAGTGAAGACAACTAAACGGCGCCATGGAGCAGTTCATATCCAGAAGGAGCATTAAGCTACATACGGACATCACAAGGAGGAGTGTAGACATATGTCTGGATTTGGTGTGATATTTCCTACCATATCTGGATATGATGTAATCATAGAAATATTTTATTTCTTATTGTATTTGCTTTACTTGCACAACAAAAAATAGATTGCCGTATCTTTCAAGGACTATGTATCATGGATTCCTATATAATGGGTCATTCTCTATGAAGAAAGATGATGAACTTTGCTCTCCAAATTATGTATATATTACATGCATATTCTAACAAATATGAATATTTTAAGTGACAATCTATAGAAATAGTTAGAGTTGGTTTATCCGAGACTTTTCACATTGGATATGTGTGTGATATAGAAATAGATAAGTTTGTTTTTACTTTAAAAAAAAAAGTTTGCTTTTTGTAATTGTCTTCATACAATTATATATTACCGTCGGCAACTGGAAAATCATGGGAGAAAGAGAGATCAAGACATGATAAAATTTAGAAGACATAGTTGATGTAGAAATTCTTCAGTGCACCAAGTACACTTGCACCGAGTCATGTGCATGACACATGTGCTAACAGATCTCTAACATCTTTTGATTAGTAAATTTTGACTTTCAAAATATAACTACATTAAAAATATTTTTTTACTTTCTTTTTTATTTTCTTCTCTCTCTTCTTTTGTTCCTTTTTTGTTTCTCCTTTCTCTTTTTTTCTTTTTCTTCTCTCATCTGGAAGCTCACTGGTCGCCACCGAACTAGATCTCCTTTTCCTCCCTCGTCTCCAATTCACAAACGACGCTGCTCTTGTTGGAGAATCAAGCCGCCGAAAACCCCCCTCAGCCGACGGCGTACGCCGAGACCTTAACTCAGAATTCCAGCAACCGTGACGGTGAATGGTTGCAACCCCGAATCTGAATGCTTCTCTCTCTCTCTCTCTCTCTCTCTCTCTCTCTCTCTCTCTCTCTCTCTCTCTCTCTCTCTCTCTCTCTCTCTCTCTCTCTCTCTCTCTCTCTCTCTCTCTCTCTCTCTCGGTGTGTTAATCTTGGATAGTTAAGGAGCATCCCATATCTTACACCAAACATATGATTAGATTATTTAGTAATAATAGTCTTTAGTTCAAATTGTGAAACAAACATAAGATTAGTATTATTACTAATCGGTGTAAGAGTTGGTACACTATCTGTGCATGTATGAATCTTATGTAGCCAGACAATATAGGTTTAAGATAAATACTAAAAAAATTAAGGTCTCACACCCTATCTAACTATGTACTCCAAACTACATTGGAGAGAGCTGCTGCTCATTTGCCTTAGTCCTAACCAAAACAAAAAATCACAACCCAAATAGAAACTCAATAACCTACATCAAAAAAGTCTAGGTCCAATGAGTGAGTGGCCCAACAGCCCAAGCCCAGTTTGCTTAGGGCACCCATCAGAGTGTCTTCTTCCTTGCTTCAGCTGTCCGCCGCTGCTACACTCCTCCCCAACTGCCATCAGCCATGGCTAAAGTCGGCCACCACCTACTAACCACCATCTCTTACCTTCCTCCAACCATTCCCCGTCGCCAACAACAAGTAGGTGGCCAGAATCCCATGAAAGCAGTGGCACTCCGGTGAGCGTGTAACATGCCCTCACCGTCGAACTACGCTCAGAGTGAAGTGTGACTGAGTCCCAAAGCCAGAGGCACCCCAACATCGGAAGAACTCGCCTCGCTTCCTAGCTGATCCAAAAGCACTTCCAGCCAAGATCGGAAGAGGCTAGCTTTGCAAAAAAACCATAATCGAGAACACAAGTGATGAGCACCGTTGTTGGGCACGAAGACGAACGACCAAGAGAAAGGGCACCGCTCTCCAAAGTAAGGCACGGAGGCGAACAACCAAATATAAACCTAGAATACCTAGGTTTCAAAACACTCTAAAATTTGCAGAGGACCATGAGAACTTCTGTTACAAAAGAGTGCTTTGGTAAAGAGAGAATAATATGACGGGAGCTTTTCCATTGAAGACCTCTATGGTGAGGACTTGGTGAGTACTTTATATACAATGGTTTATAAGACTTAATTTTTAATCATATTTTGACATATAAACTGTTAGATGTTTAGCTGTATATGAGTAGATCATTCTTGTAAATTTTTAATCAAATCAAAAATCGTTAAGGGATTCAAAATTATGGTTTATCAATTATAAACACGAATGGTTCAAGTTTGATAAATTTGAAACGTTCATTTATTTCATCTTATTCGACACCTTAACGATTTTCAAATTGAATGAAAATTTATATAAATGATCTAAGTATATATAGCTAAATATACAACGGTTAATTTTTTAAAAATATTATTAAAAAGTAATGATTTATAAAAAAGTACTCACTAATTCCTCAATGAAGAATTCCCCATAATAAGACCAACAGAAAACGAAGAATTTTTACATGATTAATTTCCTATATAACAAACGTGAAGCACACTGTTCACAGTCACTGTTCACAATTATTGTTCACATTTTCCCAAACTGTTCCACGCATGCTAAGCGTGCGAACTCTTTCCTCTCCTTTCTCACACACATCGCTCTCTCTCTATCTCACACATACAGATCGCTCTCCTCGCTCTCTCTCTCTCTTTCTCTCTCTCTCTCTCTCTCTCTCTCTCTCTCTCTCTCAACACACTCTCACAATCGATCACTCCCTTTCACAATTCTGGCCTGCGTCTTTGTCTTCCGATCTATCCACCGAAACTCTGCTGCCTCACAGTAAGCTTTCCGATTTGCTTGAAAATCTCCTTCTCCATATGCTAATGTTGCCATCGTTGACTTTTTCCATCTCTTGATTTAGCACATCGATTCCGATCTGTGACGACCCGAACCAGAATAAGTTGAGTAAACGGCTTAATTCACGATTTAGCGCGTAATTACTGTTTTTCGATAATTGATTAATTTGCCGGTTTTAATCGCGACTTAATCATCGGTCGAGAATTTGAGTTGAGTCTCTTCTCGAGAGTTGTTGTACACGTGATTTCGAATTCGTGGACGGTTCCGGATGATTATTTTGACGACCGAGGAATATAATATGAATATTTGAAGTTTCAGAATATCGTCGAGTTTATCCGTTCGTATCGAGTTTATCCGAATCGTAGTGGTTATCCGTTTTGGACCGTCGATCGTCCCAAGACGCGAGTATAAATATCAGAAAGAGTAGAAAATTTTTCAAAAAACACTGTTCGGGAAGTTTGACCGTCGTTTGACCAAGAGTTGACCATTGACTTTCGTTGACCGGAGCTCCACCGCGCGTGTGCGAACTGTTGCCGTCGAACTTCGTGATTTCGGCCACCTTTGGCCGAGATATTAGTATATTTTGATTCCTTTCTTGATTTCTAGTTGATTAGAACTTGAAATTTCTTGAATTGGTGTCGATTTGAGGGAGAACGAGTGGGATGAAATTCGTAGTTTTCCGGCCGGAATCGGGGTGTTTGGACGGTGGCATTCTGGCTACGGATATTAGAGGGGTTCGACTCGTGTGGCCTCGAGGGCCGCTGTGTGCCGTGGACGGTGATTCAGCGGTGAACAGCTTCGCCGGCCGGAATTAAATTTCATGACATTTGAGCTGATTTCCGGCAATATGAATTAGAATTGGAGGTTGTCACAGTTGAGAGATGTGTTGGGCTTGAGGAGGAGAACCTTGTGGGAGCTTGGCCGCCGGAAAATCTCTCCGATTGACGGCACGCCGCCGCCGGCGGCGGCGGTCAACGGCGGAGCTCCGACGACCCGTTAACCTTTTAGAATTTGATGATTTTAATGTTGTTTTACTCATATTCGCGCCCCGATCGTCGCCTTGAGGTTTTCGAGTTGATTTGGGTACCGGATTTTCAGTTGAGGGTTTTGAGTAGAGATTTCGAGAATTTCGTTGATTATTTTTGTATCAGTTATATGTTTCCGGGAACGGTTGATTTCCGAGGTGTGGTACAGTGTTGTGAATTGTGATTTTGATCAGATATATTTTATGATTATTCAGAGGATCGAGATCGTGCTTTGGGCGAGGGATCTTCCGCCGGACCACGTGATTAGCGCGAGTGCGCGTTTTGCTCACCTGTGAGTGGACAATTTCTTTTCACTGATCAGTCGCGAGTCTTTAATACACGTTTTACGAGCATGAACATGCATATGAGATTATGATTTATATGAGCATGTGTTATACGATTTTGCCTATACAATTATACATTACGTATATGCATTTACATATTGCTTTATACACTTGCATATAACTATTTATGATTTCGTTTACACAGAGTACAGTCACAGTATATGTTGTTGTATCGATACACTTGCATCCTGGCTGATCCCCGAGGATGTTTATCGGGGGATGCTGTGACCCCTGACGTGAGGCCTTTACCAGGGGGGGCAGACCTCTAACCTGAGGCCTTTCTGGCTAGAATCACGTGTGGGTCTGGGATCCCGTTATTCGGACTGTACTAGCACGGATGTGTCCATGAGCGACCCCGTGGGATTTTCTATGCATGCTCTGTACGCTGGAGGAGTTTGAGTTCACCTCGTGTACTATATCATATTCATTAATTTTCACTCGCATATATTTTTATAGCATATATTATTCGGCGAAAGACATTGATTTTCGTCCACTCACTCTAACGGTTTTCATGTTTTTCCCTTGGGCTTTTCGGTTTTCGTGCCCAGTTTGCAGTTCAGATTCTGGTATCTCACGTCGTGGTCGGAGGCTAGTCGTTCGAGCTACCTTTCTTTTCTAATAGGTTTCTTGTTTTGCCTACTGTTGTATATTTTGTATATGTATACACTAGAGGTCGCTCTGATACGATACTGATACATGTTTTATGTGGTTTTTCCCAGATTTTCTATATTATACAGTTATGTTTACTTTTTATTGTTATTGATATGATATTGAATAATCCGGATGGGATTGGTGCCCACGGTTTGGCTTTTGTGACTTAGGATGAAGCGTTATTTTCTGGGTGCAGGTAAAGGCAATTCCGCGTTAGTAGCGTTACTCTGCCGAAATTTTAATGGTTTTTGTTGGTTCGTGTTTTCAGAAGGGGTTTGATTCCGGTTTAGGAAACTAAATCGGGGTTGGGTCCATTCAGCTTGGTATCAGAGCATTAGGTTGTCAGATTCTGCAGACTCTTGTAGTTGTGACACTTAGGGTATTTGAGTTTGTATAGCGTGTCTGGAGTGATGACCCGACCGGCCAGCGGTACTCATCAAGACTTCGGGTGTTGTATATGTTCAAATATCTGAGGTCTCATGATTACGTTCCTTCTGCTTGTACCTAATGCTTGTCTTGTATCAGTAGGATGCCTCCTCGACGTGGTCCCCGTGTTGATCGGGAAGTGGATCCTGATGAGGATCGCCAGACGCATGACTTGCTGATGCGAGTGTTGTGTTTGGAGGAGCGTTTTGACCCTGTGGTTAAAGCTCGTACTGCTGGTGCAACTGTCTTTTCGGGTTCAGCTGATCCAGAGATTTGCAAGGCATGGTTGGTTCAGGTTGAACGGGTATGTGAGTGTTTGCGATTTACCCCTGAGCAGATGACAGTGGTAGCAGTTGAGTTACTTGAGTCAGATGCATACTTCTTGTGGGTTAACACCGATTGGGTACCATTTGATACTCCGTGGACTTTATTCCGAGATTTGTTTATGCCGAGATACTTCAACCAGGCTACCCAACAATGAAAGTATGAGGAGTTCACGAATCTGAGACAGGGCAGTATGTCTGTGCTTGAGTACCGGGACAGGTTTACCCTTTTATCTCGGTTTACGCGTGACATGGTGGCTACTGAGGAAGCCAAGTGCCACAGATTTGAGCTAGGTTTGAACTTGAACATCAAGGGGACTCTGACTACGATGCCTCGGAACAATTTCGATGATTTTGTCAGTGCAGCACTCCGAGGTGAGGATATTGAGAAGGAGAGGCAGATGAGATACCAGCCTAGAATGTTTGAGGAGGGCGGACCGAGTCAGGGGCCTTCCAAGAGGCTAAGTTCTAATACTTCCGGATCGGCATCATCCTCGGGCAGTGGACCATATCGACCACCAGCTAGTGCACCGAGACAGAGGCAGAGATGGAGGAGAGATTGACCGCAGTGACCACAGTCTAGTGGGGGTTCTAGCGGTTCCAGTTATCCTCGACGTACCGGAAGAACGTTTGCCGTACCGATGGAGTATCCACTATGCAACTTCTGCAACAGGCATCACTATGGTCCTTGTCAGCGGGGTCTAGTCACTTGTTTTCGTTGTGGCCAGGTGGATCATTATGCGAGAGAGTGTTTCCAGCTTGATGGTACTGATGGACATGCGACCCAGAGTTCCGGAGCTGAGCGAGGTGCCACTTCGGGAGCTCGACCTGTACAATTTGCGGACCAGGGCAGACAGCAGGGACATCCTCAGCATGGACGACTAGCCGGGCAGGCCAGGGTTCATGCCATGACTTTGCAAGATGGCAGAGCTTCATCAGAGGTTGTTATCGGTACGTTGCCTATATTCGGTTATCCAGTACTTATATTGTTAGATCCAGGTGCTACACATTCATTTATGTCATATAGATTATCATCTTTAGCTACTGTACCTGCGTCTCCACTTCCGAGGTTGCGGAGAGTATTGTATCCGTCCGGTGAGATTGTGAGTATTGGCTGGGTGTACAGAGACTGTGAGATTTTTATTGGAGGCCATGGTTTAGCCGCGGATTTGTTGTTACTGGATATCGTCGATTTTGATTTGATTTTGGGTATGGACTTCTTGGAGACACATTGGGCCATATTCGATTGTCACAAGAAGGAGGTTGCGTTTCGACGACCAGGCTTTCCCGAGATATAGTTTCGCGGTGAGAAGAACATTTCATTGCCATGTGTGATTTCCGCGATGAAGGCGGATCAGATGATGAAGAAGGGTTGTGTTGCTTATTTAGCTCATGTTGTGGATACTACAGCTGCTGTGCCGGACATTGGTGATATCAAGGTCGTTTCCGAGTTTCCGGATGTGTTTCCGGAGGAGTTACCGGGTATACCTCCAGTTTGAGAGATTGATTTCACTATTGAGCTATTACCGGGCACTGGACCCATATCTCAGGCACCGTATCGTATGGCACCAGCGGAGTTGAAAGAGTTACAGATTCAACTTCAGGAGTTGTTGGAGAAGGGTTTCATTCGACCCAGTGTTTCGCCGTGGGGTGCCCCAGTTTTATTTGTGCAGAAGAAGGATGGATCTATACGGTTGTGCATCGATTATAGGAAGCTGAATCAGGTCACTGTGAAGAACAAGTATCCGTTGCCGCGGATTGACGATTTGTTTGATCAGCTCAAGGGAGCTTCAGTCTTTTCAAAGATTGATCTCAGGTCCGGATCGTCAGTTGAGGATCCGAGAGTCAGATGTGGCTAGGACATCTTTCAGATCGTGGTACGGACATTACGAGTTCTTGGTTATGCCGTTTGGGTTGACCAACGCCCCCGCAGCCTTTATGGACTTGATGAACTGGGTGTTCAGACGATTTCTGGACAAGTTCGTGATCGTGTTCATCGACGACATCCTGATCTATTCCAGGAGTGTGGGCCAGCACAAGAAGCATTTGCGTGCGGTGTTGCGGACTTTGCGGGACAATCAGTTGTTTGCGAAGTTCAGCAAGTGCGAGTTTTGGTTGGACAGTGTGAAGTTTCTGGGCCACGTCATATCGGCTGAGGGAGTCAGCGTTGATCCCGACAAGATCGAGGCCGTGCTGAATTGGAGTAGACCTACTACCGTACCAGAGATCCGGAGTTTCTTGGGCTTGGCAGGCTACTACTGGCGCTTTGTGCAGGATTTTTCTCGGATTGCTACTCCACTGACCAGGTTGACGAAGAAAGGCGTCAAGTTTGAGTTGTCCGATGCATGTGAGGAGAGTTATTTGCTCCTGAAGGAAAAGTTGACTACTGCACTGGTTTTGACTTTACCAGACGACAACGGTGAGTTCGTGGTTTACAGTGATGTGTCTAAGTTGGTACTTGGTTGTGTGCTGATGCAGCATGGCAGAGTTGTAGCCTACGGTTCCAGGCAGCTGAAACCACATGAAGTCAACTATCCGACCCATGATTTGGAGTTGGCCGCTATTGTGTTAGCGTTGAAAAGTTGGAGACATTACTTGTACGGAGCTCAGTGCAAGATATACACCGATCACAAGAGTCTCACCTACTTGCGGACGCAACCAGATTTGAATATGAGGCAACGCAGGTGGATGGAGTTGATCAATGACTATTATTGCACTTTTGAGTACCATCCAGGGAAGGCTAATGTTGTTGCCGATGCACTTAGTCAGAAATCCGGAGCTTCGTTGTTCCATGTGTGTGTGGCCAGAGTGTCTATGTTAGCCGAGCTTCGGGCTACGGGTGCCGAGTTTGAGTGGGATGACGAGGGAGCTTTGTTGGCCAGTTTCCAGGTTAGACCCGTATTGGTTGATCAGGTTCGGGAAGCCCAGGATTCAGATTCCTACCTATTGGACAAGAAGACAATGATACGGAATGGTGTGCCAACAAAGTTTCGGTTGAGTGATGATGGCACGTTGCTTTTCAGAGGCAGATTGTGCGTGCCTAGAGACGAGAGTCTGAAAAAGGAGATTTTAGACAAGGCTCATTGTTCAGCGTATGCGATGCATCCCGGAGGTACGAAGATGTTTCGTACACTTCGAGCGTATTACTGGTGGTGCAATATGAAGCGGAAGATTGCCGCATATGTGAGTTGATGTTTGATCTGTCAGCAGGTTAAACCGGAGAGGCAGAAGCCTGCGGGAAAGTTGCAGCCCCTGGAGATTCCGGTTTGGAAGTGGGAGCACATTACCATGGATTTCGTTTATCAGTTGCCGCGTACTTCGGTGGGTAATACTGGTATTTGGGTTATCGTGGATCGATTGACGAAATCCGCTCATTTTCTCGCACTTCCGGGGAAGATAACAGTAGGCAGATTGGCCAAGTTGTATTTGTCAGAGATTGTTCGACTGCATGGTGTGCCTGTATCTAATGTTTCTGACCGAGACAGTCAGTTTACTTCCGAGTTCTGGCAGGCATTGTAGCGAGCCATGGGCACGAGATTGCGCTTCAATACAGCTTTTCATCCTCAGACTGATGGGCAGTTTGAGCGGACAATACAGACTCTTGAGGATATGTTGCGGTCTTGTGTGTTGCAGTTTCGTGGAAATTGGGACCAGCAACTGCATTTGATAGAGTTTGCCTACAACAATAGCTATCAGGCTAGCATCGAGATGGCACCGTACGTGGCCCTGTACGGGAGGCAGTGCCGCACTCCTTTGTGCTGGAGTGAGGTGGGCGAGCGATGGCTTATTGGCCCTGATCTGGTGAAGAGCACCATGGAGGACGTCGAGATTATACGGGACATATTGAAGGTTGCCCAGGATCGCCAGAAGAGTTATGCAGACGTGAGGAGAAAGAGTCTCGAGTTCGATTTGGGCGATTGGGTTTTCCTGAAACTATCTCCGTGGAGGGGAGTTGTGCGTTTCCGGAAGCGTGGCAAGCTTCGACCACGGTACATTGGTCCATACGAGATCACCGAGAGAGTTGGTGCCGTGGCTTACAGACTTGAGTTGCCGGCTGAGATGGCTCATGTTCATGATGTTTTCCACGTTTCGATGTTGCGGAAGTATATCCCATATCCATCGCATGTGTTAGCGCCACAGCAGCTACCGATCCGAGAGGATTTGACTTATGTGAAGGAGCCGGTACAAATTCTCGATTGGAGTGAGCAGGAGTTGAGGCACCATGTTATACCGCTGGTGAAGGTCTTGTGGCAGAATCACTCAGTTGAGGAGGCCACCTGGGAGACTGAGCAGCATATGCGAGAGCAGTATCCTCATCTGTTCACCTGACAGGTACGTAAATTTCGAGGTCAAATTTTTTTTAAGGGGGGTAGATTTGTGACAACCCGAACCAGAATCAGTTGAGTAAACGGCTTAATTCACGAGTTAGCGCGTAATTACTGTTTTTCGATAATTGATTAATTTGTCGGTTTTAATCGCGACTTAATCATCAGTCAAGAATTTGAGTTGAGTCTCTTCTCAAGAGTTGTTGTACACGTGATTTCGAATTCGTGGTCGGTTCTGGATGATTATTTCGACGACCGAGGAATATAATATGAATATTTAAAGTTTCGGAATATCGTTGAGTTTATCCGAATCGTAATGGTTATCCGTTTTGGACCATCGATCGTCTGCAAACGCGAGTATAAATATCGGAAATAATCGAAAACTTGTCGAAAAACACTGTTCGGGAAGTTTGACGGTCGTTTGACCAAGAGTTGACCGTTGACTTTCGTTGACCGGAGCTCCACCACGCGTGTGCGAATTGTTGCCGTCGGACTTCGTGATTCCGGCCACCTCCGACCGAGATATTGGTATATTTCGATTCCTCTCTTGATTTCTAGTTGATTAGAACTTGGAATTTCTTGAATTGGTGTCGATTTGAGGGAGAACGATTGGGTTGAAATTCGTAGTTTTCTGGCCGGAATCGGGGTGTTTGGACGGTGGCGTTCCGGCCACGGTGGTGGCCGGAGATTAGAGGGGTTCGACTCGTGGGGCCAAGGTGGGGCCTTTGGGAGTGGCCTTGAGGGCCGCCGTGCGCCGTGGACTGTGATTCGGCGGTGAACAGCTTTGCCGGCCGGAATTGAATTTCATGACTTTCGAGTAGATTTTCGGCAATCTGAATTAGAATTGGAGGTTGTCACAGTTGAGAGATGTGTTGGGCTTGAGGAGGAGAACCATGTGGGAGCTTGGCCGCCGAAAAATCTCTCCGGTCGACGGCACGCCGCCGCCGGCGGAGCTCCGGCGACCCGTTGACCTTTTAGAATTTGATGATTTTAATGTCGTTTTACTCGTATTCGCGCCCCGATCGTCGCCTTGAGGTTTTCGAGTTGATTTGGGTACCGGATTTTCAGTCGAGGGTTTTGAGTGGAGATTTCGAGAATTTCATTGATTATTTTTGTATCAGTTATATGTTTCCGGGAACGGTTGATTTCCGAGGTGTGGTACAGTGTTGTGAATTGTGATTTTGATCAGATATATTTTATGATTATTCAGGGGATCGAGATCGTGCTTCGGGCGAGGGATCTTCCGCCGGACCACGTGATTAGCGCGAGTGCGCGTTTTGCTCACTTGTGAGTGGACAATTTCTTTTCACTGATCAGTCATAAGTCTTTAATACATGTTTTACGAGCATGAACATGCATATGAGATTATGATTTATATGAGCATGTGTTATACGATTATGCCTATACAATACAATTATACATTACGTATATGCATTTACATATTGCTTTATACACTTGCATAGAACTATTTATGATTTGGTTTACACAGAGTACAGTCACAGTATATGTTGTTGTATCGATACACTTGCATCCCGGCTGATCCCCGAGGATGTTTACCGGGGAGGCTGTGACCCCTGACCCGAGGCCTTTACCGGGGGGGGGGGCGGGGGGGCAGACCTCTGACCTGAGGTCTTTCTGGCTAGAATCCGGTGATTCAGACTGTACTAGCACGGATGTGTGCATGAGCGACCCCGTGGGATTTTCTATGCATGCTCTGTACGCTGGAGGAGTTTGAGTTCACCTCGTGTACAATATCATATTCATTCATTTTCACTCGCATATATTTTATAGCATATATTATTCGGCGAAAGACATTTATTTTCGTCCACTCACTCTAACGGTTTTCATGTCTTTCCCCTGAGCTTTTCGGTTTCCGTGCCCAGTTTGCAGTTCAGATTCTGGTATCTCACGTCGTGGTTGGAGGCTAGTCGTTCGAGCTACCTTTCTTTTCCAGTAGGTTTCTTATTTTGCTGACTGTTGTATATTTTGTATATGTATACACTAGAGGTCGCTCTGATACGATACTGATACATGTTTTATGTGGTTTTTCCCGGATTTTCTATATTATACAGTTATATTTACTGTTTATTGTTATTGATATGATATTGAGAAATCCGGATGGGATTGGTGCCCACGGTTTGGCTTTTATGACTTAGGATGAAGTGTTATTTTCTGGGTGCAGGTAAAGGCAATTCCGCGTTAGTAGAGTTACTCTGCCGAAATTTTAATTGTTTTTGTTGGTTCGTGTTTTCAGAAGGGATTCAGGTTTAGGAAACTAAATCGGGGTTGGGTCCTTTCACGATCTCTTCATCAAGCCTTCCATCTCCGTCGAGCATCACGACTTTGATCTCCACCTCACTGCCAATCTTAACCAATCCTGACTACATCTGGTTTGCCTCTCTATCCAGTAAAAGTCTCCTTCTAAAATTTGGGATTTATTAGTTTTGATTTCATCTTCTCTATTTATACCTCTGCATCTGCCCTCGAATCCTTTGTCTCAAATCCAAATCTGGTCAGTCCTTCTCCACATTCTTTTTCTTTTCCAATCTTCAATTGGTATTTGACTGCGTTGTTCAATTGAATTTAGAGAAGTACTCATTAACATGATTGGTGATGTGTTCCCACGAAATCAAAATTAGAGAATAGCCAAAGATTGGGGTATAATAATATAATAATATAATCAAGTGTTAGTTGATTTGTATAGATTGGTATAATAGCCAAACTGTATCAAAGTAACCCAAAGATTTTACTTTTCGCCATTCCAGAATGAACTTGATTGGTTATGTAAGTACTGATATAGAGTACGTACGTATATCAAATATGATCGACTTTTACATGTAGATAATTTTGACTAAGAATACTATATGAAACCCTTGCCAAAAATATCTACAACTTGGTGCATGAAAATCCTACCTATTGTATATGAGGAAGTTATCATGATGATGAATATTTGACTGAAAGCGATTGATATGACGGAAACATGCATCAAATAAACACTTAACACATAATTCAACCATATACAATTTAAAACCCTATAGATGTAGTATAATATAAGCAAGTAGGGATCGTTCTAAACCGGGGATTGAAGGGTGCATGCAATTCTTGTGTAGTAAAAGGGGGTATAAAGAGTTGTTTTTAATTACCTAATTTATTTACTAGAAACGTCTCAAACATAGCACATAATCCTATGACTCTAACATGCATTGACTCATAGACAAGCAAACACATATGAGACCCAAAAACACATACCACGTTTGAAACAAAAAGAAAACCTAATTAATTATATACAAGTGATCAACTTAATCCATAATCTAACTCATTTATTAACACATGCAAATAACAACACTACCGAAATCCCATAACCCTAAATTTCGATTAAACATGCATAATTCATATTTTGTGCTAGGCATCCCCTAAACACCATTGATCTAGACTAGGAATCCCCTAAATCAAAACCAAAGCATTAAGAACCAATTAACTTCATGCAAATTGAAATCTAGAATAAGGAACACATGGAAAAGTTATTGAAATTTACGTATGTAATAAAACCGAAATACAATCATCCAAAACACACAAACAAGTTTCATGAACAAAAAGAGACTACGGAGTAAAGAGGTCATTGTTACACTTTTATATCTTCGGAATCCCCTATGGATACTCAAGAGAACTAGACTTCTTTGGTGGATGACGTTCGGAATCCCCTATGCGTCGGTGGAAGAAGAGATGCGGCGGTTTGATGGCGTAGTTGGCTTCTTAAGGATGTCGGCTTAATTTGTGGGGAGGAGGAGAGTATTTGGCAGAGCATAGGCTATAGAATAAGTGATGTATTTGCTTTGAGTCGAGCTCTTGTATTTATAGGTGAAGAATTCCAACTTTCCTCTCCAAACTAGGTTTTCCTAGTGTACTCGGGCAGAATTGCCAGCCTGTCTTGAAACGTCTTTTCCGGGAGATCTAGAGCTCAGAAAATTCCGATTCTTGTTTCATTGGAAAGCTTATTCAAAGGGCTATAAAATCCATATAATGAACGCCATATTTGGAGTTGAATTGAATTTACTACGGATTTTAGAAGTTGAGTGACCTGACTGCCCAGTTTTCTTCTTCTTCAAGGAAAAGGAAATCTTTATATCTTCAAATCTTGCATTCCTTATTCCTCAATACTTCTTGGCCGAATATACCATATTCTTGCACATATTTTGGCCCTCAAATAAGGTATTTTTCTTCATGGAATATCCTTCAAAAATTCGTCCATTATATGCTCCATATAATCCGCCATATTTGCTCTTTCCTGGGTCGCGCAGGAGAAATGTCTTCATCTTTTGTCCACCATTTTGGTATCCATTTCATTTGGCATTTGGTTTCCAATTCTTGACACCATATGGGAATGCATTTTAGTAACCATTTGAAGACCATTCCTCGGACTATTTCTTCTCCGGATTTATTGCGTTTTGCGTGCTTGTAGACTCCTTTACTCCGTCTCTTTTGGTCAACACCTGAATTTAACAAAATAAGTTAAAACTAATAAAACTAAGCAATTATCAAAGTAAAAATGTAGAGAAAACACATTAATTAATACGCCTAAAATGCGTAGATCAGCGATCAAGAGAGAAATAAATATAGAAGGAAACAATTGACAGTGCTCATTTATTGATATTATCAAGTGAGTTTGGGTCTTCTTTTACCCTTCACATCTCAACTTTTCGATCAATTTGTTATTGTTGGTATTCAAAATCTGAATTGAATATTGAATGATAATATCAATATGTATTCCAATATGATTAGGTTGTTGCACTAAATATTGACTTCTTTTCCATGTTCATAAAGTTGTTGATATGAGGTTTTAGTTTTAAGATTTTGTGTTTGATTTTACTGATTCTGGGGTGTGGAATAACAAATGTGATCATTTACTGTAACTTACACGCACTTTCCTCTTCATTGTTCATGTTCAAACTTTTGCGATATTGTTCATCGGCGTGCGGCATGTACGGCTCTTTTATCCACTAAAGTCAAACTGTCGATCGCCCCTCTCCTCTCTCACACGCAAACTTTCCTTCGCTCTCCTCTCCAGATCTACCATCTCTCTGCAACTCTCTTTGACAATCCTTGCATCTCTCGCTCTACTGACTCCAGGTTTGCTTACAGCCTCTCCGTTTCTCTTTTGTGATTTTTGATCGCTTTTGGGTATTGCTTGGTGATACTTGATTGGGTGGCTTCTCAATTTTTCTTTTGTATTTGTAGCAACTACTTGTAGCTTCCCAATGTAGTTCACACGTATGTAGTTCACACGTTTCTCATTTTGAACGGTTTGCTCATTGTATAATTACGGCATATTTCCCCTGTATTGCACAACTTCTTTTAGTCTCGGATATATGCACATGTATATGTTTGTATGTGTTTGTTCGTTGGGATCATCCTTACGCTTACACAAAACTAAGCTAGCAACTATATATAAAGTTCATATATTGCTCTGTGTGTGTAAGATGTAGAGAGATAATGAGGACGATATTTTTAATTCTTATCGTTGCTAGCTTAGTTTATATAACAACGATTCGGCTTTTTCTTTATTATGATTACGGGGTGTGTGAATTAATGTGTCTAAATTGCTATGTTTGTTTTTGTGCGACCTCTGTTCGATTTGAACTAGAAAAGTTTGTCTGGTCTCGCTCGATTTGGTCTCAAAATGTTTATCCGTTCTTGCTCTGTGGATCTCCGAATCCTTCTTCCATTTTCTGTTCTTTCCCGTTGTTTGTCAGAGTTCTTTGTTTATAGCAGGTGTGTTTCCAATGCCTTCCTGTTAAAAAGACTACTATATCGTGCAACTGCCGAAATTAACAACATTGATGAAGATAACAAGAGAATTCAATTGCTTACCAACACTTCGTATAGGTCGAGAAGTGGGTAGTTATGACGACCCGAACCAGAATCAGTAGAGTAATCGGCTTAATTCACGAGTTAGCGCGTAATCGTAGTTTTTCGATAATTGTGAGGTTTCCCGGTTTTGATTACGACTGAATTATCGGCCGAGAATTTGAGTTAAGTCTCTTCTCGAGAGTTGTTATACACGTGATTTCGAGTTCGTGGGCGGTTCCGGATGATTATTTCGACGAACAAGGAATATAATATGAATATTTGAAGTTTCGGAATATCGACGAGTTTATCCGTTCGTATCGAGTTTATCCGAATCGTTATGGCTATCCGTTTTGGACCGTCGATCGTCCTGAGACGCGAGTATAAATATTGGAAATAGTCGAAAATTGTTGAAAAACACTGTTTTGGGAAGTTTGACCGGCGTTGACCATATTGGAGACGTTGACCCGCGTTGACTGAAGGAGGAAAACCGGCCACCGTTTGACTCGCCGGCGACCTTTCGTTTCCGGCCATCTCTGGCTTTGATTTGGGTATGAAACGATTCCTCTCTTCATTTGCAACTGTTTAGAACTTGGAATTGCTTGATTTGGTTTCGATTTGAGGAAGATATTGTGGTTTGAAGTTTGAGATTTTTCCGGCCGGTTTTAGGTTTCGTGGACGGAGGTGCTCCGGCCATGGTGGTGGCCGGAGAGTTGAGGGTTTCTACTTGTGGGGCCAAGGTGATTCTTTTGGGACAAGTCTTGAAGGCTGCCGTGCGCCGTAGGTGGCGGACCGACGGCGAACAGTTTCGCCGGAGGTGGTGGATCACCGTGACTTTCGAGCTGGTTTTGAGCTGCTTGCAGTCCGATTTGGCCTTTGGTGTAGTTGAGAGATGTGTTTGGCTCGAGGAGGAGATGCTACGGTGAGCTTGGCCGTCGGAAAATCTCTCCGGCGGCGGCGGCGGCGGTCAACGGCGGAGCTCCGGCGACCCGTTGACTTTTTGGAATTTGATGATTTTAATGTCGTTTTACTTGTATTCGCGCCTCTATCGTCACCTTGAGGTTTTCGAGTTGATTTGGGTATCGGATTTTTAGTCGAGGGTTTTGAGTGGAGATTTCGGGAATTTCGTCGATTATTTTGCACTGTATTATATATTTCCAGGAACGGTTGGTTTCCGCGGTGTGGTACGGTGTTTTGAATTGTGATTTTGATCAAATATATTTTATGATTATTCAGGAGATCGAGACCGTGCTTCGGGCGAGGGATCTTCTGCCGGATCACGTGATTAGCGCGAGTGTGCATTTTGCTCACCTGTGAGTGGACAATTTCTTTTCACTGATAATCGCGAGTCTTTATACATGTTTTACGAGCATGAGCAGGCATATGAGATTATGATTTAATTATATGAGCATGTGTTATACGATTATGCCTATACAATTATATATTACGTATATGCATTTACATATCGCTTAATACATTTGCATAGAACTATTTATGATTTGGTTTACACAGAGTACAGTCATAGTATATGTTGTTGTATCGATACATTTGCATCCCGGCTGATCCCTGAGGATGTTTACCGGGGGAGGTTGTGACCCCTAACCCGAGACCTTTACCTGGGGGTGGCAGACCTCTGATCTGAGGCCTTTCTGGCTAGAATCGCGTGTGGGTCTGGGATCCCGTGATTCGGACTGTACTAGCACAGATGTGTCCATGAGCGACCCCGTGGGATTTTTCCATGCATGCTCTGTACGCTGGAGGAGTTTAAGTTCACCTCGTGTACTATATCATATTCATTCATTTTGACTCGCATATGTTATTATAACATATATTATTCGGCGAAAGACATTTATTTTCGTCCACTCACTCTAACGATTTTCATGTCTTTCCCCTGGACTTTTCGATTTTCGTGCCCAGTTTGCAGTTCAGATTCTGGTGTTTCACGTCGTGGTCGGAGGCTAGTCATTCGAGCTACCTTTCTGTTCCAGTAGGTTACTTGTTTTGCCTACTGTTGTATATTTTGTATATATATACTAAAGGTCGCTCCGATACGCTACTGATACATGTTTCTATGTGATTTTTCCCGGATTTTCTATATATTACAGTTATGTTTACTGTTTATTGTTATTGATTTGATATTGAGAAATCCGGATGGGATTGGTGCCCACGGTTTGGCTTTTGTAGCATATGATGAAGTGTATTTTCCGAGTGCAGGTTAATGGCAATTCCGCGTTAGTAGCGTTACTCTGCCGAAATTTTTAAGGGTTTTGTTGGTTCGTGTTTTCAGAAGGGGTTCGATTCCGGTTTAGGAAACTAAATCGGAGTTGGGTCCTTTCAGTAGTACCTCGTTGGTTATAGCATTTGGTTTGATTTTGACTATTAGTTTAGTGTAGTTTCCTCAAAATTATATGCTCGACACCCTACATAGCTACACTTGCATATATATCATAATTGAACCGTATGGCAATATGGCCTCTACAATTAGTTTAGCTTTTAGGCTGTTTACATTTCTTAATCAATTATATTTAGTAAAATTCATATGTCTATTTCCTATTTCTGTTTGGTGAGATCCAAACATCACAGTTGAATAATAGGTATATGGTAGTTTCATGTTGAAAATCAGATATTGTTTTTTTCTTTCGGTTTGTTTTTGATTTAAAGCTTGAATGGTCTTCTATTGTTACTTAGATATATGTGGAGGAATATGACTGTATACAGTGTCAGTTTTTGTATATGTGAGTTTGTTGGTATCTGATCACTTTTTGTTTGTTTCTCTCTAGGTGTTTGATTTACAACCATCAATTTTAGAATTATGGATTCTTTGTTTCGTTATTGTTTTCGCCCTGTCGGGTTGCTAGTTTTTCTTAACTTTGAAGGTTTTAGGGTTCTAATTCTAAAGCTAGTTGGTATTTTTCTTTGGGTTCTGATGAGTCACTTTTTACTTTTTTTTTATGAACTTCTTTCTTCTATTGACTCTGTGCATGTGAGCTTCTCTACTACTAAATGTGCCGCGTCTTAGTCTTTAGCATCCCATATGTGTTTCTCCATATACACCATATCATAAACATCTTTACATCAATGCTTATGTCATCTCCATTAAGTATTGTTCTATGTGGATATAAGTGGTTTATCTTGAATGTTTTTCCCTTTCTTTTTATTTGCAGGGTTAAACAACAAGCAAGTTTCTCGAATACATCATCAGCAAGGAGAGCATCAAGGCCT
This sequence comes from Geum urbanum, assembly GCA_946800695.1. Classification (NCBI taxonomy): domain Eukaryota; kingdom Viridiplantae; phylum Streptophyta; class Magnoliopsida; order Rosales; family Rosaceae; genus Geum; species Geum urbanum. The sequence goes on from OX327006.1 coordinate 8,326,552, forward strand.
CAACAACAAAGGTCAAGGAAATACTAGACATGCAACCCCCACGACCAAGGTTGAACTCCAAAGTCTCACGGGAAAACTAGCATCCCTCAATCGCTTCATCTCCCGTTATTCCGACAAGTGCGCACCGTTCTTCAAAGCCCTCCGAACGGCAAACAAGAGAAGCGTCGTTTGGACAACCGACTGTGAAGCAGCATTCGCATCAATCAAGCAGTACCTCACCTTAATCCCCATCTTGTCCAGACCCGTGAAGAGAGAAGCCCTTTACCTGTACCTATATGCTTCCTTAACGGCTGTCAGTTCCGCCCTGGTCCGAAGAGAAACGAATTCCGAATTGCCGGTCTTCTTTACTGGAAAGGGCATGACACCCCCAGAGACCCGTTATCTTACAATCGAGAAAGTGACACTTGCACTCGTCTCGGCTGCAAGGTGACTCAGGCCATACTTCCAAGCCCACAGCATTTACGTCCTCACCAACATTCCATTACTACAAGTATTAGAATCGCCCGACCATAGTGGCCGACTGGCAAAGTGGGTCATCAAACTAAGTGAATATGGCATCCACTACGCGCCTCGAACAACAATAAAGGGTCAGGCTATCGCAGACTTCATAGCCGAATACACGGAGGCCGAAGGGTAATAGCGACACAGCCCGTCCTCGAGACGCCGCCCGTAAGCACGGAGCCTCCTAAGGAAGAACCCCCAACACCCGAATCGCCATGGAATCTTTACTTGGACGGGTCATGCACCAAGAACACAAGTGGGGCTGGAATAATCCTCACCGGGCCCGGAGGCGTACGAGCCGAGTATGCGCTAAGATTCGAATTCAAGGCAACAAACAACGAGGCCGAACACGAAGCTCTTATCGTCGGTCTGCAACATGCCCAAAACTCAGAAGCCACGAGCATCAACATCTTCAGCGACTCACGGCTAGTCGTCAACCAAATCCGGGGTGACTTCAAGACAAATGGTGATACGATGACGGCATACCACGACCACGTATTCACAATGTTAAGCAAGCTCAAATACTTCAACACCAACCACTTCCCGAGGGGAAGAAACACCAAGGTATACGCACTTGCCCGTTTAGCAACATCGCCCGTACATACGGAGCCGGGGCAACGAGTAGTGGAAGTACTGAAGAGGCGAAGCATCACGAAAACGCCAGAAGAGATCCTCACGATCGAACCATACATAGGTAGTTGGATGGACCCGATCATCAAATACAAGACAAGGGGCGAACTACCAGCCGACTGGGCCCAGGCACGAAACATCGTAGCCCGAGCGGTCAACTTCAGCATCCGACATGACAGCCTATATAGGCAGAGGAAGACATGGGCCAACCTCAAATGCGTTATACTGGAGCAAGGCGGCAAGATACTCAGGGAAATCCATTCGGGCGTATGCGGCCACCATGCGGGAGCACGGTCCATTGCAAAAAAGGTACTCAATTGCTAATTCTGGTGGGCCAGCATCCACGTGGATGCAACCGTAATCACCACGACCTGCCATCAGTGCCAACTGTACGTACACAAGAATCACGCGCCCGCGGTTCCCTTATCGATCCTTACCTCTCCTGTTCTGTTTGCACAGTGGGGACTCGATCTCATCGGAGAGCTTCTGAAATCCAAGGGCCAATATCGATACATCATAGTCATCATTGACTACCACATCAAGTTTATCGAAGCGGAACCAATGGTCAAGATCACAACAGAAAAGGTGAAGAGATTCCTATGGCATTTCCTCTACTGTCGCTACGGCACCCCACTTAACATCATCACCGATAACGGGCCGCAATTCCACAACGACGAGCTCAAGGCATTCTACAAAAGACAAGGTACCAATTTGATATTCGCGTCATCAACACACCCACAAACGAACGGGCAGGTAGAAGCAGCAAACAAAATCATCAAGGAAGGAATCAAGAAGAAGATTGAACTCATCGAGAAGGGAGACGTTTGGTACGAACGATGGCCCACTTTACTCCCCGAAATACTATGGTCAATCCGAACTACGACAACGGTAGCAACAGGAGAAACCTTGTTTAGCCTCACATTCGGAACGGAGGCCATACTACCACTCGAGCTTACATACAGAAGCCTAAGAATTGAAAGCTACAATCCCACCACCAACGGCGAAGGACTCAGACTCGACAACGACCTCCTCGAAGAAAGGCGCGACACGGCACACCTTCATAATACCGCGAACAAGCAGAGAGTCGCTCGACTATTCAACCAACGTGTGAAGGAGCGCCCACTCTAACTGGGGGACTGGGTCATGAAAGTAATTCAAACGAAACCCAAGGGATTACGCCCGTTATGGGAAGGTCCATACGTCATCGACACAGTCGCAAGTCCGGGTACCTTTTACATCGAAGACATGTTCGGAAGAAGGATAGGCAATCCATGGAACACACAACACTTAAGGAACTATTTTCACTAAGTGTTCATCTACCTGCGTTTGAGCACGTTTTGTAATCTAAACGCACGTTAATCTAGTAATTGTAAACTTTTGCATATGTACGTTTTGTTGTGTGCCAGTAGCAATACAAGTATACATCAAACGAAATTAGACAAGCAATGTAAACGGAACAATTGTACAAAACAAAGGCACTTAGATATATTATCCAAAAATTGTACAATTCACCAAATGCACGCAGGCGCGAAAGTATAAGGCAAAAGCAAAAGAAAGCAAAAACAAAAGACAGTCTAGCTGGCCCCAGCAGCAGCATCAGCTCCACCCTCCTCAGGCACTGACCCGTCACCACCAGCAGGCGCCTCCACGTCCGGCTCCTCAAGCGAGCGCTTCAGCTTCTCTACCACCGCGGCCTGCCATGCCTCAAACTCGTCCACCTTGACAAACGGCAGTACGAGCGAGGAGAAGTCCTCACATTGGACGTTGGCTTCAGCAGCAACCAAGTCCTCGAACTCCTCCGAATCTTTGAAAGCCTGGACCGCGTCAGCCCTGACCTTGTCAAACTCGGAAGAGGCCTTATACTCAGCCACTGCCTCCTCCGCGATCTTTTGACAGACCTCCTCCGTCACGGCATGAGCTCGGGCCTCCGCCAGCTCACGCTCCAGCTCCGTTATTCGCGCATCGCTGGACGATCGGAGGGCAGCCGGATCGGTCTCCAGGATAGCAACCCCGGATCGTGCCTCCCCAAGATCCTTCTTCAGCTTGTCGGCATCACGCACAAGCTCGTTTACTCGTGTGATCTTCCAGTTGGCTATGTCAGTGGACTTGGTCAGAGCCTGTTGCAGCTTGCCCACGTTAGCCTGAAGCTTCCGGTTTTCGGCCTTCGACTTCGACAGCAGGGTGGTCTGCAGCATTGAACCCTCAAGCCCCTTGATGAGGAAGAGCTGATGCTGGAGTTGCGTGTAGGTATCAAACGGTACACTGAGAGATTCACTCGGGTCGGCGCCCAGCTGACGCCACTTCTGGAGGGATTCAATGCCCGCACCCATGGAGCTCTGGATACGAGCAATGAACTATGACGAAAGCGCCGTCTCGCCCACCACAGCAATATTCACGGCAAGGGAGGCCTCGTTGGACGGACAAGGGCGCTTCTGCGGACGGCTGGAGGTGCCTTGGCTATCTGGCCTCCTGGCCGAGGTCTGGGACCGGCGACCATCCGCATCTCCAGGCTGACGGATGGGGGAAATCTCAAACGGACTCCTCGAGGAGCCCGTGTGGGTGGAAGGAGACTTGCCCTAGCTAACGCGCCTGTCCACGCGTTCGACGCAATGCTCGCCGCGCGTCTCCTTCTCCTACCGGAGACGTTCCATTCGGGCATGCTCGCCCTCTTCCCTTTGAGCATTGGGAGCAACCTCTTTAGCCCGTCCCTCAGGAATGACGGCTGGGGCTCCGACAGCCGCGCCCACGGCTTGAACCTCCTCACCACCCTCTGGTACAGGGTTCAGATACTTGTTGCAGTTGGTGGGCAGCATCCTGCTTGGTCGAGGATATGGACTTCTTCATCTTAGCTACAAAAAAACAACACAAGGGTTAGCCCGACAACCTACACAAACGGAATAAATCAAACGCCATGAACAAGAAGGACACTTACCAGGAGGGCGTGAGAGACCGCAGCGTTCGACAAGCTCCCAGTGGTTGGCTGCCCAGAAATTTCACGCGTCTGGGTGGGGGTCGAAAGCAAACTTGATTCGCGCCAACCGCTTATCCTCCAAACGGGTGAGGGGATATGAACTCTGGTCTGCAAAAACACAAACAGATTAGCAAACACGAATACAAACTTCAAAGAGGGAAAACGCCGCTAGTCGACACTTATCACACCTAGCAGTTGGAAGGACTCAGGGACTCGGCGTATCTGATCGCGTCCGCGCAACAGAGTGCCATCTGGCTTATCGAATTCCCACTCGCCTCCAACAAGGCAGTGATACTGGCGTCAGGCAGTGGCGGAGGAAAGGGGCTCTGTTAGCCACCACTTCGTTCGGGGCTCGACCGTCATCATACCCTTGTCCTTCATACGAGGCGAACACTTCAAGCGAAAGAAGTGCCCGATCTCCGCCAGTGTGGGGAACTGCAGCCCACTCAGCTTCCAAATATTGTGGAAGGCAATCAGTACGCGCGTCAACGTTGGCCTACATTGACCTAACGTGATGTTGAAAAGCGCGAGCGCGTACTGAAAGAACGGATGGAGGGGAAGCTTCAGCCCGGCCTTCAGCTGGAACTCACTCACGCACACGTAGCCGCGAGGAGGGCGTGTGAACGACTCTCCCTGACGGAGTGCTCTCAGCTTCACCGTACGAGGGATATGGTAGTCCCGGTACCACCGCTCGATCTCCCGCACCGACTGGGACCCCTCTGGCTCCTGCACCACTTGGCCATCCACCAATCGCCACAATACGGGCCCGCCTTGAGGAAGAACGGGAAGGCCAGCCACAGACGCCCGCTCACCGCGTGGGAGCACGACGTATCCGTCTAATCCCCCGGAAAAGGAAGACGCGTCAGCATTCGGCACACTTGAACCAGGCTGCTCCATGTTCGGCACTGACGACCTACGCAAAGCACTACTGGCGTTAACGGACAAGGGGGAGATGCTCAGTACGCTATCAGACGAGGAGTCCGAAACACTATGGGATGAAACCTGGGACCCTACACGGAACCTAAGGGTTGACGGAGGTGACTCATCACTGGATACAGCTACCAATTCCATGATCCTATGAGAAAAGCAAACGGGCGATAAGCCAGAACGACAAACGTGTAGACTGTCGCAACCCCAATCCCCCAGCAAAAACAAGTGCACACCCTTCCCAACACCCAAAAATCGATCAAAAAGTCAAAAAGCAACAAAAACCCAAGAACTTGAAGCTGTTCTTCCCAAAACCTAGAAAAAGCCCAGAAATCCTCTCTACATTACAACACAAAGCAACGTATACCCAGAAATTACCCCAAAAACAGTACCCAAAACAAGTACAAAAGCCGTACACCACAAAACAATTTTCGAAAAGCAACAAGAACAAAAACACTACCTTTGAAGAGATGAGACGAAAATTCACAAGATAGCAACACTCCAAGATTGACAAGCACACAGATTCAAGAGCACGTTTACGCAGAGTTTCAGTTCAAGCAAGCCAAGTGTAAAAAGGTGAAAGTGAAAGCACCACTATTTATAGGCAACCATTCTAACCCTAGGCAAACGCCTACCGTTCATTTCAGCGCTTCCAACCGCAGGATGCCGACACGTGTCTTATGCGCCCCACGCGCTCCCGCCAAAATTAATTACCCTACCGCTTCGAATTCGGCGCGCCACGCGTCACGCATGCATCAAATAACTGAAATAAACCGTCTGACACACGATTACCTCAAGCGACAGATAACCGTTACGAAGACGAAAAGGTCAGAATACGAAAAGACAAGAGGGGCCCACTTCAGAAACAGCAATACCGTTTCGGAGTCCACCCGATAGACAAGTGGCAGTTATGCTTGCGCTATCATGGGCATGGTTGACACCATCATAACCTCTGCCATCATTTGGGGCTAAAGGATTGAGGTCTGGGACCTCCCGTTACGCATCCAACCGACAGAGCAATACCCAACACGTAAGCGGCTCCAAACAACAACATCAGGTTTCAGAATCCAACCTGATAGCCGAACAGCAACAGCGTTCGCGCTATCGTGGGATGAGTAGCAACATCACTTGTCGTCACGTAAGCAGCTCCAAACAGCAACATCAGGTTTTGGAGTCCAACCCGGTAGCCGAACAGCAACAACGTTCACGCTATCGTAGGATGAGTAGCAACATCACTTGTTGCCACGTAAGCGGCTCCAAACAGCAACATCAGGTTTCGGAGCCGAACCCGATAGCCGAACAGCAACAACGTTTGCACTATCGTGGGACGAGTAGCAACATCACTTGTCGCCACATAAGCAGCTCCAAACAGCAACATCAGGTTTCGGAGTCCAACCCGATAGCCAAACAGCAATAACGTTCGCGCTATCGTGGGACGAGTAGCAACATTACTTGTCGCCACATAAGCGGCTCCAAACAGCAACATCAGGTTTCAGAGTCCACCCCAATAGCGAAACAACAACAAATAACCGCACCATTGCGGAACGAGACCCCACGGCACGACACTCGACTTTCGACCTCGAAATTAGCTCTTTATCGGAGAGTTGGGGGACTCGGGTTATCAGGGTGCCCCCCCCCCCTTTCGAGTGACCACGTGTGCAAAACCTGGACAAAGCCTTGCAACTCCCCAATCAAGAGCTGATTCCCTTGACTTGGGGACTTGGGGGACCTGTTAGTACGTGATACTGTAAACACACAAAAGTTGCACAATTAATCACTCCAAACGGGTCAACACAGCTCGGACCAAACGCAAGACAGCAATATAGGCTTCAACTTTAAATAAGGAAGCAACACCATCCGAAAGCTCACGCGCTCGGAACAACAAACGGAAGGTACCGGGATAGAACATGAACAAACAAGCAGGATCCCACATCGAAGAGCAACAAAAGACTCCACACTCAACCGCCAATATATACAACATATTTATGAGTTACAAGGTACGCCCGTGACTCAACCAATACTATTGTTACGTTTCATACACTAACTTGAGCGTCGAAGAGTCAAAGGCGGGCACAACCCATCAAGGCTTCTAACGACCATTTGGTGTATTACTTTTAACAGTAGGTGAAGGACGACACACGCGTGACAGCTCAGGTCATCCGAATCCACCACATCCGTACCTCTACTGGGATCCCTACGGAATCTGGTAGAAACAAGAATTATGACTTATGCCCTTGCGTGTTCATTAAAGGAACAAGTTCAAGTTTTTCTATAGTAGCAGTCTATGTTAATGATATGAACATCATCGAAACTCTTGGTAAAATCAATGAGACGGTTAGCTACTTGAAATCTGAGTTTGAGATGAAAGACCTTGGTAGGACTCGATTTTGTCTCGGATTAGAGATGGAACATCAAGTTGGTAGAATTACTATTCACCAGTCTGCTTATATCCAAAAGATGCGCAGGTGATTTAACATGGACAAAGCACATCTTGTTAGCACATCAATGATTGTTAGTAATCTGGACCCCAAGAAATATCTATTTCGTCCGCTAGATGACGATGAGGAGATCTTGGGAGCTGAAATTCCATATCTTAGTGATATTGGAGATTTGTTGTATTTAGCTCAGTGCACACGTCCAGATATTGCCTTCTCAGTGAACTTGTTGGCTAGATTTAGCTTTGCACCTACGCAACGTCATTAGAATGGAGTAAAACAAATCTTCAGGTATTTGAAAGGTTCCGTTGACATGGGCTTATTCTTCCTTTACAAAGAATACAGAGAGAAGCATGAAATTCCTGGTGAAGGGAACGTTGAATCACAACATTCAAGTTCTAGGCATATTAATCCAATGAACTGTGCTGACCCGAACAGGTCCTTCGATCCATCGAAGGTTTCCTTCAATGCATCGAAGGATGTAGCCTGGACGGATCAGAGTAACCCCTTCGATCCATCGAATGAGTTGTTCGATCCATTGAAAGATGGATGTGCTATGAGTGATTTTCATGTTATCCCCTATTCCAAAACACCGGTTGACGTGTTGGTTAGATTTGCTGATGCTGGGTACCTCTCTGACTAACACAAAGGTCGTTTACACACCGGTTATGTTTTCACTATGGGAAACACGGCGATCTCTTGGAGATCAACAAAGCAAACATTTGTTGCTACTTCCTCGAATCATTCTGAGATAATTGTTTTGCATGTAGCAGTTAGAGAATGTGTTTGGCTTAGGTCAATCATAGGTCATATTCGAGGCTCTAGTGGATTGAAATATATTGTTGTTGATCCCACTTGCATCTTTGAGGATAACACTGCATGCATTGAACAAATGAAGTTGAGTTTCATTAAGTGTGACAATACAAAACATATATCGCCGAAATTCTTCTTTAATCAGCAACAGCAACAGCTGTTGAATATCCAAGTGAACCATATTAGTTTCGTTGATAATGTTGCAGACTTGTTTACCAAGTCACTTCCTAAATCTACTTTTGTGAAACATGTGAGAGACAATTGTATGCAAAGATTATCTGAATACCTAGACTAAGTTTATAGTCATGGGGAGTTCCATTTCTGTAGACATCAGGGGGAGTCTACATTACATGCAGTAGCTTTAGTAGTTGATGTGTTGTACTCTTTTTTCCTTAGACCAAGCTTCTCTTTTACCCATGAGGTTTTTGTTTGCTTGGCGAGATTTTTAATGAGACAACAAGTCATGCATCATTCTTATGGTCATTGACACAAGGGAGAGTGTTTAAAGAGATTAATTCTCCATAATTTTCGGTGTGTGTCTTGTCCTAATTAGATACAGATATTAATTAGATAAATATATGAAATCTTTGTTATATCGAGACATTTATTGTAACAAATTGTATCAGCTTATATTTAAGACATTCTATCAATGAAAGAGAAACAATTTTTTTCTGTTTATATATTTTCTCCTACAACAAATTTAACATTCAAATAATTTATAGTGCCATGGCATGCCACTTCGGTTTGAGATCTCAAATCTTAAGTCTTAAGTCTTCCTACCTCATAGCATTTCCCTTAATTTAACATATTGTCTCTAAGAAAAATATTGTCTCCAAATTTCTTCCAAGCTAGACCCTCACAATTTATTGAACTATCGACAATTTGAGATTACTTTTACAAGTTTGTTCAAGAACTAAAACAGTCCAAACCAAGCTAACACATATAAGCTTGAAATTCACCGAAGGCTGTAGAACGAAAATGATTGACTACTGTTGGATCGGAAATCGGAGTTCACTCAATTCCTTATAAATCAAATGCAACTGTGTAATTTTTCCAGCGACTCCACCGCTGCAGATTTTTAACTCGCTCAAGTCATGTGGCTACAGATGAAAGCCATGAAGACATTGGAATTTCAAAGTAACCCCATTAAAATAATTAAAATAATACATAATCTATGACCTGTTATTGCCGCAGGCAGCTAGTGGTATGAAACGAGCCAACTGGATATGAAGGAAGACGATCACCAACCGTGAGTGCAAAATCTCTTGGCCAGATATGCATGAAAAGCTAGCGTTTAACTAAAATCCAAACCCATTTATCTAGTAGGGCCTTATAACAAAGCCAACTGGATAGGAGAATCGTGGAGAAAAATCTTTGAAGTTCCTCTTCGCCAATGAGAAAATGGATGAAGATATGAAAAAGATAAGGGGACCCCTTGCCACCAAAACTCTCTCTATATAACCCACGTACATCTCCTAAACATAAGCAAACCTTCAGCATTTGCCATACTCATTCAAACACTCGGTACAGTTTGGTTCCCATTTCTTTCTCAAATGGCTTCTACAACAATGGCTCTCTCGTCCACTTCTCTAGCCGGCCAAGCTGTGAAGCTCAGCCCGTCTACATCTAACATCTTCGGCGAGGGCAGAATCACCATGCGCAAAACTGCAGCCAAATCTAAGAGCGTGTCATCTGGCAGCCCATGGTACGGCCCAGACCGTGTCAAGTACTTGGGCCCATTTTCAGGTGAGGCTCCATCTTACCTTACAGGAGAGTTTCCCGGAGACTACGGTTGGGACACTGCTGGGCTATCGGCCGACCCCGAAACCTTTGCCAAAAACCGTGAGCTAGAAGTCATCCATTCCAGATGGGCCATGCTTGGCGCTTTGGGCTGCGTGTTCCCCGAACTCTTGGCCCGCAATGGAGTCAAGTTCGGCGAAGCTGTTTGGTTCAAGGCCGGATCCCAGATTTTCAGCGAGGGTGGGCTTGATTACTTGGGAAACCCAAGCCTAGTCCATGCCCAAAGCATTCTGGCTATCTGGGCCACACAAGTTATCTTAATGGGAGCCGTGGAGGGCTACAGAATTGCCGGTGGGCCTCTAGGTGAGGTAGTAGACCCATTGTACCCCGGCGGGAGCTTCGACCCATTGGGCCTTGCAGAAGATCCAGAGGCTTTCGCGGAGCTCAAGGTGAAGGAACTCAAGAATGGAAGATTGGCCATGTTTTCTATGTTTGGATTTTTCGTTCAAGCCATTGTCACCGGAAAGGGACCAATTGAAAACCTAGCTGACCATCTAGCCGACCCTGTAAACAACAATGCTTGGTCATATGCTACAAATTTTGTTCCCGGAAAATGAGGTAGAGGACTTGTGAGTGAAACATTGTGTGCATAATGTTTTGAAATCAATGAAGAAGTATTTATCTTAATGTGGTAATATCGATGCTTACTTGGTTGTTACTGGCTATCTGAAGATGTTGCACATTTGAATTTGGCGTTTTTAGATGACAGTATGTTAGAGGAAAATTCACTTGTGCTACCTAATGAAATGAATCCACAAAATACTTAAATTAATGGCCAAACCTTCTTGGCTACGTTAAATGCATAATCGCCAGACTCCTAATTGTTGCAGGAGAATTTTTCAAGATACTAGTTATGCATTTGAGGGAAAGTAAAATGAGGACTTAAGCAAATGCCAAGAACTATTGAAGTATCGGAGGACTATCGGCTGCGACAGATTGCATGTAGAAGCTAGCTAGTTCAATATGATCCAAACGGACCACACAAACAAAGAGCATCAGATAATATCTTGATTGGCTACATTGCAACAATGCGATTCCATCATTACAGGGACACACCATGCGATGAGCTAACTTTGTTTTCCCCTGCGAATTTAATTTTATATCTTTATATATATATGATATATATCTCCAATATATATAGCAGCTAATCATGGATAGCATATATAGCAAAACTTCACCAATCATGGATAGCATATGTTTATAATCAATGTGATGATCGAACCTACCTAGTTGAAACCCTCAAGCAGTCGAATCTCGAATTCTCGATCGACCTCCTCATGCTATCTGCAAAAGGATGAAAAGCACTAGTAATTAGTGAACCAAACAAGTCATTTCAAATGATCAGAAAAGTTGGAACAAGCCATCAACCTAGCTTGTTTGACTATCCATTTACTCAAACAAATCACAATTTACTAGTTGAAATAAATGTACCAATTTTCTTCTTTATTACCGTGTAAATAAAAGGGCTGCGACGGCCTCCTGTGCCTGTTCTTTTCACCTCGTCAATCTTCAACAACCTATAAAACATAAAAACACAAGACAGACAGAACCACTCAAACATCGCCACGTCACAGATTTGTCTGTTTTAACGCCAGTAAATAACGTGTCAGACAGAGAGCGAAGAATAAGTGAGGGAATTACAGTCTGAGCGCTTTACTTGTGTCCGGACGGTCACCGAGAGTCTGGCGGATCTTGACTTCGGAGTAGCATCCCTGAGAGAGCAGCTCCAGAATGGCTTCTGCTTTGTGGCGTAGCTTAGCCGACCCCACCACCTTAATCCTCCTCTTCTTTCTCTTCAATTTCATCGATGGGTCCACAACTGCAGCGAGCGAGCTGCTGCCCCATCTCCCAACTGCGGCTAAAGACTCGTAACGGTCGCTGCTGGAGGAAAGACACAACGAACCCGATGACGTGAAGGCGAACGACGTCGTCGTGGCCACTTTGACGCCGGTGCTCGTTTTCCAGCTGTTGAATTTCACTCTCCTTCCTATCTTCGAGCGACTTCTCTACATAGCCTAGATTAGGGCTGAGGCCGGGGTCGGGCCAGTTTTGGGCCTGATCCAAAATCGATCCGAAATTAAAGTTCGGTTCGAGACGGTACGATATGTAATATTTTCGATTCGGTTTAGCCAAATTCGGGACCATTCAAGTTTTTTAGCCATCTCGACTCTTTTTTTTCACATTTTCAGTTATTGCTTAAAATTGGACCAAATGACTCAAAATATGCTAGAAAAAAAAACCCCTTAAAACCTGCAACACACACATACTAAAACCTGCAAACACACCAACACTCTCAAATAACTCACTTGCAATTTATAGTAAAAAAACAGTAGCAATCACTTGACAAATGACTCCATCAGATCACTGAAAAGTTTCAAATGACTCAAAACAGTTAAGCACTTGCAAATTACAATCCCAAATTAGAATTTTACAGAAACTAGAAATTACAATCCCAAATTAGAATTTTACAGAAACTAGAAATTACAATCCCATAGTCTCAAGCACTTGCAAATTACAGTCTCAAATGAACATAACAAAGAAACTTGAAAATTACAGTCTCATACAGTTCAAATTATAGTCTCATACAGTTCAAAACAAGTAATCTCCGCGTCAATCACTAACCAAAACCAGCAATACAACAACTCTACAAGTCAACCACCATGGATCCTAAAAAAATTAACATTAGAGTTAGGGACAGTAAAAGTTATATATAGTAGTAGCATTAGGGACTAATTTTAATATTATGAAGAGATTCCGATCTGCTGAAGTACTAAATTAAAGAGATCCAATTATTTATTATAAATCTATGAGCCCTAAAACATGAAGTAAAGAAGTAAAGAGATCCAGATTCAATCAAATATATACTAAATGAAGGCCGACTTAAACCGACTCCAATTTGAAGATTACTAAATCAACACAGAACCGAAAAACCCTTAATCTAAATCACGAGGGATAAAAATCAGTTAACGACCTATAACAGATAGAGTAAGATATAATCAGTAGCAGAGAGAGAGAGAGAGAGAGAGAGAGAGAGAGAGAGAGAGAGAGAGAGAGAGAGAGAGAGACTGACCTTAACGGCGGCGAGAGATTTTTTGAACTAGGACGACGACGGCTAGGCTTGGCGCCGCAGCTGCGAGGTGAGGGGAGGCAAAGATGCGGCCGTGACTCGTGAGAAGTTTGGGTTTGAAATTGGTCTCGAGGAGAAAACTGAGTTGAGAGAGACTGGGTCTGAGATTTGGTTTCGATGAGGCTGATCCGAAAATGAGAGGTTATCTGAATTAGGTAGAATTTTTTCTTATATATGTGGTGTGAGAGAGATCAAAGTGTGGGTTAGTGTATAATAGTAAAACCAGAGCAGTGCTCAAGTCACGACATGTGTAAATTTTATTTTCGGGACTAATTGGTTCAGTCTGAGTACAGAACCGAATCCATATCGGATTACACTCTCGGTTTCGGGCCCAACTAAGTTTCGAGCCCAAAATTGACATATCCCTTTATTTTCTGGCCATTCGGTTTGGGGCTGAGTTTTCGGGCTAAATGGACTGGGTTTTAGGGATAAAGTTCCACCCCTAGCCTAGATAGATGCAACAAAATTTGAATTTGCAAATGAATTTTAACAAGCACAAAATCTGTGTGTTCACATGGATTTAAATTCAAACTACATACTAAGATTTCAGAAGGAAAATTCCAAGATCAGATTGGGAATTGCAAGCGAGCAACAAAAATAATCGTAAATTCGAAAATCAAAACTGATGCAAGTTGTTTTCATATAATCAAAGTTGAGTATCAGATTCAGGCAACAGATTATGCTTAACATGAACCAAACCGAAAGTAGAATTCAAAATATGGACAAAATTGTTCGAAAACTAGCCCGAGTCGGCCGAGTACTCGGCGAGAACTCCCTATTCAGTAAAAAAAATGAACTGCTTTGGGCCTACTCCCCTCCCTGAGCGCTAGCTGAGTAATCCCCGATTAATTACCGAATAGACCATAATCATCCGCTTAATCAACCCGAATCAGTTTCACTTTAACAAAAATATTAAAAGAAATCAAATTTCTAAAAATGAAAAACATCCAAAAACTCAAAATAAAACGTAAATATTAATTTGAAGTTAAAGAAATTGAGGACACATTTGGAGGGTTTGACAATATTGAGTGATTTTTTATTTTGAAATACACTTAATTAATAATGTTTTTCTTTGAGAAGGGACTATGTGTTTAATGATTTTAATAACTTTGATGTCAATTTTTTATTTTTATAATTATTTATATCTTAACTAATGACATTTATATACATATATATAATATATTAATAATTATCGTATTATTTAAAAATTAAAAAATAGCGACTCTGAGTACTCCTCAAGTACTCGGCTGAACGGTAATCGGTAACAAAATGAATCACGACCGATTACCATTTTTTTGAACATCGACATAATCTCAACCAAACAGATTTCCGATTACGCGCAAAATTCCGGCCAAATAGAACTCAGATTATGCAAAATTTTCAACCAAACAGAACTCAGATTATGCAATTTCTTTTAGAAAAATAGAACTCCGATGTCTCAACCAAAACAGAAAATGAAACTTGAAAAAGAGGAAGAGAAACAGAAATCAACCACTACCGGCAAATCAACATTATCCAAACAGAGAGAAAGAGAAGGCTAACCTTGAGCTTCACATCACGATGAAGAGCCTCAAGAGAGATCATCCTGATCTTAAGAGCTTGAATCTCGTCACTGGACACGTCATCGCTACCAGCAGCGAACACAGAAGTGTTGCAGGATTTTGAATCGGCGCCGGAAAGAAGGCTCTGATTGCTAAAACTAGTACGACTCTCTCTCTTGCTAACTCGCTCAATGAAAAAGAGAAAACAACGACTTACTTGGGAGGCGGCGGTGGAGTGACGGTGAGGAGGAGGAGAGCCGACGCAGTTGTGCTGTAATGATCCGAACCCAAATTTGTGTATTAAACATCATTACCGAGCTAATTGTCGATCTTGGCTTCTCGTGACACGTTTTCCGAGATCTGATGCGGGCTAATTGGAGTATTTTTTCTTCACGAAGCTATAGATTTTGTTGAGATGAGTTCGAGGCCACGTCAAACGTCAAAATTGGAATTACGAGGAAAATATTATGGATATTTGAAGTTCATCGAAAATTATCGCGATTTATGTTGACCATTTCCTAAGTTGTGAATTTGGACACGTTCTCTTCACGAATGTTGTAGAGAATTTAATTTTGAGTGCATAGGAAGTTTCGGGGAACTTTTCCGATAATCGACGTGTTATTTACGAAGTGTTGAATTGTTTTTAGCGGATAATGTTGTGTTGAGTTTGGCCGTTGGCTTTTTATCAGATTTGTCAAAATTGGTTGACTTTAGGTTGAAATTGATGAACTTGTCAAGATAAGTTTGTAGACGCGAGAATCGTTGAAAACGGAGTTACGATGCGAAAGTTACAATCAACCGAAGTTTGTCGTAAAATAAATACCGAAGCTACCGAAAATGAAAAGTATAAATAGGAGTTTTCCAAAAGGGGAAAGTCAGACTTTGACTTGGGTGTTGACCGAGTCAACACGGGGAGAGAGGAGAGCGACGGCGAGATGGCTCGGCTCGCCGGCGGTGGGTCGCCGTCCGGTCACCTTTGACCTCGAGGTATAGCACTTCCGGCTCGTCTCGACGTCCCCTACGTGTTTCCGGCCATCATCAATGGCAAGGACGTCAGAAAAGAGAGGAATTTTCAGCCCAAAGTTGGAAAATTTTAGAGGTTTCAGCTCGACAATTTTCCGGCCAAATTGACTAGCGTGAAGCACTGGGCTTTAAAACCCTCATCATCACGAAGTTAACCATGTAAGTATGGCACTTCAATTTCACTTGTGTGTGGAGAAGCGATGGATTAAACTTTGTGAAATTTCGGTTTTGCATGAAATTGTTCTAGTTAGAGTTAGAATTGAACTTTGGTGTAGTTATGGAAGTTGTTTGTTGGATGATTTTGAGTGGAATGATGTTCGGGTCGCCAGAAATTGGGTGTGGCGCCGTCGCGCAGCCGCCACCGGCAATGGTCCACGGCAGAGCTCCGGCGAGGTTGGTTTCGACATAATTTGTATGTCGTTTTACTCGTAATCGCGCACTGATTCCAATAATGATGTTATTGTATTGAATTGGATGCAATAGGATAAGTCGAATGGTTAATTGGAAATTAAATAAACGTATTTATAATTTTATTAATCGGCAGATTAATTTATCGATTTGACCACGAATCACGTAACGATTAAGGATATTGGGTACGAACTAAATAGAGGATTTAAAAATTGGGAATTGGGAATCAGAATTTATTTTGGGAGTCCGGTATTATTTTGGGAAGCGCATTTGTCGAGAATGCGATATTCTCGACAGTATTGCTCGTGAGTTACGAACCTAGTTATTTGATATGATTTTTGACGAGTAGTTATTAAATAATAATCGTTGTTTCAAAATGACGTGATAGCATCCAGTATCATACATATAGAATGCCGACTAACAGGCTTCGGCTGGTGGAAATCACGACACAGTACTATGAGTGGACACTTTATTTTTATAGTTGATTAGCGAGTCTATTTATTATTATATTCAGTTCAGTTTTCAATTCCAGATCAGTTTGTGCTTTAAGTACTCAGTATATATTTTTGGAGGCTTGTTTCAGTTAGTTGTGCATCAATGCATTGGTTACTCAGCTGATCCCCGAGTGGCTCCAGGGAAGTAGCAGACTTATCTCCTGGCATTCACATCGTCTTTGTGTCAGGAATCACTGGACGACTTTAGTGGCTCGAGGTCAGAGAACCCCAGCCACTACCTCCACTTCAGCACAATACTCGAGAAGGGTCAGGAGTTCCCTCTCGACATATTTTTATACTGTATTTTCAGTATTTTAGACTCGCTACCAGATTTAGAAATTCTTTTTACAGAAAGACATGTTGTAAATTTTATATTATATATCTTGGATTATTTTTGTTCACTCACTTTAACAGTTTTTATTATTTTGTGTGCCTTTTTCCTGGGCTTTTCAATTTTAATTGCCCAATTTGCAGAGTTTCTTCTGAGGTCGAGCGCGCACGCAGGAGGCATAGCAGTATCTACTGTAGGATCCAAGGTTGATCCTGCGAGTTAGTATTTTACTTTACAATGTCAGCTTAATTTGTCTAGTAACTCTGATGTCGAAAATAGTTATATATTTTGTATATTTTAGAAAGGAATCAGTTGTGGGAAATTTCATTATTCGGTGACTTATGAATTTTAATTCTCCACTTTGGCTGTCAAATAAAGAGTAGAAACTAAGATTAGTAGAGTTGTTAGGGCTTAATTCCGGTTTAGGCAACTAAATCGGGATCGGGTCATTTCATGTGTGTTCGCTTGGACATGGAAATGGAGCCATTTTTATTTTTCTCTCCTTTTCTCTCTGGGTTTTTGAATTGTGGCGGTTCCTCTGCTCTATTTGAATCTCTCTCTTTCTCTCCCTCTCTCAGCCGGAAAAACTGAACTGAATGGGCCAAAACCCAAAGCGAACCCGTTTGGCCTGAAATACACGGATCACCTCAGATTTGGACCCGAAACGGAAAGACCCGAAACCAAAGGAAAATAATCGGTACGGTTCAGTTTCCTCCAGAACCCGAACTGAAAATTACTGAAATCCAAAATAAATATGTGTCAAACATCTAGCAGTGTTCTATACACAACTATCCTACACCTTCTCACACTTAATCTCTCTCACGCATATATAACCAAAAAATTAACCCTATTCAGACAAACCCTCCTCGATCATCTCTCTCCTCTCTCTCATTTCTCTGCCTCGAACACTCCGCAAACCCTAGCTCGACGCTCACAGCCTCAATTGGCGCCACACAACCTGAATCAACTGTCGTGGCTGCCACAATCGACCATCACAGAGCCTCAATCAACGTTGTTGCCTCATCGTCTCGTTTCTCTGCACAATGATGGCTGACGGCTTTTCTCTCGATCTTTGAGAGCTCTCGTCTTCATGTTGCAAATTATTCTAGGATTATCTGGTAGCTCGCTCTCTCCATATTTTTCTAGGGTTCCTAGCTTCTCTGAGCTCAATTCGCTGTTTATGTAATCTAACTGTCTAAGAATTTCATTTGATTTTCAACAACAAGTTGCGAACCACAAAATTCGCGCAATCCAAATTGAGCTTGAAGACCTGCAAAACGTGAGTTCCATTCCTACTCCTCTCTCTGTCAATCAATGCGGTTTAGCTAGGTTACTGCATATATTTGGTACAGTAATGGAATAATTAGCTTCTTCATATTAAGATGGTGTTTAGCTTATAATGGTTGAAGCCTTAAAGGGGTCCAGAATGATCGATAATAATGTTCATGGGGTCTATCTGTGGGGTTGATGTCTTGATACAATTGGACCAGTCATGATATGTATACATATATAATTATATACTAGTAGAAACTCACACCCGGATGGGTGTGGAGGAAATAAGAGAATAAAACTAAAGTAATCTAATTGTTTTATTAATTTTTTTCCAATACTTTTACTCTTTTATCCCTTGTTAATTATTTTATATTAGTTTAAAGCTATAAAAAAGAAAGGGTATTTTTGAGTTTTTTAAAATTCTACCTTATAACTGCCGTAAGCACTGTTTCTTTAATTAATAAAGATATACAGTTATACACCAAGTTATGCATCAAGAATCATATCCGGCACACAATATTTTTTAAATCTGTGTCTAATGCTTATGATCATTACTAATGGCTTTTAGTTTATTAGAGAGGTCCTCTGTTTTGGTACATACTTAATATTGGAAGAGGATCAATGGCTCATTTTTCCTCCCCCTCCCTCTTATTGATGGAATTTAGTTTGTTAATTTGAGTGACAGGGTTCACAGGAATATAGTTGGTGTTCATTTGATGAAGTATACAGTCAATAAGTGCATCAAGAAGTTTAAGTGGCTCAATGTATGAATCTGAGGTCTTGTTTGTGTTATTAATTGAACTATAAAATGTGTGTGTTGGTCTCTTGTGCTACCTGTTATTGTTGTCCATTAAATTTTGTAATTTTAGTTGCTTGTGGAGATCCTGGAGGACTCTAACTTCTTGATCTTGTGTACTATTATACTGTTGTGAATCATTTGTGATGAGTGAATGAGTGTTGTGCTTGGATGCTTAAGATCCTGATTGGATGAGCTTTAGTTTTGTGTTTTGGACTTTGTCTTACGATTTTAATTTTGTTTTTGAGTTGAGGGATTTGATTGTGTGCTCAATTATTGTGAACTTTGGATTAAACATGCATTGGTAACTAGAACTATTACGTTGATGTATGTGTTGTGTTATAATAGATGAATCTGCTTTGATAGAATCTGTTTTGGTGAACTATTGAGTTGATGTATGTGCCGGGTTACATAATAGATTTTGTCTTGTTTATTGAGCCAATGTTAAGTGTTTAGAGACTGTACTTGAATTGAACTATTTTTTTAGCTATACTTGTTGCAGATTTAAGACATGCATATTTTAGACTTCATGAGCTAGATAATTTATATAAATTTGAAAACTTATGCAAATTTGCTTATAAAAAAAAGCTTGTGCAGATTTGAGATGTAAAATTACAGATTTGGAAATTGGCCCGAAATGTAAATAAGGCCTAGAATTCCCAAATTTTTGGCCCAAAATTAAAATCCTCAAATTTGGCCCACATTTGAAATTGGTCCGAAATGTGCCAAATTAGGCCGAACCAAACTGAATAGTAATATCCGGTTTGAGCCCATTCGGTTCTGATAGTCCAATTTTGTTGATCTGAACTGAGCTGATCCAATTACTATTTCAAGTTCGAATTCGAACCCAAATCCTAACCGATCCGACTCGAGCCCTGCCGGGCCCTTACTCTCAGCTCAGTCTCATTTTCGCTCTCTCTAAATCGGTTATTGTTACGGGAAATGGTGATTGGGATTTGTTGTAGTTACCGAGATCCAAGTTAGTTAAAATTGCGCTTTAGCTGCTGGAGCTATTTGATTGGGCTGTGACAAATTATCGGTTGCGCGACCATGAAAGCATGTAGTGTTAACATAACAACTCGCGTGTGGCGCCATTTTACGGTGAACAGTAATCAATTGGTTTTGTTTGGGCCAGAGTTCATATTCGTATGCAGGAGGCCCGTGATTGAAATGGTTACTTCATAGACAAGGTACAGAACGGAAATGTCACCTTAGACTTCCCTGACCGATTGGAGTTTTGCTCGTAAATCGAAATCACATGATTGCAGAAGACGAAAAGGAAAGGGTTATCGTCACCGGAATTGCCAAATTGCAGGTTGCCAAACATTTGTCCAACCGAGTTAATTAACAATGGTTTGATGTGTTTGATGTGTTTATGTAGAAGAAAACTTGGCTTTAGCTCAGAAAGTCGGTATTTCAAATTTAGTAGATTGATGAACATAGTCTCCACTCTCCACACTAGCCTCCGCAGTAAGCACATCACTACAAAGTTAACCGAATGCGACTCCGGAATGACATAGGTCAAGAACATGAAGAAAGTATATGAAACACGTACATTGAACATTCATCCTGCCGGTTCTAGGTTGTTGAAGCCTAATTAAGCAGCAGACTCATGTAATTTAACAACCAAGCTCTTTCTATCATTCTTGATTCGGTCACCTTATGAAGGCATCGATTAGGGCAAAATCACCAACAAATGATGCCACCAATAGGAGCAAAGCCTGCAACATGCAACATTACCAGAAGAAACATCTAGCGTTGTGTTAATTAATATGCGTTTTCTGAAAATTATTGCAAACAATAATCACCTCCTTCTTGCCAACTTAAACTATATCCTCCTCTATGTCAGCCAAATGAACCTTCAGTTCAATTCATCCAATTTAGAAAAGCCAAAGACAGGAGTGATAGGCCTCACAATCAGCTTCTGAGTTACAATGAACATTGTAGGTCCTAGATCACATCGAGTGCCTTTATAGGGACTTAATTTCCTATATAACAATCGTGGAACATATTGTACACTCTACATGATTTTCTGTTCATTGTTTTGGGTTACTGTTTGAAATTGTTCAAAACATGCCAACCGTGCGGCTCTCTTGCACCATCTCATCACTCTCCTCTCTCCTCTCACCACTCATCACAATCTCACGCTGTTATTCGATCGAAATCTTATCCCTCTCGCACCATCTCATCACTCATTGCAGCTTCACACTCTTACCCGATCAGCCTCTTTCTCTCAATCGGATCATCGTTTATTCATTTGAATTTGATATCAGGAAGCAATTATTTTTGGTTTGCTTTGAAGGTAAGAGTTCTAGATCGATTTGAATCAGTCAGTTGGGTGAAGATTTGGGTTTTGCTGATTTGGGTATCAGGATTTCTATTAATTTGCCAATTAATTTAGGATTTCATATAATTATTTTCATCGGTACCTTTGCTAATCGATTTTTTTTATAATCGAATGACAACAACGAAGAAGGGTACCGAAGCTTCTATCGACTTCCCCCCTCCCCCCCCCCCAATCGCTCATATGCAGACCAGAAACGAAGTTCATCC
Source organism: Geum urbanum (assembly GCA_946800695.1). Taxonomy (NCBI): domain Eukaryota; kingdom Viridiplantae; phylum Streptophyta; class Magnoliopsida; order Rosales; family Rosaceae; genus Geum; species Geum urbanum. The sequence continues at coordinate 8,348,174 of OX327006.1, forward strand.
AAATGTAAGAAGAGATAATCGTATACAATATTGAACTCGTAGACGATATTGTGGAGTCTGATAATGAACCTCCTCAAAAGGTTAGTTTTCTATTGAGTTTGGTGTAGGTTAGTTTCGGTGTTAGTATGTGGATTGATTTACGGAATTTAATGTGTGGTGATGGATTTATATATGTTGCAAATGGGAGATGCTTTGGTTGAGGTTACTAATGAGACAGGAAAGGCATACAATTTGCTTCATTGAGTTTGAAGTAAGAATTATTTTCTCTGAGTTTAGACCATTTTGCATTCTTCAGTAAAAGTTTAGCTATTGAGATACCTTTCCTACATGCCATTGAAGTCTTTGGCCTCTCTCACCCAATCCAATCGGGGCAAGGTAATAGTCAAAGTAATCTCTTTATCTCTATGTCTCTCTATCTTGCAATTACACACTCCTCATCCTTCTCTCTCTCTCTCTCTCTCTCTCTCTCTCTCTCTCTCTCTCTCTCTCTCTCTCTCTCTCTCTCTCTCTCTCTCTCTCTCTCTCTCTCTCGATCGATCGATCGATCGATCGATCGATATGAAAATTTCCTTATTCCCTTCATAGAATCCTTGTATAACATTCGCTCATAAATCCAAAGATTTTCGTATTTGGCAGGACATCTCTGAGAAATCAAAGCTTTAAATTTGTACTCAGGTAAGTACTCCCTTTTCGTACATTGCATTTTTCGTTGTGAATGCTTTTGCTTTTGTATCTAAGTTTATTGGTTTGATTCGGTTTGTGATTGATTGTTTCATTGTTGTTGAGTTATGAAAATTTAATAAGGACTTGGTGCTGCTTAATTAAATTTTCATTATGAAATGGGTAATTTGAAGTAGTTTATTTTTTTTTGTTTCTGGGACGTTCAACAATATTTTGGGTTTTGTTTATATCGTTTTCACTATACCAAGGGGAAGTGATTGTCATGTCCACTTCCAAGTCTTTGGGTTAATAGCCATAAGTGAATTTTATTGTTTAACCATGTTACTTATTTTGAAATTGGGGTTTTAATTTGGTCTGTGTATTATTCACATTTTGATTGCTTAAACGGTTTGGGTATTGCAATATGACAATATCAATCACAATTTATGTGTGCGTATATATATGAACATGCTGCATTCATAAGATTTTTTTTATATTGTTGCATCTGCTTGATTCTTGTTTTTGAATTTGGATTTTGCTGTTTTTAGTTTTTTATTGTTGCATACAAGGATTTGCAAAGGTCAATATTTTTTTTTGTGAAGGGATACTTTTTGTTGCAGTTCTATCTACTATATATGTAGGATATGGAAGTTAAATTTCAGTTTGTCTTGCTATCTGTTATATTTACAAATTCATTTGACTATCTTGGCTGCTTTGCTGCTGCAAGGTAATCAATTTTTATGTTGTGTTGATCCTCATGCATAATAATCCTGTTGCAGAATCCTGCAAGGTAATCAATTTTTGTTGCAGTTCTATCTACTATATATGTAGGGTATGAAAGTTAAATTTCAGTTTGTCTTGCTGTCTGTTATATTTACAAATTCCTTTGACTGTCTTGGCTGCTTTGTTGCTGCAAGGTAATCAATTTTTATGTTGTGTTGATCCTCATAATTATAATCCTTCATTTTTTTATTATGGTTTAAATCTTCATCTTCTTCTCTTAGATGTGTATCGGCCATTACTATTGTTTTTTTTTTCTTCAATTGATCTTGCATTCACAATTGGTTCTGTTTTACTAAAACATCCATGATTTATGTTTCTCTTTTATAGTTTCCTTTTGGTGTGAGTTGATCTGTTATATTTTCAAGTATTTCCGTTTTTGTTCATGTTTTTTGTGAATTCATAATGAGGTTAATTGCTAATTTTTTTGCAACATTTATTAATATCATTGCTTCAATGGTTAATATGCTCTAGCCTGTAACCTCACACCTGTAATTGTTGTATTTGTAATTGGAATTGGAATGTGGCTTTAAAAAATTTGCGTTAATTTAGAGTGTCTGCTTAATTGTGGTTTTGGGATTAGGATTTTACCGTGTAGTACACAAATAGTCAGGGATCTGTATTTCTTTGTCTTCTCGGAACTTTCTTCCTTCTTTTATTTCTTCATGTTTATTGTTTGCATATGGTGAACTCATTTCAAAGCATGTGCTGCACAAAATGAGTATGCGGTAATCTTTGGTTCACGGATTGTATAATCACAGAGTTGTTTATGATGTTGTAAACGGTTTGTGCCTCTTGGGTTTGTGATTTAAATGTTATTTATTTGTGAGCTAGAAAATTGGCATAGAACATCCGTTATGTGGTAGTAAATTTGGTCAATAGAGGTGAATTCTAGGGTTTTTTTTACTATATTATTTTGTGTCTTTTTTTTCCCTTCCTCTCACTGATTTTTAATTGGCCTCCTTTTTTTTTGTTTTGTGGGTTATTGATAGGTTGCAAGTTGATCCCAACTAGTTGTTGAAGATTTCGAACCTGACTAGGTATTGTAATCTCTCTTACATATATTGGTTTAGTATTTTTTTTTATTGAGATTATTGATATGTAGTCTTTTTATTGTTAAAAACCAAACAAATCCTATATGGTCCTATTGATTGTCCTCAGCTGATTCATAAGTAGTTTTTTTTTAATAATGTGTTCTATTGAGATTATTGATATGTAGTTTTTTTTTTGTTAAAAACTAGACCAATCTGATATGGTCATGTTGATTACACTGAGTTGATTGATATGTAGTTATTTTTATTTTTTAAATAATGTGTGTTTATTTGGGATCTGGAAATTTTGGTATGTTGCTCGAAGTTTGTATTAAATATTGCTTCCGGGTTTAGTAAAAACTGAATCTGATTCGCTTTGGGGTATATGTGACAGTGTGCCTTTTGAACTGCAATTATTAAATTATGCCCTGTTAGTGAACTCAATCTCTTTGACTAGGACATATGTGATAGGTTGTTTTATGGCAGTATCATTTGCGTATTAGAGTTTTTTGCTCTCTCAATCCCATATGTCATCTGAGTCTTTGCCTTTTTTGCTGCATTCAATTGATTTTGTGTGCATACTGATAAGTTTAAAGGAAGCTAATCTGATATGGTTTTGTTGATAATCTTTGGATGATTGATACGTAGTTATTTTCGAAAATGATGTGTGGTTATTTGTGACATGGCAAAACAATATAGTCATTTGTAATGTAGGTAGGTTGTCATTGAATTAACGTAACTTATATCTGCAATATTTGATTTTAAGGACAGTGATGGAAAAGAATGAAATATTCTTTATATAAAAACCTAGATATTGAATTGCTTTCAGCTTTTGAAACTTAGCATTTAAAATATGCTATGAGTTGTTAAGGGTCTTTGGTTACAGATTTGCCTGCTTTTTAAATCAAACTAAAAGTATATTTATAGCTCTGCCAGGTTTTGGAAAGTACATTCGAACTTTGCTATCTTTAAAAAAATATATGATTAGTCTGCTTTTACTGAATTTTAGTATCGGCGTTGCAACCATGAATGTTGCAGAAACTATTCCACCCAACTCCTCCACCAACATCAGCAAGCCTTATTTACCCTCTCTCTCTCTCTCTCTCTCTCTCTCTCTCTCTCTCTCTCTCTCTCTCTCTCTCTCTCTCTCTCTCTCTCTCTCTCTCAAGAAACTCTGTTTAACAAGAACTTTCTCCTTGTTAAACCCTAGCTCGCTCTCCATAGCCTTCTTCTCAGCGGCAGACTCCCTCACCCTCTCTCAATCAAAGATTTCTCCATGGTCGATGTAGGAGGTAACCATTCTCCACGGCCAAACTCCCTATTTAGTTTCGTTTTGAATATTAGGGATTCAATGAGATTATTGTGGATTTGAATGTTTAGATAGGTTACCTATTTGGGTACGGGTTTGTTTAATCATATTGCATGTTTGGATCTGCTTAATCTACTTGCATGATTGATATGCCTTTTTTTCCCTTTTAACTTTGTTTCATTACCTTTCAATTTTGTTTCAATATGTTTTGTTTTAATTTTAAAGTTGGAGTAATCTCAGAATAAAGAGATCAGGTTGTACCTCCCAATTCTATGAATTTGTTTTGTTCTCTTTTTGTCTTCTGTTCATCTATTATGACCCTCTTACTTGGTTTTGCTTCTAGTGTTATAGTTCTTCATGTGCTAAAAATACATAGTGAATGTATTACTACTTTCCATGTATCTTGAATTGGTTTATGTCTTTCAGTTACATGTAGACCCGGGTGACTTGGACATCAAAAAGTATTCAATGATCATACTTTCTGATATATGATCATTCTTTTGTATTGCAAGTTTAATCTGTTAAATCTACTTGATCAATTGACGATTTGAGTGTGTGCTTTACTTGCATGTTTAATCTGATTGCATGATTTTTAATGATAGATTCAATTTGAAAGAAAAAATTGCATACTAAAGTAATTATGTCTATCACTACTCACTCTTTTAGCTTAATATTTGTTACTCCTACCTCAAATTTCTGCTGCCTTTGCTCAACAAATCTGCATTATTCAATTTCTCAAATAATTTCTGAGTTCAATGCATGGTTTGGACAACAACAATATACTCTCTTTTTTAGTAAAATTTTCGATTAAGTTTTGGTTTTGTAATGTATGTAACTGACGTCTATTGTTTATACCTTATTAAATACTGGCCTTGATTAGATATGTTAAACTTGCTGGAAGATTTCTGAATGAATGTTGTGAATATAATGAGTAGAAGTTACCTTTTGTTGAAGACCAGTTTATTTTAAGTGGAACCTTCTCCAGTCTTGCAACTTCTCTGTTTAGTTAGGTAGCTCTTAGTGTTTATGCTTTTGTTTTTTTTTAATATGTAATCGGACAATGTTTCTTTTATCTGGAAAGTAGCTATTTTGCATATTTGGTTATGTAATTAAGTTCCGATGTTTAATTTGACATGTAATATGGATTTATATAGTTAATCTATTATATTTACTTTTCATGTTATGGATTATACTATCTATACTTTGTGGTACTAATTATATTGTAATCGCCGTGTATCTTTAAGTTACAGAACATGGATGCACCGTGCCTTGGCATCAATTTCAATTCGAAACTTTAATATTATTCCTATTCTAATTTGTTTTGTCGCCACCCACACCTTGCACGTGGGCGTCCAGTCTAGTAGATCAATATTGTTCAGCCTCAGCCACACTAGTTTTTCTCTGGAGATACCTTTGGCCCAGAAATCCCTTTCTGGTCATTGGAAGAACCGTGCGTGTGAACTCACCATTGTCGATCTTCAGTTTGACATCCTTCCAATTAGATTCACCAGCAATAAGAGGACATAACAACTTATTTTTGCATAATTTACTGTAAGCACGTTACAAGTAAATATTTTTTTTAATATCTAAAATATACAAAGTGACTAATCTGAATGACAAAGTAAAACATGAGTGACTAATATGATATTTGTCAAACGTGAGTGAGCAATCTATCTTAACTGTCAAATACGAGTGATCAAACCAGCAATTTTTTCATATATATATATATATATATATATATTTTCAATCCTTATCTAAAGCGGAGCTCCGCTTTGAAAAACCGGAGCAAAGTTCCAATTTCCAAAAGATTGAAAAAAATATTCGATCATTGAAACCAATCATCTTTTATATTATCACTAGAGGATCACACTTGCAAAAAATCAGCCCAATCAAAGATGATTTGGCCATTTTGTAACGACCCGAACTGGAAATGGTATGTTAAGTGGCTTGATTTGCACGTTTCACGATTAGTCGCAGTTAGTCGTAATTGATCGATCTGGCGGCTTTGTTCACGACTTAATTATCGGACATGAATTTGGTTTGGGTTCTTTCGCGGAAATTGTAGAGGATTTGATTTCGAGTTCGTAGGAGGTTTCAGAGGATTTTTTGGATAATCGGAGAATATAAAATGAATAATTGAAATTATCATTGAGTTAATCGTACTTATCCGTTTGGGTTTGAGTTATCCGAATCGTGAATTTGGTCGGTTCGCAACGTATAAATATCGAAATAGTCGTAAAAGTTGTCGAAAAGTTGAATTTGGGCTGTTTGACCAGCGTTGACCGAGCCTGACCCGTGTTGACCCGTCGAGTTCACCGAGTCGCCGTCGAGTTTCTTGCCAGAAAACGACACGGTTGCCTGAAAGGAAGGTAGGGATTTGAAGCTTTTCTCTTGGGCTATTGATTGATGTATGTATTGTGTTGTTTTGTGTTGATTTTGTTGGAGAAATGTAGAGGTGAAGTGGACGAAATCGGTGGGTTTTAGGGGGAGGTTTTCCGGCGAGTTTCCGGTGGAGTTTTGGAGTGGAATAGCTTGGGTTGGTGCTAGGGATGGAAACCCCTAAGGTTTGGAGGGCCGTGGTGGAGCGATGGCACCGGAATCGGCCGGAGAAGTTTTCCGGCGATTTTGGGCCGGTGGCTTTCGAGGGGTTTTTAGGGTGGTTGCCGGCCGAATTACGTGATGGTGTAGTTGAACTTTGGAATGGGCTTGGGAAGAGGAAGGTTTTGAGTTATTGGTCGCCGGAAAATGTCATCGTTGACGCCGCGCCGCCGCAGCTGACGGCGGTGAACGGCAGAGCTCCAGCGAAAGTTGACTTTTTGGAATTTTGGAGAGTTTTATACCGTTTTGCTCGTAATCGCATCCCGATTGTAGTCTTGAGGTTTTTGAGTTGATTTGAGTATTCTAATTTGGGAGGAGGGTTAATTGGGTATATTTTGAGAATTTTGTTATCCTCGTCGATATTTCGAGCGATACGTCTTTCGAGAACACAGGGTTCTCGACGTATTAGCTCTGTTATTCAGGTGATCGGGATCGAGTGTTTGGCCAGGGATCTTCCCTCGAACCTCAAAGTTAGCTCTGTACTGTGAGTGGACATTTTATTTTCACAGTTGAATTGTGAGTCTTGATTTATACATATTATGAGTATACATTTATGATTATGCATTTACGTTATGCATTTATGATTATGCACTTTACGATTATGCATATGCATGAAAATGATTTATGATTTGGTTTACACAGAGTACAGTTTCGGATATAGAGGTAGCATTGATGCTTTAGCTTCTCAACTGATCCCCGAGATGCTCCGGGGGGACATATATCCTAACCCGAGGTCTTTCAGACTTATATTAATCACGTGTGGGTCTAGAATCCCGTGATTAGACTGTACTATGTGGAGGAGTCCATGAGTGACCCCGCAGGATTTTATGTGCATATTTATGGATCAGAAAAAATATACCTGGTCGGGATTTTCATGTACATTGACTCGCATTATGCTTTTATGAGCATATATTTAGGAAAGACATATTATTATTTTCGTCCACTCACTCTAACGATTTTATTTGTCTTCCCCTGGGCTTTTCGGTTTTCTTTCCCCAGTTTGCAGTTTGGGTTCCAGTGTTACACGTCGACGGTGGAGGCGTAAAGTTCGGATCACACTTCAGTTCCTGTATGTTCCTTGTTCGACCTACTAGGTGTAAATGATGTATATAGGCATCGCTCTGAATACTTATGTTTGTTTTCAGTTGAGTTTACTCCTGAATGTTTCTGGATTTCTTGTAAACCTTTTGGTTTATTATATATATATATATGTTGTTGAGAAATTAGGATGGGGAACAAAGCCCCACAGTTTGGCTTTTGTTGAATATTCGAAGTGTGTTTCTTTGCAGGTTCTAATAATGGTTCACATATTTCAAAGTAAACTCTGGCATAAAAATTTTAAGGTCGTCTTGTCGAAGGGGTTTAATTTCGATTTAGACAACTAAATCGGGGTCGGGTTCTTTCACATTTGATCATCACTTTCAATTTTTAATGAATACAGTTCATCCGATATAACTTAAAAGTTTGATGTAGCAATCAAATTGTCAAATCATCTCCAACTGGACTGATTTTTTGTAAGCATGATCGCCAAATAGTTATCTAAAGAATGAGTGACTTCAATCGTCGAGCAACTTTATCAATATTTTGAAAATTGAAATTTCGCTCCATTTTTTCAAAACGGAGCTCCGCTCTAGATAGAGACTGATATATATATATATATATATAACTATTATCTCCATTATGAAAATCATGAGAGAAAATATTTAATATAAGGATCAACTAGGAATTACCTCTTTTACTCCAATATTAAATTTTAACTCCTCAATTTTATTCATATCTGTGACTCCCAACTTCCTAAACAAAACACTTGTTGCACTAATCGGGGGTATGACATGTAAATCATCAGTGATTATAAGCTTGGTTTGCCCTTTCAAAAATACACCTTCCAATTGATGATCATCCTCATACAGAGGTGTCTCTTGATGCATGGGTTTCCTACAGTCAGGACAGTGGACATTTACATAGTAACTCAACTTGTAAAGGCATCTCCAACAGAGTAGTTTTTATGTCTTCCAACATAGTAGCTAAAGCTAAAGCTAAATGTAGCTAAAGCTATTTTGAGTAGCTATATTTAGCTTGGAAGGGGGGAGAAAATGACTCAAAAGCTATATTTTTCCAATGGTCCTATTAGCTATAACTTTCACTGATAAAACTGAAGTCAAATTTGGGTGAGCTACATTTAGCTTTTTAGTTTAAAATAGCTATAACTTATAGCTTTACTGTTGGAGTTGCTATAAGAAAACACGCAACAACAAATAAAGTGCTTCCGTTGCTCAGTCTTGTAAAGTTTCAATTTTAGGTTCCTGTAGTAAGAGTCAGCTGCACTGTGAGGAAGTAACACTGTAACATCATGTCTTTGCATTCATTGGACCTGAAATCTTGCACATCAAGCTTCTCAATGCTCTCATACAATTTGTTCATGCAGCCAATTTACAGTTGTGTTGAATGATCACGAGAAAGCCTGACAATATGTCCTATGGGTATTGTCATGAAACAGAACAGAACATCAATGAAATCATTATCAGCCTCTACAAAAAGGAGTATGTTGCTCCCTTGTCAACCAATGCATTGTCAAATTAAAGACATACAGGTTTCGGAAGCCTAAGCCACCTTAAGATTTCGGCATGCACATATTTTTCCATGTGCACCAATAAATCTTTCTCTTCTCATTCGAGTCTTCCCAAAAGAAATCCACACACATTTGTTGTAATTCTTCGCAAAATTCCTTGGGTAAAAGAAAACAATTTATGGCATAGTTCAGGAGAGCTTGGGAACCTGCCTTGATTAGTACTTCACGACTGACCGAGCAACGCTAAGAGCCTTTCCATCTCACCAACTTGTCCCTTACCTTATCCTTGACATACGCAAAGGTTGTCTTCTTGCTCCGGTCCACATGAATAGGTAAGCCCATGTACTTATCATGAAACGGGACAAGTTCCTTGCCTAGTAATTGGACTAGATCTTCTTGGCTTCCTTGATCCAAGTTTCGACTAAAGAAGACACCACTCTTGGCTAAGTTGATTGATTGATCTGATGCCGCCTCATAAAGTTGTAAGATTTCCTTGATCTTATCACACGCTAGACTGGAAGCCCTTGAAAACAACAGGTTATCGTCCACAAAGAGCAAATGATGCAAGACTGGAGCCTGTTTACAAATTGAGATCTCTTACAGTTCTTTAGCGACATGCACCCACCTGATGAGGACAGATAAACCAGATGTACATAGAATAAATAAGTATATGAAATAGGGTCACCTTGATGGATTCCTCCGGTTGGCATGAGATAGCCTCGCGGCGAGCCATTAATAACAAAAGCATATTTGATTGTAGTAGCACAAGTTATGATCAAGTTAATCCATCTGTCTGAGAAACCAAGTCTTACCATAATGGCATGAAGGAAGTTTCACTCTAATCTATCGTACGCTTTACTAACATTCAGCTTGAGTGTCACCTGTCTTGAAATTACTTAAGTCTTGGTCCATAAATAATGTGCCACCCAGCTACTGATTATTGTCCGTGATTAAGCGTCCAAGAATGAAAGCACTTTAGCATGGACCTATAATCTTATTGAGCCAATGTTTTAACCGATTAGCCAAAAATTTAGTACAAATCTTTAAGATGACGTTTCATAGATTAACTGTCGGTAGTCTGTAACTTTAGTTGGATCTTTGGTCTTGGGGATAAGACGAACATGGGTAAAGTTTAGTTTATGCAACATCTGACATGTGGTGAGGAATTCTATTATGGTAGCAACAACATCAGGTCCCACGACCTTTCAGTATTTCTGGTAGAAAAGCAGGGGCATACCATCTGGGCCAGGAGCTTTTGTGGTTCCATTTGGAAGAGCGCATCACAAATCTCCTTATCCGTATAGTTAGCAAGCAAACTTTTCGACATCTCATGTGAGACCACCAGAGACATTGAAGTAAGAATGGGCTCCATATCATCCTGTGTTATCATCTGTCCAAAGAATAGGGTTTGATAGTAATTTAGAACCATCGATTCCACACCTGAAGTGGTATCCTTCCAAACACCTTGATCATCAAACAAGCCTTTCATCCCGTTCTTCTGACACCAATGTGAAGCTTTCTGATGGAAATACTTAGTACTCTTGTTTCCATTCTTCAGTTTGTTATTCTTAGCTGAGTGGCTCCAGTAGGTGGCCTTTTGTTAGGTAAGAATCTCTTCACGAGCATAGAGTTCTTTCAGGCGAAGTAAATCTTCAACATTGAAGGATTTGTTTAGAAGCTCTCCAAGTTCCTTATGAATGTCTTCCATCTCCTGCTTTCGGCTACCAAAAGTAACATGCGTCCATTGATGAAGATCTATCCTAGTGTTGGTAACCTTCGAGGCAAAATGACTTTGGACAAAACCTACATGTCTAACTCCATACTCTAACACTTACCCTAAACTTCAACTCTCAAATCCTGTCCAATATGGACACTTCACTCGTTTTACCATTGCAAACTCGGCCCCACATGTCTAGAAGAATTGAAATTAGCATTGCAAACTTTACTCGGAGGTAAGTTGATATTTCAATAATAATTATTGTCAATTGCACTATACAATTGGCGAGAGGGATAGCAAACTAAGCATGAGAAAAAGTTGTACATTCTTTTGGGCTAATTGATGAACAAAGAAATGTAGAAAACATGTTTCACAGCGCAAGTTAGACTGTCCCCGAACTACAATTGCTTGCATAATGGGAGATTTGACACTTAATTTAAAACAAACAGAAAACCAGTACACACACCACAAGAGAATTGAATGACTAGTCGCAAATTTTGCAAAAATCACTTGTAAATCTACCTATCACACCCTCTGAATCGTCAATATTCAGTTTGAGTTTTTGTCAAAATCGTTGCCATTGCAGGGAACCAAAAACATGGCTCCATATTCCTTGCTAGGATTAGTGCTCTCAAAAGTCAAAACTTTGGTACAAATTATACACTATACAGTAATCTAGCTAGACAAACACAGACCCACGCAAAATGCAATTTAGAAACTTTGGTTGGTTTCAAAAAGCCACAAGACCAAAAAGAATTCATTACCGAAGGAGCTAGCTAAAGCCCAGAGCCCAACACTCGTTGGGCCTTTTGTTTCTTCATTTGCTTCGTTTTCGTGGCTCGTAACTTACTATGGACATGGGACGAGTCGGGTCAATATTTGTATGTCTTTATTCCTATTCCGAACGAGATGGGACGGAACAGGACGAAACAGGATTGGACATTTTAAAATCCTGTCTCGATATATTGTCCCGAAACCCGAACGGGACGGGACGAGTCAAATTTCGGGTTTACTCTCAAATAAATATTTAATAGAGTATTTAACAACAAAAATCCGAATGTGATGGGCTCAATATAAGACAAACATAATTTAGTATGACTTAGAAATTAATGGACAATTACACAACGTAATACCGTTTTACTTGATTTTTAATTAAAAGTAGTAAAACTATAAGCTAGCCCTTATTTCATGTTTACTTATACATGTAGTTCCTATTTGGGTAATTTTACTTTTTAGGTTGGATATTGTTAATTGTTTAATAATTTAATATGTCATCTATTATTAAAATAAATGATAAAATAGATAAAATATATTGTGTAGGACGGGACGGATTAATCGGGATTTCAAAATTAAGATCAAATCCCGTTCCTAAAAAACGAGACGAATCGGGACGGGAGAAAATAGTAAAAATTTATATTTTCGTCTCGTCTCGTCCCAAGCGGAATTGAATCGGGTTCAGGATTTGCGGGATTTGTGCGCACCCATACTCTTAAGTAAGAGTACTAGTCACGTACGGCAGTCAGTAGTGGATCGAATTGAAGAGCAACAAACTGTTCCAAAAACAGATCAAATAGATTGAAATACAAATCTTGATGCGAAAGAAAAGCTCGGATTACCCAAAATTTGTACCAATGGTCACCAAGAGTACGTACTAGTCACGTAAGTAGTCAGTAGTGATTGAAGAGCAACAAACTGTTCCGAAAACAGATCAAATAGATTGAAATACGAATCTTGATGCGAAAGAAAAGCTCGGATTACCCAAAAGTTGTACCAATGGTCACCAAGAGTACTTACTAGTCACGTAAGTAGTCAGTAGTGAATCGAATTGAAGAGCAACAAACTGTTCCGAAAACAGATCAAATAAATTGAAATAGGAATCTTGATGCGAAAGAAAAGATCGGATTATACGGACCCGAGAATATTCCCCAAGTCATATAGATCGATCACCAAGCTAGCTAGTCCATTCTCCAAGTAACTTTCCTCCATATAAACCGATCGAACTAGTGAGATCGAGAAGACACGCCTCAGCTCTTTCCCACATTTTCATTTTTCTGCCAAGCAAATTCAAAACAGCTTTCTCGAAATGTTTAAGACAACACTATCGGTGTCGTTCATGGGGTTTCTGACATGGGCATATAAGAGCATCAAACCTCCTCGACCCAAGATATGTGGCTCTCCCGACGGCCCACCTGTCACAGCACCGAGAATCAAACTCAGTGATGGAAGGCACCTAGCCTATCGAGAGTATGGAGCCTCAAAAGAAAAGGCTCAGAACAAAATCGTCTTCGTGCATGGCTTCAGCGGCTGCAGACACGACGCTGCTATTGCTGCGAGTACCCTGTCTCCCCAAACTGCTCAAGACTTGGGTGGCGTTTACATCGTCTCCTTCGACAGACCAGGTTATGGAGAGAGTGATCCTGATCCAAACAGAACAGCCAAGAGTCTAGCTTTCGATATACAGGAGCTAGCTGATCAACTACGGTTGGGGTCCAAGTTTTACGTAGTCGGTTACTCCATGGGTGGACAGGCTCTTTGGGGTTGCCTCAAGTACATCCCTCACAGGCTAGCAGGAGCGGCGCTGTTAGCTCCGGTTGCTAATTACTGGTGGAAAGGTTTTCCTACAAAGCTAGCTAATCAAGCCTACTACCAACAGTTTCGGCGAGACCAGTGGGCAGTTAGTGTTGCTCACTACACCCCTTGGCTTACTCATTTGTGGAACACTCAGAAATGGTTTCCAAATTCAAGTGTCATCGCTCGGAACCCAGATGTGCTTTCTCAACAGGACAAGCAACTCCTCCTCCACCATGGTGTTCTCAAAATGGAAATGCCATATTTGGACGTGCCCTTGCAGCAAGGAGAGTCCGAGTCCATTCACCGTGACATGAACGTTGGATTTGGGACGTGGGATTTTAGTCCTCTAGTGGATGTGGAAAACCCTTTTCCGAACAATGAAGGTTGTGTTCACTTGTGGCAGGGAGATGAAGACTTGATGGTCCCTGTTACTCTGCAACGTTACATTGCGGAACGACTTCCGTGGATTCACTACCAAGAGATACCAGGTGCTGGACACTTCTTCCCATATGCTGATGGAATGACCGATGCTATTTTCAAGGCTCTTTTAACTCGTGATGCGAAGTAACCTTATTTCTGCCTTCATTTGGTATGTACGTACAATAAAGACTTCATTTTCTGTGGAGCTAGCTAGATTTAAAATTCGGATTATGATTTTAGTATGTAGTATGGTCATTTTTGTTACCAGCCAGCTCTGCCTATTTAGATTGGTGCAATAAAATGTCGTTGCTCCGTAGGGGTTGAATTTTGAAAATTAAGGAAGTTTGAGTACATAGTGGAGTCTGGTTTGGTACACTGAAATGGTTAATTCAGAGAAACAGGTTAATTTAGACCAAAAATAAAAAATGAGGGAGATAGTTCAAGTTAACAATAACATAGATTAATTATATAAAGGCTAGGCTCCTGTATCAAGAGGACATCGATGTTTAAGAAGTAATTAACGTTTGAAAATCCTACTGATTCGCGGCGATGTACTGTTGAATCCCTCTATCATATATGCAATGGAACTCTAGCAGTCACAGAACTTAGGAACTAAGACTACGACCGATATTGACGCCTGGTCATCTCTAATTGAGACTGGACTAAAAGAGACAAAATTTACATTACAACTTGCAAACAATCCAGCACATAGTATCAACTTCATATAGTCGATCTTTCCTGCATATATAGTAATTAATGTTTGATGTCATTTCAAAGTAGTAATATGAAGATCGATGCACTGGTTTTTTCTCTGGTTTGATCTATCGAATCTGTTTTTTCATAATGAATTGTAGAGATCACATTAAAACAAAAGAAAAAATGAAGAGGAGATCGATGCAGTTCTATCCGGGACCAAAGTCCTTTCTCCTCTCACTGACCTTCCCGTCAAAGTTTGTCTTTATACTTTGGACTTTGGAGACTTAATTAGGAATCAGAATCCAACACTATCAGAAAAACGTACTTAAGTACGACTTAGACGACGAAACTATACTTCGTCGCCTAAACCAAAAATTTTGTCGTCTAAGAAATACTTAAACGACGAAACGTAAAATGCCGTCTAAGAGAAAAAAATTCGTCGTCTAGGTGTTATTTAGACGACGAAATCCGAAATCGACGCCTAAGTGAAAATTTTCTTCTGAGACTTAAACGACGAAAAATTTTGTCGTCGTAGTAATCATACTTAAACGACGAAATGGTTACCAATTCGTCGTCTAAGTCCATACCCTAACACTAACCTCTAAACCTTGACCTAGGCCTCGGCAATGGAACGGGTCGGATCGCCCAAACCCGATGTGTCAAGCCCAAACTCGTCGGGTTTGGGCTGGACCGGGCCAGGCTTTAGCGCATCGTCTCCAAACTCTGGGCCGGGCCGGGATGGAGTTTTTCGAAAATTTGAAACCTACCTTGACGAATCATATCATAATATGAACCCGGGTTTTTCATGCCGGACCAGGCTAAGGCCGGGCTAAGTCCATAAGCCTAGGCCGGGCTGGGTTTTTCCTTGTATTAAATGAAAAAAAGTATAAATTAATAGTGTCTAATGATCAAATATATTAATAATTATATACACTAACTAATATATAACCCTAAATAAAATGATAATTAGTATATAAATGAATGATATTAAGGTAAATTAGAGTGTTTAGAGGTATATATTTTGATATAAAATAATATATAATATATACAATAGATGGGTTAGATGGGCTTGGCCCTACGGACCTCGACGTGCATTGACGGGTCGGGCTTTGGGACTTCTGCCCGAGCTCGGCCCTAAGCCCATAGGGCCTGAATTTTTCGGGCCTAAATTTGGGTCGGGTCGGCATGGCTTTTCGGACTTCGGACCATCTGCGGGCTTTTCGGGCCTATATGCCAAATTGTGACCCATACCTTGACCCATAAACACTTAGACAGCAAAACTATTTAGGTTTCATCATCTAAATAACTTTTTTTTTTATATATCTAAAAATTAATTTTTTCGCCAAATTTTTGGGAAAGTTTTTAAACACTTAGACGACGAATAGGAGACTATTCGTCGTCTAGCTAAGTCCATACCCTAACACTTACCCTAAACTCTAACCCTTAAACCTTGACCCATAAACCCTAACTCATAAACACTTAGACAATGAATGTATATATTCGTCGTCTAAGTGTTACTTAGGTGATGAATAATACTCATTTCATCGTCTAAGATCAATTTTATTGCCTCCGATCAAAGAGCACGACCATGTATATCATCTAAAAATGCTTATTTTTTTCGTAGAGGGTATAGAGTAAACAATTCTTGAACTGTGAGTGTCGACGGTTTGAAAATCAGACTTACGAAGATTCGTATATCAACGTTTTCGTTTCGTTGAAATTTTGGTTTTATAGTTGACTATGCCGATCAAACCCTTAACAAACTTTGTATTTATTGAAAATTTATCCACTTACATATGATGGTTGTTTTGTCCAAATTCAATTTTGTTAATATTAATGTGGAGTGAATATAGACATACGAAAAATTAAGTTATATAACATTAGTAAATTTATAACAAGTTTTTAATCTTAAATCAACTATGTATGTCAAATTTTAATTAATTTCTATCTAGTTGATAAATTAAATTTTTACGACAAGACAAACACCCGTAACTTTGGAAACGGGTTTACGAATTATTTTTTATGATCGTTTTCATCATTTAATTATTTTTTGAAAATCATTAAATTCAATCGATCGAATCATAAACTAATCCAAACTGTGTTGATTTATTTTCTACAATATTATATAAATATAATGGTTACATCTAATGCTTATTTTTTGATGATTTTTAAGCAACTACTCAAAATTAATTTTTCAGATATTTATAAAAATAATAAAATAAAATTCAGTTGGTCAACGAAACTATTTAGGTTTCGTCGTCTAAATGAATTTTTATTTGTTTAAAAATATTTGAAATTTAATTTTTCCGCAAAAATTTGGGGCAAAATTTAAACACTTAGGCGACGAAACTATATAATTTCGTTTCGTCGAGTAAGTGATTTTTTTAAAAAAATATATCTAAATATTAATATTTACAGCCAAAATTTTGGAAAAATAATTGAAACACTTAGACGACGAAACGTGACATATCTATCACGTTTCGTCGTCTAAGTAAAAAATTTGACATTTTTTAGCCAAAAATTAAAATCACTTTAGCGACGAAACTATTCGATTTCGTCATCTAAGTTAAAATAGTTGGCGATATTTTTGAAAATTTAAAACACCTAGATGAAACATAATATTTTCAATTTTTCACCTAACTATAAAAAGTAGACGGATTTTTTTTCCGCCAAATTTTTTGTCAAAACTTCAAATCACTTAGGCGATGAAACTTGATTTCGTTGCCTGAGTCGTCGGTTATAAAACACAATTAATCCACCATTTTTCTCAATCTCTCTATCTTGCCCAAAATTCACTCTCTCTATCTCTCAATAAAACCATCATCACCATCACCATCACCATCACCACCACCCCCACCACACCACACGCTACCACTACCTCTGCAACACCACACCACACCACACACCACCACCACTACCTCGGCACCACGATCACCACCACCACCACCACACAAAACGCCGCACCACCACCACCATTAAATTATTTATTTATTACAAATTTTGCAATAATTAATTATTGGCATATAATGAACTAATTAGTATTTTTTTCATTTTTTCATTTTTTTAACAAAATAAACCACTAAGATGACAAAATTCTATGTACAGTTTCCTCGTCTAAGTGATTTATTTAATTTTTTAAAAAAAATTTAAAAAAAATCAACACATAGACGACGAAATTGTTGTTTCGTCGTCTATGTGTTGGATCTTAAACGGCGAATTGTTGCATTCGTCGTCTAAGTGTTCACTAAAACGACAAAAAAATTGTCATTTCTAGTAAACCTTTGTCATCTAAAAGCCTAGGTCGAGAACATCGTCACAAGTATCTTGGAAGTCGGGAGGGATACAATTTAGGTCTTGCAGTTCTTTGACAAGGATAAGAGAATCAGAGCTGAGCCTAGCTAGGGAGAAGCCATACCCAAGATTGAGCTGACAAGCTTCAATAACCGCCATAATTTCCACATATAGTGGCAATAGCAACCTTCAGTGCTCTTTGAATAACCAAACACAAAATTACCAAACCAATCTCTGACCACGACTCCAACTCCGCCCCTGGCCAAGGCTCTATCAAAAGCAACATCCATACAGATGTAACATCGACCAATAAGAGGAGCCACCCAACACTGCTTCTGACTTCCTGGCTTGGGTATACTTATATTGACTAAAACATAGTGTTCATGCCAAGTTAAAAGCTTGTAATTTTAAGGTTTCTCCCACAAATTTCATATTGATCCAATAATTATCATTCTGAACCTTCCACAGAAACCAAATAAGAGCTTTCAATTGTCCAAAAGAAGACAACGATAGATTCAACTTGCAAACCTTAAACCACGCTGAGAATGAAGTTTCATGGATGCTTGGTCCCCTAATAATAGACTGAATTAACAAAGACGTGCAAGTGCAACCCATAAATAAGTGTATCTCAGTTTTCGATGCTGCATTACAAAGTAGACATTAGGGTGGGACGTCCACCACACAAAAACGGTGATGATTTCGTAGGGAAGGTACCTATTAAAAGCCTTACATGTAGACATTTTAGCCGTCGGTGCAACCTGGTGGTCCTAAACGGATTGCCAACACTTCAAAACCGTATGGGCAACTAGGACTACTTGGTTAGGAGGATTTACATACTTACATGCGGTGATATAAGTATTACTCACCTTATAGTCACTACGGGAGGTGTGGTGCCAAATTAGACGGTCTTTCCTGACTCTTCTGCTCAAAGGGATAGTCTTGATAAGGTCAACTTTAGTGACATATAAGTATTGTTCCATAAGGGGAACATCCCATGTACGATCAGGGCGAATGAACTAGGATACATAGCGGATAATAGTCGGGCACCTCAACAGTGTGTCTGGTTTGAATTGACTAGGGAAAAATAACCAGTTGTCTTCCCTAACCACAACATAGGAACCATCACCTACCTACCAACGAGCACTACGGTTCAGCACCAACCTAGCAGGGAATGGACTACACCATGTGAATGAAGGAGCGCCACTCGTAGAAGCTTCCTAAAAAAAACATGTGGAAAACTACTGGGCTTTGTAGATCTAACTAACCAGGGAATCAGAAAAGTTAAAAATGGGCCATAACTGTTTAGTCAGCATTGCCAAATTAAAGGCATACAGGTTTCGGAACCCTAAGCCACCTTGAGATTTTGGCATGCAATTATTTTCCCATGTGCACCAATGAATCTTTCTCTTCTCCATTGAGTCTCCCCAAAAGAAATCCGCACACATTTGCTATAATTCCTCGCAAAATCCCTTGGGTAAAAGAAAATAATTCATAGCATAGTTCAGGAGAGCATGGGAAACTACCTTGATCAGTACTTCAAGACCGACCGAGCTAGGCTGAGAGCCTTTCCATCCCACCAACTTGTCCCTAACCTTATCCTTGACATACATAAAGGTTGTCTTCTTGCTCCGGTCCACATGAGTAGGTAAGCCCATGTACTTATCGTGAAACGGGACAAGTTCCTTGCCTAGTAATTAGGCTAGATCTTCCTGGCTTCCTTGATCCAGGTTTCGACTAAAGCAGACACCACTCTTGTCTAAGCTGATTGATTGATCTGATGCCGCCTCATAAAGTTGTAAGACTTCTTTGATCTTATCACATGCTAGACTAGAAGCCATTAAAAAAAAGTTATCGTCCGCAAAGAGCAAATGATGCAGGATTGGAGCCTGTTTACAAATTGAGATCTCTTACAGTTCTATAGTGGCATGCACCCGCCTGATGAGGACAGATAAACCAGATGTACATAGAATAAATAAGTATACAAAATAGGGTCACCTTGATGGATTCCTTCCGTCGGCATGAGCTAGCCTCTCGGTGAGCCATTAATAACAAAAGAATATTTGACTATAGTAACACAAGTTATGATCAAGTCAATCCATCTGTCTGAAAAACCAAGTCTTACCATAATAGCATGAAGGAAGTTTCACTCCAATCTATCGTACGCTTTACTAACATTCAGCTTGAGTGTCACCTGTCTCGAAATTACTTAAGTTTTGGTCCATAGATAATGTGCCACCTCGTTAGCTACTAATTTGTTGTCCATGATTAAGCGTCCAAGAATGAAAGCACTTTGGTATGGATCTATAATCTTATTGAGCTAAGGTTTTAACCAATTGGCCAAAACTTTAGTACAAATCTTTAAGATGACATTTCATAGATCAATTGGTCGGTCGTCCGTAACTTTAGTTGGATCTTTGGTCTTGCGGATAAGACAAACATGGGTAAAGTTTAGTTTATGCAACATGTGACATGTGGTGAGGAAATCTTTTATGGTAGCAACAACATCAAGTCTCACGACCTCCCAGTATTTCCAGTAGAAAAATGGAGGCATGCCATTTGAGCTAAGAGCTTTTGTGGTCCCATTTGGAAGAGCGCATCACAAATATCCTTATCCGTATAGTCGGCAAGCAAAATTTCTGACATCTCAGGCAAGACCACCAGAAACATTGGAGTAAGAATGGGCTCCATATCATCCTACGTTATCATCCCTGCAGAGAATAGAGTTTGATAGTAATTTAGAACCATCGATTCCACACCTGAAGTGGTATCCTGCCAAACACCTTGATCATCAAATAAGCCTTCAATCCAGTTCTTCTGACGCTGATTTGAAGCTTTCTGATGAAAATACTTAGTACTCTTGTCTCCATTCTTCAGCTTGTTATTCTTAACTTACTCGCTACAGTAAATGGCCTCCTGTTGGGTAAGAATCTCTTGACGGCATAGAGTTATTTCCGACGAAGTAAATCTGCAACATTGAAGGACTTATTTAGAAGTTCTCCAAGTTCCTTATGAATGTCTTCGATCTCCTGCTTTTGGCTACAAAAAGTAACATGCATCCATTGATAAAGATCCATCCTAGCGTTAGTAACCTTCTAGGCAAATTGATTTTCGACGAAACCTTGAGTAGGCTTTTGCTAAGCAGTGTGAATTGCCTCTAAACAACTCTCGTCATTTGCCCACATTGCTTCAAAATGGAAAAAATGTTGCCTTCCTGGGAACTGGAGTTTCTTTCCTTGACGCATAAGAAGCAATATCAGAACATAATCCGAACAAAGTGGGGGTAAGTTAATTACCTGAGCCTCACAGAACTTTGAACGCCAAGTTCTAGTAGCTAGGGCATGATGAAGTTGACATTGTGTAGTTGAATCATGCCAAGTGATGGTGGGACCGGTATATTCTAAGTCCTTGAGGCTACAATCATTCATGCACTGAATCATATCTGTCATTTGCCAATCTGGTCTGACCGAACCTCCCGATTTCTCAACTGACTGCATAATCTCATCGATATCACCAACAATACACCAAAGTCCTGTAAAAGGTACCTGTGAGAGATGATGGAGCATTTCCCACGTCTTATTATGGTTCCCCACTTACGGCGAACCATACACACTAGTCAATCATCAGGAATTTCCAATAGTCGCCGACAATCTTATTTCGGCATCCATGAACCATGGTGATTCACCCTATAAATGCATACCAATATCATTAACCCACATCATCATCAAACCACCCGCCCTGGTGTCAGAGCATGGAACCATCTCTCCCTTACGAAACCCTAGTTTTCCTTAAATTTCATCAACCATGAATTTGATCGGCATTTGGTTTCTATTAATTAGGAATAGGATACCTAGTTTCTTTATTTAACCAAGGAGCAAAGGATATTAATCAATTTTGGCATCGCATCTTAATTCTGTCATGTTCCAAGAGAGAACATCAAAGTTTGCGATTGAGCTCGAATTGGATAAACAAAAATAGTAACAAGGGGTAAGAGGACAAAGAGAATTGGAAAAGGTTACCAAGAACAAAGGGAGGAGAAGAAGAAGAATGGAGGTTTCAGGAGCACGCCGTGAGGAAACTCACGCTCAAATCAATCCTAGCGGCGATACTACGGTTAGATCATTCAGATCTCATGAGTTGTTGGTACCGGAAAACTCAGAGCTTAGTTTAAAAGGACTCGTATAAGACTGATGTTCTTAATGGAATAAATTCACGATTTCTTTCTTATATGGCGAGATATCGATAATAGCTTTCTTAAGTAAACATCATGTTAAATAACCTCAGGGTAGAAATATATTTTGTAAACACTTTTAAGAGATTAGAGAACCCTTGCAAAAATCCTAGGTCGCTCTACCGCCTTAGGTTTCAAGTGACCAAGCAACTGAGATTAACGCTGACTCTCTCCAGGAACGAACATACCTCGTTTGGTGTAAATGGATCAAAGGGAGTCTCTAACCTTTTCTTTGTGGTTGGCCGACTATTTTCGGTGAAAGGAAAAACTAACACCCAAGCCGCAATGGGATCTTACGGCACTCTGTGAGGTTTGGGACGTCGTATGAAGATTCGGTCGATTGAAGATCGACTTTTGATGGAATTTAACCTAGAGTCGGATGCGAAGCAACTTATGGAAGGGGGACCGTAGTTCTATGGCAAGGCTTCTTTAGTGATGGCGAAGTATAACGGTCAAGGTTATCCACTAAAAGTACTGTTACTTTCTCTTTCGGTCTGGGTCACCATTAAAGGTTTGGAACCCATCGTCTTCACTAGGAAGGCAATTAGAATGGTAGCAAATGTGATAAGCATGTTTGAAAGGATCTATGAACCTAGTTTTCAGAGGGTAGTGGCCAAAGTGCGCATCCGCCACTTTGTCCAGTCTAGGGTTTGGCAACCCTTCGCGACAAGAAAGTTTGAGTTTGAGCAAGGCATCTCGGCGAAACTCAAGTTTAAATATGAGCATTTATAAGATTTATGTGGTACCTGTGGACTTTTGGAACACCCCAAAATAGGTTGTATTGGATCCTCTAACCTCTTGAAGAACATAGTCTTGGAATCACGGCAGCTTTTGTTGGTGGAGGCACCAATCTGACTCGCATGGATTTGACTCAGGATAAAGGTGTGTCTGTTAACCCTAACCCTACTTATGTCACTGATTTGACTTTGAGTGTGCGGGCAAAGCCTACACCCACTACCAGAAATACTCACTTAGGCGACGAAGATTTTTTCGTCGCCTAAGTGGGTATTTTCATCACCTAAGTACTTAGGTGACGAAACTTTCTTCGTCTAGGTTTCGTCGCCTAAATACTTAGACGAAAAAACTGTTTCATTTCGTCGCCTAAGTACCATCTTAGGCGACGCAATACGTTTTGTCGGCTAAGTCTTTAGACGTCGAAAAATTGTTTTTCTAAACGAGGACAGTGTCCGTCGTCTAAAAGTCATCTTAGGCAACAAAAATCAAATTACGTCGTTTAAGTGCTTCCACTTAGATGACGAAGAAGCGATCGTCGCCTAAGTACATCCACTTAGAAGACGCAAGCATTTTGTCGTCTAAGTGGAGGCACTTAGGTGACGCTGCTTTGTCGTCTCAGTGATATACTTAGATGACACAAGTGGTTGTTCGTTTCCTAGGGTAATTACCAGGGTAACGACACCGTCATCATCTTAGTTGATGACTTAGGTGACGAAATCTGCATGTTTTGTCACCTAAGTTTATATATATATATATATATTATTTATGAATTACAAATTAATAGTAACACAAACAAAAATTAATAATAAATTAATAAAATAAATAAAATAAATAAAATATTCATTACATATAAAAAGTGTACGTACAAACGAAAGAAATTACGAAACTAAACTAGGGGTAAACACATTGCTGAGTCCCCCGGTGCCGCTCGCATCGTCGTCTTCGGGTCCGGGAGGGACACTTGTCATTAGGAATGGGCAACCACATGCGTACGCACATCGCAATGAAGGAGGCCATCTTTTGGTTTTGTGTGTCAAACTACCCCTACAATGACCTTGTCTACTCTGAGGTCCGATCTGCCGACTCCTGTGCCAATTGAGTCTGCAGTTGTGCAGCTCAGAGTGCCTCGGCATCTACCACACCACGCCTAGTCGACGATCCAGAGGACTTGGACAAATCTTTCTGGACCACCTATCCAAGTCCATGAACCTCCTTGCCAGGTCGGCGGCCATAAACAGCATCGACAATGGCAATTTAGCTCTCTACCGATAGAAGAGCCAGCTCTTCGGGAGTCATATACGGGTTTTCTAGTTAGGTGTTCGCCAATTGCTATTGAGCCATTTCTATCAACCTCGCCTAAAATTAATCATGTGAACATTACATAAATATTAATTCATAAAAAAAAATTGCCATAATTTCCCCTAAAATTTGAGGAAACCAAAAACCTGCAAGAAAGAAGACACTTTGAATAACCAATTCCAACAACACAAATTCACCGTGGGCACTGATTCCCATCTGGATTTCTCAAGTTCATTTAACCAACTAAAGTATAACCTAACTCAAGTTCAAAATCATATTCCGAGAGCACAACCTAACTAGTACAACCTAACTAACAATTCAATTTATTAAAAATATAATTATCATTATACTAAATTTGGATGCATTTCTGAAGTGCAATTAAATTTAATTGATTTAGGAAAGATGAGTTACTTACGCTGCGTTCACTCGCTTCATTGTAGACCCCGGGCTTGACATAAGCGGAGACGCTGGCATGCAAGAGACAATGCTTCGAACCTGCATCCTTGTGGTCCTTTGCGATGTAGATGAACCCTTTGGAGCCCGAAAAATGGCGGCGATTTTTCTTCTCACGGTTTGCCTTGTTGGCCACTGACCTTATCTCTTTCATAACAAAAATGATTAAATAATAAATAAATAGTTAAAAATAAGAAATTATTCAATTTTCTCAATTTAAAGAAAATGAAGACGAGCCCTATACTTGTCAGACTAAAAGTGTTCGACCAACCATTGCCACTCATGTTCCCTTTCGTTCCGCAGCTCATGTGGGATAGGGGAGGCGCCATGTCAGAGATAGTACATGTGGAAGTCGTACTTCCAATCCTTAAAAATGTTTCTAGCCATGGCATTGATGTGCTCCATCATCTCTGGCCTGCCTTCGATATCAAAATTTACCTAGAAAAATAAATAAAAAATTAAAACCTAAACATTATGTCTAGCTTCGTGGTTTGTAATTAATTATAAAAATAAAAAAATTAAATAGTATTACCGAGAGTTCGCAGTACACCATCAACCTTTCTGATTCATGCATCTTGTGCAACGAAGGGGCAACCATACAGATGTTGTTCCGTATGATTGAGCCGATGGTGCGTGAGGTGAGACTGCCAAGCTGCGAGGACGGAGGGCCTCAGGTGAAATCGTCGAACGACACCTCAATCTTCTTCCTCGTTGACTTCACTATGCGCTCACTTTTGGCGCCCTTCCAAAGTCCCCCACTCCTTTTGGGGACCTGGTCTGATGGATGCCTCATCGCCGTGCGTCGGGCGCTATAGTGAATGGAATCGTCGACCGACTCTTCGAGACCTTCAGACACCGTCGTTGAAGCGGTGACGGCTGGCTCCTTAGTATAGGCACTAGCCGGCTCATTTGGAGTATAAGGGATCGGGTCAGTCGCCTGACCCGAATGATGAGTTGGAGCCGAAACGGTCTCCTCCGACATAGTTTGCCTCCAACCCATTTGTTGTGCGATGGATTGGAGTCCAGCTTCCCTCTCTTCTTGCGATCGCCTCTTCCGTGACGACCTCTTAATGAAGCTGAAAATATCAAATATTAACAATATAATATTCATCAATTGGCATTATAATTCATCCAAATTTCATCAAATATAAATATATCCAATTTATCCAAATTTATTCAAATTTTAAAAATTTATCCAAATTTATCTAAATTTTACAAATTTATCCAATATATATTGCCAAATATATATATTACCAATATATACTAAATATATATATACCAAATATATACCAATATATTACAAGTTTTAACAAATATACCAATATATATACAATTAGCATACAATATATATCCTATTAATATAAACAATATATATATTGTGGATTATATATACAAATAGTATATATATAAACAGAATTATAGTATATATATAAAAAAGTATATATACAGTGTATATATATAAATAGTATATATATAGAGAGAGAGAGAGAGAAAGGGAGAGTGATCGTTACCGATGGCGGAAGAGGGGCGGAAGTGGCGGCGGTCGGCGTGGGAGAGGAGAAGAGAGGAGAGGACAATGGTGGCGCGAGGCAGGGAGGAGGTGGAGACGGCGACATCGACGGGAGAGGGAGTGGAAAGAGAGGTTTGAGAGAGAGAGAGAGAGAGAGAGAAAGAGCGGAGAGAAAACTGGATCAATAGCAGCGCGAGGAGAGGAGAGAGAGGCGACGGTCGGCGCGGGAAAGGAGAAGAGAAGAGAGAACAGTAGCGGCGCGAGGCAGGGAGGAGGAGGAGACGGCGGCGGGAGAAATAATGGGGAGAGATGTTTGAAAGAGAGATAGAGAATTGAGAGAAAACTGGATCGAAAGAGATCCAATTTTTTGGATATAAAGATCCACTTAGGCGACTAAAACTAACGTTTCGTCGCCTAAGTAGTATTTAAATGTGCTCCAAAAAATTAGGCACACAGGAAAATGAACCGCCAAAATTTTGGTGTTAGGCAATGAAAGTGAGCTTTTTCGTCGCCTAAGTCATTTTTAATTCCTGGCCTAAAAATTTTGGCACATGAACTGAACCACCAAAATTTTGGTGTTACGCGACGAAAATATGATTTTTCATCACCTAAGTGAGTTCTTACGCGACAACCACATGTGTTTTCGTCACCTAAGTGTATGGCTTGCTCGACGAAATGTATACGGTTCGTCGCTAACTTAATATTTTAAAAAAAGGTATGAAAATTATTTTTTGGTAGATACTTATAAATAAATAAAATCAACCATCAGATATAACTATTATATTTGTACAATATTGTAGAAAAAAATTCAACCTAATTTGGATTAGTTTAGGCTTCGATCGAATGAATTTAATGATTATCGAAAAATAGTTAAAAGACAGGTATTATCGTAAAGATAATTTGTAAATCCGTTTTCGAAATTACAGGTATTTATTTTGTCATAAAAACTTAATTTATCAACTAAAAATAAATTAATTGAAATTTAACAGACAAAATTTATTTAAGATTAAGAATTTGTTATATATCTACTAATGTTGTATAACTTAAGTGTTCGTATGTCTATATTCACTCCACATGAACATTAACGAAATTGAACTTAGACAAAACAGTCATTCAATATATTCATCATAACATAACATGTAAGTGGATGAATTTTCATTGAAAATGAAGTTCGTTAAGGGTTTGATCGGCGTAGTCAACCATAAAACCGAAATTTCAACGAAAAGGAAATGTTGATATGCGAATCTTTGTAACTCCAATTTTTGAACTGTCGACACTCACAGTCCAAGAATTGGTTACTCTACACCCTTGATGAAAAAAAAATTATATTTTAAGATAGTATACATGGTCGTGCTCTTAGAGGTCAGATTGTGAAACTGGTACTTAGATGACGAACGTGGTTGATTTTTGCCGCCTAAGTATAACTTAGACGACAAACCATGACTTTCGTCGCCCAAGTAGTTTTGGGTTTAAGGGAAAAGGGTTTAGGGTATTTAGGGTTTAGGATTTGTTCTTAGGTGACGAAAACAGTTGTTTTCATCGTCTAAGTCATATCATCGGCGACTAAAATCAATCTGGATAATAAAAAAATTAAGCCAAAAAAATTAAGCCAAAAAAATGTAAACCTAAATAGTAACCTCCGATCTAAGTAAATAATTAGTGTCATTAATTAATTAATTTCTAATACATATAATAGTTATCCCCACATGCATTAATCTTCACCGTCATAATCATCACCATTTGAATCATCATGCTCACCATCATCTGATTACTCCTCATCATCATACTCTACACCGTCAGAATTGTATCCGATGTCCTCCTTGTTGTCCTCCGGCTCATCTTCAGTGGCATTCATCTCTAATGCTCTAATCTCTTCTTGAGTAAGATCTGTGGCGCCATCGAGCATTTAGGCTGAACCAGTTCCATTATGTCGAGAATGAGTAAGTATTAGGCTCTTGATATGCATTGTATCTATGCACTTCAGTATCAGTCAATGACCTCCCTTCTAGTGTCGTGGCATTCCATATTCCTCGGTGAGACATACGGATTACTACTTTTCAGCCTTCACCAGCTTTCGGATCATCCAGATAGAACACCTGCATAACTAAGGTGGCAAGAGAAAATGACTCATCTTCACACCATCTTGAGTTTGTATTGACTGATAAAAGGCTCAGATCTTCCTTGGTACGCTTGAGCCATTTTCACTTGAATAGAAAAACGTTGATATCATTCTCGTAGAGTAGCTGAACGACATTATCAAGAACCCCGTAATAGACAGCATCGCCTTCCCCAACCGCGACCCCACTATTTTATATTATTCTTCCTTCATCTCAGGCTAATGAATGAAACTTTACACCGTTCACAAAACATCCGAGGTAAATATAGTGTTTAACCGAGTTATGAGCCAACAAGTACTTTTCCCACGACCACCACCCCCTGTGGTCATCGAATTTTTGTAGATCAATCATCTACAAAAATGTGAAGAATATATATAAATGTGTATTTAATTTCTACCGAAAATTTGACATAGTTTTCCCTAAAAATAAAGGAAACCAATTGAAAATCTGCATGCATGCACAAACTAAGGCAAAACACTTCGCATAAGCAATTAATTAAACACTAAATTAATAAAACATACGTACCCATTGGAGAAAATAATCAAGAAACTTCTTCTTGAGCACTTATTTAACCCAGGCAGGACTCTTGTCTGGTTTGGCTGCCCGAATATTCTCCATGTAGAGGTCCATGTAAGCGTCCAGTTTGTCACAGTCTCGCAACACTACCAAATTCACTTCGATAAGTTATTCTCTAGTTAAACTTTCCTTTAATACTCCTCTAATTGGTCGTACGACATCTGTGACGACCGAAAGATTGATGCGGGCATTTGGATTTGAGGCGGTGATCTGGACTGGATCCTTAAGGTACTTGTTGCAGTAGGTAACATACTCATGCATTATGTATGTCTCTGGTATGCACCCATCCAGGGTAGATTTCTTTTTCCCGAATCCTTTATACTGTCCGAGTTGTCTGCAAAATCATAAAATATATTATTTATTTAATGAATAGTAGAAACAAAAAAATATAGCTAGGTGAATGATGAAAAACCGTTATAAATAATTGTACGTACGTACGTACCTTTCTTGATAATATATCCAAGTGTAGTAGACCAGACCATAAAGGAGCACCTGCTCGGGTAGATGGATCATGGGGTGAATCATGATTTCAAATAAAGGGGTGGTGGAATTCTCTCTAGTTTGCAAAGGATGTGCACAGTTTCGGGTTGCAGTTCGACCACGTCTGACTTCTTCAACTCTCTGGTGCATAACCTCTTTCACCATCTACAAAATGCTACTATTGGTTTGACGACGTCACGAAAAAAATATGGCCGAATTACCACTGGAATCAGATGTTGCAGCATAATGTGATAGTCATGAGTCTTTAGACCAACAAACTTATGTTGCACCTCGTCGACCGCTCAAAATATGTTCGCTGCAAACATAGACGGATAATGAACACCCTTAAACCAGTTGAATACGTAACCCCTTATTGTCGGCTTCACCGTGTAAGGTGCATTTGACATCTCATTGTACACTCCTTTTCTATCCTTCCTTAACCACAAGAGATGACGTAAATTCATAGATTCCAGATCTTTTCGCGCTTTGGTAGTATCTTTATTCTTCAACTTTATACCGAGAATTGTTCCCACCACGCTGTCGCAGACGTTCTTTTCTATGTGCATGACATTTAGGTTGTTCCTGAGTCTTAACTTAAACAAGTAAGACAGATCAAAGAATATACTTATGTCATGTCAATAGCTGATATCGTGTGGGGGTGTGGATTGAGTTTCTTCACATCTCTTTATCATTAGTCAACACAACGAAAGAGAACCTGGTCAACCTCTCTAAAATCTCTTCTTCAGACCACTGTCGGGGTTTAGGATTATTCTCTACTATCCCGTCGAAGTGATCTTTATCCTGACGTCACAGGTGATCGTGAGAAAGCCATCTGCGGTGACCCAGGTAACACACATTCCCCACATGCCAACTAGAGTTCACGTCATCTAAACAGACATGAAAACCGTTGCATCCTTTTGTTGTACAAGATGCCAACATCTCATATGCAAGAAATTTGTTGATTGTCCACATTACGACTGCTCTCATTGTTTCACTGATCTTGTCATAAGTTGGGACTCCATTTTTCCACGACAGTTTCAGCTCCTCGATTAAAGGTCTGAGGTAAACATCTAAACACTTTCCTAGAGATTTAGGACCTGAAATTAGTAGAGTAAGGAAATTAAATTCGTTGTTCATGCACATTTAAGGAGACAGGTTATACGACATGAGAATAACTGGCCAAGTGCTGATAGCAGTGCTATTACTACTCCCAGGATTGAATCCATCTATAGAAATTTCGAGTCTAACATTTTGAATCTTTGCTGCAAAGTCTTAAAATTCCCTGTTGAAATGTTTATAAGCATCCCCATTTGTCGTGTGTCTGAGCACATCGTCATCTATTCACTGTTCCGCGTACCATCTCATTCCCTCTACTATGTATAGAGACATGTACATACACTACAATCTGAGAATCTACGGAAAATAAAGAACCACCTTCATAGGAATTTGCTTATTCGAACTTCTCCTACTCCGGTTCACATATTTGTACTAATTGCAGATGGGACAATAGCCCAAATGTGCATACTCTTTGTAAAACAGTACACAATTATTTATGCGGGCCTGAATTATCTTATACTTTTTACCGAGGCTGCTCAAGATCTTTCTAACCTTATAATGGGATTTAGGAAATTTGTGATGATCAGGAAACAACTTACATATTTGCTCCTGCGTTTCGTCAAAAGCACTATCTGACATTTTGTTCTTCACTTTTATCTAAATTTGCTCCATCACATATTACAACACATTCTCTCGACATCCAGAGTACACCGGGCTCTGGGTTTCAAGTAACATCCTGTTATATTTATCCATCTCAATAGTATTAGTGGCCTAGCTGGCAACGGAGAATGTGTCATCATACCCATGAGTGGGAGCGTAACCTCCCTCTTAGTGTTGGTTTCCACCATGACTAAATCCGGGAAAGGCATCATGGACAAAATTCACAACTGGGTTCTAAGAAGGGGCGCCACTATCGCTGGATGAGGCACCATGGTAACTGAAGTCTGGTCTTGAGTTTAAGTCTACTATTTCACCATGCTCACTCCACGTAATGTGACTCCACATCATACAGTTCTCGTACAGGTGTTGAGACATAACATTAGCCGACACAAACTGATGGTTAATGTCACACCCCCAAATCCGGAGCCAGTATTATACTGAAATATGGTGTAAGGATTTGTGATGTGAATAAGAAACCCAAATAATTTCAAAAATCAAGGTGTCTGAATAGTACATTTATTGAAAAGAGAAAGTGCTAATATTACAATACCGAAGTTTTTGAAAATAATAGTCATTACATTTATTCAATTCAAAATACAAGTAGAAAATAATTTGTTTATTTAGTAGGCGACGTATCCCATTTTCCCCAAGCATTCTACTCATCACCTGAAAAGGAGAAAGATGTAGTACCATGAGTCACACTGACCCAGTAAGTACAGCTTACAAGCATATACTAAATTATTTCTAAGAAACATCAAACTGATCAACCAATTCAAAAAGGGGAAATATTGAAACCGGTTATTCTTCCATACTTATACTTGCGTCTTTGTAATATATACAATTAGGTACATAATATATATATATATACACATACTTGTATAACTTCACATCTACACATAAACACGCCAATACTTCCGAAGTGAATTCTTTTAGATTAACTGGTAATTACTCAAAAGAAATCATGTGCTTAGTCTCACAACACCAATACACATATAAAGCCACAGCATTCTAAGGCCACCTGCCAAAGCATGTATACTCCCGGTTTGACACAATTCATTCCTTAGAGTATAATAGTGCACTATCTGTAAGGGACTAGGGCCCTTGGCTAACTCCCACAATAACAAAACAATTTACCAGCAATTCACTTAAGCACGAGTTAATTCGTACTATACACCCGACTTCACACTTCAACCATAACGATCACAAACAAGTCTTTAATTAGACTATGTATATAGATCATAGAGTATATATTTACATCATAATTTTGTAATGAATATATACGTAATAGAATTTGTAAAGGAAGGAAGATCAAACTTAAACGTATTTCATTAATTAACAATTTTGGTCCAAACGTTTCATTCGGCGGTAGTCCGCCCGAAATCCTCCATTTGTTCCAAATTATATTTGAGAGTAAATAGATAGAGCGATTAAATAGATAAACTTGAAATAAAAATTAGTTATCATTGGTTCAAAAGTTTCATTCGGCGGTAGTCCGTCCGAAATCCTCCATTAGTCCCAAATCAAACTTAAGAAGTAAATAATGAGAGTAAGTAAATAAAAATGAAGTACAAATGCAGAAAATAAAATTATTAATCCTTGGACCAAAAGTATCATTCGGCGGTAGTCCGTCCGAAATCCTCCATTTGATCCGTTTTATAATTAATCCATATTATGTCCAAATCAAAGAAGTGAGTATACTATCTCGAAGTGTTTTTCGAGAGGAATCCAATGGTAATATTCACAAAGTTTGGTAGGGAGTTCTCAAGTCCAGAAAAAAATGTTTAGTAACTGTCCAGAAATGGTTACGCTCGGTATTAAGCTCATTTGCACGAATTAATTAGTTAGTAAATATTAATCAATGCCTTTCAAACTTTCCAGATTGATAGTTGAACTCCTAAGGTTCGTTTTGATATAAAGAACACTAAATTTGGTTAAGAAATGAGTGAGATATGAATATTTCAAGTTAAGAGCACATTAAGAGGTTTCGAACATGATTAAGAAAAAGATTAGCAAAACTTGTTTTAGCCATAACTTTCTCACTACTTAACCTTTTTAAGTGATTCAAAAGCCAAAGTTGAATAACTTTTTGTGTAGAATCTGAATATATAAAAATATTTGACTAATTAAAATTTTAGCAGAAACGAAAATATTAAATTTACACTAAGGCTCATTATTTCTCTTTTATTCTTAGCCATGCACTTTGATGTAATCTTAAAGATAAAGAAGTATAGGAATGTACTCATGTACTTACTCAAGAATTTCAGTAGGTGATGGAGGTATTTGATTAACTCAAGTGGCCTTCTTGAAGCAAATGAATTGACTACTAAAGTACTTGGAAGGAAGGTAGTTTGGTGTGGGATTTTAGGGGAGTTGCATTGCAACTTTGAGAGGACTTCAAATCAGTACGTAAAGAGAAGATTGAAGTGGTGCAAAAATCAGATTGAACTCAAGGGTGATTTATATAGACATGGGAGGAGACATGGGAAATAAATTCATAACCATTTTTGTAGACTTTTGTAGACAAGTTGACAATGGAATAGTTGGGCTACTAATTCTAGGGTTAAAATGCACTTGTAAAAACAATAGTAATGTGGTTGAAAATCTGATTGAAATGTTGAAATGTGATTATGTATGCATGTGAATGTAATATGTAATGTGATGTGTGAAAATGTATGGTTTTACTAATAAAGTGTAGTGTAGTGTAATATATATATATATCAACCAATAATAATGAGCACCAAAATGATATATGAGCATGACCTCTAAAAGTATAAATTGCAATCTTAAAATACAAAGTTCGATTCGGAGAAGAGATTCGAATAAGGAAAATTTGGTTGTTTTGCTAAAATTCCATTTCCGAAAAATCGGCTAGTTGGAATTAGAGTTTCTTACCGTTTCTAACTGAAGTAAAAATATTTTTATTATTTTTACTAACCTATAAAATGGAATGTTTCACGATTCCAGCTCGTGGCCTCGAACCCAAGACCAGGGAGTACCTGACTTGAACTTGAGTATCCACTGGACCATTTGCCCCACTCCGTTAATATTTCTCTAAACCTCGTTTTTATACATTGTCTTCGCCGGACAATTATTTTATCGAATTTATAAAACCTCTAAGGTCAAACTAAATTATGGTCATTTCTAAGTTTAATGAGTCATACGATAATCTAAACTATTAAACTAATTTTCGGGGTATTACAGTTAAGATATTTTCTGCACGGATACCTGAAACGTTTCTTTCCCTGACATGCATGTTCCATCATAAAAACCACAAACTCTTTGATTCCGTCCATATACCGCAGATCACTTCTATTCGCTAATTGTATCCAATTCTTATCCATATTTCTGCTTGCGTAAGTTAATAATTATTATATTAATTATTATTTTTCAACCAATAATTCATTAGTCTAATATACTATATATGTGTATGCTATAATCAATCTAGCTTATACTACGTACGTGCAATTAATTAATATAGGCTAATATTATATATATATATTCCAACTAATGATTAACAACTAACGTACTAGCTAGCTTAATTAATTAACAATTAATTAAAATATATTCAATTACCTTAATTAAACAATTAACTTTACAATAAACTTAATTAACAATATATTAAACATACAAGTAATTCAGCTTAAAGCTTAATTAAACCATTAGCTTACCAATTAGCTTAATCTAGCTAACATGTTTTAACTAATTAATATAATATATATATTAAACGTACGTACATACTATTAATTAAATAATTAACCAATTAGCTTACAATTAGATTAACAATATAATACAACAAACTAGTAATTAAGCTAGCTAAGATCGCCGAAAACTATGTATTCGCCCGAATATTTCACCAGATAAATAAATTATTGTATGTACATACGTAATTTACGTACGGTATTAAATTCAAATAAATGATTCGAGGAAAACGCATTAATACCTTCACCTAGCTAGAAGGAGAGCAGGGGTTGAAAAATCGTAATCGATATTTCATGATGAATTTTGGCCGGCTGGGATCGGATCGGAGGTGCTAGGACGTTGAGTGAGGAGAGAGAGAGAGAGAGAGAGAGAGAGAGAAGGATGAGATAGCCCGAGAGGAAAAGAATCTGATCTAACAATTGATCAGTTTTCTTAAGCGACGAAACTATTCGTCACCTAAGTATTAATTTTCGTCGCCCAGATGGTCACTTAGGCGACGAAACTATTTCCTCGCCTAAGTGACCACCTAAGCGACGACACACGTATGTCATCGCCTAAGTGAATACCTAGACGACGAATTGGATTTTCGTCGTCTAGGGTATTGAATCTAAGGCGGCGGTTTACATAATCCATCGTCTTTGTGATCACTTAGGCGACGAACACACTGTCGTCGTCTAAGTGAGTGACACTAAGCCGACAAAAATAACATTACGTCATCTTAGATTTCTTCTTAGGCAACAAAAAGATTTTTTTGTTG
Organism: Geum urbanum; assembly: GCA_946800695.1. Classification (NCBI taxonomy): domain Eukaryota; kingdom Viridiplantae; phylum Streptophyta; class Magnoliopsida; order Rosales; family Rosaceae; genus Geum; species Geum urbanum. The sequence goes on from OX327006.1 coordinate 8,383,386, forward strand.
TTTAAGTAATCACTTAGGCGACGACGTTTGTGGTTTGTCGTCTAAGTATTCACTTAGGCGACGAACATTAGCTTCTGTCACCTAAGTTGTATTTAGACGACGAAAATATTTTTTGGGCGACTATAAAATTTTGTCGCCTAAGTCTCTCTTAAGCGACAAAATCTAAAAAATTTCGTCGCCTAAGTGAGTATTTCTGATAGTGACCACAAACCGGACAACCCCTATTTCAGGTCCCTGGGATTACGCCGGAGTCTTTAGCGGTAGTGGACTTAGCACTGCGCAATGTAGTGATTTCACCTCCTTCACACTTGGATTCCGAGCTGCTGGTGCACTTGAAGAAGTCGAGAACTTTGATGAGGCAGAAGTCAAATCTTTTGCTCCCTGCTTGTCCTAATCTGGCGCTCCCAAAAAAAAATGGTTTGTTGATGAAGTCTTTGGCGAAGAGACCTAGAAGAGGAAGGCCAGTTGTCTCTAAAAATAAGGCAAAGAAACATCTACTTGAAGAGAGTGACCAGAAAAATCTGAGGCGGATCATTGAAGTCCCATTTCACCGTAAGAAAACTCTCAAATGTGGCGGCATAGAAGTGGGAGAGGTTCGTGTGACCGAGAAGGAAACAGTGTCCTCTATGGCCATGACCACGGTGTCTGTAGAGCCAAACATATAGTGGAGATGGTCCTCAAAGGTGTTTGATACGGTGACAGACAATGCCATTGCATCAAGTACGTCACCAATGGACTTCGAGGAAGGACACAAGGAGCTGGGGGGGATCATTTCTCCTCGGACTAAAAGAAGATGGAGCAGTTGTCTTATTGCTTTTATTTTTTCGGCTTGCTATTTTAACATTTGGTTTTGGAACTATATTGGTTTGCTTTATTTTGGTTTTTCTTTAAACTTATAGTTGGTCCTGGAATAGATATTTCTTACCGTCCCAGTAGGATCTAAGTCACCAATTACGTACCTAATTTGAGTTTATTGCTAGGTTTTGATTATTTGGTTAGGTTTGGCAACATAGTTGCTTTAGCTAGCTAGACTATGGATTCTTTTTTTCGGCGCCCTTAAATAGGTAGTCGTAGTTGTAATCGTTACTACTTTTCATATCAATGAAAACTGATGTTTCATGCTTTGCTCTTAAAAAAATGTTAAATAACCTCATTTCATAGACCTAATCAGGGAGTAAAATATCGGGTATCGAGGATATATCGACAGTCCAAAATTTGGATATATCGACGGAAATATCGACGAAATATCGATCCACTGAAAATTCTGACGGAAATGACGGAAACTAATAAAAATATATGGAAATTTGTAATGAAACTTTTGGAGGTTGTTATATGATCAATTACCTACCTTATGTGAAAAGAAAATATTGATCAAACATCAAAACATATGAATTTGCTATATTACTATATGAATTAGTACGTGTTAAGTGCTGATAACTATTAAAATATAATTTAATAGTTCTATTTTTATTTTTTTGATGGCTAAACTTTAATGGGAGGCTAGGCCATCACATTTTTGTACAATATGTTACACATCACATATTACAAAATCAAATATACAAATACTTCAAAACCACGTAGAGGACCTATGAGGTTCGAAATTCACACTATTTTCCCCATCTCTCTGTGCAGAATCATGTGTGTATTGTGAATAGTACTCATTAAATGATTGCTCTCCCATGTAATTCTGCACGTATTGACTTACATGACAGCCATATAAGTCATTATTATTCAAGAAATAATGACTTTTGGACAAAGAATTAAAAATCGATATTATCGGCGATATTTCGGTTTTTTGAACTTACCTGAAAATGACTGACAAGTTTTTAATTTTGTTAAATTAAAAAAGTTACTGAAAATTTCAAAAATATCGGAAATATCGGAAAGTTTCGGTAATATCGGGGATATATCGGGGATATCGGGGATATATCGGAAATATCGGAAAGTTTCGGAAAATTTCGGAAAATTTGGAGATATATTCACGAATTTTTCAGGTAAGTTCAAAAAACCGAAATATCGGCGAAATATCGCCGATAATATCGATTTTTAATTCCTTGGACCTAATGAACCATAAGTCCAAAAGGAACATCAAAGCCATCAAAAACAAATATTAATTAAGTTTAATTGAAAACCCTGCCCGAAGAATGGTGGCAATTCTTCTTCTCACAGTTTGCCTTGTTGGCCTCCGACATTGTCTGTTTCACAACAAAAATTATTAAATAATAAATAAATGATTAAAAATAAGAAATTATTCAATTTTCTCAATTTAAAGGAAATGTAGATGAACCATATACTTTTTGGACTCAAAGTGTCCGACCAATCATTGCCACTCCTGTTTCCTTTCATTCTGTAGCTCATGTGGGATAGGCGAGGCACCGTGTCTGAGATAGTACCTGTGGAGGTCATACTTCCAATCCTTAAAAATGTTTGTGGCCATGGTATTGATATGCTCCATTATCTCCAGCCTACCTTCCATATCAAAATGTACCTAATAAAATAAATAAAAAAATTAAAACATAAATATTATGCCTAGCTTCGTGCTTTGTAATTAATTATAAAAATAAAAAAAATTAAATAGTATTACCGAAAGTTCGCGGTACACCCTCAACCTTTCAGATTCAGACACTTTGTTCCTTGAAGTGGCAACCATACAGATGTTGTTCCGTATGATTGAACCGATATTGTGCGAAGTCAGATTGTCGAGCCGCAAGGACGAAGAGCCTTGGGTGAAATCGTCGAACAACACCTCAATCTTCTTCCCCGTCAACTTCACTATGCGCTCGCTTTTGGCGCCATTCCCGTGTCCTTGACTACTTTAAGAGACTTGGTCTGATTGTTGCCTCCTCGCCGTGCGCCGAGCGCTGTAGTGAATGGATTCGTCGATCGACTCTTCAAGACCTTCTGACACCGCCCTGAAGCGGTGACAGCTGGCTCGTCGGTATATGCACTAGCCGGCTCATTTGGAGTATGAGAGATTAGGCCAGTCGCATGGCCCGAAGGATGAGGTTGAGCCGAAACGATCTCCTCCGAGGTTTTCCTCCAACACATTTGTTGTGCAATGGATTGGAGTTCGGCATCCCTCTCTTCTTGTGATTGCCTCTTCCTTGGTGACAGCTTAATTAAGCAGAAAAAATCAAATATTAACAATATAATATTCATCAGCATCATAATTCATCCAAATTTCATCAAATATAAATATATCCAATTTATCCATATTTCACATATATATCAAAATTTATCCAATTTATCCAAATTTTACAAATTTATCCATATTTTACAAATTTATCCAAATTTCACAAATTTATCCATTTTATCCAAATGTCACAAATATATCCAATATATCAAATTAATATCTCCATATATATATCCATATATCAAATATATATCAAGTAATCCATATATATACCGCTATATATTCATCAAATTAATTCAAATATTAAATATATATGTATGGATTTTTGAGAGACAGATGTATATTCATCAAAAAATATATATATTTATATATATATGGTGAGAGAGAGATACCGCCAGGAACGGGGATGCGGTGGAGAGGAGAGAGGGAGGTTGCGGTGGCACGACGGTGGCAAGCGGGATTCGAGGAGGGAGAGAGAGAGAGGCGGTGAGTCTGGCGGCCAGGGGGTGAAGCCCAGGGGAGAGAGAGGCGACCGGGGGAGAGAAGAAGGTGGCGATGGAGCGGCGGTGGCGAGCAGGTGGTAGCTGGCGGTGGGATTTTAGGGGGCGACTAGGGAGAGATCGAGAGAAAGGATGGAGAGAGAGAGAGAGAGTCAGTGAACTAGATCGATCTGTTTCCAATTTTGAGAATATATCGATCCACTTAGGCGACGAAATCAACAAAGTTTGTTGCCTAAGCTATTTTTAAATGTTCCCCGAATAAATTGACGCATAGAAAAATGAGCCTTCAAAATTTTGGTGTCAAGCGACAAAAACAATCGTTTTGTCGCCTAAGAAGTCACTTAGTCGACGAACCTATGTTGTTTAGTCGCCTAAGTCATTTTAATGCGTGGCCCAAAAAAATTGGGGCACAGGAAAATGAACCGCCAAAAATTTTGTGTTAGGCGACGAAAGTAAGCTGTTTTGTTGCCTAAGATGTCACTTAGGCGACGATAGCATGTTGTTTCGTCGCCTAAGTCGTTTTAATATGTGGCCCGAAAAATTTGGCGCACGAACTGAACTGCCAAATTTTTTGTGTTAGGCAACGAAAATACAATTTTGCGTCGCTTAAGAAGTCTCTTAGGTGACGAAATAACGTTTTTTCGTTGCCTAAGAAGTGACTTAGGCGATGAAACGTATATGTTTCGGCGCCTAAGTTAATTATTTAAAACAAATATAAAAATTAATTTTCGGTAGTTTCTTAAAAATTAAAAAATATCAACCGTCAGATATAACCATTACATTTGTACAATATTCTAGAAAAAATTACACCTAATTCGGATTAGTTTAGGTTTCGATCGAACGAATTTAGTGATTATTGAAAAATAGTTAAAAGATAAAAACTATCGTAAAAATAATTCGTAAACCCGTTTTCGAAGTTACAAGTGTTTGTCTTATCGTAAAAACTTAATTTATCAAATAAAGACAAATTAATAGAAATGTAACATAAAAAAATTATATAAGATTAAAAATTTGTTATATATCTAATAATGTTGTATAACTTAAGTGTTCGTATGTCTATATTAACTCCACATGAACATTAACGAAATTGAATTTGGACAAAACCGCCGTTGGATATACATCATAACATAATATGTTAGTAGATTAATTTTCATTCAAAATGAAGTTCATTAAGGGTTTGATCGGCGTAGTCAAACATAAAACCGAAATTTCTACGAAACGGAAGCGTTGTTATACGAATCTTCGTAACTCCAATTTTCGAACCGTCAACACCTACAGTTCAAGAATTATTTACTCTATGCCCTCGACTAAAAAAATCTTTATTTTAAGATGGTATACATGGTTGTACTCTTAGATGTCAGATTATGAAACTGTACTTAGACGACAAAAATGGTTGATTTTCGTATCCTAAGTTCTACTTAGAAGACGAAAAATGTCTTTTGTCGCTTAAGTCTTTCCAGGTTTAGGGGAAAGGGTTTAAGGTTTCAGGGTTTAGGGTTTAAAGTTTAGAGTTTAAGGGTTTATTCTCACGCGATGAAAACATCTGTTTTCGTCGTCTATATGCTTTCTTAGGCGACGAAAATGAGTTTCGTCACCAGAGTCATATCTTAGGCGAAAAAAATCAATCCGGATAATAAACAAATTAAGCCAAGAAATGTAAACCTAACTAGCTAGTAACCTCCGATCCAAGAAAATAATTAATATAATTATTAATTAATTAAACCAGTCGATCGATATCGGATCCCCGACCCTAGCCTTGTGCGTGGATCAATATGGCAAAAGCTGGACAAGTGAGATGCATGTAATTAACCCTAGCTTATTCCTGAAAGCCATATTTAAAGAAGAAGCTATTCTGGTTCGAGATCGAAGACCATACCATGTCCGACATGCATTCTCTCTGGTAGGCCACAACTGCTTATATTAATTAACAGAAGTATTAGGCTCTTGATATGCATTGTAAGCATTCGTAAGGCCGAACTAGTTCCATTATGTCGGAAATAACAGAAGTATTAGGCTCTTGATATGCATTGTTTCTATGCACTTCAGTATCAGTCCCTGATCTCCCTTCAAGTGTCGTGACACTTCATATTCCTCGGTGAGACACATGGTTTACTATTTTTCAGCCATCACTAAATTTTGGATCATCCAGATAGAACATCTACCTAACTAAGGTGGCAAGGGCAAATGGTTCATCCTCATACCAGCTTGAGTTTGTATCGACTAATAAAATGTCCATATTTTCCTTGGTACACTTGAACCAATTGCACTTGAATAGAAAAACATTGATATCATTCCCGTACAGTAGCTGGACGACATTAATAAGAACCCTGTAATACACAGCATCGCCTTCCCCAACCGCGATCCCACTGTTTTGTGTTCTTCTTCCTTCATCTCGGGTACGAATGGAATTTTACACCGTTCACAAAATATCCAGGGTAAATAAAGTGTTTAACCGACTTATGGGCCAACAAGTACTTTGTCCACGACCACCACCTCCTACGGTCATCGGATTTTTGTAGATCAATTATCTACAAAAATATGAAGAATATATATATATATATATGAATGTGTATTTAATTTCTACCAAAAATTTAACATAGTTTCCCCTAAAAATAAAGGAAACAAAAAACCTTCATGCATGCACAAACTAAGGTAAAACACTTCGCATAAGCAATTAATTAAACACTAAACTAATTAGACATACGTACCCATTGGAGGAAATAATCGGAGAACTTCTTCTTAAACACTTTTTCAACCCAGGCAGGAATCTTGTCCAGTTTGGCTGCCCGAATGTTCTCCCTGTAGAGCTTTATGAAATCGTCAACCTCATCACAGTCTTACAATACTACCCAATGCGCTTCGATAAGTTCTTCTCTAGTTAAACTTTCCTTTAATACTCTTCTGAACGGTCGTACGTTTTTTTGACGACTGAAAGATTGATGCTGACATTTGGATTGAAGGCGGTGGTCTAGACTGGATCTTTGAGGTACCTGTTGCAGTAGGTAACACACTTATGCATTAGGTATGTCTCTACTATGTAGCTATTCGGGACACATTTATTTTTCACGAATCCTTTATATTGTCTGAGTTGTCTGCAAAATCATACAATATATTAATTATTTGACGAATAATAGAAACACAAAAAAAAGATAGGTGAATGATGAAAAACCGTTATAAATAATTATACGTACGTTCCTTTCTTGAGGATACATCCAAGTGTAGTGGACCGAACCAGAATGGAGCACCTGCTCAAGTAAGTGGATCATGAGGTGAATCATGATATCAAAGAAAGCAGGGGGAAAAAATCATCTCTAGTTTGTAAAGGATGTGCACAATTTCATATTGTTGTTCAATCACATCTGACTTCTTCAACTCTCTGGCGCATAACCTCTGCCACCATCTACAGAATGCTACTATTGCTTCGAGACGTCACGAGGAAAATATGGCCGAATAACCACCGGAATCAGACGTTGCAGCATAAAGTGATAGTCATGAGTCTTTAGACTAATGAACTTATGTTACACCTCGCCGACTACTCCAAATATATTCGCTACATACGTAGATGGATAACAAACACCCTTAAGCTAATTGAATACAGAACTCCTCAGTGTCGGCTTCACCGTGTAAGGTGCATCTGGCATCTTGTTATACACTTATCTTCTATCTCTCCTTAACCATAAGAGACGACGTAAATTCATAGATTCTAGATCTTTTCGCGCTTTGAGAGTATTTTTAGACTTGAACTTAATATTGAGAACTGTTCCCACCACGTTGTTGCACACGTTCTTTTCTATGTGCATGACATCTAGGTTGTTCCTAAGCCTCAACTTGGACCAATAAGGTAGTTCAAAGAATATACGCATGTGATACCAATAGCTAAGATCGTGTGGGGGGTGTGGATTGAGTTTCTTTACATCTTTGTCATTGGTCAACACACCAAAATAGAAGTTGTTTCACCTCTCTAAAATCTCTTTGCCAGACCATTGTCGGGATTTAGGATTATTCTCTACTGTCCTGTAGAAATGATCTTTATCCTGTCGCCACGGGTGATCGTGAAGAAGCCATATACAGTGACCCAGGTAACGCACCTTCCCTGCGTGTCAACTGAAGTTCATGTTATCCAAACATACAGGACAACCATTGTATCCTTTCGTTGTGCAAGATGCCAACATCTTATACGCTGAAAAGTCGTTGATTGTCTACATTAAGGCTGCTCTCATCGTGAACATCGTGTCATTGAACTTGTCATAAGTTGGGACTCCATTTTCCCACAACAGTTTCAGCTCGTCGATCAAAGGTCTGACGTACACATCTAAACATTTTTCCAGAGATTTAGGACTTGAAATTAGAAGAGTAAGGAAGTTAAATTATTTGTTCATGCACATCCACAGAGGCAAGTTATACGGCATGAGAATAACTGGCTAAGTGCAGCGCCTTACTACCCCAAGGATTGACTCCATCTGTAGAAAGTCCGAGTCTAACATTTCAAACCTCTACTGCAAAGTCTTAAAATTTCTTGTCAAAATGTTTAAAAGCCTCCTTATCTGCCACATGTCTGAGCACATCGCCATCTATTCGTTGTTCTATATACCATCTCATCGCCTCTATTGTGTATAGAGACATGTACAGACACTGCAATCTGGAAATCAACGAAAAATAGCGAAGCACCTTCATAGGAATTTGCTTCTTCGACCTAATCCTATTCCCCCAGTTCAAATATATTCACTGGTTGCACACACGACAATAGTCCAACTGTGCATACTCTTTGTAAAACAACACACAATCATTTATGCACACGGAAATTTTCTTGTACTTTAGACCGAGGCTGCTCAAGATCTTTCTAACCTTATAATGGAATTTCAGAAGTTTATGATGATCAGGAAGCAACTTACATATTTTCTCCTGCATTTCATCAAAAGCACCGTGTGACATTTTGTTATTCACTTTTATCTGAATTTGCTCCATCACATATCGCAACACATTCTCTCGACATCCAGGGTACACCGGGATCTGAGCTTCAAGTAGTATCTTATTATACTTATCCATCTTAATAGTGTCAGTGACCAAGCTGGCAGCGGGGAATTTGTCAGCATGCCCATGAGTGGTTTCATAACCTCCCTCTTGGTGTTGGTGTCCACCATGACTAAATCACAGAAATGTATCATGGATAAAATCCACACTTGGGTTCTAAGAAGGGGTGTCACTATCGTTGGATGAGGCACCATGGTAATTGTACTCTGAGCTGAAGTTTGGTCCTGAGCTTAACTCCACATCATACCGTTCTCGTACAAGTGTTGCGATATAATATTAGCAGACACAAACTGATGGTTAAGACATTTTCTGCACGGACACCTGAAACACTTCTTTCCCTGACCATGTTCTATTGCAAAAATCACAAACTCTCTGATTTCGTCCATATACCGGCATATCACTTCTATTCGACAACTGTATCTAACTCTTATCCATATTTTTGCGTAAGTTAATAATTATCATATTAATTATATATATATTCAACCAATAATTAATTAATCTAATATATATATGCTATAATCAATCTTATACTACGTACAATTAATTAACATAAGCTAATATTATATATATATCAACTAATTATTAAACAACAACAATATTATCAAAATTATTTTCAACCACATTTATTTCAAGATTATCAAAAGCCATATTTATTTCTGCTTCACTTTCTAAATCATCAGTAATATTTTCAATTTGACGATAATTAGTAAATCTTACATATGCTTCTCCTAAATTATTTTCAAAAATTTGTACATTATCAAGTTGTCTATTCTTTGACCTTTGTAGGTTAGGTAACAACCATTGTGTTCTTTCCCAAAAACTGTTATTAACAGGTTTTGCTTCGATCATATTAACATGTTTACCACCAAATGTTTGTACTAAGTTTTGAAATTTAACATTAAACTTGTAGATTAAATTTATCAAACACTTTACCAACATACATTAGACTCACACTAAGATTTTTAAAATCTCCTTTCATATTATAATTTTTTGTTCTAATGTTCACTTTAATATGCTTGCTAAATTCTTTAGCTGTCATTACATAATTTGGAATGCAACCAATTATAGCTAAATTAGTGCTCAAATCAACTTCACCTGTTGCTATTACTGCTTGTTGATGGTTATTCTATATATCATCATATATGTATATTAATGTTTTTCTACCAACTTATGCTCGAGTTAATCCTGCTATGCCGATTAATTTGGTTCCAATATGTATTTGTAAATCCTTACACTTTTTGGTTGATTAGTTATGCTCAAATGCTCAAACTTTTTAATTAAAGATGCAGAGTAGAAGATGATAATGATGATGTATTTAAGGCTAGGTTAATATCTGCTAATTGATTTTCAATTTTATCTAATTTTTCAGATAAATTAATTAGTAGTTGAATAATAATATTATTTTGTCTTATAGGAATATTATTGCTCGGAATAGTAGTTGTGATACTCGAAAATCCTACCGGATCATCATCCAACTTATCAACTTCTTTAACTGCTTGTAAATAATTATTATTGTTATTGGCCATCAAACTAATAACCGATCAATTTTATTATGTAACTTCTCTACTTGCTTAGTTAATTCTTTTTATATTAGTTGTATTTTTGCTACTTCAACTTTTAGATCTCAACAATTTTCAAAAATTGTAATTCTACTTGCTTCGCCTTACTATCAATGAAATCAAGAATCTCTTTAATCTCTTTTCGATTAGAAAAATACTGTATATTTTTATTATTATCTTCTAATTCAGATGAAATAAATCTCAAGTTTTGTTAAATTTGTAAGGAATTTTTCTGAAAATGATCCAAAATATGTTGTAAAGTAGTATTATGCTTATTTTGCTCAAATTTTATATGCTCACTAATTATAAGATCAACGATACTATTAACAGCAGAAAAGTTTTCACTACGTAATAGATGCTTATGATTTTGTGTGTGGAAATAACATATTAAATTATTTTGATCCAAAGTTATTTTTCTTTTTTGATGCTCACTTATTTTCAAATTAAGATAATCTATCATACAAATTCAAAACAAAGATGCACACACAATTTTTTGTTTTTTGTTTTTTTAATAATCAAACATACATGCAACGAAAGTAAACACACATGCAAGAACATACAAGAACAAGTTCAATTTTAGTTTACGATTTTTCTCACTAGTTGTGTTTATGACTTCTATCCTCAAGGTACTTTACTGTAACAATTATACAATTATAAAGCTAAACTAGACTCTGATACCAAATTTGAAAGTGCGTGTTCGGTTATACTTGTAAGGCCAAAAACAATCATCAAAAACTCGGTCTTGAACATACTCAAAAACTTAAAAATACAACAAAAAATGTCATACAAATGACACACTCTTCTAGGTTGACTGACATTGTTTTATTGTTGAGATATACATGAGATTCTTATATTTGAAAGCTGCTCTTCTTAACATTTAGAGCATCTCCAACAGCTCTTATAAAAACACAAGAATTGTTATTTTATTGAAAAAATACATCTTTTTGGCTCCCACAGCTCTTGTAAACTATCTTGTATCCTATAGAAAATGGATAAAAAAAAAGAGAATCCATATATCTATAGAAAACTCAAAATTTGTATAACCATCTAAAAATCTCTAAAATTTATGGCTCACCTACACAATTCAACATTCCCTCCTCAAAATATAAACAAAAACACATCAATTTTTCTCTCTCTCCTACAATTTATTGATTTAATTTGAGAAATATCCCTATGCTCATTAAATTATAGAGATTAACATTTATTTTTTAAGAATATAATAGAAGAACTGTTGGAGTTGACCCCAAACAATTATAATTTTTTTTTATGTTTTAGTCTTAATTATATAATAGAAATTTTATACAAAAACTGTTAGAGCAACTCCAGCAGATTCCCTATAAATCATTTTTAGCTAAAATATAAAGATTTTCTCTTAAAATTCACTCCAGCAGCTCCCCTATCTTATTAGCCAATTTAGGAATTCCCTATATTTCATGTTTTCATCCCTTATTCTTATACCGAAAACATAAATTATAGGTAACGAAACATTCAATATTGTAATTAATACTTTCCTTCTAGATTGTAAATGTAATTAACAATTATATTAATAAATAAATATTTTATTATCAATCAATCAAAACTAAGTATATGTTTAAATCTAACTACATTTTAAGTGATATTGTTGGAGTTGCTCTTAGAGATGCTCTTAAAGGGTTTGTTAGGTCTGTCATACACCTAAATGTTTATTTTCTCACAAAAAAAACATTTAAAAATTAAAAAAGAAATTGGTAAAATCCTAATACGTTGTTCCTTCTGGGTTCTTTTCTTGTTCGACTTCACCATCTCTCTTTAATCCGGAGTGACTCTGCGTTTCTTGACCAATCCGCGTGTACTGTAATCACTCGCCCTCAATATTACTATTTCTACTTTGTCAACACTAAGATTTTTTTGACCGAAAACCCTCAGCTTCCTTCTCAAATTTTCAATCTTGTACAGGTTTTAGGTGGGCTAGGGTTTAGTTTTGAATCGGATTGCCACATATTTAGAGTAATTCCCAGGTACCGAATTAACACATTTCCCCCCTTAATTTAGACTAGCAAGAGCACATACACGTATAAAATTAAAAAATTAAAAATAAATAGTCACTGAAATTATTATTTTTTTGAAAGGGTCAACGAAAAAAATTACACGGACGAAAGAATAGAAAAAAACAATTATTAAAGCATGCAGTTATTGAAAGTTTGAAACAGTTATATGAGTGAGAGAGAGAGTGGCGAGAGAATGATGGAGATTTATTTATTTTTCTTTTTATATATATTTACTTGATTATCAATTTATCCCTAATTAATAAATGTTAATTTTGGTCAAGCTATGATGTGGGGAGGGCATATTTCGGTATTTTTAATGTTCTACTTCATAACTGTCCCTAAGGCCTTCTGCCTTAATTAATAGAGATTTAGCAATGTTTGGTAAGTATTGAATTGTGAGAACCCAAAAGTAATCTAATTTGACTATCTCAGTACCAAGAACGAAAAAAGCTCTGATTTTGATTTTGATGTTGATGTTATTGTTAAATTTGGATTATAGGGTTCTCTTGATCTGCTTTGTTGAAAGTTGATGTTTTTGTGTATGCCAGTTATAAATTGATTGTTTTTTCCGCTTATTTTTGCAATTGGATCACTGATGCTATATGTTTCTTACCAGAGTATTTAGGTGCATTGATGCACTAGGGCAATTGAAGCATGGGATTTGACAATGAGTGCCTACTGAATATACAATCTCTTGCGGGAGAGTACTTCTGCGCTGTGTGTCGTCTTCTCGTGTACCCAAATGAAGCATTACAATCACAGTGTACTCATCTGTACTGTAAGCCCTGTTTGACATACATCGTGAGCACTACCCGGGCTTGTCCATATGACGGCTACTTGGTCACCAAAGCAGATGCCAAGGTTCTACGTTGTACTAATGTGATCATATTGATAGCTTTCTGATCTTTGTTGTGTGATTGTTGATAAATTTTTTACGGTGACTTTGTTGTGCAGCCCCTTGTTGAATTAAACAAGCCGCTGGCCGAAACCATAGGAAAAATAGCTGTTCTTTGCCTGTATCATATGAGTGGTTGCACGTGGCAGGGAACATTGTCTGATTGCACGTCTCATTGTTCGGGTTGTGCCTTTGGCAATTCTGCTGTAGTATGCAACAGGTGCAATGTCCAAATCGTTCATCGTCAAGTGCAGGAACATGCACAAAGCTGCTCCGTGAGTATTTCCTATTACTCTTTCGTGAATTATTTTGTGAAATGGCATGCAAGTTGTTATTTGATATTTTGCTTTTGTTTTTTGTGCAATGACAGGGTGTGCAGCCTCAAGCACAGCAGGCGGAGGGTGCTCCAAACACTTCAGCTGCTGGCCAGTCCCAGGTTGCTACTCAGACAGTCACAGTTACAACTCAGACACCAGCATCTCAAACTGCAAGTGCCACTATACCTGGTGCAGATCTGAATGCAATTGCAAGTTCGCAAGCACCAGCCGTTGCTCAAGCTGTTGTGCCAACTACAGCACAGTGGTATCAACAACAATATCAGCAGTACTATCAGCAGTATCCTGGATATGATCCATACCAACAACAATATCAGCAGTATTATCCCTGTCAGCAGTCAGCAATTCCACAATCACAGCAGCCGTTGCAGGCTAATCCATCCTATGGGACTGTTCCACCTCAACCTCAGGCCTATGTGCAACCTCAAGTGCAGATCCAACCATCTCATTCTCAAGCTCAACCCCAACCACAACATCAGCCTCCACAAACGCAGGTTCCTGTGGCTGCACAAGCTCAAATTCAGGTCAACCAACAGCTTCAAATTCAGCCCACTGTGCAGCCACATTCACAAATTCATGCGCAGACTTACCCGTCTGCTCATGGGCAGACACATGTTCCACCTAAAGCATATTTCCAAACCCAATCCCATTCACTGCCTCGTCCTCAAAATGTGCCGATGCATCAATATCAGCAGCCTCGAGTCCTGCAACCTCAACAGCCTCAGGTTCAACAGAATCCCCAACTTCACCCTTCGCAGCTGATGAATGCTACTGTCCAGCCTCATACGCTGCATCCATCATTCAATGTGCTGACTGGCCATGCTTCGTTCCCTCAATCTCACCCTCATCAGCCAGTCATCTCAGCGGCCCCCCAACAACGTTCTATGCCGTCTCAAGGAGTGCCTAATGCTCTGTCACAAAACCATGTTCAGACACAGATTCAGTTCCCTCAACAACCCCCACTCTTGCATCCACCCCCATCTCAGACATCATTACCAAACCAGCAGCAGACAGGCTTGTTGCCTTCACCTAACATCCTTTCTGCACAACAGCCACCAATTTACTCTTTTGGTCAAACTGGAATTCCCATTCAGCGCCCTGTCACGCAACCAGCCCAGCAGCTAAATCCGCAGCAATATTTTCAAAGTCAGCCATATGCACAGCAGAGACCCCCCACATTGTCGCAGTTACACCCTCCGGGACAATTTCAATCATTTCCACAAGAAGTTCGTGGAGGGGTACAGTCTCAGCAGAATGTTGTACTGTCTTCAAATCTTGTGGGACGACCTATGTTGTCAAGTCATGGACTGCTATCTCAGCCATACGCACAAGCAGGAGGGAATCTGCAAAGGCCAATGTATATTTCTGCAAGCCTTCAATCTACAAATCATAATAATATAGTCAGAGCTAACAACCAAGTGCAACCTGGATCCAATTCACGATCAGCATTGACTGAAAGGCCAGCAGAGAAAGAAGCTGAGGTAGCTGCAAAAAACATCGATCATGACATGAGTACATCTGCTGTGGTTGCTGATTCTGAGGTTAAATTTGTGAAGTCTGAGGGTAACACATCTGCCAGAGAGATTCCAGATTCTAGAGGGATGTTAGGAGAGTCTGAAACTAAGACAACTCTGAAGGAAGCAGGTGCAGAGAGTACTTTGGAGGATTCAAGCAAGAGTAGAATACGTGAACTTGTTGCTGAAGGTACAGAAGATGTTCCCAGCAGTAGCATTAAACAGGGGGAGTGTAAAGAAATGCCACCAGAAGAAGCTCAACGTCATGGAGTACAGGATCGAAGTGGCACCGAGGAGGCTTCCCTATCTGTATCTACATCTTCAGCTCCCGGTTCCACCATAAGCCAGCAGAAGCCCGGTGCACCTTCTTCATTACAAGTGTCTTCTTCAGGGCCTTCACATCATACACATGGTTCTGGGCAAATCCTAAGTCATGTGAGGCCTCAAGGATCTGGACATGTGCCTGAGCAGCCTTTTCATATATCCAAGCAGTTGCAACATCCTAGGGGAAACCTGGGATTTGCAGCATCAGCTGGGAATGCAGGTCATCGTGGGCCTTATAACCCAAGCCATGCACCACCTCCTCCTTTAGGGGCTCCCGGAGGTCTACCCTTTGCACTACTCCCTAGTGCTTTTGATTCTCATGGAGGTATAATGGCCCGAGCACCACATGGCCATGAAAGTCAGAGGGGTCAGCAGCGACCGGCATTCCTGATGGAACAGGGAGCATTCGGACGGCCATCTGGCATCATACCAAACATGCTGAGAATGAATGGGAATCCAGGCTTTGACTCCGCATCAACTCTTGGGTTCAGGGATGAAAGATTCAAGGCTTTGCCAGATGAAAGGTTGGATCCTTTCCCACGAGACCCAACTCGTGTGATCAATCGATTAGGATTTGAAGATGATCGCAAGCAATTCCCTAGGCCTTCTTATCTGGATTCGGATCCTGGTTTAAATTTAGGGAATCATTCGTCAAGATCCTTTGATAGGAGGCCTTTCGGAGTCAATTATGATACTCGTTTAAATACAGATCCTGCAACTGGAACTGCTCCTAGGTTTTTGTCTCCCTATGGTCATAGTGATCAGGTGGTCACCCAGATTTTAGTGGACGCCACCCTATGGATGGTTTGGGTCCACGTAGTCCTATCAGAGATTACCCTGGTATACCATCTCGTAGATTTAGAGGATTTGGCCCTGATGATCTTGATGGCAGGGCATTCCATCGATTTGGAGTTCCTCTCGGCAGGGAATTCCATGAGAACAGGTTTTCTAATCTGCATAAGCATTTTCATAGGGGTGATCTTGAGGGTCCTGGTAATATGCGAATGGATGATCATATGAGGAACCATTTCATTGGTCAAGATAGTCAGCCTGATCATCTTCGTGGGCCAGACCATTTGGGGCTTCATAACTTGCCTGGTCATTTGGATTTGCGAGAGCATGTGGGTTTTGGTGTCCATCCTCGACATGGGCCTGGGAGCTTTGAAGCATTTATTGGCAACAGGGCAAGCCATCCACGTCTTGGTGAACCTGGATTTAGGAGCAGCTTTTCTCTTCAGAGATTTCCAAATGATGCAGGTTATACAGTTAAGTGTTTACTTTCAGTCATTGGTATGATTTGATTGTCATTTCTTTGAAGTGATACATGTCTGTATTTATATTGGTAAATGTATGAATTAAAAATGTCATTGATTTTGGTAATCTATTCATTCTATTGTAGTTGTTGTTTCCTTCAATTTTGACACAATGATATTTTCAGGGAGAGCCAGAGTCTTTCGATCACTTAAGGAAAAGGAAGCCAGCTACCATGGGATGGTGTCGCATTTGCAAAGTTGACTGTGAAACAGTTGAAGGCTTGGACATGCATTCACAAACAAGGGAGCACCAGAAAATGGCTATGGATATGGTACGAAGTATCAAGCAGAATGCCAAGAAGCAGAAACTGTAAGCTCTCTCTCTCTCTCTCTATATATATATATATACATATATATATATGTATATACAATTTCCTTTTTCTTTATATATATATGTATATATAATTTCCTTTTTTCTTTACATTTCAGAGCCTCTGCTGATCAGTCTGTAGAGGATGCAAGCAAGTCAGAAATTCCCATTTGAGAGCCAGATCGAAAAGCAATGAATGACGATGGTGGTTCCAGTATGGATCTCTTTGGTTGCATTTGACTGGGATCCAGCTAGTTTCTTTCGTTTTGTTGCGTTAGCAATATAGGTGATGCACCCTTCCATGCCTATTTTTTCTTCTTTTGGGGTGGTTTATGCTAGTTTTGTCCTTTCAGGTTGCTGCCATGTTATTGGAGATGGTATATGGACTGAAGTTCAATGGCAGTTAAGTTTGTTGGTTTTGACTTTCAAGCATTCTATGTTATCACTAGGATTGATTTTTGTTTTTGTCGACAGTAGAATATTAAACTAAAAGTGTCATGTTGCTATTACCAGCTTTTCCATATGGTGGTTGTGGTGGCACTTGATTTATAGAGTTTTAGAGCTATTTAGAGCATTTTAAAATCTGAAATTTTATCAGGTATTTTTAAGGCAACCAAAGATGTTAAAGAAACTGATATGTCAAAGATGTTTAGGGGAACTATAGATTTGTTCTTTTATTATATCTTCCTTGAGTTGGCTTAGCTAGTGGCTTTCTTCGGGGTGAGAACCATGTTAATTGTCATAGGACTTCCCCTATTTTGACTGATATGACTTTAAATTCATGTTATTCAACCGTTGAGGAGCTCGTCTCAATGGAGACTTCTTACTCCCCGGATCTCATTCAAGCCTAGCTTTTGTATTTCTTACCTGGCCCTTTTGTATAACAGCATATAAACAGCCCAGATAACCATTCATTCTCTTAATGGCATCTTTCTCTTCATTCTTCTAGTCCATCTCGTTTATTATTCTTTTAATTTTGTCTTTTACATTTACCAAATTATAAAAGTGGAAACCCTACTGGACTATTGGACATGAAATGACCTTGATATAATCATTCGTAGTATGAGGGGATTATAGAAGATTTATGACCTTTGACTATATTTTCATAAAAAGTTGGAAGTAATGTATAATGGGAAATGGTAGGATTTAATTAATTAATTTGATTTGAATTTTAATTGGACTTACATTAAATATAGATTAGGTATGCGTATTGTTTACCGTAAATGAAATGATAACTAACTGGAAAAGCTAACCAATATTGGCGGGAGTAGTAATTGTCAATCTCCTGTTGGGAAGCAATTTTCTAACTATGTACACATCTAAACAAATTTTGCACACTAGTCCCTCGGAAAGTGAGGAGAGTACAAGGAAATCATTAATCCTAGAGTTATTTCTCCCCATAGTGTTGTAATAAATAGCTACTGTCACTTTTTAAACTAAAGCACTGTAGTCCATTTGTTTTATCTATACTAGTGGATTGTAAATCAATATTCATTGTAAAGACATTGTTTTGCTCATAACCTGTACTGTCAAGCAGAGTTTGTTTCTACTATTCACCTTAATTTTAAATATAACTACTATAACTGATAACTATCTTCTCAGCTTAGTTGTTGCTCTGACTGGTGTAGCTGTGTTGGATGTTGGGGGTGCCCTCAATATAGGAATAAGATATGCTACTTCATGTAGGCCAGAAGTGTAAGCTGCTAGCTGGTTGCTATAATCCACAATAGAAAATAAATACTAGCAGTAAACGCACATAAACAAAACACTGCAATAGGATTAATGTTACATTGACAAAAGAGCTACAGGGCATAGAAATCTGATAATGGCAATATCATTTGTGTAAAATCATAAAGCTCCCTAGCTAGGGTTACAGCAACCCTTGCATCCTAGCCTTTAGGAATAGTTTCTTTTCGGGCCTCTTAGTCTAATTTTAGCACATGTGGTCTTCTCACGACCATTCCGAACAATCTAGGAGAATAATTATTGGCTATTTTTGAACATAAAACACAAAATACGATTCATATGGAAACTAGAAGTCAAAACTACTAGAACTTAAACCAAGTAGTTCACTCGTTTTCGATTTCCTGCTTCTTACCTTGTAAGTGGAGGTTCTTAGAACACTAGGTTACACATGGTGAAAGGCGATGTGGTATAAGGTAATTTTCATGAATTATTGTTGATTGCCTTTCCTGCTGACTTGAGCATTGATTTCATTGCACTATCTTATTATTCTACACTTCTACCATCGATTTTATGGTGATTTATTTTTTGTGCAATTTCTATTTATAGATCTTTTCAATTCGACCCTTCTTTTTTTGGCGAAGCAGAAGGTGCTGAAAGTTTAGCGGAAAGGTTTACTCATCGGTTTTTTTATGTGGTAAGATTGTTTTCAATCTACAGATTTTGTATGTGCAAAATTTGCTTGTTGTCTTCATTGATATGTTAGGACTGTATCTGATACTCCATATCTATGATTCAGTATACAGTTTTTCATATCCTTTCTAGGATAATCTTGGAAACCTAGTGAGCTTTGGACCTGGTCCTCTTTCTTAATAACTAGATACTCTTTGAGATTTCATAGGTTTGATTTGTATGATGCCTACCTTGATTGTTAGAAATCATGATCTATCTAACACATTCTGTAGCAGTGTTTAAAGCCTCTTTTCTCGTGTTCTTGTACTATCTTGCTCCATGTAATCTGCATCAAGGATTATTAGCATCTTCAAAATGACGCCAAACAGATGTTGGGTAATAGTTTTTCAAGATCTTAGAATATCCTAGCTCAACTATTTTGTGACAAACTCAGATATAAAACCCACCTCGAACATATGTGTCTATTATAAGAAGGTGAGTTGTTTGTTTAACCAACATTGCCAAAAACCTGATAATTATTAATAGGGTCCATAAATTTTGTATGGTATGTACCTTGCTTTAGGATCTTGAAAGAACAACTTATCAAAGAAGGGACACATATTAACTAACAAATATGATCCTCATAATTAACTGTAGGTTCTCTAGATCTCGAATTTAACAATAGATTTTCAGCTTTAAATCTTTCCCTGATTCCTGTTGTATATTGTTTGTCCTGATTTTGAGTTTTGCGCATTTATGTGAGCATAATTAGATCTCGTGTTGACATTTCGATGTTGTATGAAAATTCTGATACTCGAATTTTAGAGCATCTTTACTACGTATGTCTTAAGTTATGATGTTTGTATGGTATTGATCTGTATGCCAGTTTATTAATTTTTCTGTTATCCAAGTAGCCAATTTAAAAGTGCTTAAGATACTGCTAGTCAGCTACTTGGTTATACAATCCTTGATGGGGTATTGGCGTTGAATAAGCCCAAAATAAAACTCTGTAATCACTCATGAAAAAAACAAAATTTAAGGAATATAAATATGGTGAACACAAGATGTGTAACTATTGGATAAACGGCGGAGGGTGAAGGTAGATAGATCTTCGGTTCAAACATCTCTATCGCTAGAAAAATATCGGGACTGAACAAAGGATGTGTATATATCAGTAGGGACTACAGAGGGTTGGGTAGACTGTAGACATAGTGAGTGCTTGATTGCTTACTGATAACGTCAAATGTAGATTGCTTATTGTTTTTGCAAGTGCTTACCTTATTCGTGAAGGGTGTCTCTGGCCCTGGGGGGTCTTTGGCGAGCTGTTCAGGAAGGTTCAGCTTTGGTTGTGCTTCTTACCTCCCGAGGCTTGCGTTTCAGCTGCAGCTTTATTACGAACATTATATTATATATATTTGTATCTATAGAAATTGGGATCATGTAATTTAGAGACGTGCAAAGTTGCATAGTGCCATAATATGTCAATTCCTTTGCTTTTATACTATTGGTATCTAAATACTTTTCTTTACTTATTTTGTCCAATGTCGCCGAAGGAACACTTTTCTCGATTGACAATTGTTAATTGTATTATAATTCTACACAGAAGGGGAGGGAATATATAAATTTTACCAAACAATAGGCACCAATTGGTAACAGACTAACAGTATTGTGACCAACAGTAGAGTGGTCGACTTACACAATTTGATCTCAAGAAATGTAAATGTAATTGATTGATTTAGGTTCAGTGATCGGCATGCGACTTGGGTGAAATAGTTTTCAAGTCAATTTGAAACTTTTGTACTTCCGGCCTTGTAAGTTTTTGAAATAACAAAAAATAATGGTTCAAGCATACATGTCCGTAAATAAACATAATTTAGGTAAAAGAGTGTACAACTCAGGCATTGTCTCGGGTGTTCCTAGATTATCGACGACATGTTACGAATCGCTACCCGAGTAGAATCACCTTTTAAGCGTGGAATTGTAAGTACGATATTCTTATATAAATATGAATCATATTCTTTACACCATACATCTATACTTAATTTTTAATTTTTTATGTATATTTTTTAAATATATTTATTTTTTTCTACATTTCGTCCGCCACACTATAAAAATAGACCCGTTTATAAAATCTAGTACACTGTTAAAAATTGAGAACAAAAAAATTCGAAATTTGATATCTTTTAATTACATTTATGCTTGTTTATGCTTCGCTTCCACGTATCCGTATCCGTGTCCGTATAACATATATTCTAAGTCATTTTTCAGTTTTTATTACATTTTATCGACTCTTTTCAAAAACTTGTTTTGCAACCCAGGCAAGTACTCCAACTAATGTCTTGAATCACTCAAATTTTACCTCTTACAAAATAATAATGAGACCGAAACTAGCTTAATAAAAAAAAAATCTCGACTGAAATTAGTTTTTTTTATGTGTGCGAAAATGATGCTGCGCTGTATGAGATCCAACTAGTCTCGCTTTTTCTCAGACGGAAGCACGAGTTTGTACGGGGGTGGGCAGTCACGTCATTTCCCCCTTCGTAATCCTGGATCGGGTCATCGCAAGAGCAGTGTGGGTCACCTCTATTTCAAAAATATCCAAAACCCAATAAACCGTCCGTTTCCCCCCTCCATTTATGACGTGGCATCCATCCGACCGTCCGACATAATCCCTCTGTCATTTCAAAACTACCCTCCCCGAAAAATAGAAAATTCAAAACGAGCCGTTGTAGGGTTACAGCTCACTCCTCTCTATATAAAGCCCTTCTTCTTTGTCCGTTCGACCCTACTCAGAGTCTCTCATTTTTCTCATCCCTAGTCTTTTATTTCTCTCTCAGTTTTTTCAAATCCCTAGATTCTCGATCCGAATCTCAAATCCGAAGATGCGTGAGATTCTTCACATTCAGGGAGGCCAATGCGGCAACCAGATCGGAGCCAAGTTCTGGGAGGTCGTCTGCGCCGAGCACGGCATCGACCCCACCGGAAGGTACACCGGAGACTCCGAGCTTCAACTCGAGAGGGTCAACGTCTACTACAACGAAGCCAGCGGCGGAAGGTATGTTCCACGCGCCGTCCTTATGGATCTGGAGCCTGGGACCATGGACAGTGTCAGATCTGGTCTCTACGGCCAGATTTTTCGCCCCGATAACTTCGTCTTCGGTCAGTCCGGCGCAGGAAACAACTGGGCGAAAGGTCACTACACCGAAGGCGCTGAGTTGATCGATTCCGTTCTCGACGTTGTTCGCAAGGAGGCTGAGAACTGTGACTGCTTGCAAGGTATGAAACCCTAGGCCTCTCGCTGAAACCCTAATTTATGTGTACTCACTCTTAAAATGAAGTACAAATGAAGCAAAAACGTTAGATCTGGTTGTTTTTAATTGAAATAGAGTAGAAAATGAAGTGTAAAAATGTAGATCTGGTATTTACTGTGTGTTAATTTTGTGGATCTGAATGTTGTATGTGGTTTGGTGAATGGTGCAGGGTTCCAGGTGTGCCATTCTTTGGGTGGAGGTACTGGATCTGGAATGGGAACGCTTCTGATTTCGAAGATCAGGGAGGAGTACCCGGATCGAATGATGATGACATTCTCTGTGTTCCCGTCTCCTAAGGTCTCAGACACTGTTGTGGAGCCTTACAATGCTACTCTGTCTGTTCATCAGCTTGTGGAGAACGCTGACGAGTGTATGGTGCTCGACAACGAGGCTCTCTACGACATTTGCTTCCGCACACTTAAACTCACCACACCCAGCTGTAAGTGCATTCTCGTCTTTGCTATTGTTTTGTTTGATATTGTGCATATGTTCTATTTGGGCTTAACTGTGTGTATATAACTGTATACTGGTACTATGAGCATGTTTGAGAGACTCTGAACTTGCGTGGCCATGTGTCTGTTTAATTAATAATTTGTTATTGTGAGAAATGATTTGTTTTCTGCGAGGAATCAATTCAGTCAATTTTATGTTGACTTTAAAATCAATGGGTTTACAGATATCTGTTGCTGGTGTGCATGGATTTGATTCTGAACATCTATGTTGTTGAAGTTGTAGATCTGTTTACTTGGCTACTGTCATTCACATTAGACTTTGTCAATGAAGTTGAACATGTTTTGCTGATCATTGAATGGTTGAATTGAATTTGGTGATTGATTTTGTGTTGAACTGGAAATAGAAGTAGGCAACACACTTGTGGTTGTTGAATTTGTATTTGTCATGTTGTGTGTGTTTCTTCTTGTTTGGTCCATGAGAGCTTACATGATTTTTTCTATGTTGTCCTTCACAGTTGGTGATTTAAATCACTTGATATCTGCTACAATGTCTGGAGTTACTTGCTGTTTGAGGTTCCCTGGACAACTCAACTCTGATTTGCGCAAGCTTGCTGTTAATCTCATCCCCTTCCCCCGTCTTCACTTTTTCATGGTGGGTTTTGCTCCTCTCACCTCAAGAGGGTCACAGCAGTACAGAGCTTTGACTGTTCCTGAGCTCACCCAGCAAATGTGGGATTCCAAGAACATGATGTGTGCTGCCGACCCCCGACACGGAAGGTACCTCACAGCATCAGCCATGTTTCGTGGTAAGATGAGCACCAAGGAAGTCGATGACCAGATGATGAACGTGCAGAACAAGAACTCTTCCTACTTTGTTGAGTGGATCCCTAACAATGTCAAGTCTACTGTCTGTGACATCCCACCAACTGGTCTCAAGATGGCTTCAACTTTCATCGGAAACTCTACTTCCATCCAAGAGATGTTCAGGAGGGTGAGTGAGCAGTTCACAGCTATGTTCAGGAGAAAGGCTTTCTTGCATTGGTACACTGGTGAAGGCATGGACGAGATGGAATTCACTGAGGCTGAGAGCAACATGAACGATCTTGTGTCAGAGTACCAGCAGTACCAGGATGCGACCGCAGATGAGGATGAGTATGAGGATGAACAGGGAGAGTACGAGGAGGACATGTAATTCTATGAATCGAAATTCATGCCCCAACCCGCACCCCCTTCTTTTTAATATCAAACTTCTAGTAGTAATCTTTTGTTTAGTATGCGAATGAATGCTGGCTGCGTTGAAGTGATATTCATCTTTGAACATCAACTTCCAGTTGCTGCTTTTGTTGTAACTTGCTTATTTCGACATTGTGGTATTTTGCTTATCTAGCGGCTTTTATGTGATTATATCTTTACAAGTTGCTCCTGTCTGGTCTGTTTCACTATAGTCGTTTCAATTGTGCTTACTCTTCCAAGCTATGAGAAAATATGATCAAGGTAGAAATGAGAAATGTTTCAGCCTTTTTGCTATTCAATGTAAACATTAAGGTCTCATATTACGGTATGATAAGTTGAAAAATCATTATTTAATATAAGATATTTTTATCTCCAACCATCAAAGTTTCGTACCATATTTTATGATGAGTATTCTCATATCCAATTATATGTCTTATATTTTATACCTTACATTTATAATCTTTATTATATATTTTTTAATATTAAATATATATATATTGTATTCTATAATAATTATAAACTATTTTAATTTAACGAAAAAATAACAAAAAGTTACTATTGCAACAGGTAAATATTTTTTTTATAATGTTTTTGATGTTTTTTTAATTTATTTGTAGAGAGAAGGAAAAAAATGTACGTTTCTGGGTAAAAATCAAGACTGTTGACAATACAACCGTTGGGCTAAAACGGAATCAATCAGCACCTGGCCCCACTTCTTTATCATGCGTCTTCTCTTCTCCTGTGCGTGAATCTCACTCGCTCGCTTGGCTTCTCGCGTCTCTCTCTCTCCGCGTTTCTCCTTCTCTTTCTCCAGCGCATCGCGTGCCTCTCACTTCTGCTGTTTTTCTTTCTTCTGGCCCCACGCAGGTTCTATACTTCATATCATGTTTTATTTTAGAACTTTGGGTATGAAACTGAAATTTTAATGAATTGAAGATGAGAATTTTTATGAGGATTCTACTATGAGGTATATCACCTTCCTTGTTGGAGATGGTCTTAGAAGAGTCGGTGGTGCTGAGTGAATTGTATATGGCAAATTAGAAGAGTCGATGGTTTTGACTTTTGAACGAGTTGTATATACAACTGTGCAAGTTAGCCTGAAGGATTCTGTGGTGGCAAACTAGCAAGTGGCACATTGCAATCCGCACGCATCCACTTCATTTAGGATTTTATTAAGAAGCAGCTACCTGGGAGATACAATTATATTCGAAGCTACCTGGATCTAAAATCTGAAGTGGTTAGCTAAACCTGGATTCTTACTTTATTCAGAAAAGTTAAATCGGCCTAGTCTGGATTTGAGATGCGTAGTTTGCATATTTTTTGTTCTTATCTTATCTGAAAGGAGATAAATTATTGGAAGTTTTTAAAAACAATAGAAACTACCTGGGTCATTTTAAGGGATGGGATGAAATGAAAAGTAAAATTTTCACTATTTTGTAGTAATATTTTAGCGTAGTTTTTGTTGAAGTCATGTAAAAACTTATCGAGAGTTGCATATCTAACAGTGACTTGCTTTCCAAGAGTTGCATATCGTATTGAAGTTCATTACTTTGACAAAAAAAAAAAACAATGACGCACTTTTATACAAATAGTAAACGTGTTCGTTTGAATTATTAAAAAAGAGACTCCTAGTTTCATTTCTTCATTTCGTTTTAGCTTTTACTAAATTACTCTCTTCATCTTTCGAATCAGGCTGCTGTGCACCCAGAGTTTAAGCACTTCACTGCTAATTTTCATTTTCATTATTGGATACGTGTTGCGATGTGATAGGTCATTAATGTCAACTTTTTGATTGAGCTTATGATAGGCTCAGTGCATATAATTTTTGTCAACCAATCTTAGCCACGACCACAGCGACCTACCAAATCTGATCTCCACCCTCACCGGCCTCCTCCTTTGTCGACTCCGTCTAGGGACGATCCGAATCGACTCACGAACTCGAATCCGTAACGGCTTGGTTTCCGACAAGACCTGCTCCAGGTTCTTCGGCGACGCGTCGAGGAAGATGGTGATGTCGGTAAGTAACGTCGAACACGGAGGCGTTACGGAAGTGCTACCAATCTCTCGATGAAGTGAGTCCTTGGACTTGATACACCGTTGGGTTGAGGACTTGGAAGGACAACTTCGGCGGAGGCAAGGCTTTCATGGTTTTTTCGTCGATGAGAAGATTAGATGGTGACAAGACCGATTGCTTCATACGCGAACCCCGAAGCAGTGGAGATCGATTTTGTCAAAGTCGGTGATGACCTCCTCGACGAAGTAGCGAGTCCGATTGAAGTGACCTCTCTCGCAGAGGTAAGTCGTAATTCCCAGCCATTCTGGTGTTCCTAGACTCCTCGTTGCGGCGGCCTGAAAACACCACCGCCACGAAAAATCTCAACAAAATCAAAACGAGAGAGATGAAGGGATCGATTGAAGCCGGCAACCACGAGTTGGAGCTCGGTTTGAAGATTCGATTTGCAAGCGTTGCCATTGAACTCGCTTAAGTCGTGGTGGCACGAGGCTGAGTAGGAGCACGGCGGTGCACGAAGTGCAGCACGGCGACGACGGAGACACGAGGTGCGATTGGTCTCCCTCGATTGATTTTCTGGGCAAGGATAAGAACCATTTGTGGTTAGCTTATCCTAAGCTCGGTGTTGACTGGAAAATGTTGACAATATTGACCAGTTAGATTATAACAAGTGTCACTTTTAGTCTTAGCCTCTAAGGTGGATACTCTTGGTGGGGTGCATTTCAGAATTTTCCTCATCTCTCATGGTTTAGACCCTAAAAGAGGGAAAATTCTGCTCTCCACCCCAAGGCTAAACACCTTATTTAGTCTTCAGCCTTGTGGAACACCTGTCACCTTCTGATTGGTTATATTAGTCAATTTTTACCCACGTTGATCGAGTTTATTATAAGCTCACTGTATGTGATATTAATCACTGCCAAAACCAACCACCGCACACTCCGGCAACCGTCGAAAAATCTCTCTCTCTCTCTCTCTCTCTCTCTCTCTCTACGCAACTGGTCCCACTGATAGACCGACATCATTTGTCACTGTGCGCCTCCCAGCCACCAAGCCTCATAGACTCCAGTCTCTCCCGCCTTTCACCTCTAGCCCCTCGAGCGTCATTTGAGCAGAATGATCTCGATCGCTCCGATGTAGATCACGGTCGGTGTCGAGGTCGACTACCACGCTGCGAGCTCCTCGACGGAGATGACAGAGCTGAGAGCCGAGGGCCTTGAGAACGTTATCAAGCTCAACAAGGAGATCTTGAAGATGCGACGGACACCATGGACAAATTCGTCCAAAGGAGATCGAGCAGCTCCCACCGCCAGATCAATCTAACGGTGCCTAGATCAAACTGTGTATATGATCACATGAACTGAGCTTATCATAAGCTCAGTCATGTTTTTAAAAAGTTGACATTATTGACCTATCACATTACGACACGTGTCTTTTTTTTGAAAATTAGCTCTAGGGTGCTTAGATCGTGGGTGCACAACAGCCTAATCCCTAAAAGAGAGAGAGAGGACCTGCTATCATGACTTGCTTCTCTAATTTTTTAGGGTTTCTCCAAATCTCCCAGTTCACCTATCGACGATAGCTTAGGCTTGACTGGTCATTGGCCATGTCATTGGCCATGTCATCGCCTTTGGTTTGTTACCGGTGGGGCGCTTTAGAGTCGGAATCGTCTTTGGGGTGAGGTATTGGGTTGCGCCTTTGCAGGTTGTTATTGCATATGGTTTGGTTAGCATGGCGTTTGCTAGCGGTGAAGAAGGTGAGCTGGTGTATTGGATTTGGTCGGCGATTTCGGATTGCTCTGATGGCTCTCTCCTGATGAAGGTGTGCCTTTTGGGTTGTTTTAGCTCTGTGGTGTCAACGATGCAGTTTTGCGGCGGAGTTTGTTGCAATGATTTGCAGCGAGCGGCTTAGAGGCGACGCCGATCTATTTTTTGGTTTGTTGGTACGATTGTGGTGATGGAGTTGTATGCTAGGGCTGGTCTTGTTGGGTTGGGTTTTGGGCCTCGTCTTGTTGACTTCTCACTTAGGCTTTTTTGTGGGCTGGGGGTTTCCTCAGTCCACCTCTAGATTTTTAGTTTTTTCTAATAACATTTGTTCTAGTTTAGGTATTGTTGATGCCGCTTGCTTATTTACGTCTTTTTTGGATTACGTGAATCATTTGTCTAGGCATGCTTGCCACAATTGTGTGTTTATATTTTTAGTGATATTTTTTAGACACATGTAAGCTCGATGTCCAATGAGCTTAATGAATGTAAATAGTAGTGATATGTCCAGGCCTATGCCTACTTTATAGTTATTATTTAGGTCGAATTTGGTTGGAATATAGCAATACGTCCGATTTTTCTGGGGCGCTCTAAAAAAGAGATGTAAAAATGGAAGAAAGAGTCAGAGACTTGTTGTCTGTTGGTATATTGTAAGGCCATCTTCAGTAAGAGGGTCTAAAGGGTTATAAACTAAATTATTGCCCTATTTTGATCTTCAACAAGAAATGAGGGCTAATCTAAAGGGCCAAAGGGCCATATTTAGCCCTTTGGCTAGCATATGCCAAATTTTTGAGGACCACTTATCAGATTAAAATACATACTGATAGTTAAAAATGGACCTAGATAAAGGCAAGTGTTATGTTTTAATAAGTTGATTCTATAGAATTCCAATATCCAAAACTAATACATACACACCCAATTATTTTTTTTGTAAAAGATATGTGGGAAATTTATTCAAAAATTAAAATAAAATCGGTGAAATTTTTTATTCATAATTTGTTTGTAAAAGATATGTGGCAAATTTTCTATTCCAAAGTACTATCAGCAAGATTCACATCATCGCTATCTCTCAATCGAAAATACACATAAAAATTAAATTATTTCAAAAATTGGTGCCTAAATTAAACTTTGATCATAATAGAATTAAATCATAAAACTATAAAAAAAATGTAAATTTTATTATTTACAGTCACTAAAATTTAGCCCTTTTTTGTTGTAAACAGTCACTAAATTTTTAATAAAATATTAATATATCTTGGACTATATTATAACTTGGATCCAATTTAGTCCTCCCTTACGGATGATGGCCTAAGTCCAACATTATAGCGTTACGACTATATAGAAAAATGGAAAGAAAAAAAAGAAAGAGGAACGAAAATGGAAAATTGACGACATAAGATGGTTCTGTAGAGAAAGAGCAGCATAGGGTGAATATGAATATAGAAAAAACTCCCGAGCCCCATTCCGAAATGAACCCCCCAACTCTCAAAAGGCAACACTCGAAGCCCGTATCAGAGTGTTAACCAACCCCACAACTCCAAAATGGCGAGCTCACTCGCACACAGAGCAATATCCGATCGAACCATAAACCTCCTGAGATCCACACCTAGCTTCCTCCGTAGCTTCAGCACAGCAGGTATCCCAAGCCCTACCGAAGCCGCCGCCGCCGCCGCTGCTGCAACTTCTCCGGTGGCAAATAAGCCCAAGAGGAGAAAGAAGAAAAATCTGTTCGAGGTGGCCCAGTACTTGCCCAATTGGGGACTCGGATACCATTTGGCCAAGACCCACTGGGTTGGCGTCTCGTATCAGATCACAAAGATCAATCTTTACAAGGTTGTATTTATGTCATAGAGATTTGAGTTTTTTTTTCTTGTGTGGGTGTCTTTTGATTGGTTTTGTATGATATGAGGTAATGTGAGTTAAATTTGCATTTTCTACAGTGTGAAAGGGTTTAGGGTTTATGGTTTTCATTTTATTTATTTTTTGACAGGATGGTAAGCATGGAAAGGCGTGGGGAGTTGTTCATAAGGAAGGTCAGTTTTACATTTTTCATTTGATCAGTAATGCTTTGATTGATTGTTTTATTATTCTGGAGACAAGTACTATTGTGGTTTAATTTGTAAGTACATAGTGTAGGAAGTGACTCAAGAACTAGAATTGTGTACCAGTTGGTTTGTTTTGATAAGCTGATGATGACTCTGCTTGATATTTGTTTGTGAATGGATCATTTGTGTCATTTCGGAGGATCATCGTTGTTTGAGTGCATATGGAACATGTCCTGAATGGTTGAAATTGGTTCATTGAGAGTTTTGGTCTAAAGAACTGTCAAGGATTGCTGTTTGCATAAGAGATTGAACATGAAACCTAGCAGCATGTGAACTGTGATTGTGCCTATGCAGCCTAGCTTTGATTACAAGTGAGGACTTCGGACTACAGATGCATGCTAATCTACATACATAGATAACAGGCTCCTTCTTGATATAGTTTTGATGCATTATTTGCTTGTCATTTATGATTAATGATGGATAGTTGTTTGAAATTATTTGTTAGAGTTGGAGTTTTGAGTATTCGGAACTGCTCACATAATGTTCTACTGTGTTATATTCTTCTGTTTGAAGTTAACATAGTAGCACTTTTGCAGGACTGCCAGCTGCCGATGCTCCCAAGAAAATAAGTGGAGTTCACAAGCGTGGCTGGAGGTACATTCCAGGCTTATCTAATTCAACCGAATCTCTTCCTAGTATGACTAAACCAACTGAAAGTGCTCCATCACCTGAAGTTCAACCAGCTTGATGCATTTCCTCCATTTTTAAGGATTGTGTTGTCTGATTCGTAGTTGTCTGATATTGTTTCGAGCTACTTAGTTGTATCCCCCTTGGAATTTTGGTCAGATTTGATAGTTATTATTTTAAAAAGTTTTCTTGATTTGATACTCCACTGTAACATCCTCGTGTATTGAAGCTAGAATAAGTTTCCGGCTTTTTGGCAATGCAATTGAAAATGTTATATCAAGGAAAAGATTGACTGATTTTGGCTTTTTTTGTGTGCACTGGTCCTATTCATCTTGCATATTACTTAACACATCTGCTTGCATTTCAAAATTGTGGTCGTCAAAAGTTCCTTTGGTTTGGGATGTTTATTTTTTTCGCTCTCCTTGTCTGGCCTCCCTTTCGTAAGGGCAAAGTGCTTATGAAATTGTTGCTTGTATTGTAATGATAGCTGTGTTCATGTAGAACATATTGGCCTAAAAATGTAGTTATTGTGTCATATGACAGTGGTTTCAGCTCGATGGTTTTTTTACAGTTCTGGCCATTTTATCACTCTAATAATGTAACTTTCACGAGGCTGTTGTGAGGAAACAAAATATGATTCTGGTATATTACATCCATCTTTCATCATCCCATATCAATGTGATGGGGACACTGGCTATTCAGTTTCTTCAAGTTAAACTTTGGATAACATCCTTGCCGATGCACTGTGATGGGTACAAGTTAACTGAATCGAAACTTAGGTTCTTTGCTGCAATCATATGGGTTTCTGTTGTTTTCCATCAATACCACCATGAAAAGCTTCCTTTTGGGACTTGAGATATTCTGTATGTATGAAGAATCTACCCCCAGAGACTGCTTATGGATAGAAACGTATTGACGATTTCTGTTACGTTGAAATACTGCCATTCTCTGATTTGGGATGTGCACGTATAGGATGACTGTTTGTTAGGTTGTTTGCTCATGCTGGATAAAAACATGGAGTACCGTCACTTACTGTTTGTTACTCATTCCTAGCTATTTTGGGTTTTATGTGCTTGCTTGCTTTGACTGAATTCATCAAAGCAGATGATAATAAGCTTGTGAAGGACATCTCACAGAATCATTTAACCCCTACAATAGGAAATCTGCATTATTTGGTAATGGATAATGCTAAGGCTTGTAGATGATCTTCATTTTAATGGACACGTACACTTCAGTAGGTTCTTATAAAAATCTGAACAGATCTGTTTGGTCCCTGTTTACTTACAAGGCTGCAATGGTGGTGCCGGACTCCATCTAACAAGTTTAAAACAAGCTTCCAATGAAACTGTCAATAATGTAAGCCAATAGTACTAAACTTCTTTGAAATGTCAAAATCAGATTGACAAGAAGAAGAAGAAAAGAAAGAGGTTCTTTTTCCAAATGCTAACGTTCCAGTTCTATCATGTAAAGTAGACAAAAGCAGCACATTCATGATTTTCGCTCCTGGTACTTGTTTTTTATAGGTGTATTTTTGGCTAATCCCAGACACATTATATAACTTATCCAAAGATCACGTTGTTTATATCTCATAAACGTTAATTGAAAGCTTTGTCCAACAAGTGATTCAGTAAATGCAGTGATTTCCTGTACGAAATGTTAATGATGTAGAACTATAAATGTGACCAAAAGAGAGTAATGGGTCTACTAGTATGTCATGTTTGCGAGTTGAGTGAAGAAGATGAAAGCTTGAAGCTGGTTTACTACAAAGTAGTTAATCACCCTTGTGTCTCTATCACTGTGCCCACAACTGGGTCGCCATTAAAGGGCAGGTCTTGCAAGCAAGTCCTTCAATATTACTGGTGCACTCTCTCCGCCTCCTCATAATTCGCCTTTCCTCCAAAGTTTCAAAGTAGTTTCTTTGCATTTTCTTTTTCAACAACACCAACATTGCTCGAAAACTGACACACACAAAGACTGATCCACATTCACAAATTGAAACAGACATTGATTTTCTCTTTTGATTTAAATAGAGGGAAATCAAAAGCCACCTACTCCCTCCCTCCATAAACCCCAAGACCACTTTTCTTCTTCTTCTTCTTCAACATTTCATGAGTTCTTGTTTTCTGGGTTTTACATTTTTGTGATGCTGGCTGCTGTCCCTATTGAGGAGGCCGCTCCACGTCAGCACCGTCACTCGGTCAGTGACGTGTCGGTCTGGGATGAGTCCACGTTTGACTCCTGTGGAGGCTCGGACCGTGGTTCTTTGGAAGAAGAGGAGGAGGAGGAAGTTGTGGATTTGGAGAGTGGGGTTTTGGAGCTGAAGAAGAAGAAGAAGCTGCATTTGAGTAAAGCTGAGAGGATTTGCAGAATCTGTCATTTGGGTTTTGAAGACGGTGGTTTGGACTCTTATGGGGACCCAATGGATCTGGGTTGTTCTTGCAAAGGTGATCTGGGTGCTGCTCATAAGCAATGTGCTGAGACTTGGTTCAAGATCAAGGGAGATACGTGAGTAAAGTTCTCATCTTTGTGTACACTTCAGCTTGTTTTGCTTAGTTTTTGGCGTTTCCGTTGCAAATTCTTAGGGACCCATTGCTCATAGTGGAGGAATTTGACTTGTTTGTGGTGAAATTTTAGTTCTTGAAGAGCAAGCACATAAAAAATCTGAACTTCAAGACTCTTTTTGCTTTCATGAGCTTCACAAACCATGAAAATTGTAGGTCTTGAAAGCAAGCACGTTATTGGCAATTACTAATTAGTTTGTTAAGAGTCAGATACTCACTTTTGAGGTGGTATCTTAGTTGTGTAGAACAAGAAGTATCTTGCGGTCACACTTTGTTATTCCATTCAATCCTAAGGATATCTGTCATTATGAGTAGTTTTTGTACTCACGTGTGATGTGGGAATGATTTTAGTGGATACGCGTACTAATCGACTTGTCCATACTTGCTACAGTAGTGTTCCATAAAGTGTCGATACTCGAGAGTTCTTTGCATAAATAACTCTGTTCCCGTGTGTTTAAAATCTTCTGTATCTGTACTCCTCTATCCATGTTTCTTATTAAGAGCTACATATGGATGTAGTTAACAGTTGAGCTTGCTTAACATGAACTGTTGGCATACAAGACAGAAGCCTTCTATCAACATGTGCTGTAAATGGATGCAAATGAAATTTCATTGATATTGAAATATCATAAGACTACCAGTAAGCTGGGATAGGATCATAAGTTCGACTACACTTGCTTGATTAGTGATTAGATTTTTGGCCCTCCTGTATTCCAGTGGATCAACATGTTGGATTGGTGGTTTTAATTCCATTTTAGTGTTTAAATAGCATTCTTATCTCTGTGGTTGAGTTTATGCTGGGGTCTATACAATCTACTATGGGTTGTGCCTGCATAAACTCACTTCCCTACATCAATCTGGTCTTGCTTTTTCTCAAAATTTCTATATATGTATGAGAATTTAGTAAGTTGCATACCTACATTGGTTCAGTTCATATTCAGATTCTCTCTATTTTTAACAAAAGTAGTTTTATTTGTTTGCAGAATCTGCGAGATCTGTGGCGTCTCTGCATTCAATATAGTTGGAGAGCAGATCAACGAGGTAAATGGAGAAACTGCTCCGACATCTCCATCAACACCAGCAGCACCTGTGATCATGGTAGAAACCCGAAACATGTGGCATGGCCGCCGCATTATGAATTTCCTGCTGGCCTGCATGATCATTGCCTTTGTAATTTCATGGCTATTCCACTTCAAAGTACTGTAATGACAATCACAAGGGATGAGAAAAGAGATTTTTCTGCATTAATCTGTAGCTCCAATTCTTCTGGTGCTTGTACTTGTTGTCTCTGTAACCATTCCTACTAGGCCCTCCATTCTTGTTTCAAGAGGCAGCTCCAAATTTGTAGGTTGTGCCATCTGCTATGTAAAGGGTTCTGCTTGACTATCTAATAACAAGTCACATTTATTCTGGATATTGTTTAGCAACTAGTTTGTGCATGCAATGTAAACATTTCGTGTACAGGTGAACCCTTCATTGATTTCAAAGGTGAATTCAAGACTTGGGACAGTTTGGAAGAGTTTACTTATAATAAGCAATAGGTAAACTTTACGTCTTTAGCCTATGAAATCAAACTTCAATTCTTTATTGGTACATTTTTGAAACGAATATTACGTATTTCTATTTATCCAAACGCCTTATGCAGCTTAATTTATAAGTCAAGTTGCATAAATCACGTGATAAGTTATATCAAACTAAAGTCTTGATAAAAAGTTTCAAAGAACTTGAGATGCTTCAAGTGTTTATATGGGTTTGTACAAAGTTGTACAATAATGTAGAAAATGAAAAAGGAAAAAAAGGACGAAGATAGGGGCTTATGTGCAATTATGTAGTACTCTTGTACCAAAAAGCAAAAGAAAAGTACAAAGATGAGTGACTTGCGTTCCCGTCTATCTGATACACACGCGCTCTAGTCACTCCTAAAACCCTAAATCGTTGTATACACCTCTGATTAAAGTTGAGACTTTGAGACTACTACTTCGGTTAAAAACCAAAGGGAACTTCAAACCCAGATATACCAATCTGAACACTTGCGATTCTATCTCACTGAGTAAGACTGCTGAAACCCATTTTGCTCAATCTGTTCAATATTTCGTTTTTTTTTGTTTTTGAAGAAAATCTGTGTAAGGTTGGATCGGAATTTCTTTCAGGGTGCAATGGCTGCTGCTAACGATGTTCCAGTGGGTTTGGATAAGGAACAGGTTGATACCCATTTCTTCATAGCTTTCAGTTTCTACATATTTGACTGTGGTTAGAGCTCAGGTATTAAGTTTGATGTGTACTAAAGGTTGGATTTTTGGGCAAGTTTTGGGATGTCACGGTTGAAATTGTCGGTGTTCTGCGGTCTTTGAATTTGGGTCCAATCAATTGTTCATCATGTCATCGTTTTTATGCTTAGGGATGGACTAGTATTCTTTTCCGTTTGAGTTGTTGTGCTTGAATGCTCTTGCGTTTTAGGATTCTTGGGAAGATTTTGAGCTTTTTTGATTTTATACTTGTGCAGATTTTTGGTATGGCAGAGAAGGAGATGGAGTACAGAGTTGAGTTATTCAACAAGTAAGTCTTCTGCTTTGTTGTTAGAATAGTAGTTGTTATTTTTGAATAGTTTTGGTGTTTGTGCATAAGGTTTGCAACTTTGCATTTCTTTTCGGCATCAGCCTCTGTAGCTTGATCAATTAGTCTGCATGCCTCTTTGCTATACACATTTTCTGCCTGGAACCATTCAAACGTCTTTGCTTTTATTTTCATTGGTTATCATACATCATATGGCAGTCATCTGATCCTACAATATAATGTGCTTGAATACCTAGCTGACTTCTAGTATGGCTGGATCAATCCGTGACCGTTATAGTCATTTTCACCATTCTGTTAGATGCTTATATTAAACATGTCCATTACTTTGTGATTGTGCATTTGGGTAATGAAATTTTTGATCCTTGCTGTTGGCCACAGCTTTTGCTAATGAGTTTACTTATTTCTTTTCTTTCAGGCTTACCAACACATGTTTTAACAAGTGTGTTGAGAAGAAGTAAAGTTTGTTTTTTTTTCTTCTTCTAGATTTTCTAGACCTTTCATTGGGTTTTTGTATCGAATACATGGCTCATACTGACACACACTGACTTAAACAACCAGGTACAAGGAGTCTGAGCTAAACATGGGTGAAAACAGTTGCATTGATCGCTGTGTCTCCAAGTACTGGCAGGTAAGCTATCTAAGGTGTTTTCTTGTTGTTGAAAGAAATCAAAGGTGTTTTCATGTTTTAATATTTCATTCATAGCCTTTATTGGAATCTCTTTTATATTTATTTTTGATATCATATTATCTCTGCAAGAGTCCTGGGATTTCCATTGTCATATTGCATTGTTGAGTGTTACCTTTTTCTATCAATTGATGCTTTGATTGAGAATAAATAATCAGCCACTTGTATTTATTAGTTTCATATACTTTACGCTTTTGGCTACTGCTGCATCTATGATTGAACATATCTGTGCTCATTTTGTGTATAATTGTGGAACTTTTTTGTTTGCAGGTGACAAATCTGGTCGGACAGCTCCTTGGTGCCGGTCGGCCTCCTATGTAAAATTTATGCCTACTCTGCTATAGACTCGCTCTTCATTAGATAATTATCTGGCTGTGATTAGAGAATGGTACGGTAATTGTTTCACTTATTATGTCTCATCTGTCTTTGCTCAAACTGTGATAAGTCTGTTTTATTGTTGGGGCAGTTTTTGGTATATGCTGCTGTTCACTTCCCATGATAAGAGTTGGGAGATATTTTTTGTTTCCTGAATAATTGTTACTGATGATTGTGTTGCACATTCAAATGTTGGATACTGCGACCTTCTTAGCAGCATTTTAAAGCAAAAGTATTCCCGAGTATTATTTTAACTCGTCTACTGTGTTTCATCAACTGACTTCTTTCCAGTTAATTTCAGTACGTTTTGGCTCCCAAGGATTTGCCCAAGGTTCAAACGGACTGCCAACATAGGCTTCTTTGCCATAATGAAAGTTATTTAGCTTATGTTCAGTCATAAAAACACGTGTCCTCGAGTAGACTCATTATCAAGGAATACAATTATGCTCCATATTCGTACTGCCTACGTAGTTCGTACTTGGGAGCTGTTAAACATCAGAAGTACTGGAACAGAAATAGAGTTGATCATCGATCAGATCAATGTAGACACAGAAATAGCAGTGATGGTTGATCGTTATAGATAGTGTTGAAAGAACCAGGCCTTTCAATCAGTCTTTGGCTCCGTACATGGTGACAAACTCAATGACCTCTGTGTCAGGAATGGTTTTGGATACACTCTCCCTCTGAAAGCACCTCATAATCCAGGCTGTGAATTTGGGGGAATGAGACTCCATGGTGCAGTTGCCGAACTTCTCATAAGCAGGGAACCAACTCACCATGGCAATGCCGATGATGTCAACGTAACCGAAGGTGTCACCGTTGAAGAAGTCCTTATCCCCCAAAGCCTTTTCTAGAGTCATAATGATCTCAGCGAAGTCCTTCTTAGCAACCTCTCCTTTGTTCATCGATATGCCTTTGCCCGCATCAAACACCTTCATTAGCGTACAAATACTGGTCTTCAAAGTTACACATAAGCATCAAACGATCACTGCTTAGTGGTGACTGACGAGTACGTTTATGTAAGAAAAACTAGAAGCGGTAAGCTTCTCGAGAACCGACCTTTTTGCCCATGTAATCATCCCAGAACCTTGCTTCAGCTCGAGCATAGGCGCAAGCTGGAAGAAACGGTGAGGAAGATGTCCATGTTTCATCAATGTATTGAACTATGTTGGCGGACTCGGACACTGGCTTCCCATTGTGGAGCAACACAGGCACCTTGCCGTGTGGGTTTGATGTAAGCAGAAGTTCACTTTTGCCTGCAAGCAAATCCTCAGCCTGGGTTTCATATGCAACACCCTTCTCCTCTAGGGCAATCTTTACTCTCATGCAGAAAGGACTCACCCAACAATCCAAAAGAACAACATCGGCCTTGGACATCTTCTCGCTGTATCTCTTCTGTACTTCTCCTTGGGTTTGTGATATAAAATGAGCCAGATCGAACAAATATATATGCCTTACAGGGATTTTTCGATGATTCCTCGAATGCTTTTCTTGTGAGTCGCATATTCTAATGTGATGCATACTGTTTTGTTTGTCTGGAGCTATATGGACTGTGGAGAAAAGTATGGCCACATATATGAGC
The DNA here is from genome assembly GCA_946800695.1 of Geum urbanum. Classification (NCBI taxonomy): domain Eukaryota; kingdom Viridiplantae; phylum Streptophyta; class Magnoliopsida; order Rosales; family Rosaceae; genus Geum; species Geum urbanum. The sequence continues at coordinate 8,421,958 of OX327006.1, forward strand.
CGTCTCATTGAGTACAATTCCTGCCCTTTACAAGTTTACAGTACTTCAAAACTACTCGCCCACAAAAAAGAGCTGCAGTTTTTCCACTTTGAACTGCATTCGAGGAATCAAATTGTTCGAAATGATCTGCAAATCATAGGATTAACAAGCCATACACTGTCAATATACACAGACCAATTCACCTTCGATCACCATCAAAATAAATCGATTTTAATTAGCAACAAAAGATCAGACTACATACACGGAGCAACAATATCTTAGGGAGAACTCCACCCGGCCTAGAAAATCTTGAAGGAGCAACAGGACTCGAAATTGCACCAAATGAAATGAAAACTTTGATCATGGGCAAGAAACTTATTACTAGTTCGAGTAGGTGGCAGAATTCTGAGGGGAGGTGTAAATCTGTAACAAAGAAGAAAATTCTAGGTGAGTACCGTTGATTCAAATGTTCGGTTTAGTTTGGTTGTGGATAAGATTTGATCATAATTATGTTACAGAATGAATTATTCTCACATCACTTAGTAACTCTATTATTAAGCTTAATTTTCTTCACATATATACGTTTTTCTTCGTGTCCTTACACTCGTGAACAGATACATACATTACAGTACGTATAAATGGAAACTATTGAAGATGGTGACAGTTCTGAAAACACGAAATTGTCCCTCATAATTAAGGAGAGTTCAACATTTGATAAGCACAACACAAAGCCACGGATCAGAGGTTGTTTAATTTGTTGCATGCTCGTACTCTTCCTCTTATCCTCAACAGCAAACTCACGTAAGTCTGTCCATTGCCTAGTTTGGAATAAATTTTCAACCGATCACGACTCACTCACCATGATCAATCAATCTATTGCAGATCGAGTGGTCTTTAGGTACCCTGGAGAAGGTTAACGGAATATGTTATCGTTCCAGAGCTTGGGGCTCCGAGTGCAGGAACAAGGTCATTGGCAGTGGTGATGAACATTACCGGTGTTGCAAGAGTGCAAGGGAAGAGGTTTTGCTCATGGCAATTGCGGATTTAGACTCTTCTATTGGGACAAATGCTTATGCTTCCAAACTGCACACTGTTACATTAGAAAATGAATGTACTAATTTCATATATACATGACCAAAATCAAATAACGCATGAAATATCACACTTTTTATCTGAAAGCTGCACATATCAATCATTTCAAAGCTGCACATAACAACAGAAGAAGTTGATATGATCCAAATCAAATCAGATGATCACAAACTAAAAGAAAAAACTAAATCACCTTAATATCAATCATATCAGAACAACAACAAACAGGTCACCAAGATATTTGACTTCTGTCTAAGTACAGAAGCTCCTATAGATCAAATAGAGGAAACGATACACCAGAACCAACATAAAAGATAGTTACAATGAATCTTTAGGGGATGCAGAGCAGGACCAAGGAGGAAATTAAGAGAACTAGATACAGGTTTAAATAAAAGAAGGGGAAACACCTATACACATTTAGTGTTTATCCAATTTTTCTTCCAATGATGTGCCATCTTTTAGAGTTTCCTGCGCATCATTGTCCATCCCCAGGCTCTTTAGGGCAGCTGCTTGAAGGTAGAAGGCAGTCGGCCATTCTGGGTTTATTACTAGGGCTTGCATTGCATCTCCAAGAGCTTCTTGTGCCATATCATTCATCAAATAGCACAAGCAACGTCTAGCAAACACAGTTGGCGATATCATGGTCCCGCCATCAATGAACTGCAATTGAAGCGTTAAGATCCATCAAAGAGTAAGATCATGATTTACAACAATCCAATTTATAGATCCAAGTTTATCTTTTTTTTCCTGAACCTATCGATTTGCCATATCCAGATTCCTTGGCTAGTATAAATACTACATCTTAATGGTTTATCGGTAAACATACGAGTATCAGAAGTCATAACACCTATCTAAATGTAAATACACCATTACTCTTATTGTCTAATATGACCTATCATTTAGATGCTGAAGCAGATTATATGAGCAATGTTTTTTCTGTAGGCATTCGGATTTTGATTACAGATCTCAAGGACAGACAATGCAACAAACAACTAAAGCTCGTATTTTGGATGAGTGCCTAACAATGCTATTAACAATCAAAGTTTGTGCTTCTGATGAGTGCCTTACTTCTGTGTAAGACTCTATGGCAGTAGCAAAGTCTTTAGCTCGAAAAGCAGCATCCCCATGCTTCTTGGAATTCAATGTCTCTTGTATTTGATTAGTCCACATTTGGAAAGATAGCTGCAAAACAACCTCCAAAGTAAGGACAGTGCATTATGCAAAATTAAAAGTGAAAATGCCCCCATTACCATAGGTGAATGATAAATGAATGGGCCAAGAAAACACAACAGTAAACAATGGAAGGCAGACTAGCATATTTGTTTTTCGCAGTGTTAGATGTCTGGAAAAGAAAAATTAAAGGTAGAAATAAGGGTCGTCACTAACATCATTTGCAACCCCCTCATCGTCCTTGTAAGCAACCTTCTCCAAGATTTCATGTATTGCAGTGAGATCTAATCTCGAACAAGCGTCACCAAGAGGTGACAATGATGTCTGATTTGCAAGCACATTTCCATGCGGAATACCCAGCAAAACGTATGACGGAACCTGTTACAAACCAGTAAATCAGATGATGTTCCTTCATCGTATTTTATTTGCAAAAGTGATGCAAGTGATCTTCACAAACAGATGCAAAACCAAAGCATATAACTAATTATTATATACCAGAATGAAAAAAGATGGGCATACCTCTGTTTCCTTTTGAAGTGGAATAAGGGCAGTCACAAGAGACCTCGCATTTGGCCTCTCACGAGGTTCGTACTCCAAACATCGTGAAGCTAACCGTACCAGCTCAGTTCCATCATCATTTGAAAAATGGCCTTCTAAGGCTGAGTCCATCAGCATCAAAAAGTTTTTGCCACGTATCAGGTCAAGTGCCTTGCAGGAGGAATATTGAAATTCAATAACAATCCCAATATGACAATTGAGTTGAAATGACTAAATTTAAAATTTGATCAGTAAAAATCTTTAAAGCCAACTATATTATCAGGAATATCTGAAAATGCAATAGAACCAGATGGGTTTAGTATAGAGCATATTTCAAGACACAGGTACTTTTGTAGGCTACAATAAATCAATAATCCACTGAGCAACTTAACAAAAAGAAAAGTTACATGGCTTGGGGGGATATGTTTGCCACTGAGCAGATCGAGCAATAGGGTCCCAAAGCTGAAAACCAAACTTTCTGGTATCACTCTTCCTGCCAGATTACATATATTTACACTGAGCTTAAATTCTGTATCACCTCTATCAATGTATCCAAAACTCATCCAACAAGTATTAAAGCATTCCTTTTTGCAACTGAAATGCTAGTCAAAACCTCTGTTAGTGAGTTTAAGGCCCCTCTGAATGCAAATAATCATTTTAAGTTGGAAAAGAAAATAGCAAGAACAGGAAGCAATTACATTGCATTTACTAAATGTAGCAGTCAGTACCTTTGCCAACAAATAGAAATCAGCACTCTTCCCTAAAAGATAACAATAAATAGTAGCAAAAACAAAGGACTTCATCGGTACGTCAAAAATAAATGCATTAACAATATAGAGCCATGCATAGAGGCATTAAGGTCCTTAGCTTATGACATTTGGGTTATGAGGATTAAAACGTATGCATAGAAAAGAGGATCATGAATGAGTGACCCCGGAGACATAATAGCCGCAGCTCAGAAAGCCAATGCTATGGCAGGACTAGTCAAAGAGTAGTCAAATGTTATAACCTCTATCATTTTGTATGAAGGAGAACTTTGCAAACTGACACATATACTTTCCCTCTAGTAACACTTCTTGCTCTCTGTCCCTCATTCCGTACTCTCCCTTATATTAATCCTATTCCGAGTGCCTTAGCTTTAATTGCTGTATGTCATTTGCTGCACCATTGATGAATTTACCTGTTCTCAAGTATTCTGGAGGGGTGAAAGCCAGGTTGGTACTGTAGCTCTTGCCATCTTTGCTATTCTTCATCAAGCCAAAGCAGGAGAGTCTCGGATTTCCATCCTGTCAAGTGCAGACTCCGTGTAAGCAACCCCGGCCAACATAATCTTAACCTCACTGACTCTTAATTTTCAAAACACCATAAAGCCCCAATTACCTGATCAAACAGAACTCGATAAGCATTAAGATCATGGTACAATGCCTGCCCATTACTGCTGCAATACTCCAACGCCTGTGCAAGATAAAAAGCCACTCGCAACCTCATCGCCCATTTCATCGGCTGGGTCTCCCCTGCACCAGTCCAACCAGATAATCACTAAACAAAGATCCGAGATTGTCGTGGGAATTCAAATTTCATCAATAAACATAAGCAACACCAAAAGTGTTGTTGAAAACTTACAATGGAACAGATGCTTAGATAGAGTTTCATTAGGCATGAACTCAGCCACAAGCAATCTGTCATCACCTTCACAACAACACCCAATCAAATTCGCCAAGCGCTCATTCCTCAGCTGCCCCACAGCTCTAGCCTCCTCCTGAAAACCCATCACCAAATCTTCAAAAAACTAATAAAAACAGAAACACAAAAAGCCAAAGTTACTGACTTTAACAACAAACTCACAAGAAATTGGCGCGAATCAGGCCACGCCGATCGGTTAAAGCGCTTGACGGCGATCAAACGGCCGTCATCGAGAGTACCCTTGTAGACCACATTGGGAGCTTTCTCTCCATGCTCGGAGACCACGTTTTCCGACGAGAAACCCGACGTGGCGGCTTTTAACTGGTCCAAGCTGAACTCAACGAACCCAGGAAGCGAGCTCTTGTCGTTTTTCTTCCCATTCTCTGCAAATAAAAAAAAACAACATCAAAGATTGAAACTTTAACAAATAAAGGGTCTGCAAGCAAAAATTTGAAACAGAAAAATTAACAAGTGAACTAGTTGTGTGTGTACTACCTTTGTCTGAAGAGTCTTTGAGATTGGATTTGGTGTTAGAAGGCCAGAAGCAGAGGGATACTCTGGAGCAGCGAGCTCCCATTGGCTGATGTGAAATGAGGAGTTCAATTCAAAGTCTAAAGAGAGAAAGGAGCTAGCTTTCAGCTTTGGTGAATGTCTGTGCTTTTATGTCTTGTATGAATTTATGTGTTCTGTTGCTGCTGGGTGACTAGCTAAGTATGAAGAAAGGGTTTGAAGGGTTTGTGAGTTTAGAGTAGTAGTAGAAAGATAGGATTAGGAAATATGAAAATGATGGAGAAAGATGATGATGATGATGATGGATGTACATAGAAGCCAATAGAGGGCTGCTTTTCAATTTCTAATTTTGATGCTTCTAGATTTCTTCTAAATTTGAGAGGAGATTTTCTAAAAGTGAAACTATTTTTGGATCCAGTGTTTGATGTTTCTCTCAGTCCAGCTTTCCCTCCCTCGTTTTTCCTCTCTATCTTTTATGAAATGACAGTGTTTTTACTTTTGTTTATATTTTTTTCCAGCTATTATTTTCACTTTTGAGTGAATTCGGTTATTTGCTTGAGATATGATGATAAAAAAAAATCCTATATGTTTTCTACATTTCTACTCATTCTATACAATGTAAGTTTGAATCTCTTGACAATTTTAGTGTTTCAAAAAGTAGTGTTGTCTTTGGAATATATCATGGTATGAATTATAGATTGTTTTCGTTTGAAAGGATGAATTAAAGATTTTAGTAATATTGATATATTTTACGATGCTCTTAATAAATAAAGTCCAATTCAAGAACATTAGTTACCTAAACAGTCTCCACACTGCTTAGGGGTAGTTTAATAGTTCCATAAACAACCAAATTGATTACCTCATGTCCTCATCCTTTTCTTCATGTTTAACAGCCTCAATTATAGAAAACAAACTCGATTGCGTGACAAAATATGACTCATTATCCATTAGCCTTCAAAAGGGTCAAACTCACATTATGAAAACAATTCAATCAATGCATCTTAGACTTCTTTCCTAATCAAATAGATCATCTATCTCTCGCTCAGCAAACCAGTCACCTGCTTTCATTTTCATCTTAGACTTCAACGGTGAGAAATAGAGAGAATAAACAACTTAAGTGGCTTTGCTAGCATGTCAAATTTGAAGCTGACTTGTATTAACATATTATAAATTCTAAGACCGTTAATCTACAATTTGAGATATACAAGGTTCCCACGCAAGCAAATTGCATTTAATTTCTCAGAAACTTATGTTAAATGAGTTGGAAAGTTCAACTATACGAATCAAGTGCATAGCACATTGCCTCATACTAAAGCATAATGCAGTGGTTTAGCCAGACATGCCTCAAATGATGAGGACTGCATTCAACCTGAGATCTCAGGATCTTCTTGGCCAACTTTTCCAGCTCTCTTATGCTTTAAATTACAACTTAAACAAGTATAAAAGATAGCCGTTGAGTTAAATATTGGCATGCTAAGGTTTCAGCATGGAGGTAGTGTTTCTTAACAGCTCAATATGGGTTCTCTCAACAGGATTTGTTCTTGGACTTCTCTTATCATGAATAATGAAATGCACCTTGAACTAATTCCTTGGAAAAATTGATGCACCATATCTTGTGTACTTCTATACATTTTAATTCAAGACCATGTTAGTGTGTGGATCACATGCATACTATATGTTCAAGAAAGGTTCCTTGATCAGTGACCATATATCTACTTCCCTCTTCTTGTATCTTTCTTGTGTGGTTGGTGAGGTCTATAAGATAATCTTAACCAAACCTAAGATTACAAATAGAAGTGACCAGAAGAGATTTTAGTTAAACCTAAACCAAGCCAAAGTCATAAAGAGCAGGTCAAGGATCTCCTACCTCAAGTGTGCAATGGCTTGTGCATGTTGAAGATGCAACTCAGAGAAAACTGAACTTAACTTAACTCTACTGGAAGTCTGGAGAGCTAGAATTCCACCAAGGGGACTATAGGGAAACTCACATATTTGGAACACTTCAAACTCAAGATTGAATCCATGTCCAAAACAAACCAAAGAAAGTAGAATTCTAAAGTTACTACCATTCCACTTCTTACTTGTACTGCCTGTGCACAACTGGAGGCAGCCTTTTGCAATTCACCAAGAGAAAATCCCAAAATGGAGGTCCATGCATATTTGCCATAATTGCTTTTCTGTTGGTTACATTTGAAAATGGTAGGGCTGAGAAGAGCATACAGTTCCTCAGATAGTGCAGGAAACCAAAAGAGACATGTGAATGAAAAAATTGCTGTCACCATGAACAAAACCTATAAGAGAATATACATGTAAAGGAAAAAGGCATTTGAAGCAAATGGGTGGTGGTTCAAGTGGGTCATCAGACAAGAGGCATTATTAATTCTGTTGGATCACGCCAGCCCTAATTGCCTCAGGAGATACTACATGTTCCTTCCTCTAGTAACTATTCCCTTCATCATATTAAAGCTATCATCCACACACCCTATGTTATGTGGATATCTAAGCAATGATCCCTCAAAATGACAACCTGGTGCTCCAAGATAATGCCTTGGATCTCGGCCATAATAGCCACCACTTTTCTTGATTTATTTCTGTGCACACAATCTCTTCTCAATACATTTAAATGATGAGGATAATGAAGATGATGATGATAAGCACCAAGATGAAGATTGATGACAGTAATGATAATAATGATAATACCACGTAAATTTAAGAAAGTAAGATACACAAAAAGATATGGGTGACAACGTGACCTTCAAGGAACTCATAAGGGTATAAAATGACTTCATTCCATTTCCAGCCAACAATACATATACGGCTTATCAGCCTCGCAAGAGGAAGGAGAATGCATCTATCAAACCGACTTAAGCACCATACCTAAGACTAACAGCAGCAAAGCCATCTTCAACTTGTGCTGCTCATGTATGTTATATCCTCAAGTATGTCACAAAGAAAGAAGATTTTGATTTCTTTGTTCTACAATCTGGAGAAAGAACTTGAAAGAGAAAACTAGATGGAGCTAAGAATATATACTGATCTTAGACTCATGTGGTGATATCAGAAGAACTTCCATTACGGAATTTGTCAAGCTCTTCTCTGTTTCTGCTATCCCTATTCTTGGTGCTCGTTGGTAGTAGTGGTGGAGATGTAGATCCCACGGACCGATCAGGCAACTCTGAGGAGAGAGAGAGTAAAAAAAAATGTCTATTTGAGTATCCTAAAGAATAAATTTATTGGCTAAGGAATGTCTTTGCTGTTCTGATTTGTATTCAACTGAATCAATTTTAGACATCTACTAGGTACTGGAAAAGGGCAACCCTTTCACCAACTGTTACGAAAGAGACAAGGTATATGAGATTGAATTCGCTAATCTGGTAATTGTTGGTCAACAAAGGAAACCACCAAATTTACAGTGTACCTGCAGGGGAATGAACAACTTGAAGTTCTCAGTAAATTGAAAGTTACTGTTTCAGAGACATATATGCAGCATTACATACTCCTATCTTACCATGCAACATCAACAGTGTAATGTTTGCGCGATGTTATAATCAAGAGGCTCTGAACTATAGCAACAAACCAGGCAAACTGCTTAATGCACCTGAAATGAAAACATCAGTAGAATAAAATCTTTCTTATTATTGGTTCAGAAAACTTCAACAAGTGTGAGATGTACTACTATATGAGTGAAAATATCCTCAGAATCACAGAAGAATTTATTTCCTTTCAATAACTCACAGTGTAAACCCATTTCAGATTGAAGACCAAAATGAGAACTAGATGGACCAGAAGATAGGACTTTAGAAAGAAGGAGCAATAATAAATGTGTTACCTCCTTGTTCCATATTTCTGAAATGTGCGCACAAATACCAAAGTGAAAATCATATGTGATGAAAAAATCAGATCACCACAGCCATACATAATACCTTCGGGAACTGCACAAACAGGTCAATTGTATGAGTAAGTTGCTCTAGTTCATAGAGGTAATGAAGTATTACGCTTATATAAAAAGAATCAGTTGAACAGTTGGACTAACAATTGAGTAAGAGCACTTCAAGGGCACTCTTCGGAGGGGGTAGCCTGGCAAGTTCTGAGCCCTGAAAGAGACAGTTGTATCTAATTGTAAAACATATTTAATTTCAACTTAAAGAATCTTTATTACATCCAACTAACAAGCAAAACACAAAAATTTCTAAGTTTACCTCACGGCAATGATAATTTGGACCAGGAAGCTGAGTGGAATAGAAGGTGATGATCCGGAGAAACTGACAAACCTGAAAAATGCAACAGATACCCGAAGATATCAATGGGGTATAGGAAACAAGGAGGTAATTAAACTGTGGCAGGACACCATAGGATACTGATAAATCAATTGATGCATACCATGCAAGAGCTAGTTTAAGAGACGATAACATAGAAGCAAAATATCAAGAAAATGCAATAAATCGGATAACTTCTTTTAAGAGTAATTAGAGTGGAATTCCCAGACAGATGCTTTAATACATGAACCAAATTCAAGAATCAATCATAGAAGCTGGTTACACAATTACGGGATCATATGGAGATAGAAGGCTCGAGGGGATGGAAAACTAAGCTAAAGGGATTCAACATAAACATTTTATTGCTTATCAGAAGATGGGATAAATATGGGGAACCAAAAATATTATCAACATTTGAATAGCTTGTACAGATGATGTGCCTCCAAATGAATACCGGATAAGAGCTGGTACAATTATTAAACAAGAAAAGTTTCATTGATGAAAATTTTAAGATACTTCTGCTTGGGTGTTCTCTGGAAAGGGCTATCCAGTCTGGTTTGCACTTCCAGAAGAAAGAGCAATAAGGAATATACTCCAGGAATGCACCATTTGAACTTTTGAGTTTATATTACTACATCAATGACGGCATCTAGAAATATCACTTACAACTAAATAAGCGAAAACCCTACACCAAATCAGAACTGTATAGATCTTTTTGCTCTGGAGGACAAAAGGATGAAAAGTCCACTGCAACAGAATATGTAGAAAAAATATTAGCTATAGAAGCAAACGATAAAACAAGATTGAAGAACAAGCACTTAAGATAACAGAGATAAGTCCACCATAAATCTAACGTAAATGATAAGATTGCACAACCTAGAAAGACCTACCAAAATAAAAGAAAAGAATATAATAGCAAACAAACTCTCACTCAAATAACTTTTATCTTGTCCAAGTTCCTTACACAACAGAAAACAACACACAGTAAGTGATGAGAAAAGCTTCATTAAGTATCGAAAGCATTCCAGTAAGCTCCTGAAGCATACGAACTGGTAGTATAAAGAAGCCAGCATCTTGAAGTATCAGTCCTGGCCGATGTAAGTAATGAACTCCGTGCACAGCTAGTCCATGAAGATACTGTTTGATTCAAATAAAACCACCAGATAAGCATCCAAATACTAACGATTCATATGCATCTCAGCATACATATACGATTGAAGTGTCATTGGCAGCTTTGTTTTAAAACAAAAATGGGAGTAATCAATACAATTCAGGCATTGTACCCATAAATATTCAGACCCACCATCACTCACTATTGTTAATTACATAAGGCTCTAAATCAGTGAACACTATATTTCCAAAAGACGAAAACTTTGGCATCACACTAGTAAACTGAGAACAAGAAACGCCAAGATATGGGTGGCATTTGATCTGGAGAACCCCTCTGTAAAACAGAAGAAGAGCTAAAACTAGTCCTAGCTCTCAAAAACCATCTCGCACCAACTTAAAACAGATTCAAAATCCAAATTAAAACTAAATGAAACAGAGAGAGAAAAACAAAAGAACCTGCCTGACAAATGAGACCGGCAAGACAAAACTTCCAATTCGCAGCAAGAAGTGAGATTTCGGTTGACGTCTCGGAGCATATTTTCCTCCATTTCACATTTTTAAACTCCAAAAAAGAATTAATCGATCATTGAAACAAGAATCGAATGTAAAGCAATATATGAGGGGTGACATGGTTGTGAACCTTCGGAGCCTCACGAGCAAAGTTTAACGGCATTTTGGGGAAGGACGATGTGGCTAGAGCTGCTCGTCATCAATCAACACAGCATTCAAAACCCACAGATAAACACGCTTTGAAATTCGAAATTTGAATCATGGATGTATCACAAACAAACTCAACACCAAAATTTGAGTTGAACTGATCGAGACAGAACAGGTTACTCTCGTCTGTGTGCTTTCGTTCTCGGTGGTGGCACTTGTTTTTGTTTGTTTTCTCGGAGTGATGACGTGGCACATAAGCATTTTTTTCTTTCATTGAATCTTTGATTATTTCCTTTTCCAATTTCTATCCGAAATAGGAGAAAACATATAGCGAGGTAAGTTTCCTTTTCAGTGTTGTGAGGAATGCAATTAGGTTACAGAATCCTCATATTTCCAATTGGAGGGGCTTGCACCCAATCTCCAGGAACTGCAATCATTATTCTCCACAGTTAATGTTGCCATCTGAAACTTACTTTATTGAAAACTAATAGTTAACCTACAACTTACTTGCTATATGCACATTTAGATGATACATTTCATGCACTAGTTATGGCTTCCCTCAGAAAATCAAGGTGAAGGCACTTAGGCACCGACTGCATATTTTGTACAATGCAGACCCGATAAGTCACTTCTTCCATCATCTTGCACTGTTGGTCTGGTTTCTCGAAAAGTCATTTCTTCAACCGAGTTATATGACTCTGAGAACTCTCATGGATTCGAACTATCTAATACTGCTATACAAATGGAGAACGCTTGTAAAACAGAGAGAGGAGAACTGAACTCAACTGAGTAGATCCCATCCTGGAAAGGAGCCAATATTAAAGCAGGCTGGTTTTCTTGTAATGCTCCCTGTGGATATGTCAACCAACGAGCAACGTCAGTACAAAAAAAGCAGAACAGTGTGGAAAGAATCAGATGGTTTAAGGAAGAAAGAATACCTGAGGGCAAAGCTCGAACCGATCTGTAATAGGAGACACCTTTTGTGAAGTCATATTGTCAACGGCTTGATTCTGGTTATCAAACACCCTTAGTTTGCAACCCAAATCCCAACCTCCACAGTCGCATGTGCCACCTGTACTCCATCGTTCGATCAGTGATGATGGACCTCCATCACTCGGAAGAGTATGGGCACCACTTGGCAGTATGACTGTTGTGTTAATGAGGCCTTGACTACCAACAAATGGATTGCTTTGTACATCTTGCCCCAAATAGGAGTGTCGTCTCACCTTTGACAAGCACTCATCTGAACCAACAACAGGTAAGTCGCTACAGATATCACTACGTCGCCAATCTCTGAAGGATGCCTGACTTTTCTTTTTCGGGATTTTGACAACAGTGGCTGCAAGTTCATCATTTGGCTGGAAGTCTGAGGTTTCAGAATCTGCTGCATGTTTAATGTTTACTGAAAATAGAACAAACTCTCTCACGGTAAACTGATCCAGTCTAATCAAATTGGGAAACTGTGAATCAGAAACCTTCATTTGTGCAACAATATTACGGGCGTATTCATGACCTTTGCCTTTGCCACCATGACTAAGCCAATTTCCATTCTTTTTCTTGACTTCCCGGATGCTGAAGAATGTGTAGATACCGCTGCAGTCACCCTTTACTGAGGTATTTAACTTCTTCATTGTCGCCGCAAGAATGTCAATATCTTTGTCAACTGCAAATGTGTACAGGGGAAGACCATTTTTAACCACAACTCGTAGAAGAGCTTGAACTGCTGATGGTCTGTTCTTCTTATTCTTGGATAACTCATACACACTAGTTTCCCTACAACCAGCCATGCCTAGCTTTACTCTACTAGGAAGTGGAATTGGCTCAGATAAAGATTCCACTCGTCTCTCAGATGATTTAGAAGCCTTATTTGTTGACACGGTTTCTTTCTCCAATGGTTCCACTGTGTGCCGGCAGTTGGCTACCTTCGGCTTCAGCAGTGGATCCAATAACCTTCTCAGAGGGCTGGACCTGGCTCTGGCAGTGGCATTGGGCTTATCACTGTCAGAAATATCCAAGGAAGCAGAAGTTGGGTTGTTCCCCGCACCAGGTCTAGTTCGTGGTGTGGTAGAACTACGCGGCTGTTCATCTACAGAGTCTTTAGAACTGGTAGTTTTACCCATCTTACCCAAAGCGATGCTCAATCGGCCAAAAGGTGAAGAGCTTCTTACTTTTTCAGCCATTACTTTGTTTAGTTTTAGATCTGAACTTTTATGAGGCACATTCAGAGTTGAAGATGTGGAAACTCCAGCTGTCCTTTCCTCTTCAGGAATTCTGCCTCTGGATGGGCTCATTCTTGTTGCAGCTGAAGCTGAGATAAGTGTATTAGACGGAAAGCTGCCACTTGCTGCACCTGTAGACCCTAGATGTTTGATCCTAAAGTGTCTACGATCAACTTCAGAAGGAAAACGACATGAGTGGGGAAGACCAGAATTGAGATCTGCAAGGGATGCCTCCTTGGATCTCTCTGGAAAGCTTCTTTGAGAAGTTCCTGCATCTCTTTGACCAAGCAGTCTTTTTGAATCAGAAAAGCGGGAAACCACAGACCCAGAATGATTGAACTCAGGGAGATCTCTAGGCCGAAGCAGAACAATTTTGTCGCAGCCTCCAGCGTTATTTAGTTCACATTTTTCTGAATAAGGCTGTTGTGACTTATATTCTTCCCTTGAAAATTCACCGTCTTCAGTCTTCTTCTTTACCTTCAAGTGTGCTGCCAGTTCACAGTTTGAGCCATTCAGCAAATTACCTTTTTCTGGCTCACTCTTTGGCTCTGAATCTTTTCGCTTGGAATGTAGCATCTTGATGTCTATATGAGTGTTGCGGAAAGAGTTATCTGCTCCAATGAACTTCTTCGGTCCATTAAGGGTGTTAAACTGGTCAGCTTTGAGATCTTGAGACTTTCCGACCCTTTCCGTAAAGGAGTCCATGTTTTCAGAATCCCCTTCCGATGGAGATGTCATGAAATGAGATTGCAGAGAAGGATGGCACAGCCTAGGATGACCAGGAGAACAGCTATGACCTCTGCTAGACTGTGTTGATGATTCATCTGTCGAAAAGCATGAGGTTGTATTACTACTGGATGGTGGTGAATACCTGGTACTTCTGCATGGCATCTGTTTACTGTACTGCCATTTTTCTAGACGGCCCCAGTCAAGAACCCCAACATTTAAAGCTTTCTCCTGGACATCTTTTCCTCTCTTGAGATAACTTGGCAACTTTGACATATACTTAACAAGTTCATCGGCTTCAGTTGTCTTTCTATCACTGAGCTGCTTTTCCTGGTTCCCATCAGCAATGGGTGGGATATCTTTTACACTTTTTGTAATTTCATGATGGAGATCAGCATAGGACAAACTAGGCTTTTCTGATTTGAACTTGGATGGAAGATTTGAACTTGGAATGGCCTGGTGCAAAACGTTTCCCTTTCTTCCCACAGACTTTTGGTCATTGGAAATCTGTGTGGATTCAAACCGCCCATCCATGATAGTACCACCAAAACCCATGTTTATCGTACCTGAAAAACCTTGCTACAAGGAAGCTCCATATCCTTCTAAATCAGCTGCTCATTAGGGTTCATTCAAAAAGATGCAGGCCAATCTGCCACAATGAAGAGAAAGTGAATGTACAGCCCATATAATTGAGATACTCAAACAAGATACTATGATAATTGATAAATAATCTATATCTCAGTGATGAAACGTGTACAGATATCCAAGTAGGCTTTTCTTCTCTCACTACCTATATTGACATTATGGAACTTTCTTTTTGCACAAGTAAGGAAGTAACAAAGTCCTATCCGATATATAACTTTCTGATTAGCTACAAGATTTTATCAACATTGGAAACTTATTGTTTGCTCTCAATTTAAGAAGCAAAGCAACAAAGTCAAAAGTCACAACTCCAACAAATAATGAAGCTTTTAACAAGTGGAGGGTCTCATTCACTGTTCATCAGTTCTGTTGCTCATAAGTACTAGATGAGAATCTCTCAGATATACCATATCTTATAATTACAAGAAGAAATGGGAGTCGGCCAGTAAGTTTCACCCTCTCCTCAAAATACAGTAAAAGCCACACAAAATTGCGAAAAAGCATTGTCCACACAACTCATCTAAACTAGGCAAAATGCAGAATGTATCAATCAACTCATAAATTATACAGACAGACTTCCATGGCGCGAAGTCTATCAGTATTATTGAAAATTCGATGCAAGACAATAATACAATCGGATTCACGCGTCCGGACAAGGAGGGAAATCAAAAGGCCAGGGAATTTAGTGGTCCATGAAGATCAAATTTCAAAAAATCTGAGATAAGGTAAACAACGACCTGTAGTTATCAGTCATCACCGTCCCAATCATCTCTAAGCCTGCTAAAAGTCTAAAACACAGCTAACGGTAAAGACAAAGGTCGCCAGCTATCTCTACATTTCAAAATCTCCAAACTCCGTTTGGTTATCACCATAAACAAAAACCAATCAAAGCAACTCATTTCCGCTTCAAATATTCTCTAGATAACAAATCAGCATGAAAGCTTCAGATTCACAATACACAGCAGATGAAATTCTTCACGAAAAACAAAGAGAAAATGTTCTCTCACGGCTCCTTTCAATATAAAAAATGACTCAAAAAATTGAAAGCACAACATTTCTTTATCGAATCACTCGCACTTCTTCTGCAGCCAAACAGCGACTAATTATTCAAAAAAAAAACAAAAAATACCAAACTTGGAGCACAAATCACATATTTACAGCAAGTAAAAAGCTAGGAGAGAACGATCTATATCGGAAATTTGTACTTACCGGAGTGAAGCTCGGTAATGCGGAGGCCTCGGCGGTGTCGGCGGCGAAGCAATGTGTGTCGGTGGTCGGCAAAAGTAGAGATCAAGGGCGGAGTAGAGGAGTGATATACAGGTCGAAACGCGGAGACTAATATTCTCGGCTACAAATTCCAAAGCGCTTCTCTGAGTCTGAGCTTTCTTCTCAGAGAGAGAGAGAGAGAGAGAAGAGAAGAGAGTGTGTGGGAGTGGGAGTCGGGAGATTTTCAGGGTAGTTGGATTTGGAGCTGAATTGTTTGGTTTTGTTTTGTTGTGTGAGGTAAGGTCCAGTCAAAGAAGAGACGAGAGATGAGAGAGTGAGCAATCGCTGTCATCGCACGGCTGAGAGGAAGATGCGGATGATCGGGCGGTCGAATGGGATTGGCTAGGAATGGAGAGGAGAATACAATAGTATGTTCTATGGGGACCACTATGAAAGCATTTTTTCATTTAAAAATAAATTTTATTCGATTGTTTTTTATGAAAGATTGAGGGCCCTGTGGGCCTGCCCATATGAGATGGGTCGGGTTCAAGATTCTATCGGGTTTCTTTTTCTTTGTTTCGTTTCTTTGAGGTCGATAATAGCTTTAACATTGAGCTATATTATTGAAGTCGCTCCCAATAAAGACAAAATGACTCACTTTTCACTTTTCACTTTTCACCTCGTAAATTTTAGATGTCCAAAAGAGTATTAAAAAAAGGACCAAAAGATGAAGGATGATATGCTTTTGATCTCGCGGCTCAATTTAAAGCGATCATTTTGGAAACTTTTCTTTTTAGGAGAACACGTGTGACGTTACTTTTTATTAATGAAACAAGGATAAAAATAGGCTACAACATACGGCTATCTTTAACAAGGACAAAAGACAAAGCAAGAAACTGTAATCTAGACTAAACGAATAAAGTTTGGCTAGTCCAAATAACTTATTCAAACAGTAAGCTCAATAAAATAAAATCGTAATCATAATTCGTAACTCGACGTAATACAAGTTAGAATGATAAGCAATACCTATTCCACCCGCACTTATTCAAATTATAAACTAAAAGCATGTAAAAAACTACTCCTCTGGAGTAGCCACCACCACCTTCTCAGCCATTATACCATCAACGACTGCTTCCATTAGATCCATCTGAGTTGCGCTAACCACATCTTTATCCAAAGTGCCAAAGACCTTTATGGACCACGCCCATTTTTCCATAGGTTGAGGACTTGAAACAGTAGGCATGAGAAGCTCACACTCCCTCTCACGTACCTCCCCAATTTCCATACAACTAGAAGCAGCCAACTTAGATGGCGCCTCATTTGTGTCACCTGAATACGACGACGATCTGTCAAATTCTCCAAACTCTAGTTCTCCAAGTTCTTCTCTTTAGGCTTGTTCTTTGAACCATTCGAGCAGCCACGATGGGTTTTCTTCGTCAGGGACTTGATGAGAAGCCCGTTCTTTTTCGGCAGAACAAGATCCGGACAAGATGTCAGCAAGAGTTGTGCACTCTTCTTCCTCCCCAACTTCAGTTTCTTACCACCGGATTCCACTACCTTTCTCTTCACGTCATCTACCTACAGAGGAATGCAAGGGACCATCTGTCGTAGGTGAGCATCCACTGCCGCAAAAATTTCCGGTGTAAAAGAAGGGAAGAGTGTATAAGGAAAAGGGATTTAAGGTTGTACAAATGAGAAGAACTAATAGAATCGGAGGTCAATGAACATGAATACATGATGGGAAGCCTAATGCTTTAAACCCTGGAATCATCATTAGATCGAATGCAGATCCAATATTTCTATGATTCTAGTCATTCTACTTATTCTAGTGTATTTTTTTCTGAAGTTTTTTTTTTCCTTTAAGTAAGTAAACCGAGAAAACCGAGACTATTATGTTAGCGAACTAGGTTAATGAGTAGATCCAAGATTTATAATATTTTACGTTAAGTTAGTCTGGACTTTATTAAGTAAAATCAATGATTTCACTGAGTATAAAAGTCAATAATCGCCCTATATGAGGTTATAATCATGTCATAATCGTCTTATAATATTCTTATTATAATTGCCTTAGAACCTATAATTCCTCATATTTTCAAATTAGAACATATGAACTGAAACTAATTAATTGAATTTCACAAATCATCATATACTTAATTTACATATATAGGTCATTTTTTTTCTTATCATTTTTTAAAGTTCAAATAGATAGCATTTTTTAAAAGCTCAAATATAATAGGTAGCATTCGAATGATACCTCATAACGGAAGCCATCCATACATGTGCAGATGTGCTCGATTAATGTATAATTGCCGGATTGACTCCAAAATAAAAAAGCATCTTCAGTGTATCCGATGTACTTGCACCGATTATTATAATTTAATCTCAATTATTTATTTAATTAAATCATAACATGACACTAACATTGAAATTAACACCGTTAAAATAATTATTATAAACAAAAAACTAGTCAACAAAGATAGAATCTTAAATAATATATGGGGACCACCAAATTTTCTTTTATTTCTGGTTTTATTTGTTTTCTATTTTATTTTGTTTAAACCCCAAACCCTAAACCTAAATGCCAGATCGAATCCCTAACTCTTAAATGCAACAATTATTTTGTTTAAACCTCTAACCTTTTACCCCAGACCATAAATCCAAATACTAAATCCCTAACTCCAAAACGCGACAATTAAATTAGAAAATCTAACTCATAAACCATAAACCATAGAGTAAAGTAAGTAAATAAACTCCTAAACCCTAATAAACCATACACCATAAAAATTAAACGATAAACTCTAAACTCTAAAACGGTAAAACCTCTATTGATAAACCTTAAACTTAAATTCTAAACCTTAAACATAAACTTCAAACACTAAATCTTAAGCCATACATCAATCATATTAACAAATTTATTTTTTCCTCCTCATTGTTTTATCAAAAGAAATTCATTAATATATAACAAAAAATGGATGACAACATCAATAATTTATTTAATCTCTACGGTCTTGAAATATAGATAATGAAAGACAAATAATCGGTGTTGCTTATATTCAATGTGGTAATACGGGAGTTTATCATGGATGTTATGGTGTTAACCCAAACTCGAAATTTCGAGACGGATTCCGTAGAAAAGTAAAATTCAGGATTGGGTATATTATTCGGTTCAACCAAATTTTACAACGGGCACGTTAATGGTCTGGACTCATTAAGAATTACCATGGGCACACACAAAATAGCTCAGGGCACCCCCATTGAATCTGGGCACCCAATGAGGGGGTTGTTGGTTTTTGACCGGAGAGAGAGAGAGGCTGTTGGTTTTGGCCGGCGGGATTCGTTGATGGCATCTGCGGGAGGAGAGGTGGCAAAGAAACGAGATCTGGCAGAGAGGAGGCGGCGAGGTCTAGCTAGAGTTTTGCGGCGGCGATTAGGTTTATAGGTGCGAGAAAAATCGAGCAGATCAACTTTTGTGTTAGAGGCCGGCTTGGAGACGAGGACGGCGCGACTTGTCGGTGAGGTCGGTGAAGCTCGCGGCTTGGGGCTAGGACCAGGGAAATTCGACGGCGACTGATAATCGATTTGACGCTGCTGATCGAAATTGGGGCCCAGAGAGACAGAGAGAGGGGAAATTAATTTCTTTACTGCAATTTTTTTTTCAGTGAAAAATTATTAACATTTATTACTAAATGTTGTTAATGATCTGTTAGCTTGGATGCATGCACCGAAGATTTTTCTCCAAAATAATGCTAACCTTTTATAAACTTCACTCTGATTGTTACCAGTTAATTATTATCTCAAACCATTCCATATAATTTATGCATCATGATTCGATTCAAGTATGGCTACTGCAAATAGATCCTCCATTATAGGACAAACCACTGACACTACGCAGGATTTATATATGTTAATTGTGACGGGTCTAGAAGTCCATAAGGTGTAATTTCAAAAAAGAAGAAGTCCATAAGATGATTTCAGCCCAGCCCAGCCCAGCCCATCTTGAAATCATGGTGTTACAGCACTAGTCCAACGTACACACGATCAGACGTGGTTGACAGTTCAAATGGTAATATGCCGTAACGTTATTGCTTCCCACCATTAATGGCCCCAGATTCTAGTTTAAGCTTTTGCTTGCCCTCTACACCTTCACAACAAGCTCATAAGGCAATAAGATCGATATTTGGAGCAGTTTACGTATGTATCATTCCTCACCAGTCATCACCATCAATGACGTCGTTCGTGGGGGTTAATCAGCTAGTGTGTGTGTGTATATATATATATAGGAGACTCAGGGTTAATCAGCTAGTGTATATATAGGAGACTCCTCTCAGTTTCTCCAGGCCGGTATAAATAATACCATGGCTTGATCATCATCGTTCCTTTCGTCTCCAAAAAGAAAGAAAAGAAGAAAAATGAGAAGCACCATAGTGGCAACGCCTACTAGTTTTTCACAAACAGAAGCGCCACCAGTCACGGCACCAACGCCGCGGTCGCCTTGGCACTATCCGATCCCGTATCTCTTTGGCGGCCTAACGACGATGGTTGTGCTGGTTGCCGCTGCTCTCTTGATCTTGGCTTGCTCGTATTGGAAGCGACACGGACAGAGCGGCGGCGCTGACAGAGATTTGGATCGATCGGTGAAGGTATATCAAGACAAGGTTTTGGTTATAATGGCTGGAAATGAAGTCCCTACTTGCTTGGCTACTCCGGTTCCTGTTTGCGCGAGGAAAGGTACTAGTTTTGACGAGGAAGAGAGAGGCGATGAGGCAGAGAACTGTCAGAAATTGAAAGAGCCAACCCATCGTCATGATCATCAACAACAACAACAATAGTAACGATTGTCGACTTAGCTGCTCATGATCTATTCTATACTTTAGGTCAATTTTCATTCTTTGTTTTACTAATTTTTATGTTGTGAGTTTGTGTTGGGAAAAAATGGCCGTCTTAATATATAAGGTCGATGGATAAATTTAATTATCCAGGATTTAATTTTTCGCATCTTTTATGTGATTTGCGGAAATAGCAACAAATAAACTAAAAAAAATGATATTTAATGAGTTTCGGCAAATGCTTACATCCTCGGAGTGAGATACTTCTGTCTTCCATTATGTAAAAATAATGGAATTATAATCTCACTTAACGACTACTAAGTAACAGACACCTTCATCTCTCAAAATGAATTTTCTATCCACTTAATTTCAGACTTATCTCAAATTCTCTAAGTGAGGTTCTCTCTCTATCTCACTAAATGGGTTAGCTCTCTACCTAATTTTGCTCACAAATGATGGAACTCCTCCAGCTTACTTTGCATTAATCTTCCATGCCATATATATAGGCAATTGATCAAACCTCTACGTAATGTGCATGCTTGAAGCAAAGTCCTGCTTTTCCATGTTTTAAGGATAAATGTTGGCATGCTCATCAATGCATGTCTTCACCATTATTTAAACATTATTCCACCATCATTTCTTCATTTAAACAAAGAACAACACCATCCTATAGCTCTACCTTTAGCTATAGTGTCTTCCAATTGATGAGTCTCCAAAACAATAGTTCAACTTGCTTTTCTCATGTGTCATTCACACATTGTAATTCAACTCCATCAAGGAGGAATAAACCCATCAATCTCCCCCTCCCGACTTAGATAAAGGGATGCATCATTCCTGACGCACTTTTGCAGAACTCAAACTTGTCTTTCGGTAAAGACTTGATCATCATATCTGAACTATTATCATCTGTGTGATTCTTCTCCAGATTTATTTGCTTGGCTTCCAGCACATCACGCATCCAATGATACCTTAATTCAATGTGCTTCAATTTCAAGTGAAGGCTCAAATTTTTGCTTAGATGAATTGCGCTCTAATTATCACAATGCAAAACCTACTTTGCTAGGATTAGACAAAAATCTGCTGACAACACCATATGTGTGTGCTATATCTGGTCTTGTATGCACCATTATGTACATCAGGCTTCTGATCGTTGAGGTACAAGGCACATCTGCTATATCTTGCTCTTCTTTCTCACTTGTAGCACTCTGCTTCTAGCCGAGCTTAAAGTGACTAGCCAGTGGAGTATCGACTGGTTTTGCGTTCTCCATGTGAAATCGCTCAAGTACCTTCTTGAAATATTTTCTTGGGATAGCCATAACTTCTTGTTCTCTCTATCATGAGTAATTCTCATACCAAGATTCTGCTTTGCTGGTCCCAAGTCCTTCATAGCAAAAGACTTATTGAGATCTTTCTTCAGTTTTCTAATCTTGTCACCATCTTGTCCTACGATCAACATGTCATCAAAATACAAGAATAGTATGATGAATTCACCACCTGAGAAATTCTTCACGAATACACAATGGCCTGAAGTAGTCCTCCAATTTCCTTGCTCACTCATGAAGGACTCAAATTTCTTGTACCATTGTCGCAATGCCCGCTTTAGTCCATACAAACTCTTTTACAGTTTGCATACTAGATCTTCTTTGTCTTTGACTTTGAACTATTTTGGCTACTTCATGTAAATTTTCTCTTCAAGGTTACCGTGAAGGAAAGTCATCTTCATATCAAGTTGTTCGATTTCTAGCTTTAAACTTGCAGCCAAACCAAGAACCACCCGGATAGACGCCATCTACACTATGGAAGAGAAAATTTCTTCAAAGTCAACTCATTTTTTCTGACTGAAACCTTTCATGACCAACCTTGCTTTGTATCTGGGTCGTGAGCTATTTTCCTTGGTCTTCATTATGTACACCCATTTGTTCTTGAGTATTTTTTACCTTTCGGTAACTTCACCAGATCATAATTCTGGTTCTCATGCAATGATTGCATTTCATCTTGCATGGATTCAAACCACTATCCAGTGTGGTCGTGCATCAGAGCTTCTTTATAAGACTATGGTTCTCCTCCATCCGTGAGAGTCACATACTCGTGTGGAGGGTATTTCCTTGAGGTTTTGCGTTCCCTGGTTGATCTTCTAACTTCAGACTCAACAGCTCTTCTATGTGGGGTCTCTGCCTCTTCCTCATCATTACTTGCAACATCAACTGAATAATTGAACACCGGGTGATTTTCTGCATCACCGGTGTCTCCGGTGAGGTCTGAATCTATTGGATATCCTTCGAGTTGACTAGGCTTCTTGGTATTTTGAGCATCTTCAATATTTTCATCTTCAATGAAGATAACATCTCTGCTTCTAACAATCTTCTTTTTGACAGGATCCCATAGCTTGTACCCGAACTCTTCATTTCCATATCTCAAAAATATGCACGCCTTTGACTTGGTGTCGAGCTTCGATATTTCATCTTTGGGAATATGGACAAATTCTTTGCAGCCAAATACCTTCAGATGCTTGTATGAGACATCCTTGCCAGCCCAAAACTTGTTCGGCACGTCACCATTCAATGGAGCTGTGGACAATAGGTTGATCACATCAACTGTAGTCATTAGAGCTTCACCCTAGAAGCTCTTGGGCAACTTGGCATGAGATAATGTTTTGATTTTTCAACAATAGTTTTGTTCATCCTCTCTGCTACTCTGTTGTGCTAATGAGTCTTTGGAACAGATCATACATGCCAGATTACATTAATTTTGTAGTAATGTCTGAACGTACCCATGTATTCTCCCCCGTTATCGATGTGAAAGCATTTTAGCTTTTTGCTAGTCTGCCGCTCTGTATTGATATGAAATTGCTAGAATACTTCAAGAACTTAATCTTTGTGTTTCAGTGCATAAACTCATACCTTCCTGGAATAATCAGCAATGAAGGTGACAAAGTATCTTGCACCTCCGAAAGTACTAGTGGTCATGGGACCACACACATCATAATGTACAACTTCTAAAACACTGGATTTTTTGGGTGTAGGGGAATGATTGAATGAAGCTCGGTGTTGCTTACCAGCCAAGTAATGCGAACATGATTTTAGAGTCATACCTTGAACATTGAAACTAGGCAATAACTCTCTTTTGGTTAGAACTGATAGTCCCTTTTCATTGATGTGACTGTGGGGACGAGAATTTTGAGATTCAAACTTAGTACTAGTAAATAAGGAGTCAAAGTTGATCGGAGAATGAGAGTACTGAAGTTGAATCTTCGAAAGGTGCCTCGAAGATCAATGTTTCATTCTGGGATTAAGAACTGAAGTTCGAGCTTCGAACTTTAGTATGAGCAACAAAGATTGAGATGAGTTTCGATGTTCGGAGCTGGGGATGATCCATTGCGTGAATCAAATGGATTATAAGGCTTAAAGCCGAGGAATGGAGGCCTAGGCCTAGGGAAAGGATCAGAGCGGATAGGCCCTAGAAGGCCATTTACCCATGTAATCCAGAAATAGGGGAGTTGTGGGTGGAGTGGAGTGCGATCCTAGGGTGGTGGCGTCGAAATAGAAGGTGGTTGAGGCTGAGGTTTGAGGTTCGAAGTTTGGCGCACGAACTTTGAAGCTCAGTCAGTAAGGTAGTGGCTCCTATTTTTTTGGAATCCGACGGGTATAAATAGGTGAACTACGTAAGGTTTTCGGTTAGATTCTATTTAGTATTCACTTGCATTGAGCTCTCGCTTACTTGAGCATCAAAGAGTCTTTTGCAGGTACCCCCCCCATTGTTCAAATCATTCGGCCATTCAAAGCTACTTCGAGCTGTCGTCAAGGGAGATATTCATTGATCGTTGGAATTGTCTTGTGGAAACTTGAAGAGTCTACCACATTTTTTGTGCTCAAACAGTCCCCGACTTGCTTATGTCATAGCTCAACTAATGAATCTTTTTCAAGAATAAGTGCTAACCTACTACAGACTTTTGCATATGTCATGTAGAGAGTAACCCTCTGCTAATATGTCTAAGTCAATTTGGCGACCACCTTAATCTTGTTGTTGTTGACTTCCATGGTATCTCGTTCATGAAAGGTTTTCTACCAATTTTCTCGTTCTGACATGTCATGGATCTTTCATCATATCTCTCTCTAGAGACCTTCAATTAATGTGATTAATATGGCATTGGAAAATAAACTCCATAGAATTTCCAACCTTATACTATACCCCTCCTAGGTATCGAATTTTTTCTGCCAAAATCGGTCTGCAAAACAGTCCAGTGGTAGCGACGATGTTTCTATCAGATTCGACCCTCGGGCTTGTAATTAAGTCATATTTTTTTGCTCCAAACTCAAATTGAGACAAAATTTGTTTCGTTGAAAATTAGACATATGTAGCTTTCCAACGATATATGATTTGTTCTCTGAGATTGAATTTAGAGTTACCAGATTATTGACTAACTGGGCTCTATTTTTCTGAGATTCTGAAACGTCGTTCTTTGTCGTATTTTTTAGGGGTTTGGTGAAAACAAGATTGATTATGAATTTGAAAGAAAACCCATTCACAGAAGATCACTGAACGATCAACACAGGAGTTCTCTCAAGGGAAGCACCAATTTGTGAGAGTAGATTTTGGTGCCCTCAAGCTTGCACCTTATTATTGAATGAAATCACTAGACCATGAGAGTTAATCATGATAGTTGAAGATTGAGACCTCCCTTCTAAGGTTTGTTGATGATGTGAGACTCCGTCATGTTGTTTTCCGTGAGAATTCCTCCACGAAAGCCTGCAAAACAAGTCCAAGCACATGTGGTATCGCACGTAGACCCTCTGATGCATGCTTAAGTCAGTATAGAACCAAGCATAAGCATGTATTAGGGTTGAGTTCTACTCTTCATGATTGTTCAGCCTTGTTCGACTTATGTTTGCCATGCTATGGCCTCATATATGTAGTGATTGTTCAAGGTCTAAACATAGTCCGTTTAGGAATATTAGGACTACATACTTTCATATAAGGAGAGTCAAGGAATAGATCTCTATATCCAAGGCTAATGATGTTTCCCGATTACCACAAGCCATTTGGTGCAATCCCTCTACGTCGATTACCAATATTCATAGTTCCTCAAGGATTCCTCTAGGTCTTCGAAATTCCCCCAGGTTTCCTATAAACCTCAAGGATTTCTCAAGGTTCCCCAAAAATGAGACTCCTATAGATCCCCCAGAATTCTCGTGCCTTCTAACATCTTATCCTTAATCAATCGTGCTCAGGGATTCTTACACCTCACACCCGTACATTCTAGAGTCTTCTAAAAACTTCTATATAGTTTGAGATAATTCAAATCATCCATAAAATACCCAAATATAGTCCAAATCTTTCAACATAAAGGTCCAGGCCCAATGGCCTAATCTTATTGTACATCGAACCAAGAGACGTCCTTAGAGGAACACCCTCAAGCATCTATATGGCCAAATTTGGCTCATACAATGCCCGACATTTAAATCTTATCAACGTGATGCCTACCGTCAAATTTTGTTACAACACCGTCTATGTTTATAATGTGGCACTTTTTAACTTCAAAATAGAGGGGTAAAAGAGTCATTGTCTAGACAAAAAACCAAAATGCTGAGGGACGCCAAAAATTTAATGTAGACACCCCACAAATTTCTACCAGCACCTTTAAAATTAATTTTGGCACCCCAAAAATTTATTTGGACACCCGAAATTTATTTGGGCAATCCTCCCCCAATTTTTTTAGGATCTCTCCCTCTCTCTCTCTCGCCGTCTCACCATTGCGGTATCCTCCTAATGGCTCGCGCCGCAACTGCAGGAGCTCCACCGTCTCCCAATTAAAATCCCTCATTCTGCAAAACTAACAAAATCGAATTACATTCAATTCCAAAAACCACACATAACTCCTCAATTCAATTCCGGCGTTAGCTCACCACCACCATGTTCCTCTGAATCTGCTACTAGGTGTTCCCCAGATCACATTGACATTGAGATCGAAACAGAGGGGCAGTGAAAAGATGGGGATGAAGCCAAGACGATAATGGCAAAGTTCAATAAGGATGACAACGATCACATTGACTTGGATGAGTTCACCGAGATTCTCAACGACGGATCTAGCAAGGATCTATAAAACGCGTTTGACCTCTACGACCTCAACAAGAACTGTCGCATCTCCACAAGAGAGTTACACGACGTGTCGAGGCATCTGTAGTCAGGGTAGTGAGGCAAGTTATGGGACTGGCGACAACCCTAGGCGCGACGCGACGAGGGAGGCCCACAAGCTTCGACGAGGTCAGGAGGGGGTGGCCAAGGTAACGACAACGAGGTGGAAAACTCGGCTCCCATTGCCAGTTGAAGAGAGAGAGAGGAAAAAATGAAAATAGATAAACTAAATAAATAAAATAATTGAAAAAATTAAGATTATATGATTATATTTAAGATTATATGATTGTAATATGATGTAAAAATTTATATAATGTGATTTGGCAATAGATAATAATGACATGACATGTCACATGTGATTAGGGCCTCCACATTCTTAGCGAAAAATTCTATAATGTTCCGGAGTACCAAAACATTCCAGTTTTGAAGTGTTGAACAACTTATGCGGTTTCTAGTTTTGAAGAAATCAAGTAATTCCTCTCCGGCCACACTCTCAAACTTTCCCATCTTCCAAAACCAATTCACAATGTCCCTCATCCCCAACTCTTGCCAAAACACCAGCATCTTTGACCCTTTCTCCATCAATCTCTGGGGACCCTTTCAAGGGTTTTTCATTCCCTTCTTTGCTCTCGACCTTCCCCGAATTCTCTGTAAGTAATTGGACAATTATTTACAACTATGACATTAATACTAGAGAATGAAATCTACGAAAACAGGACTCATGGAAGGTATAGTATCCTATTTGTTAGGATAGGTAATTACTTTATCTGGTTAAGGTTAGCATTGATTAGTTTTATATCAATTAAT
Source organism: Geum urbanum (assembly GCA_946800695.1). Classification (NCBI taxonomy): domain Eukaryota; kingdom Viridiplantae; phylum Streptophyta; class Magnoliopsida; order Rosales; family Rosaceae; genus Geum; species Geum urbanum. The sequence goes on from OX327006.1 coordinate 8,449,507, forward strand.
GATATGGATCCGCTGCTTATCTGATAAAGAATGAGTATCATTGTCAAACCAAAATATATTGCATCCGAGAGATTATGCAATCAAAGTGATTGATGTGCAGCTAAACTCTAGGAGGATTTGGACATTGTGACCCAAACCATATATATAGAGAATATGCGAAATGGTTGGAGAGAGATTTTGGAAGACTGACAGATCAGATCTGATTTTGTGAACTCTATTGTGGGAGGTCTATTTCTATGTTTGCTGCAAAGGTTAGAGAGAAAAGCTTGTTGGGATGAGAAACTTGCTATCTTGAAGAGGGAAACATGGAGGTTTCCTAGCTTGACAAGGAGAAGTAGTTTCAAACTGTTTTCTGTTAATACTCATATTACTACTTAGCTTTGGGTGCTTAGAATTTGTAATTTGATTATTCAGACTGTGTAAACAGTTTGGCATTAGTGATTCTTGGTTCGGTGCTTTTCTTGAAAGCCTCGCAGGGTTTTAATCCTCCGTTGAGGTTTTCCCTGCGTGAACACTTCGTGTGTTGGTTATTTGTGTTTCTGTTCTAGTCTTAGTACTTTCAATTGGCATCAGAGCCTAACTAAGGGGGTTGCATCTCAGGGTAGATCCGGTCTCGAATGGAATCTAAAATCAATAAAGCCACTAGCTCTATGACTGTTCCTTCACACTTTGTTGGTGAAGATTATTCGAACTGGAAGATCTACATGAAGTCATTTCTGTTTAGCTTAGATCCTTTAGTTTGAAGAGTTGTTAAGAGAGGGTGGGTTCCTCCTGTGCCTAAACCTAAGGAGAGAGAGTCTGACGAGAAGATTGCTACAAGGAAACCTTTAGGTGATTACACTCCAGAAGAATTAGCTGATCTTCAGAGAGACTTTAAGGCCAAAATTTGTCTATTTACAACTCTAAGTGATAAGGAAAGGGTTATGGTAGCTCATTGTGTCACCTCTAAGGAAGCTTGGGATCTCCTTAAAGTGACATACAAAGGGAATACCAAAGTTAAACTTCAGAAAATTCAAGCTCTCATGTATGAGTTTGAAACAATGGTTATGGGTGATGATGAATCAGTTGATGATTTTCATCTTAGATTGTCGAGAGTTGTTGGACAGTCTAGGAGTCTTGGTGAATCAATAGAAGAGTATAGAGTTGTGATGAAATTCTTGAGAGTTTTACCACCTAGGTTGAAAGTTAAGGGAGCAATCATTGAAGATCATCATGATCTTGACTCTTATACCTTAGAGGAACTGTTGGAAACCTTAAAACCTTTAAGATGAGAGAAAGGATTGAGAAACCTGTCAAAGTTGATCAACTATCTAAGAACATTGCTCTTCAGTCTGTTGAAAAGGAGAAGAAAAACAAAGAAAAATCCGAGGCAAATGAGTCTAGTGATTTGGCCTTAATGGTCAAGGAATTCAGGAAGTTGCTTAAGAATAGAAAAAACTCTTCTTCTAAGAAAGCTGACAAGAATGAAAAGGGTACTCAGTATGACAAAAAGAAACCTAAATATTTTGAATATGGTGGCATTGGCCACATGGCTGCTCACTGTAGTAATTAGCGTTTTGCAGACATGAAACCTAAAACATTGAAGTCCTCCTCTTGGAGTGACAATGAGGATGACAAAGGTACTCAGAAGAAAGAGAAGAATCTGGCACTTGTTTCATCAGTAAGATCAATTTTGATAGAGGATTCAAATAATGACTCTGTTGATTCTGATGATGAAATGAATGACAGATATCTGATGCTTTACAAAGCTTCAAAGGCTATGGTCAAAAAGAACAAACTCCTAGAAAAAGAAGTGGATTATCTAATACATGAGAAGGTCAATCATGAAAAGGAGCCGATGAAGTTGAGAGAAAAGCAAAATGTGGTGTCTGAAGATCCAGTAAGTAAGATGTGCCATGATCATGAAGATTTGACAACAAAAATTGAGCAACTTGAGGTTTAGGTAAAAGCACATCTCCTGTTAATTTGGAAGTGAAATCCTTACAAGAAAAACTTGAAAAGACTAAGGAAAAATTCCTCAAGTTTGATGAAAGCTCTCAAAAAGTCAATCAATTACTGCTTCACAAGAGGTTTCCTGGAGACACCAGTGGATTGGGATACCAGAAATCCTTAAACTTTGTTAAAAGCTCTACAGTTGGTCACACAATAGCAGATACTGAGATCGGGAATTTTCTCGAGTCTACTGAAAATTCGCACATCAAAGATCAAGGAAATGGTGTGTCTCTTCACACTACTGAGTCCAGGTATGTTCCTAAAAAGGTAAAGTTTATTCCTACCTGTCATATTTGTGGTGAAAAAGGTCATATCAGACCTTAGTGCAGCAAACTGAATGGATTTTTGAGCTCAAATTTAAAATATGAAAGAGTTAAAAAATTTGAGAGTAATTTTAAAGATGAACTAAAATCTGAACTAGTTGAATAAAGAATGTTGTTGTCCAACCTTAAAAGCTTAATTTCTAAGTCTAATGTAAATAGGAAAAAGCTGAACTCCTTCGCTAATGGAAGTAGATACTCTCATTGGAAAGTGACAACCTCAGACAAATGTCTTCTCACCAAAATAAAAGTGAATGTTTCTGATGAGTCTGGTGTAGGCAGGTACATCGGAGAAGAAGAATCACACCAAAATCAACTGTCTTGTGTCTTTATCAGCTTTATTGGACACTAATCCACATATGTGGTATGTTGATAGTGGCTGCTCTAGACACATGACTGGAAATCTGAAATGGTTCTCTTCAATGGACTCAGACTTTTCACGTTGAGAAGTTACCTTTGGAGATGGCAAGTCATGTAAGATAAAAGGAAAAGGCACAGTGAAGGCACCTAGAATTCCCAAACTTATTGATGTGTACTTTGTTGAGGGACTGTCTGCAAACTTAATGAGTGTAAGCCATCTAACTGATGAATATGAAGATGTGTGGTTCAATCGAAAAAGGTGCATGGTTCTTGACAAGGAAGGATGCTTCATCATGCAAGGTCTCAGGTCATCTGACAACTGTTATCAAATTCTGTCTGATGATAAGAGCAGTGCTACCTACGTACCTACCACTATAGAAGTTCAGCTTAAACTTTGGCATAAAAAACTTGGACATGTAAATTTTCAAGATCTTGTCTAACTATCTTCAAAGGAATGTGTCAGAGGCCTCCCCACACTGAAAGGTCATCTAGAAAAACTGTGTTCTGGATGTAAACTTGGAAAACATACCAGAGAACCTCACAAAGTAGTGAACTCCAAAATGACAACCAGACAATTAGAGTTTATGCACATGGACCTGTTTGGACCAGCTCAAACCACAAGTTTTGGAAACAAATGGTACATTCTTGTAGTAGTGGTTGATTTTTATAGATTTACTTAGGTTGAGTTTCTTGTAGATAAGAGTGAAACCTTTGAGGCCTTCAAAGATTTGAGCACAAGATTGTTGACTGAGAAAGTATGCTTAAAAACTCCAGATTGTCAAGATCATATCAGATAATGGAACTGAGTTCAAAAACCGTTCATTCTCTAATTTGTGCAAGGAAAAAGGGATCTTTCATGAGTTTTCATCAAAAATTACTCCTCAACAAAATAGAGTGGTTGAAAGAAAGAATAGGGTTTTTATAGACATGGCTCGTGTCATGCTGTATTCTGTAGGTGTAAACACTAACCTTTGGGCAGAAGCTGTGAACATTGTATGCCACACAACAAATAGGGTTCTTCTCAGACCAGGTACTGACATCACCTCCTATGAACTCTGGAAAGGTAGGAAACCCAAGGTAAGCTACTTCCACATTTTTGGAAGTCCTTGTTACATTTATAGAGACAGAGAAAATTAAAACTGTCAAAATTTAATGTAAGAAGTGATCCTGGAATTTTTCTAGGATACTCTCTCAATAGTAGAGCTTATAGAGTCTATAACAAAAGAACTAAGAACGTTATTGAATTTATAAATGTGTCTGTAGATGATTATGATTTTGTTTCCATTGAATATACTCTTGTAAGCACTGATCTCTCTCTATGTTTGAGAACTCCCTTGACACAGGTAACTCACAGCAAGCTGAGGATGATCCTATCTTAAGACCAAATCCAGTTTCCAGACAAGGGTTTCGACAGGTTCAAAAAGATCACTCCTCAGTTAATGTCATTAACAATCTCAATAGTGGAATAAGAACCAGAAGTCAATTCAGTGCTACAAACTTCACTACTGAGAAAGATGATAAACGTGATGAAATAAGAGAGGAGGACATAAGTGTCACTGCACTCTGATGCTTTATTGTTTAGCACAAGAAGGACATTAATATCATCAGATGTTTTGATTTTGTCTCCCTCATTGAACCTAAGAACATTAAGATAGCAATGACAGATGATGGTTAGATTAATGCTATGCAAGAGGAGCTGAACCAGTTCAAAAGAAATGATATGTGGACTTTGGTTGCCAGACCAAATGATTGCAACATAATAGGAACAAAGTGGATATTCAGAAACAAACTTGATGAGTTTGGTAACATCATCAGGAACAAAGCAAGGTTAGTTGTTCAGGGATACTCTAAAATTGAAGGCATTGACTTTGATGAAACTTTTGCTCCTATTGCTAGATTAGCGTCTGTTTGACTTTTGATAGCCATTGCATGTAATCTCAAGTTTAAGTTGTTTCAAATGGATGTCAAAGTAGCCTTTTTGCATGGTGATTTAAAAGAAACTATGTATGTTGAACAACCTAAAAATTTTGTAGACTCTGTCTATCCTAATCATGTTTACAGGCTTAAGAAGGCAGTTTATGGCCTCAAACAAGCTCCTCGAGCTTGGTATGAGAAATAATCTGTTTATCAAGTTAATCAAGGATACACTAGAGGATTAGTTGATAAGACACTATTTGTGAAGCGATAATGTAAGGATATCATGGTTGCACATATATATGTTGATGATATAGTGTTTGGATCCACAAGCATTACCCTCACCGAAGAATTTGCCTCTATTCTTCAAGGTAAGTTTGAAATGAGTACTTGGGGTGAATTAACGTATTTTCTTGGTCTACAGGTCAAGCAATCTGACTCAGGTATGTTTATGTCTCAATCAAAATATGCTGAGAATTTGGTTAAGAAGTTTGGTTTTTCTTCATCAAAATCTGTGTCTAACCTCATGAGCACTACTACAAAGTTGTGTGAAGATACTTCTGGAAAATCTGTCGATCCCACTGTTTACAAGAGCATGATAGGAAGTCTACTGTATCTCAGTGCCAGCATGCTAGATATTTGTTACAGTGTGGGAGTTTGTGCCAGATATCAAGCTTCACCAAAGGAATCTCATCTGGAAGTAGGTCTGTCAATGGGGATCAAAACAGATCCGGACCCGCTCCAGACCCATACTTATTAGGTGGATCTGGATCTAATTTTTGAACTTGTTGATCTGTTTGTGGCCCGGACCTGTTGACCCTTTTATTTAATGGATCAGATCCGGATCACAAGCGATTCGATCCGTTTATGATTCACCCCGTTTATTTTTTTAAACTTATTAAATATAATTTATTTTTATTTACATATATGAAATATTTTTAATCTAAAACTCTCCTTTTTAGAAATAAAATATAACTATCTTTAGCATAGTTATATAAAATTATTTATAAAATTAAAATATCAAAAACCTAAAATGATTTGTTTCTTATCAAGTTCATCGATGTAAATGGAGATTTTTTATTTTGGTCTATCAAGTTTGTTTTAATGAAATATTTTGGTTATGTAAAGAGGTCATGCGACATATTTGTAATAATTAATATATTGATAAAATAAATAAATTTAGTAATTAACACATTGAAAAATGGGTCGGGATCCGCTCCGTTAACCCATTGATCCGCCGGATCCTGATCTGGGTTTGATTATTAAAGATCCGCAGGATAAAAAGGGCGGGTCAGGTCTAATTTTCCCTCTCCTTAAACGGATCCGGGTCTAGGTTGATCCGGTCTGGATCCGCCCCATTGACAGGCCTATCTGGAAGCCGTCAAACGAATCATCAGATATGTGCAAGGAATCATTAGCTGTGGAGTTTTCTATACTAATGAGACAAATGCAGAAGTTGCTGGATACAGTGATGCTGAATGGGGAGGAAATATGAAGGATTAAAGAAGCACATCCGGGGGCACCTTCTTTGTAGGGAACAACCTTGTTTCTTGGCACAACAAGAAACAGACTTGCATCTCACTATCCACAACTGAAGCAGAATACATTGCTACAGGCAGTTGCTGTACTCAGATGCCGTGGATGAAAAACATGCTTCAAGACTATGGAATACTACAAGGGAAGTTGACTATCTTCTGTGATAACACCAGTGTCATCAACATCTCTAAGAATCCTATGCAGCATTCCAGGACAAAACATATTGATCTCAGATATCATTTCATCAGAGAATTGGTGGAACAACACATCTTGGAGTTACAATTTGTTCCTACTGACTGTCAACTTACTGATCTCTTCACTAAGCCTTTGGATACTGCTAGATTTGAATACCTGAGAAATGTCATAGATGTTTGCTCCATGCACTAAAATGTTGTATAGACCTCAAACTCTGAATCATGCCTATACACCAATACACTTCCAGGTCTGAAGTCTCAAGGTATGCATATTTCATAAGTCTGATCAACATCTAATTCCCTTTTTGACTGGTTAGCGTTTGAGCTTGTGCATTCCGATTTTAAGTCTTCTATTGACTTAGCATTTTTTTTTTCCTGAGGGAATCATGAAATCTATTAATTACTAGAACTTGCATTAAATCATTGTGCTATCTGGATTTTATGACTATTAAGTGAACATGATTGAGGCACTCTTAGTATTAGTTAACACCATGGCCATAGTTTGTCCCTCGTAGGTGTTTGTTAAGATTACCCTTTTGAGCCTACAGAACAATCCTTATTGTTGTTATCACCACAAATCTCAGCTCTCCTAGTCTAGTTTTTCCTATCCTTTCAACTTGTGTGTGAGGGTGATCTTTGTACAATTTGATGTGCAACATAGAAGTTTAACTTTTCAAAGTTGATTGATTAAACCGTACAACATTTCTGTCCTCAAATGTGCAAAGGTTCAACAACAAAAAAAAGTGTTTGTGCCAAGGTTACAGAATCAAACTCATTGTCAGAGGATCTCTACTTCAAGTGTTCGTCACTGAGCACATTTTCCTAGTTGATCAATTTTCATCTTCAACTGTCTACAGAAACTTCAAGGCCTCGCACATGGTTATGTAAATTGGTGACACTGCAACCTTAGCTCCGTCATAGGATTCTTATACCTGCTTACACATCTCTTGCCCCTCTACAACCTCAATAAAGACCTCTTGAATCACTTTGATGTTGTGATAATCTGCTCACCTTCATTGACTTTCAAGCATATGGTTAATTACTGATTTTCTTTGATAATGAGGGTCATCTAGTCTCCACCACCTAAATGCTAGTCTGAGTGAATCTCTTGAGATTGATGTTGATTGTTCTTATGAGATAGTGTATGCTTTGATATCATGACCTGGTATTACCATACTTCACTTTCTTGTTTCATGCATTTTGGTCTATGCAGTGTTTTCTTGTTGTTGTCACAGCTATTTCATTCCAGGGTATTCACGTCTGCTGGGCCAAATCCATTTTGCGCTAAGGTTGGGCTTTATGTTGCTCTCAGTCTCTTTTCATTTCGGCTCCATATCTTTGAGACGTGTTTTAGAGGAAAAAAATCTTCCCACTTCCCATCAAAACTGACTGTGCTTCTTGGAATTCAGAGCGTGATCATCACTACCAAATCTTTTTCGCTTCTCCAGTATTCTTTATAAGTCATGGTGTGATGTATCTGTACCCGTCAGCGTCTCACCAATTTTGAGCTTTACCGTCATCAATAACTGCTTCGTCACCATCTTGCTTTCATGGCTCAAGGTTTTGTTCTCTCCGACTCCGTCTCAAATGAGCCTCATCCTCCACCATCGGTCCTCCCTCGTCCACCATCTCTACCTCCTCCTCCCACCAATAATCAGCGCCTTACTCATCTGGAAGAGGCGGTGGCTCATCTTCGATCTATGGTTGATGAAATGGCTCTCGACATGCGTGATGTTCGAGAGAATGTGGGGAGTCTTCTGAGTATGGTCACTGATATGCTCTCAATGTCAAGTCTCCTCTCGTCTCTTGGCTGGAATCGACACATGGATAGGGTCTTAGACCGTAAGCGCCGTCGAAGGGATTATGCTTTGCCAATCAACCACAAAGGGGGAGAGATGGAGACCTGCCCTGCATGCGTAATCTGAGGGGGGGGGGTACTACTACTAATTTTGCTGGTTTTTAATACCATCTTTTTGCACAGATAACCCATTTTTTGAACAATTATTAATATTTAGCATATGTTAAGAATCTGTTTTGGTGTTTGATGAACTATGTAGGTTAACATAGAAAATTCATGGTTGTTTGTTCAGTTTGCTAGAGTTATATTCTGTTGGTGTGATATTGATTCACTAGTACAAAAAGTGCTTCAGACAACGGCGGAAATCAGTTGTCTGAAGCACCTGAAAATCTGTTGTATATCTAGCAGTTGTCTGAATCGAGCTCACACAACCGAAAAATTGGTCGTTTGATTCATGCCTTCTAACAACTCTAATTCAGTTGTTTAAAAGGTCCAAAAATGTGTCTATTTAAGGACGTATCTGATGTTTCATACTATATCAAACAACTGATATTTTGTTGTGTGACATGATGGAAGACAACAAAATATCTGATGTTGCAGTTTGTTTTAAACAACTGAATTTCATTAAGTATTTTGTTGTCTAAAGTAATTAGCAAGAACATATATTAAGTTGTTGGAAGTTTACTTTGACGACAAAGTTTAAAACATTTAGTTGTCAGATTGGTATGTATGTAGTTGCTTTTTTAGTGATATCTGTTGTTAGAGTTAGTAATATCTGTTGTTAGAGTTAGTGATATCTGTTGTTAGATTGATCTTTAAACAATTCTGTTTGACAGAAACAACGGTGATCAAATATTTTGTTGTGCGAATCCCTAACTAACAACTTCATTTCAATTGTTTGAATTGTCCATATGACTCAGAAGACAGAAATTGATTTGTTTTAAGTTGTCTGTACATGAGTTACAGGATAGACTTTGGTCTGTTTTTAGTTGCCTATACATGAGTTACAGGGCATGAGTTACAGGATAGACTTTGGTCTGTTTTTAGTTGCCTATACATGAGTTACAAGACAGACTTTAATTTGGTCTGTCTTTAGTTGCATATACACATATGTATCCAAACCACTTTCTACACAATGCAATCTCAACACAAAGCAACCTAGATATAACTCAAACATTCAACATATATACGTACTCATCATCAAACTTAAGTAGCTAGGTAGCTAGGTAGCAAAATACATGTTGTCCATAGTAAAATATAAATTGTCCAAAAGCATGACATTAAGTCCATAAACTCTAGCCTAACCAACTACCTAAACCCACGACGTCATAATTGTTCTTCAATTCCTATGATGGAATAGATAACTACCTAAGATGTCCACATAAAATTAAACCACATAAACATACTAGCTAGTACTGAATCTAATCCAAGTACACCATTGTCTGCTTTACCCACTTTGCTCGCACGACGCCAATCTCCTTCATTGTGTACTCTCTTCGTCCTCTTCTAGCCCACTGAAACATATATTGTAATTATCACAAAGAAGTTATGAACCTGTTCTCTAGACTACAACTAATGGTTGTACCTACAATAGCCACTGAATTTATCAACGGATTTGATTTATATGCATATAAAATGAGAGTTTTATACTTTAAAATGTCTAATAGATGAAGAGTTTACTTATCAAATTCTGCACTGAAATAATAGATTAGCATAAAATGTGAAAATACATACAAGCTTAGATGCATAAGTAGAAAGAATATACAGAAAATGAGATGCTAAGATGTTCATATGCTGGAAGTTAAATCCAAAATAATTGTCAAGTGCACAGCATATTGAGTCAAATTGTGATTACAATTTAAAATACCCACACTTATTTCAAACCCAAAAAAAAAAACACTTGGGGCCGAAATAATTAGTCTAGCTCATATTTCAGAAGTCTTTCAGCAGGACAGAACAAAAATTCAAAACTTCTAAAATATAAGATATATAACGTTACCTTAAACGACAAACCTTGCTGCCTGGCATTGTTGAGACTCTTTACAACTTCAGCATAGACAGAGGATTTTCTCTCTAGAATGGGCTTGCTAGCTAAGGGAACAAGTTCCATACTAGATGGACCAGATGAAACATGAGGGCTGGTTGATATCGATGCTACTTGACCGGGATGACTACCACCATTGATAGTGTAAGCTACATTAGCCCTGGGTAATGTTGAAATCTGGCTTAAGCTTTGAAGAAAATCGCGTTTTTCCATTTGTCAATCCTCCTGCTAAATATCAAATTTTACTAATAATTTACTCTGAAAACATAATAAGTTAAACTCTTGATCCCAAACGTGATTTTCAAGATCAGCGCGTAAACTTCTTATTTTTTTACTCTTCTATACGTAACCTTATTTTCTGTCATCACAGATCATAGGACTAAATTATTATACTACACCAGATTTGGCCTGCCATTGAACCATCTCGATTTAAAATAATATATATATATATGTAAAAACATGACGAGTGAAATGTTTACCCAATGATAGTAATGAGAATGTGGTCATATTGAGAATATTTTGAATTTTTACACGGTAAAATCAAGTGATTGTGGCATCACAACGGGTCAGTGGGTGGACTAACCTCCAAAACTTTTAACATGTAATTATTAAAGCTTCTTAGGTTATCTTTCTGAGCTTCTTGAACGGCCGAGACCATTGCTTTTTCGTGTACCTGAGGACAAACCCAAAGTCATGTACAATTCGGCTAACAATTGTGGTTGCCATTTCACTTTCTCAACCACAATGAAGTGCAAAAATGTAACAAAGCTGCCTCCGGAAGGTGATATAGAAAGGTTGATAATTTTTCTAGTTATATTAGGACATCTGCTTGTTTATCAGTGTTACCATCAAAAGCATGTCACTGAAGGCATTGTAGAACATGCAATAGTAAGCAAGCTTGAAGGATTATTCAAGAACTTTATCCAATTGTAGAAGCCTCATTAGGAAAGAGCGATGCATATATATGAAAACTAAAATAAGAATAATAAGAACATAAAACTTAAATTTTGGAAACTAGGTGTTTTGAGAAACCTTAACAATTATAGTTTAGTTTTTTTTCCTGTAAATATGAACACTGCTTGATTCATTCTGTCAAGGGGGGATGTCAGAAGTTGATAGTTGTGCAAGAGACTGACAGTTCTTCCTCTCACAAATCTTACAGAAACTATGATTGTAATAATTCTCAGTTCACATAATATGATCCAGTTGACTTGGAAAGCAAAGGCCCCTTCTAAGGTTCCATTGCTTGCTTGCTTGGTAGCTAATGGGAAAGTAAAAACTTGCTAAGGTATTTAAAAGAGACCAAAACCGATACATCTAACAAAATTTAATCATTTTTTTGGGCGCTTAATGGAGCATGTAAACAACCTTGGAATTGAAATGTGAATCTACATACTCCATTATCAAGAAAAAATTGCATAACCTAACCACTTTTCTACAAAGAACCAATAGATTCCATAAAGCTAGACAAACATAAATTCAGGGAAGGAACATAGACTTTACTTCTTCAGAGGTAAATAAACATGAATGTCAACGATTTAAAAGAGAAATAGTACTAGTTTACAAATCAAACTCAGCTAAGAGTTTTATCATAATTTCTTCTAATGCACGTATTATTTCTGCCATAAATGCCCATAAGGCTTTTCTTTTATCATGTTATACCATACAATTGAAAGCCACCAACGGTGTAAAATCATCTTTCAGCATATCAAAAAGAACAAACTGTTAGACGTATGAAATAACAGTAATCTGAGCACATTATCAGCAAAGTGTACAATAAATGAACTTACTTGCTGCGGATAGTCTTCAATGTTCGTTGCTTCAGCGAGGAAAACATCCTCAAATGTTGTCTTTCATAGGAAAACAAAAGGAAATGATCACCAAAAATATTAGTGGTGGAGCACGAGTAAAGCATTTCAGATTCTACTAAAATAAATAAGAGAAAAGACGTGATATGAATCACCCATTGGTGTCATGACTCAAGAAAAGTAAGCACATACAGTATAGTTAGAATTGGAGCGTTATTGATGTTCATGAGAAACATCATTTTCAAGATACGGCTATGCTGACATGGTCTCAAACCATAGCATTGAAATTAACTCATCAATTGCTTTGAGGATACATGATTCCAATAAGAAATGCAAGGTGGAAGTATTACTACCTTCAGTTCAAAAGACTTAAGATCACGTGCAAGCTGCTCGGCGTTTAGTCCCTAACGAGCAAGAAGCCTGCAATGTATTGAATACAGATAAACTTAACACCTTTGAAGCTCAAATTTCTGATCCAATACGCTCTTATGTTACAAGAGCAATTAAATGTAGATAACAACAAAATTAAACTGAAAATAAAGTAAATTTGAATTGCAGTGAACGATTATGGTACCTAGTGCCCACAATAGATTGTTGATGAGCCTCATATCGGAGAGTTTTTGCCTTGAGTTTTTTGGACAATGTTTCTAACTGGTCTAGATTCCTCTGAAAACAAAAATCAAAATACGAACTCAAGCTCACGAAATACAACTTAGATCAATTAGCACAAGTGAAGTTACAACTTCATCATCACCTGTGTGCATATAAGGTCGATCAAACAAAACTAATAAGAAATCCTTTTCACTCTATGTCATAAATTTAAATTTGATTCCCTTTTCCTAAAATTCTCCAACCAAAAGGGTAAAACACGATACTAACAAATACAGAAGCACATCAAAATCAAAAAAAAAGGGAACAACCAATGACTCCAACCATAACTGTATCACATTAATTTAAACTAAATGACCCTAGTTCAGACCCTTTGACCCAAAACCTCGGGTTCCATTCCCTTCCCTACACTTCCTCAACCAAACCAAGAAAAGTTCAATTTTAACAGTCAATAAAAACACATTCAAATCAGAAAATAGAACACCCAATGTCTATAATTACCATTCTATGACAGTAAACACAAACAAGAATGAACCTTTTTTCTCACACCCTTATACTCAAAACTCATATTTCTATTCCCAAAAGCACATTATTTTCGATGACAATAACACATTCAAATCAAAAAACACAACACCCAGTAACTCCAATCTCCATTCTATCACAATAAACTCACACAAGATTAAACCTCACAAATCAGCATGTCGGGAGCTTCGGTGACTTTGTATCTCAGAAGTGAAAACAAAGTATGGAGCTCCGGTGATGACGTGTACGTCATCTCCGGCAAGAATCATGTGCCGCACTACCTACAAAAACAGCACCATCGCATTTCACATATATTAACCAAATTGAGATTGATGAGATTGAAATTGAAATTGAAATTGAATTCTTTTCCGGTGAAGAATCGGGTTCAGTGTTTAGAGGAGAGGCTAGAGTTTTGAGAGTGTGTGTGTGTGTGTGTGTGTGTGTGAGAGAGAGAGAGAGAGAGAGAGAGAGAGAGAGAGAGAGAGAGCTCAAACTTAAAATTGGATTTCAAGGTAGAGTAGAGATTGATAAGTGGCCGAGCTCGAGGCAAGCTGAATCCGACGCGAGGTGAAGAAGAGAGAGCCGCTGTGGGTTGAGGTTTTTTTTTAAAGTGTTCGAAGAATGAGATGTGGGTTAATTGTGAGAGAGAAAACAAGCGCAATAATTTTCGCCCAAATATTAGCTAGCATTTTTTTAGTTTGAATGTGATTTAGACAACTGACAGTTATAAATGTTGTCTGAAAAGCACGAATTTAAACCCCTATCAGACAATTGAAATGAATATTTGTCGTCTGAACGTTTTCCTAACAAGTTAATTAAGACAAAAAAAAGTTTTTATTTCAATCGTCTGAATTTTTCAACAAATCTCAAATCTTTCTCAAAAATTCATCCACATGAAAAAATAATTGTTAAATAACATTCCAACAACTGAAACACCTAAGGCGCAGTTGTCTCCACTTTGGGAAAACAGACTCAAAACATTCAGTTGTGTGAGCACAGTTGTCTGAGGTAGTTTTTGTACTAGTGATTGCTTGCAAGTATTGTTATTTCAGTTCTAAGTTGTGGTTGATTTACCAAGGGGGAGTTTGTAAGTAATTGACAAATCATTCACAACTATGGCATTGATACTAGAGAATGAATTCTATGGACACAGGACTCTTGGAAGATATAGTATCATATTTGTTAGGATAGGTAATTACCTTATCTGGTTAAGTTTAGCATTGATTGGTTTTATATCAATTAATGATATGGATCCACTGCTTATCTGATAAGGAATGAGTATCATTGTCAAACCAAAATATATTGCATCCGAGAGATTCTACAGTCAAAGTGATTGATGTGCATCTAAACTCTAGGAGGATGTGGACTAACCATTGTGACCCTAACCATATATATAGAGAATATACGAAATGGTTGAAGAGAGATTTTGGAAGACTGACAGATCAAATCTGATTTTGTGAACTCTATTGTGGGAGTTCTATTTCTGTGTTTGTCTACCTTTGCTGTTTGTGCAGGTGTGTCTGCTGCAAAGGTTAGAGATCAGAAGCTTGCTGAGATCAGAAGCTTGTTATCTTGAAGAAGGAAACATGGAGGTTTCCTAGCTTGATAAGGAGAAGTAGTTTCAAACTGTTTTCTGTTAATACTCATATTACTACTTAGCTTTGGGTGCTTAGGATTTGTAATTTGATTATTCAGATTGTGTAAACAGTTTGGTATTAGTGATTCTTGGTTAGTTGTTTTTCTTGAAAGGCCCGCAGGGTTTTAATCCTCCGTTGAGGTTTTCCTTGCATGAATACTTCGCGTGTTGGTTATTTGTGTTTCTGTTCTAGTCTTGGCACTTTCATTCTCTCGTGAGAATCGGCTTTCGTCAACACCAGAATCGACTGGAAGGAGACTCTAGAAACCCACGTGTTCAAGGCTGATCTTCCTGGGCTGAAGAAAGAAGAAGTTAAGGTCGAGGTTGAAGATGACAGGGTCCTTCAAATCAGCGGAGAGAGGAAGATAGAGAAGGAGGACAAGAACGACAAGTGGCAATGCACCGTGTAGATTGAGAGAAGCAGCGGCAAATTCTCTAGGAGGTTCAGGCTTCCTGAGAATGCAAAGCTTGATGAGTTTAAGGCTGCTATGGTGTGCTCAGCGTGACTGTTCCCAAGGCGGAGGTGAAGAAACCCGTCGTCAAAGCCATTGAGATTGGTTGATTCATCATCTCTGTTGCTGTATCCTCATGTACAACAAGCATGAATTGAATAAGAGAGTCAGTTTTGTGAGTGCTGAAACTGCTGATGAATATGTTGTCGTTTAGACTCTGTTTCTGTGTGCGTTATAATTCTATCTAGTTGGGATATCTAGTTTCCATTGTGTCAATGTGATTTGTTCCTCTCTTTTCACCCCAGTGATGAAGTTTGAGATTCTAGATAGTGTTCTTCTTTTTGTTCGCATCTGAATTGCAAAGCAGAGGAAAATGGAGTGCGCCATTAAATATCATCCAATGGAACAACGATGTATAGCATTGCTTTAGATTTTGGTTTATCTGTGAAAGTCAAGTAATTTTCCGATGGCAGATGATACGCTCTCATAAGTTACTGTACCAATTCTAGGACGTTCCGAAGATTTGTTTTTAGCTTTGTAATGCTTTTGTGTTAGCCTGCAAAATGTAGAATCGAATGATTGGAGGGAACCCAACAGAGCATCAGAATCTAGCTCGTTAATGTCTAATTTTAAAGGGCGGGGTGTGTAACCAAATTGAGTATTGAACACAAGCTCCAACAACTCTCACCAAGTTCTCAACCTCAGAAGCGACCATGATTACTTTGTAGTTCTTGGCCAAATCAATGAGAACTGAGTGGAGATCCTGAATGTATATGTGTGAAGTTGGCCCAAACGGCCCAAACCTTGACCCGTCGTCGATAGCTAAAACCTTTTCTTTCAAGAAACTACTAGAGACTCTGAAGTGCTTCTGCTCAAAGCACTTTTCACCGTCTCCCCATCCTCGTCTTTCGCATTGATCTCTCACTCACTCAACTTTTCTCGTCTCTCAATCCCAACATTTAAATTGAAGACGAAACATGTCAATCGTCCCAATCAACGATCGACGAAGCAGCGACTTTGATCCCTGGGCCCTGGACCTGTGGGACCCATTCATAGACTTCCCCTTCCCTTCGTCTTCTTCTCCATTCTCCACCGTTTTCCGGCAACTCATCCCCGGCGGCTTCCCCTCCGTGAACTCCCGTCTCGATTGGAGCGAGACCCGAAACGAACACGTTTTCAAGGCAGCTCTTCCCGCGTTTGCTGATGAGGACGTGCTTCTTGAGCTTCAGGAAGAGCGTGTGCTTCAGATAAGTACCGACAGCGGTAGCTTCTTGACCAAGTTTAAGCTTCCTGAGAACGCCAAGATTGAGCAGCTCAAGGCCTTCATGAGCAACGGGGTTCTCACCGTCACTGTTCCTAAGGAAGAGGCTAGGAGGCCCAACGTTAGAGCCATTGAAATCTCAGGTGAAGATTAATTAAGGTTATAAGCTCTGTATCCTCTACCTAAAATAAGTCATGGGTTTGTGTCAAAATTGTAGCATCTATGTCGTAATTTGAATAAAGTTGAGTCTTTATTGGTTTAGATTGCATATCTAGCCAATCTAGGTGTGAAGTTGTTATAATACCTAATATGAGTAAGATTAAGCACCTGTTCTGGCTAAAGTAAGTTTGAGTCTGACACTGCTATGCCAGAATGTAAGATGTAAGTCAAGTTTGTATCTTTAATTTTTTTTGTATGTATTTTGTGAATCAGTAATGCTTCGATGAGCTTAGTATGAACGGAAATTGGGTTGTGTAAGTTCAAGTACTGCTCGTATACTATGAAAGTAGCAATCACTGGTTTTAATATCTCTGTGGTATGTAGTATGAGATCGTGTTAAGTATGTGTTGTTGTGTGTTTGATATGTATAGTTAGAGATTGTACTGCATTCCCAGAACATATGTAATGTGCTGTCTAGTGTGAAATTAGATTTCTCTTCATATACTTGATATATACTATGAGATTTGCAATTATTCATTTGCTGAGTTGATATCAAGGGGTTCCGATAACTATCATCCTTGGTATTTATGCACTTAGAATGACAAAATGAGGTCTACCAATTCGTTCAAGGAAGTGTAGGACGAACCGCCCTGCTTCACACTGAGTTCAACTTCCATTTTCAAGTCTTTTGCTCTTTGCCTCGATGTGTTGTGCTTCTTCCCCCACCATAAGCAATCTTATTGCTCCCTCTATTTCTCCTCTGTTCATGTCATTCTCCCATTCCAGCCCTACTCCCCATACTTGAGTTAAGTACCTTGCATTTGCTCGTTGGTCCCCAAAATATGGCTGGCATATCATTGGAACTCCTTTAGAGATACTCTCAATTGTTGAATTCCAACCACAATGACTCCTAAACCCTCCTACTGCAGTGTGTGCTAAGACTTGCTTTTGAGGTGCCCACTTTACTATGTAACCCCCGTCTCCTACGACTTCTTGGAAACCCTCTGGCAATGGTGTGGAGTCTGTTCGAACCACCCACAGGAAAGGCTGCTCGCTGTTGGCCAGACGCCATGCCATTTCAACTAGGTCCTTATCTTTCATGGAAGCTGCACTCCCGAGGCTCATGTAGATGACAGAGTTGTGTGGTTGTTTGTCAAGCCATGAAAGGCAGCTCCTATCCTCTTTAAATAAGCTGGTGGATATGACCGGAACTGTTTTATGCAGAGGGCCAATAGGAAAGAAAGGGAGTTTGTATTGTTGCTGGACAGTTGCCAATGTAGACTGCTCGAGGCAATTCATGGTGTTCCAGATGACCGCTGAAGACGACCTTGGATCAAGGGCTTTTGCCGTTAGTTGTAGCGATTCATCTAGGCTTCTGAAATTCGTGATGGCTAGGTCCTTAAATCTGAGTGGTTCGAGTTCCAGCATCATAGAATCTGCACTCATGCAATCATGCATAAATGTATAATATCAAACATGTCAAGCTTTGTGCCAAAGACTCACAGTTTTGCAAGCGAGGCATACTGAGACCTCATTTCTCATAGTAACTTAGTAAGGTTCTACCATGTCAATAAAGTATTCATAAATGAGTGATTTGAGCAAACCTTGAACGGGAATGTAACCATCGTTTTGGAGCTTAGGAACTGCAAGGTAACTTAGACTCTTTGCTGCACTGCTAGTAGTCAATATGATGCTAGGAAGTCCTAGATCATTGGCCACCTCTGCTGCAAAGTACATGTATTCATCTTAGATGATGCAAGCAGTCTTCTTGTGCTGATTCTCTTTCTCCATATTCCTGGCCAACGAGTCTAGCAGCTGGTCTCTGCAGTTGGGGTTAAAACCGGATATCACGCCTAAGAAGTTGTGGGCTGATATAGTCTACTCGAATAAGCCATCGGACATCGACAAGAAGTCGAAATCAGGATAGCTTTTTGGATCAGGAAAGTTGAAATGGGTGTGAGCAACCGTTATGTGGAAGCCTTTCAAGTGAAGGATGGTGCGGGGTAATGTGGCCTTGAAACGGAAGAGGAACCAGCACCAATCTGCGTTTGCTCTCTCGTTGGTATTCCATTGCATTCACCAGTGGAATCAAGTTAATTGGAAATTCTTGTGTTGTGCAGTATATATCGACTAGCATAACTTGGATGTGAAGCTACGTCCTTCTATTAATTAACGAGAAAAGTTGGCAAGGTTTCATTTCCATGAAAGTGCACTATGCTGTTTTCTACTTCATCAATCCCACATAAATCAGTTAGTCTTAGTTTTTGGAGTCGAGTCACCAGAGCTTTTGGTTGCAAAGATTGCTTTAATGGTTTCTTGTTGTGCAAGAGAAATCTTTGACTGTTACAGAAATGACAAAATCTTTTATCTTTGATCTTTCTTTAATATTGACTAATGACTATAGAATTACCTTGAATATTTTTGATGTGTTTAAAATGCATGTGCCTTGGTTGCTAGAATTCTTTCACCTAGTTATTTTTGGGGGTTTTCATCCCCTTCATATGACCTTCGCATACAAACAAATCGAATGGATCATTCTCTTTAATGTAATTTGAGTGAGTGAATAGTTTGACACATGACGACATACTCATTTAACGTGTCACCACTTGACATAAATCTGTTCCACAAATTGTTGTTGGGTGTTTACTCGTTGATTCGGGATACTAAAATTTATGGATTATTTAGGTACATGTTGAATTTGGGTATGTGGTTGATCATTTCTGGAGAATGATCGATGTATGGTACTATTGTATTATTCTCCAATGCTCTGCTAGGTTTGAAGTGCCAGGTTTGGGACTGTTGAATTTCTGGGACTGTTCTACCATCATCTTGAATTGTTTATGTCACCCTGATCTTGGTTATACATTTGTGAATGACTAAAATCGTAACTAAGCAATGGCTGCATCACTTTGGAATTACTCTTTGTTGTGGTTCTGAAGTATTTCATTTTAATTATGTTTTTTCTTAACAATGCTTGTAGCCTTGTACTATGACCAGGTTCGTTGGGTCATCGCTCTGCAATACATTTGGGTTACATTCAGTCTGTTAGTGATTCAGGACTTCCAACAGGTACAAACTATAACTTAGCTAATGTTGATTAAATTATTGTTAATCAATGGCTGGCTAATCCCCAAGTCATTTCTACTGGTTGCTTAAAAACTGACATAGCCTAGATAACTGACCTTAGGCATTGGTGCTGGTAGCAATATTGAAAAGTAAAAACAGTGTCCTTAGTTGGAAACATATGAATGCCTGGTTACAGGACAACTGAAGTCCGGGACAGTGTGGTTGACAGACCACTTAAGGGACTGGAGTGTTTTAATCAAATGATGCATGTCGGCGAGGCCATTCCTCGCCATTCTTAGTCCAAGGAATGACCCGATTCAGCCTGGCCTGGTTGGTCTTGAAGAGATTGAGAGAATCACATAGATACTCTTGTAAACTTCTAACTGCTGCAGAAAGCTGGAGTGTTAATTAAAACAGGAGAAAGAAAACCTTATAATCGCCGGCAGCATATTTCTTGTTAGCCTTTGATGTTAATTTTTAAAATAGCCTTTGATGTTGATAGTGAGAAGGAAATATGGAAGTAAGTTCCGAAGCTTGGGAATCTCCAATTTTCGATTCTTGTTGTTTAAATATTGTTGCAGGTGAAGTTTGTCTAAAATAGTACCTGCTCATTGACGGTTTCATGGAAGAGAGGATCACATGTCATTGTGTCACCGTTTTAATTTGTTGTTCTTTTACATCTCGCATGGGTGGTGAGACCTCAGTAACTGGGTGGTTGTAGCTACGTATAGGTTCTGCCAAGTTGGAGACCAGAAGGAAATGTATTCAATAATTCAGTTCAATGAAAGAAACCACCAGAGATACACACTAAAGCTTTGCCCTTGGCTTGGAGGCGTTGGAGCGAGAGTAGTGTGTTTTTGCCTTTTTGGGTGATATGCCAGGTGAACATTAACTTTGTTTGATTTGTTCTTGTTACGGTCTCGGGTGTAAGATACTTTAGCTGAGCTAAGATTGCCTGCTGGTATGCTTCAGGGGAAAGAAGAAGCAAAGAAGTTTTGTTAAAGAACTGAAATTATCGTGAACGTAAAATCAGATCTCGGTATATGGGTCCGAGGAAAGTTCTGGTCTGTTCACTCTGTTGTGCTTATGGTACTTAAGGTTCAGTAAGAATGGAAACATAGCCCTGTCCGTGAGGCTTCTGGTAATGGACGAGGTTATGTTGAACAGTGATACAGTTGATGGTGAAGATTAATTAATAGTGGTTGTCTCTAGTAAGAAATGCTTGTGCGGAAGCAGAGGTTTTGATGGGCATGCAGAAACAAAATCTTCTGGGTATACTTGAGGGGAGAGCAGCGAGCTTTGTTTGACCATCATTAACCTCAGTGTTGACTGAAGAAATTGATACTTCAGAGTTGACTAGTTGAAGAAGGTCTTTCCTCTGTTTCAATTTGCAGCATAAAGTGCCCTGCATATGTGATGAGGATAAATGATGGAGAGATAATATTTTTATTGGATAGACTACACATATTGAAAATTTTACATTAGCATTTAAATGAGTTCTGGACTACTAAAGTTGGCATACACCACCTAGCTGCTTGAAGGCTTGAAGCCTCGTCTATCAATGTTTATGTGCAGGTGAAGAGACCACTTCGATCTGTTGGAATTCAGAATGCCATGATCATTTGAACAAGTTCATTCCACAAACTGTAGTTAGATCTACCTTTGCTCATAGATACTTGTATTTTCAGCTGGATTTCCTTGGCCCTCGCCCTGATTTCCTCACCATCATTGTCTATCATAAGTTTCCTGACAGCTCTCTCTCTCCCCTCTCTCAAACTCACCCTCCAATTCTAAGCCTAGTCTCTCCATACTTTGCTAACAAATCTCACATGCACCTTCTGATCACTAAAGCACGGTTTGCAGATCATCGGAACCCCTTCAGATATACTTTTCAGAGTTGAATTTGTTATAGCGGAAGCAAATAAATATAAGAACAAACACAGATTTAACGTGGTTCACTAACGCGAGTTAGCTACGTCCACGACAGAAGGAGAACAGATTACTTTATCTTGCAGAACCAGATTACAAAGTATATCACACTAGGTTAAGCCTAACCTAGGATTACAGAATACCTAATCTCTCTACCACACTAGATTAAGCATAATCTATAGGATAGAACCAGATATCACACACTCCCTTATGGCCGATACCCATGTATATATATAGCCAACAGAGTCCTGAATACCAGAGGAATCCTAGACACACACATCTGAGGAAACCCAAACCAGAATGATTAAGGAAACCCAATTCCTTAATGCCTGAGGAATCCTAGTCCTAACGAAATCCTGAGTATCAGTCCTGCTCGCCAAGGACTTCTAACTCTCTTCGCCAGAGACTTTCGCTAAAAGTCAACGCTCGCCAAAGACTCTCTCGCCAGAGACTCTTCCTTGCTCGCGTACCACACGTATGCCAACGTGCCACGCGTATGCCAACGCGCCTCGCGTACGCCGACGCGACTTCAAGATTCAAGGCATAGACTAACAAATCTCCACCTTGACTTGAATTCTCTCCCAAGTAATCAGATGTACCCGAAGTACCAGACTTCTTCTCTGCCCCAGCTGTCGTTCCTCCAAGTAACGAACCCAAATGTTCCCTTCTCCCAGAAAAGGACCCAGACGTTGCCTTCTCCCAGAGAAGCAACCCAGGTGTTGCCCCCAACGGGCAACTAACAACTTCTGACATTCAGCAAGTCCAAGCAATGTTGGAACTTGCTATGCGAAACCGGCTTTGTGAACATGTCTGCTGGATTATCGGTAGTATCCACCTTGTTCACCCTGATCCGCTTCTCATTCCTTAGAAAATGATACATGACATCGATGTGCTTAGTCCTCTCATGATGAACTTGATCCTTGGCCAAACAGATTGCACTCAGACTATCACAATACACTATAGCCTGATCGTGATGTAAACCCAAGTCACTAACCAGTCCTTTCAACCAGATTCCCTCCTTGGCTGCCTCTGTCAATGCCATGTACTCTGCTTCAGTTGTAGACAAAGTCACTGAAGACTGTAGAGTAGCTTTCTAACTAACAACTGACCCACCAAGAGTGAAAACATAACCAGTCATAGATCTTCTTGTGTCAACATCCCCAGCATAATCTGAATCTGAGTAACCAGTTACTAAACACCCTGTATCACCTCCATAAATGAGACCAATGTCAGACGTACCTCTAAGGTAACGAAAGATCCTATTCACAGCTTGCCAATGCTCCTTTCCAGGCTCACCCATAAACCTACTGACAACACTGACAGCATGTGCAAGATCCGGTCTAGTGCAGACCATAGCATACATCAAGCTTCCTACTGCACTACCACAGGGAACTCGAGACATGTACTCCTTCTCTTGAGCTGATTTAGGTGCGAATGCAGTAGACAGATGAATGTTCACTGCACTTGGAGTATCTAAGGATTTTGCTGTAGACATGCCAAACCTTGACAATATCTTCTGAATATAATCCTTCTGTGATAAGAACAGCCTCTTCTGACTCCTATCCTTGTAGATCTCCATTCCCAGAATTTTCCTTGCTGCACCCAAATCCTTCATCTCAAACTCAGCATTGAGAAGACCCTTCAACTTCTGAATCTCTGACTTGTCATTTGCAGCTATCAACATATCGTCTACATACAGGACCAGATAAATGAGAACCTCATTTGAAACCTTGTTGTAGTAAACACAACAATCATACGGACTCCTGCTGTATCCAATCTCCATCATATAGCTATTAAACCTCTTGTACCACTGCCTCGGTGACTGTTTTAGTCCATATAAAGATTTCTTCAACTTACAAACAAAATCTTCCTTTCCAGGAACTTGGAAACCCTGTGGTTGAGTTATGTATATCTCCTCCTCCAACTCTCCATGCAGAAAAGCTGTTTTCACATCTAGTTGCTCAAGTTCCAGATCCTGATGTGCAACTATGGCTAGTAGCACCCTGATAGATGTATGTCTGACCACAGGCGAGAAAATCTCATTGTAGTCCACACCTTCTTCCTGATGAAACCCTCTTGCAACTACCCGAGCTTTATACTTGACACCCTCAGCAGGCGACATCCCTTCCTTCTTCTTGAAAATCCATTTGCAAGTGATAACCTTTCTCTTCTGAGGTCGCTTGGACAATTCCCAAGTCTGATTCTTGATATGACCAAAACATGCATCAAATAAACACTTAACACATAATTCAACCATATACAATTTAAAACCCTATAGATGTAGTATTTTGAGCAAGTAGGGATCGTTCTAACCGGGGATTGAAGGGTGCATGCAATTTTTGTGGTGTTAAAAGGGGGGTATAAAAGAGTTGATTTTAATTTCCTAAATTTTCTATCTAATTACTAACTAAAAACGTCAATCACATAGCAAGTATTCCTAGGACTCTATCATGCATCAACTCATAGACAAGCAAACACATAAGAAAATCCCAAAAACCCTTACCATATTTTCGACAAAAATAAATAAAGAAACTAATTAATTATTTACATGTGATCATCCCATCCTACCCACATGCATATTATACAGCTCTAATCCTCCCATCATCTTCGAAATCTACAAACCTTAATTCCAATTACATGTTATGGTTTTCTTTATCTTTTAATCAAAGTGCAATGAACAGCATATAAACACCTTAACTAAATCATCGGTTTGATACAAGGTAGGGACTAACATGTTCCGTGAACAGCACTGCAAACGTCCTAGTGATCCTAAACTCTACCCATACCGAAGCTTTATGCCCAACACATAACACATAAAAGAAACTAAGATTCATAAACACATGGAACACGTATGGAATTCATAAAGTGTATAAAACCAAAATAGACATTCATTCACCGAGTTTTTACACAAATAAATACAAAGACAAAGGAGACTACGGAGTAAAGAGTTCATGTTACACTTTTAGTTCCGTGAACAGCACTGCAAACTTCAAGAGCAAGACGACCCTTTGATGGAGTTGGTATCGGTTTTTAGGAGGTAGTGATGGTGTAGTCGACCTTGGCTCTGGAGATCTTTGTGGTGGAGAATGTTTGAGGACTTTGGCAGCGTGAGAGCGTAAGATAGGTGATCATCTGTTTTGAGGCCAAGTCTCTTGTATTTATAAGCTCACAAGAATCATTCTCCTCCTAGAATAAGGTTTCCTTCTATTTTCGGGCAGATCTGGCAGTCTGTAAAGATTTGCACTTTCCCGGAGTTGTAGATCTCCAAAAATTATGATTTTGGTGTCGTTGGAAAGAAGACTCAAATATCTTTCCAACCATAGGTTAATCGCCTCTTAACTCCTCCTGGTTCGTTCCCAGTTGTTGTTCTAAGTTGGCCTATCTGCACAGGCAGATTCTGCTTTCCTTATTCTTCATGATTTCCTTCTTCTTTTGACTTTGGGAAACCTTTTCTTACCAAAACTTGATCTCCACGAAATTGGCTGATTGGATCTTCATATTTGGGCTATCTAAATGGTCTTCTAATTAATTGAACCCATTTTCATTTGTTCTTCTTCAAGATCCTTCCGGAAGCTTTCAAATCCTAGTCAACATAGGAAAGGTTTTCCTAGTCAACCAATGATTTCTTTTTCTCCTTTCTTCCTTGGAATTTCGAACCAATTTCTTGTCTCCATTATTTTGCAGTGTTTTGCATGCTTGTAGACTCCTTTACTCTGTCTCTTTTGGTCAACACCTGAAATTAACAAAATAAGTTAAAACTAATAAAACTAAGCAATTATCAAAGTAAAAATGTAGAGAAAATACATTAATTAATATGCATAAAATGCGTAGATCAATTCTTGTGAAGTGATTCCATCTCGTCTCCCATTGCAGCAAGCCATTGGGCAGACTCAGTACATGTAACTGCTTCCTTGTAGGTGGATGGCTCGCGAGGATCCACCTCTTCAGCAACCTGAAGTGCATAAGCCACCATGTCCTCAAAACCATACCTCGTAGGTGGTTTCCCGAAGTTTTCTCTCCTAACCCGATTAAGAGACAAACCATGCTGATTATCTACTAGTGGCTCTGATTCTGAATGTGAGTGTTGATCTCCTTGCTGTGGTTCAACCTCATCTTGCTGCTCCACCTGTTTCTCAACACTACCATTCTCTGATACAACTATGGACTTCACAGTAGGATTAAACATAGAATTTTCATCAAAGACTACGTTCCTACTGAGGATAACCCTCCTCTCAGATGGAGACCAGATCCTATATCCTTTAACTCCATCTCCATAGCCTACAAATACCCCCTTTCTAGCTCTTGGTTCAAGTTTACCCTCACTTACATGATAATAAACCGTGCAGCCAAAAGCCCTCAGATTTGAGTAATTAGCAGACTTTCCAGACCACATCTCAAGAGGTGTCTTGAGGCGTATACCAGTGTGAGGTCCACGATTTATCAGATAGCAAGCTGTACTCACAGCTTCTGCCCAGAACCTCTTCTCTAGTCTAGCATTAGAGAGCATGCACCTTGCCCTCTCGAGAAGTGTCTGATTCATTCGTTCTGCCACACCATTCTGCTGTGGTGTATCTCTGACTGTATGATGCCTAGTAATCCCTACATTCCTGCAGAACTCATTAAACTCAGAACAGCAGAATTCCAGACCATTATCTGTTCTTAGCCTCTTGATCTTCTTCCCAGTTTGATTTTCAACCAACGCCTTCCACTGCTTGAAGTTCTTAAAAGCGTCACTTTTATGCTTCATCATAATCACCCAAGTCATTCTTGAGAAATCATCTGTTATCGACACAAAATATCTGTGACCTCCTAAAGACTCAACGCGAGACGGACCCCAACAGTCTGAATGGATGTAATCAAGTATGCCTTTTGTCTTGTGAATTACTTTAGGAAACTTACTGCGATGTAATTTCCCGAACACACAATGCTCACAAAATCCAAGGTCTTTTACCTTGTGGCCACCAAGAAGATCTTCTTTAGCCAGAACTTGCATCCCTCGTTCACTCATATGACCGAGTCTCATGTGCCATAGCTTGGTCATATCCTCCTTGTGAACTTTTGACGATGCAACAGCAACAGAACCAGACAACGTAGAACCTTGTAGGATATACAAAGTTCCCCGCTTGATACCTTTCAGAACCACATCTGAACCCTTGTAGACACGCAAGATCCCGCCTTCTCCTTTGAAACTAAACCCCTTCTTGTCCAAATGACTCAGAGATATCAGATTCTTAGTCATGCGAGGAACATGCTTGACTTCGTTCAATGTACAGAATTTACCATCATGTGTCCGAAATTTAACTGAGCCCATTCCAACCACCTCGCAAGCAACACTGTTGGCCATTGTCACATTGCCTCCATTTACCTGCTCATAGGTTGCGAACCACTCCCTGCACGGACATATATGATAAGACGCCCCGGAATCTAGAACCCACACATCATCGCGATGTGTGTGTTCATCAGCAACTAGAGCCGTGTCCTCTTCTGAATTGGTGTCATCTTCTGCTACAGCAACGGTCCCTGATGGTTTCTCCTGCTGCTTCCACTTCGGACATTCCCTTCTCCAATGTCCCTTTTCTGTACAGTAGTTACAGACATCATTGGATTTAGGACCCTTGAAACTTGGCTTCTTGAATTTCTTCTTATCCTTGTTTCCATGTCCTTTACTTCCACTGACTACTAACCCAGCAGCCTGACTGTCTGAACCTGTACCAGTTGCTTTATGGCGCAACTCTCTGGTATGAAGAGACGATCTTACCTCCTCAAGAGTCACCGTATCCCTTCCAACAATAAAGGATTGCACAAAATTCTCGTATGATAACGATAAAGATACCAACAGAATTAGGGCAGCATCCTCATCCTCGATCTTAACATCGATATTACGCAATTCTAACAGAATTGTGTTCAGCTGATCCAAGTGATCTCTCAGTGGTGCACCCTCTTGCATACGCAGACCAAACAGGCGTTGCTTCAGAAGCAACTTGTTGGTTAAAGACTTCGTCATGTATAGACTCTCAAGCTTCAACCACAAACCAGATGCAGATTCCTCTTCTGCAACCTCGATGATGATATCATCTGCAAGACACAACATGATTGTCGAGTGTGCCTTCTCCTCCAGACTGGCCATCTCAGCGGACTCGGGACCCACTGCCTTCTTCATCAGCAGCACCCACAACCCTTGTTGCTTTAACAAGGCACGCATCTTGATCTGCCATAAACTTAAACTGTTCCTCCTCGTAAATTTGTCGATCTTCACATTCACTCCAGACATCCTGAGCCGATGCTCTGATACCAGTTTGTTATAGCGGAAGCAAATAAATGTAAGAACAAACACAGATTTAACGTGGTTCACTAACGCGAGTTAGCTACGTCCACGACAGAAGGAGAACAAATTACTTTATCTTGGAGAACCAGATTACAAAGTATATCACACTAGGTTAAGCCTAACCTAGGATTACAGAATACCTAATCTCTCTACCACACTAGATTAAGCTTAATCTACAGGATAGAACAAGATATCACACACTCCCTTATGGCTGATACCCATGTATATATATAGCCAACAGAGTCCTGAATACCAGAGGAATCCCAGACACACGCATCTGAGGAAACCCAAACCAGAATGATTAAGGAAACCCAATTCCTTAATGCCTGAGGAATCCTAGTCCTAACGAAATCCTGAGTATCAGTCCTGCTCGCCAATGACTTCTAACTCTCCTCGCCAAAGACTTCCTCGCCAAAGACTTTCGCCAAAAGTCAACGCTCGCCAAAGACTCTCTCGCCAGAGACTCTTCCTTGCTCGCGTACCACACGTATGCCAACGTGCCACGCGTATGCCAACACGCCTCGCGTACGCCGACGCGACTTCAAGATTCAAGGCATAGACTAACAGAATTCCATCCACAATGAGTCCAAAAACCCCCACAGCACCATGAGCTAGAACTTCTCTCTGAGGTGCCCATTTCAGTATGAAACCTCTGTCTCCAATTGCTTCTCTAAAACCTTGAGGCAATAGCTCGATCCAATCTGAGCCAATAATGGAGCCAGGTCTGATCACCCACAAGAACGGTTGCTTGCTGTTGGCTAATCCCCAAGCCATTTTTGCTAGTTCTTTCTCACCAATGGACGCTACACTCCCCAAACTGACATAGATAACTGACTTCTGAGATTGTCTGTCAAGCCACTCAATGCAGCTCGTGTCCTCTTCCAGTAAACTAGTCAACGCCGCCGTAGTGGCGAGCTTGTGAAGAGGGCCGATAGGGAAGATTGGTACTTGGTAATGTTGTTGGATCTGTGCTAGTGATGAGTGGTCAAGGCAGTCTGAGGTATTACAAATGATGGCTGAAGATCTCCTTACATCATGAGCGTTAACTACTACCTTTAGAAAGTTTTCGAATGTGCCAAAGGATGAGATGGGCAGATCTTTAAATCTGAGGGAATGAAGTTGGGGCACCGGGCTCATTAACTCAGAGTCTGTAATGCAAAGTTACGGATAAGCAAAGATGAATATATATACGTATGTGTATGCATTTTCTAACAATGTAGATTGAA
The DNA here is from genome assembly GCA_946800695.1 of Geum urbanum. Lineage (NCBI taxonomy): Eukaryota > Viridiplantae > Streptophyta > Magnoliopsida > Rosales > Rosaceae > Geum > Geum urbanum. The sequence goes on from OX327006.1 coordinate 8,478,658, forward strand.
ACTTAATGGATTGGATACAGATGTATGCACATGAATACCAGGGAAGGGAATGTGGCCTTTTGAATGAAGGTCTAGGACAGCCATACGAGCACGGAAATTGGCAGCGCTGGTAGTGCGTAGGATGATGCTCGGAATGTTCAGATAAGTGGCCACCAACTCAGAGAAGTACATGAATTCATCGTAGACGATGCAGGTGATCTTCTTCTCCGGTTCTTGTTTCATAACTTGAGTAGTTAAACGTTGTCCGAAACTCTCTTTGCAGTTAGCATTGAGAGCCAACAAAATATCTAGTATCTTCCCGGATGCTATTAAAGGAGCAGTTAAGCCGTCTGGAATTGGAATGAAGGTGAATTCAGGGTGGTTGGAAGGGTTGGGAGAGCTGAAATGGGTGTGAACAATTGTAATGGAAAAACCCTTTGTGTGAAGGAACGTAGCCAACTGAAGCATGGGGTTTATCTGGCCTTGATATGGGCATGGAACTAGAACTAGTCTTTGAGCTGTTCTGTTCTCCATATCCATCTATTTAACACACAGATGGATCAAAGCAATAATGTCTGTGATTCCTTATGGCTTATAAGCAAGGAGTAAAATATCGGATATCGAGGATATATCGACGTTTCAAAATTTGGATATTTCGACGGAAATATCGATCCAGTGAAAATTATGACGAAAATGACGGAAACTAATAAAAATACATGAAAATTTGTAATGAAACTTTTGGAGGTTGTTACATGATCAATTATCTACCTTATGTGAAAAGAAAATATTGATCAAACATCAAGATATATGAATTTGCTAAATTACTATATGAATTAGTATGTGTTAAGTGTTGATAATTATTAAAATATAATTTATTAGTTCTATTTTTATTTTTTGATAGCTAAAACTTATAGGAGGCTAGGCTATCACGCCTTTTGTACAATATGTTACACATCACACATCACAAAATCAAATATATAAATACTTCAAAACCACGTAGGGGACCTATGAGGTTCGAAATTCACACTATTTTTTCTCCATCTCCATGTGCATAATCATGTGTGTATTGTGAAAAATAATTATTAAATGATTGCTATCCCATGTAATTCTGCATGTATTTGACATGTCACGTGAATGGTGGATTGGACATTGAACATATGAAGATTGGACATTTACCAAACTAAATATTAAATGTGAAAAGTTTACGGAAATTTCGAAAATTTCGGGAAATATCGGAAAATATCGGAAATATCGGGGATATATCGGAAATATCGATAAAAATCGGAAAATTTCGGAAAATTTAGGAATATATTTGAGGATTTTTTAGGTAACTTAAAAAAATCGAAATATCGGCAAAATATCGCCGATAATATCGATTTTACATACCTTGCTTATAAGAGCATATGTACAAATCAATGTTTTAAAAAGCGTTTTGGGGGCACGTTTCTAGGCGAAGCGTAAGGAAAACATCCGGATGTGTATGAAAAAGAGCACAGATCGCCGGAAGCGCAGCTTTTGACGGTGATGTGTGCGCTTTAGTGCGCTTCCGGTATCGGAGGACGACATATTTTTGCTCTGTTTATTCTTTCTTATGGTTTTCCAACCAAATCTCTTGGGTTTTGACAGAGTTGAAATATGCAAGAATGACAGAAAACGGATGAATATGACGGAGGAGGATGTTGCAGTGGAGGAAGACGAGATGTTACTAGGGGTTTCTTCTAAAATATACGATATGACGTCGTCTTTGGCTATGGTGTAATCATCCACGTGCCTCTCTCATGCTATCAAAAGTGGTCTCTCAATTATAGGAGCAATTATACTACCCTTACGTACTTGTCCAAAATTACTTGAAAACAAATCCAACTGATTTGTTCATCTCCCAAATAGAGGTGGATGATATTTTATTATTATAAAAAAAATTAATTAATTTATATATGTTTTAGACATAAATCATGATATAAGTTTTCCAATAATTTATATATAATTTTATTAGTTTGTGTATAATATATATAATTAATTTTATATATAATATATCTATACTTCAGTCATATGTCAGAGGCTTATGCTTTACGATTCGAGGTTTACGTCTTATCTTTGTCTCGATAGACCAAAAACGTCTTGTTTTGCGTTTTTCGCCTCTAAAAACATAGGTATAAATCATATCCCAATTGGTTGAACTAGATTAGTTATAGGATGTTTTTTGTTTCCGACTTCTTATTGAGCATCTGATTTTCTTATCTCCTTCGGAGTATTATTGTCTTTGAATATTTGTTGAAAAAATTGGCTTGCTGTTTGGTGATCATCAGGAAAGAACGCAGATATGGACCGCCGCTCCATCTTGAAAGGATAATCTCATGCATGCTTATCATGAACTTGTTTCGCTGTTACTTGTCATATATATTGCAAATTGCATAACATTAAGGATAAAGGATATCCTTACATTAATCTTGTGTTGTTTTGGAACGATGTATGTGCATCATCAATATACTACACTGGGTACAAAATTAACAAAAAATGTATGTTTGTTTTATGAAGAGTGAGGTTGTTCTAACAACGGACGTAGGAATTACACAGAGGCATGAGAGGGTTTTCTCTCCAAAATCTTAGAAAACTCGTAGCGGCGACGGCGACGGCCTTGTGACCCTTACCGGATTACACGCGGGACGTAATCTAGCAGAAACAAGTACGAGTACTCCTTCCTGTACGTCCGAACGTTGGGGCTGTTCGGATGTTCGGGCGCTTCTTCTCCTTTCGGATCTTCGGGTGTACGGGTGTGCGTGCTCGGGTACGGCTGTTAAAAGAATACAACGATGAACAGACAGTCAGGGGTCAAGACGGGGTGGCCCGCCTTCAACGCTCCGATGCTTAAGTCAGAAGATGTATTGGATATAACAGACGTGCGAGCGTGTAGAGTGTGGTGCTTGGATTCGGAATGTCGTTACCTGTAATAAATACCTTGCATATATAGGTGGTTGAGTTTGGTGCTCACTCGTGTTTTTCGATGTGGGACTGGACTGCTCTGGCTGTCATGTGATCCGTGCATTCGGGTATGCGCCCTACGGGCGCGTGCGCGCTCGGATGAGGTTGGTCTTGCGAGTGAAGTTGAAGCCTCCCTGGTGGTCTTTTCGGGTGGTCGGGTAGGTGTTGATTACCTGCTTAAATGGATAAGTATATTTAATCGGACAACCAATGCTATACAAACAAGTCCCCCAAGTCCCCAAGTCAAAGAGAACTTTCTTAACTGGGGAGTTGAAAAAGGGCTCGTGCGATTAAACAAAATATACTTATCCGGTTGAGCAGTGGTGCGTGGTCCTGTAACCCCCAAGTCCCCCAACTCTCCGGTCAAGGAAGGGCTCGCATGACGGAGTGGGTACCTGCGCGTTCGATCGTGTACCTGTTTGTGTGGGCATGTACCTGTTCAAACGAGTCTTGCTATTTATGGAGCCGTGCGCCCGTGGGGTGTGGCCTGGTAAACATAAATGGGGCAACATATATAGTTTATGTAAATGTGTGAATGTATGGTATGATGCGTGAATGTATGGTATGATGCGTGAATGTATGCGAATGTTTTTCGTAACACCAGCGTTGGGATGCCATGGTGCACCGCGTACATCAACGGGGATGCCGTCGCGTACGGTGTAGCGTCAACGGTGGGATCAAGACCGTGACGTACAATTAACTCGCACGGAGGGGACGGACCGCATGCCCGTGCCGTTCTTCGGCTTAGCATGCCCAGAGAGGGGACGGACCGCATGCCTCTGTCTATGACAACCAGCTTGCTTTCGCGTCCGGGGAGGGCGTACCATTGCCCGCGACGCTCATCAATCCCGGAATGCGCAAGGAGGGGACGGACCGCAAGCCCCTGCCGGTCCGAGTCGGCGAATCGATCGTTAACGTTACGCACACGGAGGGGCCGAGCCCCACGCCCGTGCCGCCCATCGACTTAGCATGCGCAGAGAGGAGTCGGCCCCATGCCTCTGCCATGACAGCCGGCTTGCGCTTCGATCGTTAACGGTGCGCTCACGGAGAGGACGGACCCCACACCCGTGCCGCCCATCGGTCTCAGCGCGCGCAAAGAGGGGGCGGACCCCATGCCTCTGCCGCCTGATCCGGCTTGCTTTCTAACGTTTACGTGTACAGAGAGGAAGAACCCCATGTCCGTACGACGTAAGTTCTTCATGCGGCGCGCGTCCGAAAGGGAACTCAGGCGTTCTCCCTCTTTCGGGGTGCCCGGATGGTGTTGCACTAACCTGATGGTGTTTTGCGAGCGCCTGGTCGTGTGGGTGGTGTGTGCGCTAGTACGACTGGCGGATATTGTGGCGTGTATTGCCCTGCCGTGGGTGGGGTGATTTCGTCTGACGAGGTGTTTGAGGTGACATTCCTTTTGACTTCTCCTTGGGAACCGTTGTGTAATAAATGCTAGCCGTCGTAATTAATGCTGGCGTGCCCTGGGCATTAAATGTTGATGACGTAGTAACTGCTCGAAGCTCAGACGTCAGGCACGTGGGCGCGTGTGGTGTTTGCATGGGTGACACGTGTCGAGCCGTGGGAGACCATGCTAGGGTTTGAAATCAAGGCGGGAAGCTGAAGAGTTAGCGTGGTTACTAAGGAGGGTTAGTAATCCGACGTGTCGAGCCTTGGGGCCACGTGTCGTAATCCGACGGTGGATACGCGAAAATGGACGGCTGGCGTTCGTTCGCGTAATCCGTCTGATTAGTATAAATAGGTGCCACAATCAGATTGTTCTCCTTTATCACTCTCATATTTTACCGAAACGCTGCCAAATTCATACTGCAATCTGCCTCTGATCTTCTGTGCTCGTGTTCTTTTCTTGCCGGAATCCTTGCTCGACGTGCAACCTTTCAACCTACAAACTTCAATTTGGTGAGGCTCTCGTCCTTTCTATTTTTGGTTCTTTTTGTCGTTTTCGTGTTTTTGGGTTTCTGGGTTTGGTTTTGCTTTTTCTGGGTTTGCATCCCAAGAACAAGACGCGTTCTTGGGGTGTACCTGGTTTTGATTTTGGTTTGGGGTAGGTTTTGGGTTTTTTTGGTGTTTCTGGTAGGTTTGTTTTTTTTGCTAAGTATAGGTTCGCGTGCGTGCGTCTAGGAATGGAGCCGATAGAGATATCAAGCGGGCAATCACGTGAGCGCATATACATACCGGGGGTGGGGTGGTTTAGTTATGGGTCGAGTGGGTCGAGTACGTCGTCGTATGAGTCCGTGCTGAGTGGCCTCTACGATACATCCCTAACACTTCTCCTGTGGTGCAGCCAATGGATCCCAAGCAAGCGCTCGCATCCGCAGGGTTTGGGAGCTCGTCGGGGGCGTCAGATACGTCTTCTTCTGGTTCTGGACCGTGGGGTGAGGGGGGTGTGCGACAGGAGGAGTCTGTTCCCCAGTTCGCGGAAGGCGGCCGCGTCCACTGGGTGCTGCCAGACGGAACGCCAGTTCAGGAGCCGGAGCGTGCGCCGTCCGTCAAGGATATGGCAAGATGGGCGCGCGACTACCACATACCGAACTCCGTGCGCCTGAGGATCCCAGGCAAGGGAGACACGTTCACCCGCCCTTCGCTCGGCCACGTCTGCCTGAGCGAGTTCCACCTCAAGGCCGGGATCAAGCTGCCTCTGCATCCCTTCTTTTAATACATGTTGGCGCTGCTGAGGATCTCTCTCGGCCAATGCGGGCCCACGCTCACCCGGACGCTCGTGGCCATGTTCAACATTTTCCGGGTGAGCGGGATGGATCAACCAACGCGGGTGGAGTTCCTCCATTTCTTTCGTCTGCGATACTCCACGCGCCAGAGGGACTCGGGAACCTTCACGGTAGAGCCTCGCGTGAAGTGGTGGCTGGTGGACCCACCGAGCTCTTCAACCTCCTGGCATACGATCATCTGCTTGGTGGGTAGAGACTGGGAGTTCGGCGCCTTCCCGCCTGCGTATGCCGCCAACGCTGACCAGATCGATCGCGTCCCACAATTTTTCTATACGCTCGACACGAATGAGTATCCGCTCACGCCGGTTGAGGAGGCCTGGATAGCTCGCCTCAAGTTCATGCTCGACCCCGCGCCCGAGTCAAGATATTTCTGGGCCGTGTGTCACTGGGATCTCATCGAACGCACGCGTCTCGCCAGACCGCCTGGTCTGTGGGTTGTAGTTTTCTGCTAGGAATAGGAATAGGATAATTTTACCAAGTGTTGTATCTGTTCGCTAACCTTTCGTTTGTGTGTTCTGCAGTTAAGATGACGAAGTTCAAGGCCACAGACAAGGGACGACACGCTCAAGCGCCGGATGGCTGCGTTGCTGGTCACCGCCGAGAAGGTTCGTCGGGTGGCGGATGACGGTCGTGGCGGACTCGTCCTGGGGGACAGTACCCAGCCCAAGATCCCTATTCCCAACGTGGCCGACCTCGCCCCGCCTATCCGAGGGCCATAAACGGACGCTCCCCGCCCGCCCCCAGACAATGCTGCTGGTTCCAAGGCCCAGGTCCGGGCGGAGCGTGATCAGCACCACCGCAAGAAGGAGCAGCGGCAGGTGGAGCGTGATCAGCGCCGGTCGGACCGGGATGATCAAAGGGATCGGCGAGAGGCTGCTCGTACGCCTCAGTCTTCAAGTCGTGCTCCCGTCACGCCCCGGTCTTCGGATCCACCTTCAAGTCCTCCACAATACTCGAGGCAGGGGGGAGATGAGCCTCCGTCGAAGCGGCCATGGACGGAGGGCGCTGGTGTTCAGCATCCCTTCTATGAGCCCTTCCTTGCCGCCGTTAGTACAACTGTTCGGGCCTGCGGTGCGCTGTTGCCCCCAAATGGTGGGTTTGTGCAAGATGATATCGACCGGGCCTACAACGCTTGTGCGACCATGCAGCACCGGCTCTACAGATGGCGCCAGAAGGAGGCGAATGACCGGCAGGCGGAGGTGCTGAAGAGGGAGCTGCATGAGCTTACTGAGGCGAACAGAAGGCTGCAGCACGGGTTCTCCAAGTCCGATGAGCTGGCGGATCGCCAGCGCCGCCAAATCCATGAGGCCGCCGAGCGGGAGGCGGTTCTGAAGGCCGAGCGTGATAGCGTCTTAGCCGCGGTGGAGGAGGGGAAGGCTGAAGCGGCGAACCGGCTGGCAGAGATGGAGTCCCGCCTGATGGAGGCCGAGCGCCGAATGTGGACCGAGGAGCGCGTCCACCAGGCCCAAGCGGAGGCGGTTGCTGCCTTCAAGAATTCTTCGGAGTTTTTGGAGTTGGTGGCCGCTGAGGCTGATGGTCAGGTGGCTGAGTTCCAGGAGGTGGTGTCGCCCTTCCTGGACTTGGTGCGCTACCGTGCCCACCTGGAGGAACAGGCGGGTGGGGCGTCCGCTGAGCCGGAGCAAGGGCAGCCGGAGGCGGGGACCGAGGAGGCGGCGGGCGGGGCGGATCAGTAGAGTAGCTTCTGTTTTTTTTTTTGTGATAGAGTAGGAGTTTTTGTAATCGGGCCTTGTGCCTTGTGAATCAATGAAGTTTCTTTTGTTCCAAACGTGTGCCTTGTCTCTCTTTTTATTTTTTTTATTTTTTTGGCATCTTTTGAATGACTCGCGTGAACATGCGCATTCCCTTTGTTTTAGGATTCCATTCCAAAATGCAAGTGTTACATTGATGTAAATAGCCTTGACCCCCAGTCTCCCGAGTATTGGGCGGACAGGTGAAGGACAATGAATCGTGATAATAAAATGGACTAAAAATGGAGTAAATATATGAACATCACAACAGAATTTAATGAAAGTATTTCCTCAAATGTTGGATGTTCCATGGGTGCCGTAGTCGTTGACCCTGCATATCCCGAAGATAGAAAGTGTTGGCGCTTATCATCTCATCGACGATGTACGGGCCTTCCCATAGCGGACGGAGTGTCTTCACCTTTTGCTGGATCGCCTTCATCACCCAGTCCCCCAGTTGGATTGGGCGAGCCCGAATGCGCTGGTTGAACAATCGGGCGATCCTCTGCTTATTTGCGGCGTTATGGAGATGCGCCGTATCTCTCCGTTCTTCCAACAGATCATTGTTTAGTCGTAGCCCCTCACTGTTCGTGCGCGGATCGTACCCCTCGATCCGTGGGCTCTGATGGGTAATTTCCAGGGGTAGCACAGCTTCTGTTCCGAACGTCAGGCTGAACGGGGTTTCGCCCGTGGCTGCATTGGCGGTCGTGCGAATGGACCATAAAATCTCTGGGATAACCTCGGGCCAGTGCCCGTATCCCGCATCCCCTGGTTCGATGTCTTCAATTTTCTTCTTGATACCAGCCTTGATGATCTTGTTGGTTGCCTCTACTTGCCCGTTCGTCTGGGGGTGCGCTGGTGATGCGAACACGAGGTCCGTTCCCTGGCGCTTGCAGAAGGCTATGAGTCAGGGGTTGTTGAATTGTGGCCCATTGTCTGTTATGATGCTGATCGGCGTCCCGTAGCGACAGAAGAAGAAACGCCAGAGGAAGTGCTCCACCTTCTCCGTGGTGATCTTCGCCATTGGCTGGGCCTTGATGAATTTGGTGTGGTAGTCAATGATGACGATCAAATATCTGTATTGCCCCTTCGACTTCGGGAGCTCTCCGATCAGGTCCAGTCCCCACTGTGCGAATGGAACGGGCGATAGGAGGATGGACAGTGGGACGGCGGGAGTGTGGTGGTGATGTGCGTGCAGCTGGCACTGGTGGCACTTGCTGGTTAGCGCCGTAGCGTCCGCATGGATGGTGGGCCACCAGAATCCACACCGAAGGACTTTATGTGAGATAGATCTGGCGCTCGCATGATGGCTGCACGTGCCGGAGTGGATTTCCTTCAGGATCGAGATGCCCCTTGTTGGAGTGACGCACTTAAGGCTCGCCCAAGTCCTCCCTTGTCGATACAATGCTCCATCCCGCACGCTGAAGTTGGCCGCCCGTGCGACAATGGTTCTGGCCTTTCGCTTGTCTTCTGGTAGCTCCCCCCTTGCCTTGTAGGCGATGAGCACGTCCATGTAGCTGTGCTCATGCAGTTCGATTGCCAGAACCTGCTCTGCTCCCGAGATGCTCGGCCGTCGCAACACTTCGACGATCCGCTGTCCTGGTCCCGTGTGTACTGGTGCCGTGGCCAATCGGGCGAGCCTATCCGCCTTCGCGTTGAACCCTCTGTGTATATGGTTGATGTTGACGTACTTGAATCCGTGGATTAGCGCCTTCACGTGCTTTAGATAGGCGATCATCGACTCCCCCTTTGCTTGGAATGTTCCTCCGACTTGGCTCACCACCAGCTGTGAGTCATTGAACATATTGAGGTCCGGCGCCTCCGAGTTCTTGGCCAGCTGTAGCCCCGCAATGAGCGCCTCGTACTCGGCCTCGTTGTTGGTTGTCTTGAATTCGAATTTGAGGGCGTACTCCGCGTTTACCCCTCCTGGCCCGGTCAAGATGATCCCGGTGCCGCTCACCTTCTTCGTGTACGAACCGTCGACGTAGAGGTTCCACTCTGACAACAGTCGCTCCTTGGCCTCCGGTTTGTCGGACGCCTCCACCGTCAGGCCGTCGGTCACGCCAACCGGTGTTCCCTCCGCTTCCGTGTAATCGGCGATGAAGTCCGCCACGGCCTGTCCTCTGATTGCCGTTCGGGGCTTGTACTGGACATCGAATTCACTTAGCTCGACTGCCCACTTCGCCAGGCGACCACTGTGATCGGGCGATTGGAGTATCTGGCGTAGGGGCACGTTGGTGAGAACATGGATGCTGTGCGCTTGGAAGTATGGCCCCAACCGTCGGGCGGCGGTAACGAGCGCGAGCGCCATCTTCTCGATTGTTGGATACCGGGTTTCAGCGCCCTTCATGCCCTTTCCTGAGAAGAAAACGGGCAACTCCGTGCAGTCCTCCCTGCGGACAAGGGCGGAACTGACGGCCGTGAGGGAAGCGGCCAGGTAGATGTACAATACTTCCCCTCGAATGGGCCTAGAAAGGAGCGGGATGGACGCCAAGTACTCCTTGATCTGAAGGAAAGACGCCTCGCACTCGGGCGTCCACGCGACGTCACGCTTGTTCGTTGTTCGTAGAGCCTTGAAGAATGGGGCGCACCTGTCCGAATAGCGATATATGAACCGATTCAATGATGCGAGCTTGCCCGTGAGGCTCTGCAGGTCCACCCTCTTGATTGGTGGTTTCATGTCGATGATGACTTTTACCTTGGCAGGCGCGGCTTCAATCCCCCGCTGACTGACAATATACCCAAGGAATTTGCTGTTGGTGACCCCGAACGTGCACTTGGCGAGGTTCAACCTCATGCCGTTCCTGATGAGGACGTCGAGCACGGTCCCCAAGTTCTGGACGTGATCGACCGCCTGAACGCTCTTCACCAAGATGTCGTCCACGTACAAGTCCACAATGTTGCCAATCAGGCCATGAAACATCGCGTTCATGAGCCTCTGGTACGTGGAGCTGCGTTCTTCAACCCGAATGGCATCACAACGTAGCAATATAACCCCTTGTCCGTGACAAACGTCGTCGCCTCCTGGTCCTATGGGTCCATGAAGATCTGGTTGTAACCCGAATACGCGTCCATCATCGATAGGAGCTCGTGCCCAGCTGTCGCGTCTACCAGCTGGTCGATCCTTGGTAGAAGGAAGCTGTCCTTGGGGCATGCCTTGTTAAAATCACTGTAATCGATGCACATCTTCCACTTCTTGTTGCTTTTCTGCACCATCACAGCGTTGGAGATCCACTTCGGATAGTCCACCATGCGGATGAACCCGATGCCTAGCAGTCGGTCCACCTCCTCGTGCATCGCCGCATAGTGCTCCGCTTTGTATGCCCGGGTGTTAATCTCTTCTGCTTTACCGCCCGGGCGCCGGCGCCGACGCTCAGCCTGTGGGATATGATGCTCGTGTCGATCCCGGGCATATCCTTATACGACCATGCGAACACCTCCCGTTTCTCCTTCAGCAGCGCGATCAGCTGCTCGGCTGTCGCGGGATCCAATGACGCTCCGATTTGGATCGTCCTCTCCGGGTGTTCGGAGGATAGATGAACCGTCCTCAGCTCTTCGCGCTCGGGGACGGGCGATACTGCCATCAGCCCGTCGCGCGGGTCGTCCGGTACTTCCGTTCCTGGTGTGGGTTCCAAGGCGAGGACTTCCTGCCTGTCCCGGGGTTTTGCCGCTTCCTCGTAGTTGTATCCTCTGATGTACCCGACCCCATGCTCGGTTGGGAATCGTCCCAAGAGCAAGTGTCCCGCAATGATCATCTTCAGCTTATTGATCCCCGGCCTCCCAAGTATGGCGTTGTAGGGGGAGGGGGTGTCCATGACAATGAAGTCCGTCCGGACCTCGCTGTGCGGGGAGTCGGATGCGCCGATTCCGACCCGGATGTTATCGCTCCTAATCGGATATGACATCTCGCCCGTGAAGCTGGAGACGCACTCATGATCCTGCGTCATCTTGCGGGCGGGCCGGCCGAGTGCGGTGTACGCGTCCAGGTAGATCACGTTTACGGACGCCCCACTGTCTACCAGCACCCTCTTTACGAGGAAACGATCGATGATCGCATCGATCACGAACGGTAGGGTGCTGTCCTTCGGGCTTCCTTCCTCATCCTCCGCTGTGAAGCTAATGGCGGGCGCCTCTCGTCTTTCTGCCTTCTGCGCTCGTCCTGTCCCGATCGTCAGCACCTCCCTGCTCGAGCGATCGGGCGACGACATCCCCTCCTTGCGTTTTCCCCCGGATATCGTACTGATAGTCCCACGGGTCTCAGTGTTTTCCTCGCGCTGTCGTTCTTCCGCCCTGGGAGGGGTGACCTAATCGTCCCTCCTCATGTCTTCAAGGGCCTTCTTCAGCATGATGCAGCTGTTGGTACGGTGGGTGGCAGCATTGTGGTACTCGCACCAGATGCTCGGGATTCGGCCGATCGGGGCCGTTGCTTTCGTCATGTTGTTTGGTGGCGGAATCCGGTGTCGGTGCAGGCGGAGCAGCTGCTCGTTCGACTAGTGATCGACCGCGTAGACCTCTTGTCTCGTTGGTCGGTACTGCGGTGCTGGCGGTAGACGGGCTCCCTGCTGCGCCGATCCCCTTGCCTGGTTGTAGTGGTTGCCCTGGTAGTTACGGAAGAATGGCCTCTGGTGATTCTGTCTCTGCGTGTCCCAGTTCCTCTTGTACCCTCCAGTCGACTCCCCTCCGTCGTCTGAGGGTCGTCGTGGTTGGGCGTTCCCCTTCGGTCTGTTGGTGCTAGACTCGGAGGTGGATCCGTACACTCGCGTTTCTAGGAGTGTCTTCTGCACAATCAGGTCCATAATCTCGTCGTAGTCAAGATACTCCTTCCTCACCAATTTTTCTACGAATGGGGTGGCGAGCATGTTATCCATCAGGGCTACCTTAGCCACTCGCTTGTCGAGGTCCCTGCACGTGCTTGCGAGCGTCCTCCATCGGTTTATATAGCTGACAGGCTCTCGTCCATCCCCTGGCGGACCTTGAGGAGGATACCCGTTGTGTTGTATTTGCCCTGGAGCCGGTAGCGCTTCTGGAAACTCTCTGCCAGCTCGAGGAACGAATGTATGAAGCCTGGTAGAATCTCGTAGAACCAGCTCCGTGCCTCCTCCGTCAGCGTTTCCTGAAACAGGAAACACATGGTTGGGTCCGAATACCGGGTCCCGTCCGTGGTGGATCGAAACTCGTCGATATGCGCGCGGGGGTCTCCGCTCCCGTCGAACCGGGTGATCTTCGTTGTTTTTGCGTGGGGGTCTCTTCCCCTTTCCAGTATGTGCGCTGAGAACGGGCTAGCCCGGGGGGTGAACGTCCCGCCATGCCCGGCCAGCTTGTCCTTGCGCAAGCGCGAAACCTCCTCCGCCAGTTCCTCCATCCTCTGAAGGATCAGGGTGTTGTTCGTCAGGGGCGCCGATTCCTCCACTGGTGAGGGCACTCGGGTTGTCCGGGCGTTGGTCCTGCCGAACGGGTGTTGTTCCTCTCTGGTGGTTTCCTGGGTCCCTTCGTGCTGCCCCAGCTGCTGGCTGACGAGCGCGTCCAGCCACTCATCCAACCTCTACCAGATCTGGCGCTCCTCTGCTCTCTCGAGCGCCGCTTCTCTCAGTTCCTGAACTAGGCTATTGACGCGTTCCTCGCTATTGTTCCTTTCGAGTTCCAGTACCTGCCGCCCCTGCGCGTCTGGCGGTGTTTCCCCAGCGGGTGTGGCGCTGACGTTAGTCTCCGGATTGAGCATGTGGGCTTTGCTAGTGGTATTTATACGAGGTTTGCAATTTGTAAGTTTCCCACAGACGGCGCCAACTGTTCCTACCGGATTACGCGCGGGACGTAATCTAGCAGAAGCAAGTACGAGTACTCCTTCCTGTACGTCCGAACGTTGGGGCTGTTCGGATGGTCGGGCGCTTCTTCTCCTTTCGGGTCTTCGGGTGTACGGGTGTGCGTGCTCAGGTACAGCTGTTAGAAGAATACAACGATGAACAGACAGTCAGGGGTTAAGACGGGGTGACCCGCCTTCAACGCTCGGATGCCTAAGTCAGAAGATGTATTGGATATAACAGACGTGCGAGCGTGTAGAGTGTGGTGCTTGGATTCGGAATGTCGTTACCTGTAATAAATACCTTGCATATATAGGTGGTTGAGTTTGGTGCTCACTCGTGTTTTTCGATGTGTGACTGGACTGTTCTGGCTGTCATGTGATCCGTGCATTCGGGTATGCGCCCTACGGGCGCGTGCGCGCTCGGATGAGGTTGGTCTTGCGAGTGAAGTTGAAGCCTCCCTGGTGGTCTTTCGAGTGGTCGGGTAGGTGTTGATTACCTGCTTAAATGAATAAGTATATTTAATCGGACAACCAATGCTATACAAACACGGCGTGTGCTGAGCACCTCGACGTTCCTCTTGGATGTCGTGTCGCGTTTGCTAGTTCCTAGATATGCTAATTCGGGGAGCGGCAGTGTGCACGTTCCTTCCCTCTCGGTTTGTGCTAGAGTGGTTGGGCACACCATTCCTGCGTCTTGGCTGGTTGGGATGGGGATCGACCATTTGAAGGTTAGCGCTGCCCACGGGCCAAATTAAAGATTGAGGAGGAGATCTTCCGTGCTGGCAGGAAAGTACCAGTGATAGAGGTTGTCAGATTGGTTGTGTTGAGACGAGGGTGCAGGACTGACTCAAGTGGGGTTGATTGGCTTGGAGGCTTTGGATGCCGTGCTTTGGTGGTGGATGGAGTCTTTAGGTCGCGACGCAAGGTGCTTTCCGGAGGCGAATTCAAGCGGTGCCGGTGTTGGTCGAGCGACGGTTGGTTGAGGCAGATCCTATGCTTCAATTTGGGCTTTGGGCCTGTCACTGGGTTGGGACCCAGCCTATTGGTTTTGGACTGATTGGTCCTGGCCTGCGCCCTCTTTCCTTGCTGGATTTGTGGACTTTGACAAGGATTTGGGTCTGGGTCTTGGGCTCATATCCATTTTGGATCTCGATATGGGATCTGGGTGGGTTCTAGTCAATTTTAGGTTTTAGTTTTTTTGGGGGTCTGGCTGTTCCGTGCTCGCTTCAGTAGGAGGTTAAAACTTAAATGGTATGGTGTTGTGTTGTCGGGGCTTGGTGGTCAGTCCGCCTCGAAAATATTTTTTAATCGTGGTCATATGGTTTCTATTGAGCTTTATTTCAGTGGTTTCATTTCGATTGAGGTCTTGTTCGATCGCATAGATTCTTTAGGAATGTTGGTGTTTCCTAGGACGTGTCCTTACGGTGGATCTATGAATAATGTAACATATTTATATTGTTAATGTGACGTCTTTGCTTCAAAAAAAAATAACAACGAACGTAGGAGGCAACTTAACCTGGCTTGAACCACCGCTCGAGCTTCTCTCACCAAATTTTACTTTTATGACATGTTTATTTACCTAGAATGAGAATTAAAAGTGGGTGAATTATTCTCATTTCCTACCATAAAGTTAATCGAATATGAAAATAGGGTCTGGATCTGTGACACTATATTTTACACAAATTTTGACACATGTTATGAGCCATTGATTAAAAAAACACTCGAGGATTGGGATTTCTTATCAGAAATTCAGAATATTATTCTATGATAATATTGATTAAATATATTTTGTTTTCAAAACTATTAAAGAAAAAAAACATAGAAGATGAAACTTGCACCAGCCCAGATGAGAAAATAATTGGGTCCAAATGAGTTTGGACCAACTTTGTCCAAACTCCTTCATTTTATACACTTTTCGATTTGTGATTTGATAATTGAGACCACTTAATGTATAACTTACATCTTAAGGATCATGCACATAAAGATTCAATCAAATTGAAGATTGTTTGGTCATCCAATTTTGTAAAACAAATGAATGGTCTTTATTGTAATGCTAAAATCCACCATAACCCGTTCATTTATTTGACAAGATAGGATACCCAAATGATCTCTAATTTGATTCATTTTTTGAATAGTTGATTATGAACCAATAATCTATAGAATGAGTGATCTCAATTTTGGAATAACAAACTAGTTTATGCACAACTGGTATAGTTTGGACAAAGTTAGTCAAAATTCATTTGGACCCAAGTATTGTTCGTCCATACGCCGAAGAGAAGGAAAGAAGAGAGTCCTCCTACCAACTAAAGCCAGAGAAGATCGAACTCCAAAACCAAGTTGATTAACGAGTTCATGTATATAAGGATACCAAATCTCACTACAACGACAATACCCGGCTGATGATTTTGAATTATGACAAATAAATTGATTTTGAGTGTTTTGGAGATGAGAGATCAAAACGAGGAGCCTCTTTTTCTTGTTCTTTCTTCTCTTCATTTTTCTACTGTTTTATAGCTAGGGTTTCTGGTATCAAAATATTTATCATGAATTCTTCAAGTAATAGCATCGATCTTTGTTTAGTATTCAAAATTCAGGTTCGTTATGAACAAATTTTTTGTGACTAAAATCAATACAGGGCGATGGAGTTAGCAGAGGAGTTGGTGTCATCGATATCTGCTCAAAGTGCAGCCATGACGGCATGACCTTGGCATAAATCTCTCTCTCCTTTTCATTTTGAATAAATAGAATATATTTTAATCAGAATTAAATCAGAATTATCATAAAATATAATCCTGATCAGAAATCCTATCCCTCGAGTCTTTTTAATCAATAGCTTACATGTGTCAAATTTTTTGTAAAATATAATGTCCACAGGTCCAGATCTATGAAAATATACTTTTTATTTTGTACGAGTATTTCAGTATTCAAATTAATATTAATTTCGATTTTATATGGTAAATAAATATTATCAATCGTAATTATTCTGATTCTTATCATGATTTCAAACGCAAAGTAAACAGTTAAATGAAAATGACATATTTTCATACTGATTCATTTCGATTCTGATTCCAGTTGATTCTGATTCATAATAATTCTTATTCCAAGTAAACTAGTAAACGTCCCATTAGTACATGTACATTTGCGTAGGTGTGATTGTTAGGTTCATTTACCACAAAAAAGGAAAGAAAAAAAAATCTGTTTTCATTGTAAGAAAGATACATGATAGTTGATACAATGCAAACAGGCCTGCCTCATATGAGGGAATATTGGCACATCATATGCCCCGCACTGCTATGCTGCTATGCAGCAACCAGAAAAAAACATCAACACCTATATCTTTATTATTAATAAAGTCGTGTATGAGTTTGGTATCATCGGTCTCACTAATTTTGAACTTTTAAAATTATCTTTATTAATAAAAAATCAGGTAAAGCAAAACTGTAATAAAAAATGTAACCTCCCCCTAGACTTACCTCTGCAGCCATTGGGTGCATGTTTTTGCCAGTAATTCATATGGAAGGTCAAACATATGGTTCCCTCTTTACCTCTTGAACTTCACTCATGATCGAATGTTGTTACGTGGAATTTATGAAAGCACAATCCAAACATATGCATCATATCATTCATATGCATTATATGGGACATGAGTTAAGTTTAAGAATCGTGCCTTCTCATTCGAGTTGGTATCTCATTCCTGACTTCTCTGTCTTCGATTGTATTTGATTCCTGACTTATCCAGTTATATATAATTATTTCTGAATCAAATTTATTCTCATGTATAACTTTTTATATTTTAAATAAGTAAACATATCATACATTAACTATAAAGGAAATTGATAAATCGATATACAAAGTAATTAACGAACCATTGACTTAAAAAATAACAAGAAGGTTTAGTAAAAAACTAACCCTAGTTCTCACGTTTTCTCTCTGTGAGAAAAACCTTAAGTGGGGCATCTCATCAAAATCAATCTAGCTCGTACGTCAGTGGCCCGGTCTTAGCTAGCTAATTTTGGCTTGTTGTTGCCGTTTGATTTTGTTGCCGAACTAGTATGTAGATCTCGGGAACAACTTGGAAGGTTATAATCAAGTTTTTGCAAGGACTAGATTTTTGGCCGACGTAGTGGATTGTTGTTTCTCACGAGGTACAGTGCACAGGCAGAGATCAATGTTCCAGCGACGACTTTATTTTTCTGTTTGGTGTTTGGTTTCTGGTTCGGGTCTAGATTACGGGTGGTGTGGTCTTGTTCTCCGTATGGTTGCGGCGACTTTCTTGATGGCATGGCCGATGTGGTCTAGAAGGTTGGTTGTGGGCGGTGTGGAACAGATGATGTCTTGGTGGTGGTGTGTGGTGATGGTGCACTATAGTTTTGGATGAATTGGTTATTTGTTGGGTCGGGTGCTAGGGCTGGACTTGTTAGGCCTTGGTTGTGTCTCTCCGTTTTATGTTGTTTCTTGGGATGTCCATGACACTAGTGTGTATCTAGGCCTTTGGATTAAGGTTTAAGTTCATTCTTTGATTTTTCATAGATATTTCTTTAAGGTCTTAGCTCACTATACCACAATTGCGTGCTTACGTATTTTGTTAAGACGTTGAGTTTGATTTTATATCTAGGATTATCAAAGATAAGATTAACATGTGTTGAGCTCAATGTTTAAAAGAATAGTTTTTGCAATCCACTTACTACAAGCCCAAGCCCAACTCAAGTGTGATCCTAGCTAGCTTTGTCTTCTATTGCAGAGTGACCTTATATTTTGAGTTGTAATTTGTTTCAAGGCATGAATGAGATGAAAACTTAATCTATTTCTCCTTAATCTCTCTCTATCTTTTCTCATTTTCTCTTCTCCTCTCTTGGTGCCTAACAATTTGGTATCAGAGCGCTAGTACTAATTTTTTAGAATTCTAGTGTCATAGTTTGTTCACTAGAATTTTTTTTAAACGTATGTACTGCTTCGGCTCAATTTTTTTAGTGAAAAAGTTGTTTGAAAAAAAAAACCATTGGCTTATATATTATGTCAAGTAATTAACTACATAACTGGATCGATTCCATGCCCCTTCACTAATTTGAATGGGCAGACACCACACCAAAATTTGTTCCTCTTTCTGAGAATGAAAAAGTGATCTAACAAATGCAATATTGTAGTAAAGTCAATCATATCATTAGATGGGAAAATGCTAAAAAACTGAAGTCAATGCAAGGAATTTTCTTGTGAATATCTTGAAACAATTATTATTTTTAGCTGTATCCAGATATTCCCCCATACGTACTCATGTACTGCTTAAACCTCCATGCCTTTCCATATCCATATCTATATATATATATAAATACTTGTACTATCAACTTAAGCAGCAGCATGTTAGCTAGCGCTGGATGCGTTCAAACATTTTGTGTGCTCCTTTATTTTGACATTTTCCATGCCATATTTGCATGCGCGCCATGTATAACACCATTCACATACACATGGCCGATCTTCAGCCTATATCTTGGGACCAATATTTGTTCAATTCAATACTGCCTACCTAGGTCAACCATGAAAATGATCTCTAAATTCTTTAAAATATATATATATATATATTTAGTTGTTCCGTCAATATAGTATACAAAATTTTGCATCACTTGTCTTTCTCACTAGCGAACGCTCACACACCAATGACATCATGTCCATAAACTATAGGTTTCAAATAATTCAGTACTTATACAGTTATACCATACCAATGTTTCAGATAACACATAATTTAAATAGGTATGCGATTTTATTTGCCGTATGTAGCTTGGATTGTAGTTAGACACTATGGTTTATGTAATACTTGTAATCGATGTAATTTCAGTTGTATTAATGTAATTATATATATTATTTTTTTAATATCAATATAATCGCCATTATGATCGGACAAAACAATAAAAACATTTTAGTTTCCTAACAGAAAAAATTTAAATTACAAAAATCTGTCAACCTTACAATTCCCAAATCCCTATTCCCAATTCAGTATGCTCTTGGAAGTGTACTACACAAAGCGAGCCCCAATGTACGAGCACAGCGTCATTAAAACTCCTCAACAGCCTCCTTATAAAAACTGGGAACCACATCCACCATGTTCCTCGTTTTCATATCTCATTGCAAATTAACCCACAAAGAGCTTCAAATACAGAGATAGCAGCTAGCTAGCTTAGGTATATTATGGATCATGGGGGGCATCACGACATGGGTTCCATGGCGCCACCGCCGTCCATGAACGGCAGCACGATGCCGCCGATGAAGGAGAAGAAGATGATGATGATGCACATGTCCTTCTTCTGGGGCACAACCGCCGAGATCCTCTTCTCCAGGTGGCCGGGAACCAACACCGCCATGTATTACCTGGCCCTTCTCTTCGTCTTCGTCCTCGCTGTCCTCGTCGAGTGGCTCTCCCACTGTCGCCTCATCAAGCCCGACTCAGGACACGTGGCGGCCGGACTCGTCCAGACGATGTTGCACTGCCTCAGGGTCGGCTTGGCCTATATGGTCATGTTGGCTATCATGTCGTTTAATGCTGGTGTGTTTCTGGTGGCTGTGGCCGGACACACTTTGGGGTT
This sequence comes from Geum urbanum, assembly GCA_946800695.1. Taxonomy (NCBI): domain Eukaryota; kingdom Viridiplantae; phylum Streptophyta; class Magnoliopsida; order Rosales; family Rosaceae; genus Geum; species Geum urbanum. The sequence goes on from OX327006.1 coordinate 8,498,468, forward strand.
CTTTCTCTTCGGTAGTAGGTTTTGGAAATCGAAGAAGGGTTCTTCTGATCTTCCTCCAATGGCTTGTTGATTTTATTTATGTATGTGTTTGATTAATGGAATTTATTGGAATATTTTGTTGAAATTTATCGGTTACATTTGTGGGTGGCATTGAAACCCTAACTAGCTGTTTTAATTGAAATTTCAGAACGTACTCAGTTTGAGATGTACGGTTTTTTGTTCATCTTCATTTTGTGGCTAGCAGTGACTACTGAATACTTGTGTCTGAGGATGATGATGATGTGACAGAGTGAGCTGGTTGTGTAGGTGCCCAGATGAAATTAGTACGCATTTACTTCTGCGGTATCTATCGTAGAAATAATGGATGGATTATATATACTTACAGCTTCCCGGCCGTTGAATGGTATACCAATATTTTCAGATCCTAATCGTGTCAAATCAATGAAACCCCTCTCAAAAGGGTTTTGTTCTTCCAAAAAACAAAACAAAATTGGTCCAAAAATTCGCTAGGGAGGGAGATGAAACTTACACACAAACCATGCCACTAGATCATGGGTTCATGGCTAGGCTAACGCAGCTCTTGTGCAGTTCTTTAGACTGTACTTACTACTTATTAGGCAGTTGATTTTGTAATTTGAATATTATTCAACTCTGTCTCCCAAGCTTTACAAATTTTTATTCTCAAAACTTCTCTTCAACAACATTTTAGGCGACATTTTCTAATTTGAACGGGGGACTGGCTAGCTATACGGCCTGAGCAAGGAGTTTTAGAAGACGTACCGATAATTATGAGTGGCAGTGGGAAGCAGATACATTAGAAGTTAAAAGTGATTACATTCATCAACCAATTTGGGATAACTTGTACAATGTGAACTGTCATCTAATTCATCTCTATCCTTTTCTTTTGTGCCAAATGCCATCAATCCTGTCTATGTTTGAAGAAATAGTCGCTTTATATTCAATGAGAAATGGACCATTTGAAAGTGATATGTAGCGGATCGGACAATCTTGTTTATTCGAACTTTGGTTCAACTTCTTTTTTTTGAAGGAAAGTCTTGGTGCAATTAAACTCTAGCCCAAAAGAAGTTGGGAACCAACAACCATATCAACTAAAGTCTGTACTTCAACTCCACCTAAGCTACACACAACCAGGGCAAGGAGGAAAACAAAAAAACAAGAAAATTACATACCATGAGGGCAAAGATACCCATCATTCCTTAGAACCCTAACTAAGGTTGGTGGTGGTTCTTGAACTCATCGCAAGAGATCCACCCTCCTATTACTTAGCGATGCAGCCTCATGAGCGACGCAATTCACTTTTCTTAGAGTCCAACTCCATTTGCAGTCAAAGAAATTAACCTTTGATCTTCTCCAAATAGCTGAAAGTATTTGGAATAACCTCCAGTTTCCCCTCTCCCTCTGGCTTTTGCTGTTTAAAGAATCAATTACCACCTTTGAATCAGATTCAAAAATTACTTTATCTAGCTTTAACTCCATTGCCAAAATGACTCCAGCTTTAATAGTTTCAGCTTCTGCTACTTCAACTGATGAATAATAGCAACCCTTTGTAATGCCACCAATCACAAGACTCCACCCCACTCATCATTTCTTGCAATGACACCAACCCCTGCCTTTAAAGATGTTTACTCCAAGCAGCGCGCATCACAATTCAACTTAAAATAAAGACTGGGAGGTTTCTGCCAAGTATAAAGAGTCCTATTTAAATTGGGAGACCCAACCATCACCTCTGTTGCAGCATAATACTCCATACAAAGATCACTGGCTTTCGAGATTGTGTAAACCTGAGAAGTAACAACGCCCTGGTATATAGCCTCACATCTTGACTTCTATATTTCCCAACATATAAAACTAATGGAAGACAAAAGCCACTCAAAATCCTTCTTGTCCAAACCCATCCTTAAAAAACTTTGGAACCATCCTCCGAGATTTATTACTCACTGCCTATTAATGTGTAATCCAATGTCGGCCCCAAACTAAACCGATTCAACCCACGGATACAATAATAACATGTGCTCAACAGATTCAACTTCATTCTCACAGAGCTTGCAGATAGAAGATTGAACAATTTTCCTCCCAAAAAGGCCATATATATATGGAAGAGAACTTGATAAACAGTGCCATAGAAACACCTTGATCTTAGGAAGAGTTTTGATTCCCCAAATACAATTCCACACCTGTTTATCGACACAAACTGACAAATTATTCGAGAAAGCGATACCTCTACTCAGTTTTTTGTGACACCAATAGTAACCAGATTTCACTGTGTAAACCCCAATATGCATAACCACAATTTCACTAGCAACCTCAGCTGTAATTAAGTGGCTGATAGAGCCTAAGTTCCACACTTTTAAACACGGGTCAATCAGATCAGCAACAACACTAGGGCATCTCTAACATCATCAAGAGGCTAAACTCTACCATTACCATTACCAGAGCCAAGCCAAGCATCCTTCCAGATGTCCACATTCATCCCATTAAGAACTTGTCACCTAGAGCCATCCAAAATCACATCCCGAGCATGAAAAAGACTTGACCATCCCCAAGAAGCCCTGTGCCCCTTCGCAGCATATTTGAAAGAACACTTGGGAAAATAGCGAGCCTTAAGAACCTTTGCCCACGTTGAATCTGGTTCTTTTAATAACCTCCAAACTTGCTTTGCTAGAAGAGCAGTATTAAAGTCCTCCAAATCTTTGAAACCTATGCCTCATTCAGCTTTTGCTTGTCCAACAAAATCCCAACTACGCCAATGCGTCTTATTTCCATGATTTGAATACCTCCACCAAAAATTGCTCACCATGGGATCAATCTCCTTACAAAAAGTCGTTAGGAATTTGAAGCACGCCATTGGGTACGAAGGAATTGCTATTGCCACTGACTTAATTAGAACATCTCTCCCAGTCATAGACAATAAACTATGCTTCCAGTTTGCAAGCTTACTACTCAACCTAGCCTTTACAAACCTCAACGCTTTTTTATTTACCTCCCCCATATCGTAGGAAGACCGAGGTACATTCCTGGGTTATCGGATGAAGGAACCTCAAGCAAATGACTAATTAGCCATCTCATCTGGTCCGACCTGTTACTGGAGAAGAATAAACTCGACTTGTCTTTGTTAAACAGTTTCCCCGAAGCAACACAATACTCCCTCACAATGCTAACAAAGTTAGAGCAATTTTGTAACGTAGCACAGAAGAAATATAGAGCATCATCGGCAAAGAATAAGTGACAAATGCTAGGACAAGAAGGACCAAACATCAGTTCCTCCAAAACCCCATCCTGCATGGCAATTTTAACTCTAGCCGAGAGAACTTCACTCGCAATCAAGAATAAGTAAGGAGATAAAGGATCTCTTTGCCTCAACCCTCGATGAGGCTTAAAGAACTCCCCCGCCCTGCCATTTAACACCACCAAAAAAGATACCGTTGTCACACAAGTCATTATCAAATCAATCCACCTTCTCTGAAAGCCAAAAGAAACAAGAGATTCTCTAAAAAATCTCACTCCACTCTGTCATAAGCCTTGTTCATGTCAAGCTTAAGCCCCAACTTAGATTTATCACCTTTCTTCTTTAACTTCAAATAGTTAAACACTTCATGTGCCAAGAGAATGTTATCCTGAATTAAACGGTTAGAAACAAAAGCATTTTGATTGCAAGAAATAACATCTGGGAACACCAACTTCAATCTATTTTCCAACAACTTAGAAAGTATCTGGTAGGAGTTGTTGCAAAGATTGATGGGGCGAAACTGATCAGTACACTCTGGATTCGGCACTTTAGGGATTAAAGCAATGTGTGTTTTGTTTAAAAGCTCCATAAACACCCTACCTTCCAAAAATTCCATAGAAGCATTGTATACCACCTCGTTCACAGTTTCCCAATACTCTTGATAAAACAGTCCCGAAAAGCCATCGGGGTCTGAAGACTTAAGAGTACCAAGCTGAAAACAAGCATCTCTCACCTCTTCTCTAGTAAAAGGAAGGATAAGAGCTTCGTTTTGCTCCTCAGTGACAAGTGAAGATACACATTTGAACACATCTCCCCACTCTCTAACACCACTAGTAGAAAAAACATTGCCAAAATGCTCATCAAAAGCACTTCGGATCACCCGTTCTCCTTCGATCCACTCCCCACTAACATTTTTTATCTTCAAAATTTGATTCCTTTGTCTACGAATCAAAGTAGTCAAGTGAAAAAATCTGGAGTTAGAGTCACCTATTTGGAGCCTCTGGATACGAGACCTTTATTTCCAAAAATCCTCATTCCATTTCCAGAAGAGCTAATCTGATGCTTTAAATCAGCTTGTCTATGCTCATTACTCCCCACTACCTTGCAGATACTCAAGTTCAAGCAAACAACTCTGAATTTCCCCACTTTTTTTGGAAACTTCCTTTTACTCCACTCCTTTAAATTTTGTCTGCACCTCGCAAGGTTAGATTCCCACAGCAAACAACAAGGGCCAAGCGACTTTTGGATCCAATTATCCTTGATCACATCCCCGCATTCAACATCCGAAGACGCGCTTCAAACTTAAAATCAGCCTTTCTCCGAGGACGAGTTGGACTAACTTCAAGTAAAAGAGAACAATGATCCGAACCGATTCGAGGGAGGTGAGTCACAGTTGTATGTGGGTATATTAATATCTAACTCTCATCAAACAATACTATATCCAGTCTGTCTAAAAGCACCACCTCGTCATCCTTTTTTTTTACACCACGTGAAACTCTGCCCCTTAAAACCAGCATCAATCAACTCATTTGTGTCCATGAACTCCGGTAAAAATCTTCTTCGCCTAAGATACCAAACAGCCCCTCCATCTTTTTCAAAATGTCATAACATCTCATTCATATCTCCAATGACAAGACGTAGGAGCTCATCGTTCCAATTTCTCAGCTCCCAAGATAGCCAAAAATTCTCCTTCTCACACTGATAAGAAGGGCCATAGACCCAAGACATTCTCACTTTTTTCCCCGAGTTCCCCACTTCCACAACTGTATCTATGAAATTTTTTGAGAAATTAACAACCTCAACAGAAACTCCAACTTTTCACCACAAGCTGAGCACTCCTGCAATCCCCACAAGATCGACATTAAAACCCATATGGTAGCCCAATCTTCTATGAACCTTATTCATAAACCTACTCTTCTGGTGTGTCTCAGAGAGAAACACAACCTCGGGTTTATGGCAGATAGTCAGCTTCCTAATTGTTTGAACTGTCAAAGGTACCCTTAAACCTTGACAGTTCTAACTTATGTAACTCATCTGCAACCCGCAGCTCACCCCCTCCAGCTGCCGCAACCCTGGAGGGGGTGAGGTCCTCCATACCCTTATCAGAAACAACCATCTTCTCCTCCTTCTTAACATTCTTGCTATCAGCACTAATCTCATGGATAGATCTCGCAACTCTACCAGCTCCCTTAACACTTTGAGTCTTTCCCTTTGATTTTGCAGTTGAGGCAGCCTTCTTGTTTGCCGGACACGATAACTTCAAAGATGCAAGAATGGGATTATTACACTTCTTGTATACTTTTACTTCTGCTTGAATAACACCCTTCCCTGTTTTTCTCTTTTTTGGGATTGTATTTGATAATAACACAGTGTTGGGTAGCTCAGTAATTGTGACTATACTGGGCCTGACATTGGGCATAACTGGACTGACCACATGCTCCTCAAAATCTACTCCTAACGGATAAAAAGCTTTACCGTTGAGAGAGTCTTCTTTTCTCTTGATAGCCCATGGAAGAATAGTTGACGGGCCGGCCCAACTTTTGGTATTAATACTAATCCATTAAGTGCAGTCGTGAAACTCCCGTTATGATAAACATTGTCACCTTCACTCGGGTGCCATTGCTCACAGTACCAAGAACGTGGAATATTCATTCTAGACATTAACGGTGGAGCAAAGTTAGGGTCACCTACCCCATGCCCTATCTCACCATCTACATCAACTATACCATGTACCGTTGACAAAGATTTATCCTTGGCACACACCTCAAGACCAATTTGAATACCACCGTTAGCTTCATGCTTATTTTTATTCGAAAAATCCGTCTGAGGTACACATGGATTACTAATGGGGTATGATTGCTGGGTAAAGACCGCCTTCTGCGGTGGATCAGCTACCACATTGTTAGCTACCAAAAATCACCATAAGCTTGGATCCAGAACACTGCAGTATTTGGCTCGATATCATCAATAGAGTGATAATCCGGCCAAGACATCACCGAAAAACAGAAACCATTGATGTTCCAGGGATGCTTCCCACAAGTTTTTCGGCAAGCTTATTAGACTAGACCGTTATAACACACATTCCTTTTTAACGGAATGATCCGTATTTTCCCCAGCAAGTTGTACATCCCTTGTAGCGTAGCGTAGCCTTTATCCCAATCAGATTTGGCTCGTTATCTGCAATAAGCAGACCCAACAGATCAATCCCATGCTCAAGGTCAGGAACGTCAACCGCGTTCTTAAAATTATAGGTCATTGCTTCGATCATTCCGTCATCCTCATAAAGAATCTCCTCCCGGGGCAATAAACACTATCTGCATTTTTACTATAACCGACGACATTAAAAAAAATAGGCTGACGAGATTATTTTTCGTCGGCTATAGTAGACGACACTCATAATTTCGTCGGCTATAGTATTATACTCGACGAAAAAGAACAAAAAATCATCGACTATACTTTTGTCGACGCTGTTTAACCTACGGGACTATAGTCGACGAGTTTTTTACGAAGTGGTCGGCTATAATAAGGTCGACGATTTTTGGTGTTGTCGGCAAAAATATAACTGACGATTTTTTATTATTTTTTCGTCGACTATAGTACTATAGCCGACGAAATTGTGAATGTCGTTTACTATAGCCGACGAAAAAAAATCTCGTTGTCCTAATTTTTTTTAATGTCGTCGGTTATAATGAAAATACTGGTAGTGAGATGATGACGACTCCATGATAAGGTAGAGCCCACCAAAAAAAAAATTGGGGTACAAACCTAACTCAACATAGTAGGACAGAAGAACTTAAATGTAAGCTCAAGAAGTAAATGCTTTCTCCCCAACCTTAAAACCAGCACCCTAGTAGAATCTCTAATCTAGCACCAAAAATCACTCTCTTTTGTAAGTTCAAACCTCATACGAAGTGAACTAAAGTGCAGAGAGTGATTACTTCCACCTAGAATACAGATCGGGTTCGATACTATGAACAGAGAAAGACTATGGAATACTGATTACAGAGAAATGGAAGAGAAGCAGATTTATTTTCAATATCTCTGTATATATTTAGCTACTTGCCATTGGTTCCCCAGGAATAGAAACAGTTGTAACTTTTGTTCTACTTCCTTGATCAGAAAATGGAAGTAGTCGAGAAGGGACGCATTATATGTTATGGCAAAAGAAAATATTGGCATACTAGCTGCAGCAACTATAATGAAACCACGCAACAAGTCATCCTGGTTTGGGAAACTACGATATAACAAGGAACCATCTCAAAAACTTGAAACTATAAATCATATGAATATAATTCTCTAAACTCAATATCTTAAGCTAGGGTGCCATATATAAGAACATAGAAAGAGTTAAACAGTCACAAGCGTGATACGTGGGGTCCGTCATTATATCGATATTCTCTCAACTTAATCACCTTTAAAGTGTTGGGTTTAATCTACAAAAGACTTTTGTATTATTAGAAATAGTCCACCTGAAAGTTTAGCTCTGACACCTCTAAACTTGATCGAGAGGTCATCAATTGAGGAGAGAGAAACTGAATCTGATAGAATGAAGAAGGTGAGATAATTTCATTAGGGCATCTCCAATAGAGAGGAGATCTAACATCTAGGGGATATAATTATAGCTCTTCTTCAGAAAAGTCTTTTTCAATAGAGAAAAATTAAGGATATATGGGCTAAAAATGTAGACCCAAGTGCTAAATGAAGTACTAAAATAGGACTTGGTATAACACCTCTGGCATGTGGGACCCACACATAAAATGTAATAACACCTCTATTACAATTTTGTTATAGAATCTTAACCATTGGAGACATTGAAGTCCTAAATGAAAAGTGCTAAATTGAAGTCCTATATATAAGTTTAACACCTCATATAGGACTTAATGATTGAAGATGCTCTTACTGATGAAAACGCATGACAAGAGGCTACAAATACAAGCGTGAAGAGCTACATATAACACACATGTAAGATATATGTAGGCTAAGGTGCACAGTGCTGGACAGCTAAGCAACACACTAATACTAAGGTTAAACTCTAAGCTAATCATATTAAGCTAATTAATCAAAGGCTATAAGCTAACCCCCTTTTTAGCTGAATGAGGACTTGCCTTCATCAAGCTGCGGAAAAAATGGAAGTGAAGAGGTAAGCATAACCCTTTTGTGAATAGGTCTGATAGTTGATCACCGGAATGAACAAATTGCAGTGTGAGATGTCCAGCTTTGACCTGATTTCTAGTAAAATGAACATCCACTTCAATATGTTTGAGTTTGCTGTGGTGGGCAGGATTTGTAGCCAAAGCAAGTGCAAAGATATTATCACATTGAAGTTATGAGGCAGTGTCAACCATGCTTTGGTGAACGAGATTTGTAGCCAAAGTAGTATCCTCATCAAGCTACGACAGAAATAGAAGTGAAGAGGTGAGCATAACCTTTATGTGAATAGGTCTGCCAATTGATCATTGGAAGCAAGAAATTGGAGTGTGAGATGTCCAGCTTTGACCTGATCTCTCAAATGAACATCCACTGCAATATGTTTGAGTTTGTTGTGGTGGACAAGATTTGTAGCCAAAACAAGTGCAGAGATATTCATTTAGATGGAGCCAACGCAACAACTTTTTGAAGGCCCAATTCAAATTTGTTTCTGGTCATACATACATTCAGTTGGACCCAACGCAACAGTTTTTCGAATGTCCAATTCATTTAGGTGGAGCCAATGCAACATTTTTTCGAAGAACCAATTCAATTTGAGCTCAATAGGTTCAGAACACGATTGGAGAGGAACTTGGCTCTGATGTAAAGTTAAGTAGAGACAAGCGTGGCACATGGGGTCCGTCATTGTACCGATATTGTCCTAACTTAACAACCTTTAAGGTGTTGGGTTTTATCCACAAAACACCTCAGTACAATTAGGAATAGTCCACCTTCATTTAAGTTGTATTTCATTTTGTCCTATTTTGATATGGGATATCCAATCTAACAAAAAGTATATCAGAACACATTAAACACGAAATATATTTCCCGAACACATACATTGGCGATGCATTGTTGTAGCTTATTGTATTTCGCAAGTTTTCAAAAGAAAGAACCAGGATACAAAGCAATTAAAATAGAAGAAAACTAGAACCAAGTCTCAAAAAATGCTTAGTTTTAATAAAAGACAAAAATCCGCAAATGGTCACTTTGGTCAATTTAAGTGACAAAAATCCTCAAAAATCTTTTACTTCAATACTTCAAAAAAGGGTGCATCTATTCACACCTTTAATTTTATTTTTTTAAAAGGTGATAATATTCATTGAATGATAACAATAATACAGAGCTTCACCAGATTACCTGAACTGACAAAAGGAAACCCTATAAGCATCAATGTTATGAAGCACAGTGTGGTTATACCTAGACAAACAAATTAGAGTAGCACAAGACTAAAAAAATTCGGGCGCACCACTCCTTAGATGTCTAGGTAATATCTCTAAGCAAGCACTCGCTTGCATTATTTGAATCTGCCACTTGAAGGATGCGCGCATGGCGATATGCTGAGTTGGTCCTAACTTGAAGCAACTTTTCTCTTTCATCGGCAAGCGGTTTAAGCGTCCCAGCCAGGTAGTGTCCCCAAAGCTCCAGACACCACACCTACAACAAACTCAACCTGCTCGGGTACCCATACTGGCAACCCAGAACCTGAACGTTCAAGTCATTATCTTCAGCGGGTAAATCCGGAACTCCAGCGAGGACATCAAAGACACCAGTTGGTGTCATAACATGAGAATTCGGTACGTCGAGTGTGTCCCCTAATGGTTCAACATCGTGTACCAGTAGACCAGAAGATCCTGATATGGAATTACCGCTTGAGTAATCCTCATCCGATAAGCCATCCAAATTTATGGGGCTAGCTGTGAGGCCGAAGTAAGCCCTAGACATGCATCACCACCATGAACAAAGCAACCACAATCCGAACATAATTCTCCGATCGCTTCATACCTAAATTCCACCGGAATCACACAATCCGCAGAAAAAGGTATCAAATCACGACCAAAAGTAGTTTAGACAAATCCACTTCCACTCGCAGCCGCATTCGCAAATGATAGCCCAGTGAAAAGGGATCAAAACCACAATATGCACCAAGACTAGTACCAACAACTCAGCACCAAAACTTGCGAAAAAACGCCGGCACAATACACTGTGATGTCGGCACCATCGAAATCCAAGTAAGACCCTTGCATGCAGGGATTTGCAATGGGTCCATAAAGCCATTGAACGCCTCGACAACCACCATTTCCAATTGGAAGAACCACAAGTCGCTCCGAGTCACGCAATTTTGATTACACTCTGAAAAATTCCAAGTAGAGAGTTTGTGAGTGTAGCAAAACAAAGTGAGTGTGAGTGTATCTCTTCAAGCTAGTGTGAGTCTTGAAATAGTGTTTCTCTTGGTGTAATATTTATTCGTATAGTGAAGGTTCTTTGTTGTTGCTCGTGGACGTAGGCATTTTGTCGAACCACGTTAATTCCCGGTATTTTATATCATTTTATTTTCTGCTTGTGGTTGTGAGTAAATTACAATTTCATTCTACAATTTATTCTTCCGCATTCCCCAACAGTGGTATCAGAGCTCTTAGTTCTGACCAGGAGCTGTTATAATGGAAGGATCACAGTATACCATGATCAGACTCAACCACTCCAACTGGATTATATGGAAGCCGAGAATAGAAGATATTCTCTATTGCAAAGATTTGCACGAGCTGATCAAGGGAGACGATGCCAAGCCAGAAGGGACCGCACCAGCAATTTGGACGAAGATGAACCGCAAAGCCATTGGTCATATTCGTGCATGGGTGGACTACAGTGTGTTTCACCATGTTGCTAATGAAACCAGCGCGCATGAGCTGTGGTTGAAGCTGAAGTTCTTGTTCAAGAAAAAGACTACTGCAAAGAAAGCTTTTCTCATTAAGGAGCTCGTCAACATGACGTATCGGGGTGGCATTCGAGTGACCAAGCACCTCAGCAACTTCCAAAGTGTACTCAATCAATTAGCTATGATGAGCATGAAGATTGATGATGAGTTACAAGTATTGTTGCTGCTCGGGTCGTTACTAGATAGTTGGGAGACATTTGTTGTTACTATAAGTAACTCCACTCCTAATGGTGTATTCTCTATAGAAAGTATCAAAGATAATATGATGAACGAAGAAACCAGAAGGAGTTCTTCATCAAGTTCAGAAAATAGTTGATTCTTTGTTGCGGAGGATAGAGGAAGGAGCAAGAGCAGAGGACCGAGAGGCCATGGAAGGAGTATGAGAAAATCTAAAACAAGGTTCAATAGAAAGTGTCATCATAGTGGTATTCTAGGCCACATGAAGAAAAATTGTCACAAGCTGAAGCGGGAATTCAAAGAAGGGGGAGAAGATGCCACTCATCAACAAAAGGAGGACACAAATAATGTTGTTACCGCAGTGACTCATGATGAGTATGAGTTCCTGTCACTCGGAGGCGAATGTCTACTGGTAGATAATCCTGAAGTTTAATGGATCGTTGATTCCAAAGCCTCATTTCATGCCATGTCTCACATAGAGTTCTTCACTATGTACAAAGCAAGTTACTTTGGTAAAGTGAAGATAGGCAACGATAGCTACTCCAATATTGCTGAAATTGGAGATGTTTGCTTGCAGACAGATGTAGGCTACCAGTTAATGTTGAAAGATGTGAGACATGTTCCTGTTCTATGTCTCAATCTTATGTCAACCGGTGTACTTGATCGACAAGGCTTTCATCATCATGGAGGGGATGGAAAGTGGAAGCTTACTAAGTGATCTCTTGTAGTTGCTAGAGAAAAAATGTGTTGCATGCTCTACAAGACCTATGGGAAGATATGCAAGAGTGAGCTGAATGTAGTCGAGGAATCTTCACCAAGTTTGTGGCATAGACGTCTTGGCCATATGAGTGAGAAGGGACCGCAGATGTTGGCAAAGAAATCGCTAATTCTTGTTGCCAAAGGTAACTTGCTAGACTCTTGCGATTATTGTTTATTTGGTAAGCAAAAGAAATTTAGTTCTTTGAAGGCTTTCACAAGGAAGGAAAATATTCTCAATCTAGTACATTTAGATGTGTGTGGTCTGATGGAAGTCGAATCATTGAATATGCAGAAGTACTTTGTTAATTATTTTGATGATGCTTCACGGAAGATTTAGGTTTATCTACTAAAATCCAAATACCAGGTGTTCCAGACATTTACAATTTTCCATGCCATGGTGGAAAGAGAGATTGGAAGAAAATTGAAGTGCTTTCGCAGTGACAATGGCGGAGAGTACACCTCGCACGAATTCAGAGATTATTATGTGAAGTATGGCATCAGGCATAAGAAAACCGTTCCTGGCACCCCCCAACATAATGGTATAGTTGAACAGATGAACTGTACCATTATGGAGAAAGTCATATGCATGATGAAGATGGCCAAATTGTCAAAAGAATTTTGGGGAGAAGCTGTGAAAACTTCGTGCTACCTCATCAACAGAGCACCATGTGTGCCTTTGGAATTTGAGACTCCAAATGGAGTTTGGACCAGCAAAGATGCATCATACTCACATTTAAGAGTATTTGGATGTACAACATTTGCGCATGTACCAAGGAGTAGAGAACAAAGTTGGATTGCAAGGCAAGGCCATGCATATTTGTTGGCTATGGCGATGAATAATTTGTTACCGGTTATGGGATCCAAAGGTGAAGAAATTCATAAGAAGCAGAGATGTGGTGTTCCATGAAGACCAATCTATTGCAGATTTTGACAAGGAGGTATTACCGAGAAATGCAACAACAATTAGTAGCATTAATTATTCACCATTGCAACAAGAATCCAACGTTGGGTTGCAAAGTAATAGAGTTGAAGATGTACCTGACATGATCGATACTGAATTCGAAGATGAGAGGGAGCTTGATCAGGGGGAGTAACCTGTGGATAATCAAGCACTAATACACAGAAGCACTAGGAGGCTGATACCATCCACCAAGTATCCATCATCACAATACAGTTTGGTGACTAATGATGGATATGATCCTTATGCAAATTACATCTTGTTGACCAGTGATGGAGAGCCGAAAACTTATCAGGAAGCAAATATTCATCAAGATCACGACAAATGGAGGCTAGCCATGGAGTCTAAGATGGAGTCTTTACTGAAGAATGACACTTATGAGTTGGTGGAGCTTCCTAAATGCCAAAAAGCACTCAAGAATAAGTGGGTGTTGAAGTTGAAGCAAGACGAGAATGAGAAGCACATGAAGTACAAGGCTCACTTAATTGTCAAAGAATTCAACCAGAAAGAAGGAATCGATTTTGATGAGATTTTCTCACATGTTGTCAAGATGACTTCCATTAAAGTCATTTTGGGCATGGTTGCAAGCATGGATCTTGAGGTGGAGCAGATTGACGTGAAGACAACATTTCTTTACGGTGATTTAGAAGAAGAAATATACATGGATCAATCAGAAGGCTTTGAAGTCAACGGAGCGGAGCATATGGTCTGCAAGTTGAAGAAAAGCCTGTACAGATTGAAGCAAGCACCAAGATAGTGGTATAAGAAGTTTGACTCATTTATGGTGAGTCATGGGTGCAAGTGAACCTCAGCTGATCCGTATGTGTGTATATTCAACAATCCGTTGGAGGTAATTTTATCATCTTACTACTTTATATAGATGATATATTGATTGTTGGCAAAAATATTTCTATGATCCAGCAATTAAAGACAAGTTTATCAAAGTCCTTTGATATGAAGGATCTGGGACCAGCAAAGTGAATTTTGGGCATGGATATTGCCCGTGATCGAGGAAACAAGAAATTTTGGTTATCACAAGAAAAGTACATCGAGAAGGTACTGGAGCGGTTCCACGTGGAGAAAGCAAAATCAATTGCTACTCCACTTGCCAATCATTTAAAACTCAGCTCAAAGCAGAGTCCTACAAGTCAGACGGAGGAGGAAGAAGTGGAAATAGTGCCATATGCCTCAGCAGTAGGGAACTTGATGTACGCGATGGTTTGTACCAGACTAGACATAACACACGCAGTTGGTGTTGTTAGCAGATACTTATTTAATCCAGGCAAGGAGCACTGGCATGCCGTTAAGTGGATTATGAGATACTTGCGGGGAACTTCCAAGATCAGGCTATACTTTGGAAGTGGCAAGACTGAATTGGTTGGTTACACAAATGCAGATATGGCTGGTGACATTGACACGAGAAAGTCCACATCAGGATACCTGATTACATTTTCAGGGAGAGCTATCTCGTGGCAATCAAATATACAAAAATGTATCACTTTGTCAACTATAGAAGTAGAGTATATTGCAGCTATGGAAGCGTGCAAATATATTTTGTGATTGAAGAGATTCCTACTAGAATTGGGCCATACACAACAAGAGTTTGTTCTACATTGTGATAGTCAAAGTGCAATTTACTTGAGCAAGAACTCGAGATTTCAGTCGAGGTCAAAGCACATTGATGTGAGGTATCATTGGATACGGAATGTGCTGGAAGCTAAAGAAATACTGCTAAAGAAGATGCATACCAACAAAAATAGTTCGGATATGATGACGAAGTCTCTACCGAAAGAGAAGTTCGAGTTTTGCAAAAATGCATCGGGAATGACGCATTCTTCCAACTAAGTCGGGATGGGGAGATTGATGGGGTAAAAACATCTCTCCTTATTTGGAGGAGAGATATTTTTTGCCTCATGCCCATCAATCTACTGTAAGGTAACTTGATGCAGCATTTGTTGAAATGCAAGAGAGCAACCTATATATATAGGTGAGTGGTGGCTGCAATGTTTGACGATAGTGCATGTGGAAGAGTATGTATGCATTTATTGGCATGGAAACATTGAAGCATAAAAGGAGGAAGAAAGGTTGAAATATCAACTTGAAAGAATGGGCGTGCATGCAATGCATGAATTCATTTGCCTATATAAAGGCATGTTGCTATGGATCAAAATATAGAAGAACCGGAGAGAGTTCTACCACCTTGTGAGTTATCAAGAGTGAGAGTAGTGAGAAAAACTCCAAGTAAAGAGTATGTGTGTAGCAAACAAAGTGAGTGTGAGTGTATCTCTTCAAGCTACTGTGAGTCTTGAAGTAGTGTTTCTTTCGATGTAACATTTATTCGTATAGTGAAGGTTCTTTGTTGTTGCTGCCCGTGGACGTAGACATTTTGCCGAACCACGGAAATTCCCGATGTTTTCTATCATATTATTTTTTGCTTGTGGTCGTAAGTAAATTACAATTCCATTCTACAGTTTATTCTTCCGCATTCCCCAACACGATGATGATCGAGATGATTGGGATCATAATATTTTTTTTTATAGTTTAAGTGAGGGGCAAATTAGGATTATAAAAGATACAAAAATATATGGAGGTACAGAAAGTAAAAAATTGAGGTGTGAATAGACACACCCTTTAAAAAATCTGTTACTTTAGAACGGACTTGAATCGAGCGAAGTTTTTTCTACGAGACAAACATATAGTGCTTGGAGTTAACCACTGCAAGTGGTCTAATAGTTCTTGCTTAGTTGGGTGTGCTCCCCAACTTATGATTGAATCACGATACTGTCAAAGTGGCCAGACACTTTGACAAAGTCAGAAAAAAAATATGCTTTCGTCAATCAAAGGCTTGGCCCCGTCCCGTTAACTTTGACAAAGTCAATAAACTATCCTACCCTTATCACCTTATGGCACAACTTAGTCAGTTATTCCGTCACAATTAGATCAACAATGTATGCGTGGTTTTGTTGAAGCCTATTTGTTGCTCATCAACGCTTGCTACATTTAGGTACCTAAAGCTCGATCACCGTGGCCATTAGTCCATTACCAACCTGAAGTCCTGAACCATAACAACATCAAATGTTGTTCTCCTTGGATTGAACTCAACCCATAGAAAGTCTAAAATAGGGGTCACCATAAGCCCCACAAGTCTGTGGATGGCCCAAAAGTCTGATGGGCTTAAGTCCGTTTAGGTCCGAGTTTAAACCCGAATATGCCCAGCTCGGTGGGCATAAGGCCGGGTTTGGGTAGAGGTGTCAAACCCTTGGGCGGCCTAAAGCCCAGTCTGGCCCATAACGCTAAGCCCGTCAAGTCCATCAAATATAAATATTATAGAAAATTTGATTTATATTAACCTCTAAAATCTCTAAATTATCTTAATATCATTCATTTGCATACCAATTATCAACTTTTAAAGATTAAATAATATCTAATGTGTGTAATTATTGATAGTTAAATGTTATTATTTTTCAAGATTTTTTTATTTAATACATAAAAATGTCCCATGGAGTCTGTCTTATGGGCTTAGAATGGCCCAACCTAAAAAGCTCGATAAGGCCCGGGCCTAAAAATCTTGTGAGCTTGAAATTTTCAAAAAATCTCGACTTGACCGAAATTTTGGAGACTTAACGAAAAAACTCGACCCGACTTTAGATAGCCCAACCCTGCTCACTGTCGAGCCCTAGTTTGAAACGCACACAAAAGTCTCCCATGTTTTTCCGTACTTAAACTTTGGATCAAGTTTTACTTTGTTAGTGGATTTGCTTCTACACATTTGCCATTGCGCTTGTTTCGTCAAAACCCAAATCACACAGTGAAGAAGACTAGCTTAGTTTGTCCATGCGTGTTCCTTGGTGTTAGCTTAGAGCACCTGCAGCGCAACGAGCTCGAGCAGCAGCTCTCAAGCTCGTCAACGAGCGTTCGCCGACGACAGCAGCTACCGCTGCACTGCCTTGCTCATGCTGCTCGCCGGTCGGGCCCACCTCCCCCCTCTCACCCACTCTCGCTCGAGCAATTCTTGCTCAAGCAGCTGCTCGTGCCGAGTGGTCGCCGACGACTTTGGCGGACCCCCGGAACTGCTTGTGCTGAAAACCTGCCCCGGTGCAGGTGCTCTTATACAAAGCAACTCCAAATCACATTTGCCATTGAGCTTGTTATGCATGGCTCAACTCTTGATCAGTCGTCTCTATGATGTCTATATTTTGATTATATTCATTGGTTTATACTAAAATATCAAATTTAAAGGAAGGAAACTTTCACAAAACCTGAATTTCAGATGCTTTCCTGTCCACCTCACATTATGTCTACCTAGATCATTCTGATCAGATCAGCATCGCTTGCTGCTATCATAAATAATGTTACAAAAAGTTGCATCGCTTGCTGCTATCATATATGTTACACGTCCAAAGATGTGAGAAATGAGATTGTGAAACTTATCCATCGATCTATATCTGTAGGTGCGTAGTAACGTGGCAACCGCATTTGCTTACAAAGTCTCCAACATGCATGATACTATTTAAATGTCTTAGCAATTTCGTATTAGATGAACAAGTGCCACAAATGGCCAATCCAGGATATCTCACCCTATCCGTGCATTAATTATATTAAGATTGTTGGAGCACCGATTAGCACGTCATATCCTTAATCCTTATCACAGTACAAGACAAAATGGGAATATATAACCCGCAGGTCGATCTCAAAGATTGAAACCCGACTATTAGAGGTACCATGAAAGTAACCTCAGTTTTAATGGGAGTCGAAATTGTACACGTCTATTACAAACCACGTACACACTCCATTTTATCTTTTTATGTGTATTCTCAATACATTTTTACAAAGGAGAATAAGAAGAATGTAATTCGTAAGAAAATGAGTGTCGATTTCACCTCCTAAATCACATCAAGCGTGACCAACACGCCATGATCGATTGTTCACATTCTTAATGCGAGAAAGTCGACCCACCAAATAGAATGACACAACCGCCACAGTGGTGGCACGACCAACACAAAAAATTCACACGAATTACTATTGCAAATTGTTTCTACTGGATTACGCGCGAGACGTAATCTAGCAGAAGTAAGTACGAGTACTCTTTCTCCTTCTTGTACGTCTGAACGTTGGGGCTGTTCGGATGGTCGGGCGCTTCTTCTCTCTTCGGATGTGCGGGTATGCGTGCTCGGGTATGGCTGTTAGAAGAATACAACGACAAACAAAAAGTCAGGGGTCGAGACAGGGGTGGCCTGCCTTTAACGCTCTGATGTCTAAGTTAGAAGATGTATTGGATATAACAGTCGAGCGAACGTGCGTGAAAGTAGGTTGGAATGTTTAATGCTTGGATTAGAATTGAATGCGTTGGGTTGAATTGCTCTTACCTGTAATAAATACCTTACATATATAGGTGGTTGAGTTTGTTGTAGGCTTGTGTTCCTCGATGTGGGACTGGTTTGCACTTGCTGTCATGTGATCCGCACATTCGGGTATGCGCCCCACGGGCGCGTGCGCGCTCGGATGGGGTCGGTCTTGTGAGCGAAGTTGTAGCCTTGCTGGTGGTCTTTCGGGTGGTCGGGTAGGTGTTGATTGCCTGCTTAAGTGGATAAGTATATTTAATCGGACAACTAATGATGCTATACTAACAAGTCCCCCAAATCCCCAAGTCAAAGAGAACTTTCTTGACTGGGGAGTTGAAAAAGGGTTCGTGCGATTAAACAAGATACTTATTCGATTGAGCAGTGGTGTATGATCCTGTAACCCCCAAGTCCCCGACTCTCCGGTCAAGGAAGGGCTCGCTTGACAGAGTGGGTACCTGTGCGCCCGGCCATGCGCATGATCGCGTACCTGTGCGCCTAGTCTGATCGTCCGTGCTTGATCGTGTACCTGTGCGCCTGCACCTGATTGGGTACCTGCGCGTGCGTGCCTGATCGTGTACTCGCGTGTCTGCACCTGATCGTGTACCTGTGCGTCTGCGCGTGCGCGCCTGATCGTGTACTCGCGTGTCTGCGCCTGATCGTGTACCTGTGCGTCTGCGCGTGCGCGCCTGATTGTGTACTCGCGCGTCTGCGCCTGATCGTGTACTCGCGCGTCTGCGCCTGATTGGGTACCTGACGAGTATTGCATATTATGCCTGACTTGCAAGATCGTGCTGCGAATGAGCGAATATGTTCTTGCGAATGATGCATGAATGGTTCCGAGCCGCTGACCCCGACTCCCAAACGAATCTTGCTGTTTGGAGCCGTTAAGCCTCGGAACGGTCTTGTAAATGATGCATGAATGGTTCCGAGCCGCATGCAACGGGCTTCCGAACGAATGTTGCTGTTCGGAGCCGCCAGGGATTCGGAACGGACTTGCGGATGATGTATGAATGGTTCCGAGCCGCTTGCACGGACTCCCAAATGAATGTTGCTGTTCCGAGCCCGTCAAGGATGGGCCTCGGAACGGCCTTACGGGTGGAGTACGAATACACTTTGAGCATAAGAGTGGTGTGAAACTAAGAACACTTATCTTTTGGAGTGACGGGTGCCAAGATGTTGCTCGGGATGATCGTGCGGGATCGGGTCGGCCTTAGCAGCAACAGATGGAACACGAGTCTTTTGGGTAGTGGTGTTTATACGAGGTTTGCAATTTGTAAGCTTCCCACAGACGGCGCCAACTGTTTCTACCGGATTACGCGCGAGACGTAATTTAGCAGAAGCAAGTACGAGTACTCCTTCTCCTTCTTGTACGTCCGAACGTTGGGGCTGTTCGGATGGTCGAGCGCTTCTTCTCTCTTCGGATGTGCGGGTATGCGTGCTCGGGTACGGCTGTTAGAAGAATACAACGACAAACAGACAGTCAGGGGTCGAGACAGGGGTGGCCTGCCTTCAACGCTCCGATGCCTAAGTTAGAAGATGTATTGGATATAACAGTCGAGCGAACGTGCGTGAAAGTAGGTTGGAATGTTTAATTCTTGGATTAGAATTGAATGCGTTGGGTTGAATTGCTCTTACCTGTAATAAATACCTTACATATATAGGTGGTTGAGTTTGTTGTAGGCTTGTGTTCCTCGATGTGGGATTGGTTTGCACTTGCTGTCATGTGATCCGCACATTCGGGTATGCGCCCCACGGGCGCGTGCGCGCTCGGATGAGGTCGGTCTTGTGAGCGAAGTTGTAGCCTTGCTGGTGGTCTTTCGGGTGGTCGGGTAGGTGTTGATTGCCTGCTTAAGTGGATAAGTATATTTAATCGGACAACTAATGATGCTATACTAACACAAACCAATGCTGCAAACATTTGGGATACCATATTCTCATCCATGGAAGTGAAAAATATGGTGAACAATAGGAGAAAACTCTATTGATCCAAAACTTTATCAGTGGAAACAAACAGCTAGAGATTTCGCCTACGTTGTTTTCGACTAGATTATAATTCATCTTTTTGTTTTCAATATCGATATCACACTTACATACGCTAATATAAACAACCATGTTATGGTCAGTCATGCTTGTTCTTGTTATTTTTTCACCATTATATACAATTTCGATAACAATCGGCATAATCTTATAGAAAAAAAATCCTAAGCTCCAAGTCTATCGGTAGCCGTCGGTAACCATTTGGTGATTCAACTTGCAAGTCCGATCGATTCGTATCTAGTTGCTAGATCGGATCACTAGCGTGAGATTTTCTCACGACCTTACCTGAAATCTTCTTTCTTCTTCCCTAATCAGATTCGTTTCTATTCGTTTTTTCCTTTCAATCATGACAAGTTGCGATATCTTATCCTGGAATATGCACGAATTAGAAATGATGCGAAGATCGACTCTCTTCGACCCCTAATCCAAACAAAGAAACCGAGTATTGTCTTCCTCATTGAGACTAAATGTTATTCCAAGAGAAGGTTCGAAGAGATCTTAGGCAAGCTAGGGTTTAGGTAAGGTGAGATGGTTTCTTGTTCTGAGACTAGCGTAGGGGGTTTGATGATGTTATGGGTTGATGACATAGATTTGCACCTATGGGATCACTCATCTTGGTTTATAGATGTTGAGATTCGGTTGCCGACGACGATGGTCAATCTTGGAGGCTTACCGGAGTGTATGGATCACCTTACGTGGAGAACAAGCATAAGACGTGGGAGATGCTACGTCAACTATCTCAAATTTCAATGTTCGATTTATGGTACGTAGTCCCGTTATGATCATGTTACTATTTTGGTTCTTATTCGACAAGGACACGAGATCCGTTTTCGAGGTCGGTAGCACTTTTCCAATGTGATGCTATGTGGACAAATGATTACCGGAGTGTATGGATCACCTTACGTGGAGAACAAGCATAAGACGTGGGAGATGCTACGTCAAATATCTCAAATTTCAATGTTCGATTTATGCTACGTAGTCCCGTTATGATCATGTTACTATTTTGGTTCTTATTCGACAAGGACACGAGATCCGTTTTCGAGGTCGGTAGCACTTTTCCAATGTGATGCTATGTGGACAAATGATGAAAGTTATTTGGAGGCTGTGCGTAATGTGTGGTCACGCCCTACCCAAGGCTTTGTTCAATATCAGTCTGCCTCGAAAGTGGCGAACACTAGGGTTGACCTTTGTTAATGGGCACGAGTTACATTTGGTAGCCAAAAGCAGGAGGAAGACATACAGAATGAGCTTAGTGATTTACTTAACAAGTCTTTTAATCGTGTTGATGTACCGCGTTGTAAGGAACTGTATGCTAGGCAGGAATTACTTACATAACAGGAGGCTAGCTACTTATTGGAAGCAACATATCATGAACACGAAACTGAAAAGTGATTATAAGAATACTAAGTATATGCATTGGAAAGCCTCACATAGGCGACAAAAGAACTGAAGCAATAGTTTGTTTAATGATCAAGGTATTTGGCAGGATACCTCGAATGGAGTGGAGTCAGTTGTTTTGAGCACCTACCAGTCTTTATTTATGGCAGGTACGATCTATGATGATGACATGGCGCCGTTACTTACCTCTTTGGCTCTGCTAATTCCTCTAGAGATGGCAGAGATTTTATTAGCAGATTACACAGCAAAGGAGATTCAAACAGCCTTCTTCCAGATGGGACCTCACAAAGCCAGTGGACCTGATGGCATGCCTCTGTTGTTTTATCAGAAGTATTGGGAAGCTGTCGGTTCGGATGTGGTGTCCACAGTTCAGGAATTTCTCCAGATGCTCCATAAACTTAACTTCACACATGTTTGTCCGCTTCTGAAAGTTAAGAATCCTACTAGGATCACCGATTACCGTCATATTGCTTTGTGTAGTGTCATTTTCAAGATTTGTACTAAGGAGTTAGCCAACCGTCTTAAACTGTGGATCAATCAGATCATTGATCCGTGTCAGAGTGCATTCATCCCAGGGCGTTTAATCACGGATAATAAGCTCATTTCTTATGAAGTGGCACATTACCTCTAGACGAAGACTTAGGGCAACTCAAGGCAGATGCCGTTGAAATTGGATGTTAGTAAGGCCTATCATAGGGTAAAATGGACTTCCCTCTGAGTTGTACTGACTAGACTGGGCCCCTGACAAATGGATTGACCTAGTTATAACCTGTGTTACCACATTCAAGTACACTTTTGTTATCAACGGCTCGCCGCGCTACTATCTCACTCCGACAAGAGGCATTCACTAAGATGATCCTCTCTCTCCTTACTTGTTTATTCTTTGCACGACTAATATGTCTGCACTTATTAAGCGAGTTCACTCTGCTAAGGAGCTACAAGGTATTTCTATTTGTAAACGTGCCCCGATATTGCATCATCTTTTGTTTGCTGATGATAGTCTTCTGTATTCCACAGCTTCGGGTCAAGCCTGTGATAAAATTAAAGAGATTATTCATGCATATGAGAAGGCATCCAGTCAGTCCATCAACTATGCCAAAAGCAGTGTCTACTTTAGTCAGAATCTGGATGAGGGTAGCCAGGAGAAGTTGGCTCAGCTGTTGGGTATGGAGTTGGTTTCGATTCATGAGAAGTATTTGGGTCTTCCTATGCGCATTTGGTTGTAGTAAAAAGGCTGCATTTACTTATGTGAAATTCAAAGTACGAGATAGATTGGATGGGTGGAAAGGTTCACTTCTCAGTGCAGTAAGACGGGAATTACTTATTAAGGTAGTGGCTCAAGCTCTTCCTAATTATACTTTGAACTGCTTTCTCCTTTTGAAAGTTTTTTGTGAAGAGATTCAACATATGTGTGCGGATTTCTTTTGGGGAGACTCCGTTGATAAGCGTAAGATCCAATGGTGTACCTAGGAATATATGTGTAAGCCGAAGAGTCAAGGAGGGTTGGGATTTAGGAATTTATATGCATTTAATTTGGCCATGCTCACGAAACAACTATGATGTATTCTCAAGTACTCGGACTCTCTTGTTAGCCAACTTTATAGAGCACAAAACTTTCCTAATTGTTTGTTATGGGATACTACTACGAGCGGTGCTCCTTCCTTTACATGGTGTAGTCTATTAGCAACTAGGTTGGTGTTGTACGAAGGTGTTTGTTGGAAGATATGTGATGGTTCCTCTGTTGCAGTTTGGGAAGAAAACAGGTCATCCCGCTCTGGTCAGTTCAAACCTGATACACTGTTGAGATATTCGACTACTATCCACTATGTGTCTTAGTTCATTCGACATGATCGGACTTGGGACATCTCAACTTTGCAGTATTATCTTTCGGCTACTGATGTAGAGCTTATTCAAACCATCACCCTTAGTCGTAGAGCTAGTAAGGATCGTCTTGTTTGGCATCATACCTCGAAGGGTGACTTTAAGGTTAGTAGTGCATATCTTACTGAATGCGACTATGTGAACAATTACCAGGTTATTCTTTTGGTGGCACTGACAATCTCCAAGTGTTGGTGTTAGGTTTGGGGACAACAGGTTGCACCAACTACAAAAATGTGTACATGGAAAGCTGTGAATGACTTTTTACCACTGCGTGTCTGCCTCAGATCCCGACTGGTGGATGTCCTGCCGGAGTGTACCTTGTGTAATGCCGTACCAAAGACGGAACTATATCTGTTTAGGTACTGTAGCCTTACCTCCAAAATTTTTGCATCGGTTACTAATGAGGTGGGGAATCACGAGACTTCATTCCAGTCTTGGATCCAGGTGTACAACACCTCTCTTCCCGTTATTATGTTTGGTCAACTTATGGCCTTAATTTGGTTCATGTGGAAAGCACAAAATGACAAGTTATGGAACAATGTGGACTTTCTTGGTGAGAATATCAAGATACAAGCCCTTACTTTTTCAACAGGCCCCTCCCCAAACTAGGTCGGCAAAAGCATAAATGGATCGCTCCTCCCTATGATCGGTATTATATTTGCATGGATGATGCTTTCGACAGAAACCTTTCAAGGGGAGGCATTGGAATTGTCGTACGAGACTAGGTAGGGACCTTCATGATAGGGTTTGCCAAAAGAATTAAGGGCTACTACTCACCCTTGTATGCAGAGCTCATGACTACTTTTGAGGCATGCACTATTTGAATATGAGGTACGGTTTTGCTCCAGCCTGATTAAGCTCAGACTCCCTGATTCTGGTCAAATGAATTCAAGACCTGGATAGCATTCCTCCAGAACTCCAGGATATCATGATTGATATACTCGACCTTATGTAAAGCTCTCCTACATCTTATTTCTGCCATATTCAACGTGAAGCTAATGAGGTTGAACATCTCTTTGCTAAATGAGCATTACAATATGCTCTCCATCCAGCTGTTTTCCATGTAGCCCCGTCATTTATTGAAGAGACAATTACGAAATACTGTACTTAAATTCATTTAATGAATTTTATCGACTTATAAAAAAAACCATGTTAATATTGATCTATTTGCCAGAGCATCACTTTTATGAACTCATGCACGCATGAGAGCTGAAATTCGATCATTTTAGTCAAATTAGTGGTTCCAATTAGGACTCTAGTTTGATCTCCATCACTTTTTGTAATTATACAAAGGCCTATTTTACATCATCACTTTGCTTGAACTATTCAAGAGCAGCCTGCTGCAGCAGACAGATTCAAACTTATTGTTTATTATTCTGGAAAGGATTATAAAGAAAAGAAAAAAGAAGATGATATATTTGTGAATCTTTATTGGTTTGTCCTAATCTGTGATCTAATTGGATTCCCCTGCACATCTAATCGACCGACGATCTGTCTGCATGCATGTCATCTTCCTCTTTATTCAATCGAAATCCTATTCCTTCTTTCCGAAGAAACAAACAAGGCCGATCGAAGCACATACACCACCATAATTTGAAAATGAGAGATTAACAACATTGTAGGTGATGATGGAATTTAGCAGCAGATGCATGTGATAGAGCTTTGGCTATGTCAATACGTCCATTCTTGAGGTAGACCCATTTCATTATTATTATTATTATTCATGTCCGGCGGTGCTGCTGCTCGCGTCGACTGCCGCTTTTTATTTGAAGACGTGCTCGTCCTCCTTCCACCCTTTACACAAGGGTCTGCCATGATAGAGTTAAACACAAAACAACAGAACAAGAGTTAGGAAAGTCGACGTCGACCTACTTAAATTTGCTGACCAATTCGTCTGTCATCAAATACATGCAGAGTGAGATTTACAAAGGTAGATTTAAATTTCAGTACCAGTTTGTGTGGGGTGATGAGCGGTGGTAGTAGTAGGGTTTGGTCGAGGCAGGTGGTCACCGACTCGGTCAAAATGAACCTTAAGAGCTTGTACAACCTTTGCGGGTATTAGAACAGGAGCACAGCCTGTAGAGACCAAATCAAAGAGCCAAAACTATTAGATTTTTACTATTTTTAGGACTTTAGGTTTGATACAGAAGCATAGATCGAGCTCCATTCAATCTACTAAACAAGTATTGCGTGTACGACACAAGCTATATATATTCCAGCCATTAAACCTTAGATCTCATATTCAACCAGCTAGGTTTACAAAATGTTGTCCTTATGAAAATGACCAATTGGCCATTACGATAAAGTTAAGCTAGTTTACGATGGAATAGTGAACTTGACATTACATTTAATAGAATCCAAATAAACAAAAGGTGGGGTAATTGACCGATTGCAAGAAGATATCTTCATTTCCTTACTAATTAAACCGACGACAGAATTCCATTTCACTCTTCACTTTGTAAGTAGTAATTCTAAAACTTCAAGAGTTTTAAAAACTAGGAGGCTTGGATGCAAGAAGGAAAAGATACTGATATATGTCGAGTAAGGAAATGCGGAATCTAATTTAAAAACTTCCCCATTGAAATAACGAAATCAATAAAAGAACTAAATCTCAATCAAGGGGACCATGCATACAGAGTTAGAGAAGATTCCATTTTACACCAGTCACAAGCCAACAGTTTTGGCCACTACCTATACCAGAATTTAGAAGGGGATTAAAAGGAGGAATCTTATAAAATTTGGAACCTAATCTAGATCCAGGGTCAATCACCAATCACCAATCACTAAAAGATGCAAAACACATCACACATGCATGCAATCAATTCAAATAATAATGTGAATATATATATCAGATAGGGGTGAGATTCCACTTCAAACCTCAACCACTGCAACGACCAAAAAAACCACTCAAATTCGGCTAGAAGCCAATTGAAACAAAAGAAATTTAACTAAAGGTCACTCCTACTTTTTTCTTTTTGAAAATAAGACACTCCTACTTTAATTAATGTAACAAAATGAAATAAGGTCAAGTGAGTACCTCTTTTATTTTTAGGTGACTGAGATGTGTCACCAACAACACAAGGCAAGAAGACACCGGTGCCACTAGATGCCGTAATGGTACTCATATTTGAGCCGGCTCTGCTTAGGAAGACCGCCCTCATACCAGGGTGACCTTGCCACGGGTTCGAGGGCAAATTGGCAATAGGATGAAGCGGAAGAGGCCTCAAACTGCCATTAGCACAAGAACCAACTTTCTTTTGGCTTACGTTGTAGGATTCACATTTCTGATAACCAATATTCTTCGCTTGTCTTGCTCTATTCATTGAGCGTTGTTTGTTTGGATTCTGCCCATCCTTTTCTTTAACATGAGTCTGCTGGATAGCACCAAACAGAGGTAAGTAGAATGTTTGGTACATGAACAGTACAAACCATAACTATCCAAATTTGTTCATACCTTAGTGTCTTGGCTTTCATCATAAGCTACACCTTGCTTTGTGTTTTCATTTGCTACTGCTGGGATAGTGGTATCACTCGGCTTGCCCTGTTTGCTCATACCTAACTTGTCTAACTTACACAAAACTTCCGCGTAAGACGGACTTTTACGCTCGCAAGCTTGGTCGTTGCCTGGTGTTACCGGCGGCGATGGCTCCTGATCAGATGGGCCTTCTGGGCTTCCACTGCTCGATCCCAACGGCGACCATAGCGTACTTGATGAGTCACTCGGCCAACCGACACCATCCCATAACTGTAAAACAAATTACGTACACAAAGTCACAAACTTTAATCTTAGTAATCATTATTAGTTTTTGTAAATCAAAAAATCTCGTTAATTATCTAGCGGAAGTACAAAACTGAAGTTGTTAACATGTTCTTATCTCAAATCTTACCTCTTCGTTTTTCTCGGAGTTACAAATATCGGAGGAGTGGTCATGTTTATCGTCGTCTTGAAGCATGTAGTGAGTCATCTGGCGAGTCAACTCGGCAATGTAATCCTCGTCCTCTTCAGTCGACTCAGACAACGTAACATGCTCATGAGCTTCAGCAGTACTCCTTGACTTTCCAATAAACCCTTTGCTCTCACCCTCATGAAAATCCCAACTCGGTAGCTTGTAATCAGAACCACCGGGAAACTTACTCTCTGACGGTGTTTCCCGGCCGTTGACGTCGTCCATGAGAAACCGAGACTGACGATCGAACAGTAACTCTCTTCCGCGTTGGAAGTCAAAAACATCCATCATAACTAAACCCTTAGGGCTCAGGCACAGTATATACTATATAGTGCGTACGTAATGATTCTTCTGCTGATGCTTCTGACCCTGAAACGACAGAGAAGATCAGGTGGGCTTGGAAGAGAGAGAGAAAGAGATAGAGAGGGTATCGATGACAAGTAGCAAAAGGAGTAGTGGCGAGGACGATGATGATGATCCTTAATTGTTATCTCACTCTCTCTCTCTCCCCCTCTCTCAAAGTCTCGAGGTAAGCAGAAGCTTAGCGAGCGAGGATCGGTTCACAGCTGGAATTGGGGTCTCAGAAGAGACGCTCGTTTTAAAGAAGGAGGAGGGGACTAGGGGTGAGAGGGACCCTATAGCATATATAGGAAATTATATAGTAGCTGGGACTCGTTGTTTGGTGCTTTCTGATGTTTCTGTCCAGAAGTGTTGGGCTCTGGTAGTTGGACCGTTTTGTCCAGCTGGCCAACTCAATACTTTCCTTCCTCTTCCTTCCATTTGTTGGGAAGAGAATTTTGCGGTGCACCTAAACCACCGTATTTCGTAGATACCATATTTGAGAGTTTTGCTCAAAGATCACGATCAAGCAAATAATTGTTGCTTATTTTCTAATATTTTTCAGAAGTGAGAAAAGATATGTGTGTTAATACAATATTGAGGATTCTCGGTTCAATAATTCCCATCCAAGAATATTCATGAGGTGATATTAAATGATTTGAATCTCAATTAATTTTCGAAAAAGATATCTTATATCATCGTCACCATCGCTTAGAGCATCTCCAACCGTTTTTGTATAAAATCTCTATTATACAAGACTAAAACACAAAATTTCTATAATTGTTTGGAGTCAACTCCAACAACTCTTCTATTATATTCTTACAAAATAAATGTTAATCTCTATAATTTAATGAGCATAGATATATTTCTCAAATTAAGTCAATAAATTATAGGAGAGAGATAAAAATTGATGTGTTTTTGTTTATATTTTGAGGAGAGAATGTTGAATTGTGTAGGTGAGCAATAAATTTTAGAGATCTTTAGATGGTTATACAAATTTTAAGTTTTCTATAGATATAGGGATTCTCTCTCTTCTTTATCCATTTTCTATAGGATACAAGATAGTTTACAAGAGCTGTTGGAGCCAAAAAGATGTGTTTTTTCAATAAAATAACAATTCTTGTGTTTTTACAAGAGCTGTTGGAGATGCTCTTACAACGTAATCTCAATAATTTTCAACTGACTAACTACTTATTGAAAAGCTGAGGGTTGAGAGTGAAATACCTAGAGAAATCCTACCCAACTTCCAAAAAACCCAAAATTTCGATCGGAGCCGCTCGGCGTGATCTGATTTCCTTCTCCTTTTCGTCCCCGATGAGATCGACGTTGTCGACCTAGCTCCTGAGGTCGACAGTGTTAATGAAGATGGATGCCAATACGGCGTAGCGCTAGAGATGAAAAAATAACCCGAACCCACATGTATCCGCCCGAAACAAACTCGATCAGACCCGATTATTAAGGCAAATAACGGGTATCGAGTATTTACCGAATTCGAAACCGACCAGATGCTAGTGGGTACGGGTCGAGTATGAATATGCATATATCGAACCAAGACATGAACCCGACTTGCCTATTTTTTTAAAGAAAATTTGTTATATTTGATAATTTATATCTAGTTTTTAATATATTTTATAGAGAATAATACATTTATAATATACTTTTATAAATATTATTTATTATATCTATTTTTGGTTTGGATAAACGAGATGAGTTTGAGTATTAAATATTCGACGAATTCGGGTCGAGTGAAAACCCGAACTAAAAAATTTCTGATTCAGGTCGAGTTCAGTCCGACTGTTAGTTTCAAGTACCCAAAATCCGGCTCCAACCCGACCCGTTGTCATCCCTATGTAGTGTGGCTATTCAGGTTGATGGCTTTGTCGAAGGTCCTTGAGCATTTGTTCAAGGCGGTAATGGTGAGAATGTGACATGGCCCACTTGGTCTAGCGAGAATTTCTCTGCAGCGCAGAGGACCCTATCGCTTCTTTTGCAAGTTCAAGGATCTGGTTGCCCTCCCCCATGCTAAGAGACGTGGTCCTTGGTACTACCGTGGCCTTACGGTGGTCGTTGAGGAGTTCGAATGGGTGAGGAAGATCAGAAATTCCATCGGCACGTACAATATCTACGATGATCTTATCCTCCAAGCCAGAAAGATGAAGTTATCGGTTGATCGATCTTGACCTTCATCGCGGTGTTATGATAAGGAAACACTTCTGATTTGCACCTTCATGGACTGTACTGGTTTGATTTGATTATCCCGCCAGTCAAGGTATTTGTGAATTATGTGGCCAATTTGTGCACGGAGTGGATGGATGTCGAATCTTGTGGATTCGGGAGGACAAAATGGTGGCACTGACGGTGGTAGGGCGGCAAAAGCCTCGGTGGTGGCATCTGCCCCGCCAGGGTTTGAGGATGTGATGGTGGATGTAGCTTCTCAAGCTACCTCGAATCCACCTGTGACGCCGCCTGCAGTGGGTGTGCCGGACTTCCACCTTCAAGCTTAACTCAGACATAGTTCGCTTCTTTTTGAGGGGTGAAGCAGTGTCAAACCAAATATTGGGAAGGAAGTTTGTGAGGCGCATTCTAGTGTGAATAAAGATGGAGTTGTTGCGGCTAGATCTTATTGAGGTCACTCTATGTAGATGTGCACAATCAAATCTTCTTATATATATATATATATATATATATACACGATTGATAGCTTTTTAGTGAAAGGTAGCACGTCGCCACCCAAGGAGATAGTTGTTTCGGAGACTGGCTCATCCCTTGAGGTGATGTATGTTGACTACATGTCAACCATGTAGGAGCCTCGAGTATGGTTCATGGTACATGTGTCCTAAATGCAGAACAACCCTCTGTAATGCCCAATCTATTCTATTTTTTTCTGGCTCAGCTATTCCACCACTGACTTTGTCTGGTTCTTTGCAGGTTACAGGTTCGCCTAGTTGCGATATATAGGGTGATGCCCTATGATACTTTTTCGGGCAAATTGGTCACCTCGAAGGCTAAAATTTCTTATGTCAGATAGGATCAACGCCATACTTCACGGATTTTCAAAGGTACAAGCTCCCCCCATGCAGATGGGGGCATCTTCACTGAAGTGTTCGGTTCGTAAGGAGACCCCCCCCCCCCCCAAGTTAATGAGACTAATGGAGGAAGCAATGAGGTACACAAGTTTGAAGTCCCCACAGAAGAATGTGGCAATGGATCTGGTAGCACTAGCGAAGATACAAGCGGAGGAGCACCGGATGACTTTAATGCAGCTTGAGGTGCATAGGTAGGGGTGTGAGACCCCAAATTTTTTTAGTCCTTGTTCAGTTGTTCTACACATAATCTGTTTAACTATGTTTGTTGGGTATCATATTGAGTTGTAATATTGTAAGTTACTTTTAGAAATTTTTTTCTATCAGATCGTTAATCGGTGAACTCCCTTATAATTTACTAACTCTTTATTCTACCATTTTACCTTAAAAAATAAAATAAAATAAACTAAACTTTAGTATTTGTAAGGGTTAGATATTGGTCTAGTGACCAAGACATTATGCCACCGTCCAAAAACCCTCCCTTATTATGGACTAATTAAAAGAGGGGTAATATATTGTATGGACATGTCTAATGATGAGATAGACGATTGTACGTGAACGTACTTTCGCAACCTATTTCATTTGTTCGTTTCATTTAATGAATAAAAGAACGAATAATAAAAGGAAATTTACGCTTTTACATAAGAATTAAGAAGAAGAATTAAAAAAACAGAAGGAATATTATTATAAAGAGTCGGGATGAAGGGTTTCTTAGTTATTCTATTTATTAACGTTGTTGCGACTAGTTGAGTTGGTGCAGCATTTCCACCAGTTTGGTTGAGAGTTGATGCGGTCAAGTGTTGACTATTTGGGCAAACAATGTAAGCATAATTAAGATTCTAGCAATTGTTTTTCGGTTTTGTGAACCTAGCTAGTTGATTTTTGGTTCCTTGCATGTATTTCCATCCATGCATACGACAAGCACAGTTCAACAGTGCAAAGAATTTTTGCTGTAACAAGATCAACGTACGTACTCAACTTAAGGGGGTAGTTGGACTAACATTATTGATTATTCAGTACCGATATACACTACTCATTATGGATTAATCCTTCTGTACATATATTTGGCAATTTGGTCAACAAATTTCAGCAAGTTATGGTTGTGGTTAGGCTACTAGTTCAACTTATTATGGTTGGGAATAAGAAGGAGTTTTGGATGGATCGGAAGAGGAAGTAAATATATGGGAAAAAAAAAATTTAAGCGCGCACTTATAATGAAAATTTGGTGAATACATTCTCATTAAACATACTTTTTCTTTATATTTTGACAAATTCATCATTGGTTAGTTATATAATGATGAGTAGATCACTCATGCAAAATTTCACCAAAATTAAAAATTGTTAATTCATAATCAAGATTTATTACTTATGAACATGAGCGGTGTATGTTTGACAGTTTTGGTTCGTCCATTGATTTGATCTTGTTCCATACCTTAACGATTTTTAATTTGGATGAAAATTTGTAGAAATGATCTAACGGTTAACTTTATAAAAATATTATCGAAAAATGACTCTTACGACAATTTTATGAAATGTACTCATCAAGTCCTCATTATAAGGGTTCTTAATGGAAGACTTCCCATTAATATATATATCGATCGCGATCAGATACATTATGATTAGGCTCCATCCTCTTATATATTCATTTCCTAGGAATTCTAAGCCCATCAAGTTCTTTTTAGTCGTATCGCCAAAAAAAGTTCTTTTTGGTCGTGATAACTACTAACTAGTACTATCGTTAATCTTATAATCTATTTTGCTCTCTTTCTCTCATCTCTAATAGTGTGTTTGGATGAAAGATTTTTAATTCTTATAAGAATTGACAAATAATAGAAATTAGAATTTCAGTATTTTAAATTACATCATTTGTGATATCTCGCGTTTGGATTTCTTCATAAAGAAATTTAATAATGAAAAGAATTACCAAATTTTAAGAAAGATTCGAGGGAATTGTAAAATAACTCCTCTTTTTAAGGGAATTTGAAAGAGAAATTTAAGTCCTCAATTCCTCCGATTTTTAAGAAAGAGAAATTATTAAATCACTAACAGAAAAATGGTCTTAGACATCGGTTCTAAGACATCGATTAGAAAAAACAACGATGTAAAATGATTATTTTAACATCGGATTGTGAAAAATCAATGTCTTTGTATAATATAGACATCGCTTTACATACTTGATAGATGTCTATATTTTTTTTTCTAAAAATTAAAAAACACGAAAAAAGATTAAGTTAAGAAACTTTGTGTGCGGTAACCAAATCTCAAAACACACGAACTCAAAAGCCACTCGACCTCGATCTTTCTCTCTCTTTTTTTTCTCTCTCTCTCTCTCTCTCGGCCTTCTTCTTTTTCCTGCCATCGTTGAATCTAGCGGGAAAGTATAGCGGCGATCTGTGTTGAGCTGCTATGAATCAAAGGTATCACGAGTCAGGTTTAGGTAGAGCGAGTGGCAACACCATTGTTGCTTGTGGAAAATCTGGATATCGATGAAGCAATTGAGAATTTAGGGTTATATGAAATCGAGATTATGAGTGTAAAGGTCCGGACGTCTTTCTCTCTCTTTCTCTCTCTCTAAAGCTTGGCTTGAGTTAGTGTTTGATCTATGATTCTTGTTAATGGTTTTGTTTCGGATTTCGTTGATATATGTTGCATTTTTGTTAGACCTAAGGTTATGATATCTTTAGTATTAATCAACTTAAGTGTTCGATTTGACTTCGAATCAACTTCTATGATAGTGAGATTCTGGTTTGGATTGATACAATTTGAATCTATGACTAGCTTGTTTGTTTACCATAGTAAACTTTCATCGAGGTTGGGTCATGATAGTGAAATTGAAGTTGCGGATAGTGATTGTCTGCAAAAATATCTCCAACCAACTCTGCAAGTAAGGTTTGATTTTAGGTCGTAAGTATATTATCATACGTGTGATTTTTGTTTGTGATTGTTATGAGTTGTTTTCTATGTATCTGATTTTGGGATATGCTTATTTTGAATGATTTGATAGAAGCAAGTTTGTGTGAATGTTAATGAATCTCCTCTGTACTTGATGAAAATGTGACTAAGATGTGTTTGCCTTGATTTTTGTTGCTAGAAACTTGGGTGTTTAAGTTACTTAAGATAATGAGAAGGAGATTTTTGAGTTGCATTATATTTTTTATGAGCTCCTAGACTACTTGCTAGTTGCTACTCTGACGAGAAGTATTCAAATATTAAGTTTACAGTTTGATGACAGGAAAAAATTAGACCACTGAGTGGGCCATGAGATTAAGAGTTGCTTTATTCATTGTTGAAGCACTGGATTATTGCAGTGGTGAAGGCCGGCCATTGTACCATGACTTGAATGCGTACAAGGTTCTCTTTGATGAGGTGCAATCTCAAATCTGTTATCCCTAACTTATATATGTAATTTTCCTTAGTACGATGTTGTGGATTTTGCAAAATGGTGATCCCCAGCTTTCTTATTTTGGGTTGATGAAAAACAGTAGGGATGAGAAAAGTTACAGCACTAATCTTGCATATGCACCTCTTGAATATCTAAAAAATGGTAGGTTTTTCTTCTACTGGACTTCATTAACAAAGTATGTTCTAGTTGGAATCACTTTGGAAAGAGATCATGAACAAATATAGTGTGTGTTGCAGGAAGGGTAACTCCAAAAAGTGTTATATTCAGCTTTGGGATTGTCCTTTTAGATCTTCTCAGTGGGAAACACATCCCTCTAAGTCATGTAAGTATTTCACAATGGTGTGCGCTTGTTTTCCATCACTTAGTTTAGAAAAGTCGTATTCATGTATTGCATATGTAATAGCCGAAGAGTTTGTTGAAATGCATCTTTCTCAACGATGGTTAGTAAAAATACCTCCTAGGTTTTCCCCAATGTATGGTGGAGAAAATAATTGAATATAGATCACTCATAGTTGGACATAGAAGCTGACTTCTCTTATAGCCAACTGATATTCTGTGGTTGGAAAGGCCAATCATGGGAAGAAGAAAGAATGTGGCTTAGGGAAGGAAATAACATCAACTCTCACTTTAATGCTTTAATCATGGGAAGAAAGGCCAAGGTATAATAACATTGTGACGCTTTTAAGTTCTTTGTCTGATTGGATTGGATTATCTGTGGTATTTATAAATTATTATTTATCTATTTGTGATATTTAGACTGCTTGTGGTTTGACTAACAAATCAAAAGAAGAGTTTTGCTGACCTGTATAATTATAGATATTTGCATTCTACTATTTGCAAGCATGAATTTCATTGTATGGTTTATATCCCTAGAGTCTTGAAACAACAATGCATGCTAGGTTAATGTGCTAGAAAGAAAGTCTGAAACGTCGCATACCAGTGTTTATGATTCTGGTAAGCCTTCCCATGAAATAAATTTCCGACTACTTAGTGCAGTAATTAAAGTATGCCTAGACCATACAACAAAGCAGAACATGAAGCAGCATCAACAAGGCAATAAAAACATGCTTTGATGATTACTGCTGTACAATTTAATTTGGACTGATGGTGAGCCTCCTTAACTAGTTGATGTTGTTCTGATATTCATTTGCATTTAGTTTTAGTGAGTTGATGTGCCCCATTTTAGTTTTCTGATATTCATTTTCTATATACTGTATATCTTTATTCGATTTTGAAATCTGAAAGTTTTTTCTGTAACAATGACTGTTCTAAAGTGTTCGTGAGCTTGCACTCAAAGGCTCCAAAGAATAAGCTTCTAGGTGTGTTCAAGAAGTACCTAAGCATGGATAGTATTTCAACTTAACAATCTTACTCTTTACATTTAGCCACTTTAGATGTTCTACATGTCCATGAATGCTTGTTTTTCCTAAATACATGTTTGGTATTGTTCTGATCTGTATCATACATGTCCTTTATTTCTTCATGAATTTATATACAAATTGTGTTAATTATTGATAGACTTATGTAGGGAAATCAATGCCACCCTATCAAGATCCCATTTATGTTAGTGAGGCAATTTGAGTACACAAAGGTACTGCAATGTTGATCATTTTTCTTTCTTTTCTTCATCTATAAATTTGGACAAAAGTATGTGGAGAAGGTAGATTCAATCCAGTAATCCTAAATTAGTAGAGTTTTATTGCAGAATGTGTAGGCCTAATAGAAATATGTTACTACTGCTTAATTAAGTTCAACCTAAAATGTGTTGTGAAGCTAGTGAAGAGTATAAACAACGACTTAAGTACCTGGCAGTACTTTTGGGCCCTGTGCAGCTGTGTTGCTTAGTGTGGGGGTAGATTGCTTAGTGTTTACCTTAGATTTTGTAGTTATTGTTTGAGTTTGACATGAATGTTTTGAGTGAAATGTGTTGTAGATTTCATGGTTTTTATTGTAGTAATTCATCTTGTACCTAAAAATATGGTTTGAAATGAAAGTGTTCTTAGTTATGGTTGGTTTGTTTTGTTAATGAGTGGAAACAAATAAATTGAGGTCAAGAAAAGGAAAATACATCATTTTACAAAAAAAAAAAAAAACCGATGTTACTAAAAGTATTGCTCATCATATTGTATGTCTGAAATTAATATAGACATCGTTTCTGTAAAGAAAAACTTATGTCTTTTGTTTGAAGGCCAATGTCTATGATTAACATAGACATCGGTTTGTAATTGGAATCGATGTTAGATTAGATAAATTTGCTACACGAATTTTATTTCAATAAGCATAACACACAAATATATGAAGATTGAGGATAGATACACAAGCAAATGGTGACAATTTAAGGGATAGTACATCGGTTTTGATGTTATAACCGATGTTTGATATGTTGATAGACATTGATTTGGCGACCGATGTCTAGTTTTTTTTTTACATTAGACATCGCCCACATAGACATTGGTTTGAAATTTTTTAGACATCGGTCCAGAACCAATGTCTATGACCATTTTTCTAGTAGTGAATTCTTAAATAAGTTATTCAAACACAAAATATAAACATAAAATATTAGGTGATAGAATTCTAAATTTCTGAAAATTAATTAAACTCTTCTTATTTTACCTTTATCTAAATACACCATAAAGTATATTTCAAAGTTAAGATTTCAGGGCAAGGACTGGGGTCACTGCACTAACTATATTGCCTATATGTATATATGTTTGTACACATGAAATATGTTGGGATATTTTGAGTTAGGCCGATCGAGCGGCCGAGGTCTTTCGATTCGATCACTATTTTCTTTCAAGTGTAATTCCCATAAAACAGATCGAAAAAAACCTTTTGACATCAAAGGTTCGATCAACATGCATATTGCAGCATTGTCTTATGCTTCGTTCTTGATCACTCTTTTGAGTATTTTCGAGTCTGGACACGACATGCATGCTCCAAAATCTATTCTGTCAGTGTTCGAGATATCAAATATTGGTGAAGATTCAAGTTATCAATCTGCTTCTTAGAAATGTCGGTATATGTCTTTAATTTGGAGGCCGATATGCACCTAATTTTTCTGTTAGGAGCTACCTAAGTTGTCTTTTGACTACAGAATAGTGAACGTACACTATACAAGAGTGAGTGAGTCTTGTTGAGTAAGTGAGGGCTACTGAAATCTGTATCACTCGCTCCACGCCAAAAGATAGAAATGAAACGTAGCTAGATAGAAATGAAACGTGGCCATATATCATCAAAAAAATAAAAAAATATATATATATATACACACAAGCTAGTTCATGCACTTTCTTTAATTTAAACATACATGTCTTTTGAACTGATATAATTTGTTGAACGAACGTACTAGTGGACTGGTTGCTGGGACGTCTGCTCAACTAGGGTCCACATAACTCTTCACCAAGTTTTATTGTTTTTGTTTTTTGGGATTGAAGGCCATCGCGAAGTTGGAAACCATGCACCACGACGCAGTCGATACAGCATTGCCCACAGATTAATAGCAGAACTTTCCTCCCAAATAACTTTATAAACAAAGTAGGCTAGTAGCAGCTGATCGATGATTCTTTAGAGTTGAGATAGTGATAATTCAAGTTGCATATTAATGGAATCCCATGGGGAAGATGACATAGAGAAGTAGCCACTAGCCAGAGCAAATTAAACAAAGCCCCTCCTACCAAAAATTCAACGCACCGATCCACATCTCGATCTCGAGCTAGCTTAGCTTCTCTTGTATTAGATTCCTTCGTCAGCTGCCATATTAATATCTGTTTTGAATTTCATCAACGCATTCCATCTTCAAGGCTTCACAGACTTTTACTTCGATCATTTCTTGGATTTTAACGATGGTGTAAGTATATGATTATTGACGCATCTTATTATAAACAAAAATATGGATAAAAATCTATACAAATGAAGAATAAAGAACAAGAACAAGATAAAAAATTAATGTGATCTCATGAACTCAGATAAAAATATACATATGAATTTTATTATTTTTCATTGAGGAAACTCAACTAGTCTTCAATCCCTGATCCCCTGAATTGACAGTTTATATAGTCGGTTTTACCAAAGCATCATACATGTTTATAAATTTTTTTCCAATTCATACCACTGGTCAATTGTTATATGTAAAATGTATTTTACTTTTACATAAAAACAAAGTTTTACTTATCTTGAATTATGGAAGATATTTATGAGTAAAAAGAGTCATTTATGTGATCACTAAGTTTGATCCCTTTGCCAAGAGTTGAACCATGTTTTAGACAACTATCTTTTCCATTTTAAATGACTTTGTGTGGTCTTCAAAGTCTGTATACTTGGCTGGCATGGTTCAACCTCCCACTTATGTGCCATCTTGCTTGGCATAGATAAAAAATATTTTCTTGTGTGGTCTTCAAGCTTGTTTCTCTTGGCTGAGAATTAAGCCTTCATATTAAAATGATCATCTTTCACATATACTTGGTTGTGACCATTTCTTTACTTTTTACTTGGTTTAAGAGAAACATTTTTTAAGTATAAAAAAGTTTTGTATGGTCACCAAGCTTGTTCTACTTGGCTCACTACCAGAAAACTACACTTAGGCGACGAAACCTTAATAGTTTCGTCGCCTAAGTGCAACTTGACAAAACACAAGTCGTCGCCTAAGTGTGCACTTAGGAGACAAAACATGTCGTTTGGTCGACTAAGATGCACACTCAGACGACGATACATATTTCGTCGCTTACGTGAACTCTTAGACGACTACTTGGGCCATTTGTCGCATAACTGAACACCTAGGCGACAAAACAGTTTCGTCGTCTAAGTGATAGCCTAGGCAACGAAACATGAAACTTAGGCGACGAAATATTTCGTCGTCTAAGAAAAGTCAATTATTAAATCTCTTAATCAGATTTCCTTATCTCCTCATCGATCACTTCTCTATTTCTCTCTCCCTCTTAGCTAGCTCTCTCTCCTCACTTGGAAAAATTCACCGCCGGCGACTCCGAATAATATCCGGCAAAAATTCATTAAAACTCGATTTTTCAATTCCGGGAGTTTTAGTTTTTTCCACTTATCTCCTTATCGGTGAAGGTATTAAGTCGTTTATCTCGATTAATTTTTTTTAATATCGTACGTAATTACGTACGGCAATTGATTTTTCTGACAAATATATAGTATTTTCCGGCGACATTAATTAGCATGACTTTCCATTGTTGTATTGCATTGTTAAGCTAATTGTAAGCTATATCCTAATTGGTTAATTAATTGGTATATATGTTTTAATTTGATTAATTAGTTAATTAAAACATGCATGTGTTAGGTAATATATATAGTTAATATATATGTTAGAATAATTAGTTGAAATATACATATATAATTAATTAATGCATATATTTATATAAAGTTATAATATAATATATAGAATTAATTAATTCATTCATTACAAGTATGTGTTATGTGCGATAGTTGATAATATATATATAAAGTATATTAGATTAATGAATTATTGGTTGTAAAATTATATAATTAATAGATCGATTTATTATATGTACGCAAAAATATGGACAAGAGTTGGATACAATTGTCGAACAAAAGTGATGTGCGGTATATGGACGGCATCAGAGACTTTGTGAATTTTGCGATGGAACATGCTCAGGGAAAGAAGTGTTTCGGGTGTTCGTGTAGAAAATGTCTTAACCATCAGTTTGTTATGTCTAATGTTATGGCTCAACACCTGTATGAGCATGGTATGATGTGGAGTTACACTACGTTGAGCGAGCACGGTGAAGTAGTAGATTTCAACTTAGGACCAGACTTCAGCTCATGGTACAGTTACCATGGTGCCTCACCTAGCGGTAACGACAACCCAGCTTGGAACACAACTGTGTATTTGGTCCATGATGTTTCTTCAGAATTTAGTCATGGTGGACACCAACACCAAGAGGGAGGTGATGATTTCACTCATGATGACACATTCTCAGCTGCTAGCTTAGCTAGTGACACTACAGAGATGGATAGGTACAACATGCTACTTGAATCTCAGACCCCGGTGTACCCTGGATGGCCAGAGAATGTGTTGCAATATATAATGGAGGAAGTTCAGATAAAAGTGAAGAATAAAATGTCAGACAGTGCTTTTGACGAAATACAAGAGTATATATGTAAGTTGCTACCTGATCATCACAAACTTCCGAAAAGTCATTATAAGGTTAGAAAGATCTTGTGCAGCCTCGGCCTAAAGTATAGGAAAATTAACGCCTGCATAAATGATTGTGTGCTGTTTTACAAAGAGTATGAACATTTAGACTACTGTCCCATATGCAACCAGTGCAGATATCAAAACCGGAATATGAGGAGTTCGAAGAAGAAACTTCTTGTGAAGGTACTTCGCCATTTTCTTTGATTCCCAGATTGCAGTTACTATATATGTCTCTATACACAGTAGAGGTGATGAGATGGTACACAGAACAGGGAGTAGATGACGATGTGCTCTGACACGTAGCAGATGGGAAGGCTTTTAAACATTTCGACAGAGAATTCAAATAATTTGCAGCAGAAGTTTGAAATGTTAGACTCAGCCTATCTACAGATGGATTCAATCATTGGGGTAGTAACAATGCTACCGTCAGTACTTGGCTAGTTATTCTTATGACGTACAATCTGCCTCCGTGAATCTATATGAACAAGGAATTTAATTTCCTTACTCTGCTAATTTCAGGTTCTAAATCTTTGGGAAAGTGTTTAGATGTCTACCATATAACATGATCAATGGGCTTAAACTGTTTTGGGAACATGGAA
Source organism: Geum urbanum (assembly GCA_946800695.1). Classification (NCBI taxonomy): domain Eukaryota; kingdom Viridiplantae; phylum Streptophyta; class Magnoliopsida; order Rosales; family Rosaceae; genus Geum; species Geum urbanum. The sequence goes on from OX327006.1 coordinate 8,539,716, forward strand.
TTCAAACTTATGACTAATTCACTAACACGATGTTCATAATGAGTACAGTCGTCATGTGGACAATCATCAATTTTCCTGCATATGGGATATTGGCATCTTGCACAACCAGAGGATACAATGGTTGCCCTGTCTGTTTGGATGACGTCAACTCTAGTTGGCACACGGGGAAGGTATATTACCTGGGCCACCGTAGATGGTTTCCTTACGATCACCCGTGGCGACATGATGTGGCTCATTTTGACTGGACGGTAGAGAATAATCCTAAACCCCGATAGTGGTCTAGCGAAGAGATTTTAGAGAGATTGAACAACTTCTATTTCGGTGTGTTGACAAATGACAAAGAAGTGAAGAGACTCAATCCACACCCTCCACACGATCTCAACTATTGGCATCACAAGAGTATTTTCTTTGAACTGCCCTACTTGTCCAAGTTAAAACTCCAGAACAACCTTGATGTCATGGACATAGAAAAGAATGTGTGCGACAGCGTGGTGAGAACAATTTTAGGTATTAAGTTGAAGACCAAAGAAACACCCAAAGCGTGCAAAGATCTGAAATCTATGAATTTGCGTCGTCACTTGTGGTTGAGGAGGGATAAAAGAGAAGTGTGCAACAAGATGTCAGATGTACCTTACATGGTGAAACTGACATTGAGGGGTTTTGTATTATAGAAACAGTTGACGAAGTGCATCACAAGTTCAACTATAAAGACTCATGACTATCACGTTATACTGTAACGTCTAATCCCAATTGTAATTCAACTATATTTGTCTCGTGACGTTGTCGAACCAATAATAACATTATGTAGATGGTGGCAGAGGTTATGCGCCAGGAAGTTGCAGAAGTTAGATGTCTTCGAACTTTAGTACGAAATAGTGCATATTCTTTGCAAATTAGAGATGATTGTTCCCCCTGCTTTCTTTGACATCATGATTCACCTCATGATCTACCTACCCCAATCGGTGCTTCTTTTTGGTTTGGTCCACTACACTTGGATGTATCCTCAAGAAAGGTACGTACAATTATTTATAACGATTGTTCATCATTTTTATATTTCTTTTTTTTTGTTTCTACTATTCTTCAAATTATTAATTGTATGATTTTGTAGACATCTCGAACAGTATAAAAGATTTGTGAAAAATAAATCTGCCACGGATGGCTCAATAGCAGAGACATACCTGATGCATGAGTGTGTTACCTACTATAATATGTACCTCAAGGATCCAGTCCAGGACAATCCAAATGTCCGCCACAATCTTTCAGTCATCACAAATGTTGTACGACCGTTTAAAGGAGTATTAAAGTAAAGATCAACTAAAGAAGAACTTGAAGAAGCTAGGTAGTATTGCGAGACTGTGACGAGGTCGACCGTAACATGAAGTACTACAGGGAGTACATTCAGACGATTAAACCGGACAAGACTCCTACTTGGGTTGAAAAGATGCTTAAAAAGAAGTTCCCCAATTATTTCCGACAATGGATACGTATTTTTAATTATTTTAAAACTCTTTTCTCATATATAATACGTATGGCATTTGGTGTTTGTTTATGCATAGTATTTTGCCTTACTTTGTGTATGCATGGTTTTGATTTTCTTTATTTATAGGGAAAACTATGTCAAATTTTCGGTAGAAATTAAATTACACATTCATATATATTCTTCACATTTTTGCAGATGGATGATCTACAAAAATCCGATAACCACAAGGGGTGGTGGTCATGGAAAAAGCATATGTTGGCCCATAAGCCGATTAAGCATTATGTTTACTCCGGCTGTTTTGTGAACGATGTAAAGTTTCATTCATTGACTCAAGATAAAGGAAAAAGCACACAAAAAAATGAGATCACAGTTGGGGAAGGTGATGCTGTCTATTATGGAGTTCATGAACATGCCATTGAGCTGCTATACAAGAATGATATCGACATTTTTTTGTTAAAGTGCAAATGGTTCAAGCGTACCAAGGAAGATATGAGACTTTTATCAGTCGATACAAACTCAAACAGGTATGAGGATGAGCCATTCGCTCTTGCCACCTTAGTTAGGCAGGATGATCCGAAAGCTGGTGAAGGCTAGAAAATAGTAAATCATATGTCACACCGAGGAATATGGAGTGCAACTACACTTGATGGGACGTTGGCAACTGATATTGAAGCACATAGAGACAATGCATATCAAGAGCCTAATACTTCAGTCATTCCCGACGTAATGGAACTGGTTCGGCATAATGAACGCTTACCCTTGATTGATGGCACCACAGATCTTATTCTAGAAACATTAGAGAGTTCGCAAAATTCCCTAGAAGTCGAGGAGCCTAAGGACGACGACGACGTCGGATACAATTCAGTCAATGTAGAGTATGATGATAAGGAGCAATCAGATGATAGTGAGGAGGATGATTCAGATGATGATTATTATGAGGATAAGGATTGATATGAGACTGGATTAGTAGTTAATTATTATATCAGATGAATAAAATTAAATTATAGACTAGGCTATAAAATTATGAATCAGAAGAACGAAAATGGAATTGGAAAGGCCAGATGATGCTTGAAATAAAATTACGTTTGGAATTGGAAAACAAATTAAAGTATATAAAATTTACTCTTGGCTGAGGAAAAGGCACTATTTCGTCGCCTAAGGTTTACTTAGACGACGAAAACATGCATTTCGTCGTCTAGGTGAACTCTAACCCTAACCCTAAATCCTAACAATAATTCTTTTACCCTAAACCCCAAAATCTTATGCGACAAAATTATATAGTTCGTCATCTAAGTGAGTACCTAGGCGACGAATTCACTCGTTTCGTCTCCTAAGGCCAATTTTTTTGGGCGGTTCATTTTTTCCGCCAAATTTTTTAGGTCCCATTTAAAAACTATTTAGGCGACGAAAATTAATTTTTTGATCGCCTAAGTCGATTGATATATCACAAAAAATGGATCGAAGTCGATCCAGTTTTATCATTTTTCTCTCTCCCTTTCTCTCTCCTCTCCTCCGCCGCCTACCTCGATTGCCGCCTACCCAGCGTCGGATTCTCTCTATCTCCCTCCTTCTCGCTCATCGCCACCGACTCTCTCTCTCTCTCGCTCTCTCTCTCTCTCTCTCTCTCTCTCTCTCTCTCTCTCTCTCTCTCTCTCTCTCTCTCTCTCTCTCTCTCTCTCTCTCTCTCTCTCTCTCTCTCTCTCTCTCTCTCTCTCTCTCTCTCTCTCTCTCTCTCTCTCTCGTCGATGTTAATCCCCCCCCATCGGTACTCTCGATCTCTCCTCTCCCCGTTTATATATATATAGATATATATATGAATTATATTAATATATATATATTAGATTAATATTTTTGATATATAAGAATTAGATTAATATATATATATGAATTAGATTAATATATATCAATCAATTAGTATATTATATAAATTTTATATATTTGATATAAAAAATGGTTTAATTATATATATAGTAGATTTAGATTAATATATTATATGTGAATTAATCTGTGAATTTATTTGGTTATGTTGTATTTGAAAATAATTTGTGAATTAATATATTAAATGTGTACGTATTTGGATTAATTTTAGTATATTTGGACATATTAGATGTGAATTAATTTGGGTATATTGTATTTGAAATAATTTAATTGGATTCGAGTATATTGTGATAAATATATTAAATTTGAGTATATTTGGATTAATATATTATATGCGAATTAATTTGGGTATATTGTGTTTTTGGATTAATTTAATTGGATATACGTAATGTATTTTGAGTAATTCGGGTATAATGATATATATAATATTAATTGATTAATTTGGGTAAATTTATTCAGCTTAACTATGACTCCATGGAAGAGGCGCATGGCTGCTGAGAAGGAGACCGAAAGTAAAACCATTGCGCAAGCAATGGGTTGGAGGCAGGATTCTTAGGAAATCGTTATAAATTATCCGCAGCAATCTTGGGCTCCGGCGATAGGCCAAATCCCTCATGCTCCACGTCAAGAGGCCTCAGTCTTTACGGACAAGCCGGACAGGGCCCGATCGTCTGCGCCGTCAAACAGTCTGGATGAGTCAGTCGACGACTCGATTCTCTACAGCGCTTGACATACGATCAGGATGCAGCCATTAGACGCGCCTACGAAAATGACTCGGGAAGCGCATAAAGAAGTCGACGGGGAAGAAGATTGACCTCCCTTACGACGATTTCACCCGAGGCCCTTTAACCGCGCAACTCGGGAGTCTGACCTCACACTCCATCGGCTCAATCATTCGGAACAACATCTGTATGATTGCCCCTTCATGGAACGAGTTGTGCTGATCTGAAAAGTTGATGGTGTACCGCGAACTATCGGTAATACTATTTCTTATTATTATTATTTTTAAGTAATTACAAAACATAAATGTATTATTTCTATAATTAATTTTAATTTGTTATTTATATTTGTAGACACATTTTGAAATCTCCGGGTCAATGGAGATGATGGAGGATATAGAGGAGATGGCTAACCGCATTTACAAGGACTGGAAGTACGACCTCCACAAGTACTACTAGCAACACAGCGCCTCGCCTCTGCCTGTAGAGCTCTGGAACGACAGAGAAGATGAGTGGCAATGGTTGGTCGAAAACTTTCAGTCCGACAAGTATAAGGTTTGTCTTCATTTTCTATAATGTAATGAAAATTGCATAATTTATTATTTTTAACTATTATTTTATAAATTAATTATCTTTGTTGTGTATATAACAGACAAGGTCAAAGGCCAACAAGGTAAATCGATACAAGAAGGGAAAACACCATGTATCGGGCTGGAAAACGTTTATTTACATCGCGAAGGAGCACAAAGATGTAGGTTCGAAGCATTGCTTCTTGGATGCCAGCGTCTAAACTTATGTGAAACCCAGGGTCATCAATGAAGTGTGTCAACAAGGGGTAAGTAACTCTTATTTATAAAATCAATTAAACTAACTCGTACTTTCAAAACATATCGAGATTTAGTATAACGCTAATTTCATTTTGAAGAAATTGAAATATGATTAGTGCATGATTTAATTAGATTGTACTATTGGAATATGATTTTGAACTTAAATTTGGTCGTGCTTTAGTTTAGTTGGTTAAATTATGATTTTCAACTTAACAAATTCGGATGAGAATTAGTGCCCACGGTGGAATTGTGTTGTTGTAATTGGTTATTCGAAGTGTAATCTTGCCAATTTTTTTTGTTTTCGACAAATTTTAGATTAAATTATGCCAAATTTTTGTTAGAAATTAATATTATATTTAATATTTTTCACTTGATTAATTTCAGGATAGGTTGATACAAATGGCCGGGAGAAATTGGCCGCGACCCGACTGACCTACCCGGAGATGACGCCTAAATAGGTGCCTCCCTTGTCGATGGAGAGTCAGATCGCTATTGTCGATGTTGTTTACGGCCGCCGACCTAGCAAGGATGTTCGTGGGCTTAGAAGAACAGTGCAGAGAGATTTGTCTGCTTCATCTGCTTCGTCAACTCGGCGCGGTAGGGAGGATAATGAGGCGCTCCGAACCGACCTTCGATTGGCACAGAAGTCGACCAATCGTGCCGGGAGCATTCAAGGTTGGTGGAGGCGGGGTTTTTGCTCACAACTGTAAGATGGCCGCCTTCTACGAGGCATACATGCAAATGGGATTTCCCTTCCCTGATTTTGATTACGAGTGTGGTCCCCCCGCCAGCCCCACTTCTGGCCCCCACGACAATGATCCGAGCGGCGGCGGGGGAATTAGGAACATGTCTACCCCTGGTTTAGTTTTGTTATTTTATTGTTATTTCTTTCCATGTACGTATACTTTTTATATTTAATGAATATTTTATTAATTTAATCAATATATTTTAAATTTATTTTATAATTCAAAGAAAAAATACAGATTAAAAAAATCAACTTGGGCGATGAATACTCTTCGTTTTGCCGTCCAAGTGAGTTACTAAGACGACGAACGGTTTCATCGTCTAAGTGGTCACACCTACACGACGACAAACAGGTGCATCACTTAGACGACGATCAATTATCGTTGTCTAAGTGCTCTCACTTAAACGACGAAATCAAGTCGTCTTCTAAGTGGCAACACTTAGATGACGACTCTAGCTGTTTATTGCCTAAGATGATTCTTAGACGACGACCATTGGCGTCGTTTAGAGAAAGATTGGTTCGACGTCTAAGTGCTTAGACGGCAAACCGTCTTGCATCACCTAAGTAGTTTCTTGGGTGACAAAACAAAAAATTTGCATCGCTTAAGTACTTGGGCTACGATTGTTACGAGACGAAATCTTCGTCGCCCAAGTACCTAGCCAACAAAAAATAACATTTTTTGTCGTCTAAGTGTGTTTTTCTGGTAATGGTTGTAAGTTTAAGCTACCTTTTAAGAGAGCTTTTCTTTATTTTATAAAAGCTTTGTGTGGTTCTCAAGTTCTATATACTTGGTTGGGACAATTCGTCCATACCAAATAGACCCCTCTCTTGGTCTATATAAACACAAAGCCTCTATGAAGAAAAACCAATTGTTTTACTTTGTATTTGGCTAAGTTGTCAAAATGTAGAAACTATCACAGCATAGTTTCTTTGTTGAGTCTTGGTTTGTTTATATAATGTTTTACTCTAAATCTTCCTTTTGTGATTGTAAAACTTAGAGTTGCATCAAAACCTCTTTTCATACTCATTGCATCTTGCATCCATGATATCGTTTTGGTAGTACAAGCAACCCAAGAAGTATTCTAAAGAACCAACTTTGTGATAGTTGTGCTTGGAAATAAAGCTTCTAACATCTTTGTATGAGGAAACGAAGAAATAAGACCGAGTGTATTTTTGACTAGTGGGCAAACTAGATAGGGATATCAAAGTGTCTTTCCATCCTCAGAAAGCTTCACATGTATAAACACTTAGAAACATGACCGAATACAATTCTTAATCTAGCGCGCAAGTCTAGAAAGGATAGCACCGATACTTGCTATTATCGGAGCTGTAGTCTTGTAAGGAGTGTCTTAACATGTACTCTTGGGAATCAACTATGTGAGTTAGATTCCGGGTAGAAGTTTTTGTAACCTTTGTTTGTAAACTCTTAGAGACAAGATGGAGTATAGTTCTTAAGCTAGTGCGAGAGACTAAATAGGATAGCACCGTTTTTGCTATTATCAAAACTATAATCTTGTAAGAAATGATTTTATATAGTGAAAAAGTTTTGTTTCTCAAGAATTAGGGAAATGCAATTTTCTCCCTGTTGCAAGATTTTTGCTTTAAAGGAAAACATCTTAGTGATATTTGTCTATTTACTTCCTTACACTTTTACTTTATATCATTAAGTATCTGCCATCAAGATAACTTTGTATATTACTATACTTGATACGATCTTTTGACGAAAAAATTGATAAAACCTTCACCCCCAGGACCTTCAGACCTTCAGATGGTGAAGGACAGGACAATAGGGTTTGCAATGGATTTCTCAAAGAACAGCAAGACTGCTCTCAAATGGGCTATTCAAAATCTAAGTGACAAAGGCGACATCTTGTATGTCATCCATGTCAAGCCGCAATAGGTAAGTGAGAGCTGCAACCTTCTTGGTCAACCACTGGTTCACGTAAGTTTCTTAATTACTTGAAATGATGTCTATTATCACTTTCAGCTAGAGTTTCAAGGTTATGATTATTCATGAGTTTTTCGGAATTTGGATTGTGCGCGCTGCAGCTCTGATTCCGTTTGTGGAATTCCGTCAACAAAAGGTTATGGAGAACTATCAAGTTGAGCTTGGTCCAGGGGTCTTGGACTTGCTCGACAATGCTATTAAGCACACATCATGTATGTTCTCAAGTCGAAGCTTATGTGGCCTACCAGTCATTCTCCAAATTAACCATAACCCAACTATCCTTGAACTGAAATCGAAATGGACCTTACCTTGATCGAAAACTCAACCCAATATAGAATCATAATTCATCAATGACAACTGAAGTGTACAACTTTAAAAATCTTGTAAGAATGTAAATACCAGCTGTAGCAAGGGTAGCAGCAATAGCTCGAATACAATCTGGTCTTTCAGTGTGGATGCGATGCCAATTGAAAATGCTCTACCAAACAACCACCAGAAAGGAGGAGGAAGAAAAAGCTATAAGAAAATAAAACAATTAACATAGTTTTGAGGAAGAAATATGTAACACAGCAACACCATACCTCTGAATGCAGCAACATTCTCTCATCAAAACCGACAGCAGTGGAACTGTTTGATGCTGAATCTTATTTTCCATATTGTATTAAGATAATATGGTGATTATATAGTCTATTATATAGTCTTTGAACCTTGGTGCGAGACCTATCAAACTGAACAGACTCAAATATCTCATTAGACACTCAAAATATAACATAAATTAACAAACGAAAAGCAATTCAAGCAAGTCCAAAAGAGGAGAAAAGTGTAACATGAATAGCACATAAAGCAGCTCACATAAACCAACTTGAAGGAAGAAGATGAATGCCAGTACCTTAATTGTACGATCTGCAGATCCCGTACAAAACCACTTATTACTTGGATCAAACGCTATAGAGCGTACCCATCCCAAGTGCCCACTAATGGACCTGTAGAGTGAAGCAAAAAAAAAAAAAAAAACTAAACTCAGAAGCCAAAAAACCAAACCCAGAAAGCCAAAGTTCCCAAAAAGCTAAAAACTTTAACACCAATCTTGACATGTCTGGTGTTCTTCTTTGGGTGGTGAACCCAAAGAGAATGCCACCTCTTTGCTTAGCTTGATGCCCAGAATTGGAGGTGGTATCCCCAAGAGGTCAAAGTTATGCTTCCATGTCAGTGATGCAATAACATTCTAAACACATCTATCATACTATATTCTGGGGTATAGCTTCCGTTTCCCAAATACTTACATCTACCATGCTATATTCTGCTATATAGTATTCAGTTTGCGAGGGTGAGATCCATTAACATCAAAATCAGTAACTGACTTTCAGTACCGAAACCTGACCCAAACTATATAAACAGATCTAATCCATAGCAAACAACACCCCTAAAAATCAAGTCATCCACAAAAAACCCTAAAATCCACTACAATCACAAATATCAGAACATACAACCCAGAATGCACAAACACAAACTGTACACAACCAATGAATCATGGAAGCATTGGACAGAGTAATTCAACCATTAAAAACTGCATTGAACCAAAAACTGAAGCGTTTTACGAAGAATACTTCTACATATTAGTCACATTACTTTTGTTTTTGGTGCAAGACCAGCCATATGAGCTGCTGCAGCATTGCCTGCATTGTTTTCTTCGATAAAGCTGATGGTGGAGTTGATTACTAACCATACATTAAGTCCCACAAAGTCTTGCTAGTCCGGTGACCTTCCCTGCATTTGTTCAATCTAATTAGCCTCCATTTGCCAAAGCAATGGCTATAATAGCTGCAATTTCCATAACCAATGATAGGGGATTCCACATAAAACCCAAAAACATCAAAACCTTGGCCTCCATTTAACCACAAGAGCAGAGGATCTTCCGTCGGACTAAGCTCAGACTCGACGAAAACGTAAAAGAGTTGGACCTCTTCATTGTCACCGACACCAGACATCTATACACAGTACATGCATGAGAGAAAAAAATTCACCATAAGCATAAAATAAACACAAAAGAAGATGCATGTCAGACATTTTATCAAACAGGTTGTGTGTACCTCATGAGAAACAAAGCTCACCCGAGTAACCCAGTAGAGTCGTAACATTGGTTGCAGTAATGTTTACAGCTCAAGTTGAAGTGAGTATGATGGTGAACATGAGTAAGAGAGAGCCCTGGGCAACCGAATCCGACTCCTTGTTGTACCAACCCACGCTTTCTCACACAAACTAAAACTCACAGCAAACAAAGAAAGCTACCCAAGTTAGCAAAGACCAGCTCACGAGACACTCAAAGCATCAGGTGAAGGTTGTCAAAAGTGTAATATCAAGGAAAAGAAAAATCATCACAATATAAACTCCTTACCCATAAAACCCAGCAGATCGACTTGAGATGCATGTACTGGTAATACAGATCCGACTGCTTCACTTTCGCGATCTCGTACACGTGTCTCACCGTTCGCTCCCGGATTCTACCCCGGTCGCCTTCTTCAGTACCACGTCCCCGACGACTACTTCACAGTGAACTCAAAAGCCGTGATCGTCACCACCATCGGTCGATTTAGCATCCGTCGTCTTTGTTTGCAGTTCTCTCCAGCTGCTTCAGCTTCAAAAGAACCTCTCTCTTCCAGGGTCAATCAATTATGAGCAAAAGAGAAGAGACAGTGATGGTAAAGCTCTACTGGGGAGATGCGAGAGACAAACTATGTGAAGCAGTCCAAGAGTTGAAGCTAGACTGCTTGGTCCTCGGCACCCTCCAAAGGTATAATTTTAGCTACTTGTATATAACCATGCCAATTCGATCACTCGAGCAAATAAATCGTCAAATACTTGATGAGCACATTAAAACTCCTTCTAACCGGGTCGATAACTGAACATGTGTACGTTAACATCTGTAGGGTGCTGCTGGGAAGTGTATCGACCTACGTTATGGCGAATGCGACCTGCCCCGTTACCATTGTCAAGGATCAGCGTGCTTAATTAAGGGGCTTTATTCATATTTCTGAAACCACTTTGGAAAAGATTGTGCTATCAAATCAATAAATATATGTTGTTAATTGTGGTGCTTGTTCAGTTATGTGCATTGTGTGTTATTATATATCTAGCTTATGTTGTTATGGTGCTTATTTGAGTGTGCTGAAACATTCAATCTGTATCAGCACCTTCATTTCTAAATTTCTTCAAAAGTAACTTAAACTCTTAGAACATTGATGAAATAGCAGGGATTTCTGACGAGGAACACAAGAGCTGGAAAATGATCGACCATGCATGTAATTTGCAGTAAATTAAACTACGCAGGAGTTCAGAATAACCTTAAAAAAAACGGATCTGTTTACTTAAACTCGTTTGCAGAAGAGTTCCAGTTCAAATATTATTTAACTAATCTCCACAAGGTTTTACAATATATATATATATATAGCACGATCAATGTCAAATAAGCACTCACATTTTAAGCTCCACGGTTTTAGGCTTTTAGCAGAATGTGAAGAACCCAGCAAGTTAATATACAAGCTTGCTTGCTAATTTGAGCTAGCTAGCTAGCAATGTTAATTTTTAACAAAGAAGGATGGTATCATAGATATGAGATCGATTATTCACTCGGGAAGGTTTATAGTATATATAACAAATATGAGGATAATGTGCTAACAAGTCGTTGTAGTATAGTGGTAAGTATTCCCGCCTGTCACCCGGGTGACCCGGGTTCGATCCCCGGCAACGGCGGATTTTTTGGCTCTCAACTCTTTTGCTTTTAGCGACAACTTCTTTCCTTGCCTGAAACGCTACGTTAAGTCGTTAACTTTACAACACACGCTACTCTCGATTCCAATTTCAAGCGTCAAAGTCACTCTTCTCATTCCGGCATAATCCAAAAACGAATAGTTTTAACTTTTAAATGGTATCATATATAACCAATGAAAATGCCTTCTCTGTTTATATTTCCACCGTACCACCACCCCCAAACCGTGACCAGAAAATGTCCACCGTGTCACGCCGGGAAATGAGCTCAACCCGCATACACATAATGGCTTTAGACGGCATAGTCAATGTGAACTCACTCTTCTCAATTGCCCTATTCTTAGGGCTCACTTGGTATCCAAAAACCGAACTCAACTCCATGCTCCTCGGCTCCGACAAGGCTTGCGCCGCCGGAACCAATGTAGCCTTGGGGCTTATCACCTTCCACGTGTACTCTTTCAGCTCCTTCCTCTTCTCCAGCCTCATAGCCTTGGCCCTCAAGCAAGCCATCAAGATCAGCCTAACTGGTACAAATGCACATTATTATGGTGGAGGCTCCAGCTCCGAGTTACTTGGTGCCAACATAGGCCATGTTAACCCGGTCGGTTTACAGGTCGGAACACTGGTCTCGGCATTCGGGTCTGTTTTTGGTTGCGGTTTCTTAATGATGGCCTTGGTGGACTTGGTTCAGATCAAATTGGGGAAGTTGAGCTGTAGAGATTTGTATACATTCGCTGCAATCCGTCCTCTGGTGACCTTGGTTCCTCTGGCGCTTGTTGTCTATGTTTTTCTTGTGCTTCATGCCTTCATTCGTTAAGCTAGCTATCAATGGACGTGTAGCACACTTCCTCAGCTACACGTTCATGCATGACATGGAATAAGCTCGAGAAATGGGCTATACTTATGCTCAATTTATGAATAATCAATAATGAACCGAGTTAATTAACATGGGGAATTTTAAGATGTACATGTTGTTCTGATAAAATCTAGCGGTTTCCGGTCGTTAAATTGTAATCGAGACCAAATGCGACATCTGATTCATAGTTCGACATAACTGTAACATTGTAAGAAGTACTTATGGGGTGTTGTGGTCCTCAAAGTAGGCCGAAGTCAACCAATGGTGCCACTCGAGCAAGGATCTTTAGTCTTTAATTCTTCATATACAAGTTATTAATTGACGACCCTGTTTATCTTGAACTTGTAGAAGGCCATGTGCAGATGCCCTCTGAAACAGAGGTGGGAGGTTCCTCGAAGTTGTAATACTCGCTCCCTTCTTCACATTGCAGCTAGAGGTTTCTTTTCATCATCGTCATCTTCTTCTTCTTCTTCTTCTTCTTCTTCTTCTTCTTCTTCTTCTTCTTCTTCTTCTTCTTCTTCTTCTCCTTCAATGGCAAAGGATCCAGTTGCCGGATTTGGCTTCCCCCGTCTTTGCTCACTCGTTTCGGTGATCTGTGCATGGTCCGTCATCTCATCCATTTACTGGTGCCATCGCTATGGCCCCTGCTACTCTCTATACCGAATAATGGGGCAGAAGCAAAGCCAGATCAATGACCTTCTATCTTTCCCTTCTGCTTGGAATCAGCTCTCCTTTTCCCCAAGTCCGCCGCCAAAACTCCTCAAAATTGCTCTATTCGTCAAGAAATGGCCGCATAAATCTCAAGCAGGAGGGCTCGAACGCCATGCTCTGACTCTCCATCTTGCACTCGCAAAAAGAGGACATGAGCTTCACATATTCACTACCTCTACTTCAAATTCATCCTTCCCCTGGTACGCATTAAACAACTTATACTTTCACCTCTCAAAACCAACAGCAGCTGGGTATCTGGACCAAGCTCTGGTCTGGAAGATGTTTCAGACTCAAAACTCCAGTGGAAGACCTTTTGATGTGATCCACTCTGAAAGTGTCGGTCTGTTGCATACGCGGTCACGCAACCACTCCAACCTGGCTGTTACTTGGCATGGGATTGCATATGAAACTATCCACTCTGATATCATACAAGAACTTCTGCGGAAACCAGAAGAACCACAGGGATACGCATTGGCAGAACGACTTGCTAAAGTTGTCCAAGAGGTCAGATTCTTCCCTAGTTATGCTCACCATGTTGCTACCAGTGACCATGTCGGAGACGTACTCAAGAGGATTTACATGATCCCAGACGAGCGAGTTCATATTATTCTCAACGGTGTTGATGAGGAGATTTTCAAGCCAGACAATGTCGGAGGGAAGGATTTCAGACAAAAGTTCGGGGTACCTGAATCTAAGACACTGGTTTTAGGAATGGCAGGGAGGTTGGTGAAGGACAAAGGACACCCATTGATGTTTGAGGCTATAAAGCAAATGCTCAATGAAAATTCTGAATTCAGACAAACTGTTGTCCTCCTAGTTGCTGGAAATGGTCCTTGGGGTGATAGGTACAGAGATCTTGGATCTAATGTACTTGTTTTGGGGCCACTAGAACAAGCTCAGCTAGCTGACTTTTACAATGCAATTGATATTTTCGTCAACCCAACGCTTCGAGCTCAGGGTTTGGATCATACTTTGTTGGAAGCAATGCTTTCTGGTAAGCCACTAATGGCAACAAGGTTAGCTAGCATTACAGGCTCTGTGGTTGTTGGTACAGAGATTGGTTATACATTTTCTCCAACAATAGCTTCACTAAAGAAAACCTTATATATGGTTTGGAATGGTGGCAGAGAAGATCTAAAGCAGAAAGGCCAGGCAGCAAGGCAGAGAGGTCTTCAATTGTTCACTGCTACCAAGATGGCAGCTGCTTATGAAAGGCTTTTCCTTTGTTTATCTAACGATGAGAAAAATGGGGACAACTATTGTCAATATCAAACTCCAATACACTAATTCAGTAGGATTGTTGTTTCGGTTTACCTGCTACTTCTAATCTAATGGGAATGTATATACTATGTAAGGGTACCATTGCTCTCCAAACCACTATGCATCCCTAAGCCATTTTACTGACAAAACACAGCAAAAGATCCATAGTCACTTTAAGCAACTGTATTATATGCTGACAATAGAAGAGCAAGAGGTTCATATGATTAGCCCGTTGGCCATTACAGGCGTTAATTTAAAAGCATAAACCGACTTTCAAACAACAGATAGAAACTTAGTCCAGTGCAGAGTAATGACAAACTCTGTGAAACACGACCGTACAAAATAAAAGTTTCACACTTCCTTGACTAAGAGGCATCTCTTTGCAACCTCCTTGTTGACATCAGCAGCTTATTTATAGGACAGTACATATTCACCATACTTAGAAAGGCCTCATGAATTCCTGAAAAGGAGGTATGCATCAGCTACGTACTTGCTTTACACATACTTTAAGTAGTTACCAGGTTTAATGCATTCAAAAACAATAATATCTAACATAGAGGGATACTAATAGGGACGATGCATAGCCATTTGGAACTACACAACATGTCAGGATGATATCAAATATATATCTGGAGTGTAGGTATTACCTTTAAAATAGACGAGGAGTTCACGGCCAGGGAACACAAGGTTCTAATAATAGAGCGAACCTGCACACACGCGTCAAAAGCTCAGTGCTTGATCTATTTTACAACAGAGTGCAAAATTTTAAATACTATAAGCTTAATCTGTTTCATGAATACCTTGCCACCAATTTCCTCTGGCGGCAGTGTTTGCATTGCTACCATTTGGATCATCTTCTCCTCCATGTTTCTTGAACTAATTCAATCACCAAGTAATAAGCATAATCAGTTTACTCCATTTATTGGTTAACCATGCTCACGCTATCAGATCACAGTATTGTATACATATTGATGATTACTCATCAAGACTCACTATAGGATAGGATCCAGAGGCATGATGGGTACTTGGGGACTGGGAATAGACATCTTGCCCACCATAGTAAAGAGATGAACTTAGGTGACATGGTCCTGCTGTTTCTCCCTGAACAATTGAACTGTGGTCCTTGTTGGGTAAGCTATAGCGTGCATCTTCCCTACTTATAGCTATATTGTTTAAGAGCAATACAAAGGCCGAGGCAATAAGCTTTAAGACATAGTTCAATATCCAAAATGTAAGAGTTTCCTGGAAATACAAAAGAATCAGGTGATCATGGGGAATACATCTGGTTAAGTTCTAAGAACTTTAACTCCTCAGTCCCCACAAATTGGTAAGATTACAGATCAAACAACCTACACATTTTCTTCCTTCGGAGCGAATACAAGTTTATATAAGCCAAATGTATAATTTCACTTAACAAGTAAAAGAGTGAAGTATGAGAAATGAAGTCAACTATGGATTGAAATTTTATGAGAAACAAAAAGTTCTTCGTAACTTAAAAACTGCAATATATGATTGAATATAAACATTATATTTGTAAGAGAATATGTCAGGAAACTCAAAGGAAAAACATGAGTCTAATACAAAATTGAAAACCTTATATTACCTTGGTTGGGGCTCCATGCTTGATTTCCCAAGGACTGCTTGTGCCAATATTCATTCAGCTGTGACCTCCCGACGACCTATAAAGAGAAAAGTCACACCACGTAGAGATTTATAAATCCAACAAAGAATTTTTTTCGATTGATAATCCAACAAAGAATTAGTCTGTGCTTTTAGTGATGAAAAGACTTTTTCTGGAGATATAGTATAGTTCGCTACAACTTCAAAGAACATGAACAAACCTATTCACGCTTTCCCCTTGCCAAAACAGTTCATCAATCTATCCAAATCCCCTACTTAAACAAACCTCTAGTTGATTTGGGATAGTACACTTCTGTTCAAGAATCTACTTTTCCATGAAAATAATTTTCCTTCTGTAATCTGTATCATAAAGTCCACAAATTTGATTTATACTAAAAAAATTGCAACTACAAGCATACCCTCAGATAGAAAAATCCCAACAAAAACCAAAATTCAGCTTTTCCAAAGACATGGGCTTTTATTCTTATGTAATTCCCCTCAGATAACATGAACTAAAGACACAAACTTTGAAGTAAAAGCACCTTCTTAGCATAAAAACAACACTACTTTTAAGTCCAATTGCAGTGAAAGAATATATATATATATACACACACACACCTGTGATGGTGGTGGGAAAATTGAAGCGAAAATCCCAGTTGAAGACTTGGGTGGCGACTCCTTGGACCCAAAAAGCTCAGAAGCCAGTGATGAAGACGAGTTTCCTGGCTTCTTCATACTCTCCTCCATTTGTTTTTCAAAGACAAATAGACTAAGCTAGTCGTGTTTTGCAGGACAAGAAGTGAGAGTAAATCAGTGTTCTGAAATCGACTTTATATAGTCACTTGTTTCGTCTTCTACAAAAGACGGCACTGGTAGTCAGTGCCGCCCATGTGCCTTCATCACCAATAATAGAAAGAGTTCGTACAACAAAATATTTTTCTTAATTTGTTTTCCTCCAATTCAATTCTGCTTTGAGTTTTTGATACAAATACTAATGCCACTTTTTTCCCCACAAATCATAGGCGGATAAGTGCCACCTGTGCTCCAACGTGGACAATCGATTCGATGCCACAATATTATGAAATGGATGATACGAATCATATGTTTATGTTCTGTATGTTGATATTGTGTTTGTAACCATTGCCGATATGTAGATGTGGCTTTTCCCTAGCTATATATGATTCTATTTCTCTCTTCCTAGCTAGCCAATGTCCCCTTTGGAATTTTGGATATGAGTTGAAGGCTTTTCCAGGAGGGAATGAATCTTGATTTTTAAAGATTGTGATCCCACCAAAGAGGATAGTTAGATAAGGTTTACAATGTCGGATATGCTCAACTAGTGGTTGGTCCAACATTTTCTCCATGTTAATATCATCAAGAGATTATTCACAAAGTAAGCCCACCATATGCCTAGATTGTACTACTACGTAGGAAAAAATATATATATATATATATATATATTCCAAAAGCCCACCATATGCCTAGATTGTACTACTACGTAGGAAAATATATATATATATATATATATATATTCCAAAAGCATGACATGTCGATATGTATCGTGAAAACAACTGGAGAAATTATGTGAAACATGAATTGTGAGTTTGTTTGGGATACGGAGTTTGATTTGAGGTGAGTGACTCTTTGTTGGATTAAGTGGGATGCTTACGACAAAGTTGGTACAATTATTGGTTTGTAAGGTTTGGTGATTCATGCCTATGAAGCAACGGTTCTCCTCCTTTTTGGTTGTTAAGGCACTCACAAGTCCTTTTACTCTCAAGAGAGTCGGTAAGCGTCACATAAATCAAGAAGCCTATTCTAAACTCTTTAAAGAATCAACTCAACTACTCAATTCTCAAACCCTAAAAAAATGCCTCTCTCTAGCCCTATGGCTTTCCTGGCCGCGGCAGCTTGCCTCCGTCGACTGCACTTCCCGGTGCCATCCTTCTCCGGCCTCGGCATATTGTTGCCACTGCCTAGTGGCGTTGGACCCAGGGTGCTCTCGCCCCCATTGGTTGCTCTCGAGCATTGCTCCCCTCCATGTTGGAGTTCTCGTCCGCGTTCCATGAAAAGATCGGTGCGATGACGGTGGTTAAAAGCGGCGTCGGCTTCCAACGTTGGTTTTGGGACCGAGGTCGACGCGCAGAACAGGATGGCCTCGTCACGGGCTGCAGTGTTGGTCTGTCTCGCAACTTGGTCTCGAATTTGCTAGCCGGAGTGAAGATCCGGTGAGGGCGGTGGAGTCAGAGGTTCCTTCGGGGTCGACCTCAATGTGGAGGTGATGTCGACTCATGAGGTTGTGGTTTGGGTGTTCTGGGGATCACCAACCACTAGTGGGTACTAAATCATGTAGCCGGTGTTCGGCATGGGACCCTCGATGGCCGTCGTCGGTTCCGGAGTCCGCTGGAATAAGATGCCAAGCCCAGGTTGATTCGTTGGATGTTCTTACTTCAGGAGTTTGATATCGAGATCAAAGACAAGAAGGGTTCAGAGAATGTCGTGGCAGATCACTTGAGTAGACTCACCCATGGTTCCAACGCGGAGAGGATAATCCTCCTCTTAGAGATAGTTTTCCGGATGAACAGCTCCTTGTTCTCCAAGATATGGTGTCATGGTATGCCGACATTGTTAACTACAAGGTGAGTAAGTACATTCCACCCAATTTCAGCAGAGCTCAGAAAGATAAACTAGTCAAGGGAGCCAGATATTACGTATGGGATGAGCCATACCTCTGGAAACATTGTACTGATGCCATCATCCGCAGGTGCGTATCCGAGTCTGAATTTCAATCTATTCTATCTTTTTGTCACTCACATGCAGGTGGTGGACATTTTGGAGGGAAGAAGACTGCTCTCAAAGTGCTTGAGAGTGGATTTTATTGGCCAACCTTGTTCCATGACGCTCACGTCATGTACAAATCATGTGAGTGATGCCAAATGACAGGTAATCTCGGCCCAAGAGACCAAATACCTCAACACCCTATTCTTGTGGTAGAAATATTTGATGTATGGGTATTGATTTCATGGGACCATTCCCTAATTCTCAAGGTTATTTGCATGTATATTCTTCTCGCTATGGATTACGTTTCTAAGTGGGTGGAAGCTAAAGCCACCCGCACTAACGATACTAAGGTTGTTCTTTGTTTTCTGAAATATATTTTTGCTAGATTTGGAACACTTAGATGCATTATCAGCGATGGAGGATCTCATTTTTGCAATAGAACATTTGATGCTTTGCTCCGGAAGTACAGTGTAACACATAAGGTGGCCACACCTTATCATCCTCAAACCAGCGGGCAAGTGGAAGTGTCGAATAGGGAGATCAAGCAAATCTTTGAGAAGACAGTCGGGCCAGCCCGGAAAGATTGGAGTCAGCGCCTTGATGAAGCGTTGTGGGCTTACATGACAGCATATAAGACACCTATTGGAATGTCTCCTTATAGGTTGGTGTATGGGAAAACTTGTCATCTTCTGGTGGAATTGGAGCACAAGGTATATTGGGCTGTCAAGAAGTTCAATTTTGATATAGATGATGCGGGTTTGCATAGAAAGTTGCAGCTGAACGAGCTTGATGAGATTAGGCACAATGCCTATGAGTTCAGCAGGATTTACAAGGAAAAGACTAAAGTTTTTCATGACCGAAATATTAAAAGAAAAGAAATTGCCAATTCGGCGTACTTGCTTCCATAAACGAAAATCACATTGGTTTCATTTGTTTCTTTAAAACAATATATATAAAAAAATCGTATACATAGTTACATACCTGGATTAATTGCTCTCATATCCTCAGGTTCATCCTCATCCTGGAGAGCTGCAACTGCTTCGTGATCAATCCCCTCCATTTGTTTCTTTATTTCAAGCTGCTTCTCCAATTCATTTATTCTGTTATGAATTGCAATGTATAGCTCCAAGCCTCCAACTCTATTATAAGCATCTAACTTTGAAATCTTGTGATCATACTTCAAATGGAAGCTCATCTACTCGATCCTAGCCTATTATGAGACCCAAAATCCCATTTATATGAACTTTAATATATATCACATTATTCACATAGAATGCAGAAGCGGTGAACGACTACCACGTACATGAGTGATGAGTCCACTAATGTTGATACAACAGTGTGTTACCACTAACAGACCTTTTTTTTTTCATGTGCAAATGACACATTTACAAAAGGGAAAAAGAGTATACTCGGTATAGTGTGACAAGTGTGAAAAAACAAAAGATTAACTGGGCAAGAGACAGAAGTCCTAGGCTCCTCGACCCTTGCTCACCTTCGTTCAAAGAGAGATATTGGACGAGGTGAAAATCTGATTGGCGCCAAACAAAACTACTGCCGTGATCGAGTGATGGACAAAAAAGAGAAGCAAATTTAGAGTGACGTACCCACAAAACAAAAACAAAAAACTGAAGAGTTAAACCCACCGGTCTCTATTCTCACTTCATTTCCTTTGTCGGATCTGATTAAGCTGAAGTAAAAGGTGGGCAGGCTATCATGCCAAAGTATGATCTACTCTTATTTATTATTTTAAAAATTAAAATTATAATATATAATTTATAACATTTAGAACAATATTATCATAATTGTCGTAGGATATTTGATGTTCTTAGTTATGGTGGAGATCATAAAATATGGCAGTGTATCTTATCCAGATATGTAATAGGATTATTTTCCTGTTTGTACCTCTTGACTCTCCTATATAAAGGAGTTGCTTCTTTATTAATAAATTTACACAGTTAATTGCTTCACACTTTTCTCTCTACACAGTTATCATTTTAAAAATTAAAATTATAATATATATATGAGCAAAAATTTACAACATTTAGATAATATTACCACAATTGTTGTAGGATATTTGATGTTCTTTGTTATGGTGGAGATCACAGAATATGACAGTGCATCTTATCCAGAGATGTAATATGATTACTTTCCTGTTTGTACATCTTGTACTCTCCTATATAAAGGAGTTGCTTCTTCATTAATAAATTTACACAGTTAATTGCTTCACACTATTCTCTCTACATTTATAATTCCTAAAACACGTTATCAGCACAAAGCCCTAAATCGAGCACCGCTGTCGACAGCCGCTGTGATCCCGAAGAGAAAAGATGAAGAAAAAGAATTGTTCTGTAATCAAACAACAAGCAAGTTTTTATAAACTCAACTTTGTCTTTTTCAAAATAACCTACTCTTTTGGGAAATTTGAATTTTTCCTTGGGGATTTCGGAATAAATCTCATTCCTCCTTTGTACACCACACATTTCTTGAATGTGGGCATTTTTGGAACTAAGAGCGTTCCCACATGAACTAAGAGCGTTCACAAAATCGATTTGAACTAAAAGTGCTCATAAAGAAAAGCATCGATTAAGACGAACAAAGATTGTTCGCGAGACCACATACTTCAAAGTGAAGTACTAATCTAAAGACGATTGGAAAACTAATTAGTTGTCGAAGAAATTTTTTATGACTGTGAAACTAATATATCTTCTGTTTATTTTAGGATATCTGAAACAAAACTCGATTTTGGCAAATTGGACCAAAGAGGCATCGAGTATCATCGTTGGTGTAGAGATGTCAAGAATGCGTTGACAGCAAAGTCTATACTCCCCACGATTGAGCTAGATAATCCAGATCTTGCGTTTCCACCAACATTAGCTGCGAAGGCTTCGCACAGGCCACAACTTCTAAACTCTAAAGCAGAACAGCAATAATGCATGTCATGACTCATGAGATACCCACCTAGCGAAGCTAACATCCATCTAAACTGTCTTGTCTCATAATGCACAAGCTCGGATACATCTGAAATAAACTGCTCAAAACTTTGAAGCTCTAACTTATAGAAGCCTATCATACCAGTTTATCGCAGAGCACAGATTTAAGTTCCAGGAACTCGGAACTTTGAAGCTCTAACTAAAGTATAGCAAGTAATGTCATTACAACAGATCAAAATCTAGAAACTCACAACTTCTAAGCTCTAAAGCAGAACAGCAATAATGCATGTCATGACTCATGAGATACCCACCTAGTGGTCCTGGCATGCAATCCTAAATCCTATAGCCGGTTGAGATATGACAATGCCCTCCAACGAAATGAGCAACATGAAGACCTGAAACCATTTAAATGGAGCCATGAATGTCAATGAATGGGAATCAACACCATCTGCACACCTCGAATTGAGCTTGCTAAAGTATAGTTGTAAAGCACACATAGAATCTCAGCAGGAGCCGAAAATCTCTTGAGGAGGATCATAGATATGCTGTTCAGGAAAGAGCTCCTCAAAGTCTTGCTTGACTCTGTTTCTCAAAAGAGGGTGAGGCAGGAGTCCCTTTAACAAAATCCGGAATGGTAGCTCGTCTGGTGGATCTGGAGACTGCTTCATGTCCTCGTATATGTTCATTGCATCAGCAGGAGAACCTGAGCTCAAGAAACCCCTGATAACTTCTGTATATGTTTGCGAATCAGGAAACAAATCCTCCTTCCTCATCAACTCCCACAGCAGCATAACCTCATCCATTTTCTTAGATTTTGCCAATGAAACTATAAGGTCCTTATACAGATAGACATCAGGTCTGTACCAAACCTGCTTCCGAATCACCTTAAATACCTGAGAAGTCATTGAATTGCTTGTAAGCTCACAAATAAATATAAGTCATAATACATAAACACTTGGAGTCATAAGACATTTAAGGCTCTGATACCACAAAGACTTTACAGAATGGAAGCCGAATAACATAACCAAATTGAGGTTTGGTCATTTGTATTAATAGAGTAAACAAGATAATAGATTACAGTTTGATAACTACTCATCTCCTCAACAGAGAAACAGTTATAACAATCAAAAGACATTGATAACTGATAATTATGAAATTTAGACTACATAACAGAAACCATGATGGTGCACCTAAAAAGCAAAAGCCCTCCAAAGAACTGATTTGATCTTCTGCTACGGTAAATTGGCAAACAAGTCTGTAAAATGCAAACCTACAGCACAAACTACTGCGGTTTTGCATAATGAAGATAAAACTAAGGCCATCTAAATTCACAATTGAAGCTGAACACTTTAGAGAAACACCAAACCAAAAAATCTAACCACAAACTTCTATTCAGTCTCCCTTCCAATATTCACTATATTCTCTGCGTTGTTGTTCATTCATAGTTAAGAGAATAGCTTATCGAGATGTACAGCAGAGTGGCTACCTAAAGTTCTTACCATCTACATTTACATTGTGAAACAACAAGGCCCAATTCGCTAATGGTGAAATTAGCTATAGAATTCCTCACTAAAATCAAAATTCACCATATACTACAGGGGCTGCAAACTTAATCCTTACTCTCACATAATTAATATGCATTTTATCAAACACATCACGAGCTAAACGCACCAAGCAACCTTTTTCACATGGATAAGCATAAATTACAAACCCAAGTTTGGAACTTTCAGCACAACCCAGAAGAGCAAGTACTAACAAGAGACCAAATTTAATCATAGAAATGTGAAAAAGGCACTACCTTTATAGCCAAATTGACCTCCTCTTGACGCTCAAGCTCAGATAGAACAGCAATCATATCCAACTTGAGTAGCCTCAGAACATGACACTTAATAAACTTGTCAAGCCTCTCCTCATCATCCTTAAACCGCTTCAACCCAGAAATCACATAAAGTGCTTCTTTCCCAATCAACTTCTTTCCTCTCCAAAGTGGACCTCTGGGCCTCCCATCGTGATATAGCCTAAACCCACAAACGGGTTCGATTTCTAATACTGGAGAATGGGAGTTTCGAGGAAATGGGTTGGATGTGAATGGTGTGCGTTTTAGACGTTGAATGATAATTGAGCAGAAAGGTGAAAGTTTTGATCTGGAAAAGGCACGAATCGACATTGGCAGTGTAGCAAAGCAATCGAGTTGATTGTGGTCAGATGACTATAAACAGATGTTGTGGTGGAGTATGAAGTTGAGGTAAAGTGTTCGGTTTTACCGTCGAGACACTACAGTATCCAACCTAAACTAGATTGGGCTCATTAATTTTTTTTTTGGTAAATTATGTATAAGGTTAATTGCATAACATTTATATTATATAAGGTCAACCAATATTTTTTTTTCAAATAAGGTTACCTGATTAAAAAAAAACCTCCCGTTCAAACTATTTATGCTACTGTCATCGTATATAAACCTGGTCTCTCTCTAGTTCAGACCAAAACCAAATCGACCCAAAATTCTCAAATTTGGAGAAACCCTAGCAAAGTTCTCTCTCCACTGCTCTCCTCTCTCTGTTGCCGTTTCTCTCCGTCGTCCTCCTCACTCCGCCGCTCTCCTCTCTTTGTCGCCTTCCTCTCTCCGTCGCCTCCTCTCCTCCTGACCGCGCCTTTGTTGCCCCCATTCGCTGCGACACTGCCTCCAAGCTCGTCGACGCTCGCCGCCACCTGATTCTCGAGCCCGATCGGTACAACTCTCTCTCTCTCTCTCTCTCTCTCTCTCTCTCTCTCTCTCTCTCTCTCTCTCTCTCTCTCTCTCACACACACACACACACATCTGATTTTGTTTAACTCTGAGTTTCGCCCATCCCAAAGCTGCAAACAATGGCACATCCCGCAGCTACAGACTCTAACCTCTGCAAAAAGTGCCTCCCGTAGCCACAAACCGTAGCACATATAGGTAAATAATTTAGTGTGGTCTGTAGTAGTATGTAGTGTGATATGTAGTAGTATGTAGAATTTATGTGAGTAGTATGTAGTGTGTTAGATGTGAGTAGTATGTAATGTGGTCTGTAGTGGTATTGATGTTAGAAGACAATATTGTGTATGATGTGAGTAAAAGCTTTTAGTCCTCCCTATTTGTTACTTGTGTGGCCTGAACTTTTATAGTTCTCCTGTAATTTTCTGTCAAATTTAGACTGTTTTTTTGTTCAGCGCTATAGTTCAGTTTGTCACTTGAACCAGGATCTTAAAGTTTTCGATGAGGTCAACTAATTAACGGCATGCCTTCAATTTCAGAGTGGCATTTTTTTGGATATGAATTTGTAGAAAGTAGTGTGTTAGATCTTAGTAGTACGTATCCATTGTTGTTCTGGATAAGTGTTTAAGTTTGTGGAGAGTAGTATGTTAAATGTTTGGAGTAGTGTTTAAGTTTGTGGAGAGTAGTGTCTATTGTTGTTACGCAGTAGTGTCTATGTTAGTATGTGGTAGTGTGTATGTTAGTCTATAATAGTGTATACAGATTTGTGTGTTTTGGTTGCTTGCAAAAAACTAATTTTCTTTTTTATAATAATGGTGATGACATGTAGGGCAACATCAATAGTGATCAGAGACATGAATTCAAGTCGAAGAGGAAACACGATAGGGTGGCAGAACTTATTTATGTCGGACATGAGTTGAGGTCGAAAAAAAGATATGATAGGCCGACAGAACCAGTGAAACGCCAATTGAGGTCCTAGAAGGATGCTGCTGTAGTCGAAAAAGGTAAAGGGAAGTCACTATCTTCGTTGGTCAAAGATGTGAAGGGAAAAAAGAGGAAGACGACAAACCAAGACACTCAGTTCGACTACAAGATAGGAAGAAGGCAACTGAAAGCATCAAGGTCTAAGTAGTAGTATAGTGCTTTCTGTTGTGTTAGGGTTTGATGTAGTACCATGTTGTTAGGGTCTGATTTAATACATTGTGTTACAAAATAGTAATATTTACCATGTTTTGAAGTAGTACCCTGAATGTTTTGGAGTAGTGCTTACTAGAGACAACAGTAGTATATTGTGTACCAAAACAGTAGTACATTGTGTTACAGAATAGTAGTCCCCTATTATTTCTCTCTCTTGCTCTCTGAAATTTTGAAGAAAACGAAGAAAGAAAAGTTAATATAAATGGGCAAAATTAAAAAGACATAAAATATGGATAAAAAAGTGATATTAATTAAGATAAAAAATATAAATGACTTTATGTGTGAAATAAGGTCTCTGATTGACTTTATATGTAATTTTTGATTTTTTTTTCTTATCTATCAAGCATAAACTATTATGTTTGGTCTTTGTCTCCCATCCTATGTATCGTTTTCCGATTTGATTCAATAAATTCTCGAACCTGAGCAATGAGTTAGCTCGGTGTTCGTTTTCAAAAAAGAAGAAGAGAGATTATCTTTAAAAATTACATTTAAAAAATGTTTAAGGATATGTTTATTCATATCTTCAATTTTAATATTTACGCCTTTTTCATATTTTATAAATTATGAATCCATTTTTACCTCTTTACAACAGTATCGATATGCACGTTGACAAAAGGCTTATGCCTCTAACATTGGTTTTTCTCAATCGGAAAAAAAGAAAGAATATTGATATGCATAACTCAATCAAGGCGATGTGATAGGGCGCAATAGCAATCAAGACCACGGCATGAAGGAAATAAAACCAGATCTTCACCTTCAGTGTAGTGTTTCAGGTTGATGATATCACCGTTGCAGCATAACCAAAGTAAGAGATAATTTTGTATGTGTATATATATATGTATATGATCGACATACAAAACCGATGACACCGACAATGAAAAGCAAGAGTCACCATTGAACTGTCGGCAACCCAATAAGGGGTGGTGACCATTTGCTCTCAAATCTCATATTGCTTGTTGTAAATAGACGAAATTGTGAGGTTTGCTAATCGTCATGATAGGAGGTGAGCATTTTAGGTTTTCTTCTTTATTGAAATTATACGCATATATGCAGAGGAGAAGCAATGGAAGATGAAGGGCAGAAAAACAAGTCATTCTTGACGAAAAGTGAGAAAATATGTAAATATTAAGATGGGAGATATGAATAGGCGCACTTAAATTATAATCAAAGAAGAAATAATGCGAAAAGAAATAGTAGTAAAATAATTAGAAACAAAGCAACTAGACTTAACATGAATATCATAATACACAGAAGCGTTGAACTTTAGATAGCGGCCACTTACCAAAAGGCAGTCGGTAGTATATATGATCACTCACGCATATTTTATGGACCTGAATCCATTAAATAGAGATTAATCTCCTACCATAAATACCAGGATCCACAGGAAAAAAAATTGCGGAAATAAAATGATGCCCATCGCCTGCCTGCCAACCCATGAATTCTTCAGATCGAGCCAGTAGGCAGGGCGGGTAGGGACCGTCGAAAAAGTGCCTCGACGCACCACAACCACTACTTTTATTTATTCCTTTTATGCAATTATGAACTCCATGAAACTTTCTCGATTCCAACGCAACTTATCCTTTTGGAGCTAACGTAACAAACTACGCGACCATCCTGACAAAGCCAACATAAATCCTATTTGAATAAAAAAACCTTGCTCAGATTGCTCGGATTTGAAATCAAAAAAGCCTGGATCCCATACCCTGATTGTAGCACAAATATGTAGGCCCAAACGCCCTTCCAACCCTAGTGACTCATTAGGACCCAAGTCCAAAATGACTTAGGCCCAACTTGAACCATACAGCCTAGGGTTTGACCCACATGTCGACAGTGTTGCTACGCATGTACCCACCCTCGCCAATAAACAGGACCTTGCTGGCGAAGCTTATCTCACAACTCGACTTAGACTCAAAAAGATCTACAATATCCTTCCATCCCTTCCTTTCCTCGTTCTCCGACTTCAGTCGCGCTCGGCTCGGACGTCTTCGCCACTCTGCAGTCGTCCACCTCACACACCCAACATCGCGCACCTCCTTGCAAGGACCAAAAATATCCTTGACTCACTCAACCACAACAATCTCGTACTACTTCGCACCCCATTTTTATACGAAAGAGAATGGGGGGCGAGGTTTGAGCAGCACCCACAGGTATGCTCCTTATCATTGTCTCCGAAGGAGAGGACAGAGCCAATGCCTGAAAAGAGCCGGGGAAAATGGGAAGAGACGACAAGCAATAGCGGCCAAAAAAAAACCTAGGAGAGAAAAGGGTCTCATTTTCTCTAATTATAAATGTATACCTAAATAATAACAAAAAAAAATATTAGCTTTACTCAACACCCCTAAATACTAGATACACATCCCATTATTAATACATCCATCAATAAATTGATGACTTTAACAATTTCTAGATACACACGAGTAATTCTATGGTGTACGAAACATAAATGTGCAAGTCGTATAGGATCTACGGTCTAAAAATTCTTATTCTCTATTCATTTAACCTCGAAACCATTGGAATTGTGTCAAGTGTCCCCGGAAACTTTTATGTTTTTTTAGGGGGCCGGGCCCCTAAAAGAATCCACTATAGAATTAAAATTGGTAATAATACAGAATTCCACTGGATTACCTGGCTCGCAAAATAATAAAATTATATTGTATCACTACACTAGTTTTAACATAATGACGATCAGGCCCTAGACTAATAAACCAGAGTAACGCAAGTAACTGACAAACTTAAGGGTGCACCACTCCTTAATTAGCTAGGGACCCCCTCTATTGCTCCACGCTCTGACACATCGCATCACCATCCATATCAGTTAGTAGAAGGATCGCAGACTTCTTGGGTGACACCTTCTTCATACCTCCCGCTTTAGGGCCAAGACTGTATATGTCCCTCTTATTGTTCAGGCATCACACACCATTTTTAGATGCTCCTAGGCCCCTCCTGGTCAGTCACCATCAAATCTGAATCAAGGACGTGAAATAAGACGATGGAGCTTCCACCGTCCCTTCATCCGTCACAGACATGATAGTAGCGCCTGGAGGCGGCACCACAACCCCTGTCGATACATTGAAATGAGATGGTGAAACTTCCGAAATGAAACTTGATGTTGGGCTCTCCGATTCAGGTACCTACAAAACAATATTCTTGTTAGGGGGCTCGCCTAATATAGGCAGCGAAACCGTTGCCGGAGTAGGGTTCAACCCACTAAACTGAGTGGGCGCAACAACACCTCTAAGAACTTTTGGGGAGTCCCATGCACTGGCCCCCTTTCCCAATGAGAACCCAAGGCAGCAACAGACCTCTCTGGCACCCTCGGTACTGCCGTCACCGCCATAGCTGCCGTCGGCTTGGATAGCGGAGCCTATGGGGCTCTAAACATCCCGATTCTCCATGCTTGAAGGCACCACATACGTCAAAATAACCTTTCAAACGATCATAGCCTATAGCAACATCAATAGAATACGTACTACCAATATTGAAAGTAGTACTCACCACAAGTGGATGACGAAGGTCGAGATCCACACAAAGCTTCAGTTCCGATTGATGAGAAATAATGAGTGGATCATGAGAGTGATATCCCCCCAGCACAATCCCCATGCGTTTAAGCCACTTGACTTGGAGAGCTGCAGAAGCAAAATGACCCAAAACTGGCTACACACACACCCATGCCGAACACCTGGAATCCGGGATCCGAAAAAGATCGATGAAGCCATCAAAACTTTCCACCGCCACAGTTTTTTCATGATGGAACCAAGCACTATGCTCCATAGCCTTTTTCAGATCTGCCTAGGATCGGAACTTGTAGACAAAGCGATCGTCGACAATCTGTTCGAACCCGATGTTGCCATAACCCGAAATGTCACGCCAGAGACTTAGCATCTTCATTTTGAACCCCTATATCTTGTCAGATTCAAAAGGATTGAGAGAAAAACAACGAATGACGGAATAGAACCATTCCTCCTCCTCCTCCTCGTCCAAAATAGCGAGGCCCACCGCTCCCAGCGCCGCCACTAGGATATGCGGTTCAACCCCAACATCGGCTTCAGCTTCGGGAAGGGGAGGAGCGTCCTCCACAGGGCTTGAGATCGACATGCAAAGGGATAAAAGGAATCGGTAGATGATGGAGAACAAGAATCTGTAGCCCGATTTGAGATCATGATGAAGATGAAGGAGATCAGAGAGATTGATCAGGACGGCTATAGTTTTTTCAAAGAGAGAGTCGGGTTACGAGGGAGTCGGAATTTATGTCCCCGCACACTTGTGTTCTGCACACTATAGGTGCACTCAATTCATGCCTTCAAAATATTTATATTACCCTCAATCTTAAAATAATTAATTTGTATTTTTTTCTTCCCTAACTTGGGTTCCGTTTCTGCAAAACACACTAGGACAATGAAGATGATATCGATCGATCAAATAAACAAAGAATTTAGTTACAACAACCAAAAGAAGAAGAAGAAGAAAGACCTGGTTCACTAATGTAAATTTAAGGATTTTTTTATCGTTTACCTTATTATATGTCCAGTTTGTCTTTTGAGTTTATATCAATCGATTAAAGGGTAAGAGACAAGTTCAAAAGGAGCTTTGTGGACTGTTTTTTTTTTTTAAAAGAATAAGATATTTTGGACTCAATTTAAAACTAAAATTCAATAGTAGCCAAATTTCAGTCAATGATGGAAAACAAAGACCTCAACAGAAGATGCCAATCATTAATTTCATAATTTATTATGCTTTCAGATTCATTGATAAATACCTCAAGAGAAAAAAATCAATTAATTAAATTTTATATTTTTAATATAGATGTTTAATTTGGTACTTTTATCTACCTTGAAATGAGATAATTGTTGCAAGAGAAAAGTATGTAGACTGAAACTGCAACCATTTTCATTCATAAAATGCCTTATATATAGGCTGGTACAATCTAGTACAATAACTGTCCCTGTAAATCAATGATTCTGTAATAACTATCTAATCTAATATGTATCTAACTAGGATAAGACACACACCAAAAATTGTGGAGAATAATCTCCTTAAACACTCCCCCTTGTGTCGATGGCCTAAGGAATGATGCATAACTTGTTGTCTCACAAAAAACCTTGCTAAACAAACAAAAACCTCATGGGTAAAACAAAAGCTTGGGCTAAGGGAAAAAGTATACAACACATCAACTACAAAAACTACTACATGTGACGTAGACTCCCCCTGATGTCTACAGAAATGTAGCTCCCCAGACTGTTAACTCAGTCATGGAGTTCAGATAAACTGCGCATACCAATGCGTCTCACATGTTTCACAAATGTAGATTTAAGTAATGACTTGGTAAACAAGTCTATAACATTATCAACCGAACTAAACAAGTTCATATAGATAACCAATAACCGATGCTATTGTTCATTATAGGAGTACTGTGGCCAACAGAGTTAAGTATGACACCCTTAATGTAAACCAACTTCATATGTTCAATGTAAATTACATTATCGTCAAAGAGGAAAGTTGGTGCTATCATAGTAGATAATAATCCACTAGAACCTCGAATGTGGTGTATTATCGTTCTAAACTAGACATACCCATCAACAACTTCATATGAAGCTTTAATCTTTAGAATAGTTCAAGGAAGTAGCAATAAGGGTTCACTTTGTTGTTCTCCATAAACTCCAAGAAATTGTCATGTTTCCCATGATGAATAACCTATATGGGAACATCCTGTATATGGGTCAGAGAAGTACCCAATATCAGCAAATCCAACCAACACATCAACCGGTGTTTCGGTATAAGGGGATTGTAGTAAAACTGCTCGCAGCAAAATAGGAATTCGATGGGTCGAAATTCTCACTCGACGGGTCGAACATATGGTTCTGTCCGATCCAAGACACTGGCTTCGACGGGTCGTAGCAATTTCTCGTTGGGTCAAAGAACCCCTTACGATTATCACAGTTCATTGCATTCGATGGGTAGAGAGATATGCTCGACGGGTCGAAATGCCCAGAACTTGAATGCTGCGATTCAACTATCCCTTAACCAGGATTTTCATGTTTCTCTTTGTATTCTTTTTAAGGGAAGAATAAGCCCAAGTCAATGGATCACTTCAAGTACCCGAAGATTTGTTTTACTCCATTCCAATGACTTTGCGTTGGCGCAT
Organism: Geum urbanum; assembly: GCA_946800695.1. NCBI lineage: Eukaryota > Viridiplantae > Streptophyta > Magnoliopsida > Rosales > Rosaceae > Geum > Geum urbanum. Next base: position 8,571,315 of record OX327006.1, read on the forward strand.
ACTAAAAATGCATGTCTGGATATGTATACTGAGTTAAATTCAACCAAGCTCTAAATCATACTAAGATATAGAATCTCAGTTCTAAAAGTCCCTTACCACTATCTTTTCAGATGAAATGGATCATTTCGGGTTCCAGACTACAAACAACCATTGGTGTACTAATAGGGTATGCTTTGCCTATTGTTTGATTTAGACATAAGCAAACTGGTGAATAAGAATTCAACCAACTCGATGTACCGTCTTTAAACTAAGACTTAATCGAGTCCTACCAAGGTCTATCATCTCAAACTCAAATTTCAAGTAGCTAATCGTCTTATTGATCTAATTAAGAGTTTTGATGATGTTCACATCATCAACAGACTGCTACTATAGAAAACCTAAAATTAACACGCAAGGGCATAAGTCATCATTCTTGTATCCCTTCCTAATCAAGTAGTTATTAAGACATGTATATCACATCCTACTGGATTATCTCAATCCATATAGTGAACGTCTTAATCTAATCACATGAGCACTCCGTGGTTTAGAGTTACTTAATTTGGGTAGAACTATGCCAATCGACACTCTCATGTATATCTCTGAATTAAGATTCCTAGAGAGATATACTATATCCACATCTATAAGCTGCATACTCAGTATTTTGGACACTACCAAACTGATAAGGTAGCGAAAAATAATGATGTCCACGACCAGAGAATACATCTCCTCATAATCAATACTAGGGCATTGAGAGAATCCTTGTGCCACAAGTTCTTCTCATTTTTCTTCCAAACATAGACTCATTTGGGTCTAACCGACATACCATTCGATGGTTATATTACTAACATACCGAAAACTTTCCATTTGTAAGAGAGTCTAGTTCAGCCTAGATTGCAATTTTCCATATCGATCAATTTGCTCTCCCTTAACTGTTGACAATCTGCAATAGAGCAATATTCCACTTCATCGTCGTCAATTATTGAGCGACGGAATAAGTAAACACATCACTAACGAACATGGAAGAACTATCCATAATAACACTAGCATTTGTTTCACTTGGTGATACTTCTTTGTTTATTGACATCGTCATTAACTCTGAGGCGTCCCCCAGTATTTGTCAATGTCGACTTTTAGACACTATTGCAGTCAGAAACAATCTCATGTGTTGATGATGAACAATTGTACCTTGATGGTTTGCTTTTTCACCGGCAACTCATCAGTGGATTTTGATCGACGCTACATTCCTACTATGGGTAGGATAAACACTACATTACCCGGGTGTTGTGTTAACTTTCCCAATATGAGTGACTTTCAACCTTACAGGATTTACAGCTTGTATAAACGATCTCGCCACTCTCATGATATCAGTAAAGAATGCAGGCATAAAGTCTGCTACTTTTTGAAGATCAAGAATACATTGCACTTCAATCTCAAACTGAGATGTGCAGGAATTATTATGAGACATTGTGGGGATATACCACGTTAATTTCTGACATTATTCCAGAATAAAACCATTTATATCTCCCCATAACGGCGGGAAGTATGTCTTATCACAGTGACTATCTGCAAAACTAGCAATAAAGAGATCTACTATCAAAGGTTCTCAATAGCGGACAAATGTTGAAGAACTAACATGGATGCTTAATCGGCGTGGATGACCCATTTGATACGCAGTGGAAGTGTAGTAGGCACATATATCGCACAACCAGAGATGTGTAGATGTGAGATATCAGGCTCATATCCAGTTACCAACTGGTACAAACAAAATGGTTGGCAGTTTTATGGGTATCAAGCGAATAAGAATAGCTACATATAACATTGCATATCCCTAAAGAGATATCAGCAAATTAACATATATTACCATAGTTCTGGCCACAAGCTTTAACCACTTGATTTGTGCCAACCGTTCAATGAAAGCACATGAGGTACCGGGATCTTCAATAACAATCACAATCAATATGCAATAATCAACAAAATATTTTGATGTAGACTCTCCTCTATGAAACCAATCTGAATGACCAGATTGAATCATCCGGGTGGTGAGCCCAAAGCGTAATAATATGTGCTAGGAGTTTCAAAATGCATCTTAGCATGTGGATTGCAAAGACGTGTGACTGATGCATCAATGCAGCAATCAAAACCATATTTAAATAGTCTGCTTATCAGTTTGATTTATCCACAAATAAATTCTTGGAATCTATAGAGAAAAAAAATGTGTCTTCAATGAAAAATTGTCATGAATGTAAATATCATTACAAAATTACAAACATAAATAAGCTTTGCAAAATGAGCAATGTGCATCAAAGATTATAACATATGAATCTTGTGGGATAACGCACAATGCCTCAGCGGTATGTTGTCGGGATGGTGCTGCACTCGTCTTGGAAACTGAGTCTGAACCGAGTGGAGTAATCTCAGTTCCCCCCATCTAAACTGATGGTTTTAAACATTCCCACATGCTTCTTTGCTCTTAAGGATAGATGACCATAAGAATTTCTCAATAGGTTGATCATCAAAGTGCAAAAGCTTATAGAGGCTAAGTCACACATAGTAATATAAGTGACTGTAGCGGATATAATTATCCAAACCGTAGTAAGATATAAACTACTACAAATCCTCATAAACTTCTCCAGATTGCGCCATTGGTAGCATTCTATAGAGATTAGACACAAAACTCTTTTCCATTCTCACAATGTTATGTCTAAGTGAGAAACCTTGGCAAAAATGTGTTCAAATTTGAGGAATGTTCGAATAGTAACACTCAATCTCGCCATCGTATATCAACAAAACGATGTCAATCAAACCGTATTTGAATCCAAAACATGGCGAATACTTTAAGTGAATACTTAAAGATTTCAACGGGCGTAACCCATGTTGAGTGTTGATATGGTATTATAACACTTAAATACAACCGATGTATAACAACATCTAACCGATCGAAAAGACCATTGTATTTTAAGTTCCATGGCATGACATTAGCTGATGTAAAACCACATCTGGTGTTGAAATCCAGGTTGGTTCAAAAAAAATTCAAAATTTTCCAATAAAACTGATGTATAAACACATCTAAAAACACCATATCCGGGTAACATCTTCGATGGGTCGAGGAAAACCCAAAATAGGATGTCAATTTTCCGATACCAATTTTCGACGGGTCGAGTGATATTTTTAACGGTTCAAAATAGTGTCCACGGGCATACATTCAACGGGTCGATCAAAATTTCGACTGGTCGAAAAAAAACCTAAAACCGATGTCAATTTTTCGATATCTATTTTTGATGGGTCGAGATCAATTTTCGACGGGTCGAAATTGGGCATAGTTTGAGACAGAAGCAAACATTTGACAGGTCGAGCTAAATTTTTGACGGGTCAAAATTGGACATAGTCTGAGGAAGAGGCAAACATTCGATGGGTCGAGGAAAAACTCGACGGGTCAAAAAATGTGAAAACCGATCCAGAGTGGAACATTTGACAGGTTGAGGATAATCTCGATGGGTCGACAAATGTCTTGAGATCAAAAACTGCCTTCTTCGTGTCTCGTCTTTTCTGTATCATTGTATCATTATGCCATATACAATTTTAAACATCGAACCATACATAAGAATTGTATAAAAATAGAACATTCTCAACACTTTCATATACCGAAAGATAGAGAAATATTCATTACTCGCCAACAAGTAAAAGTTACATCATAGATGTCTTATTCCATATCGACTAAAAATAAAGTATTAAAACATGACTAAAACCAAGTCAAAAGGAAAAACAAAACTTGATTACATAGCAAAGATATGAGCCTAATACATAGACTACTCAAAAATTGCAGTCTCCATACTTGCTTTTGTATTGTCTGCTATTATCAGATTTGCTTCACCGTAATCTTCTATCTCAAGAACTTTAGTGAAGTTAAGTCTCATGTGCCAGAAATTTCTTGCACTTCTTGTAGGCATGTTATTACTTGTGCATGTGCTTAGTAAAACCGCACATATAGCAAGATGACAAGCATAAAATAGAAGCAGAATGTGAAAAATTTCCACCATTCCTAGAACCAGAATTGGAATGATTCTTATTGGAGTTGTAATGAATGTTGTCATGGCGAGTCCAATTTCCGACTATGCTTTCCTCAACCATGACCATTTCCACGTCCACCATGGTTATTGTAAGGCTCGGAACGATCGTTCGTCCTATCCGTACATTCCTTCCCACCATTATTGTACGACTCATTGATATTTTTAGTAACGGCTGGCCGAGTATTATTGGTGAGAAAAATCTCGCGAATTCGCTCGTTCTTAGCCAGCACACTTGTGAGATCACAAAATGATCTGAGTCGTCCTTGCGCATAATCTATGCGGTATTTGTGCGTAAGGATGTTCATGGAGGTAAGAAATGTACTTAAAGACTTCTCGATCATAGCCTGATCAGTCTTGATAATACACTCAACTTAGATTGAAGCTCTAACATAGCTTGATTACAAGCATAAATATTTGGATAATCCAATAACCGGATGAAATCACATCCTTCTCTCAGTTCATGAAGTTGTGAATTATACACATTATTGAACATGTCTTGTAAAGTCACTCACAAAACTGCAGGGTCATTCTTTAGCAAATACTGTTCTTTAGAATTGAACGTATGTCCTGCCTCAAAAACATGAGGACTTGATCTTTACGAGCTAGAGTTACTGGCTCAGTGGTGGTTGAATTATATCCGTCAGATTCATACTGAAAATAGCGTTCTCAACATCTGACAACCAACAATAATATTCTACACCTTGAGGATCAATGATATCAAATTCAGGCTGTTCCGGCTCAATTGATGTCATCCACAAGCGAGACACGAGATATAATTAGTTTAGGGATCAAAAAACCACGATCACGAATATCAAGTGTAAGGTATAAGAACGTGATCCATGATGTATGGTCACAAAAATCGATTTATAAACAGTGGTTCAAAATCACACCCAACAACCATGACAAAACCGTCACATAGTATCGATTTTCCTTTCTTTTCTTTTCTTTTCTAAACCGTGACTCCCCCAAGACTGTCACTTCTACTCTATGGATATAGGTCCATAGGAACTAGGGCAAACATGCAATATATATACAACTTATTACGAATAAGCTTCATTCTTCATGGAAAGACTTCAAAAGAAGTATAATAAATAAGTTGGAAGGCTTGACCATAGAACAATTGGGTCATCATTTTCAGTTTGAAGAGGTATACAAAATTACCTACAAAAGGTTGAACTATTTTCTTCATATAAGAAAAGAGGATGCGTTGATGAGAAAATCGATGAGAAAATCGATGATTCTTTTTCTATTAATAATGATTTGATTGTTGGTGAATCTGATCAATTCAAAAACAATCATGGGAATAGAAAAAGATAGATTCGATGGAATAAGGATCATTCAAGCCGAACTTCAGACAAAAAAATAGTGAATTGCTTATATTGCAAGAAACGTGGTCACATCATGAATTATTGCCGTATTCTCAAAAATCAACAAATGGGTTTTAACTCCAAGAAGAAAATTGTGGCAATAGTATTTGAAGTGGTGAATGCACTTTGGAGAAAATTGGAGTTCGTTTATGAACTTTACAAATGTTTCGGTGACTAAGAATGATACATTGATATGTATATTATGATAGGTATTTTTGTACTAAATGTGACATATAATTTTCTATATTTATTTTTACTTTTGCGCATTCGCTTGGTTTGATCGCTGGCATGTTTTTGGTTTCAATTTAAAGGATGCATGTTATCTCTTAGTTAAATGATTGACTAAGATCAACACTATTATATACAATACGTATGATATGTTGATTACATTTATTTTAAACCATGTTTATATCGAGTTCATATTTATATGTCTGGCTTGTATACATAAGTGATATAATTATATATATATGCACTTCATTGAATTCTTCCTTCATACATCATTTTCAATTGAAAATTTAAATTCATATTTTAGTTGAGATATACCAACTAGCTAGTGGCCTCAAGAATATTGGAAAATGCAAGCTTTTTATCAGGTTTATACGTACAAACCTGAAGTTTTGTGCATGATATTCATTGCAAGTATTAACAAGCATTAAGCTTGAAGGCGTCTATAATTTGTGCACTATGAAATACTCGTGTATATACGATGAGTATTTATATCATCTAGAAGAGATGAGTTTGACGGAATACTAATTAATGTCAAAAGAAAATTAATCCACATGTTATAAAAAATAGACGGATCCTAAGGATAATAATATGATATTTAGTTCTTTAATAGTCTTAACTATCAAGGGCTTCTTACTAGAGATATAAAGGTAAGAAGGATATACTAGTTTGAGACATAGCTATGTAAGACTATTTAAATAGACGGTGTGACCCGTTGAACTTTAAAGTTATGGATAATTAACTTTAATAACCAATTAACAAATAACTTGCATATTTTAAATTTGCAACGATTTGATAGGTGATACATCAAATGGGATGGGGAAGTTCAAACTTTTAATCACCAATAATAGAAACTCAATTCAATGCTTGAAACATCTTGTCCTTGAGTTCAATGAGCAAAGTACATCATATGTAGTGATTGCAAGCACTTAAATAAAATTAATAAACATATAATTTTATTATATGTTTGTATCCATCCAAAGGTTAAAGTGCTTGAGTACATGTAATGAATGGTGGAGGTTGAGTTATAATTGAAACTCTTAATAAGCATGATGGAAAGTACTTTAGTTACATGGGTACTACAATGCTTACCTATACAAGTGTAGAAGGTGGTTCTGACTTTTATACGACTTGGGCTAGTCTCTAAAGAACTCGTGAAAAGGATATAGACGCAAGGCCAATCCACGTGTCAATTTTTAGAACACTTGAAAGAAGTAGAAAACTAGTGTGTGAAATGTATCCGGTTATATCACAATAAGATCGTAAGTTCAAAGAAAAACTTCTTAGCCATCTTGATTTAACTTTGATGTGTTCTCACTAAGGTAAGGTTCATCTCCATACCACACCTTAGTTTATACGCTAAGTTTTCCGAGAATTTACTCAAGGATTTTTCAAAATATTTTTAAAGGATTTATCAAACGTTTTCAAAATAGATTTTGTTTTAAAGTATTTTTATATTTTGAAAATGGTGGAGGATTGTTGGAATAGTTTTCAACAATATAAAAGAAAGAGAGCAAAATGTTTGTCTGTTGGAAATCAACAGACATGTCCAATGGAAAATCAAATGGATACAACTCTTAGTAAAGAGATATGTCCATTAAAAACAAACCAAATAGATGCAACTCTTAGTGAAGAGGCATGTTCATTAGAAGATAACCAGAAAGATGCAATCTTTCAAAGTGAAAAGGCATAATCACTTCTATAAATAGAACTGATTCTCTGCAAATTAACATAACAAAAAATCTCATTTCTCTTCCTTTCTTTTAGTTTCTCTCAGGTTCTCCATCATTCTCTAGTTTTAAAGAAAATCTAGAAACTATATACGGCAGATTTTGTTTCTAGCAACCTTAAGCCTCTTGTAAAAACCTTTGATTGAGTGTTAGGTTGATCTTTGTTAGTGCAAACCGACGATCAACATTAGCAAGTTGCTAGGTTTCATTGCATCCTAATGGCTTATTTGATTATTCCCCCTTGCACACTAAGTAGTGGGGCAAATAAAGTCTAAAAAAAAAGTATAAACCTTTACGTGCCTTTGAAGCATTTCTTTCTCTTGTCATAACCCACAAACACAAAATATCCAACATGGATCTGCCAGTGGTTGCTGCGGTACATACAATCTTAGTCAATTTTATTTTATTTTTCCAAAATACTGCTTATCCACTAATTGTTGTGTGATATTAATGTTAATATTGCATTGGAGTTTCAGGTTGTTAGCTGTCGAAATTGGCCTTTTCTGAGGTGGACGCAAATTTTAATAAAGCTAAGGTACAATTATCCATCAACCCTCCCTCTAGGAAGGTTGGTGTATCAAAGAACATTGTATGATTATAACAGCGTTAAATAATGTTTACCTAATTAAAACATGTGCTACTCTATTACATTCTCATGGGTGATGAACAAAAATAGAATTAGGTGCTTGCATTAGCATATCCTTAACATCCTCCATGGAGTCTTCAACTGCAATTATGTCCACATCTTTGACAATAATGAGGGGGTCTGAGCAGAAACAGACCGAGTGGAGATTGTGGTTCAGACTAAACTGGCATGCTTCAAAGGCAGCATCCACCAACACATATAGCGTTGAGTAATGACCCTCTATTCGCTGAGCCAACCCCATTATAAAATGGCCAAATCAGTCGTGAACGATGAGGGTGTGTATACATATCGTATCATCCACGAATTTCACCTAACTTTCAGACCTTGTCATTAATTTCTTGCTTTCTAAAGAAACCAAATCATGGCAATAAGTTTCGTAAACTGGGCTTCCGACTGGCTAGTATGACATGCTAATAGCCAACCACTAAAAGAATTAGTAGTGTAGCCAACTCGTCACGTAATAGGTTGAATCAATGACTCAGTGCACCTACAAACCCTAAAGAGAAGCAATTCCGTTTCTTTGGATACTCTACAAAAAGCACATTCTTGTGGGACGTCCACCATTTGATATCTCAGTTGCGTACAAATAGGAATAAACCTTTCCAGGCCTTTCATGCACACACCTTAGCCACATGAGCTACTTGTGTCTTCAAGAAGGTCTTATAGAAATGGGAGTGAGCTTGCGGTTTGAGCATGTTTTGCTAAGGTGGGATTATCAGGTCTCTAGCAGTGATATATCCCAAGCTTACCTTATACTCACCCCTAGCAATCGGTGCCAAAGTAATTTATCCAGTCCCACATGACGACTTAACAATATTGACCGCACTGCCACCACATTTCGAGGTTCTAGATATTGTTCTAATGAAGGGACATTCCAATGACAGTTAGGAAAAATAAATTGAGAGACATAACGGATAGTCGTAGGGTACCTTAACGGTGTTTCTGGTCTAAGTTGACCAGGGGGGATAACCAATTGTCTTTCTAAGCCGCAATAGAGTACTACCGCCTACCAACTAATGAGCTCTATCGTCCAACACTGGCCTAGCAGCTAATAGGCCACGTCATGTGTCAGAAGAAGAACCACCTGCTTTAGCCTCCCAGAATGAGCATGAATGGGTAGTACCAGGCTCGATATATCTGACTCACTAAGGAGTCCAGGTTCTTTAGTACTCTCCATAATTGTTTTGCCAACATTTCCAGATTAAAGGCATAAAAGCTTCGGAAACCTAGTCCTCTTTGGTCCTTTCGGTCTACACATATGGTCTCATGTATACCAGTGAATTTTCTTCCTATGAGTTGTATCACTCCAGTAAAAGTCCGCACACAACTGTTGTAACTCATCACAAAAAGTGTTAGCGAGCAAATAACAATTCATGGCATAATTAGGTAAGGCTTGTGCCATTGCTTTAATCAGAACCTCCTTATCCGTTGCACTCAACAATGACCATTTCCATCATGTTAACTTGTCCTGGATCTTGTTCTTTTGACATATGCAAACATTGTCTTTTTACTCTAACTCACATGTGTTGGTAGTCCCAGGTATTTTTCATGGTATGGAACTAATTATGTACCTAGCACTTGTGCCAATACTTCCTAGCTTCCTTCATCCATAGTTTGGCTTAACCAAACACTGCTACTTTAGCTGATAGACTGACCAGACGCTGCTTCATAAAGCTGCAATATTTCTTTGACAGTGTCACACAATCTAACCGATGATGTGGTAAAGAGAAAGTTATCATCAACAAAAAGGTGGTGTAGAGTTGGTGCTCATTTGAGACCTTAATACCTTGTAGCTCATTTTCATGGTGGGCTCGCATAATCAGATCTGATAAACCAAACGTACAAAGAAGGAATAAGTATAGAGAGATTGGTTCTCCCTATCTCAGCCCCCGAGATGGTGTGATTGGACCTCTGAGCGAGTCGTTGATGACAACAAAATAATGTACTGTAGTTACACAGGTCATGATCATATCGATCTACTGGGTTGGGTATCATAAGCGGTGCATGACAACTTTAAGGAAGCTCCACTCTAGATGATCATAGGCTTTACTCACATCCAGCTTTAATGCTATTTTCCTAGAATTTCGTTACTGTTTTTTCCACAAGTAGTTAGTCACCTCGTTCGCAACCAGTTTATTATTAGTGATGAGCCTACTTGATATGAACGCACTCTGGCATGGGTCAATGATTTGGTTCAGTAGTGGCTTGAGCCTATTCGCCAAAACCTCTGCACAAGTCTTAAAAATCACATCACATAGAGTGATATGCATGTACTTTGTTATTTTAATGGGTTGGAAAACCTTCGGTATCAAGCATGCATGTGTATGGTTTAACTTTCCTAGCATCTGTCATGTAACTAAAAACTTTTTGATAGTAACAGTAACATCCGAACCAACTATATCCCAAATTTTTGGTAAAAGAGGGTAGGCACAACGTCAAGTCTAGGAGTCTTATGGGGTCCAATCTGAAATAACGTCGTCCATATATCCCCATCTGTATATTTAACTGTAGACGTGGGGTTTTACCGTTGAAGATTTGGTATCATACCTAAAATAGATTAGGCTCATTAAAAAAAAATTCTACTTCATTTTTTTTAATCAAGCATCCACTATTATTTTGAGTGATAATTTTTGAAAAAGTGTCCTAGTCGGTCACATAGGTGATTCCTAGGCATCAAAAACCATCAAAACACTGAAAAATTCCCTAGGCACCCTTTTGGGAGGTGGAACGCTTTATTGGGTGACTAATCATCTGCCTAAGCCTAATCGAGTGATTAATCAGAAATTTAGGCGCTAATTATTTTATATAGAAAAACACAGAAAACCCAAATTCTCAAGCTAAATCTCTCATGCACTCACGCGATTCACGTCTCTCTCATTTCGATGCCTGCTATCGTTGTCACTTGTTGCTTGCTCGCTTACGCCACTTATGACAAGTCAATGACTCAGTGACTCAAATATCTCCTCTCGCTCCTCTCTTCACTTTGTTAAATTGTTTGATACTTTGATTTATTGTTTGTGCTATGTGTTATTGCATTGTTGGATTGTTTCATTTGTTTGATTGATTGCTTGATTCACGCTTCTAACATTTATTATTTGATGGAATTGATTCACGCCTTTATCCTTTGTTCGGCTTGTTTGAGCTCTATTCACATTGTTAGATTATTAAATTGATTTTATGATTTATCCCTATTGCGGAACTTAATTTAGGTGTGTGTTGTTTGGCTTGAGCAAAAAATTCATAAAGAAACTAAATAAATATTTAATTAATTAAAAATATAATAATAATAGTCTGCCTAAAACCCAATTAATATCATCTTAGGTGGCTAGGCGCTAGGTTGTAGCTCTAATGCTTAGATCCACCTAGTGCCTTTTTGAACCTTGCTCTTGCTAGCTTTGTAGTTCGATATCGGATAAAGCTCCATGGTCCTAAGGAACTGTTAAAGATGCGTTCCTTCAAACTTAATGTTTACATAAAAAAACGCAAATGTAATGATTTTCATGCGATCAAAGTATTATCAACATAAAATTCAGTTTTTGATTTGGTGTTTATTTTTGCAATGATCGCTTAAATTATAATAAATAAGAATTGTCTTACCATAGAAGTATGAGGTAAATTACTATTTAATAATTTTCTAATAATTTTTTTTATATTAACAACTGTTCATTTATTTTGCAGAGTTTAATGAAAAAGAGATCTCTGATTTGATCAAATTTTGATATACATAATCCTTAAGTAGTAAATTATATGTTAAGTATTCTCGATTATAAAATTCATGAAACACAAAATATTTAAATGGGAGTAATTAGGATGGTTTCATACAATTGACTTGGGACCTAAGTTTTTTTTTATATTATATAGTGAACTTTCTTATGTATTAAAAAGATGTCTTAATATTTTTGTTGTTGGTTCTCATCAATATTCTATCAGGTACAAATCTGATTACCTCCACTTAATTGTAGTCTTCTTCTACATGAAGGAGAGAGTTTCAACCTTAATTGTGAAGACAATCGAGAAGGAGGAGTCATCTGTAGAACAAAACGTGAAGGATGAAGAAGTTGATTCTGAGAAGGACATAGTGAAGTCCAAACGATTTGAATATGTTAAGAAAGTTCCTAGTTTATTAATCGGTGGTATACCTCTACCCGTGTGGACTTTGTTATTAGATTATAATTTTGTGATAACTATTCCTATATCTATGATTGAAGCTAGCATCAAAAGTATTGTGTATGAAAAGTTGTTGAAAAAATTGTTTTTTTCCGGAAGTTCTGGAAAAAGAGTAAAAGCCCAGAAGTTTTCTCTCTCGAATGAGTTACGAAAAAGATGGAGAAATATTACAAGACCTTTCATTCATTGGTTGAAAAAAATGCCTATAAGTTATAATCAAGATTTTGGATGAGCAAACCATACATATTTTCACTATTTGGGTGCTTCGGTCAATTTTATGGGGAGTCCCACTCAATTGTGATGGGTGGCTCTATTAATTTTGTGCAATCGATGATCAAAATAGAAAAAAGCAAGGGAAGAAACTCAAGAAAGACTGGGACAAATGTGGTGGAGAAAATAGAGTAGTGAGTGTAAATTTTTTACTATTATTTGTCTTGTTTTATCATAACTATTTGACACTTGTATTTGGGTTCCCTCGGTATAATGAATAAATATGATGTCATTTACTTCAATGTGTGAACGGTTATGATGAATTTTAGCTAAGTTTGTATCTAACTAAGTTAAGCCTATGGCTCCTCCAAAAATGAAGAGAGCTCTCCTCTCTCTCCTTGAGCGACGGCAAACCCTAGGGTTTTGCTTGTCAAGAATCGGTGATGCTGCGACGCTTCCCTGCCTTCACATTGCCTTACGTTCGTCTTCCTTGAAGGCGTGTGCACCCTATCGTCCTTTTTGTGGTTTTTGGTGGTGGTTTGGTGGATGATGGATCTCGATATCATCGTACAGCAAATCAAAATCTAAAGTCAAGGCGTTGGTTTTGGGACCTGGGATAAGGCAATGGTGTGCGAGAGGTGGCCGAAGAAGGTTGGGCTATGGCGTTCTCTCCTCCTAGGGCGTTGAAGGTCGGGGTCGAGTGCCATTCAATTACAGTGATGAAGATCGGGCGAAATTGGTCGGCTTATAGGGGGTTTACTGTTTTTTGTCGACTTGAAACAAGATGGAGTCGGGATCAGGTTTCTAAGCGGCACTTTTTGGGTGGGCACTTGCGCCAAGAAACAGCGACAAAGATGGAAGAGTAGCGCGGGTCAACTTAGACTAACTCTTTGGGCTCAAACCCTAAGATTTGATGGGCCTTGGGAGTTCATGGGACTGGATCCTCTCAGTTCTTGATTCGCTTAATTTGGGATCCAAGAGATTTGAGAACTGACGTCTCACATTTTCCTCTAAATTTTTTTTTATGAATTTTACCATTTGAATAACAACCGTTTATTTGTTTTACAAAATGGGATGAATAAACGATTTTCGATTTGATCGAATTTTTTATGCATGATTCTTAAGAAGTAAACTATATACTAAAGCTCAGTTTGATATTGAGGTTTGATGCTATAATTTGCTCCTCAATATGTTGGGGTTTTAGTTTGATAAAGTATTTAAAGTTGAGATTTTCTATTTGTTGCGGTTGTAAACCTCAATTATCAAAAGCAACTAGTGTACCCTGCTTTTTCTCAACCACCCTCTTCAACACTCATTTCACCTATTTTTGTTAGAACCATTTAGTACTTGAATACAAACAATCTATATATATGATATTAAGAATTGAAATTAACAACAAAAACGAAATAGTAAATTACTAATTTGATCAGATAGAGATCTGCGTTGTAGTGTCCTAAAATAAAAATTCTCCCCTACTCGTGCTTGTAGTTTCAGATGTCTATCTAGAGGATACAACTATATGGTTCAAGTTCTAGCACACAAACTTGAACCCTGACGAATTTACTCAATGCTATCTCAGAAGAACGATTTGGAGGAAGAGAAGAAGTCGATGAATTGTGTATCACTGACGACTCAAGATCGTCCTTATATAAACGTCAAGAGTCACGTTGTTTGGTTATAACGAAACTTATCATTATTTCCAACCAACACTTATTTTGATCCAAAATGCTCCATTTAGTATTTATTCAAAAATAATAATAAAAATAAAAATATTAATTTTCAAAAATTAAAATCAGATTTAAATCAACAGATCTCAAGGCCTATCTTTTGATACACATGTCTAGTTTGTCACCCATTTACTTCTTTACATGTGTAATCCCTTACGAATGACACATGTTTTCACAATTCTTCCATGTTGAACACAAGTTCCAATAATTTTTTCTCAAAATAACATTCCTAAATAATAGATTACCAAACGGTAATTAATTTTATTTTACAGCCAAATATTTTACCAGTGTGTTTTAATATAGCTGATTATTCTAACCTCAATACTAATCTGGGTCTAAGTGATTTCGATTATCAAATCACAAATAAAAATATATATAAAACTTATGAGTTTGACTGAGAGTTTGTTCTCTCTCGGCTAGAATTTCAAGTTTCTTTAGAAGAGGCGTCGTCTTCTCCAAATCTCTTCCTCCGGTGGCGGCCCAAACGGAGCGGGTCTTTGACCTGGCTTCGATCTCGTGGTTGCTGTCGGACGGGGAAATTATGTCCTCACAGTCCATGGTGTGGGGTTTGAGGTCTTCGGCTTTGGCAAGTTTTCAAGGTTTTGGTGTCGTGGCAGTGCATGGATGACGAGCGGCGGATTGGTGGCAGATTGGGTTTTGACGGCGGCGTTGCTGAGGTCAGATTCTTTTTCTGACTTGATTGTTGGTTGGTGGGTGGTTGTTTCGGGCTGACATTTTAGGGCTGGTTTTTGGCTAGGAGGGGAGAGGAGGTTTGGCCGGAGGTCGTAGTCTTGGATGTCTGTTTACGAAAGGAGAAGGGCGATGGTGCGTGTTGGAGGGCGCGGTGCTCGTACAATGGTGATCATTTGTTATGGGACTTTGTTGGGGATTGAGATGGTTCGGGCCTCATTCATGGGTTGTGTCTATTGGAATTTTATTATTCTAGGTTTTTAGTCTTTGAGCTAATTACGTTTATGGTCCTCTTGTTATGATTCTAAAGTCAGGTACTATTGATACTAAGACTTATTTGAATCTTTGTTAGACTACGTAATTTATGGGGATGACATACCTATCACAATTGAGTGTTTAAGGGTATGTTCATCTCCTTTAAAGTGTTTTTCGTTTGTCCTTGAAAGATGTAAGTAAGTTCGACTATGTTCGAGTTTAGCGTTTTGAAAAGTAGTATTTGCTACTGATTAGTTTCTTCTCCTCTCGAATAGAGTTAAAGTTGCATGTTAGTTGTGAATAAACACTATTCAAACCGTGAAGGTTTCAATCAAAAAATAATAATAATGAATTTGGACAAAGTTAGTCCAAACTCATAATTTGCAAAGAACGCAAAACTTTGTCGAAAATGTTGTTGCAGTCAAAATGTAAATTGACATTGAATTATGGCTCAATGCAAAGACATGGCTCAAGCATTCAGTTTTTTTTTTAACAAGTGGAGTTTGCAATGCAACATTGTTAACTTTTCTGTGCACGTTCTGGCATGTTCACTTTTCTTCTCGAAGATCCAGAACTTGCCGACTCCCTCTGATAATAAGCTGCCTACTTGGGCTATTTTGAGACCAGAGTCATCATCCAAAAGAAAGATAATAAGCTGTCTACTTGGGCTATGTTGAGACCAAAGCCATCATCCAAAAGAAACTACACGGCTAAATCACCTTCAGAGAAAAACTAACCAATACAGACATGTTGCTATTGAATCTTTGAACACAATTGCAGAGGCGAATACATCAGGCATCACTTAAACTAAAAACTGATCGGGAAAAGTACAATAAAAAAAATAGGACACCATATCTCCCAAGGTTACAACTTAGCAGTACTTATCTCCTTCGCTAACAAGCACAACTTGCTTCAATCATGAAAGATCAACTAGAATTCTGAATCTCTATTTCGGACTAATCATTAAAGTTGAGAGAGTAATCTCACAAAGTCTTACAAGTTATAACAGGATGAAGTTTTAATACAATAGATCTCACGCTGGTCCCAAGTGCAAGACCCTCATCCTACAATACTTACAGTCTAGGAGAGGGTCTCACAAAGTTACAAGATATCAATCTGGTGCTGATATTCCTACGATCTTGAAGCAGATTAATAACCACATCCTCATGGATAATCACTGCAAGTGACCATAAGCACTTTTGTAGGCTGTTTGGGCTTAGGCCCAATATTTGTTCGAACGAAATGAATCAAAGAAAGAAGAGCCCCTGCAAAACCTTGGTGGGCATTGCAGCAAATATAATGTCGTAAATACCCCCTAACAGAATTGCTCGTCCAAATTCAGACGAAAGTTGTCAGAAATATTCCGAACCAACCTCGTCGCGAGAAACGCTCTGTCAGAAATAATCCTCCACAGACGAGTCTTCCTGCCCTTTAGCCGTAGCGCGTGATCACTCGCTTGATTAAGATCAAATCAAGTCTAGATTTTGAAATTATAAATAGCAGCCAAATTCCCCACTCTGACCATTTCATTTCTCTCCAGCTCTCCTCTCTCTTCCTCTCTTGGGCTCTTTGCTCTATTGTTAGCTCTGCATTTCGGTATGAAACGCTCTATGCTTTTCTCCTTCTTTCTACCGTAGCTAATTTCGCTTCCGTTGTTGTTTTTTACTCGTACACTATGCTCAAACCAGAACATGAGACGGCAATGCTTGGATTATCAAGCCAAATTTTGCTCCGCTCGTTTTTGTGCTTCTCGTGTTTAGCGTTTTCTGTGCTGTTGCTTCTAGTCTCGTACCTCGTTACTGTATGCTTCTTCTCGTTTGCTCTACTTGTTCTACTTACTGTAATTTGATTTTGTTGAGATTTTACATGCTAGATTGTTTTTATTTATGGTTCATGCTCCGCGCTTCTTGTTTCAGTACATATTTTCTGTTAAGTCTGTGTATTTATGATCGTCTGTTTATGTAGATGATCTTTTCCTACTTTTGTTGCCGATTGCTTTTGGTTGCTTATTCCTGTGGTTAAATCTGGTAGATTTGTCTGTCATAACTGTTATTCTGCTCTTGATGGACCATGGTTTGTGTGATGGATACTTTGATTCTCATGTTTTTAGGAGGAGATCTTACTCCATTTCTTGTTTTTGCATAGTTAATGTAATATTGATTGAAGAAGATTGAGAAATGAGACTAGTCAGAACTTTTGTGATGGTAGTTATTTTTTATAAGGACTTTCATACTGTTGAGTGTTGACTGTGCTGATGATTTGGATAGGATACTCTATGGTATGTATTGTGTAACAACATGGATCATGATCATTTTGCAGTTTCGTGTATGCAAAGTCGTGCTGTGCTGGTTTTATGTAATTTAATGAAGATGATGACAATATTTGCAGTTTGAAACGAATGATCTTACTTTTTGTTTCATTAATGTGTTGTAGATCATAGTTGTCAAGTAAAAAATGGTGGATGTAGCTGGTTCTGTGAATGTAGGTGTGGACCAGGAGTTGATTCCCCCGCCTCCTCCACCGATTCCACCCAACTTAAAGCCGCATGTGCTGATTTCTCCCAAGTATAACATCATGACTAGGCGTGGCACTGGAACATCTGGGAGACGGATATCGTTGCTTGCAAACCACTTTCAAGTCACTGTGAAATCTCCAGATGCTGTATTCTATCAGTATTCTGTATGTCTTACTTACCTTATGCGATTCTTTTGCCACATGAGTTTGTTGTGTTAAGTACTAATTTCGTTATGTTGTGATGTTAACAGGTTAACATTACTTCTGAAGACAAAAGAGCTGTTGAAGGCAAGGGAATCGGCAGAAAACTGATTGACAGGCTCTATCAAACATACTCTTCTGAACTTGCTAATAAGAAGTTTGCGTATGATGGGGAGAAAGCTCTTTATACAGTTGGACCTCTGCCACAGAACAAGCTTGAGTTCACTGTTGTATTGGAGGAGACATTTGCAAAGAGGTATAAACCTTACCGTTGTGCATTTTGCTTGTGCTTTAAATAAACCGTACCATCTCTTATGGTATATACAATTTCTTGTTTGTTAGTGAAATTGGAAGTCCTAGTGAAGGGACAGAAAAACGTTCAAGGAGATCTCTTCAGTCCAAAACTTTCACCGTGGAGCTAAGCTATGCTGCCAAAATACCCCTGAAGTCGATTGCTCTTGCCCTGAAAGGAGCTGATGTGGACAAGACTCAGGATGCACTGAGAGTGCTTGATATTGTTTTGCGGCAGCAAGCAGCTAACATGTACCCCTCTCTCCTATTGCTAACATACACAAACCCATGTTTATTGACTACTTTATGGTTTGCAGCTGTGCTTCGATATCTATGAGCTCTTACTTTGTTTAACTATGACCATAATCGTGTGCAGGGGATGCCTTCTAGTACGTCAGTCATTCTTTCACGATGACTCCAGGAACTTTGCTGATGTTGGATCAGGTGTAATTGGTGTTCGGGGATTTCATTCCAGTTTCCGTCCAACTCAGGGTGGCTTGTCATTGAATATGGGTAGATGATTCTGTTGTGGAAATTCCATTTAAATCTGACTACTACTATCCTCACTTGTTTTGTTAACAGCCAATGTATCCCTCTCTTGTGTAGATGTATCTACAACAATGATCATGACTCCTGGACCAGTTATAGATTTTCTGATAGCCAACCAGGGTGTGCGAGAACCACGTTACATTGACTGGGTAAAGGTATAAACAAAAATGCTTGGTCTTTTCCTTGAAGTTCAGATTTGACATTTAAAAAAATAAAATAATAATTGTGTCAATGATGTCAGAAAGCTTTAATCTGCTGTATAAATTCAATTTCTTGGTAACATACAGGCCAAGAAAATGCTGAAAAACATGAGGATTAAGACGAGACACCGCAACATGGAGTTTAAAATTATAGGCATTAGTGACAAGCCATGCAATCTGCAATAGTAAGTTTTAATTTCTGAAAAAGTTTTTGCGTCTTGATATAGTATGTTGTTTTACCACCTCAAAAGTTTCTAATTCTCTATTACTTTCCTCAAGCTTTCCTATGAAATTAAAAACTGGTGATGGCACAAGTGAAGGGGAAACTGCGGACATCACTGTGTTTGACTATTTCACCAAACACTGTGGCATTGAACTCACTTACTCTGCACACCTGCCATGCCTTGATGTCGGCAAGCCTAAAAGGCCTAACTATCTGCCACTGGAGGTCTGTAAATTCCTTATGCTTATTGTATACTGTCCTCTTGTTAGTCTATGCATCTGGAAATCTTGTCCCTGTCATTTTGACAAGTTTCCTCGTGCTTTCAACATCTCAATCTCTTTAGCTCTGTGCACTTATTTCACTACAACGATACACAAAGGCATTATCTTCACAGCAGAGAGCATCCTTAGTTGAAAAATCAAGACAGAAGCCACGGGATAGAATACGAACTGTGACTGATGTGAGTTTATCTTTGCCTCTGAAGTTCTTCAGCTTTTAAATCTTCAATTACATGCCATCTCATTATTGTTTTCATATTTCAGGCTGTAAGCAAATACCGCTATGACAGTGATCCTGTGCTTACGACATGCGGTATTTCCATAGAGAAGCAGTTGACTCAGATTGAAGGCCGTGTTCTTGATACTCCAAAGGTAAAACGATTATTTCTCCTTACCATATGGGTGTCTGTAGAGACAAAACATATAAATATCGTGTACTGTTCACAGAACCTATATGTCACACCTCTTTTAATGAATTTCTATTTGTTTTTCATCAACAGTTAAAGGTAGGTAATGGTGAGGATTGCGCTCCATTTAAGGGAAGATGGAACTTCAACAATAAGGTATTATTAGCTTGTACTCTCATCTATCAGTTACGTTTAAATGAGGTTCTACTCATTCTTCCCTTTAACACCAAGATTTAAATGTAATTTAAGCTACTTGAGTTAATGTGCTCTTAATTCTCTATTCTTTGTTCTTCCAGACACTTCTGAACCCTACTCGCATTAACCGGTGGATTATTGTCAACTTCTCTGCACGTTGTGATCCCAACCATATCCAAAGGGAGCTTATCAATTCTGGGAGGAAAAAAGGCATTGTAGGTTTCACCCAATTTTTAATTTTCAATTGTTTTTGGAACGTGCTTAATCTGATAACTCTCTATTTCTCTCTGGAGATTATTGAGCGTCCCTTTACGCTGCTCGAGGAAGAACCGCAGTCCAGAAGACAAAGCCCTGTCATAAGAGTTGAAAAGATGTTTGAACAAATTCGAACTAAGCTTCCTGGTGCACCTGAATTCATTCTCTGTGTTTTACCAGAGAGAAAAAATTCTGATATATATGGTATGGTTTTCATATGTTTAATGACAATGAACTATTCATTTCTGTAATGATATTATTTACTTAAGATATTCTAAATGATATAGGGCCGTGGAAGAAAAAGAGTCTTAGTGATTTTGGGATTGTCACACAATGCATTTCCCCTTCCAAGGTTAATGATCAGTACCTCACCAATGTGCTGCTGAAGATCAATTCTAAGGCAAGAAACCAAATCTTGAAATCGTTATCTCTACTTGTTTAAGCTCTGGACACTATAGATTTCTTCTGTCTATTTATTTTCATAGCTTGGTGGAATAAACTCTTTGTTGGCACTAGAGCACTCCTCATGTGTTCCTCTGATTAAAGATACTCCTACAATGATTTTGGGGATGGATGTGTCTCATGGTTCTCCTGGCCGATCAGATGTTCCTTCTGTTGCTGCGGTACTTACAATGCTAGTCAAGTTTATTTTATTTTTCAAAAATACTGCTTATCGACTAATTGTGCTTGATATTAATGTTAATATTGCATTGGAGTTTCAGGTTGTTGGCTCTCGAAATTGGCCCCTTATTTCAAGGTACAGGGCAGCTGTTAGAACACAATCTCCCAAGGTAGAAATGATTGATGCTCTTTACAAGCCACTGGCAAATGGAAAAGATGATGGCATTATCAGGTAATGAATTGGTTATCTGTACAAGTGGTTTATGCTCACACAGTCTGTAACTCTTGAAGAATAGTCAATATAAGAGTAATTTATATGTCGTCCACTCTATCAATTGCATCAAGGTTGTTTGTTTTTTCTTTGGGGATTGAAAGTACGGGTACCTGATTGTAAAGTTTAATGCCACTGAATTGAAATATATTTGTACATTGTGAAGTAATTGAGTGTAAGCATGGCTCTATTTAATATACCAATTATACTAGATTACTAGTTAATGCTGGAACATTCCTGTGATGCAGGGAACTGCTTGTTGACTTTTATAAGACTAGCAATGGACGCAAACCAACTCAAGTTATTGTCTTCAGGTATCAAAGGATATTTTGGCAATGTAATAATGGTTCTACTGAAAATAATTCTCATTATCAAGTTTTGATCTCTCAAAATTAAAGTAGATCTCCTATTAGCATCAAAATCACCAAAAAGATTTTTGAAGTTGTGTGATAAAAAGGTTTTCTGGAACCGATTTTTCTGTCTTGGGGAATGGTACGGAATGTATTAGCTATAATACTGCACAGCAGTAAGACTTTTAAAGTCTTTTTTGTTTGTGTGTATTTGCTCTGTATGTTCCTTAGCTGATCAAATTGAGTACCTTGAAGCCTGAAATATCATCATTATTTCTGGAGTACCTTAGTTTCTTGATTCGTTGCAACTAAAATGTGTTCGGCTTTCTACATATTCATTGGTATTCATGTTGTCTTTCAATTTCAGGGATGGAGTAAGCGAATCACAGTTTAATCAAGTCTTAAACATTGAGCTAGATCAAATTGTAAAGGTTTGTCTGCAATTCAATCTTTTGAAATGGCCTTAAATTTACTCCTTTTGATTATTGAATCAATGAGCTGAGGCCACTTTCTCATTTTTAATGTCAGCTATTAGTTACAATCAACTGAGAAAAAGCCTTAAATTAAAAATACCAACTCAATAACTATATTAAGTTACTGTATCTGATGGACTGCGGCTTGTCCCTAATACCTGCTATCAGAGTGTGAAAATTGTTTGATCTCACTCTCAACATTGATGTGGCCAATATTTATTTTTACAGGCTTACCAGCACCTTGGGGAGCCCCATATTCCAAAGTTTACTGTGATTGTGGCTCAGAAGAATCATCACACAAAGCTATTCCAGACCAACTCCCCTGATAATGTTCCACCAGGTCTTTTACTTTCTAATTTTGATACAGTTCTTTTACGATTAATCTGGTTATCCTGATCTGTCTCATTCTCTATCTTCAGGGACTGTTGTCGACACAAAAATTGTGCATCCAAGGAACTATGATTTCTACATGTGTGCTCAGGCCGGCATGATTGTAAGTCCATCCTTCCCCAACCTTCTAGAGAGAAATTTCAAGATATGCTTTAGCATCATATTCTGTACTGTGTACTGTTTCATTTTTTGAAAAGAAAAAAAATAAATAAACAATAAAAACATATAATGGACTGTGCTTAAATTAAAGACACTGCTAAAAAATTTCAGTCTATTGCTCTCAGAAATTGCAGCAATTAGTTCTCTATGGTTCTACATACTAATATTTTGCATGGGTTCTTTACACAGGGAACCTCCAGGCCAGCTCACTACCATGTCTTGCTTGATGAGATTGGCTTTTCCCCTGATGGCTTGCAAAACCTGATCCACTCCCTATCCTATGTGTAAGTTTTCTATTTCTAGTTTGCTTTCCATATGAGTGATACGACTTTGTTTGAATCTTTTTATTAATTATCTGTATGATTATATGCTATTTTACATATTTCAGGTACCAGAGGAGTACAACTGCAATCTCTATTGGTAAGCTTTTACATCCTTATTCTTTTCTTTTGGATAGTCTTTGTGTTCTATGACTTCTATATGTATACCTTGCTTCCGTCTCACTAACTTGGACAACCATTTTCCAGTGGCGCCAATATGCTATGCCCACCTTGCTGCAGCACAAATGGGGCAGTTCATGAAGTTTGAAGATATCTCAGACGACGCCTCATCAGGGAAGGGCAGTGTGACATCGTCGGAGAGCATACCAGTTCAAGAGCTCCCTAGGCTTCATGAGAAGGTCCAGGGCTCCATGTTCTTCTGCTGAGTTCCCTGCTGCTAATATCTAGTCCTCTATTGTGAATATGGATTTTTGCACTCGGTTAGTGTACCCTTGAGCGGTATAAGACTAGAAATAAACTATATGTAGGAATGACAACCCAAGCTTTCGGGTAAGAAGACATAACAGATTAGTAAACCTCTTATTCATGTGGACAAATTTTGAGCTCTACTATATGTCCCAGCAGGTCTATTGGTCTCAACAAATACCTGTCTTCCTTGGTCTAGGTCTGATGGGAATTTCTTTAGTTGTATGCAACCCTTCTTTAGCGGAATTTTTACTATTCGGTTCTCTTGGAATTTACAGTGTTCAATTTGTTTGAAATGTTTGCATTTTGTCCAGTTGCCATGAAATTGCACATTATGAGTAATGTACATGTACACGTATATATATGTCGTATGCATTATATGCAGCATCTTTAGGGTTATTACCTCGTACCTTTTGATGTACACAGCAGAAAAGGCTCATCTTTGACCAAAAGAGAGACAGCAAAGGGTACATAAGAATTTTATCAGCAAACGACAATGAATTATATTGAAGTAGAGACAGCCGACCACGTTGTTTATGTATCGATACAAATGAGTTCAACAACAAAAGAAACATGCATGGATGATGGATCAAACAGAGCACAAGAAAGAAGAAGATTTACACTGATGACTTGTCTGGGGCTATTCTGTTACCTGAATTTGAAGCATTTGCTTGCTGTTTTTCCACTTTAGAAGCTAAATCGACCTTGTCCCGGGAACCAGCTGCACCAATAATTTCGGACTGATCTGGTGTCTCCTCAGTATTCGAAGACGACCTTTCTTTTCCAATGTGTTCTGTAGCCACTTAGGGACACTCAGGGGAATCACAACAATCTTGCGGAGTCTTGGCTTTCTCTGCTACGACTCGAGCTGCTGCATTGCTTTGGTGCACGAAACTACATATTTTAATCTTCTTCTTTTTTGAGGTTTTCTGGTTGATGATAGTATCAATAGTTTGGCGAACACTGTTTACAATTACTGGTTGTTGTTAGTATCGTTGGAAAGTAGATTATTATGAATATTTTTTTAAAATTAGAATTAAAGTTGTATAGATGTAATATGAATGTAGATATCATTTTCTATTATGATACCACTTGTACATCTTTATTAAACCAAAAAATTAGGATGATTGAAATCATCAAATTTTCTCTAAAATATTTTTCTACTTGGTATCAGAACCAAATTTTTAGAATTTGAAAAACCATGAATTACCACCACTGAATTATTTCTTCTACTGCACTTGAAATCCCTGAATTGAAACCCTTAGAGTTGAACCTGAATTCTTGAATTTGAAACTCATAATCCCGAAGTATACTCTTGAAATCCTTACCATTTGAAACATGAAGATATCGCTTAGATCATCAATTGCCTCTGCTCATATAGTTGAATCGGGTGTGAGAAGTAATGCATCATTCATCTCTGCATTATCTTCGAATCCTACTTGGATCATTGATACCGGTGCAACTGATCACACGACGAATACCCTCAGTCTGGTACAAACCATTAATCCATCCCCTCAACATGTTGTGTCTACTGCTGCTGGCTCTCCATCTCCTGTTATTGGTGAAGGTTCTGTCAAGATATCTGATAATTTGTCAATTGATTTTGTTCTTGTTGTTCCCTCTCTTACTTATAACATTCTATCTGTTAGTCAGATAACTATGGCACTTGCATGTTCTATCACTTTTCATCCAAATTTTTGTATGTTTAGGATCTTGTGACTAGAAAAATTCTTGACTATGGTGTTCGAGAAGAGCTTCAACATTGTAGGAGCCTAGAAGGAGACCGACGAGTTGTAAGTAGCTCCTTATCGGCATCCCTTTAAATATCCAGCCAGCAGCACAACGCGAGCTACTATAACTTGAGCAAAGAAGACTTTGAGTCTTTCGTTGACCCCTATAATTGAGACGACTTAAATCGGTTACACAACTTACAGCAGATCGACTTTCCTACATGTGTTTTCTCTGTTACACACTTTCTTAGGTAGCCAGTAGCCATCTAAGGCTTGTTTTTATTTACAAGTCATTTACTAATGTTTTTAAGTTTACGTACATAACCAATTTGTGGACGTGAACCGTGATGGTTTGATTAAGTTCAATTATTTGTATCAAACTAGCAACTGATCGTTGTTAGTTCAAACATGGAGGCAAATTCAAGAAAGATAATATTTGGAGTTTATTTTGAAAACAAAAACAATAAAGATGTGAATATTTGTAGTTTGTAGTTTGTTGTGCTTTTCACACAAGACAAGTGCCCAGTAGCAAGGTTTTTTAAACCCTATAAATTTGACTCTAGTGCAAACTGAGGAGCTGCAAATGTTTTAAATGCTATTTGCAAGTTTTTTTTCGTCACCAAAAAAACGCTACGAAGGCTATTTGCAGCGGTTTTTCAACGCTGCCCACCCCAAGAACTTTCAACCCCTATTCAATTTAGCCCCTTCAGTATTAGTCTAGCCTTCGCTCAATTTAGTCCGTTCATTATTAGTCCAATATTAGTTCGTTGAACAATGATAGGATAATTTAAATATTTAGGTCTTTGTGCCCTGCAACTCCTCATGATCTATGATTAGACTCATTAGAGCAATATCGTTGTTCTTATTATATCGTGTTCCAGCACCTAACCAAATAACCAACATAAGCCCAGAAAAACAAAAGCCTGAATTCAATAATAGAAGAGGATTAACAGAAATCGTAAGATCTGTAACAAAATTCATAAGATCTGGAAACAAAAATCGTAAGACCTACAAATACAAGGAGATAATAAGAGTAGTGGAGAAGTAGATCGAAGCGTCGGAGAAGTAGATCTAAGTGGAAGAAAAGTAGATCAGAGCGGCGGAGATCATTAGAGCGGCGTTAGGACCAACAACATGTAGATCTAAATTTGGTTGGTTTGAAAATTTTGGGAGATGATGGTGTTTGAAGAAAATGGTGGATCTCTAATTGATAAAGATTTGGGTGAAGTATTCTAGAGTAAGAAAAGAGACCAGACAAAATTGAAGTCTCTCAATTATAGAGAGACGAGAGAAGAGTGTGACGATAGAGGGAGAGAAGAGAGTGAAATGAAGATAACAAATAGGATAGAGAAGAGAAAAACGGTGGTGGAGAGTTAAGTAAAAAGAAAAGGAAAGGAGAGAGGTGAGGTGAGGTTTGACTCGTGTTGTAGAAGGAAATAACATAGAAACGTTATTATACCGCTGCAAAAAGGGGTCTCATACATGTATTTGCAGTGTTTAGTTAAAAACGTTGCAAATAACCACCATTTGCAGGGTTTACGAAAAAAACGTTGCAAATTAAGGCTGCAAATGCCTACATTTCTTGTAGTCCACACCATGTTTAGAATAAGTTTTGACTAAGAAATGGAGAGGGGAAATACCACTCATTTTTTCACCATTATACGACGTAAAAGCTCACGTTTATTGTGTGATAGAGTATAATTATGTTTAGTGGAAAATGATTTAGACAAAAAGAAATTGATGTATGATAATAATTGTCCATTTCCTCATTATAATATATAACATATTTTTTTTTTTTTTTTTTACGAAAGGAAGATATCATTATAAGACCTCTCGGCCTGAATAGTACATACACAACTGACGAGCAATTAGAGGCTCTACGTAGAGAAGAATAACTAATCAGAGCAAATACTACTCCTTAAAAATTATTAAGATCAAACGACGTCGAGCTTATTTGCATCTTTCATGGACCAAAGAAAAACATAGATAATAAGATATGAGCATAGATGAGCATGCAATTGTAATAAGTACGTCATCTCCCATGAATCTCGCAGTCCATAAAAGATGCCAGTAAACCGGCACACTAGTGCCTAAATAATCATCTTCTTGCCCAAAAGAAATAGGCAAGAAGACTTTGTCCTTATCCAGCAAGTCAAACAACAACCCAAACCAAGAGTAATAAGTCTCTACTGGCCCATAGCCCACCAGCCAGATCCATCACTCCAGAGCCCAAATCTTGTAGGCCCAAGTGAGCTAAAGCCTCCAAAAAAATAGAGATGTGCCTGTTGGAAAGTTGATTATTGTGAATATTTTTTCGTAATTAAAATTAAAGTTGTGTAGATGTGATAGGAATATAAATATCATTTTCTATTAGGAAACCACTTGTACAACTTTATTAACCCCAAAATTGGGATTAATGAATTCTCCTTGAAATACTTTTCTACTTGGTATCAAAGTTGAATTCCTGGATTCTGAAAAACCCTAAATTACCACCACCAAATTTTTTCTTCCGCTGCATTTGAACTTGAAACCTAAATTGTGAATTCTGCTAACCTTGGAGAAATGGCCAATGTGAATGATGAGAACGTTTTTGCTAACGATGATGGCATCCCCAACGATGGAGCAGTCGCCATGCAACCCATTCATAATCACTTCCACAACACCATTCAGGACAACTCCGTTTTTTCCATCGGCGAGCTCCTCACTGAAACCAACTATTCTAGTTGGTCTGGATATATGAAGATTCGACTTGAAGGTCGAAATAAGCTTGATCTCCTCACAAATGACCCTTTTGCTGCTACCTCTGCTGAGTATTCAATATGGGCTATCGACAATGGCAAGGTGAAGTGCTGGCTTATTGAAAATATGTCTCCTGGATTGCGAAAATGGTACATAATATTGCCAACAGCTAAGGCGATTTGAGATTCCTTATACAAAACCTACTATGATGAATCTGATAAAACTACAATGAGCTTGTTGAATGGCTCAATGAAATGGACTAGCGCATGATGCACTCTCAAGAGACGGTTGATAGTGTTATGAATGAATCCTCTCGCATGACCCACCAACGTGTCTATATATTTTTGATAGGACTTGGTGTTGAATTCAGTCAAGTATGTGAAAATCTTTTGAGGAGAGAACAAAAGTTGTACCTTGAACAAACATATGCCCATATCCGATGCTTCCACAACAATCGAACCGCCCTCTATGCACCTCCTTCGCGTGATGCTTTTGTCATGGTTGCCTCCTCTCCTTCAACAGCCAACGCTGCCCAGTCCTAGCGCCGTCAGGGTCCTCCAGCTGGATTTTCTGATCCTCCTCATTCTGGTGGAAAACATCCTACTAAAAACCCGCACTTCACATGTACTCATTGTAATGAGGTTGGTCATACAAAGGAACGGTGCTATGAGCATGTTGAATACCCTAAATCATGGGATTTTACTAGAATGCCTCGCAAGAACATCCCGAAAGCGGTTGTAACCACCACTGAATCTCATGCTCCACCATCTGCACTTGTCGTTGGAACAGGTAACATGGGTAATGCATCTTCTCTTACCACATTATATGTGGATAGGTCTTGGATAATTGATACAGGTGCAACTAATCATGTGACAAATAATCCTAGTGTAGTTGAAACCATTAAAACTTCTCCTGAACATGTGGTGTTTACTGCTGATGGTTCTTCTTCTCCTGTTCTTGGTGAAGGATCGGTACAACTTTCTCATGAACTCACCCTTGATTATGTTCTTGTTGTCCCTTCTCTTGCTTATAACCTCTTATCTGTTAGTCAGATCACTATGACCCTCTCTTGCTCTGTAACCTTTTATTCCAATTTTTGTATTTTTTAGGACATTCTGATAAGGAGAACTCTGGGTTATGGTGTTAGAAGGGGGGAATTATACTATCTGAAGTTGATAAACAGTGGACAGCAGTAGATTAGCCAAGCAAACAGTATCAGTAGCCTGAATAAAGCCAAGGAAGCAGTGTGATTACGACATCGATGCTTAGGCCATTTGAATTTTGGATATCTTAGAAAATTGCAACCTCAATTATTTTTAGTTGTTGATGAATCTGATTTTAAGTGTGATGTATGTGAATTGTCCAAGAGCCATCATATTACGTATTCCCCAAGTTTAAATAAAAGTTATGTTCCCTTCATGAAAATTCATTTAGATGTTTGGGGTCCTGCAAGAACTTCTTCTCGTTCTAGATTTCGCTACTTTGTGACTTTTATTGATGAATGCACCAGAATGACTTGGGTCTCCTTGATGAAGTGTAAAAGTGAAGTATATGCAAGATTTGTTGAATTCCACAAGATGGTGGCAACTCAGTACCAGTAGCCAATTTGAGTCCTTCAATCTGACAATGGTGAAGAGTATGTGAATGGAGACATGTCAGCGTATTTGAGTGTTCATGGGATTATGCATCAAAATTTCATTGCATATACTTCTCAACAAAATGAATTAGCTGAAAGAAAGAATTGACAGTTGATGGAAGTTGTTCGTGCTTCTCTATTTGGTATGAATATCCCTACAAATCTATAAGCAGAAGCCTTATGTTCTGCTGCTTACTTAATCAATTGCACCCCCTTTCGTGTGATTGAGTTCTACAACCCATATCAGAAGTTGCATAAATTGATGAAGGTGTCATCTTTGCCAAATCTGGAACTAAGAGTCTTTGGGTGTACTGTGTATGTTCACATCGACAAACAATTACGAGGGAAGCTTGATCCTTGTGTTGTGAAGTATGTGTTTGTTGGATATGATGAATTCCAAAAATGTTACTGCTATTATGATCTAGTTCTGAACAAGATGCATGTGTCTCTGGATGTTTCTTTCCATGAATCTGACCCCTATTACTTAGGGGGTTTCAAAGTCTTTCCCTTCAGGGGTGAGAAGTAGATGTGAAGAAAATCCTCTGAACATACCAGAATTTGAAGAAGTAGAGAAATTGGAAAGAAGGTTTGAAGCTGCAGAAAATTCAGTCAAAGACCCGAGAGCCTCCTTCGATGGATCGAAGGAAACTCTCGATCCATCTAAACCTGCACGGGAGATGAACCCGAGAGAATCCTTTGATGGATCTTAGAAAGTTATCGATCCATCGAGGACTACAGAAGTACCGGACCAGAGAAGCACCTTCGATGGATGGAAGGGTATTCTCGATGGATCGAAGCTTACACCTAAAATGAACCTGGGAGATACCTTCAATGGATCGAAGGATACTCTTGACCCATTGAAGACTAGACCTGAAGCTGAAACGCCACATGCAGTTCAACCTTCTTCTAAATTGAGATCTCATGAAGACCCCCCTTTCTACTCCATCAACTGAAGAGTCTTCCCAGAATGTCTCTCCTAAGGTATGTATTGATACCAATAAATTAGGTAGCATAGAGGTTAGTGTGTCTAGGAGGTCACAACAAAAAACAAAAGGGGTTCCAAAGAAACAATATGAGCCATCCATAGAAGCCAAAGCCAAATATCTTATTGCTAGCTTTGTATCTCACCATAGGTTGTTTGGATCACATGCACTTGTTGTTAATCAATTATCTATAGTATATATTTCCAGTAATGTGCAGGATGCCTTGGCGGATTCAAAGTAGAAGTAAGCTATGAATGAAGAATTGGAAGCCCTACAAAGAATGGAACGTGAGAGCTTGTTCCTGCCCCACTTAGAAAGAAGACAGTTGGATATAGATAGGTATAAGCAGTGAAGCTGAAGGCAGATGGAAGCATTGATTGATATAAATCTCGTATAGTTACAAAAGGCTACACTCAGCGATATGGAGTGGATTATCAAGTGGATTATCAAGATACATTCACTCAAGTATCAAAGGTGTAGAATGCTTTCCTTAATGGAGATTTAGAAGAATAGGTGTACATGGATATTCCTCCAGGTGTTAACTGTAAGCCATGTGACATTGGAAAAGTCTGTAGATTGAAGAAGTCATTATATAGATTAAAACAATCTCCTAGAGCTTGGTTTGAGAGATTTTCAGGACCCATGAAGAAGTTTGGATATTAACAGAGAAACTCTAATCATACCTTGTTCATTAAACGCAAGGGTGGTAAGATCACTGCTCTGATTATGTATGTGGATGACATGGTTGTTACAGGTGATAATCCAACTGAGAGAGAAGATTTGAAGAAGCAGTTATCCCAAGAATTTGAGATAAAGGATTTGGGTCCGCTGAAATATTTCTTGGGAATTGAAGTTACAAGATCTAAGTTGGGAATCACCTTGTCACAACGAAAGTATGTGGTTGATCTTCTTGCTGAAACAGGAATGCTGGATTATAAACCTGCTAAAATTCCTATTGAGATGAATCACAAGTTGAAGTTGTGTCCTGGTCAAGTTCCAATAAACAAAGGCAGGTACCAGAGGTTAGTAAGAAGATTGATCTATTTGTCACATATTATGCCTGGTATTTCATATGTTGTAAGTGTCGTTAGTCAGTTCATGTTTGATCCAAGTGAAGAACATATGGATGTTGTGATGCGCATTCTCAGATATTTGAAGTCTGCACCTGGTAAAGGCCTACTGTTTTCAAAGGACGGTGAGTTTGGAGTTACAGGTAATTCTGATGCAGATTGGGCAGGAGATAAGACTAATAGGGCATCCACTTCTATTTATTTCACCTTTATTGGTGGGAATTTAGTAACTTGGGGCAGTAAGAAGCAGAATGTGATTGTTCGTTCTAGTGCTGAAGCTAAATACTGAGGAATGGCAAATAGAGTGTGTGAACTGTTATGGATTCATAATGTATTGAAGTATTTAGGTTTGAAGCTTCATAAGACCATGAATTTGCATTGTGACAATACTGCTGCAATTGAAATTGCTCATAATCTTGTACAACATGATCGAACCAAGCATGTGGAGATTGATCAACATTTCATTAAGGATCACCTTGATAAGAAGAATATACGTTTTCCTTTTGTAGCTTTTGAAGAGAAATTGGTGGATGTACTCACAAAGGGGTTGTTACACCATGCATTTACAGAATGGATTGACAAGTTGGGCATGATTGACATCTATGCACCAGCTTGAGGGGGAGTGTTGGACAGTAGATTATTGTGAATATTCTTTTGTAATTAGAATTAAAGTTGTGCATATGTGATAGAAATGTAAATATCATTTCCTATTAGTAAACTACTTGTACATCTTTATTAACTCCAAAATTAGGATGAATGAATTCATTGAATTCCCCCTGAAATACTTTTCTACTGTGCCGCGTTGGAGTCCCCCGTCGACACCGTCACCATCATCGACACCGCCAACTCCCAATTGTGAGTCATGGCACTCACCTCTTTCGTTGTTGTCCAATGAGGCTTCCGTTGATGCACTAGCAGCTGCCTACATCCCGTGGGATAAAACCCACCTGGAAAGGAAAACATCTGCACACCACCGTCCACTTCGTCAACCAAGAGAGCTCGAAAAAAAAGGCAGAGATCTGACTCGCAACCTCTATTGTGGTCGCCTTGATGAGCAGTGCCTCAGCTGCATATGAACTCGTCAAACTTGACGACTGAAGGTGTAAAATACGGAAGAAAGATACCGCCTTAGGGATGTGTGGAAGCGGAGGAGGCTCCGTAAAAGTTAGAGCCGCTAGGGTTTTCATATTTTTCTAGAATACGGTAACATTGCTTGTTCTACTTACATATTTTCTATTCTCGTTCTGTAATAGACATTATATATTGCGCTTGCGCTTTTGTAATAGCGAATAAGCTAGCGTCGACAACATTGCAAGTCTAATGCTAATATGGCTTGTTTGACTCCGCAATACCGATGAGTAGTATAATACTAATAAAAACATATTTTGTAGCAATGGCAATCCTAGCTTTCAAAGGTTCTCCTATGCATTAGACTTGAACCATGTAAGTTTTACACACATATGTGGGCTATATTTTTTTTCACCAAATGGGTCCCACCTCTTTGTGGGTAAATCTAACATGAACCATGTACACCACAGCCGTACTGCCTAGCTTTGGGGGTAAGAGTTCTAAGATTAGCATACTTCTTAGTGCTTTGAACAAATATTGAGCTCTATTATCTCCCACTAGCACAAAGGGTATATTGGTCATAACTCACAACAATTACTGTATGTGGGCATGACTCGCGAAATTTGGACATTGCAATTGTCTATGAATTTACAATGATTAACTCTAGTTGGTAGTTTCCATGTAATTGAGCCATTTATATAAATGTTCCAAATAGGGTCACAGGCCGGGTACATATTATAACTAGGCAAAATTATTATCATCAGGGTCTAAACTCTGAACCTTTGTAAAGTCCTTAATGTGATGTCTACACTTTAAAATTATCAAAGTGATGTCCACACTTTAAAAACAGCATTTTCATAATGCCTCCCACCAATTTTTGTCACAACTTGGTTAAGTTTGATGAGGTGACAATTTTTTTCCCGAAAAATGAGGCGAAAAGACTTTAATGGCCTTATTTTTTAAAAAATAAATAAATTGTTCTCTCTCTCTGACCCACCCCCATAATCGCCATTCGAATACTCGAATCCGCTGATGTTGCTGCTATGGCGGCGTATTGAACGGACTTTGAAAACCAAATTCGTCGTTGCTCGACGACAGCGTTTGCTGTTATTGCTGCTGCTGACTTTGAGAGTTGAACTGGTTGGAGATAGCAAGGTTCTGAAGCCGCCACTGGTCGAAAACGCGGACGTCGAGGGCGCCTAGAACGTCGAAGTCGAAGAAATGACGAACGACAGTGTTGACGACAGAGTTCCAAAGGCTGGAGTCGACGACGGTGTCGCGAGGTGGAGGTCGACGACAGAGTGCTGAAGGCTCCAAACATCGAAGGCGAGGAAGATTGACCTCCGAACATTGTCGCTGCTGCTATTGTGGTTTTTGGCGGTGCAGATTTTTTCCATAATTTTCAAAAGTCGAGTGTGGTATTCAAGTATTGAGAGCTAGCTACTCCTTCTTGGGTTTAATATTGGGGCACCACTACTTCCATGGCAGCAAAATAGAGTCCGACCAGGACCACCAAGTGGAGCTGGAGCTAAGGAACCTATAGCCGAGGAAGTGGTGGTTGCAGGACGACAGAGGCGAGAAGATTCTGAGCCAGTAGAGCAAGAGGCTTGATGCATGTCGTCGGTTTTGTCCAGGAACCATGTCACCGAAGTGATGAGGACTTTGTCTTCTCCGGGGAGATTGTTGTTGTTGGTATTGGTTAGGCTTGCTCTTTTTTTTCCCTTTCTGAGTCAACTTGGTCACTCATACATTGTTGTTCTTCTTCTTCGACTTCTAGGGTAGAGCGAGAACTACGATGACTGCGCCATTGGATTCGGGTAATTGGGCTGGGTCCGGGTTGGGCGTTGCTGCAGCGACGGAGAGGGTGAGGGAAGAGAGAGGTTTATGCTTCTTGGGATGTGGGTCCTCATCGTCCTCGATGGTGGAGGATCTAAGCGCGGCGGCGACTCCTCCCTTTAGAGAGAGAGAACAATTTTTAAAAAAAATAAATAAAGTAGGACATTGAAGTCGTTTCGCTTCTGTTCTCGGAAAAAAAATTCACGTCATCAGACTTAACCAAGCCGTGAAAGAAATTGGTAGGAGGCATCATGAAAATGCTGTTTTAAAACTTTGGGCACCATTTTGATTGTTTTCAAAGTATGGCTATCACAATGAGAAATTTGCAAAGTTTTAGACACTTGCGGTGATAATGCATTTACTGTTTGGTTTGCCATTTACTGTTCCCTAAGCACAGTTAATTTCCTGGTTTATCTAGCTTTTTTGAAAAAATTACAATGCATGCCACTGTCCTTTCCACCGGCTTAGAAAATTCATCTCTCTTCTCGCGTCCTCTTCGTCTTCCTCGACGAGTCGCAATCTCAGCAACACAATCAACGCTTTCTTTTTCATGATCCTTTTGTTTGTCACAAATCCAATCTTGATTACATTTTTTAATTGCAGAGAAGCTAGCCTGATTATTGAAAAGTTGATCAATTGATCGTACTGTCGTCAATCTGATCAGAGTACCCAAAAACTAACTCGAGCCCATGTGCTTATGGTCAAATTTGGAAATCTATTCTTTCGTTCATTTTAATCACAGTTTGAGTTTTGATCAAACTTACAACTTTGATCTGCAGAAAATGCGAAGAAGAGGAGTATGCGGGTTGGTTTTCGAGGAAGGAAGCTCGGAGGGGCAAATAAGCAAATTCTGAATCAGATTGGTTTCTGGGCTGCTTCTTCGGTGGTCTTCTACCCTTTTTTAATGTATTCTCATGTTTGCAGTGATAAACTGAATGGTTTGGTTATTAAATGTTAATTAGTGTTGTTGATTGATTTGATTAGATTTCGGTGTCGCACCGTTGCCAATGAATTTCTTTTCTAATTGAAATTGTGTTGTTTTTGGATTTGTTGGATAAGAATTTTGTGGTTTTATCGCTTAACTTCCTACTAGTTATATTTCTTTGCCGAAATTGCTCATCAATTGCCAATCCCGTTTGATTTCAGTATTGTCTCTTACAAGGGGAAGATGACCCATTTTCGTTGTCATTCCAAATTGGTCTTAGAATTGTATACACATCAAGTAGTTTGGCAGAGATGGATATGTAGATAGAAATTTGGTGGAGCTACAGATGATCTATCACATTCTGGAGCTTCATATACAAAGGTTAATAAACTTCGAATTAAAATGATGGAATGGATCTCCTACATGAGTTTCTCATGTTATTGATTTATCCATGACTAAAGAGAATAAAACGTGTAATGGAACAAGGAATCCCGCAGCAGCGCGCGATTTTACTTGCTAGTACGTATGAAATATATGGGGCATCTTTCATCTTTGGGCTTACTACTTCCTTGTACATTTTGATGTATACAGATCTGTTAAGGTTCCAGCAGGCCGACAGCAACAGTATATGGGAGCAACAACATGTAAGATGGATGCATCATGCCATTCATGCGTGCTATCTGAAATAAGGTAACAAAATGAACACGTTATGGACCGTAATCGAAACTTTCATTATACTTTGATTGATCTGCTGGAAGTTGAGCAGGTGGGAGTCTAGGGGTCACCATAAGTCCATGGGCCCAAAAAGCCAGTGGGCGGCCCGAAAGCCCGATGGGCTTAAGCCCATTTAGGCCCGAGTTTAAGCCAGTGGGCGAAGAACGTCGAAATTGGAGTTACGACGGAAAAGTTATGATCATCAAAAGTTTGATGGAAATATCGAAAATCGAACTACTCTAAATGTTTGAGTATAAATAGTGGTTTCCATAATTGGAAACTGTAGAGTTTCCATTTTGGGCCAACCAATGTTGATCACGTTTGGTGACTTAAAATCACTGTGAAACTTCGGTCGGCGGTGTAATGTCGTCCGGCAACCATAGGGGCCGATTCCAATAGGAATCGAAAACTCTTGTCATCATCTTTCTATTGTTAGCTTCGAATTGGGTTATGGAGTCTCATGGAGGCCAAACCAATTGGAGAAATATCTAGGGTTTTCGGGTGGATTGGGTCGTCGTCGCCAGCGAGGTCTTTGGCGACGGGCCTGGTATGTTTTTGAATTGTTTTCATGTGTAGATTGTGTTTATATATGTGATTTTTTGGTTGCATGTGTGGTTGGATGGAATTGAATTGAATTTTGTCGAACCCGTTTCAGCCTCCGTCATGATCGACGACTGCCGGTTATTTTGAGAGACGAGGTTAGAGGGGTTTTGTTCCCCTTTTCCTCCCGAGTTGATTGCGACCAGTCTCGAGCCAAGCCGTGGTTCAAGGATGGAGATACATCGCCAGAATAGATTTTTGCCGTGGTTAGGGTTCCAGTGGTTTCGGGGTGTTTTTCGGCCATATTCCGGCCGAGTTTGTTTTTGTTGTAGTTTGACAGATTATAGGGCTCACTGAAAGCTTTCAAACGATGGGTCATTTGTTGCCGTCGGTGGTGGTCGCCGGCGAGCACGTGGGCTCCACATGTCGTTGCCTATGGTGACGCGTGGTCGAAAAATTATTTCCGAAAATGTGTCATGCTTTATACCATTAGGTTCGTACATAGTTCGGAAAAACAGGTGCCTAGACCGCATAGGCAGGAAAAACCAGTGAAATGCTTAATTTTGTGGGTGGACGGACCAGGTAGGCGGTGGCCGATTAGGCAACGATTAACTGCTCCGCCTAACATTTAATTGGGAAAAAACGCACCTAGGCGTTTTTTTCAATTTTTTTTAACTTACTGGGTAAAAGGGGCTAAACGGAAATCTAAACCATTTCCCGCAGTTACTCTCGCAGTCTCACATATCTCTCTACAACTTACAGGTTAGTTCTTCAATCTTCTACAATTCAGCTGATTCCTCTGGTCCTTTCTCTTTAAACTAATCAAACTATCGTTTTGATTAATGGGTTACGCGTTTGATTATCTTCTAATTGGGTTATGGGTTTGAATCCATTTGATTATCTTTTAAATCGATTTAATTAGAGGGTTCAGATCTTGAATTGGTTAGTGGCATTACAACATTTTTGCTCTTTAAATCACCGGCAATAGTTTTCCATTATTGCCGGCAATTTTTGGGTATTGCCGGCGATTTTTCCCCCAAAATCGCCGGCAATACTTCTTTTTTTTAATTATTGCCGGCGATTTTTCCTCCAAGTCGCCGGCAATAATTGGCCAGTAATAAAAAAAAAAAAAACTATTGCCGGCAACATGCATGGAAGTCGCCGGCAATAATAAAAATAAATAAAAATAAAAACTATTGCCGGCGACTTTCCCCCAAGTCGCCGGCAATACATTTTTTTTTTGGCTATTTCCGGCGCATTATTGCTAGCGATTTGGGAAAAAAATCGCCGGCAATAGTATTATTGCCGGCGATTTTTCCTCCAAGTCGTCGGTAATAATGAAAACTATTGCGGCGAAAGAAAAAATCGCAGGCCTTAATTTTCCGTTTCCTCGGCAATACCAAAAAATGTGGTAGTATGGGTCTATTGATTACGAGTCAACAACAAAGGCCATTTTGATGGTGCCTTGACTGCCGCCTGAAGCCGATATTATTTTTTCTATAGAAGATAGCTTGAAATGCTCTATGCCCATTCATGCTGCAATGTTTCCCTACATGTTAGGATTTTTATCTTGTAATATTAAATGAGAGGTTGAAATTATTTTATTTTTAGAGTGTTTAATGTTGTTAATGGGGAGTTGAGCAATTGAGAATGAAATTTCGTTCATTCCCTAAAAAATCAGCAATGGGAAATGAAATTATGCTCATGTCATGAAGTGGTTGATCACTTGAGAAATAAAAAGTCTTATATAGTATAACTTGGTTTTTGTCTTTTCTTTTTTATAAATTTTTTAATTGTCAATGTGATTATGAAGTAGGTGAAATGACAAGAAATTCAATGTGCCTTCTTCACCCGCATCTGTTGCAATGTCGAAAACTTTCTGACATTTGAAGCGTAATTCAAATGGTGTTTAATGACATTCTTTAAGAGACAATGTGTTCTCATGGCATTTCTTTATTATTCACCTAATTACCGCCTAAAATCTAATTAATCTCCGCCTAGGCTGCTAGGCACTAGGTAGTAGCTCCACCGCCTAATTCCGCCTAGCACCTTTTTGGAATTTGGGTTCATATCGACGATACGAACATAGTCGTGAGATTTAAATTTTGTTTAGGCTTCGTCGACCTAGTAGATGGGCGGTTATGACGGGGTTTGTCACAGTGGCGGTGCGACCGATGAAGAAATTAGGTTTGTCCTACATCGTTACAATCATCTCGTCGTAACAAGTTTGTTGGATATGTTCTTTGACTAAATTAGTCCAAATTTTGTTCTGATCGAGTACTTCTTCGTTTTATCCAAATAGTTTATTATTTTGATGATATTCAATAAGGATCAAGACGTCACACCGGCCCATAATGCCAAACCCGTCAAGCCCATCAAATATAAATCTTATAGGTAATTTGATTGATATTAAACTCTAAAATCTCTCATTTCAAAAAAAAAAATTAAAATCTCTAAATCATCTTAATATCATTTATTTACATACCAATTATCTATTTTTTAAGCTTACATATTATCTAATGTGGGCAATTATTGATAATTGAATATTAAATATTATTAATTTTTAAGTTTTTTTTATTTAATACATAAAAAAGACCCCATAGTCCCGCCTTATGGATTTAGCTCAACCCGGCCCAAAAAACTCAATAAGACACGAGACCTAAAAAGTCCATGGGCGATAAGCTTGAAATTTTCAAAAAAATTCGGCCCGGCCCGAATTTTAGAGACGTAATGAAAAATTTTGACTCAGCTCAAGCCCATTGGAGGAGCCCTAGGTGGGACTATGATGACAATGGAGCAACACATAACTTCATAGATCGAATTCGTTTTTATCATTCGTTTGCATACTACCTACTATAGAAGGCCAGCTTCCTAGTTCGTCTTAA
Source organism: Geum urbanum (assembly GCA_946800695.1). NCBI lineage: Eukaryota > Viridiplantae > Streptophyta > Magnoliopsida > Rosales > Rosaceae > Geum > Geum urbanum. The sequence continues at coordinate 8,610,627 of OX327006.1, forward strand.
TAGAGTAGCCATTTCTTGCTACTAGCCTGCCGATTTGATCGAGGAAGCAATATATTCGGCTACACTTTGGGTCGTTATGTCGAGCCTAATTGCAATTTATTGGCTTAAGAAGAACGGAGTAGACGCTTCTGAGGTTTTGTCCAAGAAAAAGGGGTTGAAGGGGGTATGCATCACCAAAACAAAATGTGATAGTAGTGGGCAGTTGTCACCAAAACTAGGATCAAGTTTGTCGCTCAAAGAATCTCTGTTGTGTAATGACTTAACTTAACTGTTAATTAAATTTGATGAACTTTTCCTCCAATAAATAATCATAGTGGAAGTTGGTGAATTCTAGGTGCTAATGATTGAGCTAAATAATACGGGTTATAATGAGTTGGGACATCTTGCGAAGAGAGTGATACACAATAATGAGAACCAACAAGAATCTGAAATGATTCAAATCATTATTGATCGAAAAATTCATTTTCATTGCTTTATATGCAAGTCTTAAGCTTTAACCTTTAAACTTTGTAAGGCTAAACTTGATCCATTACATCCATAGGCATTAAGAGCTACGGATATACTAAGTTTCAGTAATTAAGAGCTATCTTCTATTAATTATTTGAACTCTCTAAATAAAATTAAAGAAGGGATAATTTGTTTTGGAATTTAACCACCGCAAGTGTGTAGTTATTTTTGTCAAATTTGGGTGTACTTTCCAATCTAAATTCGAATAATGACGCGTTAAAGTGATTAGATACTGTTATAATACATAGTTTGACCATTTTACATGATTCAAATAATTTGTCATGGATTAGGAAGCTTTGAATCACTCTTGCAAAGTAAAAAAATAAAAAATTGTTCTTGGAACTTAGTTCTTTCATATATCTTTTCTATATTGAAATTTTAATAAAAAGATATTCGATTGAATTAACGTACGTAGTTAGTCCAATGACTCCGGTATGATAGTTGAGGTCATTCTCACTGTAAAATGAGGTTGCAAATGAAACCATTAACTCATCCATCGAAAAAAAAAACCATTAACTCTAATGAAACTAACTGAAGAGATTTGCACGCTTACTCTAAGTAGCTACGTTATTTTGACTATGGTTGTAAACTTGTCATGTATGCACACGATGTACATAAAATTACGATTAGTTTGTTGACCCACGTTAGTTGATTTAAAAATTGTTAGGTCATTTTTAATGGTGAGTGTTATATTAAGGTTTTATTTCAAAAAATAAAATCATATTAGATACTATTCAATCATTAAGTAGGTTCTATAACTTGATAATCTCCAATAGTAAGATGCAAATTTATAAAACTTAATTTATATTATTATATCAAGTTGGTATTCATATAATAGATGAGTTGAAAAGTAGAAGCACATGATGTGTGTACTACAAGTTTCGGCTAGGATGGGTTGTAAAATGAGTTGAGTAGATAGAATTTATTTTGCAACTTATACAAGCTAATCTCTAAAAGCTAAAACATGAGTAAACAAATGTATTATTGGAGTTAGTTTTTTTGGTAAATAAGTTACAAAACTTAATATACAACCCATCATTGAAGAACCTTTCTTATTAGTCGAACGATGAGTAAGAGGTTAAAGACTAGGAAGCTAGACTATATCTAGACGGAGACTGTATATATATAGCTATGTGATTTTTCATATTTTAGTTATTCTTCAACCTCATACTCTTTTCGATTTTTTCATCAGTACGTTGAACGGTTAACCACTTAGCACCTAGACTGGCTGAAGATTAAATGAGTCTTGACATTATTCAAAACTAGTCACTGCACACACACGGATGCTGTGTGTTTATTAAATTTGAATTACATGATATTCAAATTCTATTGAGTTACAAAAAAAAATTGAGAAAAAGAAAGAAAAATGGCGGTACTTGTTGGTTTTTCTTGCTAGAGGCGTACAGTTGGTAGTTTTTATGGCAGTTTTTTTTCATTGTAATCAGCTTTGAGATAAAATGTAGGATAATTTTAAAATTCTATATTCATGTTTACTTTTTTTATTCTACAATTACAATAATGACCTCATATTCTTATTTCCTACCAAAGAGAAAAGAGTATTTTTGGAACATTTTACAAAAGTGGAGAACTTTTATTCTACAATTACAATAATGACCTCATATTATTATTTCCTACCAAAGGGAAAAGAGTATTTTTGGAACATTTTACAAAAGTGGAGAACAATATGAGTTTTCTTAATAAATATGTAACATCTTGTCCTGAGAAATTTTTATTTAAGATTTGATTAAGGTTAATCGAGAACGATAGTTAGTTTCTACCGTTGGTAATATCGATTGCCTTTCGATCGAAATCTAATTAGTTAAATTTTTCAAGAAATTCTATTGACAAAAGTTGTTCATTTAAACGAGTTCGTAGCCGTGTCAAGTGTTGAAATCGGAGTTATGATGAAGAAATTATGGTCGACGGAAGTTTCGCACAATTTACGAATTTCGTTAGTCACAACTTGCATGTATAAATACAACTTTCCGAAATTAGAAAGTCACTTTCCATTTCGAGTCAGACCTCCTTCTCTCTCTCCTCCCTGCGTCTCTTTCTTCTCTCCCACGAGCCACGAGTCGCCAACGACGAAGCTCCCCGGTACGGCCACCAAAACAGGCAAGACCTATGTCAAACTCTTTGTCTCCCTTTCCTCTTTCAAACCCCCAATGTCCCAACCTCTAATTCTTGAAGAGTACATCATGGTGTCCACGAGAAGGGCTGTCGAGTTGTGAAAACCTAGAAATGATGGTTGATCGTTTCTTGGCCAAATCGATCGACCTGAAGCATTGGGATCTGTAGCTCTCATCACCACAAAACTAACCACACCAAGATCAAGTCCCATATCCACCCGTGGAAGGAGAATCGAAGGTTTAAAGATTTGGAATTTTTTTGGTGTTCTTGGTTTCAAAATGAAATTCGGTGAGTTATAGTTAGAATTGGGATTTAGTGCAGTTATGAAAGTTGTTGTTGGGTTGATTTTGCATAGGTTGGTGTTCGGGTCGCCGAAAAAAGTCACTATCACCACCATCACTGCCCACGGCAGAGCATCCGACGGAGGATTTTCGTTGTAAATTTTATACCATTTTGCTCGTAATTACGTACCAATTACAATGAAGAGGTTATTGAATTGTTTTAGACATAGCTTATTAAGACGTGTGATTAATCAGATTTAAATTAAATAATTTTATAATATTATTAAACGGTTGAGTCAAACGTCAATTCGACTTCGAGTTGTGTAACGTTCGAGGAATGTATTGCGACTTTAAAAAGGATTATAGATTTAGACTAAAATTAGATTAAGCTTGTGAAGTTCGGAAAGCACGATATTTGAGAGTGCGATGTTCTCGACGGTAATGCTCGTTGATGACTAGTTTGGTTATTCATTATGATTTCTAATGATTAGTAATTAAATATTAATCATTGTTTGAGGCCGACGTGTTAGCAACCAGTGATAGACGTATAGAAATGTCGACGAATAAGCTTTGACTTGGTGGAAATTACGACATAGTATAATGAGTGGACATTTTATTTCACTGTTGTTTAGCGAGTCGCTCTCATTACTTTATTTAGTTTTCAGATTTCAGTTTTCTTTGGAGGCCATATATATAGTATACAATCTTATCATTTGCGCATGCATGCATTGGTTACTTGGCTGATCCCCGAGTGACTCTAGGGAAGGATCAACACTTCTCCCCTGACATTCGCGTTGTCTTTGTGTCAGAAGTCACCAGACGACTTTAGGTGGCCAGAGGTCAGAGAATCATTATCACCGCCTCCACTTCATGATACTCAAGAAAGGTCCGGAGTCCCCCTCGATGTATCCTTATATCTTTTTAGTCTTCTAGACTCACTTAGTATTTTACTATATATTTTAGTTTCTAGTTCAGTTATTTTCGTCCACTCACTCTGACGTTTTTCTGTGTTTTCCTGAGCATTTCGTTTTAAATTGCCCAACTTGCAGGTTAGTTAGCTGAAGTCGCGACCGTCCAGGGTACGGGGCATTACAGTCTATCGCTTCCATTTTCATATTTTAGATTCTTAGTATAGGTTTCGGGTTACTTCTATTAGGGTTACTGGTATCAAATCTTTGATGCAAGTTATCCTAACAGGAGTCTCACAGGATCTACCTTGGATTACATGTTAATTTGGGGTGGGTTCTATCAATTGGTATAAGAGAATTAGGTTCTCAGATCTTATATTGTTGGTGCCGCTTAGAGTGCGATGGCTCGACTGCAACAGACCCATCGTATGCCTTTTGGTATTGGTGTTACTAAAGATATTGAGTAATCTTCTGAATCTGTCGTTTCTTAAGTGTCATGCCACATGGACGTGATCGACAACTTCAGCACCTACACTTTTCAATCAATAGTCTCGACGATGAGTTATCTTTTCGATCTCTAGAGGGAGAGGTAAGCCTAGCCAATTAGACCTTGAGCCTTTTGTTTTCACATATCAGGCTTATGAAAGTGCTTATGCATGCACTATGAAAGGACCCAACCCCGATTCAGTTACCTAAATCGGAATCGAATCCCTTCTGAAAATACGAACCAACAAAAACTTTTCTAAATTTCGGCAGAGTTTCGTTACTAACGTAGAATTGCATAAATCTGCACCCTGAAAATAACACTTCGTCCTATGCCACAAAAGCCAAACCGTGGGCACCAATCCCATCCGGATTTCTCAACATCATATTATAAATAATAAACAGTAAACATACTGTACTATATATAGTATATCCATGAAAATCCGTATAAACACGTATCAGAATGTATCAGAGCGACCTCTAGTGTAAAATATATACAATATACACATCAGTAGGTGAAACAAGAACCTACTGAAAACACAGGTAGCTCAGATCACTAGCCTCCAAACCGCGACGTGAAACACCAAACCTGAACTGCAAACTAGGCACGGAAACCGAAAAGCCCAGGGGAAAGACATAAAAATCGTTAGAGTGAGTGGACGAAAATAAATGTCTTTCACCGAGTAATATATGTTATAAAAACATATGCGAGTCAAAATATAAATAAAACAAATAGTATACGAGGAGACGCTGACTCCAACTCGTAAACAGAGCATGCATGGAAAATCTCACGGGGTCACTCATGGACACATCCGTGCTAGTACAGTCGGAATCACGGAGTCCATGACTTCCACGTGATCCATAGCCAGAAAGGCCTCGGTTCCGGGGTACTGCCCCTCGCCGGTCAGGTAGGAGTACTGCCCCTCCTGGTGGCCTACCATCGGGGATCAGCCGAGAGGCAAGTGTATCGATACAACAACGTAACTGAGACTGTACTCTGTGTAAATCAAATCGTAAACAAGTCGATGCAAATGCATGAATCAATATATAAGTGCATATACGTAATATATACTGATATAAGCATAATCGTATAACACATGCTCATAATAAACATAATCTCGTATAAAATCTCATGCTCGTAAAACCATGATCATGCTGCATGCTCAAATTCGTAAAACGTATATAAAAGACTCGCAATCAATCCGTGAAAATAAATTGTCCACTCACAGACACGCGTAACGCGCACTCGTGCTAAACTCGTGGTCCGGCGGAAGATCCCTCGCCTGAAGCACGATCACGATCCAGATCTCGATCTCAATCTCCTGAATATTCACAAAACATAACTGATCAATATCATAGTCCACAACTCTGTACTGAACCACGGAAACCAACCATTCCCGGAAATATGCAATGCAGTACAAAATGATTAACGAAATTCCCGAAATCTCCACTTGAAACCCTCGACTGAAAATCGGCTACCCAAATCAATCCAAAAAACTCTGGACGATAATCAGGGCGCGATTACGAGAAAAACGACATTAAAAACGTCGAAATCTGAAAAAGTTAACCCTCCACCGTTGACCGTCGTTGACCGCCGCCGCCGGCGGCGGTGCATAGTCAACGGAGAGATTCTCCGGCGGAGAAACTCCATATCACAAGGTCTTGACTAGCCAAACCCTTTCCATAACTGGCACCCAGGCCAATTCAACCTCTATCCTTACCAAAACACATCAAAATTGAACGGAAATCCAGTTTCCGGCCACCCACTCGGGTCCATCAAAAACTCAATCAAAACTTAATTAAGACGCATGGTTAGACTCCCAAGGACAAGGGGAGTCGAACCCCCTTATCCACCACCACCGTGGTTCGCCGGAGGACCTCCTCCCGATACCGACGACATAATCAAATCGGCCTCACTTCGAAACCCCACAAACCGTGATCAATTCCAATAAACTCATACATGAAACGAAAGAGGAGCTCAAGGAGAGTTGAATTATACCCACAGCTTGGCCGGAGATGGCCGGAAAATTCGGGTCGGCCGACGAGTCCAAACGGGTCGTCCACCTCCTTCACGGGTCAACGAGTAAGTTTCCAAATTTAGAAAGTCAACAGATGGTCAACGTCAGTCAAAGCTCAAACTGCCATTTTCGACAATTTCTCGACTATTCCGATATTTATACTCGCGCCTCAGGTCGATCGACGATTCGAAATGGATAACCATCACGTTTCGGATAAACACGAAACAATCGGATAAACTCGTCGAAAACTGAAACTTCGAATAATCACAAAATATTCCTCGGTCATCGGAAAAATCTTCCGGAACCGCCCTCGAGCTCGAAATCACGTACTCTACAACTTCCGTGAAGACTCTCAACTCAAATTCTTGACCGAAAATATATTCGCGAATAGAATCGACAAATCACATATATAACGTAAAACTGCGACTATGACCAATCTCGAGAATCGTGCCGAATACGCAACTAATTCTGGTTCGGGTCGTCACAACTACCCCATGATAAGCGGAACATGGTTAAATGATTATGAATAATTGAGTTCTTAATAATGTAAGTTCGGTGAGGAGACATATGTCAATGGTCTCTACTGGTATGTATGTAAATTTCGAGGACAAAATTTTCTTAAGGGGGTAGATTGTAATATCCAGTCCTGAGAATTTTCTAGTTAAGATTTGATTAGATTAATCGAGAAAGGTAATTAGTTTCTACCATTGGTAATATCGATTGTCTTTCGATTGAAATTTAATTGGTTAATTTTTTCGAGAAATTCTATTGACAAGAGTTGTAGTGTTCATTTAGACGAGTTCGTGGCCGCGTCAAGTGTTGAAATCGGAGTAATGATGAAGAAATTATGGTCAACAAAAATTTCGCACAATTTATGAATTTCATTAGTCGCAACTTGCTGTAATAATAAAACTTTCTGAAAATAGAAAGTCACTTTCCATTTTGGGTCAGACCTCCTTCTCTATGCTCCCCACGTCTCTTTCTTCTCTCCCACAAGCCGCGATTCGCCGTCGATGGAGCTCTCCGGTCCGGCCACCAAAAACCGTGAGACCTGTGTCAAACTCTTCGTCTCCCTCTCCTCTTTCAAACCCCCAGTGTCTCAACCTCTAATTCTTGAAGAGTACATCATGGTGTCCACGAGAAGGGCTATCGAGTTTTGAAAACCTAGAAATGGTGGTTGATCATTCCTTGGCCAAATCGATCGACATGGCACTGAGATTTGTAGCTCTCATCATCACTAAGCTAACCACACCAAGATCAAGTCCCAAATTCACCCGTGGAAGGAGAATCGAAGGTTTGAAGATTTAGAAATTTTTTGGTGTTCTTGGTTTCAAAATGAAATTCGGTTAGTTATAATTAGAATTGGACTTTGGTGTAGTTATAAGAAGTTGTTGTTGGGTTGATTTTGCATAGGTTGGTGTTCGGGTCGCCAAAAAAAGTCATCTTCACCGTCACCTCCACGCTGCCGCCGGTAGCATTGGTCCATTGTGGCCCATCAGGCGGAGAAATTTCGTTGTAAATTTTATACATTTTTTCTCGTAATTACGTACTGATTGCAATAAAGAGGTTATTAAATTGTTTTAGACATAGTTGATTAAGACATGAGATTAATCATATTTAAATTAAACAATTTTACGATATTATGAAACGGTTGAGTCGGACTTCGATTCGATCTCGAATCGCGTAACATTCAAGGAATATGTTGTGACTTTAAAAAGGATTATATATTTAGACTGAAATTAGATTAAGATTGTGAAGCTCGTTAAACATGATATTTGAGAATGCGATGTTTTCGACGGTAACGCTCGTTGGGGGACGAGTTTGGTTACTCATTCTGATTTTCGATGATTAGTGATTAAATATTAATCGAGGTCAATGTGTTAGCAACCAGTGATAGACGTATAGAGATGCCGGCGGATAAGCTTTGACTTAGTGAAAATCACGGCACAATACAATGAGTGGACATTTTATTTTCATTGTTGTTTAGTGAGTTGTTCTCATTACTTTATTTAGTTTTCATATTTCAGTTTTCTTTGGAGGCCATATATATAGTATATAGTATTATCATTTGTGCATGCATGCATTGGTTACTCGGCTGATCTCCAAGTGGCTCCAGAGAAGGATCAACACTTCCCCCATGATATTCACGTCATTTTTGTGTCAAGAGTCACCGAACGACTTTAGGTGGCTTGAGGTCAGAGAATCATAATCACCGCCTCCACTTATACACGATACTCGAGAAGGGTCAGGAGTCCCCCTCAATGTATCCTAATTTTTTTTAGTCTTTTCGACTCGTTTATTATTTTACTATATATGACAGCGGGAACACAATTATATTTCACTTTCTAGTTCAGTTATTTTCGTCCACTCACTCTGACGTTTTTATGTGTTTCCCTAGGCATTTCATTTTAAATTGCCCAACTTGCAGGTTAGTCAGCGAAGTCGCGATCATCCAGGGTATGATGCATGACAGTCTATCGCTTCCATTTTCACAGTTTAGATTCTTAGTACAAGTTTCGGGTTATTCGTATTGGGGTTACTGGTATTGAATCTTCGGTGCAAGTCCTCTTAACACGAGTCCGACAAGATCTATTCTAGACTACGTGTTAATTTGGGGTTAGGTCTGTCAAAATAGTATAGATAATTGATGTCACTTCAAATGTATTTGATATTTCAAATACAGTACACACACACATATATATATATACTATCATTGGTACTGCAAAATTATAAAATTCCTCGGGAAAATAATAATGTTGAACCTCACTAAATTGTGTCCTAAAATGTTGCTGTAAATTCATGAAGAGTCGCGTTGCCTAGAATATGGATTTCATTCTCACTTATAAAGAATTATTATGTGGTTCTGAACTACCATGTGACATGTTGAGGTGGTAGTCCAAATCAATACAAACACGACATGTGAAGTAACATGCAGTCAGTTTTTCTCTTTTTCATACACGTGTCGTGTTTGCACTACTATCTCAGCATGCCACGTGGTAGTCTAGGCCTCGACAATGGGCCGGGCCAGGCTGAAACACTATTCCTCCAAAATTCGGGCCGGACTTTTTAAAAATTATTTCAAGCCCGTGGGCTGGCCACGGGCCAGGGCTTGACGGACTTTTCAGACCAGGTCGGGCCTATTGAGCCTTTTATATTTAATAATATAAAAACATGAAAATTAAAAAAAAATTATAATTTCTTTTCTCTTCAACTCTTCAAGAAAGACTACGATAAAATAACTCTTAAAATGCGACTTTATTGCTACTCTAATAATTAATAGACTTTTTTGGAGCAAATGAGAAATAGGATAGAACGTACTGTAAGAAAAAAAACAAATACTATAAGACTAAAAATTCTATTGTAGTACTAGCACTATAATTAGTTACTTAAATATCACTATACTAAGTTAATTCTAAGACTATAAGATTATAATTAATTAATTATGAATTCTTGAGTGTTTAGTTTGGTGATATATAAATCATTACTATGTGACTTTTGTCCCTTATTGTTGTTGTTGTAGTGTATGACTATAAACTATAATGTATAATTGTATATATAATAAATAGTTCATATATAATGTATTTGTTCATGGACTTGTCAGGCCAAGCATTCTGGGCCGATCTCGGCAGACCTAGTCGGACTTTTGACAAATCGAATTTTTTCGGACCTATGAGTTTTGAGACCTCGGCCCAAGTCCGACCTTATGCCCATCGGACAGGACTTTTTGGGGCTTTAATTTGGGCCGAGCCAAACTTGAATTTAATAGGGCTTAGACGGCCTACAAACTTTTCAAACCTATGAGCCAAATATTGGCCCCATAGTTCACCTTATATAGCCGTCCATTTGACACTGTCGACTCAGAAGAAATTCTCAAATTAAAATTTTTAGAAAAGCAAAATGAAATTAACGGCGTGGCTGACACTAATAACAAACGAGAATCAATCGAAAACATCCTTCTGTCACCAACCGCTAGCGCCCAGTGCCAACCTGGGCCCCACTGTCCAGGGCTTATTCTTAAAAAAAAAAGTCCTTACTGTCCCTGAAACGACGCCGTCTCTGGGGTGTCACCTCTTCCACTCGCACCACTCACACAAGACACCGAAAACGAATCTTATTTATTTGCCGTTTCAACATTTTTCAAACCAAACCCCCCTCTCTCGCTTTCTTCATTCTTTCTCCTCCTCATCATCGTCGTCGTCATCTCTCTCTCTCTTGGCAAAAAAACCTGTGAACCGTTTCTCCGTTACGGCTACGAATCTGAACCACCCGCGGCGGCGATAGCATTTCTCTCTCTTACGGTAAGCGAAGCTTCTCTGATACTCTACTTCTCTAGTCTACTGTAGTAGTCAGATCTGGTGAAGTATTGATCTGTTGTTTTTGAAGCAGGTGAGCGAGAGATCGGAGAGGAGTGGCGGCGATGGCGAGCAGAGTTGACCACGAGTACGACTACCTCTTTAAGATCGTGTTGATCGGCGACTCCGGCGTCGGCAAATCCAACATTCTCTCCAGGTTCACCAGAAATGAGTTCTGCTTGGAGTCAAAGTCCACCATCGGCGTCGAGTTCGCTACCAGAACTCTTCAGGCGAGTTTGTCCTCCTGTGATTTCGTTATAGACTTGTCCATTGCTTTGATTTTCTGTGTGATTTCGGAGTCTGACTTAAATTTGGTTCATGTGTTAGAAGATTTTTTCATCTTTGGAATTTGGATAAGTAAGCGGCTTTTTATGGTTACATGAATTTGATGAATTTGTTACTGATAGCTAGGTTGATTTGTGGATGAGGTTATTAGATAAGCATAGTGAATCTGTGGGTTAAATAGGCTTATTTCTGGTTTGGTTCGAAATAAGGATTATTCAAGCATTTAGGAGATGTGTTGAGCATTCAGTGTCATACATGAGAGATGAGTGGCGTTTAAACATGTACATTACATATGTGCTTGGAATATAACTACTTACATTTGCTTCACTCCTAAATGTTGCTGCTGCGATGTTAGATTCCTTGTGATATGGAGTTTGGAAATTGGAAGCAATCTGATCATGTTGTTAGATACTTTCAATGTAGGAGATTCATGTCATATTGCTTTGTTATTGTATGGGACATGTATTGTTAAGGTCCAGGGGATGTAAATTGGCTGATAGGAATGATCAGTATGACAGTAAGGCAGCAAATTAGAGTCTCTGATGCCCTTATTGCTTATAGAGTCTTCAGTGCTGTACGTTGCCAATTAAGATTAGATGGAACTGATATTCTGGCTTTCTCTTTCTGAAGGCTATTGCGTTCGGAATTCTACATACTGATGTATATCAATGCTGTTCTTGTTAAGGAAAAGTATTTGCATGCCTGGCCATAGTTCTGTAACTTTACTAGGCCTGCATCCCCAGTTGTAGAAGAAAGCCAAGAATGGAAAATTCAGTTGCATATTTTCCTGTAATTGTATAAATTGTCATCATAAGTAAGAAATGTGGATATGTGAATGACCCTACTGATTAGCATCCATATGTATCACGCTGTTGATGAGCTGGTTCCTGAGAGAGTCTATGAGTTTGTACATCTTTGCTTGTAATTTCCAGTGTACCATTTAGAATGTTCAATCTAGGAAGGAACTTCATTTTTTCCTGTCACAGTGCAGAGGTGAGTTATGGTCTGCAATCTGACAGTGTTAAAGAAACTCCATGTATGAATTCACAGGTTGAAGGAAAAACTGTCAAGGCACAAATCTGGGATACAGCAGGTCAGGAGCGATATCGTGCCATCACAAGTGCATACTACAGAGGGGCAGTGGGTGCCCTCCTTGTCTATGACATAACCAAACGGCAAACTTTTGATAATGTGTCAAGGTGGCTCCGTGAACTGAGGGACCATGCAGACTCTAATATTGTCATCATGATGACTGGAAATAAGTCTGACTTGAACCATCTACGAGCTGTTTCTGAGGATGATGGTCAGGCCCTGGCTGAGAGGGAAGGTCTCTCCTTTCTCGAGACATCGGCACTGGAAGCAACCAATATCGAGAAGGCATTTCAAACTATTTTAACAGAGATCTATCATATCATAAGCAAAAAAGCATTGGCAGCTCAGGAAGCAGTCGCGAGTACTGCCGTTCCTGGTCAAGGGACCACTATCAATGTTGGTGATGCTTCTGGGAATACAACCAAGAAAGGTTGCTGCTCTACATAAAAGGATAGGGGAGGAGAAAAATCTGCTGGATGGGCGACTTTTTTTAGTTAATTTTTTTTCTTCCTTTTTGGTTGAGAGGGGGAAGAGCCATGTAGAAAACAGTTTTACATAATTGTGTTGTGATAAGGAAGCTTGTGAATTAAAATTTACAGTGGTGTTGGTACTTTTTTGGGGGTCTGCTTTTCCTTATGCGCCATTTCTTGTAAGTTTGAAAAGTTGTAACTATTGAAATTTGGCATGTTGGGTGAAAACTTGACATCCTAAATGAAAGAATTTAGTGGAACAGAAGACCTTGTTTGTTAAAAGTTTGACATTGTGTTCGGTTATCCTAGAAATGATGGTAACTCGGTATACATTTCATATTGCTGAGTGCCTAGTGACTGAGTTTCACTTGGATCCTTCACACTAGCCATTTTTACATCCAGTTTACTTCATACTGTTCTCATCATTTATTAGTTTTTGCAAAACACCCTTTCCATTGAGAATTGAAGTTCAAAATAGTGCAAAGGATAATATCACATGCTGCTATGTAAAATGCTTGCTTTATGCACAAAAGAGCCCTCGGTTTTACACAGTTTCTGAGATTGGAAACTAAGAAATTATACTTGAATTAATGTTCAATCTGTACAGTAACATCATGTATTCTGTATGTTTTTTCACAAAGATGTCTTATCTCACTAATTATCTGGCTTGCGCCTACTGAAGGATCTGCCATTATGTGGCATGATAATACGAATTTTCCAACCGTGAGTGTCCAAACATGCAAGTCATGAACATCCTGAACTCCTCTGATGCACTTGAGAGCTTTCTCTAGCTTGATGATATCAATTTCACCAGGTGTTTTCTCCATCAGTATGCCATATGTATTTCTTAGCATGGGTATAGTTGTGCTTACGGAAATAACCGAAAAGATGATTGTGCAAAAGAGATCAACAACTAACCAATCTGGCTTCACCCATATTATGGCTCCAGCGATCATTACACCAACAGACTGAATCATGTCAGCCATAACATGCAGGTAAGCTCCTTGGAGATTTATGTTTAATATGTTGGTCGTTGCTGGAGCAGTTACCAAACTAGTTTCGTCGTCTTCAATTGTTGTGCACGCTTCCTCCTCGCCATGATCGTGATTATGAATATGATCATGATCGTGATCTAAGTCTCCACAGCCATGATGGTGATGAGCGTGATTGTGACCAAGCCACATTACCATGATAAAATTAACAAAAAATCCAAATGCTGCAACTCCAAACATGAGAACCCCATCGACCTGTGCATTCTTGTGAACCATTCTGTCTACTGCTTCATAGATTAAGATCAGAGAGACCACCCATATCAGCTGCACAGATACCAGGGCACCCAAAACTTCAAGACGGTGATACCCAAAAGAGTGGCCTGATGTTGCCTCCCAGCCCGAAGCAATAACTGCAAAAAGAGCAATCGTGAATCCACCAACATCAGCAAGCACATGGGCTGCATCTGTGAGTACTGATAGACTGTTGGATTTTACCCCACCAACAATTTCAACAACCATAAACAATAAATAGACAATTATAAGTCCTTGCAGTTTGGTTGCTGATTTTGACCGTTGTTTTGAATCCGAACTACTACTTTCGTTCTTGGAGAAAGCACAGATTGAAGAGCAAGGTATATTTCGTGGCACAGGTGGAACATCAATACTTTCAGAGACTATTGCAATCTCGATTTCCTGCTGGGCAAGGGGCACCTTCTCATGCTCCATCTGTTGCAGTAAAGTTATGATTCATTAATTAAAGGAAAAACATATCAGATTAAAAGTGCCAAATCTAAATCAATTTGGCAGTAACAAATCATGTTAATGTTAATTTCTGTCACACAACCAATGAACTTAAGACGAGCTTGAGACTTCAAACTTTTGACCAAGATGGATACCATGAACTAAGTTAGTAAGTTTCATAAGCAATATCGAGTTACCACAATCTCTACACTGTTACGTTTACAATGCACATGTTGTTCATTTTTCAAACCCATTAATAATCAGAAACATAATTTTAAGAGATGGAGCAAGCAAAACAATTCATATGTTACATGCTCAACTGAACTCAATAATCCAATCCAAAGTATTAGTTACTTTTATGACATAGTTCTCGAGGATATATTTCGTGTATTCAGAGCCACAAGTGTATGCAGCTTCTCAGCACAATGACCTGCTTTTCTAGATTCTTTAGGGTTTACCACGCAATGAAATCACATTATTCCTTCAAAAATGGTTTTCGAAGAGATTATTAAGCACATTATTATCAGTAAACCACTCTCACGAATTCTAATGAGATGATCATCTATATAATTAGTATGCAATCCCATACCTGTTGATCTAAAAAATCCATTTTTGAGACGCTTGGTAATTCCATAGCATCAATCACAACACACAAGTACTAAAAAGTTCATAGCGTCCAATTTTCCGAATACCTATCCATTTTACAGGTTTGCTTTTATAGGCAATGCAATATGTGGCAAGAACAATAGAAAAACAAAGACAGACCCAGAAATTCATATTGCATGAATTACCAAAACCCATTACTTTTATGAATACCATACAAAGATTCAAACACCCATTTCAAAAATCTAATCAAAGAGTCTAAAGACAAAGACAAAGCAGAGATCAAAAGGGTACCTGAGGATCAGAGCAGAGAGAGAGGGATATGAACAGCTTTGATGGGTCTCTTTGAGTCTTTGGGGTCTTCACGGATTTAACAATGTGTTCATGTAATTAATATTGGAAAACTGCAATGAATTACGAATTGGGAGTCTCATGTTTAAACGTTAACGGCATGAAATCAGGACGGAAAAACTAGAGGGTTGTTGTTGGGCCGGCCATTTTCGGTTCACGTAAGCTTTTGTTGATCTCAAATTTGGAAATGCGTTTTGTTTGGTGATGATGAAAATTGCAGATGGTAAGTCAAATCTGAGAAACTGCAAACTCTCGATGGGAAGAGTTTGGAGATCTCTCAAATTTGAGCCGAAGCTTCCTCGATGTTTGATTTGGGAAAATATGTGTGCACTTTGCAGACTACTTCTTGGGGCACAAAGCTACGTCGTTTCAATTTTCTATTTTCATTAATTTTTCCAGTTATTTTTTTCTTCGAGTTTTTTCTTTTAAGTTTTTTCTCCCAGTTTCTGAAGCTAACAGATTTGGGTATGAATATTATTTGACCAACTACAGAAAAACATAAGATAGTACAGTGACCATCTCATTTGTTTCTCATATATATGTGTTCCAAGCACATTTCCGTCGGCAGTACATTATTTATCAATCTTGAATTTCGTCGCAATCGCCTCTCGCATATAAAAAATCTATAATATTACACCGTAATCAAAATTAAGCAGTTGATTGTATATATATTTTTTTTAAAAACTTAAATGTCCAGATTTGTTGTGAAATGCCAATTGGCTGTTCTTTTTTAAATCAAGAATATATGCATTTACTTTTAGGATAGTACACACTAAACAGTGAAAATGAAGCAACTCGAATGTTGTTGTTGGGTAATGGAAGAAAAGAATTTGCAGAAATACCTACAGTGTAATATGCTAGCAAGTATCATGTAGCAATGTAGCACATTACTCTTTTCCTTTCACTGTTACAATTATGCACTTTATAATGTATATATCCATCATCAGGCATATTGATATGAGATGCGTTAATGCGTTATGATCAAGAAACTTTAGTAGTCATTGGATTAGAGATTAATTCTCTGTGTCTGTTTTTGATACTAAAGCATACTGAACCAGGAGACCATATATAACTTGGATGAGATAGGTGAACTGGGAAACTGACACTTGATGGCTTCATGCATGGCACCTCTAACTTCTTTATACTCGGCTTCACGAAACAAGCAACCACAACTTTTCTCTTCACAATTCTTCTTTATTTAGGCACCTCTAATTACTTGCACCTTTTCCATGAAGACCTGGGATTCCCTGTTCACTCTACTCTACTGTTAATTTGTTTCATTCTTTGAGGCTATAAATATTGGACTGCAGCAGAAAATAACTTGCATGTCCTAGAAAACTAGCGCGCTAACTAATCAGTTTTTAGATCCTTCTGAAGCATAACTTAAGGTATATATTTTCATTATTTTGGTTGCATTTCAATTATGTCATTTGCTATTATTATAAATCACCAGCATATATATGCATATATACATGATGCTACGTACTGCTAAATGTGGTTTACTATTATCTTCAAACTGTGTTTTACTTGTAAAGATATGCTACCTAGATTTGTTATATGTACATGTATTCTCTCTTAACACTAGATAGCTAGCTAGATTTGTGTTCCAGGTTTATATGTTATGATAAGGAAAAAGGATAGATGAACCAAGCGGATTTAGTCACAGTACTAATGATCTGTCATGATGATCATGTTCCTTTAATTTTCATCCTCTCATGCAAATTCACTAGCTGTTTTTCTTGCATATGAATAATTTTAGCTAGCTGCTATTAGAAGAAGGACATGGTACAACTTATTCCAGCTACTGTGGTGAAACTATGGAATGAATGGAACGTCCGGTTACTGGTTCTGAGCAGCCTATGCTTACAAATTGTGCTAATCATCTTTGGAAAGCGGAGAAAATACATTGCTAGAAACTGGATCAGAATTGTCACATGGACAGCCTACATATCAGCAGATTGGATTGCGACTCTTGCACTCGGCATGATCTCCAACTACCTAGAAAATGATAATGATCCTGATCAACAGAATCCCCCGCATTCAAACAACCTCATCATGGCTGCTTGGGCTACATTTCTTCTGGTGCACCTTGGCGGTCCAGATACCATTACCGCTTACTCATTGGAGGACAATGAGCTTTGGTTAAGGCACTTACTTGGCTTAATAGTCCAGGTTGGAGGTGCTTTATACATCATGATATTAACAGCTAGTACTAATTATCATCTGCTGTTTGTAGTACCAGTGTTTGTCGCTGGAGTTATCAAGTATGGAGAGAGGACTTGGGTCCTGCGGTCTGCAAGCAGCGACAAGCTTAGTGCTGCCTTGCTTCGACCTCCTAATCCTGGTAAGGGATATGCTGATGAGGCAGAGAAATACAGCGCTATAAAAGCTCGAGGTGAGAGTATAGGATATTCGACTACATGGACCGAAGGACTTGTTTTCCATGCTGTGAATCCGGTTATTCCTGAAGCCAGACCTCTCCATGAAGCCTATGAATTGTACCAAATTTTCAGGCATCTTTACGCAAACCTCATCCTAGACTACCATCAACGCCAATGCTGCCTTGACATGATGGGACACCATTCGGTGGAAGATGTCTTCAAACAAGTTGAAACTGAACTTGGTTTTATGTATGATATGCTGTATACAAAGGCAAATGTGATCTACTCTCTCAAGGGTGTCATTCTCCGCTCCATCAGCTTGCTTTGCTACATTTCCACCCTCGTGTTTTTCTGTTTTGTCATTGATAAGAAGCTATATTCCACCATTGACATAGCTCTTACATATGTGTTGTCTGTTGGAGCTATTCTTCTTGAGCTATGTGCCATCATGCAACTTATTTCCACAGATTGGTCATTGTTGTGGTTAAGCAAGCAAAAACACCCGGTAGCTTACCCTATCTATAAAGCGATCACCTCCTTTCGATCAAAATCTTTTAGCGGAGGCAAGAGGTGGTCTGAATCCATTGCACAGTTCAATCTCATTGATTTTTGTCTAAAAGAGAAACCCCTCAATAAGTGTGCCGGTATTCAAAGGGCTCTTGGAATCTATGAGACAGTGGAGAAGTATACCTATACGAGTTCAGAATTCGTGTCTATAAAAATGAAACAGCTAATCTACGAGCAACTCACGGAGTCCATGTGTGAAGATAAACAAGTGGTCTTGACATGGAGAGGCAAGCACACGCTAGAAAAGAAAAATTGTTTGGACAAGTTTGGTTGGAGTGTGGTTGAAGCAACCTTAGAAAAGAGCCTTCTTATGTGGCACATTGCAACAGATTTATGCTTCTACAGTGATCGTCGACACCAACAGGCTTCTGCTGATCCCGAATCAAAGCTCATGATCGGTAAATTACTGTCGGATTACCTCATGTATATTGTTGTTCTGCGTCATTTCATGTTGCCTAAGGGGATTTGGCAGATCAGATTTCGAGACACATGTGCCGAGGCCACAAACTTTTTCGAAAACAAAATCACACGTACTAGTCCTGCTGAAAAAAGGCATGCTCGGCAGGCTCTTCTTAACCTGAACACTGAGCTGAACCCTGAAATAATAAACGGGGATCGAAGCAAGACAGCGTTTTTCCAAGGTTGCAGGCTCGCAAAACTGTTGATGTCACAGGAATGGAGTCACGAAGAGAAATGGGATATGATAAGTCAAGTGTGGATAGAGATGTTGTGTTATGTAGCAAGCCAATGTGGATGGAAGGAGCATGGTCAGCAACTTAAGCGTGGAGGAGAGCTTCTTACTCATGTCTGCCTTCTAATGGCAAATCTTGGTTTGAGTGAGCAATTTCAGATAAACAGAGGCTCAGCACTAGTTCATATACAAGGTCTACCAAATTCAACTGGCGGCCACGTTCCCGTATTCTTAACTGGTTATTAATTAGTTACTTTCCGCAAATTATCTTGCACATAATTAATATGAAAAGTAGGATGGATGACACCATCAATATGAAAATATAAGGAAAAAAGTTATTACAGGTGTGAATTTTCGCGGTATTAAATTGATATTCGAATTTCAAAAATTATCAAAATGATGTCTAAATTTTCAAAATAGTTTTATCACGATATTTAGAGTTAATTTTTATCACATTTTCGGTTGTGTAGATGACGTGATAATTTTATTTTTTTTCGGATGACGTGACAACCATATTCCTTTATTTCTTAGTATAAAAAAAAAACCATATTCCTTTATTCATCACGTACTGCTACACCCTTTACTGTTGATCTTGAAATTTTGAATTAATCATTCGATCAACTCAATTCTTTTTGTTCATGCAAAATTTATATTTATGTTGCAATCTTATGACATTACGATGAAAAACGAAAGAATTTTTTTTTTTTTTTAAAAAGAACGTATGTTTATATTTTAAACCAACAAAAATATAAGTAAGAAAATGTGAATTACGTACATGAAATTGCATGTATATGCATATCATTATTCCGAACATACAAAATCCTGCTGCAACGCAAGGTTTAGTTTTCTAGTACTACACAACTACACAAGATTTTTTTTTTGTTGAGGTAATAATAGATTGATGCTGTGCTAAAATATAAAGAATTTATCGGTGTTCTGATCAGATAGAAACAAACTTCATAGAATAAACTACACCAATACAGTATAAGTATGAGAACTGCCGTTACACGAGTGCTTTGGTAAGCGAGAACGATAAGACCGACAGAAAATGAAGAATTACACAAATTACATGATTAATACAGGCAGGCAGAGAATTGGGCCGGGTCGACTAATTCCAATCTCTCTAAAATGATCAAAATCTTGCCGTTAAAATATTTGTCGTTGTCGTTGCAACGCTGCATGGATTCGCGCCACGCTTCTCTCGGTCGCCGAACGGTAACCGACCTCTCACATTCTTTTGTCTTCTATTGGAATAGAAAATTACAATATTTTCTCACAAATTTAATTTGTTTGCAACAGGCTGAGGAAGATGCCAGCGTCCCTTAGAGCAGAGCTGAATATGATACAGCAACAAACAATGAGTGGCTCACTTACTAAACGCAATTGCTAATCCATCTGATCAGATGCAAACATTAGAAATTGAGTTAGCTAACTTAAATTCCGAGTTAAAGGTGAAAATTTACTTGATTTGGTGGCCTTTTGTAGTTTCTGTGCCCGCGCATTGCGGTTGTCTAACCTCACCGGTTATTTTTTAGCGAGAATCAATGCTGAGACAGAAAGAACGAGAGCAATTAGCTGAGAAGCAAGCTCGAGCTTCCACCCTTGCATCTGATAAGCAAGAGTTGGAAGAAAAGCTTGCAGCTATGTCTAGAAAGTCTTCGGGTGCCGTAGCTTATAATTTCTATATTAGAATTTTCAACCTGGAGCGGCCATGTCATGTTTTGAGCTATATCTACTGCACGGGATGTGTTTTCTTTTTTTGTTTCATGCAGCAAACTAATTCTCTATCAAATTTATGGCAGATTTTGGTTTAGTAATCATGAAGGGGCACATAAGGATGCACATAAGTCTGTAGCAAAATAATAATTACTATTCCATGTAAACTTCCGGATAATCTCTTGACTTCAGATAACAAATGTATTATAAATGGCGTTATTAAGACTACTTAAATCTGGTTTTTGCACATTCTGATGTGTGAACGAGAATCAAATGGTTGTACATAAAAGACCAATGCTCCACAAGTCAAACAAATGGTCACTTAGGCCTGCACTCTTTGTCCTGAGGGAGGGAAGAGTATATGGCAGCTGGCATCGTTATTGTTTTTGGTATGCACACAGTTGGTGATACATGCGTAGTTTCCTCTCTATCTGATATGCCTTATATAATCAGAGACTTCCTGATAGTTGCCTTTGGCTGTTTAGTCCTACAAATTTTTATTCATCTTGTCTTCTGCTGTGTTATTTTACTGTAGTCCTTCTATAATCTGTCAATTTTGATGCATGGCCTTTTAGTAAGATTATACTCTTGTCCTATAGCATTTACATATGTGGTAGAGCTTCTGATTGCTGTTTTTGTGCTGTTGTCCCTGGTGCTTGCATTGCAGAAGTCTCAGAAAAAGTGGCTAGCAAGGCTCTTTCATTTGTAAGTCATATACATTTGATGTCTTTTTTTTATAAAATTTTGTTTGTAGTCTCTTTGTCTATGATTGGACGTAGAAACAAGTTAGATGGAGTACATAAAACACAATGGCATATTAATCTCAGTAACAAAATGTCATAACTCTTAACTCACTTAACTTACACAATGGAACACAGTGGCATATTAAAAGCATGTTTAGTATGATCATAGGATGACTAATTGATTCTACCTTCTTGGTGTCCCAACAAATCAAACATAATTTTCTGTTATCAATGGCCACAGGAAGACAAGGAGAAACTTGAGAAACAATTGCATGACATGGCTATAGTGATCGAGAAACTGGAAAGCAGTAGACAGAAGCTTTTAATGGAGGTACGTAGTCTTGGCAATACATTTTTCAATTATGATTCTTATGGGATGGATCCTTTTATCTTTCATTTGTAAGCTGTTGCACAGCTATCTCACTTTGTAAATTGTGCAGATCGATTCCCAATCATCAGAGATAGAAAGACTTTTTGAAGAAAATTCCAACCTATCTAGTTCTCATCAGGAGGCTATGAGCATAGCTGTGCACTGGGAGAATCAGGTACTTTTGGTGGTTTATTTGATGAGAAGTGACGGAATATAATAACTATCTGTGCATGTATGAATAGTAATTTATTTAAGTTCTTTGTACTATTATTTGGTGGTTTAGTTTCCCATTTTTTAGGGTAGAAAAAGTGGTCTGTTGTGCATGAATAGTAACAAGTCCACCTATTCTGAGATTGCAGTATGAAAAAGTGTATTGATATGGAGCAATTGATGATCAATGAAGAGTCTTTTGTGGGCAATATAATGCGGGAGTAGATATCAGCTTTACACATATACTTGGACACCTAATTTTCTTTGCTAAATTCCTCTTATTTAAACTTGCAGGTGAAAGACTGCCTTAAGCAGAATGAAGAGCTCCGAGGAATCTTAGATGAGTTAAGAACTGACCAGGCCAAAGGGTTGCTTGATTACCACAGCAATGGCACCAACAAAAATGTCTCAGCTGAATACACAACTGAAGTCCTCCCTACCAAGGTTAGTTGTTGGTTTAGTGTCACATTTGATCTTCAGTCATCTTTCTGTTAACTTTGTATATTATATGGGTGTTGGGTTTGTAAGAGGTAGATTACGAGCCGATGCACATAGATAACTGCTTGGAAAACAATAATGCAATTAGGTTTTCATTTTACTATTATTTAGTTTCGTATTGCTGTTAATGTTTACCCTTTGTGTTGCTATTCCTCTGTAGCAGAGGCATTATCAGCTGAGGTATTACAGCTCGATCTCAGCGAAACTCCAACAAGCTACTCAAGCATACAAGAAGCTTGCACGCCTGTAAGCTTCTCTTCCCTGTCCCTGCATGTTCCTTTTGTTCTTATAAATCCATACAAGGCTGCAGTCTTAATGGTGATTTCATCTCATCTATGGCAGCTATAAACCGGTTTTGCGAAACATAGAAAGCAGTCTCGTTAAGATGAAACAAGACGGCCCTGTGACAGTGCGGTAAATACAAAATTTACTACCTCTTTAGTCTTTACACAATTTTGGTGGGATTAGCATTCTTTTATTGAATATACACTAGCTCAGTATCCTTCATGTATCAACATGTTCATTATTCATTATTCACTTGCAAAAAAAAGGTACAATTTTATTACCGAATAGGGCGAGAATAGCCTATGCATGTACAATTAACGTGAATATGACGGGAAATGATAAAAATTTCGTACGAGTAGTTCTGGCTTCTGAGATTAACTGGTAGTCCCTTGTATGTGTACATCGAGAAAATTTTCAATTCAGGAACTGAAATCGTATACTTGCATTGATTGGTTCTTCAGTCCAAGCATTATTTCATTTTTATCAAATTATCGACTTATTAACTATACACTGATGGCAATAGGTCAGGTTTGGGAATGACGGCTATTAAGGCCAAAATTAGTTCTATTGGTAATTGTCTTTTGAACAGGCAGATTTTATTCACATCTCATTTTGATTAATAGATAATTACATATAAGGTCATTTAGAGACCCTACTTTACACATAAGGTTATTTAAACTTTTTATTATAATTAAGGTCACTTTCTTTAATTCATATTTTCTGTCTTTCCAATTTTGCCCTTTTATATTTACTTTGAAGATCATTTATATTTTTATTTTAATTAAGGTCATTTTTTATCCATATTTTCTGTCTTTCAAATTTTGCCTCTTTATATTAACTTTTCAGGTCATTTTATATTTTTTATCCTAATTAAGGTCACTTTTTTTATGCATATTTTTTATGCATAAAGTTCCAGTAAAGTAGTACTATCCAACAACTAGAGTAGTACTTTCTGAAAACTACAGTAGTATTTTCAACAAAGTTTTAGTTAGAATGCATAAAGTCCCAGTAGAGTAGTATTATCCAACAACTAGATCGAGTAGTACTTTCTGAAAACTACAGTAGTATTTTCAACAAAGTTTTAGTTAAAATGCATAAGTCCCAGTAGAGTAGTACTATCCAACAACTAGAGTAGTATTTTCTAAAAACTACAGTAGTACTTTCAACAAATTGTTGTAGTGCTTTTCATGAAACTGCCAAATGGTGTTTTTTGCAACGTCTTCACTGTTTTTGGAGGCAATTTTTTATGAAGTTCACTCATGATATTGCAGAAGCCTCTCAATGATGATCTTATTTGGACCTTGGGTTTTTTAGGGTCCTCCATTTGTGCAATTTCTGCAAAACAATAAGACAGACCATCAAAACACTACATACCACTTACATAAATTCTATATACTACTCACAGACAGCAGTGCACACTACTCAGGACAGCAGTACAAACTAGTTCAGAGCAAACAACAAACTACTCATGACAGCACTACACACTACACACAACAGGTCTACACACTACTTACAGACAGCAGCGCACACTACTCAGGACAACATTACAAACTAGTTCAGAGCAAACAACAAACTACTCAGGACAGCACTACACACTATACACAACAGGTCTACACACTACTCACAGACAGCAGTGCACACTACTCAGGACAACAGTACAAACTAGTTCAGAGCAAACAACAAACTACTCAGGACAGCACTACACACTACACACAACAAGTCTACACACTACTCACAGACAGAAGTACAAACTAGTTCAGAGCAAACAACAAACTACTCAGGACAGTACTACACACTACATACTATGCACAGCCAACAACCAAAGCACACTACAGTCTGTACATACTACTACAGAGTAACATATGTACTACCACAGATTATTATAGACACTACTACGTACGTAACGTACGAAACACAAGGAAATAATAATGTTGGACAACTCAAATTAAAGAACCATTTCTGATACACTGTCATAAACAACACATGATCCAGCTATAAACCCACTGCTCCTAAATTAAAACTACTTACCATGTATAGAAGATTGCCAACAGTTCAACTACATCCATCAGTGACTGCAACCTGCAAAATTAGCAAACCAAAAGAGTAAATCAGACGAAGAAAACTAACCTCGTCAAATATTTGAAAATGGAGAAAATGAAAATAGTCCAGTACCTCGTGAATGACAGCCGTTAGATTAGCCTTGACCTTGTTGTTGGCGATTGTGTTTTTGGCGGTCCGCTCGTCCAATCCGACCTTAAGGAAGAGCTCGAGATTGTTCTCCTTGTCGAAGCCGGAGCCGGAGCCGTCGTCTTTTCCCAGCATCTTTGAAACGATGACGGACTTGGTTTGAAGATTTCGACTGAGTGGAGGAGGAGAAGTGAAACTTCTAGCTAAGGTGAGGTGTGCTGCTATAAAGGAAAACCTAATGAAGAGTGGAGGGAGACGAAGAAGACAAGCCAGAGCGAGTCGGAGGAGCAGAGACTAATCAGTTGAGGCTGATTTTGGGGTTTGGGAATTTTTGGGGGAAATTTTGTTCTGGCAAAGAGAGAGAGCAGTTTAATAGGATGGCACTGAATGTAAATAAATTGAACGAGATGGTTTTTTGTTAAACACAAGTGACTTTATTTGGGATAAAAAAGTGGAGTGACCTTATGTAGAATATATCTTATCTATATGACCTTATGTGTAATTTACCCATTAATAGATACACGCCCCATAAATTTTTTTGTGCCATATTATCCCTCACTGTTTCCTCCTATGCCCTCCATCCTTTTTCTTTCTACTGCAGCAATTCTCTCTTCTCTCTTTCCCATAACACGAACAAAGTCACTTATACTTCTCTCTGATGAAACGATGGTAGTTGCTATGAACTATAAAGAACAATTGAGTTAATTAAATAGCCTTGAAGCTAGCTCATCCATTAAAGGCATCAATATGAAGTGCAATAGGAGAAGGGAGAACCCATAGTGCATATGCATTCACAAATCATATAGTTGGCTCATGGAGTCTATTTATCCTAACTAATGGATGTATGCAATGAAGATTCATGATTCGTCCTTCCTCGGATTGGAAAACTTAGAGTTGTTAGGGTTTGAAATCCCCAATTTTATGAAACCCAATCAAATAGAGATTCGAATTTCAATCTAGATCTATAAAAATGGCTTTAGGAATCTGAATAAAATTTCGTCAAGATACAATATGATGCAGATCAATGGGGTGTGTCATTTTATTTTGAATGAAGCTAGGATAAAATTAGAATTAAGTATCTTAACAAAACTAGGATGTGTATTTAAAAATTTAGGATTTGTGAATAAAATTTCGCATATGAACATGATCCACAAGTAACAAATTTATTATAACAACCAAAATACATTAAACACATTAATTCGGGCACTGTCCAGTGATAGAAAGCAGAGGATACAAGACAGTTCAAGAATTCAACACATCAACAAGGAGAAATAACAAGATAGCGGGGGTGGGGGTGTTTCCTTATATGTCGCAGACCAAGTTGGAAAATGATTCCATATGTTGAGATTGGAAGCTAATGGACATTGTTAAACTCCCGTCATTAGTGCCACTTGGTACCATGTAAGCCTTCCCTTCACTTCGAATCCCAGAACGCCCTACGAAAATTGGTCTTCCCCACCCAAAATCAGAATCATACACTGACAGTGCGGACCAACTGTTAATCCCAAGATTAGGGCACTTAACCTGATCCCCATGAGCAAGGTTGGACAGTCCTTGATGGCTCTGCACGAGTTCCAAGTAGTCGATTGTTGAACGAAGATATTCGTCGTCCATTCGCACCAAAGCCTTGTGAACACAGCTCGCAGCATACCTCATCGGGTTTGATATGAGATCCCCAGCCATGGCTGTTGCTGCAGCTCTGAAAACCACATTACCAAAGAAACTAGGAGGGAGTGGTGGTTGGAATCTGTGTCTTCCATTTACAGTGAGATATACTGTAGTTTCTTGATCATTTGCTCGTTCGCGCGCCTTGCATGCACATCTCCATACATGACCTGCAATCACCACAAATGAGCTGTACCTGTTCTTATTATGGTGATCGTCTTCCTTGTTAGTTGTTGCTTTCAGGACTTGGATTTGCTCCCTTGTAAATCTGAAAATTGAAACCGCAGTGGCTCCAGTGGTCTGATGCTGATTGCGAGGAGGGTATTCCATGTGGTGATAATTGTGGAGTAAAGGTCGAGGAGGGTTTCGAGCACGAAGTATTGTCCTGTCCATGGTCGGCGGTATTGCACTGTTGAGACCACGAGCCATCTCAGACCATGTTTTCGTGAATTGAAAGATCGATACTCCATCTGCTACATGATGGTGAAGACGAAGACCAAGTGCCACTCCACCGCACTTCAAGTACGTGATCTGAACCAGCAACAATGGAAAAGAAGATATCCCGCCGGAATAATCAACATTGGGGATGAGCCCTCTTCCAAAATCAGGAGTTGGCGCAAAATCTCTAGTCTGTGATGCATAAGCTGCTATCAGCTACAACAAACACTACACCTTGTGCGCATTGCAATCGATTTCGGTTTAGGTATGTTGCAGCCTAACAACAAGCCCAACGCAAGCCTACTATTCTGGTCCTCTCCCTCTTCTTGCTCATGATCTCTGGTGCTTATACTTGCTGTACCATTTTCAGTTTTCTAGCTGTTCTTGTCTGGCTAAATGTAATATAAGCATTGTATGTCTTTTGTGAGAGTTATGAATGAAATATTGAGCCTCCTTCTTCCCCAAACTCTCTCTCCCTTCCCCTTCCTTCTGCTCTCAACTGTCTCTAGGTATCTAACATTCTGGTATCAGAGACCAGCTATGGCTGGAGGTTCCAGGACTCGTTCTGGCTCCAACAATGACCCTCTTGAACCACCACCTTCCCAAGGCTTTGCCTCCGACCAATTTCCGCCTCTGCCCGCTTCCACCACAGTGCCTACCACCAACTCCATCGTCGTTCCCTCTTCTCAGCAACGACAGCTACGTGCTTATGTGGATTCTCTACATACTCAACAAACCACCATGCTTACCACCCAAGACAACTTCCAAGGTGCTCTGGACAGAATTACCTCGATGCAAGCTCCTTTGTTGGAAGAGTTTCGTCAAGTCCATCCACCACCATCTCCCTCTGTCCCACATTTCCTGCCTTTGCTACCCCTTCCAACAACAACTTGGGACAGTTTGGGGCTAAGCCACCCCCCAGACAACGGTGCCATACTTCCTACCACTCGACCCAACATCACTGCTACCTTCACCACATCCACTATCACCTTCATACCCTTCCCACCACCCCACACATCTATTCTTCCCTCCTTCATCACCCCCTTGTCAGGTCCTATATATACCCCCTCTCCAAATCACTCATCCAAAGGCAGCCCATCCCACAGATTCATCGCTCTGGAATGCTACTCCGACTCTGTATCGGCGAACCCCAAAAGTTGAACTTCTGCGTTTCTCGGGGAAATGAACTCTAGGTTGGGTCGCTATGGCCGAACGATACCTGAAATTTTACAAGGTACAGCCTTTGGAGAAAGTCAGTACGGCAGCGTGTCACTTTGATGAGTCCACATCCCACTGGATGTCTTGGTATGAGCAGTGATACCCCACCGAAGACTGGGCCCTTTTTGTGGATGTCCTCCTTCAAATCTTCGGCTCCGGCGAGGATAGCTTGAATGTCGAAGCTACCTTGTCGCATCTCCAACAAAATGGAACTGTTGATGAATTCTGAGAGCAAATCACCTTGCTTGCTTGTCGCGCACCAAATTGGTCCGACTCACAGCTCATGAACGTCTTCATAAGTGGTTTGAAGGAGGAGATATGCCATGAGCTTCTCACATTGGAACCAAATTCTCTGTTAGCCGTGTTCCACATCTCTCGCAATATAGAGAGAAAGCTGAAGGCGCGGCGGAGCTCACATCGCCCTAACCTTCACTTCCGGCTCCCACAGACCTTTTCCGGCCAGAAACCATTGACGGTACCATCACCAGCAACGGCACCACTCCTTGCTTCAGCGTCTCATCAATTCTTCAAACGCCTCTCTAAGGAGGAACAGAATGATAGGCGGGTTAAAGGCTTGCATGTGCTTCCATTTTCCAGAGCGTTATACACCCACCCAGCTGCTTGCAACCCATTGTCGTGCTCTTGGAAGTGGAGGGTTGCGACGAAGTTTTCCATTAGTGCGCTGGCTGTGGCGGCAACTTGCTTCCCATGGGGACAACAGAGCTGGACACAGTTCATGCTCTCACAGGTACCAAAAAAGCCCAAACCATGAAATTGAAAGGCAAAATCAGTGATTACCCTATCCACATCTTGGTAGACTCGGGAGCAACCTGCAATTTCCTCAACCCCTCCTTGGCCTCACAGTTGCAGTTGGACATCGATTCCAGTCGATCTCGCTCCTTCGTGGTAGCTAATGGTCAACGAATGATCACCGCACACATGGCCTTAGATGTCACCATACGGATTCAAGGCTATAGCTTTACTGAGTCAATTCAGTTGCTGGAGGTGGAGGGCTGTGATTTGATCTTAGGGGCTGAATGGTTAGAAGGCCTAGGTTTCAGTGGGTAGCACTTCAAAAACAAGGTGATGGTCTTTGCAGGGGATAACCAGGCCCATATTCTTCAAGGCCTCAACTCGGCTCGGCCCAGCTCGTATGCGCTACAACTGATCCACTCTCTCTTTAATGCCTCCAAACAGCCTTCATAGGTTCTCACATATGCGAGTTCTAGTTTCTTAGGCCCTCTGTTGGTAACGTTCCAGACCTTGTTTGACTAGCCCAGCTCCATGCCGCCACATAGAGAGTGTGACTACCGTATCCGCCTACTCCCACACTCGAAACCGGTCAACTCTCGACCTTACCGCCACTCCCCTGCCCAAAAAAGACGAGGTGGATCGTCGAGTGAGTGAGATGTTGTCTCAAGGAATAATCCGGCATAGTCAAAGTGAGTATTCGTCACCGGTGATCTTGGTACCCAAGAAAGACAAGTCTCATAGGTTTTGTGTGGATTATCACGGCCTCAATGCAATCACCATTAAGAATCGGGAAGCGATTCTAGTGGTTGAAGAACTTTTGGATGAACTTCACGGAGCAGCTTATTTCACCAAGCTTGACTTACGCTCCGGTTATCATCAAGTGTGCATGCACCCGGATGACATTGCTAAGACAACTTTTCGGACTCACGGCGGTCACTATGAGTTTTTGGTAATGCCCTTTGGCCTTACTAATGCTCCATCTATGTTTCAAAGTCTTATGAATTCTATTTTCAGCCCTTATTTATGAAAATTTGTACTAGTTTTCTTTGATGATATTCTAGTGTATAGTAAGACTCAAGATGAGCATGTATACCATTTGGGCCTAGTACTTACACTATTACAGGAGAATTCACTTCGGGTCAAGGCCTCCAAATGCTCTTTTGGCCAAAATAGTGTAGGTTATCTGGACCACATAATTTCTCAAGAAGGGGTGCAAGTGGATCCGGTCAAAATTCAGGTTGTATTAACTTGGCCCAAGCCCAAATCCTTAAAGGAGTTGAGAGGGTTTCTGGGGCTCACTGGTTATTATCGTAAGTTTATGTATGGGTATGGTATTCTGGCAAAACCACTCATAGAGCTCTTGAAGAAGGATTCATTCATCTGGTCCAATGAAGCAATGGCGACTTTCAATATCTTCAATCAAGCTCTCACATCGACTCCAGTCCTGGCCTTACCCGACTTTGAGAAGCAGTTTGTGATTGAGTCAGATGCGTCCGGTGGAGGTTTGGGTGTGGTTCTCCAACAAGGTTGCCACCCAATCGCATACCTGAGCAAAGCGCTATCCGGTCGCAATCTCGCGTTGTCTATCTACGACAAGGAGATGATGGCAATTGTGTTCGCAGTGCAGTCATGGAGATCGTACTTGGTGAGGTAGCGATTCAAAATCTTCACTGACCACCGTACCATCAAGTTCTTTACGGACCAACGCCTCTCAACCCTGAGCCAGTAGAAGTGGATGCTCAAACTACTGGGCTACTCCTTCGACATCGAGCATGATGCTGGTGAGTTGAACGGAGCAACGAACACCCTTTCTTGTCGACACGAGACCTCTACAGTGCTAGGTATCACTTTTCCCCAAATTGATTGCCCCAAAATTGATAGTGATTGTGCGTCAGATACAGAGGTCTCTGCCATCTCTAAGCAACTTCAATCGAGTACTAGTACCATCAAGGGTTTCACTCTGAATCAAGGCTGACTATTCTACAAAGGGCGTGTTTTCATTCCCAAATCCTCTGCGTGGCGTGAGAAAGTGCTCTTTGAGTTCCACTATGCCCGTACAGCTGGGCATTCAGGCTTCTTGGCTACGTATAAGCGCTTGTCCCGCAATTTCTTGTGTCTGATATTCGTAGGGATGTCAAGTGATTTGTGAGCCACTGTGATGAGTGCCAGAGGCAAAACTACGAAGTCATTCGTCCATCGAGCCTTCTCCAACCTCTACCAGTTGCGGACGACGTGCGGCTATCCATTTCAATGGACTTCGTTGAAGGCTTGCCAGTCTCTAATGGAAAGAATTCCATCTTGGTAGTTGTAGATCGCTTTACAAAGTACGGTCACTTCATTCCATTAACACACCCCTTCTCCGCAGCCACCATTGCAGAAGTCTTCACCAAGAAAGTTTTCAAACTACATGGCATGCCTCGTTCCATCATCACTGACCGTGATCCCATTTTTACCAGTCAGTTTTGGAGTGCGTTCTTTGATTTGTAGGGCACGAAGCTGTGTAAGAGTTCGGCCTATCATCCATGATTGGATGGCTAAACAGAGGTGTTGAACTGCACTTTGGAGCATTACATGCAATGTTATGTGATGGAAAAACCAAGGCAGTGGGTAGATTTGCTCCATTGGGTTGAGTATTGGTACAATACTAGTTACAATACTAGCATCAAGATGAGTCCATACCTTACTCTCTATGGCCAGGCTCCCCCATCCGTCCTATATTATCTGCCCAATTCCACTGTCGTTGCGGATGTCGACAAAGCCTTATAAGCCCGTGACAAGTTGCTCCGTTTGCTCAAGAAAAACCTCAATTATGCTCATAATAGGATGAAGCAACATGCAGATAAAAAGTGGACAGACCGCCATTTTGAGGCCGGGGACCTTGTTTATTTGAAGCTACAACCTTATCGTCAACACTCCGTCACTGCCTCTCACTGCCATAAGCTAGCTCCACGGCTCTATGGTCCATTCCCTATGGAAGCTAAGATTGGTCAGGTCGCATATCGGCTCACCCTTCCTCCTGGAACAAAGATTCACCCAGTCTTTCATGTCTCTTTGCTCAAGAAACGTGTTGGAACAACGTCCACATTGGCCACTACTCTGCCTCATCTTACTGATGTTGGACAACTCTTTTGGGTTCTAGAGAAGATCTTGGAAATGAGAATCTACAAGAAGAAGAATGCCGCTGGGGTTCGTTGGCTTGTCAAATGGATAGGAATTCACATGAGAATGCAACCTGGATTGATGCTCATGAGTTCGAAGCCAGATTTCCAGACTTTCACGCATGATTTCAAGGCGGGAGAAGTTGTTGCAACCCAACAACAAGCCCACTATTCTGGTTCCCTCCCTCTTGCTCATACTCTCTGGTGCTTATACTTGCTGTACCATTTTCAGTTTTCTAGCTATTATCTTATCTGGCTCAATGTACTTGGAGACACTACTGTAATCTCTCAGATTAAGCAGGTCACTTTGGCACCTTGCTGAGATTCCTATCTCTTTTGAACCATATAAGCATTGTATGCCTTTTGTGAGGGTTATGCATGAAATATTGAGCCTATTTCTTCCCCAAACTCTCTCTATTCTCCCTTCCCCTTCCTTTTGCTCTCAACTATCTCTAGGTACCTAACACGATAAGACCACTCTCTCCCTCGTCCTTTGTTTGCTTTAGCGGCAGGCCAACGGGTGAAAGGGCACGAGTGCCTTGCTGAAAGCGTCTTTCAAAACGTGCATGTCAAAGAAATGGTGGTTCTTATCTTTGTCTGAACCAACGTCATTGTTTTGCTTGTAGAAGAATATAATGGAGCTGTGATCTTTAGGTTCGAAGATGTCATTGTTGTCTGCAACGGCGTCATCGATGCTCATGAGTTCGAAGCCAGGTTTCCAGACTTTCACGCATGATTTCAAGGTAGGAGGAGTTGTTGCAGCCCAACAATAAGCCCAACACAAGCCTACTATTCTGGTCCCCTCCCTCTTGCTCATGATCTCTGGTGCTTATACTTGTTGTACCATTTTCAGTTTTCTAGCTGTTATCTTGTCTGGCTCAATGTACTTGGAGACACTGCTATAATCTCTCAGATTAAGCAGGTCACTTTGGCACCTTGCTGAGATTCCTATCTCTTTTGAACCATATAAGCATTGTATGCCTTTTTGTGAGGGTTATGAATGAAATA
Source organism: Geum urbanum (assembly GCA_946800695.1). Lineage (NCBI taxonomy): Eukaryota > Viridiplantae > Streptophyta > Magnoliopsida > Rosales > Rosaceae > Geum > Geum urbanum. Next base: position 8,643,728 of record OX327006.1, read on the forward strand.
TTGAGCCTACTTCTTCCCCAAACTCTCTATATTCTCCCTTCCCCTTCCTTCTGCTCTCAACTGTCTCTAGGTACCTAACACGGTAAGGCCACTCTCTCCCTCATCCCTTGTTTACTTTAGGCGGCAGACCAAAGGGTGAAAGGGCATGAGTGCCTTGCTGAGAGCGTCCTTCAAAACGTGCATGTCAAAGAAATGGTAGTTCTTGTCTTTGTCTGCATCGACGTCATTGTTGTGCTTGTAGAAGAATATAATGGGGGTGTGATCTTTGGGCATCACCTTGTCAGCATTTGAGATCCACAACGATAACCGAGGCATCTTTGCTGCTGGCTTCACCACCGTGGACTCTCTCACGCTAACGTATGTCGCCATTTAAAGTCTGGTCGGCCGAACTTAGCTTCTTGCTTTACTTTAATTCAATGTAAGCACTTGATGCCTTCTAATATTCTCTGCAATGAACTTGAAATTATAAGGGAGGCGATGAGTATAATTGGATTAATTGATGTCCATTAAACGATGTTTGAAAAGATTGATTTTAGTTTGGCTTTTTTATTGTTGAATTGCAAATGGAGCAGCTACGTACTAATATATGAGATTAGTATGAGTTTGTTCTAGTGGTCAGTGAATTATGTGGTCAGTTGTGGTCAATTATCGTCAGATCTGCATCCAACGGTAATTAATTACTTACTAATTAACATAGTTACTAACTTACTATAGATGGATATATAGTCACTGTCACTAACAAGACAACACGAAGTAGAAATTAATGTAACAAGATCTAGAAATTAATGTAATAAGATCACTTCATTTACAACAGATGTTTAGTCAGTCGAAGTCCTGATGTGTGCTTTTCGTAGAGATCATCAGCTTGCTTCGATTTGCATATCAAACTTATGATGAGTTAATCGACTTATTCTTTGAGGATTCCGATAACTCGACTTTCATTGTTAAATCTGACAATTTATGATGAAACTACTCATTCATACTTGTGATATTAAGAGTGTGTAATGGTTATGTACTAGCTTGTGTTTTTTTGGTTTGTGTGACTTATGGTGGTTGATCTAGTGAGTGCAATCTCAGGTTTTCATAGTCCTTTAAGTAAGTTCCTTAACATTCCTAGTCTCCTATATTTCATTTTTTAAGTTCTCTATAACGTTGCATCTCACTACTAGAAAAAATAGGTATAAGAACACTACATATTCAAATATAAGGACACACAATTAATTAAAGTGTCTTCAAATACATATAAGAACACCACAATATTAAGGAGTCAACCTCAAATGTATATCTCTTTGCACAAGATTATTTCAATGAAATCATTTATGCGCAAACCCTTCCGAATAAAAAACACATTCAAAATAGCCTTACATTTCAAAAAAAATTACGTCTTGCCATTGTGTATACTCGGCCTTACAACTGAAAGCAACTCATTCTCTCTTAGCCTCACAGTCGCAACTTTCTCTGACGGTGATTAAAATGTGGCTCAAAGCGCATTCACCGACGGTGACTAAGCCTCGCTCCTCATATGTGCTTGCCTAAGACTCCCTCACACATTTTGTGCGTCTCTTATTTCTCAAACTCTCATCCATGGAGGATCCGAGTCCTCGCCTCCCCCGGTCGCCGCCACAGTTACAATGCCTCCTCCCACATTCTCAAATACTGACAACCTCGAATCAACATTAGCGCTTCCTCCGACACTTCGATCCGCCCCGTCCGTCGATGATTCCAAGTCTCGAATCACCTCCGATGAGTCTCTTAGCTCTCGTGTCAATGCCTAAGCCGCTTAGGCTCGAGGTTCGTTTCAGCTCCGCATCGTAGCACCACCTCATTTTGATTTCGAATTGTTATTTTGGAATTATATGTTGCACGTTAGCTTCCGACTTGTTTCATTATCAAATCTATGGGGGCTGTTTGATTGTTAATGATTAATTTGCTGATTTGTGCTTTGATTTGTTCTTGTGGTATTTGAGATGTTAGATTCGTGATTTGTTCTTCTGATATTTGATTTGTTCTTGTGCTTAGATTCGCAATTGTTGTGCAAAAGTGTTAGTAGTTCTTTATTGCTTGAGGTGATATTGTTAGTTGTTGGTTAACTTATGTAGCACTAAAAAAGTGATGTCGATGAAGGTTGTAGTTTGTAGGAAGTAAATACTAACTAGATTAGGGTGAAAATAAATGATTGCAGTTGGGGAAAGTTAAAGAAGAAACGGATAATTGAGACTCAAATCAGTGGGCAAGCAACTGTGGTTGAACAAAAAGTACATAATGATCTTGTACTCCCTACAACAAAGTCGAGGAGAGGTGTACAAAAGATTAATAAATAAAAGGTTGCTAAACTGATCAAATCCAAGAGTGTAGAATCAAATCCATTTATTTCATGATCTCTCTATCTTCGTTTAATTACGCACACACTAGAGCATTTATTTCATTACAGAGTTATACCGGTACTGGTGTATGTAGATGGATACTAAATTCTGCGGCCAAGGTTAATGCAAGGTGTATTTGTTGTTTGCAAGCTTTTTAACCAAGATGTTCATCACTTGTCTTCAGGGTACTAAGGATAGAGTTCTTGAAATAAACAAAGCAACAAAGGTTTTGGAGGTATAAATGTTGATATTGATGCACTACTAATTAATGTATGACCTCAATCCGTTTTTTCTTGTATTGGTTTCATCTGTAGAAAACTTTTTATTTGGCTGGTTTGCTTTCTTATGGTCTCAGACCATAATTTTTTGTGATACTGTAGTTAGCTTCTAGATTTTCAATTTACAGAAGTACGACCTACAGAAAATGTTGATTTTGATAATTAATAAGGCTGGTTTATTTACTAATCATGTGTATGGTTGTGGATTTGCAGGTTTGTTTACTATTCATCAATTTTTCTTTTCAGGTTAGTACTAATATTCTCTGTCTTGGATTACATTTATAATATTCTCTGCCTTACCAATGAAGTTACTAGTAATTCATTTTACAATCCCAACCCATGCATGATGTAGACAATCGGTAGTCTCTCTAAAGTTTTTATTTCATATGTGCTCATATAGTTTAGTTTCTATCTGTTTTTTCAACAATGACTACAAATCTGTAGTTTAATGCTCATATGTTGTGTCATACCCTTTGCCCAAATTGGATATGGTTGCAATCCATGATTTATTTGCTGGGGCCATAGAGAATTATGGTTCAGTATGCTTATGGACTCAATATGTTGTACTTGTTACTTTGATTTGGATGCTTATGGACTGAATATATGTAGTTTTTTTAATTCCTCTAGGTGAACTATTTAGCTATTGAGAGCTTGTTTCCCGAATGAAAAATATGGACTTGGTTCTTAGATAAATCTACTGAGGATCTTAGGTTGGATGGTCTTGAAGAATCTCACCCCATTGAGGTACTTTCCACATTGGACTATGTTTCATGACCTCCGGTGTGGTTAGCTTTGAAAAATGAGTTGTATACTTTGGAGTGAATTATTCACTAATCATTGTTTCTGGTTGGCTAAGCTTTATTTTATGTATTTTTAGGTGGAAATCAATCCATGTTGTGGAAATATTCGATGCTATGAGTTATACAAAAGGTGCTTCTGTCATTCGGATGCTGCAAACCTATCTCGGTGCTAACCCTTTTAGGTTGGTCTTTTGATTTTCTAAGTAGGTGTCCCTCTTGAAGCAACTATCTTTTCTTCTAAGATTCTTACAGTCCTATATGTGAACCCTTGGTACCAACACTAATTTAGTTATTTTCATTATTCCCCTCTTTTACACATTACTTTGTCATTCATCCAGAGATCACTGACTTCAGACGTGAAAAAAATATGCTTACTCAAATGCAAAGACTGAAGAATTATGAGCTACCCTTGAAGAGGGATTTGGGGAACCTGTGAACAAGCTAATGAATTCAACGTTGCAATTCGAGTAGAGTGGGCATAAGTGGTTCCAGAATGTATTCAAGATGATGTGGAATAGCTAGTATGCTTGTTGGTATTTCTTTTACTTGGGATATCATATTAGGTACCTACTTGAGAGATGATTTTTTTTTTCTTTTATGTTGGTTCTACTATTTGTGCTAGTGACAAGGGTGAAAATCGTTTTGTATACTGCCAACACGGTTTATTGATTAGTTCAGCTTCAACTTCATATTTGTTTGATTTGATGGATGAGATTGATTTGGATGGTTGTATTCATGCTTGTAGAGAACAATCTGATGTATTTAAGAACACAAAAAGTGTGATCTCTAATGTATTAAAGGACACCATTTTTTAAGATTTTAGGACACAAAAAGTGTCGTCTATTGTCTTTAAGGACATTGATACTATAGTTTTTAGGACACAATATATGTGTCCACTATTGGCTTTAAAGACACTGAAATTGCAGCATTTAGGACACAATATATATACGAGTCTTCTGTTGTCTTTAAGGACACTAAAATCATAGTTGTTAGGACACAACATATGTGTCATCTTTGGTCTTTAAGGACACTGAAATCCTAACTTTTATGACACAATATATGTGTCCTCTTTTGTTTTTAAGGACACCATTTTTATTGCTTTTAAGACACTAGAAATGAGTCATATTTTAGAAAAGATGACACATTTTAAGTGTCTTTGTATCATACCTACGATGACACTCAAATAGAGGATTCATTCCTAAAGAGTCCTTATATATCTTTTAGGACTCTTTTTCAGAGTCTTTATAGGCCTTTTTTCTTGTAGCGTCTCTTTATGTTCTTGAACAATGTACTAGTTAGTGACAGTGCTTCACTCTCTACTCTTGGCCACAGGGTTTCTTGGATGTGGACCTCCGCATATATTGAAATATGCGGACTTTCTTGATTTGGCCAATGTTTTAGTCACATAATCACACCTCTATTGTTCAGTTATTAGACATATATGTATAGATCAACCCTGTAATATTTTCATTCAATTTGATGATTATTTGAGTTCTCAAAAATCGTGATTTACAACTTACATATATGAACGATTCTGGTTTTACTAATTTTTGTCATTTTGTTAATTGATCTAGTTAAGTAACTTAACCATCACCAAATTGTATGAAACTTTGCAGAAGTGATCTATACACTAAGATCTAAAATCTGAATGATGAAGATGTGAATAAATAATCTAAAAATTAACCAAATTAATAAATTTGCATATATTAAAATTTACGGACCTTCGTACCTAAAAATCTTGGCACTAGGCTACAAATCTATATCTAGCTAGTGAGACATTATGAGCGTCTCATCATACCTCCGAAGTTCCTGAAGAGCATAATTCGAGTCCTACGTACACTCACCCGAGTCATGCCTATATTTTTCAAATTCATTTTTATTTCGAGTTATGTAATGAAGAAAAAAAACCAACAAAAAATACTTGAAAAAAAAATATTAAAGATAAATGTATTTCCGATCACGTATATAGGTTGTTTTGGTCTCATAAATAAAAGAGGCAGAAAAAGGTTTATAGCGAACCCTAAAATTTCTTACGGCCTCCGCCTCGGCCTCCAATCTGAAATCTCAATTTCTCTGCAACCATGGCTTTAGTTCGACCCGGATCCGCGAGCCAACCGGCGAAGATGCGTTGGGGTGAGCTCGACGAGGAAGACGGAGACGACCTCGACTTCCTCCTGCCTCCGAAGCAGGTAATCGGACCCAACGAGAACGGAATCAAGACAACCATCGAGTACAAGTTCAACGATGAGGGTAATAAGGTGAAAATCACCACCGTAACCCGGACCCGGAAACTAGCCAACGCCCGACTAAGCAAGCGGGCCGTCGAGCGCCGCTCCTGGCCCAAATTCGGCGACGCCGTGCACGAGGACGTCGGCGCTAGGCTCACTATGGTCTCCACTGAGGAGATCCTCCTCGAACGGCCTAGGGCCCTTGGTATGCTTTCTCTTCTTATACGACGACATTTTGGGACAGAATCGAATCTCTTTGGTATTTTTTGAAATGTGTTGGCTTTTGGACTATGTATTAGAATTTTTGTATATTTTTGGGAATTAGTATAATATTCTGTATTATTGTTCATCATATATTGCAGAAAGACATCTTTTTCCATGTATTAATGAGATGATAGGTTAGTTAGCAAGGTTGAGTGAGGTAATGGGAATTTTTGGTGCCTTCATTGTTCCGAAGTATTCGACTTTTGTCTTGCTGGCTTGTTTCTAGTTTAAAGGTTATAAGTGGCTTTGGTGTTTGCAACATATGTGTGGGAATGGAGATGTAAAAATGCTTGAATGTTATTTGTTTTTTTTTTTTTTTACGTTTATTTGGAATTCTCTGTGTGTGCGGGGGAAAGAACTCCTTAGACTATCTGCTCAAGTATTTTTATATACACTTTTGGATTGCTATTTGAAGAGAGCTCTAAGTGAATTGTCTGTTGTCTGGTTAAGATGGATGAGATGGGATCAAATGAAATATGCTTATCAACACTGCCATCTTGAAGCCTTTTCCTTTGCCTCTCCTAACTCATCTTGAGTTCTCAACTTCAGTGGAACGTTGTTTGTACCTGATTTGTGTATATAAGTTCTTTCTGTAGGAAATTTATTTGGTCTGGTTTGGTGTATTAGGATTTCGTGAGTACATAACTTGGCCAAGTTAGTCGGTATTGGTTACTTGATGTTTGCAATTCTATAGGGACATAACATGTAAGCTGTTCTGCTGGTGCCATCATGGATTCCATTTCATACTGAACTTCTTTGTTTTTGTGTTATATCGATGATGCTTTTTTTCCTTCTCTAGTTCAAATCCACAAATACACACACACTACTTATATATAGATCAATTATTAATACTTCCATAGCGCGGTTATAGTAGCTCAGTTTTAGGGTTTGGTCAAGTAACCACATAGTTTCATTCTGTTTTTGATATATTTAATGATCTTCATACAGGTACCAAGGCAGAAGAACCAAAGAGTGCAGCAGATCTGCTTCAAGTTAACTCGAAAAATACTAGTTTGAAACTTTGCAGGGTATGTGGTAAGAAGGGTGATCACTGGAGTGCACAGTGTCCGTACAAAGATCTTGCCTCCCAGACTGGAGCTTTCAATGATAAGCCACCTTCAGCAGATGGCACAACTGCTGCTCCTGGTGCTGGCAAAGGTGCATATGTTCCTCCAGGCTTAAGACCAGGAGTAGAGAGAGGACCTGGAAGTGACATGAGACGAAGGAATGATGAGAATTCAGTACGTGTCACCAACCTTTCAGAGGATACTCGGGAGCCTGACTTGCTTGAACTTTTCAGGCCTTTTGGTGCTGTAAGCCGTGTTTACGTTGCTCTTGATAAAGACACTCAAGTTAGCAGAGGATTTGGTTTTGTCAACTTTGTGAACAGGGAAGATGCCCAAAGAGCCATCAACAAACTGAATGGTTATGGTTATGATAATCTCATCCTCCGAGTCGAATGGGCCACACCCAGGGCGAATTAGACTCTGTCACACCTCCCCTCTGTTCCTCTAATCTTATAAAGATTTTGGCATTGCAAATGTTTTACAATATCTTAGCTGTATTTGTTTTTGTCCCTGTCTAACTCTCTTTTAAGATTTTGGTTCCCTTTCTGGATATCAAAAATTGCTTATATGATTACTTATCGAGTCGATTAATGTGTGGTAATTCGTTTAAATCCTATCAAGAGAGATATGGCACAGGACATCTTAGCTTTATACTTGGTTATGCGGGCATTCATTTTTCTTAGGACATCTCCAACAGAGTAGTTAAAAGTTATAATTTTTAAAAATTATAACTTTTACAATAATTTTTGATGCTTCATGTAAGATTGTATGCTCTCCCAACTAGGTCTGTAAAATGAGCTGGCCCAACCTTGCCCATGTTCGTGTATTGTTCGGCCCTGAGCTTTTTAAGTCTCAAGTATAAAAAGGACAGAGTAGACCCTTTTACTAAATTCTGAAACCCAAGTCTTTGCCCAAGGGTCAATAAAGTGAAGGCTTGAAAAGTCTGTTTGCAACCCGTCCTAATATTTCACTCATATTTTATTAAATAAATTTAATTTTATAACAAAAAATAAACTTAATTTGTCAATTTAATGCTACCTATTTTAGTTTAGTTGACTTTTGTATATTTTTTAATCACCACTTACCATAAATATCAATATTTCATAAGTAAAATTATAAATTTCTTACGTAGTTTTGGCCCGGCCCTAGTAATACATATATGGGCAAGTTTTGGACATGTCTAGGGCTTCAGAAGCATGACTCATATCCTGCCATTTCGAAAATGAGTAGGGCCAAGCCCACCCATTAGGTTGGACAGAGCTAACCCATAGTCCAAAAACAAGGTTGGGCTAGGGTGGACCGATAAGCTCTGGGCTAATTTTACAAGCCTACTCCCAACGCAGTCCAACATTAGTCGATTTACTAAGGCCAAATGTTAGTGGACGATCTCTAATTGAGGCATGACTAAATTGTAGTCTTTTATCTTTCTGAATTATTTTTTTTGTCTTTTAAATTTTTTATGATTTTACATTGTGTTTATCAAACTTATGATGTTATTTTTCACCCAAAAAAACTTATGATGTTATTTTGTAATAATAATATTTTAATTTTTGTGAGAGACAAATTAATTTTGTATGGTGGGATGAGTGTGCAAAAGGAATGATGTCTGTATACTTGTATTTATAGGAAAAATGGTAGTATGAAATTTTATTATAATTAAAAAATAATAATTTTGGAATCATGCTTCCAAAATATTTTTAAAAGGAAGATTTTTGAAATCGTGTTTTCGAGAACTTCCGACAAGCTTCCTCTCCCGAAACAAGAAACGCCTTCATTTTGAAACTTTCATACAACCTAGATAATGACACCAATATAAGGCCAAAAGTTAGTTATTGAAATTACAGAAAAAAAACAGTCAAAAATAAGATCAGTATTATTAATACAAAAAAAATCAACTCTAAAATTTAGACAACAAATGATTGAGTTTAAAGCTCAAAACGTAGTACAGTATATCCAATCCAATACACAAATTAAAAAGACAAATAACCTTCTTTATATATTAAAAGCCATAACACAAATTATAGTAGCAGCCCTTTTTCAATTCTATTTCTCTCTTCCTCTCTCTCTCTCCAGAAAACTCTAGTAGCAGAGAGATCACGCTGCTAACCCCAGCTCCTCCGCCGTATCAAATGGCGGCTTGGCTCGACACCACCCCAGTGCCTCTGCCTCGTGAAGCCGCGGCTCGATCTCGAGCACCACCGCCTCCAGCGTCGGCGTTGCGACCTTGCCGAATCATTCTCTCTCTCTCTCTCTCTCTCTCTCTCTCGCGGCCAGGGCGAGAAAAATCACAAAATGCAGTAGCATCGCCGTCTGGTCGCCGCAGACCTCCACCTCGCGCAGCCGCATCCCGGCCTCTCCGCCGATGCCTCTCGGTCTCATGACCTCGCGGGCGTCAGTCTCTCCGTCTACGCCCCTATTCGAACTCGCAACGTTCGCTTCGATGCCGCTTCCTCACGGCCAACGCAACTCGTCTCCCGCCGGCGGCCTCCACAAGTGACGCTCGCCTTGTCTCCAGCATCCACACACAAGTGACACAACGCCTCCAGCACCTTCGCCTCGGAGGGTGCTCGAGCTGCTCCATCGAGCGATCTACAATCCGATGAGCGCCGTCGCATAGAAACACCTCAACACATCCTTGGCCTCAACATCAGATGCCGCTCGGTGACCCGTCATTCGGCTCGGCCTCGGACCCTCGGTGCTCTCGTGATGCCGCTTCCACTGCCGCATCTGGATCTTTTCAGATCTCTCAAGCTCGGCAGCTTCTCGAATCTTTGGTCCAGCTTGTTACTTCAAAATGGTACTTCGAATTCACGTTGCCTTGGAGAAAAAAGAAGGTTGTAAATATGATTATTAATTGTTTTGTTGACACTTGAATATGGTGTTGATGTTGGTTTGGGTTAGGTCGATTGATGTTAGGGATCACTTGTGGTGGCTGCACGCTGCTGTAGGGGTCATCATTTGGCCCGTGGGCCTCGTGGGCCTCCACGGTCCGGCCCGCCAAAAGTCCGCAAAATTCCGCCAAGGTGGTTGGTGGGCCGACCATGGTTTAGAGAGCTAAAACCCGGCCCGGCCCGGCCCGCGGGCCCGGCCCGCCAAAAGCCCGTCAAAGCCCGTTAGGCCCGGCCCGTCAAAGCCCACACACATATTGACATATATCAATATATCATTAAATCATTTAATTAATGATTTTAATCATTATACAATTTATACCTAGTTAAAGTTTACCTACACACATATTGACATATATATATATTAATATATTACATATAGTCATATACATGTATTTATTGTATTATGTATAGATTGAATATTTGAATTCCATATATAATTAAATTTGTGTATCTATTTTACTATTAAGTCATTATTTAAAGTTTAGCACTTTAGCATAAGTTAGGGTTTAGGTTTAGGGTAAGTAAGGACTAAGGGTTTAGGAGATTAAGATTTATGGTAAGTTAAGGTTTAGGAATTTGAGGGTTTAGGGTTTAGGGTTTAGGTCCAAAATTCATAAAAATTATGGACGGCCTACTTAGAATATTATGAACAACCAATCCGATAGTCAATTTTGTAAAATGATGACACATGATCGATTACGTTTCACAAAAATCTTTCATCGATTCCATATAACTAAGGAATAAATGTAAGAACTAATAGTGTGGATATAGAGAATTCAAACAATATAAGAATTTAAAATGTTTTCACAATAAAGAAGGCCATATATAATAGTTCACTTTGTAATAAAAGATACTTTACGTAAAAATTAGACTAATCGAAGTAAGTTTAGACGTCGATCAATATAGTTAAACAAAATTTGTGAAATAACTAAAATACACTCAATTTATTTTCCTTATTTTCCTATGGGGGGAGTATGTAAATTGTTTTTTTATGTAAATTTTTTTGACACTATGAGATAGATATGTAATCCATAAGAATATGTGTCCAAAATTTTATGTCAAAAAATTATTTTCGGGAGGGGAAATTTACGTTTCAGTCGTAAGAGTACTACAGTCACATTTGACGAAATGCATAGATCGAGGTCTAAATCAAGTCCAAAATTTATAAAAGTTTAAAGACATTGTAAGAATATTCTAACCAATCAATCTGACGGTCAATTTTATAAAATAATTAAACATGACTGATTAAGTTTCACAAAGATATTTCATTAAGCACTAAGGTGTGAGTCCCCAATAATATATGACATAACTCAATAATATAATCTTCTTCATCATTTATCCAAATAAAAAATATAGATTTAATTATAATCGTAAAATATGATTTTTTGAATTTATTTTTGTGTATAATTAAATAGAAACATGTAGAGTATAGATTATATATAAATGATATAAGTAAATAAATTAATAAACGATTTAACGGTTCAGATTTATCTTTTAATAAATATTCAACGGTCTAGATTAACCCTAACAATCTAACCTAACCCTAACATCTAACTCTCACACACACAGTCATGTATATAAAGGAAGTAATCTAACTCTCTCACTCTCACAGACTCACACGGCCTCTTTCCCTCTTCGCCTCTATCTATCCCTCTCCGCCTCTCTTTAGTCAAACAATCCCTCCCTCACGGCCTCACCTCCTCAAGCCGCTCACCTCGATCTCACACTCACACTCACCCTCTCGATCTCACATTCACAGATTCACCAGCCTCACTGCCTCGATCTCACACTCACACTCACAGACTCACACTCACCCTCACCTCTCGATCTCACATTCACTCTCACCCCTCGATCTCGATCTCACACTCACCCTCTCGATGTATGTTACTCAGATTTATTGATGAATGAGTCTCGGCATTTCGGGTATACCTGCAAGGCTACGTTTAAGAAGGGTGAGCTCAAAGGTCAACAAGCTGCAGTGAAAGTCATCCCCAAAGTCAAGGTTTGCCTAATTTCTCAGTTTAACTGATCTGAATTGTTGATATTGTTTGAAATTTGATCCGTAGTTTGTAATCGTTTAGTAATCTTGAGCTGATTGTGGTGTATGATTTTGGTGTCAGATGACTATTGGGATTGCCATTGAGGATGTGAGGAGGGAAGTCAAGATATTGAAAGCTTTGACTGGGCATAGCAATCTAGTACAGTTTTATGATGCCTATGAAGACCAAGACAATGTGTACATCGTGATGGAGTAAGCACCGATTTCTTTGTTTTGTATGATTATTTAGTGAGCATGGATTTTTCGTATAACAGTGGCATTAGTCACTTGCTTTTATGAATTTGTGTTGATCGGCTTGGTTCAATTTTCGTATTTCAGGCTTTGGTTGTGACAGCTTGGGAGCGTTTGCTTCAATGAGAACAATGTAAGTTATATTCTCCTTTGCTCCCTGATGCTGTGAGTGAGTTTGAGTTTGAGTTTGTTGTTTATTTTATATTTCCATTTGCTCTAATTTGTTTCTTGTTTCACTATTTGATTGTTGACCTCACAACATTTATTTTGAAGTAAGAACTGTTGATTGTAACATGTCTTGGAATGTAAACTTTTTGTTGTTGTTAGTGTCCTGTTTTTAAGTGACAACTTGCCCTGCTATTATCATTATCAACTCGGTCTGAGCCACGTCTTTCCTGACAAAGTAATTCACAGAAACTGAGTCAACAAGATTCTTATCACAAACAATGCCTATGATCACAGGAGTACGACAGTGGATTGTTCAGCCAGCTTGAATCGATCGCTGAAATCGCTGCCCACAGGCCTCATCAATCGGAGTCTTTGAGGTATGGATTTCAGTTGTCTTGAAAGTTTTCAGTACTCAATCGCTGCCCATAACCTTATTCACTACTGTAGTCTGTCTTTGCTTATTTTCAAGATTCTCTTTCTTACTTTTCTGCGAAATTAAAAGCCACTAGAATACATTTGTTTTCTTGGTTCAAGTGTTCAACTCTGGTCTCTCTTTATTGTTGATATTATAATATATGTTGTGGTTGAACCGTTGATCAATTGATGCATTTTGTTAATTTTTTTGGTTTTCAAATTTTGTTGAATGTGTAGGTTATTAAGATTTTTTCTATAATGTGTAGGTCATATTTCTTGATGTCTCATATCCTCCTCAAGAGAGGACTCCGATAGAAGTTGCATCTGAAGTTTTCTCATCAACTAATCTTCTTGATTCTTATTGATGTAATTTTGATTTTTGGATTTATAAGATGTAATTTTGGACTTTGAACTATGGACTTTTAAGCATTCTTGATTTGGATTTATATCATTCGATTTAGATTTATAGTATTTTGTATTTGGATTTTAAGTATTTCGTGGATTTGAATGTTTAGCATTTTGAATTTTTGCAACCAATATTTGAATCATTGTGGATTTGTAAATTTGATATTTTGATTTGAAGATGCAATTTAGATGTAAAAATGTATTTTAGATTTGGATTTGTTTTGTTTTTAAACTTTTGGTTTTAGTCATTTGAATAAGCCCGGCCCGTTAAAGCCCAAGAGGCCCGGCCCGTTAAAGCCCGCTAAAGCCCGCGAAGCCCGCCTGGACGGGCCGGGCCTGGATCTCACTATAAATTGAAAAAACCAGCCCGGCCCGGCCCGTAAACATTTCCCCACTGTTGAAGCCCGGCTCGGCCCGGCCCGTGTCAGCAAAGGCCCGGCCCGGCCCGTTGCTGACCCCTACGCTGCTGCACCTAAACTGCACCTGAACGAAGGTTTGGTTGATTGGTTAAAACTCATTGCTACCTCTTACGTCAATGGCCATAAGAATGATGCATGACTTGTCTCATTAAAAACCTTATGGGTAAAACAAAAGCTTGGTCTAAGAGAAAAAGAGTACAACACACCAACTACAAAAGCTACTACATGTGATGTAGACTTCCCGTGATGTCTACAGAAATGGAACTCCCTATAACTATAAACTCAGTGTAGGAGTTCTGATAACCTGCGCATACCAATGTTTTTCACATGTTTCACAAAAGTAGATTTAAGAAGTGACTTGGTAAACAAGTCCGCAGCATTATCAATAGAACCAATCTGGTTCACATGAACATTCAATAGCTGTTATTGTCGCTGATTAAAGAAAAACTTCGGCGATATATGTTTTGTATTGTCACTCTTAATGAAACCCAACTTCATCTGTTCAATGCATTCAACATTATCCTCAAAGATGCAAGTGGGATCAGTAATAGTAGATTTCAATCCACTAGAGCCTCGAATATGACCTATGATTGACCTAAGCTAAACACATTCTCTAACTGTTTCATGCAAAGCAATTATCTCAGAATGATTCGAGGAAGTAGCAACAAGGGTTTGCTTTGTTAATCTTCAAGAGATCGCCGTGTTTCCCATAGTGAAAACATAACCGGTCTGAGAACGACCTTTATGTGGGTCAGAGAGGTACCCAGCATCAACAAATCCAACCAACACATCAATTGGTGTTTTGGAATAGGGGATAGCATGAAAACTGTTTGAAGCAGGACCATTTTTCGACAGATCGAGGGAATCACTCTGGTCGGTCCAGGGTGCAGTTTTCGACGGGTAGAGGAAAATCCTCGACGGGTCAGAATCCACAGAATTCGCTTCAACTTTCTCTTTTCCGAGAATTTCATTTTTTTTTGTATTCTTTGTAAGGAAAGAATAAACTCATGTCAATGGAACCTTTCAAGTACCTAAAGAGTTATTTCACTCCGTTCCAATGACGTTGCATAGATGCAGAGCTAAATATTGCCAACAAGTTCATTGAGAATGCAATATCTGGACGTATGCACTGAGCTAAGTACAACAAAGCTCCAACATCACTAAGATATGGAATTTCAGCTCCTAAGATCTCCTCATCATCATCTAACGGACGAAACGGATCTTTCTTGGGGTTCAGACTGCGTACAACCATTGGTGTGCTAACAGGGTGTGCTTTGTCCATATTGAATCGCCTGAGCATCTTTTGGACATAAGCATACTGATGAATAAGAATTCCACCAACTCGATGTTCTATCTCTAATCTGAGACAAAATTGAGTCATACTAATGTCTTTCATCTCAAATTCAGATTTCAAGTAGCAAACAGTCTCATTGATCTCTTCAAGAGTTCCGATGATATTCATATCATCAACATAGACAACTACTATAGCAAATGCTGATCTCGTTCTTTTAATGAACATGCATGGGCATAAATCATTATTCTTATATCTCTTCTGTTTCTACCAAATTTCGTAAGGGTTTTCAGTAGAAGAGCGGATGGAGCTATTTCGGGTGACCTGGGCGATCACGTGTATGTCGTCATTTACCTGCTGTTAAGAACAAACACTAAACGGGCGTTAGGAGTCTTGCTCCGACGCTCTAGTTAGAATGTATGAAGTGTAATAGTAGTATTGGTAGAGTAACGAGCGTACCTTGTATCTGTCGTACATGTGTTGCTTATATTGGTGGTTAAGTATGGAGTCTTTTGTTGTTCTTCGATGTGGGATCCTGTATTTTGTGCATGGCCTGTCCTGGTACCTCCCGTTTGCCGTTCCGAACGCGTGGACGTTCGGATGGTGTTGGTTCCTTGTTTAAAGTTGAAGCCTGTATTGCTGCCTTGCGTTTGGTCTAAGTTGTGTTGACCCGTTTTCAGTGATTAAGTGTGCGGTAATTGTGTGTTACGGGATCACATACTAACAAGTCCCCAAGTCAAGGGAATCAACTCTTAATTGAGGAGTTGTAAAGTTTTTTCCCGGTTGCGTACACGTGGTCACTCGGGGAGTGGCCCGCGCCCCGATACCCCCAAGTCTCCCAACTCTCCGATGAAGAGCTGGTTCGAGGTCGGATGTCAAATGTTGTTGTCGTGCGGTTTATCTGTTTGGACTTTGAAACTTGATGTTGCTATTTGGAGCCGTTTTCGTGGCGACAAGTGATGTTGCAACTCGTCCCACGATAGTGCGAACGTTGTTGCTATTCGACTATTGGGGTGGATTCTGAAACTTGATGTTGTTGTTTAGAGCCGCTTTCGTGGCAATACGTGATGTTGCTACTAGTCTCACGATAGTGCGAACATTGTTGTTGTTTGACTATCGGGGTGGACTCAGAAACTTGATGTTGCTGTTTTCAAAGTGGGCCCCCATGTCCATTAACGCTGGTGGTGCTTTGCGTAGGTCACCCATTCCGAATATGGAGTAGAGCGGGTCTATAGTTGTGCGGTCCGAACATCAAGGTGCCTCGACGGTGCCGAGTGGTGAAGTGTCGACCTCTTCTTCTGGGGGTTCGCAAAGTTACGTCATCCTACCCCATGGTGGACAGGCGTCAGAGGCTGCTATCCTTGTACTCCTTCGAGGCGGGCCCGTGCTGTGGCATCTTGCGGATGGGCAGGCGGTTCAAAAGCCGGAGGGGTCCCCATCAATACGCGAGATCAAACGGTGGTAACGGGACTACCATATTCCCTAATTAGTGAAGCTGAGGGCCCTCCGTCAAGGCGAATCGTTCACGCGTCCTCCTTGCGGTCACGTCTGTGTGCGCGAGTTCCAGCTCAAAGCTGGGTTGAAGCTTCCACTCTACCCGTTCTTCCAGTACGCCTTCGCCCTCTTTTTACATCACGTTAGGCCAGTGTGGTCCTACGTTAACGCGCATGCTGATCGCGTTCCACAATATTTGGAAGCTCAGTGGGTTGCAGTTCCCCACTTGGGCGGAGATCGGGCATTTCTTCCGTTTGAAGTACTCCCCACGTATGAAGGACAAGGGTACAATAACGGTGGAACCCCAAACGAAGTGGTGGTTAACGGAACCCCCTTCCTTTTCGACTGCCTGGTGTCGGTATCATTGTCTTGTCGAAGGTGAATGGGAGTTTGACAAGCCTGATAGTGTGCTATCGCGTGCGCGCGATCATATACATTGAGTCCCCAAGTTCTTTCAGCCTTTAAGTGTGGTGTTTTATTGCCGGCTATCGGCGTTTGTCTGCTCATTTCGTTTCGTATTCGTGCTTGCTAATGCCTTGTGTTTTTTTGTGTGTAGATCAACGATCGTACCCCCTCACCCGTTTGGAGGAAAGGCGTTTGGCTAGAATAAAGTTCGCCTTCGATCCCCATCCGGATGCAAGGAACTTTTGGGCGGCCAACCATTGGAAGTTAGTTGAATGTTGTGGTCTCTCATGCCCTCCCAGTACGTTTGTGACCTCTCTATTTCGTGCGTTTGCTTGTACCGTTTGTGTGGCTTTTCGGATTGACGTTCTAGCGTATGCTGGTGTTGATGGAGTGAGCCAGGCAAGCCCGTATGGTGGTGGAGGATGGTAACAGTAACCTTGTCCAGGGTGATACTCCTCAGCCCGTGCTCCACTCTCCGGACTGCAACCAATATCTCGACCCGGTTCCCGAGGTCGATAAAGAAGTTGAGGCCGTGGGTGCGGTGTCAGGGCTCCAGCCGTATGGGCCGTTACTCTAGAAGACCGAGTGGAAGGAGCTACTCTCGATACCCATCGAGGGGAAGAGGGCGAGCAAGCCCGGAAGGACCGCCTCCGTCGGGAGAAGGATGTGCGGAGTAAGAAGTGTTGTGAGCGCCGGATCGATTGCTGGGATAAAAGCCAAAGTCAAGGTCAACCGCGCTCCCGCTCTTGGAGCAAGTCTCACTCCCCTGCCCAGACAATGCAACCTCCTCCAAGAGTTCATTCGAGCTCTCTCCCTTTCGTCAGCCTGGAGATGCGGGGGTGTCCACGCCGGGGTCTTCGTTGAAGAGGCCGGATGATCAAGGGGTGTCTATCCGTCCTCTCAAACGTCCAAGGGGTCCATCCACTAAGGCTTTGTCAGGCGACATCGTTGTCGTGGCGGGAGAAACAGCTCTATCCTCCGAGTTTCTCACTCGCATCCAGAGCTCCATGGGTGCGGGCATAGAGTCGTTGTAGAAGTGCGTCAGCTCAGCGCGACTCCGAGCGAATCTCTGAACACAGCGTTTGATACCTGCACCTAGCTCCAACACTAGCTCTTCCTCATCAAGGGCCTAGAGGGGTCGATGATGCAGACTACTGCGCTGTCCAAGGCGAAAGTCGAGAGCAAGCGGTTAACGGCCGAAGTTTCCAAGATGCACAAGGCTCTGACGAGGTCTACTGACATAGCCAATCAGAAGATCTCTCGAGTGAACGAGCTGGTTCATGAGCTCGATGAGCTGAAGAAAGAGCTGGGGGAGTCTCGGTCTGGGATCGCGATCCTGGAGACAGACCTTGCCGCCCTTCGATCGTCCAGTGGTGCTCGGATTGTGGAGCTGGAGCATGAACTTGCCGAGGCTCGCATGCATGTGATGACGGAGGACATTCGTAGGAAGTTTGCGGAGAAGGCGGTGGCCGAGTTCAAGGTGTCGTCCGAGTTTGAGAAGGTCAAAGCCGATGTGGTCGAGGCTTTCAACAATTCGAACGTGTTCGAGGACTTGGTTGCTGCTGAGGCTAACGTCCAGTGTGAGGACTTCTCCACGCTCGTGCTTCCGTTCGTCAAGGTGGACGAGTTTGAGGAGTGGCAAGCCACTGAAGCCGAAAAGCTGAAGCGTTCGCTCGAGGAGCCGGAGGTCGGAGCGTAGGTTAAGGATGGGGTGCCGAAGCTAGAGAAGGGTGGGGCTGATGCTACTACTGGGGCCAACTGACTATCTTGTATTGTCGTTATTTTTTTCTTTGTAGTATTTTGCTCTTGCGCCTGCGTGCATTTGCTGAATGAGCTATGTACAACTCTTTTTTTGGAAATATATCTAAGTACCCGTGTTTCGTTTACATTGCTTGTCTGAATGTGTTTGATTTACATTAACTTTGATTGTCATTGGCTAAAAACAAAATGCGCGAAAGTACTCGTACAAAATGAGCGAAAGTACTCGTACATTAACTTTAATTGTCCACCTCCACGTGCATGTCCGTGTATCATTCCTGGTCATATGCCCGTAGTTTCTTCTTGATCGGCTCCGCGATTGGATTGATGCTGAGTTTGTGGGAGATGATGCTTGGGGCGATTCCAGGCATGTTCGCGTAAGACCATGCGAACACCAGCTGACAAACGGATAGGATCTGAACCTGTCTGGTTGTTATGTCTGGCTCTAGCTGGGCGCCGATGTGGATCTTACATTCTGGGTGTTCACTGGACATGTGTATCGTACGTAGCTCTTCTCGTTCCATGGCTGGCCAGATAGCATTCAACCCGTCTCGTGGGTCATCGGGTTGCTATTCTTTGGGGAAGCCTTCTGCTACTGCGAGCACCTCCAATCATGTGTTGTCTTCGTTCGGTTATGCAATATTTTCCATGAAATTGTACCCTATGATCATTCCGATTCCATAATCTGTTGGGAACTTGTCCAAGAGCATGTGGCTTGCGATAATCAGCTTTAGCTTCGAGATGCCGGGCCATCCAAGGATCATGTTGTAGGATGTGCGAATGTCTACGATAACGAAGTCTGTTCTGATCTCATTTTGGGGGATGCCGGGCGTTCCGACGCCAAATCGCATATAGTCGCTCCCGAGAGTGTATGTGGTTTCGCCCGAGAAGCTCACAATGCTCTCATAGTCCTGTGTCATGTTACACCTCGGGCGTTTGAGCACCTCCTATGCCTCCTAGAAGATGATGTTAACAGATGCCCCGTTGTCAATGAGGATACGCCTGACAAGATATCAATCCACCATTCCGTCAACGACAAATGAGAGTGTACTGTTCTGGTTGCCTTCTTCTTCACTACAGGAAAAAATGATTGAAGGCCAAACCTTCCTGCCTGCCTTTGGTGGATTCCCAGGATGTACTGCGAATACGTCCCTTGGGTTGGGCTCTTCCTGCTCTCGTGGGCGTTCGGGCTTCCGCTTCCTTCCCGAAATGTTGTTGATTGTACCCCTCGTTCGTATGTTTGCAACCTAGCTTTCGGTGTTCAGCCTTTGGAAGATTAACGTTCCCTCGTTGTGCAGCCGCTCGATTTCTCTTGCCAGGATTTCGCAGTCGTTGGTGTTGTAGGTATTCGAATCATGGTACATGCACCACGTTCCCCTGTTATTCCGCATCGGGATGATACCGAGTGCTCTCGACATTGGTGGGTGGATCTGGCTTTTATTTTGCTTATGCACCTCCTCGTTTGAGGTCTGGGTGATCGAGAAGATTGCGCGGCATGGGTGAAAATCTCTGGGTAGTGGTTGTGGGTTCTGTCGGGCTGGGGGTTTGCGTCCGCGATGCGCTTGCTGGTACTGTTTATTACTTTTGTGTTCGCGATAATAGCTCTCGCGTTTGTGGGAGGTTAATTTGGGCTGTGTTTTTGGTGGTGGGCTTTTAGACATGTGGGGGGATGGTGAGTGGTTGTGTATGTAGTTGGGTGCTTTCGAGGGTAGAGCTCCGTTCGGACCTTGTGCCCCATATACATGGGTTTCCACCAGTGCCTTCTGGACGATTAGGTCGATGACCTCGTCATATCCGAGGTGGTCATTCCTGACCAACTTCTCCACCAATGGGATTCCTGTCAGATTTTCCAGTAACGCCATTTTTTCCACGTTCTTGTCGAGGTTCCTGCACGTGTTCGCAAGGGCTCGCCATCGAATGATGAAGCTGGAAAGGTTTTCGTTGTCCCCCTGACGGATCTTGAGGAGTGTGCAGTCAGTGTTATACTTGCTCTACAGTCGGTATCGTTTGAGGAAACACCCTGTTAGCTCCTCGAACGGGTGTATGGAGCCAGTGGGCACCTCCTAGAACCAGTTTCGCACTTCTTCCGTTAACATCTCTTGGAACAGGAAGCAGAGGGTTGCGTCCGAGTACCGGGTACCTGCGGTGGCGGATTGATACTTGTTGATGTGTGTTCGTGGATCTCCCTTCTCATTGAATCTGTTGATCTTGACGGTTTTGGAATACAGGTCCCTGCCCTGTGCTACGATAGCATCCGACAATGGGCTTATGCGGGGTGTGTACATCCCCTTTTTGTCCCGTGTGCGTGCTTTTCTTGAGTGATGTGATTTGGGCCTCCATTTCTTCCATCCGTCAAAGCATGGTATCCTCGATTTTCGCAGTAGGTTCCTTGTCATCGTATTCCTGTATTCTTTCGGGAGGTGGGGGTGGGCCCAGAAGTTGGTTGTTTTGCAGTCCCCATGGTGGGTTGATTCTGATGACCTGCTTGCCCGCTCTTGGTTCCTCTGTTGGTCCTGGCTCCTCGAGTTGGGTCTCCTGGCTTCGGATGAACGCATCAAGTCGTTCCTCCAATCGTTGTCGGGCCTGGCGTTCCTGGTCTCTTTCGGTTCTGGCCGTTTGGAGTTCCTTCACGAGATGGGCTGCCACTTTGTCTTCCGTTAAGTCGTTGATGCTGCTGATCGTGTCTACGGGCGTGTCTCTCATCTTCCTGCTTTCGAGTGTGATGTGGTCTCTCGCCATCTTTGCTGCTAGGTTTGGTTTTCGGGCTTCTTCTTTTTTGGGTTGTACTTGGTTTACGATTACTTGATTTCCACAGACGGTGCCAATTGTTTCTACCAAATTCCATAAAGGTTTTCAGCAAAAGAGCGAATGGAGCTATTTCGGGTGACCTGGGCTATCGCGCGTATGTCGTCATTTACCTGCTGTTAAGAAAAATACACCAAACAGGTGTTAGGAGTCTTAACGGGGTGTTCCCACCTTCGACTCACCGACGCTCTAGTTAGAATGTATGGAGTGTAACAGTAATATTGGTAGTGTAACGGGCGTACCTTGTATCTGTTGTAAATGTGTTGCTTATATTGGTGGTTGAGTATGGAGTCTTTTGTTGTTCTTCAATGTGGGATCCTGTATTTTGTGCATGGCCTATTCTGGTACCTCCCGTTTGCCGTTCCGAAGGCGTGGACGTTCGGATGGTGTTGGTTCCTTGTTTAAAGTTGAAGCCTATATTGCTGCCTTGCGTTTGGTCTAAGCTGTGTTGACCCATTTTTAGTGACTCAGTGTACGGTAATTGTGTGTTACGGGATCACGTATTAACACCTTCCCAATCAAGTAGTCACTGAGGGTTGTATACCACAACCTACCGGATTGCTTCAATCCATACAGAAAACGTCTCCACTTTATAACATAAGCACTCCGAGGTTTAGAGTTACTTGATTTGGGTATAGCAATACCATCTGGCTCTCTCATGTATATCTCTGAATCAAGATCCCTATTGAGATATGGAGTAACCACATCCATCAGCTGCATACTAAGCTTTTCGGACACTACCAAGCTTATCAGGTAGCGGAAGGTAATGATGTCCATAACTGGAGAATACATCTCCTCATAATAAATTTCAGGGCATTAAGAGAAATCCTGCACTACAAGTCTAGCTTTATAACGCAAGATCTCATTCTTCTCATTATGCTTCTTAAAAAAGACTCATTTATGTCCAACTGGCTTAACATTCGGTGGGCATAGCATAACCGGACCGAAAACTTGCCTTTTATTCAGAGAGTCTAGTTCAGCCTGGATTGTTTCCTTCCATTTCGGCCACCTGCTCTATGTTGACATTCATCAACTGAGCGGGGTTCCACTTCTGAGGAACGGAATAAGCAAACATATCATCAACTAACATGGAAGATCTATCCATAAGAACGTGCGCATCATTTGTTCTAAGTGGGATTTCTAGGTTCTCTGATATCAAAAAAGGTTCTGAAGTGTCCCCCAGAGATGTCAATTATGATTCAAGGACATAACCATAATCAGAGACAATCTCATGTGAAGGATTCACCATGTTAATGATAAATGGATCTTTTGGTGCCTTGATGGCCTGCCTTTTAACCGGTGGCTCATCTGTGGATTTTCTTGGTCTTCCCCTCTTTCTGGTGGGAGCTGAGGCCAGAACAACTCCATCCACATGAGCAGGAGGAACGCCTCCTTGCCCAGTGTTGTTATTAATGAATCCTTTTACCGAGATTTCCAACCTTGCATGAACATTAGCAGCAGATATATCCGATCTTGTCACTGTAGCAATATCAGAAAATGAATCAGACATGGAGTCTGCCACTTGCTGAAGATCGAGCATCCTACGCACTTCTATCTTACTCTGAGATGTGCGTAGATCATGATGAGATACAGTGGGATCAAACCACGTCAATTCCTGATGTTGAACTGGAATAGAACTATTCCTATCTCCCCTTAACGGCTGGAAATATGTCTCATCATGTTGACAATCTGCAAATCTAGCAGTAAAGAGATCTCATGTCAAAGGTTCAAGATAGTAGATTATCTTGGGTGAATCGAAACCAACATAAATTCCCAATCTTCATTGAGGACCTATCTTAGTAGGATGTGGAGGCGCAATAGACACATAGACCGTGCAACCAAAAATGAGTAAGTGTGAAATATCAGGCTCATATCCAGTTACCAATTGGTACGCACTGAATGGTTGACGGGCAACAGGTCTAAAACAAAGAAGCATTACTGCGTGTAACATTGCATAACCCCAAGCAGACACTGGTAAATTTGTATGCATTACCAAAGCTCTAGACACAAGCTATAACCGCTTGATATGAGCCTTTGCTAGACCATTCTAAGAATTAGCATGGGAAACGGGATGTTCGACATCAATTACAAGAGACATGTAGTAATCATCAAAAGACTTTGATGTAAACTCTCCTGCATTATCCAATCTAATAGACTTGATTGAATGGTCCGGGTAGTGAGCCCAGAGCTTAATGATTTGAGCTAGGAGTTTTGCAAACACAGCATTTCTTGTGGACAACAAAGCAACGTGTTACCATCGCATTGATGCGTCTATCAAAAATTATGAAATATTTAAATGGTCCGCATTCAGGTTTAATAGGTCCACAAATATCACCTTAGATCCTTTGTAAGAATAGAATATTTTAATTGTTATCAACAGCAACAGAAGGACGAGCCGTCAATTTTGCTAAAGAACAAGTTTTGCAGAATGAGCGATGCACATCAGAGATGGTAACATAAGAATCTGGTGGGATAACGCACAATGCCTCAACAGTATGTTGTTGGGAATGTGCTATACTTATCGTGGAGACCAAGTTAGGATTGAGATGGGTAGTCTCATCCTCACCATCTAAACAGATGGAAATAGGTAATCCCACATGTTTCTTGGCTCTAAAGAACAGATGACCATGAGTATTTTTCAAGATTTTGATCATCATATCACGACTTGGGTGTCCCAGTCATACATGCCAAAGCTTATATGAATCAGAATCACACGTAGTAATGTGAGTCACACAATTGGATTTAATAATCTGAACCATGGTTAACTACAAACCACAATGAATTGCCGAAAACTTCTCTAGAATGCGCTTGCAACTACAATCAAAAGAGGTTATACACAAAAAATCTTTTCCATTCTCACAATAGGTTTCCAAGTGTCTGTTAGCACGAATATCCTTAAAACTTAGCAAGGTTCAATTGGCCTTTGGCGTATATAACGTATCAGTGTATAATTTTGTACCATGGGGCAGCAGAAACTCTACACTACCACGCCACTGAATAAGAATCGTTGCACTAATCATGGTTATCAGTAAGGATTTGTATGGGAAAATATCCACAAACAGTTGCATATTTCACAGAATGGTATGAGTAGTACCACTATCTGCTAGAAACTCAATTTCGCCTTAATACATGTACAAAATCAATGTAAACAGGTAATTCTTTATAGAAAATACGAGGCGCACACTACAAGTATACACTTGAAGATTTGAGAACGATGTGACCCTTGTTGAGTGCTGATATGGCATGGCATAAACCGATGTAATAACAACATCATAAGCCAATGAAATAGATGAAAAACTCATCTAAAAACATCACATCCGGGTTGCATTTTCGATGGGTCGAAGAAAGGCCTCGACCAGTGGAGGAAACCCAAAATAACTTGTGATTTTCCGATACCAGAATTTCGACCGGTCAAGAAAATTTTCGACGGGTCGAATTTGGACCAATTTTGGGACAGAAGCATGGCTTTGACGGGTCGAAAATTGTTTAGTTCAATTTTTTGACGGGTCGAATCTGTTTTGTGAACTGCTTCAAATTGTTTTTCAATGCTTTTTTTTTCTTTGTCAAAATGGTATCTTGGCTTGCTTTTGCCATATATATGTAAACATTGAACCATACATAAGAATCGTATGAAATAGAACATTCTCAAACACTTTTATATACCAAAAATAGAGAAATATTCATTGCTTGCCAACAAAAATTACATCATAGATATGTTCTTATTCATAAAACAAAGACAAGTGTCTTTAAAAATTCTTGACTGAAAAGTAAGCCAAAAACGAAACTAAAACTTGAAAGATTACTGAGACAACTGTCTTTTACATAGGCTTAATCAAAATATGGGGTAGGAAATTCTTTCCCCTTGTCATCTGCTAGAACTAGGTTGGTGTCAACCTCCATCTCATAATCTCCAGTGTAATTCGACTCTTGAGCTAAATACTGTTTGTACTTTTTGTAGATGTTCTGGAATTCTCTACTAGCATGACACTGCTTGTGCATGTCTAGTAGAGCCATACTTGAAACAACTAAGCTTTCCAGATTGTTGATATTGTTGATCATCAGGAACCGAACCAGACTGGTTCTTTTGAGAAGAGGCGTTTTGATCTCTATGCCTAGTCATATTTTGGCTGCGGCCTTGGCCACGGTCACGGCCACGCCCTCCTCTTCCCCCATGTGGAGCATGTCCACCACGATTATAAGGTTCTGAACGAGCAACCTTCTTATCTTTTTAAGCCTTTCCTCCCGTATTATAACTCTTAGGCTTTTTAGTACCAGCCGGTCTTAAGTTATTATTCAAGATGATCTCATGATGCTTTTCTTTAGTCGCAAGACTGTTACTGAGATCACTAAATTCGGTAATCCTCTCTTGCTCGTACTCAATCCGGTACTGATGAGCTAGAAGACACATTGATGTAGGGAAGGTTTGTAACGCCTTCTCAATCATGTCTTCCTTAGATTTTTCCACACCGCAAAAGCTTAATTCAGACTGCAGATCGAGCATAGCTTAGTTAAAAGCGTTGATCTTTGGGAAATCTACCATTCTGGTGTTGTTCCATTTCGCAATCAATTCAGGAAGCTGTGCATTATGCACATTATTGAACCTCTTTTTTATAACATCCCACAAAACCATGAGATCTTTCTTGTTCAAATAATACTTCTTCAGATATGGGTGAATATGACGCCTCAAAAACATGAGGGCTTGAGATTTTGTCTCTTTATTAGGTGGGATGAGGTTTGTTCCAGGCCCAGTGGGTTTTATGGTGTTGGTAAGTCTCTTTCTGATGAATGTGTTCTCTACATGAGAGACCCAACGATGGTACTCCTTGCCTTCAAGGTCAAGGATCTTGAATTCCGGCCTTGCAGGCTCATTCGAACTCATCTACAAAACACACAGAGATGTTTTATTAGAAATGATTGAGTACTACGATCACAAAACTTTCAAGTTTAATTGAATAAAAACGTGATCCATGATGCATGGTCAGAAAATCGATTATAAAACGGTGGTAAAAACCACACCCAGAGACCGTGACACAACAATCACATAGAATCGATTTCCCTTTTCTTTTCTTTTCCAAACCGTGACTCCCCTAGGACCGTCACGTATACTCTATGGATATATGTCCATAGGAGCTAGGGTATAAACATGTAATATTCACAACTCGTATCACAAGATCAATAATCCTAGATCTATGGTTTTGCTGTTAGTAAGTTTGTCCTAGATCTATCAATAGACGGTTTAGAAAGTATTTACCTCAACAGGTATTGTGCTCGATATGACCTGTACACTTGATGAAGAATGAGTTCTTCTTAAATGATTCTTTGGAAGTTGTGCAATCTTGTCAACTTCTGAAACTTTGTGGGATTTGTTGAAGAAGGAAGGAGGCCGACGGTGGAACTTGGCTACCGGCGGTGATACTTTCTCCAAGTTTAGGGTTTTCCTATCAACTCTGGGAGTCATGTTGATAACGTGTTGCAGGAGAAAATAGAATAGACAGAAAGTAGTTACTCTTCTTATTGATAGAATCTCTTAAACACATACTGATACAATCTGTTACAATAACTATCCTGATATAACGGGGATTCTCTGTATCTATCTAATTAATATTTGTATCTAACTAGAATAAGACATACACTGGGATTAATGGAGAATAAATCTTCTTAAACAAATTCAGTATTTTAAAGGCATTTGGTTTAAAAATTTTATAGTACTGTTTTAAGTTCGGTGGTGATTGCTACTGTATTTGCGGTTAAGGGATTGTTATTACATTTTTGAGACTGTTGTTGCATTTAAGGTGTGGTGACTACTACTACGTTTTTGAGTTGTTACTGAATCGATTCAAGTATTATTGAAGTTCATCTCATTGCTACTGAAGTTGCTCGTGTGAGACAACTTCAAATTGCATCATCACTATATTAGTTTTTTGATGGGGTTTGTGGTGTTTGTCCTCTGTGTTGTGGTCCGTTCATAATTATAGAAGATGTGGAGAAGAAATTCTTCAAGATTTGTGCATATGATGTTGTGTTTAATCATCATAGCAGCACACCACTTATGGCTTCTATGCATTGTTTTACTTTTGGTGAAAAATGTTGTTCTAATACGAAAATTTGGTGATGTGAACATCCAAAGTGTGACGCAAGCTGCAATCAGTGGCGAGCCTTGAAAACTGATCTGTGAGCCACGACCAATGGTTCCAGGGACTGAGGTGCGTCATAACTCGCAAGGCGGTGTTCGAGGTCTAATCGGTGTTGTGTGTTGGAGGTTGACGAGATGCGCAGTTCAGCAAGAGAAAGGGCGAGATAGTGCGACTTGAGTCATGCTTGGTTCCCGGTGGCGCAGTTTGGTGGCAAGGGGCAAAGCTTTCACAGCTGGTTCGCGAGAAGGTTGGCGGTGCGGGCTCAATGAAGCTTCAATGTGGAGCGAAACAGAGGCAACGACGGCGAGCAATGGCTTCCTCAACACGGATGGTCAGATGGAGGTTGCACAATGCAAGACAGAGCAAGCCGACGGAGAGCTGCAAAGAGGAAGCGACGTGTGTTAAGACCATAATTATGTGCCTATTACGCTCAGAACTTTATGCTTATAGCTTGTTTTCTATGAATAAAGCATTCTTCTTATGACGTTTCCTGTTCTTACTAGGGAATGTGAAGTTGGCTCGAAAATGCATTAAATATGAAGAATTAGATACTTATTAGAGAAGACGTATACATTTCCTAGGTCACGAGAGAATTTGGAGCAACTTTGGAAAAATGACGAAAAAACTTCACCGAAAGTTGCCCGGAACCCGCCAGAATTTGCCACAACCAGATGGCCCACCTTGGCCGGGAAAATCACATGGAGTCCAGCCCAATGGAAGCTCATTCATCCCATTTATGCTTACCAATCTGATTTGAAGAGAAATAGAAGAATTTGGACCACATGATGTCACTAATTTGGAACTTAGCCTTCCATAGCCTAAAATAGTGGATCACGGTCGCCCTAATTCAAAACTAACCTTTAGATATTCCATCTCACCAGTTCCTATCATCTAAGGGTGCAAATTAGTCTTCCTAATCAGCCCAAATTCGAGCTCCCCTCTCCCACATACACAACTCACCTCATTTTCAGATTTTCTATAGTTTTATACTTTCGCTAGACCCCTTATCTTTATCCCAACCCTCTAGCACTCTCTTCTACCTCTTCTCCTCCCTTTTTAGGCCAAAACACTTCCATAATCACCACCATTAGAGACCTAGCTCTTCCCTCTCTTAGGTAGAGCCGAACCTCTCCACCACCACACCATCACTTTGGTCTATTTGGGTGTTCCTCCTCTCATCTTTGCCTCTAGGGTTTGGTTTGGTCTTTAGAGTTCAAAGGATTTGGAAGTAACTCCTCTTCCCCTTGACTCCTTGAAATCCTAAGGACTACCCTTACCTCCGCTTGAAGACTTGGTGCTTGCTTGGAGTGAAGAAATAGAGCAAGAAGTCTTGGAGTCATTTGGTGGGTCTTTAGCTAAGGGGACTCTTGGTTATTTCTTTCCTCTTCTTATTTTGATCATGTATCTAGTCTTGCTTTATATTATGTTTAGTGAGTTGTTGCCTTTTGGAAGAAGCCCTAGCCAATTTGATGTACATACAACTATGTTTTGAGTTATGAAATTAAATTTGGTTTAGTGCACTACATGTTGTGAATGACTTTGATAGTTTGTGATGTGATTGTGTTATGTTTGGATGTTGGGCGTAATTCAATGTTTTCATACTCATATCCTGGTCATGACTAAGTTGAGATATGTTTAAGGAAGCTAAAAATGAACCTTAGTGAATTAGTCACTCACCTAAGGAAGATAAACATGTAAAGACGACTTAGGTTACATTTGAGAAGATGGGCTTAAGTTTGGTTTTCATTGGGCTTGAGCATGACCCGAAGCCTTCTTGAAGTCCAAATGACTCAAGGAGCTTCAGTCAAGTTTACATTGACTCGAAGGGACTTTGTAGCTAATCGGTACATCTTCTAATTCATGTTCTAAAATGTGTGGATTAGGAAAGTCATTAGAACATACTTTCATTTCCTTTAATAGGGACTTAGGAAGGAAAGTCATTCACATTCATCATAAGTAAACACATATTGAACTCATTAGACATGTGGTATGATTAGGATATAATTCGTAATTGAGTTGCATTCTAGTTTCGGTTTGCTGTATACTTGAATGTTAGACTGGAACACTTCTAGTGCCTTAATGTCCTAAGAGATTTGGTTCACAGCTAATGGTGACTCAAAAAGATCACGAATTGGACAAACACGTGTGAATCGGACTAAACTCATAACTTAGACATTGTTGGTACATTGAGTTGGCTAGTGGCGACATCTCTAGCCGACCAAACATTTACATTTTGTTTTGTTCTTACTTTATATTTTCACTTAATTTAGTTAGTAGTAATATTCAATCAACCTTTCGTTTAACCACTCATTGTACTTCAACCATTCCTTACAATGCTAAGTCTCCAAAGGACTTGGTCTTGTGAGATACACTTCCACATCTTGCTTTAGTTTTAGTGTCATGTCTTATGTCTAGTTAATCCGTGATTTCAAGTGCTTATTCGAGTCAAGCTAAGGAGTTTAAGTGGTCAATCCTCGTGGGTTTGACACTCGACTTCTTTATAAATACAATAACTTGACCCCGTATA
The DNA here is from genome assembly GCA_946800695.1 of Geum urbanum. Taxonomy (NCBI): domain Eukaryota; kingdom Viridiplantae; phylum Streptophyta; class Magnoliopsida; order Rosales; family Rosaceae; genus Geum; species Geum urbanum. The sequence continues at coordinate 8,673,729 of OX327006.1, forward strand.
CTTGCGGCTAAGAGAAATTTACTTAGCCTTAGATTAATCAATAATCGAAAGGTTGAGGAGATAAATCTCACAAACATATTTTTGGCACTGTTGCCGGTGATTGATTTTATTTTGATTTCTTAGCTTTCGTTAGCCTTTGATTGCGGAGTAATTAACCGGACATTTTTCTTGATGTTTGCTTCTTAGTTCTTGTAGTTTTCTTCATTTTATCACTTAGGACTTTGTTCTCTTTGTCTTTGATCTCTAGAATACTTTGGTAGATACATTGAGATGAAAATATGTTAGACTTTGGGTACTAACCTTTTTGCAGGGCATTTTTTTCTACCCATCGAAAATTGGCAGAATCTTGCTTTCTACCCGTCAAGGAAATTCCTCTACTAGTCGAAAAATGAGGCAAAACCTTGCTTTCTACCCGTCGAAAAATTTGCTCTACTCGTCGAAAATTTTGTTAAGCTTAAGGTTGTTTCACTTACTCTCTACCTCTTTTACCTTGTGTATTTATATTTTTGGGAGCATATCTAAGTAGTGTCTTACTTTTAAGCATAGTAGTTAGTGTGTGTCTAGATCTAGAAAACTTAATTTCTGCTACACCCTAGATTTTAGGACTTTATTTCGAGATTTCGGTATATTGGGTCACGTAAGCCTTTAACTTAGTTCACTTTGGTGTCCATTACACAATGAACATAACTACACCACATACCGAAATCACATTTGAACTCTTAGAGTGCTCATTGATGTTTCCTTGAGGGGGGTGTCAAAGAAGCACCGTGGAAGGCCCTCAAGGCTTTGAGTACTTTAAGAGTTTAGAGGACTAATATCTTTGGTTGCTTAGTGTGTTTTCAGGTTTCATGCCTTTGAATCCTCTTTTTGAGGAAGAACTCACCATGGACAAGGACGTCATTGAAGCAAGACCTTTGAAGGATAGTATTTTACCATCTTTGTCAATGCATACCAGTTGCATTGTTCTTCAACCTTTAACGGGTGAATCCTTTGAGATCAAATCCAGCTTTCTCCAAACTTTACCAATCTTCATGGGACATCCATATTCTGATCCCTAATCTCGCTTGTTGAAGTTCAAGGAAGCATGTACAAGGTTCAACATCTGGAACATGGATACGGGACAATTGAAGCTTCAGGTATTTCTTTCGAGTTTGCGGGATAAGGCAAAGACGTGGTTCAACAAGCTTGCTTCTAAGTCCATTTTCTCATGGGAGGCGTTGCAACGCAAGTTCATCACCAAGTATTTTACACCGAGGAATATCAATGAGCAAAGGACAAGGTTGAAGACATTTTGTAAGGAAGATGGAGAGTTGTTTTATGAGACATAAGAGCGTTTCAAGGAGCTTGAGCTTGGGTGCCCTAACCATGGTCAAACCCAAGACATGTTATTGTCTCTCTTCTACCAAGGATTGTGCATGGAGACGAGAACAAAGGTTGAAAATGCAAGTGGTAGAGATTTCGTGGACAAAACTGCCGAGGAAGCGTATGTTCTACTTGAGAAGATGTTGGAATGGTCTTCCTTATGGGATGTCAAGTCCAATGTTCAAAAACTGGCAATATCAATGAAAGAAGCCACCCGAGCCAACCGAGACAGTAGGAATGAAATCAAGAAAACCGCATATGTACAAAAGGATGCCATCAAGCGACTTGAAAAGACCACAAACAAGTTCGATCTTTTGTTAAAGCAAACTCAAAATTGAGGCTATGCTAATCAAATTGTGGAGACTAGTGTTGCACCTTGCATGATTTGTAAAAATGTGATGCATGAGGCTCCATGTTGCCCACATCAAGGAGACTATCCAGAGACTATTGAGGAGTGGAAGCACATATCATTGGGTGCACAAAGGAGTAATCCAGGTTGGCATACCAATCCTATTTTCTCATGGGATGATCCTTGCCAAGCCAACCATTATGGTCAATAAAATGATCATTATTTTAAGCATGGAGCTACCGAAGCTACAAGGGCTAGTGGGGAGTATATTAATGCTATAAGAGGAAACTCTTGCCAACCCCAAGCATCATTCGCTCATATACCACAATAAGCTCTGATGCAACAAGTACCTCCACCTCGAGGGGAATTGTCAAAGTCTAACTTGGAGGAGTTGATGACCAAGCTATTTTCACAACATGAAATGCTTCTTCAAAGCAAATTGAAAGCTTAACGAGCGAAAGACAAGAAGATGTACTTGGATATCTTCAAGAGCTTAATGGAAGAGAACAAGGAGATCCGGAAGGAGAACGAATGTGCACTCCGGAAGATGGAGGGACAATTAAGTCAATTTACAAAGGAACATCGAGTTCAACAAGGCAGAATGACCAATGAATTCCCGTTTTGCACCAAAAAGTATCAAAAGCATCAAGGTCAAGTGGTCAATACGGTGTTGGCTACCGGAAGAAAATGTGATGATTATGGTTATTCTCCCTTAGTAGAAAGCGATTGTGAAAGTGATGATGAGAATGACGTAGGCACATCGTGTGCACCTAGCATACCTCCTGGATTTGATAATGAAGTCAAGAGGAAGAATGAGGGTATCAAGACCCAAGCCAAGACTAAGGTGAATCCGGATGAACTTAAGTTCTTAACTTTTCCTCAAGCCAATGTTAAAAGAAGGACGCAAGCTATCATGAGCCATAACGCAAAAGATTTCAAGTTATTCAATAAATCTCCCCCGACTCCGGCACTACAAGCTTATAGTATTGATGTTGTGGAAAGCAAAGCCAATGATGTTGAAGAAGTCAAGGCACCACATAGGGGCATGGGCCGCAAAAAGAGAAACAAATTGAAGACAAACAAGCTTGAGAAACTGGCATTGGTAGTTGGTAGCAAGGTCACATTGAAAAGCCTTAATCCCTTGAGGAGTGCTAATTATAACTTGTTTGAGCTATGTCCTCAAGGAGTCGTCCATTTGATGAATTTAAAAAATGGGAGAACTTTCAAACTCTATGAGACATAAATTGAGGCTTTCGAGCCAAACGCAAAGTGGAGTACGAAGATCAATCACTTTAAGGACTCGACCATGATGATTTGAAGCCTTGCTCTCCGCCTCGGACCGTGTTAAGGTCATTAAACTTGAACTCGTGATGGTCAGACACCATTGGTATGTTAGATGAATAAGTGTAAGGTTGAAGGAGTATTGAACATTTTGGAATGGGCATGGAAGACAAGAACTTGAAGAAGAGTCAAATGTGAAAATTTTTGACCCGTCGGAGGAAATTTTTGACCCGTCAAAAAACTCACCCTGGACCAGTTCGACCCGTCGAGGGAAATCCTCGACTATCGAATGCACACCCATGTCCAACAAATGTCATTTACTAGACCCGTCGAGGTGACTTCTTGACCTGTCGAAGGATTCCCCTGCAAATGTTAATTTTTATGGAGTTTGTGAAGACCAAGAGCTTGGGAGTTTGAGGCATGGAGCATAGTGCAACTAAAAGGACCCGACCCCGATTTAGTTGCCTAAACCAGAATCAAACCTCTTCGAAAACATGACCTTAAATTTTTTTGCCAGAGTTTACTTTGAAATACGTGAGCCAAAATTAAAACCTGCAAAGAGAATCACACTTCGAATATTCCACAAAATCCAAACCGTGGGGCTACGTTCCCCATCCGGATTTCTCAACATCATATAAAACAATAAACCACAAGGTTTATAAGAAATTCAAAAAATATTTAGGAGTAAACTCAACTGAAAACATAACATAAGTATTCAGAGCGACTCATATGTACATCATATACAACCAGTAGGTCGAACTAAGAACCTACTTGAACAGAAGTGCGGCTGGAACTCTACACCTCCACCGTCGACTTGCAACCCCTAAATTCAAACTGCAAACTGGACAAAAGAAACCGAATAGCCCAGGGAAAAGCAAATAAAATCGTTATAGTGAGTGGACGAAAATAATAATATGTTTTTCCCAACATATAAGTATATATGCTCATAAAAGCATAATGCGAGTCAATGCACATGAAAATCCCAACCAGATATATTTTCCCTGATTCATAAAAGTACACTCATGCGGGGTCACTCACGGACTCCTCCGCATAGTACAGTCTAATCACGGGATCCCAGACCCCCTCATCATTATAAGTCTGAAAAACCTCGGGTTAGGATATCTGTCCCCCCCCCCTGGAGCATCTCGGAGATCAGCTGAGAAGCCAAAGCATTGATGCTACCACTATATCTGAGACTGTACTCTGTGTAAACCAAATCATAAATACTTTCAATGCACATGCATAATCGTAAAATGAAAACATAAAATGCATACTTGTATATGCATAATTGTAAATGCATACAATACAATGCATAAAGCGTAAAGTGTATAATCATAAATGCATAATGTAAATGCATAATCAAGACTCGCAAATCAATTGTGAAAATAAAGTGCCTACTCACAATACGAAGCTAACTCTGAGGTCCGGCAGAAGATCCTTCACCAAACACTTAATCACGATCACCTAAATAATAGGGATACGATCAATACATATAGAATCACAACATATAGAGCTAATACGTCAAAAACCCCGCCTTCTCGAAAGAAGTATCGCTTGAAATATCGACGAGGATAGCAAAATTCTCAAAATACACCCAAACAACTCTCATCCCAAATTAGAACACTCAACTTAACTCAAAAACCTCATCATTGCATTCGGCACGTGAAAACAATCGAAACGACATAAAACTTGCCAAAAATCTCACATCGTCGGAGCTCTCCGCGCACGGCGGTGCGTGGGGCCGCCGGTCGCCGAAAAATTGACCAACCCAGAAATCTTCGAACTATACATCAGTTTGAAGATCTTGACATTTTCAACAACTTTTTAGTTCAAAGCTAAGCCCAATATAAACCGGAAAAGGTCCAAAACTCACAGTGAAGTTTGAAAACCTCGCCGGAATTCTATTTTTCCGATCGGCTACCACCGGGCACGGCAAGGGCCGAGACCACTTGGGATAGACTCACCATTCCAAGGGCTACAAAACCCCCATAAGGTCAACCCCCATCGCCGCCGTCACTGCCACCCCCACCTCCGTCGCCGGCAAAATTCGCCGGAAAATTCACAACTTTAACATGTCGTAACTTCCTCCTCCGGCTACCAAATTCGACGATCCACCTATCAAAAGAAAGAAGAGCCTGAGCCCAAAAAATTTCATCAAGGAACCATGTCCAAAATAGGCCGGAATAGAGCACACCGCCAGGGAGAAGATTTCAGCCAAAATTGGTCAATTTGACCCACGGTCAACTAGGTCAACGGGCCAGAAATCCCAAAATGGAAACTTTCTCAATTTGTCTCGTATTAATATCATATTTATACCGTACACATACATTCCCAAATTAACGATTCAAAACAAATCTGATCAAGATCGGACGGTCACGATTAAATCAACAATAAAAATAACACTTTTATATATTTTCACCAACCGACTTCAACACTCGATAAAACATTACTCGCTTATCCAAAAAATTCTCCGAAAATTTCCACGATCTCGAAATTAAATCCTCTACAATTTTCGCGAAGGAACTCAAACCAAATTCTTGCCCGATAATTTAGTCGTGAACAAACCCACGAGTACGATTAATTCACAATAATCACGGCTCGGACCAACATGTGCACATTCCACGGTTCGGGTCATTACAGAAATACCTTGAGGCCAAGATAATTCCTAGAGCACCATCTGAGGATCATGACCAAGCATATGCAATCTTGGATGACGAGGCATAACTTGGCCTTCATTGGTTTACATTCTAACGCATATAAAGCGTTTGCACTTTGTTTCTCCCTTACTCTCTCTCTACTTTTTAGCACTTATGAGAATATGTTTGAGAATGATGTTATGTTAGGATGCTTAGGTTTAACTATCATCCCCAAGAGTAGACATCTTCCAAAGGTTGTTAGCCTTGCAATGTATTGATGGCTCACTCTTGTTCTATGAGGGAGCGATCTATTCATCATTAGTGTATTGTTTGGAGTCACATAGAAGGTGGTAGTCTTGTGTAAGTGTGAGGTCCCCTCATGTTATATGCTTGATCACATTGTTGTTTTCCTTTGAAATATGATTAGTATGCATGACCCCATTATGGTTGATGAGACTCTAATAGCTTCATTACTTCTTAGAGACTATATAACCATTTAAGTGTGAATGCATGCTATTTGCTATGCCTAGGAGAACATGTGTTAGTGGAATAAAATGTGAAGTGATAATGCTTATGTACCTCTTGTGCACTTGTGTGTGATGTATGTCTTAATGCAAACTGAGGACAATTTGATTCTAAAGTGTGAGGTAAGCGGCTATGTCATTATCACCTCTTATCTGGAAAATCTATAAAAATTGGAAAATGTGAGAAAATGTAATACAAAAATATGTGTGTTTTGATATGTTTTGTGTCCCAATAACCACTCTCAATTATGAGATTAAATTAATGGCCAGTACATTGCATAATTTTGAACATGTTTAAAAAGAGAAAACAATGCATGTTTAATCGGTTTCAAAAGTGCATATGTCATTCAAAATGAGTTCACATGAGAAAAAGAATGATTAATATGTTTTCTAAGCTATCCATGCCCATGTGAGATTTTTTAGCCTTATTGTGCATACATAGCTACATTATGCACCTATTCCTTCTTGCGTGACATCGATCAATCATAATGTAATCTAAAACTTGATTTAAACCGTGCAAAATGTTTTCAAATCATGAGTTATTTTTCGAAAATGATTGAGACATTAGGATTACCACTATGGCCAAATTATTTTTTGAACTCTATGATGCATATATCCTTTAGTGAGCCAATTTGAGCCTTATATTATTTACCTTTTTAATTCTTCAACACCTCAAATCCTTACTAACCCTAAACACTTACACATACCCTTAACTAGGCAATCGAGTAAGCGATAATGAAGTCCTATTAGGATGTCCTTAGGGTTTGTACATATTGTGTAGTTTAGCAAAAGTTTAAGTGTGAGGTGGAGGAGGGTATTGTGATGTTCATTAGTGTTGTGTTTTGTTCAAAAAGAAGAAAAAAAAGTACCAAAAAAAAGAAAAAAGAAGAAGAGAAAATTAGAAAATAGAAAAGGAATCCAAAAAAATGATAATAGTGTATATAAAGAATAAGTGTTTTGAGAAATGATTTGTGTGAAAAATGGAAAGCTAGTAGCACATAAAATATGTTTGGATCTTCAACATGTGAGTTGTTTACTAGGTTGCTTGGTTCTTGAACTCCTATACCATTCTTTCATTTAAACCCCTTCCTTAAGCTTTGTTACAACCCGAATAAAAGTCCTCTTAATTTGTAATGCTTATGTTTTTAGATTGTTGGAGCATTGGTTGAAAATCAAACCTATGGAGAACATGTGATTGATGAAATTTATGAGTGCAAACACTAACCCTCAAACACTTGTGTGCATTGTGTGATTTCTAGTGAGTGATGGTTGGGAAACAAATCAATTTGAATACATCTCATTGTAATTCATTTGGCTTAGCATATCTCATTTCGGCTTATTACATATGCATTGATTTCATGTTTTAAAAGTGTTGCTCAAAAGTAGTTCAATCCATCTAGCCATAGTTCTTTGAGGGATATCGATCATTAAGTCGGGACACTTACATACTTGTACATGCTTTGTGTGTTTTTGTGCTTCGAGTCTAGCTTAGCTTATTTCTTTCCAGCATAATTTGCTTGAGAACAAGCAAAGCTTAAGTGTGAGGTAGTTATTAGGACCATAATTATGTGCCTATTACGCTCATAACTTTATGCGTTTAGCTTGTATTCTATGAATAAAACATTATTCTTATGACGTTTCTTGTTCTTACTAGGAAATATGGAGTTGGCTCAAAAATGCATTAAATATGAAGAATTAGATACTTATTGAAGAAGACGTATACATTTCCGAGGTCACGAGAGATTTTGGAGCAACTTTGGAAAAATGATGAAATAGCTTCACCAGAAGTTGCCCGGAACCCACTAGAATTTGTCACAACCGGTTGGCCCACCTTGGCTGGCCCAATCACATGGAGTCCAGCTCAATAGAGGCCCACACATCCCATTTATGCTTACCAATCTAATTTAGAAAGAAGGAGAAGAAGTTTGACCACATGGTGTCACTAATTTGGAGCTTAGCCTTCCATAGCCTAAAATAGTGGATCATGGTCTCTCTAATTCAAAGCTAACTTTTAAATCTTCCATCTCACAATTTTCTATCATTTAAGGGTGCAAATTAGCCTTCCTAATCAGCCCAAATTCGAGCTCCCCCTCTCCCACATACACAACTCACCTCATTTTCAGATTTTCTATAGTTTTACACTTTCGCTAGACCCCTTATCCTTATCCTAACACTCTTTTCTAATTCTTCTCCTCCCTTTCTAGGCCAAAACACCTCCATAACCACCATTAGAGACCTAGCTCTTCCCTCTCTTGGGTAGAGCCGAACCTCTCCACCACCACACCATCACTTTGGCCTATTTGGGTGTTCATCCTCTCATGTTTGCCTCTAGGGTTTGGTTTAGTATTTAGATTTCAATGGTGTGGGAAGTAACTCCTCTTACCATTGGCTCATTGGAATTCTAAGGACTACCCTTACCTCCTCTTGAAGACTTAGTGCTAGCTTGGAGTGAAGAAGTGGAGCAAGAAGCCTTGGAGTCATTAGGTAGAGCTTTGGCTATGGGGACTCTTGGTTATTTATTTCCTCTTCTTATTTTGAGCATGTATCTAGTCTTGTTTTATATTATGTTTAGTGAGTAGTTGCCTTTTGGAAGGCTAGGGCTAAGTACATACAACTATCTTTTGAGTTATAGAATTGAATTTGGTTTAGTGTACTACATGTTGTGAATGAGTTTGATAGTTTGTGATGTGATAGTGGTATTTTTGCATGTTAAGCATAATTCAATGTTTTCATACTCTGCATGTTAAGCATAATTCAATGTTTTCATACTCATGTATTAGCCATGACTAAGTTGAAAATATGTTTAAGGAAATTAAAAATGAACCTAAGTGAATTAGTCACTCACCTAATGAAGATAAGCGTATAAACATGACTTAGGTTGCATTTGAAAAGATGAGCTTAAGGTTTAGTTTTCATTGGGGTTGAGCATGGACCGAAGCCTTCTTGAAATCCAAATGACTCAAGGAGCTTCAGTCAAGCTTACATTGACTTGAAAAAACTTTGTACCTAATCGTTACTTCTTCTAATTCATGTTCTAAAATGTGTGGATTAAGAAAGTCATTAAAACATATTTTCATGTCCTCTAATAGGGACTTGGGAAGAAAAGTCATTCACATTCATCATAAGTGAACGCATATTGAACTCATTAGACATGTGGTATGATTAGGATACGATTCGTAATTGAGTTGCATTCTAGTTTCGGTTTGCTTTATACTTGAATGTTGAACAGAACACTTCTAGTGCCCTAATGGACTAAGAGATTTGGTTCACAACCAATGGTGACTCAGAAGGATCACGAATTGGACAAACATGTGTGAATTGGACTAAACTCATAACTTGGACATTGTTGGTACATTGAGTTGGCTAGTGGCGACATCTCTAGCAGACCAAACATTTACATTCCTTACAATGCTAAGTCTCCAAAGGACTTGGACTTGTGAGATACACTTCCACATCTTGCTTTAGTTTTAGTGTCATGTCTTGTGTCTCATTAATCTGTAATTTCAAGTGCTAAATCAAGTCAAGCTAAGGAGTTTAAGTGGTTAATACTCGTGGGTTCGACACTCGACTTCTTTACAAATACTATAACTTGACCCCGTATACTTGCGGCTAAGAGAAATTCACTTAGTCTTAGATTAATCAATAGCCGAAAGATTGGAGGGATAAATCTCACAAACAACGTGACGCGAGGAGATTCCGTAGTGTGCATCGCGACTGTGGGCTCGTGGCGGAGCAGCAGCGACGACGAGGTTGACAAGGGGTGGCGACGTGGTCACGAGGCGGCAGTGGTGAGTTGAATGGTTATGGCTGCTATTATATTTTCTGGAGAGGGGGGTTTTGTTAATCGATATACTCATAGATATTTGTTTTTTTAGGAAGAAAAAAGAGTTTATATATTGAGAAGTACGAGTATAACTGTAAAAACACATCGGCATGTGTCAGTTTTTCTGCCATTTGTCCTTAACTCTAAAATTTTGTCTTCAGGTGTCCAAATATTTTAGGTCTCTAAAATTTTCACACCTCCACCTTGTTCTCCAGAGTAGTTTATTATTGAAATTATGTTTATTTTTATTTTTTATTATTTATGGATAAACAAAAAAAATCCTCTTAGAAAAGAACATAATTCTTCCACAACACAACAGAAAGCAATGAGATCTTAATAACTATTCTTAGAACTCCTAAGTCATGGGAAAGTTCTCATGTGAATCGGGTTCACTGTGACATGCAAGGACGTAGCTAGTATAGAACGAGAGTGTCAAATGACATTGCTCAATTTTTTATACTCCCCTTAATTATTTACATAATTTCTCTTAGTTATAAAAAAAGTTGTATAATTAAACTCGTTTGACACGACTGATATTTAGAAAACTTTAAGTAGTCCTTTTTTCTAAGGGGAAGCATACGACGCCAATTCTCATTGATAATACAAGATAAAGACATATTATAACATGCGGCTACTCTTAACAAGGGCAAATGTCAAAAGCCAAGAAATCATAGTCTATACTAGCTACATAAAAAAGTCGTATAACTAGTCCAAATAATCCTACCAACAATAAGCTCAACAAAAAATGTAACCAAATATCCAGTAACCATGACGTATCGCGACACGGAACGATAAATAATACCTATTTTATTCGAACTTACTTTTGTAAAAATTAAAATTCTTTGCAAATAATCATAACCCAATATAAAATCTTCGGAGTCCCAAATTAGTCGGGTCAAGAACCAAACTACTTCAAACATTAGAAAAGATGGAGGAGGGAGGCCCAATCAAGGCCCAAACATCCCCACACCAACCCCTAAGCCCACATTTGCACATGATACTCTACGGCCCCCGAGAGCTCATGCCGAGCAAGCTTTGCCGGACCCGGCAAGCCGTTTGCCAGGAAAGAAGCATCACTGATGCCACTTACACCAAACTTGATTCCCTCCCACGATGCGAGCCACCAAAGACCCCGAACCACTCCACTATCCTGCTAAAACATCGCAACCCAAAGTCTGCATCTCGTGGTATCGGCCAACCTCTACCGATCACCGTCACATGACAATCAAGGCTCAAGTCCCGCTTCAGACCTGCCCCGTCGGAATCCCAAACCCACCACCGTGGTACATGACACCACTCTAGGGCCGACATCAACTCACCCAAGTCGTTGCCTCGACACCCAAAGAATATGTACAAAAGGCAAGATCCCCTGGTAAAAGGATCCACTCGATCTTCGACGAAGCATCTCGACAACAAAGAAAAGATGACGAGAGTCAATGTCACGGTTCCCGGCCACCTAAAGAGGACCACTAAATGCCTCCATTGGTTAAGGACGCGCTGGAGAGAAGGGAGGTGCGGGGAGAAAAACCATAACATTCTTAAGTTAAATATAAAATCAAGTAGTCTTAACTATTCTAAGAAAAGAATTGTTCTATACATCCAATTGATCAAATTTTAATTAAATTGTTAATATTATTGATGATATAGTGTACTATTTAGAGTTTATTTTCTTTATAATAAACTAGCCTTTCTGCACGCGCATATGCGCGTGCGAAAGGCGTCGCTCTCGCGCGTGCGACTTTTCGGTGGCATACTTGAAAGTGTGCAATTATATCGTCTTCACTTAATTGCCCAAGTTCATTGCTCACGACAGATACTATCGTGCACTTTCAGGCCTATCTCTATTATTCGAATACTGATCTAATTGAGATCTCTATTATTCGAACACAGATCTAAAGAATTACCAATATATGAACAAAAATGTGACAATGCTATGTATTCGATTGGAGAAACCAAGTAGTTTAATTAAAACAAAAACACTACTCGCTGTGACAATGTGCTTGCTTCTCTCAACATCTCTTTGATTTCTTTACGCAACCGAATCTCCGTAGCACTTTTCGGTCCTCCTCTCTAACAACAACAAAACCACCCATCACAATTGAGTCTTCATATACACAATCGAATTAGCAATTGCATGATCAAAGTCAACAAATTGTTGAAACCGGTTATACCTTTTTTAATTGTTCGAGCCATTTGGAGATGAACTGGAAAACGACGACGATTATAAAGACGATCGGAGCTGCGGTGGAGATTCGATGCTCCGATAGAGTTGTTGTTTCCATGCCTCCTAGATTGACCACCTGCGTCTCTCAGGTTCTCTTATTGGAATGTATATCTATACGTCTTATTTTTTTCCTTGGGTTACAACACCCACGTACCTGTCTCTTATTTTTCTAATTTATCAAACTAACATCTTCTATTCAAGACTAAATAGTACAATTTGAGTAGTACGTTATTCACTATTAGACTTATGTTGACGAATTTTCATCAAATATTATTGTTAATTCTTGTGGTTAGTCAAACTTAGTTATTTAATATATTCAATTTAACATGTGATTTATAAGATAAAATAAAAAAATAAAATTATTTTTGGATAAAAATAAAATTTAATCCACCCCAATTAAAAATCATGGGTTCGTCATTGCTCACTTTGTTTACCTTAGGGGTTCTTTTCTAAATCACTTTGAACTCTTGACTAAACCTGTGAAAGATCACAACTCAGAACTCCATGTTCACTGTACAGTGCATAACTTTTAAACATTTCAAAATGGGATCATTAATATGATCTCTTCTGACAGTGCCCAAGTATGTTTTACAACATTAATGAGTTAAAATACAAAATTATATAGTGTAGTGAGTAGTGACACCACTAATCACAAAAAATAAACTTCAAATTCCAGACACGAAATGACACCTGATAAGCTGTAACCACGCCTCCATGTTCATCAATATAACACACCAAGTACAGTCGACAAACCTAATCGAAATGCATCAGCTACACGAATTATGACTTGGGTTGTGACATGGAAGAGCTGCTCGAGTATCTGTTGATATCATGTGGCTACGAAGATTATCATTGGGCCTGTGCATTTTGGATAGGTTCGTCGAACATGTACCAAAAATATCACTTCTTTTGTCATGCTCCTCCGTCAATAACATCCGAGCCATCACTAAATACATTCTCATTAACACCCGTTGGATATGACTAAGATCCAACACTCCAGTTCGTTATGCGGCGAAGAAGGATGGAACCAGATCTTGGCAAGATCTTCATTGGTGGGATTTCTTGGGACACAGATGAGGAACAGCTTAAAGAGTACTTTAAGAAATATGGAGAGGTGGTGGAGGCTGTTATCATGAGGGATCAGGCAACCGGTCGTCAAATTGAGCAGCCAATATAGCTATTGGATCCTTAACTTCTGATGAAGATGAACAAAAACAAACAAAATGCAGGTGGAGTCAAATCGTCAAATTGAGCAGCCAATATAGCTATTGGATCCTTAACTTCTGATGAAGATGAACAAAAACAAACAAAATGCAGGATGCGTCGTAATTAAAAGAAGCTGATCTGATGATAGTGCAGTCATCAGAAAAAACAGAGGCAATGCAAAGATCTTTCATCAGAACATCAAAATAGGGTAGGAGTGATCGAATTATGCAATGGACTTGTACCTTTAATATCATCTAGAGTGACATTATAGGGATGTAACAATACTCCTGCACGAATGTAAGTAGTCTGTGATAGCTCCGCAACTACCTTGCCTGATGAATTGAGAATTACACAAAAGCATTTCGAACACTTCAATGGCAGCCTGTTGAACATCAACTGATGAGAATCGATGGCAGTACGGCCAAAACTTTGAATATTGCAGGTAACATATAACCATCTATAACTGTAAATGCAGTAAAGCAGCTGAAAAATGAAGCATCGGTTGTAGACGGTTTCAAATCCAATGCAATACCAAAATGAAGCATTGCCTTGTCGTGCATGTTTCGCCGCTTATAGATCCTGCCCATCAAAGCATGTACACTACTTTCACAGGGAGAATATTCATTAAGCTCCTCCAAGACTGCTAAAGCTTCATCAAACTTTTCTAAGCTCATTAGTATATTAGCCTTTTGATACATGGGAACATGATTCTTCTCATCTGCTTTAATAGCCTTCTCCATTATTGCTAAAGCTTCGTCACTTCTCTGACATATACAAACACAATTGCAGCAACATAATTTATTAGTTAGTATATATAAAACGTAAATTTCCTGATGAGGTCAACTAAAACTGATATAGCTTACGGCACCTGTAAAGCATGTAATGCTGTGCCAAGATTTGAAGCAATAACTGAAGAACAGGGATTTATTTGGTTAGCCATCCGAAAGTGATGCTTCTTCATCACATCACCTGAAAAATTAACACAACCAATCACACAACGTGTACCCACTTGTTATAGTTCATAAAGATAACACACTCATAGCAAACATATATAAAAATCCTTCCTTTTCAATCTTCTCCGTATATAATGTGAAAGGTTATAACTTCAGTAGTTCATCAATACTAAAAAACAGTCACTACCCAACTATTTCTCAATCAATTAAAAACCTTTAAGGCTTACATTTGAAAAACGAATCATACTAAGCACAGGCGAGGACTCACACCCACATTCTGTGATACCAAAATTGTATCGGGCATTTTGTCAAACACTTGGTGAGCAATACACAAAAGCATTTCGAACACTTCAAAAGAAACTAAACATGGCAGAATTTCTATATTCATTGTAGCAACTCATACACACAAAATATCAAAGAAACAGAAAAAATAGGGAACAATAAAACCACGCGTGGAGAAAAACTGCAAAACAACCCAAATCCTTTAACCATAGTCACATAGAGAATTCTGATCAAATTGCAATCACATGATACAGCACACATGTGCCACACCTCATTGAAATCCCTTTTTTTCTTCCTCTCATGCTTATATGATATTCCACAGAACTGTATCACACATACAGTTTTCCTGCTTACAAACTCAAAGCACACTCCTATCACCCACTTACAAATGTGTCATACTACTTCTATCTGCCATGAAGCACGGATAAAAAAAAACTAATTTCTAGAAAATTACATTCTATCGAAATTTCTGAAGACAACTATACTTAGCATCTAAAGTAGACAACCCACTTAACAAAAAAATAATCAAATCGAAATGCCATTCTCCACCATCAGTTTCTTCTTAAGCAAGAAGAAACTATACATATTACTCTAATCTAATCACACATAGCCAGACCACCAAATGAAAGAATTGCTTCTTAGGATTTTGACACTTACAGATTTGACGCAGTACCACTTGGGTTTTGAACACCAGACTCTGATGTATCCATTGCTACACAGAAACCCAATCCCAATTTTTTCTCAGGAAATTGCCCAATTACAGATAGACAGTTATGAAATTTGAAATGAGCTTCAAAGTATGGAAGAACAAAACTCGTTACCTTGAGGTACATCTGAAACGGGCACTTCGGTGATATCCATTGAAGCGGCGTCGTTTCTCTTTTTCTTGTTTCTATTCTCCGCCATCGCTTGAGAGCAGAGCCGAAAAATCTTGACAGTAAAGAATTAGGGTTTAACGCAAGCGAGTCAGTCGTATAGGACCCGCTGAAAGGCGGCTATTGGGCTTATTTTGATGGTTCCCAAGAACCGAGAGTCGCCGGAGCTCTCTGGGTTGCTGCTGCTCTTCGGGATTCAGAGAGAGAATGAGAGAAAGAGAGGGGCTGTACAGAACATAATCCCTTTTACCCGATGATTTCTTTCTATAAGCCAAACTCTTGAGAAGATATGTGGGTTCGGGAGGAGAACGAAGGAAGACAGTTCGCGTTGAAAATGAAAACCGAATTTGTCAGTTGGGTTTTTCTTTCTTTCTTATTACTGTTTTATCCTTTATTTTTTAAAATTAATTTTGGCCAAATTAAATAGAAGAAAGGGTAAAATCAGGGAATGTGAATGTTCTACCTAAATAACTACCCTAAGGAAGGTTGCCTTAATTAATAGAGATAAGTTAATTAACCAGTGTCTCAAATCGGAAAAAATTAGTTATCGATGAGTTGAGTTTGAGTTTTCTTTTTGATGAAATTTTTATTTAACATTGCTAAATAAAAGTTCAGGCTATACCACTACACTGTGAATCAATTTTTTTTTTAAAAAGTATCCATGTGATCTGAACGGTGAGACTGAGGTTGGTTGACGATGAACCAAGTTCACCCAGTCATACTATAAACTTGACTTGCTCAAGGAAAAGCAACGAAAGGATCCATGATGTCACGCCCCGAATTTTTGGTCTACAAATTACCATAAATAAACTAAAACTCATAACGTGAAAATTCACTCCAAATACCTAAATCTTTTTTTTTCCTCTTCAATAACCCGAAGTCAATCAATGTCAATAAAGATTCGAAAATTAGAATCATATATTACATTTCATTTGTTTACAAATTCAATTTGAACAGTCAAGAAATACATTACACAGCAGAAACAAAATAAATAAATACAAAATCTATAACAAATAACAACCACAGCAATACTAAGAAGCTTCTACCTTAACTGCAAATCACAGCTAACTTATAAGATTAACCCCTACACCTTTGAATAGTGCACCGGGTTAAAAAATAATAAACCCGGTAAACTTTTGTAAGTCCGTATGAGAACTCAATTTAACGTATCACTAACATGTAAATTTTATCACATGCTTGAATTAATCCAAGTTAAATCAAATTTCATTTCGAGACATTAGAAAACCACAGCTTCAAGTTTAAGTTAATCTCCTGAATGAAAATTAGTTCAAAAAATTTTCTTAGACAAAATAGCTCACTAAACTCAATATCACATAGCATTTCAAACTCATGACTCTTACGTCAATTCCAAACACAAAGAATCACATCTTTCTTTCTCTCACAGATCACAACACGACTCCACAACAACATTGGAACTCAAGGCAAATACAACAAGAGAACTAAACCACGCACTCAAGGACCATAAAAAACAAATGTACTCAAGACTCCTTTTAAACAACAACGTTCATATGACAGACAGACTAGAGCTCTAATTGATCGGATCTTCCGACTTAATAACCACCGTCACTTGTGACCTCACGGCCCGGACACAAGTAACTGATACTCATGACCTCACAGCCCGGAACATGAGTGACAACGTCTCAACAACTACACCCGTAACCTTACATAACGAAAACGAGTGACACCAACTCAACTAACGACACTCATGACCTCACAACACGAAACATAAGTGACAAACTCAAAGCCACACTTGTAACTTCACATCACGGATACAAGTAACAACACATCAACAACTCTTGACCACACCTCAAAATTACACTCGTAACCTCACATCACAAATACGGATGTCAACACCTCAACCGACTCTAACAACCACACATTATTGTTACTAGTGGCACACCTCAAATCAATCACACAAAGACATCTAAAAATGGAAACACAAGACCCACTGCACTACAGACATCACACCAAATCATAAACCAATCATAAGAATGTCATCATTAAACCAAAATGGGTTTTTCACTTACCTATGAACCGTAGACGATCAGATTCATAACTTAAAAAAAAACTAATTTCTTTTTTATGACCATTCTTTTCACAACAAAACTCACACTCCAGCGAATAAATCAAGTGAACTTGATTCGCAACATAAACATAATGAGATTACTCACCTCAAGTCCAGTTGCGTCTTCTCACACTACTCAATCAACCACAACACCACACCTAACGAATTCGCCTTGTTAATCACCTAACACAATTATGATTCTCACTTAGCAACACGATTTCAAATTTGTGCAGACTCCACTACTTAACATATTGCCCAAAATCTTATCAACCAATTTCCAGGAGCTTAACTAAATTAAATCTCCAAAAAAACCCGATGTAAAGCCATTCTTATAATTTAAGTCACAGTTCAACTACACCAAATGGAACGGCAACCTCAAACTATCTAGAATGACCTAAAATCAATTACCCGGCAATATCAATTTATAAAGCTTAATCATGCTAACAATGGCTAATATCATTTCCCGACCAAACCAAACCAACGTGACCCATCCTTATCAGTAACTACAATCAATCAATCATGTTCACAACCTACATAACTACCCGTGAAACACAAACTCAACCCACCGAAACTAAATGAAAAACCTATTATCAAAACCAACCTTACATTACAATGAATCACCATCTCTCAAACACTTAACAGTACGTATCAACTCATACAGTACAGCAACCTTCAAGTTTTATTCTCTACCAATCTACAGTTAATTGGATAAACACTTAATAATAATTCGATTCAATCTTTGAAACACAACAAAACTCAATTGAACCGGGTTAAAAACTCCATTTCCCCAAAACATTTGTTACCTGCCGGAAAAGAGGCTTGCCGAAAATCACGCTCGTCGCCGGCACCTCAATCGCAACACCGTCTGTGAAGTTATGCTTGTCGAAATCGACAGCCTCGTCAAGAGCTGTAGCCGCGACCTCCCCACAAATCGTCGAAGTCTTCTCTTCTCACTTCGATCAAGCGTAGCCCCGAATTCCAAAACTCTCTCTATCTCTCACGTTTTTCTTTTCTTTTCTTCTTTTCGTAACCCCCAAAGGAGTGGCGGCTCTCCCTCCCAAGTTCTATTTGTTTACTCTCTTTCTTCTCTCTTCAATTTGTTTACTCTTCCTTGTGGTTTGCTGACTACACCCACTTTAATTAAACCACAACCAGAGGGGGCCGAGCATACCTTTTCTTTCTACCTTTTTTTTAGTTTGGATTAGTTTAATTCTACAAAGATAAAACTATAAAACACAAAAAAAAAAATAGAAAAAGAGAACTTGAAAATTACTTTCAAGAAACCACATTCACATTATCCGGAGTGCCACGTGTTTCTTTTCTTCTTTTATTTGCTTAATTTATTGTTTAGTTAAAATTTTAATTTTTATAAATAGTTTTTTATTTATTAATTAATTTCACACGCATCGCGTCGTGTGTATTTCGACTACTATATATAGGAAAAAAATAAAATAAAACGGAGCCCGAAACGGTCAATGAAGCGTTGAGCACAGAGAAATCACCATAAGCAACACACAAAAGTATAGAGGCAGACGTGCACAGTTTGACTCCTCTCGTCAGCATTGCACTTTGGCATTTTTGGCGTATAAATAAAAAGAAGTGGTCACATCTTTAAGGATCACAGATTCCCCTGAGCCAGTCTGTATCGGTCTCATAGCTCGTGGGGTGCGTATTTGTTCTGCCCATTAAACTCAACTCTCTCAGGAGCTTCGTTTATTATTCCTCATTGGTATCTAAGGAGAGAGATATCAAACTCGATCTTTCATGGCTTCCATCGTTGAATCTGGCTGGCGGGTACTACTTTCTCCATTACCCTTTGTTTATTTTTCATCTAAAGTCTCAATCATTTTGCCATTATATAAATCCTTTGGACCAAGATTTGATCTTAGGCTCGGGATTGCTTACTGTGAAATCTATGTTTTTTTTTTCTCCACCCATTTGTGTGTATTTATGAGTAATGGAGGAATGTGGATGCGGATGGGTCATGGGTATGATTGGTATCGCATGTTTATCTTTTGTGGGTGATGTGGGATATAACGCAATGATTTTGATCTGCTGAGTGCATTTGGATGCTGTTGTTGTTGGGTTATTTTGAGTAATATGAACTAGGGAAAATGACAATAGCCCAGCATTAGGTGTTGATGACTGTTTTAGGTGTGGATTTAGTGATAATTATTGGTAAGTATGTTTTTTGAAAACGAGATTTGTGGTTAAACATTTGTGATGCTTGGATTTGTAGCAATACAGTTAAGTGGGAGTGGTATAGCAGTGTACCTAGTGCAGCGATTGTGGTTACTGATGGGTGTACTATTTTCAGGTTGTGAGGTTGTTTGGATTCACAGTTACCATTATGTGAGACTATAAGATTAAGGCATTCGGCATTAGGTTAGGATTTGGAGGTACTTTATAAATACAATGTCCCGCAAACAGAAGCTGATATCTAGATACACTATACTTGAATGTGAAGCAATTTAGATCATTTTAGTGTTTCTGCTAAATAGTTTACTAAGAACTGAACTTTCTAAGAAAGATAATGAACCAAGTTTCGTAGCTCCACGACAAACAATCCAGCATAATTGAACTAAAGCACCTCATTACATGGGGAAAGGAAGGATTCTAAATTTTGATTTTTACAAGAGAAAGATTAGAAGAAACTGTCCAACTTGTAAAATCATCCCTCGATGTCTTATTCTACCTTGAGACCATGGAGCTCATAATTGAGATCTGCATCTTAGGTTACAACCTTTCCTCTGCTCGGGCAGTTATTGCTATACTCTAGGTGCTGAATGTTGGAGACCAGTAATCTTCTGTTTTTGTTCTTTCAATTGTCATGGGGTTTATGGCTTATTATTTTTCTCTGTCTTCAATAGCCTGATACACTTTTAACTGTTGGTGTGAATTTACTTTGTATCTGATTTTTCTCTATCACTCTCCTCTAGTGTAGACTCTGGAATGATGATCTTTTCCTGCTATATGCTTGTGATGGTCTTCATTTTTATGATCTATTTCTTACAGTATGACCTGCTCCTTAACTCTTTATACAGTATCTCATTACAAACTTCAACGACTTTCAACTGGGATGTCTCGGAAGTTTCTTTCTCCATGAGAGCATTTTCTTCTTATCTGGGATTCCTTTTATATATCTTGAGAGGGCAGGATGGCTAAGCAAGTACAAGATTCAGGTGCATCTCTTTGACTTAGCTCCTAGTATGATTGCTTTACTGAGTATCTAGATAATGAATTTCTATTCCTTCCTCAAAGATCAGTGGCCCTGTTTTATATACCTACATACAAGGACATTTTAGTTTGGAGGTTGTAAGGATAAATGTGGCTTGTAGTCCATCTCATATTAGAAGTTCAATGATTGGAGATGAGAATTAGGTGCCGATCTATTGAAGCCTTTCTATTATAGCAATGGTATTGATATGATGATGTAGAGCTTGTATACTGGTAAATAAACATTAAAATCAAAATTTGGGTCGACATCAAGTGTCTTTGATATGGCCTGCCATTTCTGTCTTTATGGTTGGTCAAAAGGTCTTTCTCTTTAGTTTGTGAATACGTTGTTGAACAGACTGGATGCTTCCTGCTCCATTGTTTGCAGATTAATTTTTCTTCCGACTTGTTTGATTTTTCTTCAGTGATTGTTCCCATGTAGTGATATGTAGGTACATCTTCTTGGACCTTTCATATAAATATACAATATAAGGTTGCATAGATTGATTCTTGTTTTGTGCAGACAAAAAATAACAGCCCTGCAGCTCAGGAGAAATGTATCACTCGCCTATTGCTGTATCACTTTTGTGTAAATCTGCCGGTCATGATTGCCTCCTATCCGGTCTTCAAGTTCATGGGGATGCAAAGTAGTCTTCCATTGCCGTCCTGGTATTTTCAGGTTCTTTATATGCTAGAGTATATGTCTAAAACAAGAAGGGGGTTCTGGAGTTTAATTCTAAAATTAATGAAAGCCGTAATTTTTTTCTATTTTTCTGAACAAGTATGCTGATGCATAGTTACTGAAATAGTGCATATGGTTTTTGCAGGAAAGTAGTTTCAGCACAGATTATCTTCTACTTCATCCTAGAGGATTTTATATTCTACTGGGGACATAGGGTTCTGCATACAAAATGGTTGTACAAGCATGTGCACAGCGTTCATCACGAGTAAGTGAGAGAAGTAATCTTATTGCGTCCTAAACTCCTAATGGTTCTGAATAATGTTAATGTTGTCCAGGAGCTGCATTGCATACACTTACTTGTGTCTGAATATGTACAGATTTGCCACACCTTTTGGACTTACTTCTGAATATGCTCACCCTGCCGAGATATTATTCCTTGGCTTTGCTACAATTGTTGGTCCTGCCATTACCGGTCCTCATCTGATAACTCTGTGGTTATGGATGGTACTCAGAGTGCTGGAGACGGTTGAGGCACACTGTGGTTACCATTTCCCATGGAGCCTCTCCAACTTTTTACCTTTATATGGAGGGTGAGTTGAAAACTTGAAATACATCTCATCTTTTCCTACTGGCAGTAAAAGCAGTATAATCGATATTAAATTTTCCATCTGTGGCTAATACTCTCTCTGTTAATATACAGTGCTGATTTTCATGACTATCACCATCGTTTGCTTTATACCAAGTCAGGCAACTATTCTTCAACTTTCATATACATGGACAGGTAAGTTTTTGGCATATCTTGCTTAATGCATTAGAAATAAGATGTTCCTTGTGTTGGTATTCTCTCTGTTGCATCGTTCAGTTAGCTTACCCAAGGATGAGTAGAACAGGTGAATGGAGGTAACAGATATGAAATATTATTCTCAATGTCTTCGTTGAAGGCGTAGATGATTTGGTGCTCATTGTTTTTAATTATTGAATGATCCTTATGAGTTATGACTATAGCTTTGAACAATTTTGTTAAGTGGATGAAATAATGAAATATCAGTTAAACGGACAAGATACTGTATATGATGCTCACTATGTCTCATACCTGTTTCCTCTTTGCATTGATTTTCAGGCTCTTTGGGACTGACACCGGTTACAGAAAGTTAAAAGCACTGAAGAAAGCTGGATTTGAAGACGATGGCAAGGATACATATGATGTCAATGATACTTGCAATGGCAAAAACAAGTGAAACAGGGAGCGTGGACATTAGTAAATTTGGTTATCTTACTTTCAAAAAAAAAGAAAGTAAATTTGGTTTCTTTCTTTAGGAGCATTTCCAAATATCTGTAGCCCCTATCTCCCCACATGTTGTGTGCAACCACCTGTTTGTGTTGATTTTTTTGTTCTGTCATTTCAATCTAGTGCTAATGTGGATACATTAGGAGTTTATGTAGACACTTTCGACCTCCTATTCTTGAGCTTTATTATACGTGAATGAAGCTTCCCATTTTGTCTTCCAGTTTTGAGATTATGCAGATATAATCCTCACCCAACATTTACCTACCTCCAAACAGAAGTCGAAGATATCGCAGAAAAAGAACAAAAAAATAATCTGTCACCCTATTTTCTCTGGGTTCTTTCTGTACTTCATTGTCGAATGTTAGACGATATTGTTTTGCCATCTCTGGACGTCCCTTTAAACACAGGGAATCTGGTTGTCTACCAGAGTAATCGTTCTCCTCCTAGTAAGGGAAACTCTAGCACCAAGTTTGTTGGTTAATCTCTATCAAAACCACCAACCTCTTTCCCACTCCCAAATCCTCTTAACGGCAATACCACCTATTTTTCAATTACAACGGCGATGCTACCATTGCTCAGATTCTTCTATTTGTTAGCTCATTTTTTCCATTCGACAATTCCAAGAAATCAAAAACTGATGATATGGAATTTACAAGTCGAGATAAAACCACTGTCATGCAGCTCTTTGCTACATATATTTCCGTTGAGACCCCTAGAAAAACGAAAAAACCCTTGCATTTTCTTTGCAAAACAGACCCATCTTTTCTCTACTTTTTCTACAGAAGCCCCTTGACCCATTCCATTAACTCCCAATAGAGAGAAACCGGAAAAAAAAAGGCCAAAACAGAAAAAGAAAAGAAAAAAGAGAAGCCAGAAAAGCTAAAACATACGAAAACGAGCATGGGCTACGTGTTCTTCTTAAGATTAACCACAACCACGCTCACATTGTCGGTGCTGTGCCTGGCCAATGCCAGCTTCGTCAGCAACGTCGACGCGTCCGAACACGCCCTATCCGAGTTCTCCACTTCCGATGATCCCTCACTCTCCCTCGGCGCGTGCGCTTTCCCTCTCAGGCACATCAGCGCCACCCCACACGCCGTGTCGTTCGACACCACGTCCCACAACCCATCGCTCGCCAATATCAGACAGTCGTCTTCCGCCGTCCGATCCGTCACCGTCACCTCCGGCTCGCAGCTCACGTACGGTTTCAAAAAGTTGTCACCTGAATACAGAAAATATAAACACCGGGACAATCATTATCGTAGAAAATTAAAATATTATAAATCAGAATTAAAAGATATGTGCCGATCGAGTTCGATCTCTTTACGTACCTATAGCTCTTGACATGGCCAAGACTCCGAGAACCCGTGGACCGTCCCAATATATGACCCGGCCACCCGCCGCCTCGATCCGACTCAGCTCGTCAGGACGGTCCGGCTGTTATCAATAACAACGCTTTCAGTACTATTCACTTGGTTAAATTCATGTACATGCATAATTTCAAGACTGTACGTAAACGACACATATAAGTATATAACTACGTACGTACCTTGTGATCGGAGGAGAGAGGTACGGCCTTGCCGTTACGGCAGAGGATGGCTCTGGAGTCGCCACAGTTAGCGACGAAGATCTTCTCCGACGTGACAACAGCGACGAGGGCGGTAGATCCGACTGCCTCGACCTCCGGCATTTGAAGCTCGCACCTACAATCACCTCCGGAGACAGCGCCTTGCGTCCACGCAGTCACCTCCTTGTCCATGCGCGTGAAGCTACGCTCCAACGCGCCTTCCCATTCGTTTAGCGCCTTGTTCTGTATCTCCTCCTTCACCAGCTCATGGAACCGCTCCCAGCACTTCATCGCCACCTAAAATTAACGTTCCACACAAAACGGCACCGTTTAGCTCTTTTAATCTGCAGTTTCAAAACTCTAGTTTAATATTAATTAACGTATGGCTTCGTACATGAGAGCAGCCGTGGCCGTCGTACACGGCGTAGTACTGAACATTATCGGCGGCGTCTTGGTCTCGGCGGTAGAAGGAAGGGTGGATAGACACGGCGTCTTCCATATCTCTCCGTCTTCCGCACACCGAGGCCATTCCGAACTTCGCCTCCGGAGATGCGGACGTGGACGGACACTTCGAGGAAAAATTGAGACTCGAAACCGTCATCTCATCTGCCTCGCTGCTGGATTTGACGGATTTACCCTTCTCTCCTCCCTCGTTTGATTTCGGGCACTTATCCAAGACCTTCTCCCATTCCCTGGACGAGGACGACGAGGACGATGACGTATAGTACTCCAGCCTCTTCCTCTTGTCCACATTTTCCATCGAGTCCGCCGCAGCTGGCGCGAATTTACAACGGCGGATCTCCATCCTCCTCCGCCTCGCGGTGCGTGAGCTTTGCTCGCACGCGCTAGCTGCCTCGTTCTCGCTCACCACTTCGCAACATATCTCCGCCATTTTTTTCCCGAACGACTAAACAGTATCTTCACTCATGGATATACGTGATTAAAAAATTTCCGGTACAAAATTTTTCTTTAAATTGAGAAAATAGCCACAATAATCCCTATATTTTGTCATAATCCGTCGATTTGATAATTGAAGTTTAAAAAATATCAAAAATATTATTAAATATTAATTTTATCTTTCAAGTTGATCATTATGTTCATTTTGGATGATAATTTTTCTACTTTCTCATCTGTATTCATATATACTTCTCCCGCTGAGAGCATCCGCACCTATTCGGGAAGTTCAATTGGCCCAAAAATTCCTATTCGAGGAATTATTGTCACTATTCATCAAATAAGATGTCAAATTTATGTTTTTTGCACAACAGTGCACCAAATAAGAATTATTATTATTATTCATTAATTCTGAAAATTTATTTTATTTAATTGTTAGTTATGAAAAAGTTATTTTATTTAGTTATAAAAATTTATTTTATTAAATAAAATGTGTTTTAATTTCATTTTTTGAAAATTTAAATTACATAATGACATGTCAAACATAAATTTGTTATATATTAGACAAACTAAATTAATCACTAAAATCAAGGTTACGTACGGGGGCGATAACAATTTGTAAAGCTTGCATCGCCAACTTCTTTTTCATCGTCATCTACTGGCATGCGTAAGGATTTCCGCTTTCCTCTTCATGAAGTACTTCTTTGAATTTGGGGTCATAGCCTCAAAATTCATTGTCATGATCCTTGTTTCTTCCTCTCTTACCCTCAATTTGTAGTTTTTTCATTGAGCATTCGTTGCTTCTCTTCATTTTTCTTTTGTCAATCGGTGAACATTTTTTGAGCCGCAATGTTCCTTAAAGTCTCATCTCTAACCTCATTCGTAAGTGTCGTGGGCTTCTTTTCCCTTCTTTTGGCTTCCTTGGCCGCCTTCACACCTTGAGGTCTATGCGGACTAGAGGTACCTCCAAAGTTGCTTAGTGGTGTCAGATTCACATCGTCCTCACTTAATTTCACGCTAGGAGACACTTCACTAACAGGAGGAGTAGATTCAAAGTTGGAATGGTAAGAAAGTGGAGTGCTAGTTTCAACAACTCTAAAAGTAGGATGATCCTTGACCGCTTCCCAACACTCAAAGTGCGTAAACTCTTTATTCTTTTTCCCCACATAATACTTTTGAGCTTTCCATAACTACAAAAAAAATTAACGAATTAATGTCACAATAATTAATATCAAATAAAATGTACTCCACATTTTATATTTCATAAAGTTAAATTAAATTGAGGGCACCAACTTAAATGAAAATGGACTTGACATTTTTTATTTCATAAAATTAAATTAAATTGAAAGGACCAACATAAATAAATTCTTACCTCATCTTGCAAATTTCCGCCGTATTGAGGATTCCTTCTTGCGTATGCAAGCGCCAATTTTCATTGATTCAAGCTTGGCTTCAACTTAGTGAAACGGGATGTAAGTGTATTTCGGGTCTTAGCCTCACTCCTCACTTCACCATGACCCATCACCCAATTTTGTTGGTAATCGGCATAGATTTTTTTTCACAATTTGTCGACATTTTGCTTGTTGCCAGAGATGGAGCGCACACTATCAGCACAATAAGATATGCACAATTGTACATCTTTGGAAAGAAGCCAATTTGTGGACATTTTTTGCAAAAAAAACTAAAGAATTGTGATGGAGAGATAGGGAAGTGAGGGAGGAAGATGCTAATTTGTTGTGCACAAATTGGTGTGAAGATTATGAAAAATTAAGGTAGTATTTATAGATAAATAGTAGGGGATCATTTCAAATTATTTGGGGACTTTTCGGATTTTTTGGAAAATTTTTGGAGCAATCTTGAGAATCAGAACATCTTTTGATGAAGTAGCCGTTGTGCTTGAATCGTGGTCGTTAGATCACAAAATGGTACGAAAATGAACGGCCGAGAGAAAATTAGCTGTTTGGTTCAAAATGGGAGACAATCGGGCACGTGACAGCCTCCCATTGGTCCATAACTTAGCTGGTTAAAAAAAATTATAGACTTACGATACGTGTATTACACGTATCAAATTGAAAATAAAAATCCACCAACCCTGGCATCACCCACGTGTGTGGGGTCCGCCAAAGGGAAAATCCTCTCTCACTTCCGATTTCCGGACACCATTGAGGAATTCCTCGAGGTCGCCGGTCAGTCGTCGCTCCCAAAACTCGTTGTTGCACACCCAAAATAGAGAGGACTTCTTATTTTAGCCGGGACCTACTAGAAATCCGAAGGAATTCCTCTGATTCTTCTCCGTGCTGCAGATGCTCTGATGTTATGTGCATTTTTCTTATAATCTTAACTATATAAAAAAAATACTTGACAAATTTTAATGTTTAAAATAGAGAAAGTGATCAAATTGATAGACAAAGTTAAAATTCAGTAATTTTTTTTAATATTTTTTTAAAATTCAATAACTAAATTATCGATTATAACAAAATTCAGTTATCATTTTAATCATTTTTCAAAAAAAAAATAGAAAAAAGGCCTCGGGCGTTCAATGAGCGACGATTTTAAGGGGACCCAACGGGTCCCACAGCCACCCAACTATAGATTTACGTAGAGAAGACCTGCTACTCCCATGGTGCTTCTAATCTCTCTCCTGTCCCTGATTTTCACGGATAGGAAGGACGGAATTAGAATTTAATTTGAGAGAGAGTCTAAAAATATCGAAAACAATATATATTTGTCGAAAAAAATTATATATACAAATATATATAATTTTTAAGAAGGCCTGGGCCTATCTGGCCCTAATGTATGGCTCCGTCCCTGACGGGTATAGTGACGGAAAGAAAACCCGGGCGCCGAGGTGAGTGACGTACTAGTGTTCCTATGCCTAAATCGAGCCTTGTGATTTGATTATGCACCGTTTGATCTTTGCAAGTTCCGGTCACTTGTGCCGAACACGTGTATGAGCCGATCCGGAGTACGGGGATTACGTGTCCCATTCGAGCCCGGATAGTGAAATCAGCAAGGATTACGTGGTCCTGCACGTCGTCTCGGCTTTAAATTCCCTCTCTCTTTTTCTCTCTTTACCCCAAATGTTCACCATGAAATGCCACCTGTCTGCCGTTTATCGAATGCGAGACTGCGGGGAGAGCATAGCTACTTCATGCCTGTGACATGTGGTCCAATTAGATTGATATACGTAGTTGCAAATTGAATGTTGAGGATTTGTGGGGGTCTGCGTCGTTGACCCATCGAGAGTATCTAAGGGACGTAGTCGAAGGCGCAAACACGCGTGTCGAAATCTGGTGGCGGGTTGTGACTACGGAATAGAAACACGTTTCAAGCATTTAGTATACGAGTTTCAAAGATTACCGAGGAAGGAAGGGGAGTAACTCAATTTGTTTAGTGCTAGAAGATGGTTGTTTAAGCCTGCGTTTAAGGATGTCTTCGCAACGCTCGAAACATTATAGCCTGAGCGGCTCTCCGACGAGATATAATGGATGAATTGCAATGAGCATATTCAAAAATATATAATCGAAAGTAATTAATATTATTTTATTATAATATTTGTATTTTTTAATCACAATAGTAAAATATGTTTATTTCATTTTATCCCTTAAATTTACCTCTTAGAAGATCAAATTTGAGTATAACATATACAAAAGTTCTCTTTTGAACCCTGAACATCTTCACACTCACACACAAATAAGTGGCCTTGTTTTTTGCATTAAACAAGCCTCACTTGTTTGTGTGTAATTGTGAGGGTATTTGACTTGAACACTGTTCACAACCATCGTACCGTAACATATAGGACTCAGATTCTCTCTAAACTGAGAGTATGTCTTAGAGAATCCGCATCAGACGACATCTTGTTGTAGGAAGAGGTGGGTCCAACACGAAGAGCATAAACAAAAGTTGGATTATGCAACGGGTGGATGCAGAAGAAAGAGCAAATATCGTAAAAATTCTGTGGGTTCTGCCAATTGTTCAAGCAATCAATCGAGCAAATTTTACTCCTCCTCTTACTCCTGCAAATCAAAATCTGACGGATTCCACTATCTACTAGAACAAAACACCATCCTAATGCAGATGCTCTTATGTCTTTAAAAATCTCTCCAATTATAGGTTAGAAGGTTCTTCTAGTCCTAACATATATACCTTTTACTAGAACTTGAAATTCTCATCATACAATACACTAATTTATTTTGTATAATATATACAGGTACATAATTAAATTTTAGCGTGATTTTGAAAAATGACCTAACATCGTATTTTACACTATTCAATACGAGCATAGATATCAAAATTATCGATCATCATACTAAAATGTGAGCACATGCAAAAATGAAACAAAGTTATCATTATATTGTACCTGTGGTTCATATTGGACAATGATTTTAAAACTCCCCAAGATTATAATTCGCCCTCCACTACGCCTTTTTCTCTTTGACTTTCTAGTCATATCCCTTTATTACATCTCTCTCCCTCAATCGAACAAGTAAGTCTCCTTGTCTTTGTTTTTCGGCGAGCTCAACGCAGAAGAATCCAACTCAACAGAGGTTTGGCAAGAAAAGTGATCGGTGGTCCCACACTAATCAAAAATAATATCTTATTCAATACTAGCATTCCTGTACGCGCATATACGTGTGTGAAATGCGTCGCGCTCGCGCGTGCAATTTATCGGTGACATATTTAAAAGTGTGCAATTATATCGTCTTCACTTAATTGCCCAAGTACATTGCTCATGACAAATACTATAGTGCACTTTCAGGCCTATCTCTATTATTCGAATACTGATCTAATTGAGATCTCTATTATTCGAACACAGTCTAATTGAGAAGTGAGAAGAATTACCAATGATTGATGATAAAATTTGTAAAATAATATTAGCCTACTTCATATTAAATCAACACTATGTAAAAAATAATCAATCACTGATAATAAATGCAGTGTCAGTGCATATGAAAATAGAACAAAAAACACACGAGTAGAAACTATTAAAAAAAATAGCAAAAATTTTAACTATGTTGACGTCGATATGTCCAACGAAGTCCAACCACATATGCAGTTTTCCGTCAATCTTCATCGTAGTACATATGCGCGTGTGAAAAGCGTCGCACTCGCGCGTGCGACTTATTGGTGTAATATTCAAGAGTATGCAATTATATCGTCTTCACTTCATTGCCCAAGCTCATTGTAGCTGACAGATACTATCGTGCATTTTCAGGCCTATCTCTATTATTCGAACACTGATCTAATTGAGTATGTGAGAAGAATTACCAATGATTGATGATAAATTTTGCAAAATAATATTAGCCTACTTAATATTAAGTCAACACTCTGTAAAAAATAATCAATCACTGATAATTCTTCGCAGTGCCAGTGCATTTATCGAGGTCGTGCAATTATACTATTGTATGAAATATATAATTCAACCACCACTAATTTTGGAGAACCAAATTATAACTCTCCTTGGCGTATGAAAATAGAACGAAAAACACAGGAAGAGAAACTATCAAAAAATATATAAAAGTTTTATCTATGATGACGTCGATATCTCCAACGAAGTCCAACCGCATCAATCATCATGTAGAACGACTTGTCACTCCAACTACAAATAAAATATAGGAGAGTTAAAACAAATGATTAAACGGCCACATAAATGTATATGTTGAACATGAATGCGTTACGTAATTACCTGAGCAATTTGTATCAAATTTTTACGCTTTTTGTAGAACTGTAAAAGATACAAATTAACTGTTAAAAATTTTCAAATGCATTTATGTTGACCATCAATGCTTATGACTCGTATAAGTAAAAAGCTATAATACCTTATATAAGAAATAATAGACACTAACCTGTAACACATATTAGTAATACTCACAACAACTCATAGACTTTTCATTATTGTCTGTAGTGTTAATGTCTCATCCATATGACTCATACGGTAATAGTAACGAATACTGTATAGGATTATAATATCCCACTGAGTCTTGAATATTTTGAAGTTGTCTAGAAGCGATTTGAATCACAAAGTCTCTTCCATTTGAATTTATACTATCCCCTTTTACTATAGTAGCAGCAACCTGAGCAGTTGATGGTAGGTTGTGCTGAATTATGCTTAAGTTCATGGTCGATATCGTATATATAAGTTTGTAGCTATCGTGGTCTTCTTCCATCAATCGGCATAAGGCCACCAACAGTTTCCATTGTTTTGTCTCCTGCACATGATCCAGAACGTAAGATTAAGAACATAATCAAAAAGTTTTAACTGAATTATGCTCATTTGATTTATTTACTTGAAAAATCTTGATTGTACCATCCATAGAAAAGGAACGTTTCTTCAATTTCAAGGGCCACATAACACAATTCAATATCAGCTACTTATTCATCATTGACTATGTTAGATTGCAACTCATTTACTCGTGTGAATGATTTTTCTCTTTTCGCATATATATTTATTACAAACAACTTCCATGCCCTCTTGATCTCTAAAATAAAAGAGCATATGAAAATTAGAGATTCAACTTCAGCAACACCTAGAACATCGAGAGACCACCAAAAAAGGGTAATTAACCCACTGGAGAAATCTTGGAGAGAGTGTATCCATGCCTCGCTCTGACAACGCTTCATCTATCCGGTCTGCAATATGTCAATGATTTTGCAATGGGGTGTAGATCTTTCGATTGAACGCTCGTCAATCAATATATAGGGGGGGACCAACCTATACAAATCATAAAGCAGATCTTATAGTTGGTAAAAAATCTAGATGCACTTTCGAGAGAATTGTTTGCCTAAAAATAAAAAGAGATTTTTATCTTTCTGATGATAAACGACTAATACAATTGTTAGAGATGATCGAACCGCAAATCAGTTATCTTCTCAACGTGGCAGATTAGACTTGAATCAGTTTTGAGCATCTATGTAAAATCTTATTAGCCTTCTTACATGCGCAGACGCACGTGCAGAAATCGTCGCGCTCGCGCGGTTAGTATTATTAGTGTACATTTTAAGGCTATGTTATTATACTGTTTTATAAAATATACAATTCAACTACTACTATTTTTTTTATTCTCGACCATTTAGGCTCTTTGTTTCTATTATCTGGAGATGTTTTTGTTATCTAAAATATACAAAATATTGCATGTGCAGAAGAATGTCACGTTGCGCGTGCGAAAATTGTCGATGCAATTATTGAGGGTGTGCTTATATAATTCAACAACTAATAATTCTTCTATTTCAAATAAATAAATTGTGTTTAAAATAGAATAGAAAATAGGAAACGATTCTATAAAAGAAGAAAACAAAGTTGAAGGACACAGTAACTTCATTGATGAACTTGTCAAAGCCTCGGGATTGGCCCAATGCAAACTTCGAAAATAAGCATACATATGTTACACATACATAAATAAGCATGTTGAAGTCGTTAATCAACTATATATCCAATTTGTACAAATTAATACAATGATACTTAGTCGACTATGTAGTGTCATCAAAACTCAAAAGAAGCTCCATATATATTAATTTCTGGGTACATAGCAAATTTGATTACTATCCATACATATGAAGGCAGAGTAGACTTTTTTTTTTCACTTGAACATGGCATACATGTAAAGACACAGTAGATTGTGTGGTGGCTATACTAAATTGTAAATTTGTAATATTTGGCTTTTAATACAACTTGATTCCTGAAGCACCTAAAATTAGAACACCACCCTGCTAGGAACAAATTACACGCCAAGTACGTACTTCCTTCGAGATGCATTGGATTAGGTAATATCCTCTCTTTTACGTACTTCTGACAATGACAGCTCGATTCCATTAATATCGTTCTTGGCTATAAAGACAAAGAATTAAGAAAAATCAGTCATTTAAATGCATCCAAGCTAAAGAAATTGCAAATGAAAGACAGTATTCAACATCGTAATATGCATTCTTTGCAGTCCTACACAAATGGAATACTACCTGGGTCATTCATGGCATTCACTTCAGTGGCGAAGAGCCCGCCCTTGGGTCTTAAAACAGCCAACAAAGTAACAAGACCCAAATAAACCATGGGAATGGATCAGTTGAAAAAAGCAGTTTACACCAGCGAAAAAAGAAGCCCTATCCATACTTCTGGTCTCGCAGCATCAGTTGAAAAAAGCAGTTTACACATTCGATATATTCAGAAATCTAAAATCAAATAAACCATGGGCATGGATCTAATACGTCATACAATAATATTAAAGTCCAGAGTTTTACTTTCCCATTGACCTGCTATCAAAACAACAAATTGACGTTGAGCGACGATGATAAATCAGATAATTAACAACCCCAAGATTATAAAAACGGAGGAGAATTATTGCCTCTACAAATCGGATAACTAACAACCCCAGGAATCTCTGGAACTACAAATTGACAAACAGGAAGCAAAACAGGAACCACTTAAAGCGAAATAAACTGGTTAGAACATTACAAACTTTGAACGAAGCTAAGGAAGCACACTTTACCAACCTGACTAAATTCTCATATCTTATATGCACATTCCTAATTGATATCTTTAAGTTCCCAATAATAGTGGCAATAAGGGAACCTAGCCATGAGTTTCCAGTAGATGGCTGCAAAAGAGTTTTCAGTCAATTAAACTGTTAACATGGTTTCCTCAATTCTAACATCAGTTTGACTACCTATAGATGCCCAAAGTAAAGACTAACAAAAAAAAACATCGTACAGTTCCTATCTTCGATTTTATTGCTTCCAAAGTTGTTAATTCTGCTTCCTGCACACAATGTGGAAAAGAGACGCTGGATTTTAAATTCTCAATAGACAGAGAGTTTCAAAGTGAAAGATAATATAAAAGTGTCTCCAATATGGTCTCGCAGCATCAGTTGAAAAAAGCAGTTTACATATTCGATCTATTCAGAAATCTCGAATCAAATAAACCATGGGCATGGATGTAAACTGACAGTATTCAACATCGTAATATGCATTCTCTGCAGTCCTACACAAATGAAATACTACCTGAGCCATTCATGGCATTCAAGGACGTGGCGAAGTGAGAGCCTGAGAATGCAAGAAAACCAACTATTTAGGACTGTATGATGACAAAGAAGTGTGTTGATACCTTTCATTTGTAGGAAAACATTACTCTTTAGGACTGTAGGCTGACAGAGAAGTGCCCTTCATAGATTTTACTTGGAGTTTAGTTCTTATATAAGTTTCTTTCCTATTATGAACTACTAACTAAGCAGTAAAGTAAAAAATAAAAACTCACCGGATCACTATACCAATCCAAAAATTTTGCGACAAAAGCGAAGTAACACGTTCCTCCAAAGCATTTTCAACGGCAAGCACAACTC
Organism: Geum urbanum; assembly: GCA_946800695.1. NCBI lineage: Eukaryota > Viridiplantae > Streptophyta > Magnoliopsida > Rosales > Rosaceae > Geum > Geum urbanum. The sequence continues at coordinate 8,708,306 of OX327006.1, forward strand.
CTTCTTTCGTCTTCAACCCAATCGCAGTCGATCCCAACTATAATATCAAAGTCGATATCATCTAAGAACAAAGCTTTGTAATTCAAAAGCATTTGAAATAGAAAAACATAAATTACTCTGGTTGCTCAATGCTTACATTAATTTCTGCTCGAAGTTTTTTAGTCCCTGAACACTAAACTTACTGCAATTTCTGCTCAGTGTTGAGTTTCGATCCTAGCTGTAATATCAAAGTCGATATCATCTAAGAACATAAGCTTTGTAATTCAAAAGCATTTGAAATAGAAAAACAGAAATTACTCCGACTGCTTAGTGCTTACATTAATTTCTGCTTGAAGTTTTTTAGTTCCTAAACACTAAACTTACTGCAAGCCACCCCTTAAATTATATAATTAGTTAGATTACTACATACGTTCCTTTCAATATGATACAAACTCAACACCCCAATTCTAGAATCATGATTGAATGAAAGCAAACTAATGATCTTATATGCTAAAATGAACGAAATTCAGCCAATAAAATAGCTGGTTAACAAAATCGAACAAATCAAACAAAGGAATTGGAAACACACCTACTGTAAAAGGAAGAACCCTGACAAACTTTCCCAAGAAAAGCAGAAATCGGAAGAAGGATTCAGAGATCTACACAGCGAGACCGGACAAACTTTTTGAGTCCAAATCGAACTGTAACACAAAAACCAATAAAGTAAATTAGACACATCAATACCTTGAATATAAAAACTCATACAGAGAGCAGCTCACCTTTCAAATGGGAAACTCTTGAATAGAGACCAAATGGAGGGAGAGGAAGGTATCCGATTGATCGACTGCAAGAGAGACAAAGCGAGAAAATGATCGGAGGTCGAGATCGGAGATTGGAGATCACAGTAAGAGAAACGATGAGAGTGTTTGAGAGAGCCGAGACCGAGGGGAATTGAGAGAGGAGCCGGTGACTAAAATACCCATATGAACAGTACAAATGAACAATGAAATGAATAGTAAAACCCGCGGTTATTATATAGGAAATATGAGGTTGAAGTTATTTAAATTGTTTGAAACTGCCGGAACCTAGTTCCTATATTTGTGTTTATCACATGCCTACAATTTCTAAGATGATTTTCTTTCTCTTACGTGTTTGACATGTTTGGCCTCTAACAATTAAATCAACAATTTAGTGTAAATAAGCAACCAACAATGTTTGACGTTAACTGCTCCTCCACATCAGGTAAACTGCTTGGAAACCTAGGAAGGCTCACCTCTCTTAATATTAGATTGTTCTCCACTTTTCCTTCTCGATATCCGCTGCACACAATCCCTCAACCCACTAACCCGGAAGAGAGTATTCCACCTTCCTGAAATCAAAGGTTGTTCAGGACATGACCAACAACACACAATGCAATAATTGCTATTCAGGGCATCAAAACTTAAACTCCAAAATTCATACAAATACAAATTGAAAAACTGTATGTAGAGATAACAATATACAGAAATTCTGATAACTCAGTGATGTATATTGTGTCAAATCGAAGTTTTACATCCACCTACCTCCAACCGTTGAAAGAGACTCCAACTTTTTGTTTTTCCTCTTCAAAATTCAATTAACTGTTGAGGTTTTTCATGGAAACTACTTTAACATCCCCTGCAAGTGAGTAACATGAGTCCTTTGATACATAACCTAATTAAATTAACTGCAGACACACACTTCTAACACCATAACCTAATTTGATACATAGCAAAGGTTGATACCAGCAGCCAACCAAATCAGTTTGCATAAAAGAAGTAAAGCATATAACTCTTATCAATAAGTAATAGAGATGTAGCTCCTCTCTATTACAATATGACTCACAATTGAACAGTAAGAATTGGAGTTCACTGCATTATATATGGAGGTAGCACTGATGATTCGTCTGAACTTTGGTGATGTTGCTGTTATTCTTGCCGCTGGAAAAGTTAGTCGGAGCTCGAGTAGTAGTGGTCATGGACCCCACCATGAAAAGATTTCTGATTGCCCCAAATCTGCTCATCCACAGATGGCTCTTCCCTTCGACCATCGTTTCCTGTCCGGTCGCCGTTTCTGGGATCAAAATATACCAAATTCAATCATATAAAATCCTCAATCAAAATTGTACTGATTTTGATGAACATCGATGAAAACCAATATCCACGGCATTCCATCCACTGTGCATCTCACACCACAATTCCAACTCAAGGATTCGACATTCAACAGCACAAACGACCCCAGGTTGGAAGATTTTCCCAACAGATTACCCACCTTCACTTTCACCTCCCCATTTTTATCTGAAACTTCCCTGAGATTTATTCCAATACCACTCATGTCATACCTCGCCATCTTGGAGAACTTTCATTTTCAACATTGAACCAAAAATAAAAAAACTGACACGTCATTGAATAAGATACACTGCAAAGCTTGTTAATGGATACTTCCAAAACCATAACATTCATGACAAAAAACCTCTCATCTTTTTCCTACTCCAGCTCTTCAAAAAACACATTGTTGATGTAAACGAATGAATAAATACATAAATGAATTACCTCTTCAATAGAAAGAAAACGCGTATAAGGGTCACCCAAACTGGTCTTTATATCATCCTTTTTCATCTACAAAACCATTTCACTAAACTCATTACTCTACATTTCTTACAATTCACCGTCATACATGCCAATTCTCCAGCACCCAACTCCGGCGACCGGAGGTGTCGAGGAAGCTCTCATTGACGATTTGCCAAGCCTCCTCCACAATCCCTTCGTTCGTTGCCACCGGCTCCGGTCCGGAATCCGCCACGTTATTGCCTTCGTCTTCTGTACAATACTCCGAAGACGGAATCTGAGATTGATTTGACGATGGAGAGGTAAGTTCAACAGCTATCGAAGATGGCGAAGTTACCAGTTAAGAAGAAGATGTCCCACGAACCGATAAAGCTCCGCCAGGGCTTTAGGGACGGTGAAGAAGAAGAGGGGATCCTTCGTGTCGGTGTTCGAGGAGGGGATCGGTGTGCTGGATCCTTCGGTTGAGGAGGGGATCGATGTTCGAGGAGGGGGGATCCTAGGCTGAGACGCTCGATGTGGTGGGCATGGCGGCAAGTTCTTCTAGGAGGACTGATAGACAGAACCAATACATCGATGTTTGCTGGGTTTGGGAAAGGAAGCAGCAATAAACCATAGAAGGAACTGGCTCCCTTAATTAATAGAGATTATTCTGTTTATGGTGAGGATGGGCATAATAGGAATACCCAATGTTCTACCTTCAACTGTCAACAACTTCCCCAAAACTGCCTTAAGGAGTGTTGCCTTAATTAATAGAGATATACTTAAAATTAATATAATATAGTACAGATAGAGATCGATCAACAGAGAAAAGTAAACTCTATACTCTAAACGCAAACTAAGACGCGAATATCAGAAACCTGACAGACTCGACCACTGGACGAAAACGAAATTAATTAAAATATCTAAACTAAACCAAAAATCACGAAATAAATACTGGACAAATTAGATACAGTGGTAGACAACCAAACAAAAATTCAATGTAATCAGAGTTGTTTTGAATGTCGAAATAAATTATATAAACTAGACTACGAACTGAAAACAGTACAGTAAAACAACGATTTAATCAAAGTAAAGAGATCGTTAGACACTTCTCTCCACCCTAGATAATTCCAATCTACCCCAATCAATTCACATAACCTCAAATGAATGTTTCTCATGCATACGCTGTGATCGATTAAGTCGCATACACCTTACACCCTCGTGCTTGACATGCTAAACCGGTTGATGTACCCTAGCTTAACGTGACCTTAACTTAAGAGATATGGTACTTCTTCGATCGGTCCAAAATCAACTTAAACTAAGTCATTATGATCTGTAGGATGTTTGAGACAACAACAAGACTTCTAGAGCTACCATGGATGAGTGCCCTTGCATCACCTTGGAACTAATTCACACAACGTATTAAGCTGTTTATCTCTACAGAATATGCACTGATTGATCGTCACCTACAAATTCAAGATAATAGATCCTAACATACACATCTAAGTTTCGAACCAAAGACACATATGCAGGTTATCATACGGTGATAAAATAGTGAATAAATTCTCATCAAAAAGTTATGTAATTCACTGAGGTTCAAGATCAAAACATGTCTAGGGCTTCGATCAGCCCCTAACAAATAAGGTTTAGCTCCTCATGCTAACCATGGAAACTAGAAAAGAAAATAGATGAAAGAGAATTACAGAAAATAGAAGAGAATCTCAAAATTATGGTGGTTAGTCCCCTTGGTTTGCCGAAAATCCTCCTCTAATGCCTTCTGATAGTCTTCTAATCCTTGTGAACTTGTTCCTCTTTTATTTAATCCCCAAAGCTGATTTGTTTTGGATTAAATACATAAATTGGGCTGAAACCAAATGACTTAAGGCTTTGACAATCCATTACTTCATTGGACTTGATCCATTAACTCCTTGCTAGCTCATTACTTCTCTTTGTTGACCCAGCTAAGAAAGCCCAATAATTCAGCTTTTAATCAATATTCTCCAAAAACCTATAAAACAAATAAACATTATTAAAATTCTGAAAACATAACAGAAACACTAAATATAAGGTAATATTAAACATAGAAACGTTGCATAAATATGCACCTATCAAAAAGGGAGCATATAATTTGAGATCCCAGAAGAGGATAAGAAGAATTGGGTCACCAGGTAATGTTGGGTAAATTGGATTGAGATTGAGCACATCCACTTCTTGTGATTGGGTAATGTTGGGTAAGTTGGATTTAATGGATTAAGTCCATTCCGTAGCATGTAGAAACATCATATATAGATCATCAACAATCCGTCTGCAATCACCTAGCCTCTTTGAGAAAATAAGTTAGGATTGAGTTTCGTTATTGATCTTGAGTGAAAAATGGATCCCATTTGTCTAGTTATATTAATCACTTTGTTCAAGTCTAAGATAAAATATCTTGCTATTGGGTTTCAAAAGATGGATTAAGCGAGCGACCCGGGTAGTAGTCTTTAATCGAATTGTTATGGACTGAAAGAGAGAAGGAGGCTGATTTATGCGGCCTATCAATTAATAATTATTGGCTTTTCCTACAGAGGAAAGAATTTATTGGCAAAGCTTATCATTAAAGGTCTTATACTTTAATATGAGATCCAAGACATAGGGAAATGAACAGTTAGAGTTACGTAGCAAGTCTACTTGTGAGAAGTTTTAACTAAATCGAAATACGAGCACTGTCTCCTATATATAGAGGAGAATAACACCTCGATCATACATATTTTTCTATCGACAAACTACATTCTCATCCCAAAAAATCCTTGCAACCAGCGATCAAGAGATCATTCACCTGAAGGAGCGTGATTGTCTTGCGATTCACGGACGCAAAACACCGTAACCAGCAATCAAGAGATTTGCCACGCGAAGAGCGTGATAGTCTTGAGATTCAAGGACGCAACACCTTATGTTCTCAAAACCTTGTCAAGGAGATTGCTCTGTTTTACACCAAGAGGAGTGTAAAGTATCGATCTTGGTGGCTCAGCTAGAGACACGAAAATCACAAGTTCTAAAGTCATTTAGGCAAGAAAGATCCATTCAGGCGGAGTTGGTGCTTTCCCCGTCTCAATCGCTTTTAAGAAGTCAGGTAGTAGTTGGCCTACAAATCGACGATTTCGTCATACGATGGTGGCACGCCAGTGCACGAAGCACAAGATCGAGAAAAGAGATGGTTTGCAAACTACTCAGGACCCTGAAATTTTTTGGTGTCAAACATATTGGCACGCCCACTTGGACCTACTTTTTTGTCTCTAAGCGATATTTGGGAATCCTTATAAAAAGGGACACCCTCAGAGTAGTAAACATCCTTAACCGGAGTACCGGGAACACGCTTCTTCTAAGTGTCGTTCACTTACTGAGTATGTGGTTGAAATAATCTTTGGAGTCAAACGTTGTTCAACGATGGACTTCAACTTCCTAAACGAAGATGAGATTAATCATCTGAAATATGAAAACTACAGACTGTATGCCGCCAGGCAAGACAAGCGGTTTGGAGAGTACTTCATCTCTATCAAGCAAAGGATAGAGTCTAGTTTCCATAGTTTCTTCCATATCGTGATTTGGATGTTTCTAGAAGAAGTTATAGCTAATTTAGTACATGAATGTCAGTCTGCTCGGGAATCTGACTTTTGACGAAAATTCATGTGTTGAAACCCAAATCACACCGAGAAGCCCATTTACGAATTTGTGCATAATATCCTCATTTATTATGGATGTGGCTGGTGAAAATAAGTATTTTAGAGAATGACAGTCAAGAACAAGATAAGAAATAATATTACTCATAACTCAACCACAATCTGATTTAAACAACAAAAGACTGGGTCTGAAGCCCAACGTAGTAGCAACTATACTCATTCCATTAAATAGCCGAAAAAGACGATTCTACCACTCCATATATATTAAAAACTCTCTCTCTCTCTCTCTCTCTCTCTCTCTCTCTCTCTCTCTCTCTCTCTCTCTCTCTCTCTCTCTCTCTCTCTCTCTCTCTCTCTAGATTGTACAGTAGTAGCGTCGTGACCATCGAGCCTCACCTTATCACCGCCTCCTAGTTAGGCTTTCCAAGAATATGAAGATCATCATCTGATTCATTTTGAGTTGTTCTCAGTTCTCTATCAAAGTTGACTTACACAGGTAGATTTCTCGAATTAAGCTTGAATTCTCTCATTTTCTTCCTTTCTTCTTATTCACTCCAAAATACCTATAAAACCATTAAACATTAATATAAATGATAAATAACTATAAAAAAATATGGACATTAATACATAGGACAAATGTGCATAAATGTACACCGACAGGCCGCCCCTGGGTATAGGCATTATAAGTATGTGCCTAGAGCCCCCAAATTTGAAAATATTATATTATATATATATATCTAAAAAAACAAAAATAAAATTTGTTCAAACATGCAAGTCAGCCACATACATAAGCAATAACCCAAACCCAAAAGTAATAGCCCAGAACCACATACTTACTACACGCCCTTACCCTAAAACTCAAATAAAACCCCTATAAAAAAATTATATATTTTTTTTCAAAAATCCGAAAGTGTGCTACTTTGCCTACAACCTCCTTACCTTCGTTGAGTCATCTCGTCTGCTACAGTAGTAACAATGACTCTTTTGTTTTTAGGTAATTTTTCTTTTCAAATCTTAATCTCTTTAATTTGCATTGATGTGATTTGTAATCTTCTAATCTATTTGTAATCTAAGAACTAAGAATTTGATTAGAGAACATAAGTCATTTTGCTATTTTGAATTTGTGATTATTTGAGTAGTGTTCTTTTGAATAACCAGAAGGTTTTATTCCAATTTTTTAAAACTGCGATATTTTTATGGAAAATGATTTAGAGCCTTACAGAAAGCTAAAAATGAAGCCTTAATCTAACTTGGCATTCCACATCACCATATGTTTGATAAATCAGTTGGATTGTTTGTCAAACTATACTAGAGAATTACTATATTACCCATGCCTTTTCCTTTTTTAAAAATTTTGTTTTATCAACTTTCAACCCTAGTTGAGCCGATATAGAATTTCCAGAAATCGGCAGCCATGCATAGATATATGATAGATGAAGAGTTTGAATATGGTATCTTCGTCATGCCCATATATTGCTTAATGATCGAATGATCAAATTAAAAAGGATTGTTTGGCTATGATTGAAATTAAACATAAATGGTTTCCTGATGAAGTACGTCCTCGAGCACGTGAACAATAGGAAGACACTTGCGTCTTGTTCCACTTCCATGGTTAGAAATGGAGTCGTTGATTGTGAATTCTAAAATGACTTATTTCTCTGTAGGGTTTTATCTAAAGGCTCTCTTCAAATCATGAATACATGATACACTGCCCAACGATCGTAATAGACCGGATAAGCAAGGAAAACTTATGTCTACAAATTGAAATCACGACTTCTCTAGTACTCTAGGCGACTAGGCTCTCTTCATAACATATCTGTTATTTCAGATTTCTTATTTCTGCGTTTCATTTTGAATTGCTGTAGCTGTTCTTCATTTCTTTTCCTTATATTTCTCAGCCCCAATGTAGTCTTTACAGCATAATGATGTGGAAATATTTATGATATAGATATATATATACATGTTAATTATATATAGTGACATGGAATGACACATAAGATGAAAACCGAAATTATTAGGCCTTCCTTAAGGCCCTGTAACATTGCTCTATTTTTAGTATACATTTGAATTTTTGTTGATTGATTTTCTTTTCTTTTTTCCTTTTTTTAACATGTGAGCTCCCATTTTTTTTTTCTCGCCTAGAGCCCCTGAAACTCAGGGCATTCCTGTGCACTGATCATGTAACTTTAAATTTATATATAACTACTTCAAGTATAACATAACCAATACATGAAAATGAAGAAGACGAGAAAGAGGAAATTTAGAAAACACTATACATCTTATCTTATTCGATATATTACAAACAGAAGTTCCTCGAACAACCATTAACCCACCTCCAAATTGATCAAAATGGGAAGTCACCGGAGAGAGAGATCAGAGGCATCTCAATGTGCATGTTATGCATAACAAATGAGATTGATAGTGTCCAAAGCTTGATTATTTGCATCTTCTTCTTTTAGGCCTTCATGCGAGCTGCAGGATGGAGCCATGTTAGGGTCAGGGTAGACCCAAGGCCTCCCTGAAAAATATCATTTATAGAGCCAGTATGTAATAAATGCATAGATATTGTCTCGGTGAAATGATAAGGCACTCAATTCCCCCACTTAAGAACAGAGTTTGAATTCCAGCGTCGTTAATATTGCATGCTCACTTTTTTCCTTTCTTTTACTCCCTCCTCTTCTGAGTCTTCTCTATCTTTCTGTTATATTTATGCTTCTCTTCTCTCTTCGTGTTATTTTTTTTGCTCCATTTCTATACACTTCTGCATACATTTTTATTTATATTAATTAATATTGTCTAATTTTATGTATTTATATGTAATTATATATATTTTTATTTTTATTTTTAAATTTTTGTGTCCCCTCGACTCAAATCCTGCCTCCGCCGGGCGAGCTGTGCTCTCAATTTCTTCGATCATCAATCAATTCCATGCCGTCATTCCCCTAGCTACTTCGCTTTCAAGGAAACATGCATGAATTAATGATTCTAGAGAAAGACGTACTGAGCCATACGTGCATGCTATCGGACATTAATCAACCTTTTCCAAGAAACAAAAAAGGTTTTACTAATCATGATCGATCATAACCTTTAAAGTTTTTCTGGTATATATTTATTTAAAATGACTAATTTATATGGCGCCATTCTCATGCATGTTCATCAGTCACTTGTTTTTTTTGAAGATTAGAAAAATCGGTGATCCGAAATGCTCTTTAGTTTGCCCACATACATATATATATGCACAAGCTAGCGAATATTTTGGTAACTAGCTAGGTTAATTTGTATGTTGCCAAAACAAAAACTGATCGATAAAGTTCGTACAGGTAGGATATATACAAGTCCAACACAAGAAATCAAAACCACGTATACATCAACAACCACAGAATAGAGGATTGATGAATCGCTGTCCCATTTTGAAAAACAACAGAATTGAAATCCACATTGCATTGAATCGAAATATATTATTTGGTTTCCATATCAGATTCAGTACGTGTCCTTAGAACCGGAAGCCATTGACAGTTATCCCTCCATCGACGCCAATAGTCTGCCCGGTTATGTACGACGCTGCAGGAAGGCAGAAAAAGCAACCAAGGCAAACAACTATTCTGGCTCGCCAGTACGCCCTAAAGGGGTTCTTGATTTTGTTCGATGCAAAAATATCCCTCGGGAAGAGATCCTTCTCGCGAAGCAGTCTCTTTTATCTCGGATGTTTTAACCGCGTGTGCCGGTCTATCCTGTATGTGCTTCGTATGCTGGCGTGCCACCGTCTCTCGACGGAATATGGACTGATCACAGCCGCCTGACTTCTATATTAAGCGATTAGAACAGGGAGAGCACCAACCCTGCTCGAATAGGTCCTTTTTGCCTAGAAACCTAGGACTTTGGATATGTGAATCTCTAACTAAGCCTCGAAATCGATACTCCACACGTCCTTTCTCGTGCAAAGCAGAGCAATCTCGTAACAGAGTGTTGAGAACACTCGCTCCCTTTGAGTATTCAAGCTCTCAACTTACAAGTGAGCCGCTCTTCAACTTTCCGGTTGCAATTGCTTCTTTGTAGTCGTAATACTTTTACTCGATAGGTGACAAGCACTTAGACTTTCTGGTTGCAAAGAAGATAGGAATCTCGAGGACGAGATAACCGTCTAGGTTTGTTTGCGTATAGCAAGGTTGATTGATTGATTTTTTTTGGGGGGGGGGGGGGGTCTCATAAGATCCTTACTCTCCTTATATACTCGCTTAATAACAGTCATTCACTCAATGTCAAATTCCTTCTGCTCTTGTAATCACAGTCTGAATCCAATACCAGCATACGTGTCGTAATCACTCATAGATCTTCTAATGCCATCATAACTCTTCCAAGAGTTCTAATCAAAACCAAACAGTTATGACAGAAACTAAGCCGCGTAGAACTAGCTAATAAGACATAGTTCTAATAGATATCAAAGTCCTTCTTTTAGCGAAGCTCGCCAGACGTTGTATGACTTGACTCCTTCGCCAAGAACCATTAATATAAAGGGCCGCTCGCATAAACCTCGGCCATTCAAGCCCAAAATGAAATTCTTTATTTAGGCCCAAACAGATTTAGTAGCCTCGAGAGCTTTTTGGTCTTTAAAAGTCTGCATGTTGAGAAAGAAAAACATGCTTGATGGATGAGACGTTTATAACGTAATTAAAGACATTGCAATCGAGGAGATCAATAATACCGTACATCAACTATATACGATGACATCCAGAATCGAACGAGCTCGAGTGCTCCCACAGGCCCTAGATCAACGTTCTTATATATATTGTTTGAATTGGAATATATGTAATGTTGACTAGTAGCCGTACGTATTCGATCTCTATCAGCTTAAACCACTAAGGTATAGCTAGCTAGTGTGATATATTGTCTAATTAGCATGACAGTATGGCCTTCGCTGAATCTTGTTATAGATTTTATAAGTAATATTTTTCTGGAAATGGTTAAAGTAAATTCTTGCAGATTCAGCGAGAGGAGTTCTGATGAACGAAGGGGAAATACTGTTGACTCTGATCTTATCCCTTGCCCAATCGCACGCTAAAGTTTTCGCTAATTGGTTAATTGCTCCTGTTTGACGTACAGCAGAGATTAGTAAACCCAAACTTCAGCAGTTCTATGAGCTCTTAATTCAGACATTAAGCAGATGATCAAATACCTTTTGCAGCAGCATACGCACTTCCAACATTCCCGCCAATTGAAACTACACCAGTAACAGAGGAGATAAACAAGATGTTAGTCTATGCCTTGAATCTTGAAGTCGCGTCGGCATACGCGAGGCACGTTGGCATACGTGTGGCACGTTGGCATACGTGTGGTACGCGAGCAAGGAAGAATCTCTGAAGAGAGAGTCTTTGGCGAGCGTTGACTCTTGGCGAGCGTTGACTTCTGGCGAGGAAGTCTCTGGCGAAGAAGTAGTCTCTGGCGAGGAAGTCTCTGGCGAGGAGAGTTAGAAGTCCTTGGCGAGCAGGACTTCTACTCAGGATTTCGCTAGGACTAGGATTCCTCAGGCATTAAGGAATTGAGTTTCCTTAATCATTCTGGTTTAGGTTTCCTCAAACATGTGTGTCTGGGATTCCTATGGTATTCAGGACTCTGTTGGCTATATATATACAAGGGTATCAGCCATAAGGGAGAGTGTGATATCTGGTTCTATCCTGTAGATTAGGCTTAATCTAGTGTGGTAGAGAGATTAGGTATTCTGTAATCCTAGGTTAGGCTTAACCTAGTGTGATATACTTTGTAATCTGGCTCTCCAAGATAAAGTAATCTGTTCTCCTTCTGCCGTGGACGTAGCTAACTCGAGTTAGTGAACCACGTTAAATCTGTGTTTGTTCTTACATTTATTTGCTTCCGCTACAACAAACTGGTATCAGAGCATCGGGCTCAAGGATGTCCGGGGTGAATGTGAAGATCGACAAGTTTACGGGGAGGAACAATTTTAGCTTATGGCAGATCAAGATGCGTGCCTTGTTAAAGCAACAAGGGTTGTGGGCGCCGCTGATGAAGAAGGCAGTGGGTCCCGAGTCCGCTGAGATGGCCAGTCTGGAGGAGAAGGCACATTCAACAATTATGTTGTGTCTTGCAGATGATATCATCACCGAGGTTGCAGAAGAGGAATCTGCATCTGGTTTGTGGTTAAAGCTATAGAGTCTATACATGACGAAGTCTTTAACCAACAAGTTGCTTCTGAAGCAACGTCTGTTTGGTCTGCGTATGCAAGAGGGTGCACCACTGAGAGATCACTTGGATCAGCTGAACACAATTCTGTTAGAATTGCGTAATATCGATGTTAAGATCGAGGATGAGGATGCTGCCCTAATTCTGTTGGTATCTTTACCGTTATCATATGAGAATTTTGTGCAATCCATTATTGTTGGAAGGGATACGGTGACTCTTGAGGAGGTAAGATCGTCTCTTCATACCAGAGAGTTGCGCCATAAAGCAACTAGTACAGGTTCAGACAATCAGGCTGCTGGGTTAGTAGTCAGTGGGGGTAAAAGACATGGAAACTCGGATAAGAAGAAATTCAAGAAGCCAAGTTTCAAGGGTCCTAAACCCAACGATGTCTGTAACTACTGTAAAGAAAAGGGACATTGGAGAAGGGAATGTCCGAAGTGGAAGCAGCAGGAGAAACCATCAGGGACCGTTGCTGTAGCAGAAGATGACACCAATTCAGAAGAGGATACGGCTCTAGTTGCTGATGAACATGCACATCGCGATGATGTGTGGGTTCTAGATTCCGGGGCGTCTTATCATATATGTCCGTACAGGGAGTGGTTCGCAAACTACGTGCAGGTAAATGGAGGCAATGTGACAATGGCCAACAATGTTGCTTGCGAGGTGGTTGGAATAGGCTCAGTCAAGTTACGGACACATGATGGTAAATTCTGTACATTGAACGAAGTTAGGCATGTTCCTCGCATGACTAAGAATCTGATATCTCTGAGTCATTTGGACAAGAAGGGGTTTAGTTTCAAAGGAGAAGGCGGGATCTTGCGTGTCTACAAGGGTTCAGATGTGGTTCTAAAAGGTGTCAAGCAGGGAACTTTGTATATTCTACAAGGCTCTACGCTGTCTGGTTCTGTTGCTGTTGCATCGTCAGAAGTTCGCAATGAGGATATGACTAAGCTATGGCACATGAGACTCGGTCATATGAGTGAACGAGGGATGCAAGTTTTGGCTAAAGAAGATCTTCTGGTGGCCACAAGGTAAAGGACCTTGGATTTTGTGAGCATTGTGTGTTTGGGAAATTACATCGCAGTAAGTTTCCTAAAGTAATTCATAAGACAAAAGGCACACTTGATTACATCCATTCATACTGTTGGGGTCCGTCTCGCGTTGAGTCTTTAGGAGGTCACAGATTTTTTGTGTCGATGATTGATGATTTCTCAAGAATGACTTGGGTGATTATGATGAAGCATAAAAGTGACACTTTTAAGAACTTCAAGCAGTGGAAGGCGTTGGTTGAAAATCAAACTGGGAAGAAGATCAAGAGGCTAAGAACAGATAATGGTCTGGAATTCTGCTGTTCTGAGTTTAATGAGTTCTGCAGGAATGTAGGGATTGCTAGGCATCATACAGTCAGGGACACACCACAGCAGAATGGTGTGGCAGAACGAATGAATCAGACACTTCTGGAGAGGGCTAGGTGCATGCTCTCTAATGCTAGACTAGAGAAGAGGTTCTGGGCAGAAGCTGTGAGTACAGCTTGCTATCTGATAAACCGTGGACCTCACACTGGTATACATCTCAAGACTCCTTTTGAGATGTGGTCTGGAAAGTCTGCTGATTACTCAAATCTGAGGGCTTTTGGCTGCACGGTTTATTATCATGTAAGTGAGGGTAAACTTGAACCAAGAGCTAGAAGGGGAGTATTTGTAGGCTATGGAGATGGAGTTAAAGGATATAGGATCTGGTCTCCATCTGAGAGGAGGGTTATCCTCAGTAGGAACGTAGTCTTTGATGAAAATTCTATGTTTAATCCTACAGTGAAGTCCATAGTTGTATCAGAGAATGGTAGTGTTGAGAAACAGGTGGAGCAGCAAGTTGAGGTTGAACCACAGCAAGGAGATCAACACTCACATTCAGAATCAGAGCCACTAGTAGAGAACCAGCATGGTTTGTCTCTTAATCGGGTTAGGAGAGCAAACTTTGGGAAACAGCCTACGAGGTATGGTTTTGAGGACATGGTGGCTTATGCACTTCAGGTTGCTGAAGAGGTGGATCATCGCGAGCCATCCACCTAAAAGGAAGCAGTTACATGTACTGAGTCTGCCCAATGGCTTACTGCAATGGGAGACGAGATGGAATCACTTCACAAGAATCAGACTTGGGATTTGGCCAAGCGACCTCAGAAGAGAAAGGTTATCACTTGCAAATGGATCTTCAGGAAGAAGGAAGGAATGTTGCCTGCTGAGGGTTTCAGGTATAAAGCTCGGGTAGTTGCAAGAGGGTTTCATCAGGAAGAAGGTGTTGACTACAATGAGATTTTCTCGCCTGTGGTCAGACATACATCTATCAGGGTGTTACTAGCCTTAGTCGCACATCAGGATCTGGAACTTGAGCAACTAGATGTGAAAACAGCTTTTCTGCATGGAGAGTTGGAGGAAGAGATATACATGACTCAACTAGAGGGTTTCCAAGTTCCTGGAAAGGAAGATTTTGTTTGTAAGTTGAAGAAATCTTTATATGGACTAAAACAGTCACCGAGGCAGTGGTACAAGAGGTTTGACAGCTATATGATGGAGATTGGATACAGCAGGAGTCCGTATGATTGTTGTGTTTACTACAACAAGGTTTCAAATGAGGCGCTCATTTATCTGGTCCTGTATGTAGACGATATGTTGATAGCTGCAAAGGACAAGTCAGAGATTCAGAAGTTGAAGGGTCTTCTCAGTGCTGAGTTTGAGATGAAGGATCTGGGTGCAGCAAGGAAAATTCTGGGAATGAAGATCTACAGGGATAGGAGTCAGAAGAGGCTGTTCTTATCACAGAAGAATTATATTCAGAAGATATTGTTAAGGTTTGGAATGTCTACAGCAAAATCCTTAGATACTCCAAGTGCAGCGAACATTCATTTGTCCACTGCATTTGCACCGAAATCAGCTCAGGAGAAGGAGTACATGTCTCAAGTTCCCTATGGTAGTGCAGTAGGAAGCTTGATGTATGCTATGGTCTGCACTAGACCGGATCTTGCACATGCTGTCAGTATGGTCAGTAGGTTTATGGGTGAGCCTGGAAAGGAGCATTGGCAAGCTGTGAAGAGGATCTTTCGTTACCTTAGAGGTACGTCTGATGTTGGTCTCATTTATGGAGGTGATACAGGGTGTTTAGTAACTGGTTACTCAGATTCAGATTATGCTGGGGATGTTGACACAAGAAGATCTATGACTGGTTATGTGTTCACTCTTGGTGGGTCAGTTGTTAGTTGGAAAGCTACTTTGCAGCATTCAGTGACGTTGTCGACAACTGAAGCAGAGTATATGGCATTGACAGAGGCAGCCAATGAGGGAATCTGGTTGAAAGGACTGGTTAGTGACTTGGGTTTACATCACGATCAGGCTATAGTGTATTGCGATAGTCTGAGTGCAATCTGTTTGTCCAAGGATCAAGTTCATCATGAGAGGACTAAGCACATCGATGTCAGGTATCATTTTCTAAGGAGTGAGAAGCGGATCAGGGTGAACAAGGTGGGTACTGCTGATAATCCAGCAGACATGTTCACAAAGCCAGTTTCGCATAGCAAATTCCAACATTGCTTGGACTTGCTGAATGTCAGAAATTGTTAGTTGCCCGATGGGGGCAACACCTGGGTTGCTTCTCTGGGAGAAGTCAACGTCTGGGTTCTTCTCTGGGAGAAGGGAACATCTGAGGAACGACATTTGGGGCAGAGGAGAAGTCTGGTACTTCGGGTACATCTGATTACTTGAGAGAGAATTCCAGTCAAGGTGGAGATTTGTTAGTCTATGCCTTGAATCTTGAAGTCGCGTCGGCATACGCGAGGCACGTTGGCATACGTGTGACACGTTGGCATACGTGTGGTACACGAGCAAGGAAGAATCTCTGAAGAGAGAGTCTTTGGCGAGCGTTGACTCTTGGCGAGCGTTGACTTCTGGCGAGGAAGTCTCTGGCGAGGAGAGTTAGAAGTCCTTGGCGAGCAGGACTTCTACTTAGGATTTCGCTAGGACTAGGATTCCTCAGGCATTAAGGAATTGAGTTTCCTTAATCATTCTGGTTTAGGTTTCCTCAGACGTGTGTGTCTGGGATTCCTATGGTATTCAGGACTCTGTTGGCTATATATATACAAGGGTATCAGCCATAAGGGAGAGTGTGATATCTGGTTTTATCCTGTAGATTAGGCTTAATCTAGTGTGGTAGAGAGATTAGGTATTCTGTAATCCTAAGTTAGGCTTAACCTAGTGTGATATACTTTGTAATCTGGTTCTCCAAGATAAAGTAATTAATCTGTTCTCCTTCTGCCGTGGACGTAGCTAACTCGAGTTAGTGAACCACGTTAAATCTGTGTTTGTTCTTACATTTATTTGCTTCCGCTACAAAACACGATATTACCAGCACCCGAAGCTTTCAGAAGAAAATGTGCTAGTTGGCACTAGTGATAACCAGAACCAAGATTGGTATTCATAATAAAAGAGTAATCTTCAGCTGTGCACTCGAGTGTTTTTGCTTTTCGTTCAGCAGTTCCCACATTGTTTACCTATAAACAAACATTGCATATATGTTAATGATATATGAATTAGACTTAATTTGCTGAGTTTGACTGCATCGATGAGCACGTGGAGATCGAACGAGCACTTACAAGGATGTTAAGTTTGCCATCAAACAGTGATGAGACTTTGTTTATTACCAACACTCGTTCACCTTCGGAGATCACATCACAGACTGAGCCAGTCATTTGGTTAATGACAAGGCGGATTAACATCTATCAAAGATATCTTATTCACAACCTAGATATATCAATGTAGTAAGATAAATAGGGGTTATCGAACACGAGGAATTGGTGAAACTAAATCCTAACACACTACTATGCTGACAGACTCGACTACAGAACACTAATGATATGCGAACCTAAGCTAGACAGACTCAAATGCTACGAAATTTTGACACAATGAACTAGACACAGTGGCGGACTACCACACAAAATTTGAGGGTATTCGGAGTTGATTTGGTTACCGAAATAAATCGGCTAATCTACAGCTAATGCTGAAAGTAAATGCTGAAAGTCAATATGCTAATGAATGCAAATGGATTTAAACTATATGATTAAAGAGTTAAAAGGAATGCAATTCACCACCGCCATTCCATCTATCTAACACATACTTAACCTAATGCACATATTCAATGAATGAAAGTTCCCAGGAAGAGTTGATCGTTACAACCACATCCTATTACCTAATCCTTATGCCTATGCAGGTTTGTCATGGACCTCCCCTACATCTATCCCTCTATTGAACCTATAGTCATGGACCCTAAGGTTTATAAAGAAGAAAGCATTAAGTTCTAGAAAAGGTTTGAGAAGCTACAAGGGTTCACAAGTACACTATGAGCGTGTCTTGCTAGACCTATGGATTTCAATCTCCCGACGGTAAAATCGGTGTATCACTATAGAGAATCCGGTGGAAGAAATTATCTTCAGTCGCCCGTATCTCATAAAACTAGAACCCTAGCATGCATACTAAGTTGGCCACCAAAGCAAACATACAAGAATTCATACGGTGATCATTCAGAGAAAGAAACCTCATTCATAAAATATGCAAAACTAGATTAAAGTGTATGTATTAAAAAGACTTCATGTACGGGGCTTCAAGCAGCCCCTTAACAAAGGAAAATTAACTACTAAAATTTTCAATCGGCGCGTAATTAATCGGCGGGACGTTTTGAACCGCCATGATTTTGCACTTAGACGACGGAGAATGAATTCTCCGTCGTCTAAGTGAAAATTTAAGCGGTACCGAAAACGGAAGCGGTAAATTGAACCGCCATAATTTTGGACTTGGACGACGGAGATGGTCAGTTTCCGTCGTCCAAGTGAAAATTACACGAAAAAAATAAACAAAAAATTATTTGAACCGCCATGATTTTTGAACCTGGACGACGGAGATGGTTAACCTGGACGACGGAAAATGACCATCTCCGTCGTCCAGGTTCAAATTACGTAAAAAAAAAATTTAAAAATAATTCGCTAGGAATTTAGCGATCTGTCATTCGGGTGAAATAGTCGTACAATATCGATGAACGCATCGTATATATGAACAGTTAAATTTGAACCGCCGATTAATTTTACGTATTGAAACATGTTAAGTATCGACTAATCTTTACGACTTAAGTGTTCATGAGTAGACGCTCATTTGCAGCAGAGTATTAACGAAATTGAATTTGGACAAAACAACCGTTGGATATGTTCGTCGTAACATAATATATAATTGTCTTCAAAGGACCATAAAATAATAAGTTCGGGAAGGGTTTGATCGGCACAGTCAACCGCAAAACCGATAATTTCACAAACCGGAAACGTGGATACAAGGCATTTCGCAACTCCGATTTTCGAACCGTCGAAGCTCACACACCAAGAATTGTTTACTCTAAAGTCTTGATGAAAAGACTTTGCATTGGAAGAAGGTCTAGATGGTCATTGTCTTAGAAAAAATTACGATATCTGCACCTGGACGACGGAAATGACCGTTTCCGTCGTTCAGGTAATCACCTGGACGACGGATATGAAGTTATCCGTCGTCCAGGTTCTGACCTGGACGACGGAGAACGTCATTCTCCGTCGTCCAGGTGTATAGACCCTGAATTCAGGGTTAGGGCCCTACTGTTTAGGGTTTAGGGTTTGTGAACTTGGACGACGGAAAATGACCATCTCCGTCGTCCTAGTGTGTACCTGGACGACGGAAACGGTCATTCTCCGTCGTCCAGGTACACACTAGGACGACGGAGAACGTCATCTCCGTCGTCCAGGTGTAAAAACCCCGAATTCAGGGGTTAGTGCCTTAGGGTTTACGGTTTAGGTCGTCCCTGGTCATTTGTGTGTGCGTTCAATTATTCTGATTCAAAAATATAATTAAAAAATTGATCGATCGATCCGAACTGCTAGATTTAGGGTACAGGATTTAGCTAGGGTTTTATATGAGATTGAGATTTGGCGCCAATTAATCTGCAATTAATTTCTCCGTTGTCCAGGATATATAATTCGGATTAATTTCTTACCGTAAACCAGCATCGATCATATATATATATATATATATATTACAATAATTACAGTAATTAATTACCAATTAATCTCCCTCGTCGTATGACCGTACTCTTCGTCATAATCATCATCGTCCTCATCCCCGTTAGTCGACGGCTCATCCTCGTCATCGTACTCAACATCGTCCGACGAATAACCTGAGTCCTCGTCCGCGTCCTCTTCCTGCTCGTCTTCTTCATCTACCTCATGGATAATCTCATCTTCAGTTAGATCTGTACAACCATCAGGCATGGGTAACCGTTCACCATCTTGAACCAGGTCCATTATATCGGAGCGGACCATAGAAATATTAGGCTCTTGATAGGCAGGAATGTCTCTTTCTGGTTCAGCAGCATCTTCAGTCGTCGCCGGTGTCCCTTCAATTGTCTCTGTATTCCATATTCCTCGGTGAGAGATATGGTTCACTATTTTCCACCCTTCACCGGCTTTCGGATCGTCGAGATAGAACACCTGCCGAACTAAGGTGGCGAGAGCGAAAGGCTCATCCTCATACCAATGCGAGTTTGTATCGACAGATAATAGTCCCAGGTCTTCCTTTGTACGCTTGAACCATCTGCACTTGAATAGGAAAACGTTGACATCATTCCCGTAACATAGCTGAACCACGTATACAATAGCCCCGTAATATAGATCATTGTCTTTCCCAACGGCTACCCCACTGTTTTGTGTTCTTCTTCCTTCGTCTCGGGCCAATGAATGGAACTTTACACTGTTCACAAAATATCCGGGATAAATATAGTGTTTAACCGGCTTCCCTGCTAGCAAGTGCTTTGGCCATGACCACCACCCTCCGTGGTTATCAGATTTTTGCAGATCAATCATCTGCGAAAAAGGCCAAATTAATATAATGGTTTACTTTCTACAAACATGAGCAATATGTATTTAAATAATTAATACCGAGTCGTACGTACGTACCCATTGGAAGAAATAATCAGGAAACTTCTTCTTAACCATTTTCTCAATCCACGCCGAACTCTTGTTTTGATTTAACGCCTGAAGCCTCTCCCTGTATGACATCATGTACGGCTCAACTTCATCACAGTCTCGCAACACTACCCAATGTGCCTCAATAAGTTCTTCCCGTGTTAACGATTCTTTTAATACTCCTCTAAACGGTCGGACGACATTGGTGACGACAGAAAGATTGATGCGGGCACTGCGATCGGAGGCAGTACTGGGAGGGGGTGGATCTTTGAGGTACCTGTTGCAGTAAGTAACACACTCATGCATTAGGTATGTCTCTGCTATGGAGCCATCCGGGGCCGACCTGTTTTTGACGAATGACTTATACTGTCCAAGCTGTCTACAAAATCAAACGTACACATTACATAAGTACATATAGCTAGCTGGCTAGTATATATATAATCTCCAGTGGAACAAATTAATTAATTAGTTGTACGTACCTTTCTTGAGGATACATCCAAGTGTACTGGACCGGACCAGAAATGAGCACCTGCTCGGGCAGGTGGATCATTAGGTGAATCATGATGTCAAAGAAAGCAGGGGGAAAAATCCTCTCTAGTTTGCAAATGATGTGCACAATTTGTTGTTGCAATTCCACCACATCTGACTTCTTTAATTCTCTGGCGCATAACCTCTGCCACCACCTGCACAATGCCACTATTGGTTCTACGACGTCCCGAGGCAAGTATGGTCGAATTACCACTGGAATCAGACGTTGCAGCATAACGTGATAGTCATGTGTCTTTAGACCAACAAACTTGTGTTGCACCTCGTCCACTGCTCCAGTTATAGTAGCTGCATACGTAGCCGGATAACGAACGCCCTTAAACCAGTGAAATACAGAACGTCTAAGCGTCGGCTTCACTGTGTAAGGTGCATCTGGCATCTTGTTGTACACTCCTTTCCTATCCCTCCTCAACCACAAGGGACGACGTAGATTCATTGATTCCAAATCTTTGCGCGCTTTGGGAGTATCTTTAGTCTTGAACTTAATACCGAGAATTGTTCCCACCACGCTGTCGCACACATTCTTTTCTATGTGCATCGCGTCCAAGTTGTTCCTCAGCTTCAACTTCGACCAGTAAGGGAGTTCAAAGAATATACTCTTGTGATCCCAATAGCTCAGATCATGTGGAGGAATTGGATTGCATTTCTTTACATCCGCGTCATTGTTCAACACACCAAAGTCGAAATAGCTCAACCTCTCTAAAATCTCTTCGCCCGACCAACTACGGGGTTTAGGATTGTTCTCTACCGTACCGTCGAAATGAGCTTCATCCTGTCGCCACGGGTGGTCATGAGGAAGCCATCTACGATGACCCAAGTAACACACCTTCCCCGCGTGCCAACTAGAGTTCACGTCGTCCAAACATATAGGACATCCATTATATCCTTTTGTCCTGCAGGCTGCCAACATCCCATAAGCTGGAAAATCGTTGATCGTCCACATTACAGCAGCCCTCATCGTGAACATCGTGTCAGTGAATTTGTCATAAGTTGGGACTCCATTTTCCCACAACAGTTTCAGCTCGTCGATCAAAGGTCTGAGGTAGACATCTAAGCACTTCGATAGAGATTTAGGACCTGGAATTAGTACGGTAAGGAAATTAAATTCCTTGTTCATGCACATCCACGGAGGCAAGTTGTATGGCATCAGAATAACTAGCCAAGTGCTGACGGCGGAGCTATTACTTCCCCAAGGATTGAATCCGTCTGTAGATAGGCCGAGTCTAACATTTCTAACCTCTGAAGCAAAGTCTCCAAATTCTCTGTCGAAATGTTTGAAACCCTCCCCATCCGCGGCGTGTCGCAGGACATCGTCATCTATTCGCTTTTCTGCGTACCATCGCATCGCCTCTGCTGTGTGTAGCGACATGTACAGGCACTGCAATCTGGAAATCAAGGGAAAATATCGAACAACTTTCACAGGAATTCTCTTTTTCGAACTCTTCCTATTCAACTGGAATCTGCACTGGCCACATACGGGACAATAGTCCAACTCTTTATACTCTTTGTAAAATAGCACACAATCATTCGGACATGCGTCAATTATCCTGTACTTTAGGCCGAGGCTGCTCAGGATATTTCTAACCTTATAATGAGATTTAGGAAGATTGTGATCATCAGGAAGCAACTTACATATTTGCTCCTGAATTTCGTCAAAAGCACTCACTGACATTTTGTGCTTCACTTTTATCTTCATTTGCTCCATCACATATTGCAACACATTCTCTCGACATCCAGGGAACACCGGGGTCTGCGCTTCAAGTAGCATCCGGTTGTACTTTTCCATCTCACTTGTGTCAGTGGCCAAGCTAGCTGCGGGGAATGTGTCATCATGCTCATTGGTGGTACTGTAACCTCCGTCTTGTTGTTGGTGTCCGCCATGACTACATCCTGGAAACGCATCATGGACCAAATCTGCAGTTGGGTTGCAAGCTGGGGGTCCGGCACCACTGCCGCTGGATGAGGCACCATGGTAACTGTACCCTGAGCTGAAGTCTGCTGCGCTGAACTCTACATATTCACCATGCTCGCTCCATGTAGTGTAACTCCACATCATACCATTTTCGTACAAGTGTTGCACCATAACATTAACCTCCGCATACTGACAATTAAGACATTTTTGACACGGACACCTGAAACGTTTCTTTCCCTGACCATGTTCTATCGCAAAATTCACAAATTCGCTAATTCCATCCATATACCGGACATCACATCTATTCTTCAACTTCATCCAACTCTTGTCCATACTGCTACAAAATATTATACTTAATTAATTATTACATATATATATATATATATTTGTCCATTAATTTACGCTTAATTATACGTACTCGATCTACATATCGATCCATCAATTACGTACGTATGTACGTAATTTAATCGATCTGTACATATATATATATATATATATAGCTAACATCAGCTAACATCCTTGCATGTATATATATATGTACGTACGTTTTCACTAAATACATATTAATTAAGCAAATTTTAACTGCGTACGTACGTACCTGCTGGCCTTCTCGATATCTTTACGTTAATTAAGCTAACTAGCTAGTCAGCGGAGATCCCTTATCGATCCTGATTCTTCTCGGCCTAGCTAGCTTAAGCTACCTAGCTAGCTCGAGCTCCCTAGCTAGCTTCTCCTTCTCCCTTCTCCTTCAATTATTCTTCATATGGAATCGATCATGAAGAGATCGAGGCTAGCTAGGAATGAATTTGATCAGTTTGGCCGGCAGTGGGCTTATATAATGCTTCACTTAGACGACGGAGGTGTCGGTACGTCGTCTAAGTGGAAGTACGTTTTGTGAACTCGGACGACGGTGTGTCAGTCCGTCCTCCAGGTAATCACCTGGACGACGGAGAATACCATATCCGTCGTCCAAGTGGTAACCTGGAGGACGGAGAAGACTCCGAGGTCCAGGTGGTCACCTGGACGACGGATAATACCATCTCCGTCGTCCAAGTGGTCACCTGGAGGACGGAGAAGACTCCGAGGTCCAGGTGGTCACCTGGACGACGGATAATACCATCTCCGTCGTCCAAGTGGTCACCTGGAGGACGGAGAAGACTCCGAGGTCCAGGTGGTCACCTGGACGACGGAGATGGTATTCTCCGTCGTCCAGGTGGACACCTGGACCTCGGAGTCTTCTCCGTCCTCCAGGTGACCACTTGGACGACAGAGATGGTATTCTCCGTCGTCCAAGTGACACTTAGACGACGGAGAAGACTCCGTGGTCCAAGTGTCACTTGGACGACGGAGAATTATTGTTTCCGTCGTCTAAGTGCTGTTTTCTTGTAGTGTATATACATGCAATTATAATTTTCAGGATGGACAAGAGTTGGATATGTCTTCCAAGATGGGATGTAAGATATCACCGTGGAATTAGAAGTTTTGTAGAATATGTGAAGGTTAATTGTGGAGGGATGACAATTCATTATTGTCAGTGTCGCAGCGAGCGATATCGTTTTCACATCGATAAAGTATTGGAGCACTTGAAGAAAAACGGGTTTTGGGATAAGTACACATGTTGGATTTATCACGGTGAAAGCTCAACAGTTGGTCAACATGATCACGGACAATTTTTTAAGAGTGGCAGTACATCCAATGATCCAACAACAAGGTTGATCAACGATATGTTTCCTCATGAGAGCGGTATATTTGCTCAAGCACCGAATATCGATATCCCACCCACCGTTGGAGACTTCCCTCATATTGAGCCAGTCCAGCAATTACCTACAGCTGTCAACACTGCTGGTATGGACAAGTACAACAACCTCATTGCCTTCCAACAGACCCCGTTGTACAACGGGTGTAATAAGACTGTTCTCGAAAGTGTTATGGGAGTAATGAAGCTCAAAGTGGAGAACAAAATGAGTGTGAAGGATGTTGATGATTGGCTGAAGTGGTCTGGTTCGTTGTTGCCCCCCGGTCATCGTCTTCCTACCACTCATCGTAAGGTGCGACAGATCCTTAAACATCTTGGCCTTTCCTACATCAAAATCCATGCTTGTAGATGTGATTGTGTTCTCTTCTGGGGTGAAGATGCTTATGGGAATGATCTTGAATCCCTTGATGAATGCCTGGTATGTGGTACAGATAGGTATAAGTTGACTCCTGCCGGAAACAAGAAAGCTGTGAAGATACTTCGGTATTTTCCCCTGATAGATAGGCTAGAACGGTTGTTCATGTCTGCACACACGGCTGAAGCTATGAGATGGTTGGCCGAGAGGAATTTGCCCGACGGTGATACGCTTATACACCCTGCTGACGGAGAGGCTTGGAAGCACATGGTGAAGGAGTTTTCTTATTTTGCATCAGAGGTTCGAAATGTTTGACTGGGGCTTTCATCTGACGGATTCAACCCTTTTGGGAACATGAGTCTTCAATACAGTATATGGCCAGTTATTTTGGTACCGTACAACCTTCCTCCATGGATGTGCATGAAGAAAGAATACAATATGCTTACTATGATCATTCTAGGGCCGGGTTATCTAGGAAAGTGTCTCGATGTGTATCTGAGACCCTTGATTGAGGAGCTTAAGTACTTGAGTGAGCATGGCCATCCCACTTATGACAAGTTCAAAAATGAGATGTTCCAGATGCATGCCATGCTTGTTGGCACCATTAGCGATTTTCCTGCACGCGGGATGTTGTCGGGCAACGTTACCAGGGGATACAGGGCTTGTCCAGAGTGCATGACGGTTGAGTGTTGCAGACCTCATTGCAGGAAGATTGTACAGATGCGACATCGTTGTTGGCTTCCACATGATCACCCATTTCGGGAGGATATGGAGGCATTTGATGGGACTGTGGAAACAGGTGAGCAGCCGAGGAGATGGACGGGGGATGAAATCTTAGAAGTGCTAAATGAATACGATTTTGGGCAGCTAAGCAATCATCCTGAGATAGTGGCGTCAATACCTGACAAACCCGACAGGTATAAATTCTGGACATACAAAAGTATTTTTTGGGAACTTCCTTATTGGTCCAAGTTGCTGATCAGATACTACTTAGATGTCATGCACATAGAGAAAAATGTATGCGAGAGTGTGGTCGGCACAGTGTTGAATTGGGAGGGAAAAACTAAAGACGGCCTGAAGGCACGCATTGATCTTAAAAGGATGGGACTGCGAAAACATTTGTGGTTGAGAGATGGGAAGAAAAAAATGCCACAAGCTCCTTATACCGTGAAGTCTGCCCAGAAGAGTGAATTTTTTGGCTGGATGGGTAATGTCAGGTATCCTTCAGGCTATGCCGGAAATATAAGTCGATGTGTTAACTTCAAAGACAACAAGATGTACGGACTAAAGAGTCATGACTGTCATATACTGCTCCAACGCCTCTTCCCTGTTTTCATTCGAGGGTACCTGCCCAAAGAGGTGGTGGAGCCGTTAGTGGCTTTGTCAAGATTCTTTCAGAAGTTATGCACGAGAGAAGTGAAGAAATCAGACTTGTTGGAAATGCAACAGGACATCATTTTTATCATGTGCAAATTCGAAAGGATATTTCCTCCAAACTTTTTCGACATCATGCCCCACCTGATGCTCCATCTTCCGGAACAATTGTTGCTTACTGGTCCAGTACACTACACATGGATGTATCCTATGGAAAGGTACGTAATGCATCTCTGAATCTGGCTATATATATGTCGATCTTTAATATTATTTATTCACTTATATATTGTTGCAATAAGCATAACATGCTCGATATGTAATTATCAATTTACAGACAATTAGGGGACTACAAAGATTATGTGATGAACAAATATGCACCCGAAGGGTGTATCGCTGAAGCATATATTGCGCATGAGTGCGTAACGTACACCAAGTTGTATTTGGGAGCGTTGGAGGACCCTCCACAACATATGCCTGTAGATAGAGGGCAGTTCAACCTTTTGATCATCTCCGATGATGTTGAAGTTTCTGGAAAGTTGCCCAACTCGTACAAGTTGGAACCTTATGAGCTAGTCATTGCCCATTGGTCGGTATTGATTAACTGTCCAGAAGTTCAATATTGGAAAAATTTGCACCTTTACTGCCCTGCTATTTCCGGTGATGTTGAGTACCACAACAAGACGTTCGCAAACTATTTTGGCAACTGGGTAAGTTGATACTTAAATTGACCTGTATATGATCGATGTTAAGTGCATGTCTCGCATCCTATTTATAGTTAAGTTAATAAATGATTATTTTCAGATGAATTATGTACAAGATAATGGTATCCCTCAGTGGTCACACGAATTGAGGCTCTTGGCACAGAAACCGGTAACTTCCAGAGTTTATCCTATGTGTAAGGTAAATGGCGTGCTATTTATTTGTGAACATAGAGATGTCAGACGAAAAACACAGAATTCTGGGGTAATGGTGCATGGTGGGCAAAATGAAGTTGACTATTACGGTGTTCTCCATTCAGTTGTCGAATTAATATATGGGGAATGCATGACCGTGCACTTGTTTAAGTGTAGATGGTTTGATACCGACCCTCAGAACACAAGGACCGATCAATACGGGAATTTTTCGGTGAATACTGCCACAAGCTGGTATGAAGATGATCCGTTTGTGTTGGCCACGGCGGTGAAACAATTGTTCTATCTTGATGATCTTGTGCATAAAGGCGCGTGGAAAGTGGTTAACCATGTTCTTCCACGAAACATATATAGTGCCTCAACCCTTGGTGTGACCTCGGATAATGAAGAAGTCAGTGCATACCAAGAGCCGAACGCAGTTGGTATTCCTGAAACCTCAACAATTCGCCTTAATAATGTGAGACAGGGCAGTGTGGTACGAACACATCAACCGAATCTTCTTGATGTTAATCAAAATGAAGACAATGAAGACTCAAGTGACGAGGACATACACATCTTACCTGAAATTAACACGGAAACAGAGTCAGACTCAAGCGATGATTCTGATTATGCGCCTTAATTAGTGTATATATATGTATGTTATTTTGACTTAGAACGTGCAATGTAAAATGAATTTTATTCAGATTATCGACTGCCCATTGTGTCGATCGATGAAATTGCTATATCCGGCCCCATCATAAATGAGAGAGCTCGAGAGATCGATCGAAAAAAAAAATACACAACCGATCAATTAATAATTATATCGTATTATTAAATAATAATTTAATAATTTGGTATTAACTATTAATAATTTCGTATTACCTATTAATATATATATATTAATACACTACATATTTAATTAGTTTACCGGCATAAATGAAAAATAAATAGAAGAACTATATCCGACGACATGCATATGAAAATCTCGTCGGATATAGTTGAACCGAAACTATATCCGCCGATATGCATATGAAATCTCGTCGGATATAGTTTCGGTTCAACTATATCCGACGAGTTTACTTATCTCGTCGGATATAGGTTCGGTTTATATCCGAATCTGGGAAGTGTTTTGGGCAGAAACGAAACTGCCCCGAACGCAATAGTCGCCTCCGATCGATTTTCTCCGCATCCTTCGTGTTGGAAGCAAGCAATCGAAGGTCAAGTGCTATTCCATCGATCTTCAAGCCAAATTCCTCGTCAATTTGTTAAAAATCAGGTTTGAAATCCCTAAATTCAAATTTTCGAATTTTTTTAATTTAGGTTAGATTTGACGTTGTGGAATGTGTTGATCGATAATGTGGATGCATGTATTGATATAGTTGTGGAATTTGTTAATTTTATGCATGTATTGATATAAATTAGAATAATTTTGAATTTTAGGTTAAATTTCGGTTAAATGTATGTTATTTTAGGTTAAATTTAGGTTGAATTACAATAAATAATATGTATGTTATTTTAGGTTAAATTTCGATTTTTTGGAATTTTATGCATATATTGATATATATTGGAATATATTGGAATTTTAGGTTAAATTTGGATTTGGCGTCGGATTATTTGTATATATATATATATATTGGAATTTGGATTTGGAATTTTAGGTTAAATTTGATTAAGTTTTTTGTTAATTGGATTTGGAATTATTGTTGAATTTGGATTATTGGAATTATTGATATATATATATAGTTAAATTATTGGATTATATATGTATTGGATTTTATGGAATTATTGTTGATTTTTGTGGAATATTTATATATTGGAATATATATTGGATTATTGATATATATTGGAATATGCATGTGCTCGATTTTTTGGATGAATTAGGAATTATTTTTAATTTTAATAATTTTATAGCAACGATGCATTGGTTTAATTGCGGACCTTCCCGAGGGGCTGGGTCGAGTACTTCGAGGGGGAGGTCCAGAGGGAGAGGGAGATCGGGACGTGGGGATGAGGGCTTGGGAGCTGGGGATCCTGATGGCACCGGAAGTCGGTCCGCATCAGGATCCACCAGCGTCCCCAACACTTATAGTCTTCCGCTGACCTCTCGACACCGTCGGCTGATGGGCGAGGGACAACCTCAGCAGCAGCAGCTCGAGCCGGCTCGATCCTCAGGCGCGAGGAGGGTTCATCAGGTCAGTCGCACGCCGGAAACGGATAGTGCGACTCAATCCTCAGTCCGAATGCCGGACATTCATCGCGAGGACCCTTCCCCCGTCATCCACCAAACAGCTCCTCAATCTTCCGAGGAGGCTGGTGGATCCACTCAGTCCTCGGCGAGGATGCGACTATGCCCGCCGTCTACCTTATTCTTACCGCCGGAAATCCCGACGATACCTCACGTCGATTCCGACGGGATGCCTCTTCCGGGACAGCTAGGGTTCATTACCCCGGAGCAGGCATATGCGTATTTACCCTTCCCGGCACCTCTCTGGAGTGCGAGGATTCCGGGACAACGCACCGACGAATCAGGTAAATATTAATTAGTGATATCTTTTTACTCCCTAATATTTAAATTCAATTAGGTGTTGATGTTTAAAAAATCGTCTACATATATATGTGATAGGCGAGATCGTGCCCGGTGCCAAACAGAAGAGAACCAGAGGCCCCGTCGTCGGCAAGTTACTGGACGACGCCATTCAGGCTAGCGGTGGTGGCCAGGTTATGATTCCGAGGGGGGATAGAGGGCAGGTGATCGAGGGAAAGGTCACTCGAAAGTACGCGGGGATGGCGGGCAGCCTCATACGGGATATAGTCCCAATGTTGTGGGAAAATTGGAATTCAGTGCCGCAAGCCGTCAAATATCAGCTGCATAATGCGTTGTCGGTGAGTTGAATTGTATATTCATTATGAAAATTTTCAATAATAAATTTTTAATATTATTGATATATATATAAATATATGCATTGCAGAGGTGGTTCCGCGTGGATGAAGACATTAGACCCACGTGGGCGGATGAAGTGCATGGGAGCAGGTTTGCAGACGGGCATTTGTTTCAATTTTTTCGTTTCTTTTGATTATGTTCATACAATGTTGTTAGTTACTAACGCTTGATTTTATGGGTATATATAGGTATAAGGAGTGGAAGGCCGAGCTGAAGAAGCATTGGAAAAAGTACGGGGACGATCGTGAGGGTACCCCTAGTGAGTTTCGTTATAGGGAGTACGAGTGGTGATGGCTTGTGGTTCACTTCAACAACCCGAAATTGAAGGTACACAACCTTCAATCGATTTAATTTTTGTTTTATCGTACTTCCCTTAAATTATTTGGCTAATGAGTGTTTTTTTTATGTTGAATTAATCGCGCAGGCTCTTTCTGAAGTCAACACAAGGAACCGGGCCAAAAACACCAAAAATCATCATGCCGGTACCAGATCATACTCGGGTTGGATCGAGGAGGCGGCCAACCACCCAGAAGAGGATCTCCTTGTCTATACGATGCAGCACGCGTATCCACAGTCCCCCGAATATGCTGTAAGTGTCCTTATAACAAAATAAACTTATTTCTTATTTATTTAGATTGTTTTTTTAATTAATATTTTATTGTTCTTTGTCAATTAGGCGAGAATTCAGGAGGCGATTCCGGAGGTGTTGACTCAAGTGGCGAGAGAGCTCTATCCCAACACCCCCGATGCGGAACTCCCGATTGATCAGATTGATCGATCTGATTCGATCGTCAGGGCCAGGATTATGTCAACTGCGATCGCTCCAGGGAAGAACACATTCTACTGCAGGGGTTCCGGAAAATGGGGTCAAGGGCTGCTGAAGCATACCCCTGAATTCTCTCGCGGATCGGGATCATCATCATCTTCGAGGAGTAATGAGCTAAACGACCAGCTTCATAGGCAATCAATTGAGATGGAAGTTCAACGGCGTCGGATAGAGGAGATGGAGCAAGTGCAAGCTGCAGAGCAGAATCGGTTGGCCGAACAACAGCAGCAAATGGGGACATGGATGCAGCATTGTTATGCACAATTGCAAGCATCTGGAATCCAGCTAGCTCCCCCGCCCATTTTCGGTGCGCCACAGCCACAGCCACAGCCACAGCCTCAGCCTCAGCCTCAGCCTCAGCCGCAGCCTCAACCAGACCAGGACCAACCAACTTTCTCCAATCCGTTTGACCACATAGACCTTGGATCAGGACCCCCCTACATTTGAACAATTGTCGGTTTAATTTTTATTTTCATTATTTACTACGCATATGTATACAGATTTGAACGATTTCGGTTTTTATTAATTTATTTATTTACTACGTACTATAGTTTCAATGGTTGTTGATTTTCAATTTGAACAATATATAGATAGCGTGATTTTTTGTGAATGCAGGTTTTGGGTTTATCCCAAACCTGCAAAAAAAAATTAAATATTTTTAACTATAACCGACGATATGTGTCAACATCGTCGGTTATAGTTTTCTCCACAGTCAACCATTTTGACCATGGAGAAAACTATATCCGACGATGACATCGTCGGTTATAGTTTAAACTATGACCGACGCTAAACCATCGTCGGATATAGTGTCTCTATTTTCCAACGATAACCCTAAATCATCGTCGGATATAGTATCACCGACAGTGTATTACCGACGATACTATATCCGACGATGTGTCGTCGGATATAGGCTATGACCGACGATGAACGGAAACAGACCGACGACACCAAGTCGTCGGTCATAGTAATTCTTCCGGTAGTGATGAATTCACAATTATTATCCCCGTAAATAGTTTTGTTGAAAATAGAAATAGGCATGTCATATGTCTTTTATATATAAAAAAATGACACTACTGAACGAGAATTCTGATTACGCTACTGTACGTAATGTATAAAGAAATGGTAGATCGATGACGCTTGTGCTACATGAAGAACACATAAAGGTCATTTTGTTCGATCAAAAATTCATTGCCGCCAACTAATAATTTGTGGTATATAGATCATATACAATCTCAGATGTTCGTAAGGGCATCTCCAATTGAGAGGAGATCTAAGATATAAGGGCTATAATTATAGCTCTTCTTCATAAAAGTCTTCTTCAACAGAGAAAAAAATGAGGATTTAGGGGCTAAAAATGTAGACCCAAGTGCTAAATGAAGTGCTAAAATAGGACTTGGTATAACACCTCTAGCATGTGGAACCCACACATAAAATGTAATAACACCTCTATTACAATTTTGTTATAGAACCTTAACCATTGGAGACATTAAAGTACTAAATGAAAAGTGCTAAATTAAAGTCCTATATATAAGTTTAGCACCTCATATATGACTTAATTATTGGAGATGCTCTAAGTGTGGTTATTGCTGCTATGAGCTCTGTCTATCTTAATTCATGTTTGTGGTTTGCGCTGTTATGAGCAGTATCTCATTTGTTGTCTTCGCGATCGTACGGGGATGATTAAGATTGGTTTCTAGCTTTTTTCATAACCTGATAGATTTTCGTGATAGATCGATGAACCCAGGTCCGGGGCAAAGATTAATATTGGGCCCCTCCCTTTATATATCATAATTTTGAAATATAAAAATATAATACAATAAGATAAGGAGACATAGAACCAATTTCATGAAAATTAAAATTACATCATTTTATTTATTCAAAAAGAAAGATTACATCACTTTATAATTAGTAGAACTTCGTTAGTGGCTCGTTTTCAAATCTTCCAGTGGCTCGTTTTTAAAACTTCCCTCCAGTTGAAAAAGGTTTTTTAGACAGCTACGAGTGTTGACTTACTTCTCAAATGATTTGATAGCTTGTCACTCAAAACGTGTTTGTTACTCAAACCCATTGACCTTTCTCCTCGGGTTTGCGAAAAAACTTCTTGTCTTTACTTAGAGTGGGAGGCAGCATGCACGTTTTCCTTGGTTTGTGTGTTGTTTCCTTTCGGCCTGCATGTCCATCTGTAGCCTCCTAACTCCTGCTTTTGACCATCGCCCAAAACACTGTTGCCTGGTTTTGCGTTGGTGCCCTTAGTACTCGGCTGTATCACCTATATAAGAACGTAGGGCATCCTTGTTTACATGGTTGGTTGAGTGAGTGATTCTTTCGTGCTTCTTTCTAAATCTTCTCTATCTTCAATCTTTCTCTCTACGTCTTCTCTTCTACTGCATGTAAGACTTAGAGTATTTCAAAAACCTAGATTTTATCAAAACTCATATGCATTGTGCATTCCATTGAGATTGGTATGGATATGCTCAACCCGAGAAGCTGATCATGAAGAATTAGCTTACAAATAGTGAAGTTCTTAGATGATCGAGGCTTCTGAAATCCTTTCATTTGTAAACACTCATACACAAGAGAGAGTGTAGCTCTGTAGAATTAGTAGAGATTGGTCAGGATAGCATACGGGTTATGTATCCCCAGAGTGTAAGAGTCTTGTAAATGAGTGTTGTTCATAGTGGAAAGATTTTTCCCTCAAGAGTTTGGGGCACGCTCAAGCCTAATGTTATTCTTTACTTATCGCTTTTACATTTACTCGTATATCTGTGAATCAGGATAGTTCACTACTCTGCTATCCCCGATAACAGTTTTAAGGAAAAAGTCGAAAACGGCCTACTCACCCCCCCCCCCAAGACCTTTAAAATGGTAATGAAAGCAAAGGTTAAGGACGTCATCTTTATTGTGACACCAAGATAAACGCTTTAAGGACATATGTAGAAAAAAATTGAGGGAGAGAGAGAGAGAGAGAGAGAGAGAGAGAGATGTTTTATTTTGAAATCCATGGAAATCTCAGGGGTGGGAGGCCTGATTTCAAAGATTCATTTTGTGTATAAACAATCTTTTAAAATAGACTATTTAATGAAATCCTTAAAAATTTGTGGATTGTTGAATACCACATCATTTTTATGGATTGTTTAAAATCCTGAATGAATACATCAAAATTTGAATGATTGTTTAAAATCCAGATTGAATACATCAAGATTTTAAAGAATTTATGAAATACAAAACAATCTTACCAAATCCGTGGTTGAATACAACCCCTTAATCTGTTTATAAAGACATTTTGAGAGGATGAATACATTGAATCATTTTTACACCCTTCCCAACAATTTTTTGTAACGGGAATACTCATAATCGATATTGGAGATTTCAAGATTTGGGAATCGAGAGGAATGAGAGAAGACGTGAATTGAAGAATGAAATTACATCGCGGCTGTGCGCGTGATTTTTGGTTTTGTTTTTTTTTCTTTCACATTTAAATAAGTTACAAATATTAGAAAAAAAATGGACCTCTACAAGTTTGGGCCTGGGCTATCGTCTTGCCTGCCTGGGTCAGGACTGGATCTGGTTTCTTTGAAACTGTATTTTCGTGCAAGTCCATAAAAGAAGTAAGTTCTTCTAAACGGGCATATGAGGCCACTGCGAATGATGGATAGGACCAAGAAACTGAATTTGAAGTAGAACCTAGATGGAGTAAGATAGCAAGGACTCAAAAATTCTTTGGTCTAGATTCCATGACATACATGCTTGAAGGTGAACCTAAAACCTTTAAGGAAGTTGTAAATTACACAGGTGGTCCTCTGCGAAAGAAGCTATCAAAAGTGAGATTGATTCTATTATGCAAAACCATACTTGGAAATTAGATGATCGGTGCATAAATATGCACCTCTATGCTATTTATTGATATTCACATACTTATTCTTTTGTTATTTATTCAGAAATATTAGTTTAATTTATTATTTTATAGGTATTTTGAGTGAATAAGGAGAAAAGAAGAAAAAAGGACTTTAAGCTTAATTTGGGAAATCTGTCTTTGCAGGTCATTCAATTTCGACAGAGAACTGGGAACAACGTAGAATGAACCAGATAATGATCTTTATATGCGTGGAAAGCTACGGATGTCTAATTTCCATAAATTCTTTTAGAACGTAATTATCATGTCTCTAGAGAAAGTTACGGCTGATTTAATCCACGAATGTTAGTTTGCTCGGAAATCTGACTTTGATGAGAAAGCTGTGTTTGGAAGCCTAAATCACAACATGAACCCCAAGGACGAATTTTTGCTTTAAAATCTAATTAATTATTGATGTGGCTTATGAAAAAGAAGTCAAGAGCTAAAGGAGTAAAGATGTCTGACTTGTCAAATAAGAAAGCCCAAAACCTATGTGAATAAGGAGATGCCCAATCAAGACTATAAATACTCTTTTTAGAGTTTTGGAAAGGTTAATCAGCTTTGGGAGGAAGAACAACTAGGGAAGAGAGTGCAAGGAGCCACGAGAAGAAGTGACATTAACTCTTCTTCATCATCTAGTTTGCATTTTTTTTCTTATGAATTCTTGTAGTTTAGCTTCCTTGTCTATGAGATACTAATTATTTAGTTAAGGGGATGCCTTGAAGCTCCATACATGGGATTTGTATGATATGCATACTTTAACCTAGTTTTCTTATTTCATTGAATGAGGTTTCTTTTTCTATGTGACTCACCGTATGAATTCTTGTGTGTTTACTTTGATGCGCAACTTAGTATGTATGCTAGAGTTTTATTGTTATGAGATACGGGCGACTGAAGATAATTTCTTCCACTGGATTCTCTATAGTGATACGCTGATTTTATCGTCGGGTGATTGAAATCTTAGGTCTAGAAGGACACGCCTATAGTGTACCTGTGAACCCTTGTAGATTCTCAAACCTTTTCTAGAA
This sequence comes from Geum urbanum, assembly GCA_946800695.1. NCBI lineage: Eukaryota > Viridiplantae > Streptophyta > Magnoliopsida > Rosales > Rosaceae > Geum > Geum urbanum. The sequence goes on from OX327006.1 coordinate 8,744,240, forward strand.
CTTAATGTTTTCTTCTTTGTAAACCTTGAGGTCCATGACTATGGGTTCATAAAGGGATAGATGTAGGGGAGATCCATGACAAACCTACATAGGCATAAGGATTAGGTAATAGGATGTGGTTGTAATGATTGACCCTTCCTGGGAAATTTCAATCAAGATTTAGTGTGTTAGGTTGAATGTGTGTCATATTCTTACTCATGTCGGGGTGGATGGTAGTTGCCATTAGCTTGCTTTCCATTGTTGGTTCACTTTTACTTTTCAGCATTTACTTTTCTGCATATAGCCGTAGTTCGCCGAATTATTTCGGCAACCAAAACAACTCTTAATACCCTAAATGTTGGAGTGGTAGTCCATCACTGTGTCTAGTTTATTGTATTAAATTTTCATGTCATTTGAGTCTGTCTAGTGTAGGTTCGTAGTATCATTAATGTATTGTAGTTGAGTTTATCAGCATTTTAGTTTCGTGTTAGGATTTAGTTTCACCAATTCTTCGTGTTCAATAACCCATATTTATCATACTACATTGATATATCCAAGTTGAGATTAAGGTATCCTTGAGAGGTGGTTCTCCGCCCATCAGTAGACCTTCCACCTAGTTGTAAACCCTTAAGTTCCAAATGAATTTTCAAGAAGAAAATGAAGACACATGGATCAATAGATAAATACAAGGCAAGACTTGTAATTAAAGGCTATAAACAAAAGGAGTACCTGGATTATTTCGACACTTACTCTCTAGTGACGAGAATAACTTCCATCAGAATAATACTTGCTATTGCTGCCTTGCGAAATCTTGAGGTACATCAAATGGATGTAAAAACTGTTTTCTTGAATGGGGATATAGAGAAGAAAACCTATATGGAACAACCTGAGAATTTTTTGGCTCATAATAAAAGAGAGAAAGTGTGTAGATTGGTGAAGTTATTGTATGGCTTGAAATAAGCACCAAAGCAGTGGCATGCAAAATTTAACGACACTATAATCACGAATGGTTTCAAAATCAACAAATGTGACAAGTGTGTGTATGCCAAAGAAACAGGGAGTGCATATGTCATTGTATGTCTTTATGTAGATGACATGCTCATTGTTGGGAGCAATGATAAGATGATCAAATCGACCAAGGATATGTTAAATTCCATATTTGACATGAAGGACATGGGACTGGCTGATGTGCTCTTAAGGATTAAAATCACAAGAACATCAGAAGGGCTAATATTGAATCAGACCCACCATGTGGACAATAACCTTGACAAATTTGACAAGGAAAATTCTGGAGTTTCTAGAACTCCGATTAATATGACTCTTCATCTTTCAAAGAACAAATGAGAGAGTGTTTCTCAATTAGAATACTCTAGAGTCATTGGAAGCCTAATGTACTTAACAAGTTGTACAAAGCCAGATTTAGCTTATGTTGTAAACAAGTTAAGCAGGTACACAAGTAATCTTGAAGGAATGCATTGGTAAGCAATTGCAAGAGTACTCAAGTACTTAAGGTATACTCATACCTATGGGTTGCACTATACGAGATATCCAACTGTCTTAGAAGGATATAGCGATGCAAACTGAATTTTTTGACATGAAAGACTCAAAGTCTACTAATGGATATGTATTCACACTAGGGTGCAACAGTGTCTTGAAAATCCTTAAAAGAAATTGTTATAACTAGATTCACAATAAAATTTGAGTTTGTTGCCCTAGAAAAATATGGGGAGGATGCAGAATGGCTACGCCAATTCATAGAGGATATTCTAAAATGGACAAGCTTGTGCCTACAATTTGCATACATTACGATACTCAATCTACAATTGACAGAGCACAAAGCAATATGTACAATGGTAAGTCAAGACATATTCGTCGAATACACAATACCATCAAACAACTAATTTCTATTAGTGTTATGTTCATTGACTATGTGAAGTCAAAATATAACATAGCAGATCCGTTAACCAAAGGGTTAAACAAAGAATTAGTTGACAAATCATCAAGGAGAATGAGACTAAAGCCCATGAGTTAAAATCTTTATAGTGGATACCCAACCTAGTTGACTAGAGATCAAGATCTAGGTTCAAAAGGGACAACTAAATTGCAGAGACTGTGAGAATTTTTCCAAGTCCATTCCTATGATGAAAACAATGATGCCCGTAAGGAATGAGGTTAAACTATTTTTTTTAATGATTCTTATGCGTTGAAAATATGAGCGGGGTAATACGGGTTACTCTTAATTAAGAAATCACATATGTAAGAGAGAAATAGGGCCGCTTCTAAAGGAATTGTTCATAGAACAATTCCTGTTAAGCTCTTACAGAATTAGGTGCATGTCCAGGGCCAAAACGGACACAACAGTGAGAACTGAAAGTATCAGGAAGATACCTATGTGAGGTATGTCATTGTTTACATAAATGACGAATAACTCATAGACATTGCGTTTACTGCATAGTTAGTAAAGTAAACATACTTTCACAAGGAAAAGTTCAAATGGTTATTCCCTACCTATCCTATGCAGGTTTTCAACTACAGAATCTATCACCAAGTCCATCGAGTCTTTCGTTGCCAATGTTCATTCATGTGGGGAATTGTAGAAAAAATAGTAGGTTTCCACCATTTTAATGGGACAATTTAAACAAGGAAATTAAGTAAAATCTACTCAATATTAAAGGAATAGAAACATTGATTTGTGTTCTGCTACATGAGTACATAAAGATTATGTATTCATTTGTTTAAATTGGTTAAGAGGTGAATGAGAAATTGTCACCCAAAGTTGGCCACTCGAAACAATGAAAATGAGTTTGTTCCACATGAGAAAAACTAGGAGTGTGATGGTCTTTAAGTAGTATTCCACTTCATTATGCTTTGAGTAAACAATTGAAGATGATTGGGCTTGTAAAATGAACTTATGTGTGCCCGCGTCCTTGCAGACACGAATGCCACTCCGATTTGGGCTCAGCCGCACGAATTTTCTTTTGCATTCATGATACTAACTTTTGGCTTTCCATATTCTTTTTTGTTATAAAACTTTTGGCTTTTCAGATTACTCTGGTTACAAACTTATTGCCCAAAAAAATTTATGGCAATAAGTTGCTGGAATAATTTGGCTAGTTAATTGTTGCAAACCGAAAACCTTAGGAGTGACCGACATTGATGTTCCTTCTCATTCCTCCATGTATAAATAGAGGTCTCCTCCTCCTCATTTCACACACCATCAAAAAGCAAAGCATCTTCTTCTTCTGATCTCTTCTCTCCCTCTCAAGTTCAGTGATAGAGGAAAATACTTTCTAGTTCGTCAAGAAGTTCTTATATTGCGGTACAAAACTCAGAAGCTGTTTTATCATGGGAGAACAGTGTCATACAAGCCTGCGGACGACGTGAAAATTCTTAAGGAGAACCTGTAATATACTTGACTCAACTTAAGTTCATCTTCTTTTCTTAGAATTTGTTCTTATTATTTATTTACATTTACTAATTAAATAATTAGTATTTTTTTGTAATTATTTAGTTTAATATCACTATTATTCATACAACAGCATCCCAGATTGTCTTCGGAGAAGTATAGCTAGAGAACAAAAGTATGATTGGTCTAGTCATATATTTCAGAAGAAGCACTATCGTATTCGAATTTGCAATATCTCATATAGTGTGTGTCTTGCCTGTAAGTTGAAGCACTTTCATCATAATATGTTAACTCATATACTCTTACAAAATCACCTTCATCATAATATGTGGTTGGCTGTATTAACTCATGTACTCTTGCAAAATTACTTTTATCATAATATGTGGTTGCAACAGCAACCTAGACAACAAATGGGCAAGTAGACTCCCAATATAAACAATATTATTCTAACTTGAACCACATTTAAGGTGTTAAATTTTATCTAAAAAAACTCAATTAATATTAAGTATAATTCATCCATTTATAAGTAATATTCATTTTTCTAATATAGAATATTTCCTCTCCAACAATACAACACACCGAAAAGCCACAACCCTCATCTTCAAATTTAATCGGCTTTGAGACATTGTTTATCACTTAATCGTGTTCCCTAAATATGGCCTATTCTCTTATTCTAATTTAATTAAAATAAATATATGATGTGGCTGACAAAAATTGTCAGTATTTAGAGTGGAAGATATGTCAGTCAATATATGCATGCTGCTTTGTTTTGAACGTAATTTGACAAAGTAGCGCCCACGAGAATGAACCAAAACTCCAAAAGTATCAACAAAATCTGCTCGTCAATAACAGAAATGCAAGTTATTTATTACTTTTTTTTTCTTTTCTTTTTTTGAAAAGCGATACAACAAACTAAACGAAAAAAACTAAGCGGAAAGAAATGAGCGCCATTTATTACAATACTTTTTTTTTTGGAAATGCAAGTCATTTATTACAATAATTAAATTTGAGCAACATAATACGTGTATATAGAGGAGTTTGGGAGTTCCAAAAAAATAGAGGAGTTTGAGAACTTGGCATTTGTGCTCACTGGTGGAGGGAAAAGCCATTGATGGTCATCCCTCCATCGACGCAAATAGTCTGCCCCGTAATATAAGAAGCTACAGGAAGACATAGAAATGCTACCGTGGCAGCAACTTCTTCTGGCTCTCCGGTTCGTCCCAAAGGAGTTCGAGAGTTAACAGCCTCCGAAAACTGTTTGTCATTTAGATACTGCATGGAAAAAAAACAAGTTTAGGCCGGGTTCATTTGGGTTGGAAACATATTGGAGGTGTTCGCATAGGAATTGAAATCGATTAATCATTCATATTATGTCCTACTGGTGCAGTAAGAGGAGTTCTTATGAACCAAGGTGCTACACTGTTGATTCTTATCTTGTCTTTTCCCCACTCACAAGCCAAAGTTTTTGCCAACTGAATCATTGCTCCTGTGATGAAATAATACGAAAGAGACCGCTGTAATTTACTAGTAGTCCAAATACAATAGATGTTACTTGACATATATTATACTATATTTCGGACGTGTTAAGTACCTTTAGTTACACCGTATATACTCCCAACCTCCCCAACTGATACCACCCCAGCAACCGAAGCTATGAGAACAATGTTACCAGCTCCTGAAGCTTTCAAGAGAGGATGTGCAAGTTGGCAAAAATTGTAAGTAGAATCAAGATTGGTAGCCATTACCATTGAGTAGTCTTCAGCTGTATACTCGATTGTTGGCTTTGCTACAGTGGTCCCCACATTGTTTATCTACAAGAAATTATTTAACAAGTAAATTTTTGAATTATTTTTCAGACAGTTGCTCTCTTAATTAAATTCCGACCGAGGTCAAGTGATCGTTCCATGGATGAGGTACTTACAAGGATGTTAAGTTTTCCACTAAACAGTGAGGAAACTTTGTGTATTAGCTCCTGTCGTTGGGTTCTGGAAACAACTTCACAGACTGAACCAGTGACTTGATGATGAAAGCCTTTCTTCTTCCACTGACTCAAGCACTCATTGAGTTCGACTTCATTCCAAGAACAAGTATGTACACTTGCACCTAGTTCAGCCAATTCCTCCACAATTGCATACCTTCAAACATAGCATACGTACAATACTAATTAAATTAAACTACACACGCAATATATATTAGACCTTATTCTGCCAACTCATTACATTTGTTTTCCAAATGATCATGCACATATGTATTTGTGAGTATATAAATACGGGGTCAGAGTTTCTTCATTGTACAAAAACTAACTCTTTAGGCAACTAAACGGCAACTAATTAGTATTAGCTAGGCTCATCATTCATGCTAGCTATAACACATAATAAATATATATTGTTATATTTTTAAAATATTATTATTTAACAAATTACAAAATATCGGATAATTAACAGATGTGATCGATCCGAATTTGATCTATTGAGTTGACTCACTGCATACCAACCGATCAAAAAATTAAAGTCAAACTCCGTTTAATATATAGCACATAGCCACAGAGCTGGATCAAAATATATCGGTGAATTCAATTTGCTAACACTTTATGTATAGGAACTTTTGACAAATACATGATGGAAGCATAACTAGTAGCCTGCGTGCTGCAGATAGCGATCGAGATACGTATTAACTGATTGAACTAGTAAAGCTAGCACAGATACATACTGATAAGGTTGAAAGTTATTGTTAATAAGTTTCCTAGTTTTTAGGGGAGTCATATTCTCTAGGCTAGTGTAGATAGGTTGTTTTGCATTATCTACTCGGGAGTTGATCACGTAAAGCAGTTGTAAACGTGATTGCATGAATCTCTCTTAATCTATTTTGTAAGGCTTATAAATAGCCATTGATTGTGTTCAATAAGAAGTAGTTCAGTCCATCTGTTGCAAGATACATTTGTGCCTAGCTCGTTTTACATTTGGTATCAGAGCTCCATAACTGGAGCCTGATTAAGAGAGAGGAAGAGAACTGTGAGTTTTTTCTTACGGGAAACAGAGTGAGTGAAACACGAGAGGAAACAGCGAAGTTATGGCTACTGAGGGAAGGTATGTCCAACCAGCCATTCCTAGGTTTGATGGTCATTATGACCACTGGGCTATGCTGATGGAAAATTTCCTTCGTTCTAAGCAATACTGGGAGCTGATAGAAAGTGGAATTCAGGAGGAACCACAGGCAGCAGAAGTGGAGTCAAGAACCTTTGCCACTATAACAACAGGAGGTGGACAAACCTCAGAAGCACAACGCAAAGCAATGGAGGAAAGGCGTAATGCAAGAGAGGAGCTGAGGCTAAAAGACATGAAGGTAAAGAATTTTTTGTTCCAAGCAATCGATAGAACGATCTTGGAGACAATACTGAAGAAAGATACTTCCAAAGACATCTGGGAGTCTATGAAGAAGAAGTATGAAGGCAGTGCACGAGTGAAGAGATCAGTGCTTCAAGCTCTGAGAAGGGACTATGAAATCCTAGAGATGAAGATAGGTGAATCTGTCACTGATTATTTCTCTAGGGTTATGTCCATTGTGAACAAGAGACGCATAAATGGTGATATTTTGAGTGATGGAGATGTAGTTGAGAAGATCCTGCGATCTTTGACTGAGAAATTCAATTACATAGTTTGCTCAATCGAAGTATCAAAGGATATAGATGAACTTTCCATTGATGAGCTTCAAAGCTCATTGATTGTTCATGAACAGAAGCTTCGAAGGCATGATACTGAGGAACAAGCCCTGAAGATATCCAGTGACTATGCTAGTGGAAGAGGTCGAGGAAGAGGATCACCAAGAGGCAGGGGCAGAGGAAGAGGACGACAAGGATTCAGCAAGGCTACTGTGGAATGTTACCGTTGCCACAAACTCGGTCACTTCCAGTATGAATGTCCCACCTGGGACAAACAAGCCAACTATGCTGAGTTGGATGATCAAGAAGAGATGCTATTGATGGCTTACGTTGAAGAAGTTGGGGTCAAGAGGGAAGAAGTCTGGTTCTTGGACTCAGGATGCAGTAACCACATGTGTGGTAACAAGGTACTATTCTCTGGTTTAGATGACACCTTCCAACAAACTGTGAAACTAGGGAATAATACTAGAATGATGGTCTCTGGCAAAGGGACTGTTAAGTTGGAGATAAGTGGAGTATGTTGCATTGTTGGTGATGTTTTCTACGTACCTGAGCTAAAGAACAACCTTCTAAGCATTGGTCAACTACAAGAGAAAGATCTTGCAATCTTGATTCAGGCTGGAAGATGCAAGATATACCATCCTCAGAAGGGGTTGATCATCGAATCCGAAATGACAGCAAATCGGATGTTCATCCTGGTAGCCAAGATCATGTCATCCTCTTCTCAGACTACGCAGGAAGTATGCTTCACCACTACAACAACTCAAGACCTCACTCATCTGTGGCATTGTAGACTTGGACACATCAGCAACACAAGCCTTCAAACCTTGCAGAACAAGCAAATGGTTTATGGCCTACCTCAACTAACCCTATCTGAAGAAGTATGTGTTGATTGTCTGAAAGGCAAACAACACAGAGAGCCTATTCCAAAAAGAAGCACCTGGAGAGCAACTCAAAGGTTAGAGCTCATTCATGCTGATTTATGTGGTCCAATTTCTCCTATTTCAAACAGTGGAAAGAGATATGTGCTATGCTTGATTGATGATTACAGTCGAAAAGCCTGGTCATATTTCTTAAGTGAGAAGTCAGATACATTTGCCATGTTCAAGCTTTTTAAGAGATCTATTGAAAAAGAAACTGGTCTTGTTATCAAGTGCTTACGAACAGATCGAGGGGGGGGAATTCACATCTGCAGAGTTCAATGACTTTTGCAAAGAAGAAGGAATTAAGAGACAACTCACAACAGCATACACCCCACAGCAAAATGGAGTTGCTGAGAGGAAGAACCGGACATTGATGAATTCTGTAAGATGCATGCTGTCTGATAAAGGAGTTCCAAAATCCTTTTGGCCAGAAGCAGTAAAGTGGGCAGTCTACGTACTAAATAGATATCCTACTATAGCTCTGAAAGATGCAACACCAGAAGAAGTATGGAGTGGCCAGAAACCCTCAGTACAACACTTGAGAGTTTTTGGATGTGTGTGTCACATGCATGTACCAGATGCAAGAAGAACGAAGCTGGAGAACAAGAGTACCAGTGGTGTGTTCTTAGGAGTTAGTGATGAGTCCAAAGGATATAAGATATATGATCCTATAACAAAGAAAGTGGTCACCAGCAGGGATGTAGTATTTGAAGAGAAGAGCAGGTGGACTTGGGATAAGGAATATGAGCAGCAGATACTAGTTGATCTCGAATGGAAAGAAAGTGAAGAAGAAGTGACTGAAGATTCAAGTGATGATGAAGAAGATGCAGTGGTGGCAGACACTAATGGAGCAACTTCTCTGCACCTCAGACCAGAAGAAACACACACACGCACTAGAAGACCTCCAACATGGATGAATGAGTATGAAAGTGGGGAAGGACTCTCTGAAGGTGAGGAAGCTGCTCTGAATCTTGTTAACTTCAGCTCTTGTACAAGTGCAGATCCTACAAGCTTTGAAGAAGCTGTGAGAAATGTGAAGTGGAAAGAGGCCATGGAGTCTGAAATCAGGAGCATAGAAAAGAATGGAACATGGTTTCTCACGGATTTACCAGAAGGTGCCAAGAAAATTGGAGTTAAGTGGGTCTACAAAATGAAACTGAATGAACATGGTGAAGTGGAGAAGCTCAAGGCTCGGTTAGTAGCAAAAGGGTATGTGCAGGAATATGGGATTGATTATGCTGAAGTCTTTGCACCTGTAGCTCGACTGGACACGGTCAGAATCATCCTTGCTCTAGCTGCTCACAAAGGGTGGAAGGTATATCAACTGGATGTCAAGTCAGCATTCTTGCATGGTGAGTTAATGGAGGATGTGTACGTAGAACAGCCCAAGGGTTTTGAGAAGCAAGAAAAGCTTAACAAGGTTTACAAGCTAAGGAAAGCCTTATATGGACTAAAGCAAGCCCCTAGGGCCTGGTTCAGCCGCATTGAAGCCTACTTTGAGAAGGAGGGATTTGAGAAATGCTCCAGTGAACAGACTCTATTTGTCAAAACCAGCACGCAAGGTAACCTTCTGATTGTAAGCTTGTATGTTGATGACTTGATATACACTGGTGATGATGATGCAATGATGAAGGAATTTAAGCACTCTATGATGAAAGAGTTCGATATGTCAGACTTGGGAAAAATGAGATACTTTCTTGGCATAGAGGTTCAGCAATTGAAGGATGGGATTTTTATTGGCCAAAAGAAATATGCTGAAGATGTGCTTAAAAGGTTTCGAATGGAGGAGTGCAATGCAGTTCTAAATCCTATAGTTCCAGGCTTCAAAATCTCAAAGGATGAGAGTGGAATTGTGGTTGATGCTACTTTTTACAAGCAGCTCGTTGGAAGCCTCATGTATCTAACATCGACCCGTCCAGATTTGATGTATGCAGTGAGTTTAATTAGTAGATACATGTCTCAGCCAACTGAGCTCCATCTCATGGCTGCAAAAATGGTGCTAAGGTATGTTAAAGGTACAGTTGGTTTTGGAATTCTGTACAGAAAGGAAGCAGATGATGCTTTGATTGCATATTCCGACAGTGATTATGCTGGATGTTTGGAGGACAGGAAGAGTACTTCAGGGTACGCATTCATGTTAAGTTCAGGAGCAGTGGCCTGGTCATCAAGGAAGCAACCAATTGTGACTTTGTCAACAACAGAAGCAGAGTTCGTGGCTGCTGCATCATGTGCATGTCAAGCAATATGGATGAAAAGGATTCTTGCAAGACTTGGTTGTGATGGTGATGAATGCACAACCATTTTCTGTGATAACAGCTCAACAATTAAACTCTCTAAGAATCCAGTGATGCACAGGAGGAGTAAACATATTGGAGTTCGTTTTCATTTCTTAAGAGAGCTGTCTAATGAAGGAGCAGTTCGTCTGGTTTACTGCGGGTCACAGGAACAGATTGCAGACATTCTAACCAAGCCTCTCAAGCTGGATCAGTTTCAGAAGCTCAGAAGTCTACTTGGAATGTGTGAGTCATCGGAAGTAAACTAAGCAATCTTGCTTAGTTTAAGGGAGGGTTTGATAAGGTTGAAAGTTATTGTTAATAAGTTTCCTAGTCTTTAGGGGAGTCCTATTCTCTAGGCTAGTGCAGATAGGTTGTTTTGCATTATCTACTCGGGAGTTGATCACGTAAAGCAGTTGTAAACGTGATTGCATGAATCTCTCTTAATCTATTTTGTAAGGCTTATAAATAGCCATTGATTGTGTTCAATAAGAAGTAGTTCAGTCCATCTGTTGCAAGATACATTTGTGCCTAGCTCGTTTTACACATACGAGAAATGAAAAGTGTGAAGGCTAATGATTGATGACTAACCCAATCCCACTGCTTCCACCAGTGACAAGAGCAGTCATCCCTTCAAGAGACCATCTTCTACCTCCACCATTTTCTGCTATCACCTCAGCCATCTCTGGCTTTCTGTACGTAGCTCTCTTCTCTTCTCTTCTCTTCTCACTCGACGACTTCTGTATATAGAGGGACTCTATCGAGTTTGTTGCATTATCGTGAACCAACTCTTTAGATCGATTACTATTAACCCATGCATTTCGAAAAGACATTATCAACTTTTGTCGTGTACTATATATATAGAACATATACTTTTCTTATTATTGGAAATTAAGAGATCATATACATTATATATTGTTCATTATTGTGTCGTTTGCTATTTAGATAATTTTGTTGCTTCTCATGGCTACTCACATGTTGTGAATCTTCTTTTCCATGTGGACAAATCGATCTGTTACGGTCTCATGGGATCGAATAGAGAATGATTTGTGATTGCTAATGTGTTACCGTCATATGAATGATGTAAATATGTGCTTCATAAAAAAAGAATGTAAATATGTGCTATTAATAAGTGTAGTGACGAAGTCAAGATTTCATCTCAGGGTAGGTAAAAAAATTAAATAAATAAATAATACAAATAAAAATATGAAAGAGGAAACTATATTTATGAAAAGACTCTAAGAAGAAACATAGGTTAATAGAGTATAAAAAGAATCAGAAGAAAAAAGTTATAACATATTTGAAATTAGAAAAACTGTAAAGAAAGAAAAAAGAATTAGCAATATATATATATATATTTGAAATTAGAAAAATTGTAAGAAAATTGTTCTTAGTAGCATCACGACATGTATTGAATATGTCCTACCTTGCTTATGCATGGCTCCGCCCTTGAATAAGTGTTCTTAGTAGCATCACGACATGTATTGCCGATACAAATACAAATATAGAATAAATTACTTGGCCCGCCCTTGAATAAGTGTTCTTAGTAGCATCACGACATGTATTGCCGATACAAATACAAATATAGAATAAATTACTTGGACAATGTCTCGACTTTGGTTGTCCGGACAGTGTAGTATCAGAATTTTCAAAGTTATCAATGTAGTACACAGACTTTATTTTTGCTATCAATTCAGTAAAAGAATCACTTTACCATCTCGTCTTCGTTAAATGAATGACGTGACAAACACGTAATTCAAAAATAAAGGAAAATATTGTCTTTGTGGCGTGGATTTTATTTTTTTCTCTCTTTTTTTTTTAAGTTTTTTTTTCTTCTTCTCTCTCGTGCCAACAACCCAGCCCCTTCGCCGCTCTCCGACAACATTCTAGCTTCTCACTTTTAGACCTTGATCAAACCAAGAATCCCTCTAATATCATAATCGATCAAACCCAGAATCCAAAACAATAGGCATATACCAACACAACCAATACATTCAAAATCGATCAAAAGAGTGATTCAAAATCGATAGGTCCCAAACCCAGAAACCAAAACAGTAGGCATATAGCAACATAAGCAATACATTCAAAATCGATCCAAAGAGTTATGCGAAACATTCAAAATTGATCCAACATAGTCAATACATTCAAAATCGATCCAAAATTGACTTCATTCCTAACATATACTCATAGCTAATTAAATTTCCAACAACCAACACACAAAGCATAATCAGAAATCAATGAAATAGAGGACGGCGAGCGACAAGCAGCCACATGTCGAGTTAGATGGAGGACGGCGAGCGAAGAGCAGAGGCCGAGCGATGGATCTGAGCACACCGAGCCTCATCACTAAGGAGATCTGAGAATGGGAGATGGAACCCGACTTTGCCTTGACCTCCACAATGATCTCATTGGATCTTGACCTCCTCCTCAGTCTTGTCGCAGCCTGGCCCTCGATCTTTGCCTCAAATTACACCGCTTGTGATTGACTTGTGATTGAGGGAGGCGAGGATAAGCAAGGATCAGCACGGTTTGCTTCTCAACCGGTGCTTGATTTTGGTGCTGCCTCGTCAAAATTGAATCAGACGAGGCCGACGACGTTGACGAGGTACAAGGTTTGATGGGGACGAGAGCTTTTACTTGAGGAACTCATTTTGATGGTGTGGTGAGCAATTTTTTTCGCGTCGAAGGGATTAGTGGCAAAGAGTGAGACGAGATGCATAGGGGGTGGAGTATAATTATACATTTCTTTAAAAGTAAATAAATTAATGTACTATTAGAGTATTTTGGTCATTTCGTCATTAACTTACGGAATGCAAAAGTCATGTCAGCATTTTAACGGAAATATAACGGAAAACTGATTTTTTTTTTTTTACCGAATTGATAGCAAAAATAAAGTATGGGTACCACATTGATAACTTTGTTAAGTTCAAGTACCACACTGCCCATAACCAAAGTGAAGACATTGTCCAAGTACTTTAGTCTACAGTATATGTGTTTGCATCGGCAGTACGTGTCGATACAAGAAGAGAAATGTAACTTCTGACGTACTAACACAATCCCTTTAGTTCTACCGATGACAAGAGCAGTCATTCCTTCAAGAGACCATCTTCTACCTGTGCCATCGACAAAATTATGTTCTGCTAGCACTTAAGCCATTTCTCTTTTTGTAACAAGCTCTCTGCTACCACTTTGTGATCGACTACTATACAAATAATTAGATTAAATCGAGCTTGGCTAGAAGCCTAGAACTCGATCTATAGTATGATGACTATTTTTCACGAGTGGTGTATACTGTACCTATCGTACGTAGCTGTGACATCCTGTTTCAAGCATTCTTTATTTACGATTCATTTAATGATAATCGTAGATGGTAATTAATTTTTACCATCAATTATTATCGATGGTATTTATCAGAATTTTATCGATTACGTTTTTCGAGGAAGTTCTTTGCGAAAAGTCATACAGTTTATCGAGACGAGTTCGTGACCACGTCAAGAGTTTAAATCGGAGTTACGAAAAAAAATTATAGTCAACGAAAGTTTTGTACGAGGTTACGAAATATTTAGTCACAAATTTCGACTATAAATAGAAAATTTCCATAAATGGAAAGTCAACTTTTTTCATTTTTGGTAATTTCCTTTTTCTTCTTTTCTCTTTCCCTTCACTCTCTTCTCTCCCGTTCTCTCTCTCTCCCTTGTTGGCCTCACTGCCGGTGAACGATTGGACGGCCACCAAAATCGGCAGGGCCGGTGTCATAAGAACTTCCTCAACCACCTCTACATGTTGGTGGGTGTCTTTGTGGCGATGCGTGGCAGAGGAAGGAGAATCGACGCCGTGAAGGTCACAGTTTCAGGTATAATTGGATTGGGTTTTGATTCTAGATTGTATTGGTATGTTTGTTTTGATGCGAGGTGGTGTAAATCGATGAGAATTGGTGGAATCAAATCGGATTTCGACAAGGGTTTTCAGGTCGACATCGTCGGCGGTGGTCGACGGTGAATTGGACGAATTGGTGTTAGGGTTATTTCTCCCCTCGTCACCCGGCCGGAGCTGATTGGGTTATGCCTCGAGCCATGAGGTGGCTTGATGGCAAAGAATTCGGCCGGAGAGTTTCGAGGGAAATTCGGGTTGATTGGGCCGGAATTGGGAGGTTGGTTCTTTAATGATTATTGTTGTTGGATTGTTTTTGTACAGGTTGATCCAAGAAAAGTCACTGTCGCCGACGCCGACGCCGACGATGGTTCATGGCGGAGCTTCTGCGAGGGCATTTTCGGCAAAAAATATGTTTCATTTCGTTCATAATTACGTACCGAATCTAATGATGAAGTTATTGAATTAAATTGGACATTATTGGTTAAGACATATGGTTAATCGAATAATAATTAAACGTTTTACGTTATTGATAAACGGTTGCAATGATTATCAATTCGACTTCGAGTTCCTTAGCGTTTAAGGTTTATGTTGCGATTTTAAAAATGATTCAAGAATTGGAAATTGGAATTAGATTAGATCTCGATATTATTTTTGGAAAAGCGATTTTTGAAAATGCGATATTCTCGACGGTACAACTCGTTGGTAACGAGCTTAGTTATTCGATATGATTTTTGGCGATTAGTTTTTACATATTAATCATTATTTCAGGATGACGTATTAGCATCTAGTAGCAGATGTATAGAGACGCCGATAGATGTGCTTGGCTGATTGGAGATCACGACACAGTACTGTGAGTAGACATTTATTTTCACAGTCAATAAAAATTCAGTTTTAAGTTTTCAGAATTTCAATATTTCAGTTTTGCGAGTTCATTTTATTTCAGTATTACAGTTTAATTTACAATATATGTCATAGCAGTTTTAATTTAGAGGTTTACTTTTTGATGATTTTATTTAGTTGCATCGATGCTCTAGCTATTCGGCTGATCACTGAATAACCGGTCTGACCTAGTTAGGACAAACACTCTGCTCGACCCAAATTGTCTCGGGTTAGGACAAACACCCTAGACGCTCTTATCACTTGTACTTTTCATATATTCAATTGTTTCGGGTCAGGACAAACACCATGAACGACCACCTCCATTTGCACTTTAGTTTATGATACTTGAACTCGCATTATTTCATAGAAATCAGCGGAAAAGCATATAGTTATGATTTTACAGATTTACATAGTTTATGATTTTTGTCTACTCACTCTAACGTTTTATGTTTTTATGCTTTTCCTTAGGTTCTTTGTTTAAAATTGCCCAGTTTGTAGGATAACATGTTGAAGTCATGACTGTCCAGAGTTCGACGTATGACACTTCACAGCATCTCTTTCTTAGTGTAGGATCACAACAAGGAGTTGAGTTGCTCATGTTAAGGTAGCTGGTAACGCTTAGTCGGTGCTAAAGACCCTAACACGAGTCCCACAAGACTTATCTCTGAATTACTGGGGTAGGGCGGGTCTTGTCAGTAGCGTATAGGGAAGTCACAGATATATAGATGACAAAACGATTTACTATGTCTGTCTCATCCAAGGAATGAAATATACATAATATCCTTAATATTCCGCGATATTTCCATTTTTTGGACTTCCCAATATTAATCTTACATATCAATATCTTTCACCCGATCTTTCCCGAAATATTCAATATTTTTTTATATATCACCGAAATCCTCGATATTTTTGAATTTATCTGAAATTTTGAGTTTACATATATATTGATCGCACTAAATCCAAAACACAAAACTCACCACGCTAATAACTGAAAAGTTCAATCAAATAATCTTTATTAATAATCAACAGAACACAAGTTATAAATTTCAAAATACATATTAATTATATAAGAATTTCATAAAGTTTCAATACAAATTTTTATATATTTATGTTAATTTCCGTTAATTTTGTACTGAACCGATATTTTCATCAAAATATCCGTATTTAAAAAAATCGATATATGTTTGATATCTGATATTTTATTCCTTAGTCTCATCTTTCAGTGACTCCCTGCCTGATTAGTGGCTCACACAAATATTGTCTATCGAAATTTCAGTCGTACGTTTTTATCATCACGCCAATTATTTCTCTAAATATCTCCTTATAATCTAGCAACAGGTTGTAGGCACAATTGTGTGGTTTTCAATAAATGATCGGACAAAGTAATATGGGTCTACAATCAAAATTATTGGATATGATTGGGGTGAACCAAATCTTCGTAAACTCACTAACAAAATCTGTCACTTCAATGCAGAGATTGTTAATAATTAACATTCTCAACAATAATCACCGACACATACTATGTCCGTGTCCAACCCAAGCCAAACAGATTCACAACTTGTATTTGGTAATGTGAGCACGTGATGTAGAACAAGTGACAACAAGAATTGAGGAACAAATGGATTATCACTAGAAATTAAAGATTGATATTGTTCATGTCTGCGATCGAGCTCATTATGGGGCGATGATACCTGTTCGGCAATCTGAGACCGTTCAAGTCTTCAAATTGCCTTTTAGTGTTTTTCAGCTAGTTTTCGATTTATTTCTTTTGGACTTTATTTAACCATAGACATGATTAGAACTCTAATTAGTGCCTAGAGTATTTATATTTAAGTGTTTTCATGTCGCCACTTAAGATTGTTTTTTTAAACCAATAAAACTTTGAGGTATTCTCATTTTCCTTATGGATTACAAATTTCTCAAGAATTCTAGAATACCTTCGTCAGTGGATTCAAGGCTGCCATAGATGGATTCCAACATAACTCTGTTGCATCTTCAGAGCATCCGCATGGGTAAAATCGAATAGGAGGAGCAATTTGAGGAGGAGCAAGCACTGTTTGAGGTGGAGCAGTCACTGTTCATCGAATAGGAGGTGCAGAAGCTGTTTTTCGCGCAGCGGTGTCAAAAAATAGCACGTGCTATTACTGTTCATAAACAAAATTTGAATTTTTTTTTTAATTTTTCAACCAATCCATAAACTTGTCGTGTATGAATAATTAAATTAAATTAAATTTTAAATTTTTTTAAATTTGACATAAATTAAATTTGACATAAATTGAATAAGATTTCGGGTAAGATTTCCGACGAATGACGAGTTGACACGTGTCACGCCGACAGAAGGTTATCGGGTAAATAATTGTACAAAATTTCCGATAAGATTTTCAACCAATCACGAGGCAACACGTGTCATGTCAGCTGTTCATGATCGGCTTTAATAATTGTATAAGATTCTCGGAGAGATTTCCGACCAATTGTAAGCCGACACGTGTCATCAGCTTATCTAATCACTTCATCTACACTCGGCTATATATTTGTTGATCGGTGCTCATCGTTCATTCACAACAAAACCAACCATATATTCCACATTCCGATAAGATGAATCCTTTTAGTTTTGAGAATTTTTTCCGGAGGAGGCGACAGCAACGTCGGCGAAATGCCGAAATTGCTAACAATTTCATCACTGAAGCGGTCGTGGTCGATGCAATGTTCGATGACGAACCACCTCGCCGCCGACCAAATGAAGAACGAATGAGGGAGTCAAGGGGACATAATCTGATGGAGGATTACTTCATCGAACGCCCCGTCTTCAACGAACAAGCCTTTCGTCGAAGGTATCGAATGAGTACCAATTTATTCAACCGTATAGTGACGGATCTCTGCAACCACGACCAATTTTGGCACCAAAGAGCTGACGCCGTCGGATTGGTTGGACTTCTTCCACAACAAAAGATGACAGGCGCTCTTCGTATGTTGGCGTACGGCGCAGCCGCAGATCAGTGTGCTGAAATAACAAGGATGGGTGAATCCACAACACTAAAATGCATGAAGAAGTGGTGTATGCATATCTACGAGCTTTACGGTGACCTCTATCTCCGCGCTCCAAATGCCACAGACTTATCCCGACTTCTAAAGAGAGCAAGGCATCGCGGATTTCCTGGTATGATCGGAAGCATTGACTGCATGCACTGGGAGTGGAAGAACTGCCCCACAGCTTGGCAAGGAGCATTCTCGGGCCGAAAGAAGCGTCCGACTATTATTTTAGAGGCGGTGGCCTCATATGACACGTGGATATGGCACAGCTTCTTTGGGGTACCCGGATCACAAAATGACATCAACGTGCTCCACCAATCGGACATATTTGATTCGCTCCTTGCCGGAAACAGTCCGAGTGCGACCTATAAAGTCAACGGTATGACTTACCACAATACTTACTATCTAGCTGACGGTATATATCCCAGGTACTCATCGTTTGTGAAAACAATCTCCAATCCCCAAGAGCTTCCACAGAAACTCTTTGCCAAGAAACAAGAGGCATACCGCAAAGATGTAGAGAGGTGCTTTGGAATTTTACAATCTCGTTGGGCAATTATTCGGCATGCAGCTAGGTGTCATCACCAATCGACATTGAAGAGCATCATGTTGGCTTGCATTATAATGCATAACATGATTGTCGAAGAAGAATTTGTGGATGAGGAGTTCGAGGAGTTGGAAGAAGAAGATCTTCAAAACCCATCAACTGCTTTCAATGTTTATGATGGGCCAGTAGATGAACAAGGTAATCGTATTCCTTTTGAGCCTGTTGGAAGGGATGCACAAAATGAACAACGATTTGCCGACCGTGTTGTAGATCTCCAATCTGCGTACATCCATGGAGAGTTGCAAAAGGACTTAGTTAAGCACAACTGGTATCTAGAGACCGGCGAACGACTTTAAATGATGTGGGTGTGTAATTTTAATTAACCTGGTTTGCAACATGTTTGCTTTATTTGTTTTTCCTTTTAGTTGTTTGAGTGATGTGTGTTTGATTTTAAGTCATTATGTGTTGTTGTACTGTGCGTGAGCTTTGATGTAATAAGAAAAGTGCGTTTTTATTATTTGGAAATTTAAAGTACATCATTTCAATCAAACCCTAGAATTATTGGAAATTTAAAGTACATAAGAAATAATGGAAAAACAAATACCAAACTACTGAAACAGTGGGCGATAACAATTTGAAAATGTTTCATCGCTACCATCTCCTTCCTCTTCCTCCAATTTCTTTAGGATACTCTCTTTTTTCTTCGAAAAATACCTCTTCGATTTTGGGGTCATAGCATCCGTATCCATTGCCATTATCCTTGAATCCTCCGCTTCGGCCCTCAATTTGTAGTCCTTCTCCTTAAGGGCGAGTTGTTTTTGGTACAAAGCTAGTTCAGTGGCATCAGTTTCTTTTTGCCCGGCGAGATGCATTCTTTGATTTTCCATCATGTTTTTCAAAACCTCATATCTTACCTCATTTGAAGATGAGCATGCTCTTTTCCCCTTTCTTTTGGCTTCCTTGGCCGCCTTCACTCCGATTGGTCTAACCGGACTAGAGTACACTTCTTCTTCATTGCTTTGTGGTGTTGGAATGACTTCATCATCCTCCACGTCGACGGGGGGAGGCATTGAGGTAAAAGGAGGAGTAGTTGCGGAGTTGGAATATGAAGGAGGTGGTATGGTAGGTTCGACGGCCCGAAAATTTGGATGGTTTTTCATCACTTCCCAACAATCAAACTTGGTAAACTGTTTTTTTTTTTGTGCCACGTACCATGATTGAGCTTTTCTTATCTAAGGTGCCAAAAATTTGTATGTCAAAATAATATCTACGAAATGGAGATGTCAACATTGATTAAAATAAATGTAATAGATGAGCTTTACGACAAAATTATTAACACTTACCTCATCTTGCAAATTTTCCCCGGATTGTACATTCCTTCGTGCATATGCAAGAGCGGCACCCCAAGTTCGAAAACTCGGCTTCAACTTTGTAAAACGAGAAGAAACCGCGGTTTGGGTCCTAGGCTCCGGCCTTGATTCACCATGCGCAAGAGACCAATTTTCCTTATAATCGGCATAGACTTTTTCCCACAATTTGTCGGACTTTTGCGAGTTGCCGGTAATTGGGCAAACGGTAATGCAACAATAAGAAATACAAAGTTGCAAATCTTCGGAAGCTTGCCAATTCGACATTTTGTGAGGAGGATGAAGGAGAAGAGGAAGGAGAGGATGAAGGAGAAGAGGAAGGAGAGAATGAATTTGTGTGAGATGTGAATGAAAATTGATGTAGTATTTATAGAGAAATACTAGGGTGTTATTTGCAATTTTTTGGAATTTTTAGGGATTTTTTTGCAATTTTTCAGGGGTTATTTTGCAAAATGGCAGAAAAAATCAGAAAATTCAGAAAAAAAATCAGGTTACCGTTTCGGTTGAATCTGGACCGTCCGATCAGATTTTTGATTTGAAATGGACGGTCCAGATCAATCTGACCGTTACTTTTTTTTTCAGGCTGCCACGTGTCAGTACCCCATTGGTCCGGTAAAATTTTTTTTTATCTTTTACTGGCGCGCGCATTGCACGCGCCACGGTGAAAAAAAATTACACTCGATGACGTCACCCACGCGCATGGATGACGTCATCACCTGCTCGAGCACGAGAACGAGCAGCAGCTGCTCGTGCAGCTGCTCGTCTCCTCCGTCAACGTGCGGTCGCCGTCCTTGCTAGTCCCCGGTGCACGCCGATCTCGACCTTGCTCGTGCTGCCGGTGCCGGGGCCCGCCGATCTCGACCTGCTCGAGCTGCTCGAGCTGCTCGATCCAGTCGCGGTGCAGCTGCTCTCATGTATGTATGGCTCATTTGGCATCACATGTGATTGGCATGAGAGTGAGAGTAGGGGTGAAATTCAAGTAGTTTAGTTGAGGTTTTGGTAAAAATTATAACTAAACTGAAAAAAAAATTTCGGTTTATGTTTAATTTTTCCGTTTTTTTTTTAAAAAATTCGCGATTATTTTAGTTCGGTTGGAATTTTTTTTTGTTTCTTTTAGTTTTTTACATAATGCATAAAAACTAATTTTTGAATAAATAACTAAAATGTTGTCTATAAAATACCTTTTTTTAGTTGCTTAACATTTTAATTAGTTTATGTGAGAGAATTTGACAAGAATTATGCATAAAAAAATTAGGATTTTAGGAGTTTAAGGTTTTTATTTTGCATATATTTATATAATATATTACAAAATGACAAAGTTATCGAAATGATCACTCAACTTTGTCGTGTTCAACACTTTAGTCACTATACTTTTTAAAATATTACTCTGATCACTCAACTATATTTCTATCTATCACTTTGGTCACTCAGGCTATTTCATTCGTCATATATAAAGACAAAGAGTTAACGTCCATTTTAAACACAATGACTAAAGTGATATATATGCAAATAGTTCAGTGACTAAAGTGATGTTTTGAAAAGTAAAGTGACTAAAGTGTCGAACGTGACAAAGATGAGTGATTATTTCGATAATTTTCCCTTAAAAATATCCAAACGATGTCGTTTTATACATACATTCGGTTTTTCGGTTTGGTTTGGTTTTTATAACTCAAAAAACAAAACTGAACCAAATATTTTAGTTTTTTTCGGTTTCGATTATATTTGGTTCGATTTATATCGGTTGCGGTTTTTTTCGGCTCATATTTTTTTTAAGTTTTTTGGTTACAATGTCCACCCCTACATGACAATTTCCAATTTTAGCATCATGTTAGACAGAGATAGTGTGACATGTGGACTATTATTGCAAGGATTTTGTCCCAACTTAAACCGTCTTTAAGTTGTTAGGATTTATTGAAAAATTAATTTATGCATGATTAATATTGGGTTAAGTCCTTTCTCTTATAAGTCATAATTTTTTTGTCAATTTTATTGGCGGAATCTTGTATCTCCAACATGTTAGACAACAACAAAAGTGACATGTGAACCTTAATATTACTCCGATATCATATCTTTAATCACATTCAAAATGTTGGATTTTACTAATTATGCCTCGGCTATTATTGGATCGGGTCCATCCATTTAGTTATAGATCATCTTTTAGTTGTCACTTTTCTAATGTATGATCTTATCTCTTCAACACCTCTCCCCCCTCACGTGAACTTAATCTAGACTTACGCGTGCAACAATTCCCCAAATCCGATCCCATGCACATTGAAAATTGGTCGACCAACAATCTTCTCGGAAGAAACCACTTACAAATAAACTAATCTTCCTGGACAGAGCCGAAAGCATACCCATGATCTTTTCAAAGGAAACATACGCAAATCTAAACAACCAATTTAGGCCCATAATGTGCGGTGCGGACTAAAGAACCATGGAGAGGGACTTCCGGCCCTTTGATACCTTTTTGAGGTATTATGTGTTTCACACCAAAAATAATTGGGCATATGGTGGAAATGGCTCAATTTAAATTCACTAAAAAGACTCTTCACTTTCGATGTGAGATTCTTTTTCGTGTATATTCTCATCAAGAGAGGAAAGTAGTTTATTTTTATAACCTAGGGTTCAAAATAGTATCCCCAATAAGTAATGAGTTGGTGTACGTATTGCTCAAAAAATAAAAGGTGGTTACGTTACTCTATTTTGCAGGTTGAATCCGAGGCTGGCAATTGCATCCAACTACATTTTTTTATTTGTTCCACAGTCAGAAGACTCAGATCTGATCCGAAAATCGAACGGATCTATTCCAAATAGATCCTGCTAAAAAAATGTAATAAACCGAACATTTTATGCAACAAACAAATCGGTTTCGGTTGCATCAATTTTTTCCCTGAACCAATATGATTCAAGGTGGCAAGGTCTAGTTAGTTAGTATATTATAGTCTCAGACCGTTATTATGTTATCTATACCTATATCTACGAGCGTTCTTGGATGCAGATGTCTGCATATATTGAAATATGCGGATTTTCTTAATTTAGTCAATTTTTTTGTCACATAATCACATTTTCATCGTTTATTTTATAGATATATATATGTATAAATTAATTCTATAAAGTTTCATTCAATTTGATGATCATTTGAGTTCTCATAATCGTGATTTAATACTTATATATATAAACGGTTCTGATTTTACTGATTTCTGTCCGTTCTTTAATTTGATCTAGTTAGGTAACTTAACTATCACCAAATTGGATTAAACTTTATAGAAATAATCTATACACTAATACCTAAAATTTGAATGGTGGAGATGCAAATATATAACATAAAAGTTAGTTAAATTAAGAAATATGCATATATTAATATATGCGAAGGTCTACACCTAAGAATTTCCGTCTATATCTATATTATCTTTTAAACAACGAGACGTCTTTTATTTCTCCATTTTGTCAATTTTTTTCTATTATGTCCTTTTAACTTAAAAAAAATAAATACTTCAAAGTTAAATTTGTTAATAAAAATTAACAAAAATTTTGGTTTCTCTTACTCTTCCAATTTTTTTTCTCTGCAAAAATTGTTCAAGTCTCATATGATAACCAACATTGTGCAGTTAAAAATTATGCACATGCCCCGACACCCTTCAAAAAAAAGAAAAAAATTATGCACAGCGTGTGGGCATATGGCTGGTACTATTTATTATTGTCTCAGTACGCTAGCTATCTCTAGCTTGTCCAAGTCTAGCCAAATACTTGGAAATTGGAAAATGTTGTTCCGATCCAATAAGTTTGTTTAAATAGTGATGTAGTTTTGATATTGTGTTTAAGATTTAAATGTGCAAAGTTAGTCGACACGATACATAATTTCATAAATTCTATGTTGCACTATCATTGTTGAGATTATTGTAGCTTTTTAAGCTAACATATTTAGTGTCAAAATATAAAATATTGACAGAAACTATGGTTCAAGTTACTTCATTGCGTTTGCAACCACAAGATGAGGGTCAGGTAGGGTTGGTATATATTTGACATCCTTAATATATGAGTTCAAAATTAATAGATTATTAGTTTTAATCGTAGTTCAACCTCATTGTAGTTTACTAGGAATCTGCCAATTTTCATTCACAAGAAGTACAAAGACAAACCCTCGGAGAAGAAAGGGAAGAAAGGCATGATATGGATATAACCGAAGGAGAAATAAGTTTGTCATCACATTCACAACTACACAACGAGAATCAAGTACACATTCTCTAACAAAAAAAATCAGTTGTTGGATATAGTAACACAATTGAATTGATTATTTTAATAAATTTTTTAGGGTCACACCCGTCTTTATTCCTTAGATGCAGAAAGACAACGTAGAAACAATCGAGAAAGAGAAAGATGACGATTATTAAGTTCTTCACAATAAGCTGAAAATTCAGCTCGAAGACGTGCCAGATATCAAATTCAAAGAACAATGAAAAATACAAGTGTGCCAAGTCAATCTAATTTGATGGATGGTAACATACTAAATTTTTGTAACAATGAACATGGTCCTTCGATGTTCGAATAATTTGTTAATATTTGAAATATAGGTGTTCAATAAGACGATGAGGCCAATGAACACAATATAGCAACTTCTCAAAGAGAGAGTCTAAGAGTTAGATGGCGAACAAATCAAAGCAATCATCGAAACTCAATGACTCAAGAACAATGAGATTTGTATTTAGCTAAACATCGAGCTAATTATCATGATAATCAAATCCAATCGCATCATACAACTTCTATACCTCAAACATTAAATCATAGTTGCCAAACCCATCTGCATCATGAGGACAATATTGTAGGAGTTCCAAATAGAATGCGCTTGACACATATAAGACAACAAACATGATCCACAGAGCAAACAACATATCATGAGGACAATGTACATGTTCAAAATAGAATGCGCTTGACAAATATAAGGCAACTAGCACGGTCAAACAGGTTACCTGTTTTGAACGATATGGTTAATCAGATTTCAATCAATGATAGTGATCAAATTATGGGCAATGAAAGTAAAAAGTTTAAGACACCAGTTAGTTTTTTTTATTATTGACCTGTATCTTTGAGCTAAGTGTTTTTTTTTTATAATTAATATTTTTTTTTACATATAGTCGTTGTGCAAGTACGAACTAGACCTAGAGCACGACGTGTCTCTCATAATTGTGCTCGAAATTTTTATGAAAACATTGGTGGAGCAAGACTTCATTTGCCAACACCAAACACATGTCAACATTATCACGCCCATCTATTTCATCGTAAAAGTGGAGATATGTGATGTAAAAATGGGGCCATAGTCCTTCCTCCAATAGAAGCACCTCAAGAACTAAGAGATCTATTTTCTGCTGAAACTCATGAAGGAACACATTTTAGGCAAAATATTCGAACCTATAACCATGTATTTTCCTTTACATCAATGAGAGTGAACGTCGATAGAAATCTAGCTACAAGGGGGTCTACTTTCAAATTCCGGGCTCAAGGATCCATATACCATAAGATAGGAAGTCTTCTCCCGGAAGGAGATAATATATTAAGATTTATGCAGTTGTATATAAATGATATTGACCATGAAGTGGACAACCGTATGCTGGAAAATGAATCATTGCATAGAAATTTGGTTGAAAAAATACAATATATTTTAAATCGTCACAACCCATTCACTCAACAGTTTCATCACTTGGCTCAACGCCAAGACTTAGAAAGTTGTAGACTCATCATTAAAGAGCAATCTGCAAACCAACGACAGTACAGTTTGTTCTCAGCATCATAGGTTGCTGCAATATTAGTGGGAGAAGATGATGTTGAACATTTAATGGGTTGTGATATCGTGATACAGACAAAGCATGGTCAACTTCAAAATATCCAAGATTGTGTTGGATTTTATAATCCTTTGCAATATCCACTATTACTACCATATAGGACATACGGATGAGACGTTAATAGTCAAACAAATAGTAGAAGAAAATTGACATGTCGTGACTACTACGCATATATTCTACAAGCGACTATTTTATTTCTTCTTTTCAATTTCAGTTCAACAATAACATACACCATTCAATAACATGATTATCATTGCAGATCCGTCAAGATGACGAATCAATTTTACTCCGAGGAAGTCACCTTTTGCAACAATATGTCGTTGATAATTATGTCAAAATTGAAACACAAAAGTTAATATGGGTTCATACTAAAAAGAGTACTCTATGGAAATAATTGTATGATGGACTACACGACTCGTTACAAGCTGGCGAAAATAATGCCGGTATGAACTTCAATATACTCTAATTTTTAGTCGATTTTTCTGTATTCAATAGCAAGTATTAAAGTACTTTTAATTAACAATATGTAATGTTTGTTATCGAACCATTTTGCCATCCTCTTTCATCGGAAGTCCAAGGGATATGCACCAACAGTATCAAGATGCAATGACTTTGGTCCAAAAGTTTGGAAAGCCTGATATTTTTCTCACAATAACTTGCAACCCTGGCTGGGAAGAGATACTAGCTGAGTTATTACTTGGCCAAGTACCACAAGATCATCCAGATTTAGAAACATGAATTTTTTGGTCCAAGTTTGAACAACTAAAGGAAGACGTTATCAAAAAGGGAGTTCTAAGTGAAGTTTTGGCTTATGCATATGTCACAAAATTTCAGAAATGTGGACTCCCACATGTGCATATGCTTCTCATGTTAAAGGAAGATGATAAGCTAAATAGTCCTGATGATTATGATAAGATTATCCAGGCCGAGATACCAAATGCAATGGAGGAGCCAGAATTGCACAACGCAGTATTGATGCACATGATATATGGTCCCTATGGGATACATAAGCGCACTGCTCCATGTATGAAACATGGGAGTTGTAAGCAAGGTTTTCCAAAGTCATTTTTGCAAACCACATTTCAAGGGAATGATTCTTATCCAGTATACCGTAGGTAAGATAATCGCCAGATTCAATCTGATACGACAGATAATAGTTGGGGTTATTCCTTACAATCCTCGGCTACTTGCAAAGTATGATTGTCATATTAATGTTAAAATCTGTTGCAACATTAAGAGTGTGATGTATTTTTACAAGTATGTGTACAAAGGTCCAGATAGAGTGACGTTAGAAGTTCGTCTTGAAGCTAATGAAGACGAGACACAGAACTTTGTTGATGTAAGATGAGTTTGTGCACCAAAAGCTTTATGAAGGATCTTCAAATTTTTAATGAACCGAATGTACCCTTCAGTGGAACGATTGCAAATTCATCTTCCTAACCGGCATATGGTGTTCTTTAATGCATATGAAAGGGTAACTGATGTGGTCCAAACGATAGGAACTCGATGACGATGCTTACTGAGTATTTTACTATGAACGTGTACTATGAAGATGCACGTGCGTACTTATATCAAAAGTTCCCTGAACGATTTTGCTAGTTTGCAAAACATAAGCAATGGCAGCCAAGGGAGACCAACCAAAAAGTCATCGGAAGAATACAGTCTCGCCTTTAGAGGGAGAAAAATTCTACATACGTGTTCTTCTTAATCATGTCAGAGGAGCTACTTCACTTGAAGATTTAAGGACTGTGGATGACGTATTGTAACCAACGTTTAAGGAGGTTGTTGAACAACAGGGATTGTTAAAAAATGATGATAGCATCCGACAATGTTTGTGTGAAGCTTCAACCATCTGTATGCCTTCTTCGTTAAGAAGATTGTTTGTAACGATCTTGGTATATTGCCAGCCCCAAAGGGTGCAAAATTTGTGAGATGAATTTTTGAAATCCATGATCGAAGACTATCCTTCTTCAAGCACCGCTGTCAAACTGTAGTGTCATACGTATTACAAACCGACTTTTGCGAGACTTGAATGAATTGTTTTTGCAGCATAATAAGTCTATCTCAAACTATGGTTTACCAAAGATTACTGAAGACTGTGATGAAGAGTCAGAATTTCCAAGGTTGATACAAGACGAAATTTCAATAGATTTTCCTCAACAAGACCGAGAAGTAGTTAATCATTTGAATGTTGATCAAAATTTTGCGTATGATACTATACTATTGGCAATCAAGAGTAAAAGTAGTGCCTTATTTTTTGTTGACGGCCCAGATGGGACGGAAAAGACTTATCTATATTGTGTACTACTAGCAACTTTGAGAAGAAAATGTCATATCATATCGGCAACAACTACCTCTGGTATAGCGGCAACATTAATTCCAGGTGGAAGAATAGCTCACTCGAAGTTCATAATCCCACTCAATCTTGATGCATCTTCCATATCTGGAATTGGTAAAAAAAAATTAGATTTAGGTGATCTAATAAGACTATCATCGGCAGTTATTTGTGATGAGGCTCCGATGTTGCATAGATATGCCTTTGAAGATATTGATTGAAACTTTAAATATATCATGGGTTGTGATGACTTGCCATTTGGAGGAAAGGTGATGATCTTTGGTGGAGACTTTCGACAAGTTCTCCATGTTATACATAGAGGCACAAGAGCAGAGATGGTCCAAGCCAGCTTGGTTAATGCTTCATTTTGGCCTGTTGTAAAGATTCTGCATTTAAGACAAAATATGAGATCTATCAATGATCCAGAATTCTCACAGTTCTTACTTGATGTCTGTAATGGAGATGAACCAAATGTGATTGATGACATGATACGATTACCTTCAAGTATAGTCATACCATGGGAGGATGGAGAATCAATCAGCCAATTAATCAGTCAAGTTTTTCCAGATCTAAGTTCCCATGTAAATGATGCAACGTACATGGTTGACAGGGCAATAATTACTCCAAAGAATCTTGATGTTGACATACTCAATAAAAAGATTGTAAAGTAGTTCTCAGGATCAGAACACATCCTATATTCTTTTGATTCAGTAGAGGATGGTACAGAAATATGTATCAACAAGAATTCTTGAATTCAATTTCACCTTCTAGCCTGCCACCACATTAGTTAATTATCAAGAAGGAGACCCCCTTATGCTTCTGAGAAATATTGACCCAAAAACTTGGCTGTGTAATGGTGCAAGACTAACTTGCCGTGGATTGTACAACAACCTCATTGATGCAGAAATTTTATCTAGACAATTTGCGGGAACAAGAGTCTTCTTACCCAGAATTGAGCTAAAAACCACCGAGAGTTCCAGACTCCCTTTTTAGTTGACAAGAAAGCAATTTTCTGTTAAATTAAGTTTTGCACTGACAATCAACAAATCACAGAGTCAAATGATACCAAATGTTGGTATTTACCTTCCAGATCATGTGTTTAGCCATGGACAGTTGTATGTGGCTCTATCAAGAGGTGTTTCAAAGTCCACTACTAGAATATTGGTGAAGAAGGGTTCAGTAGAACGCGAGGAATGAGTGTTCACAACAAACGTTGTGTACAAAGAAGTGTTGCTACCCTATGATTAATCCAGCTTTAAAAGGTACACTTGATCGTAATTAACTATGATTTGCAATACTTTAATGTTCACGAAATGAAATATATATTTACAATGTGTACATTCAGAACATCGAATCACGAAGATGATAACCACATGGTGGTGAATGTGGACAAATATTATGTTTTAGCCATTTCTTTTCGAATGTTTTTGGTTTTATTTTACAAACAATGTATTCGATATTGTAGTGGTTGAGTTATATGTTTCGTAAAATTATATAATTTCACAATTTAGAATAAAATATCCGATAAATCACACGCATGAGCGACCCACTTCCGCACGCGCGTGTAGGAATACTAGTAATAATAAAACACCAATTTTATTATTTTCATATATTTATTTTAGATTTTGATTTTAACGTTTATTATAATAAATTTTGCAATTAATCTACTAATCTAAAATATAAACCCTAGATTCTTTAAAAAAAAAGAAGAAGCCTAGATCAATCTCAAATCAAAAGAACATGATCTATAAACCCAGCAGAAACTCAGATTTTTTTTCATTTAGTTTGGCCTATTCTCTTCAGATCTCGTTCCTCTTAATCCTCCTATTCTCCTACTCATTTTGTTCAATCGTCCATCTTATTCTCCTTCTTCTTTCATTGATTCCTAATTTATTTTTCTTTTGGTTTTATCCAGAATCATTTTGTGTTTCTTCTTCTTTCTCTTCCATCTTCTTCTTCGATCCTCCTCCTCCTTCTAGCTTGTTCGTCACAATTGATTTTTTTTTGTTAATCTAATTTAAAAAATTGATGATGTCAAGAAAATTTAGTCATTAGATTATAAAAACATAATTATAATGATGTATTAATACATATATATGTGGATTATATTATATAGTGATATGACATGCAACATAGATTCAAGGCCAAAATTTTGTGGCATTATTTAAAGCCTAATATCATTTTCTTCAAGTTATTTTATTTTGTTTTCAAACAAAAAAATCACCACTTGAACAAAGTTATACGCAAGTATAATTGACGGTAGGTATCACGGAAATATAGTTTTGAGAGTCTGGACATCACTTTGATAGTTTCTTAAGTTCGGACATCATTTTGATACCATGACGAAAATTCAAACCTTGTGGATAATTTTTTTTCCTATATTCAACGAACTGGTATGTACTGTAATCAGGACATCATCGACGGAATTGCAGTTGCATTATTCACTAAAGGTAGTTGAGGACAAATAGAAGTTTGGCCAGACAAAGCAACTAGTAGTCTAGTACACTTATCCTCCTGGTAGTGTAACTTGCAGCTAGGAAACATATACGAATAATACGATATACATGTTTCTGTCATATGACTCAAATTCGGATTCATCGATCATCCTTGGAATAACTGGAAGCCATTGACAGTCAGCCCTCCATCAATGCAAATAGTCTGTCCAGTAATGTACGACGCTGCTGGCAAGCACCCGAATGCCACCAAGGGTGAAACCTCCTCCGGCTCCCCGGGACTGAAAGGGGTTCTTGAGTTGATAGCCTCAAGGAAATTTGGGTCATTGATAACCTGCATATCAAGAAAGAAAATCCCCAAATAAAATACAGACACGACATCGAGCAGAGGATCTGATGGTGAGCTACAACACTTAGATAAGTTGTAAGGTCAAAATTATAAAGTTCTTAGGTTCAATTTTCAATAGTTTGGTAAGGATGGGTGTAGCCGTGTAGGGTCAAAATAAAAAAGAGTTGATCGAGGATACTGATAAATTGAAAATTATGCGCAATGATATATTATAAATGCAACAAGTAATTAAGCGAGCGGCATGAGTGAAGCAGGGGCGGATCCAACTACAAGGCTGGATGAGTTGGATGGGCTGCAACCCACCTAATTTTTTAGTCAATGAAAAAAATTAAAAAATATAAATATATTTATTTATAAAGTAATAATTTAAAACAAAAAGAGAAACATATTTTATCTATTACTGATGGTATATATTGATAATGATTTAATTTTTGTTGAGTTTCAAGTAAGTAGATTGAGATATAGTTAGTTAATATCAATGTAAAATTTTCTATTTTCTGGATTTAAGTTTATGTCTCTATGCTACTGATGTGTTTCTTATACTACAATGGGATGCGCGCAGGTTAAATCGGTACAGTTTGACGCTCAAACCGCAACTATCCCACTTCTTGCGGTTTGCTAAAAATGCAAACCACAACCGCTTTACTTATTCGGTGCACCCACAACCGCTTTACTTATAATTAGTTAATATTAATGTAAAATTTTCTATTTTCGGGATTTAAGTTTATGTCTCTATGATACTGATGTGTTTCTTATATTACAATGGGATGAGTGCGGGTTAAATCGGTGTGGTTTGACGCTCAAACCCCAACCACCCCACTTGTTGCAGTTTGTTAAAAATGCAAACCACAACCGCTTTACTTATTTGGTGCACTCACATTTCGGTATACCATATTTTCGGTGCGGAGCGATACAGTTTTGGTTTAAACTTATATTTAGTAATTTTGAAATAACAAGAAAATTTAAAAATTTGAATAGTACATAATCAATGTCTAAGAATATCAACAATTAAATATTATATAATCACTAAATAAGTCGTGATTTATATTTATATTTATATAATTATAAACCCTAGAACTTTGAAGAAGAAAAAGTGACCATATGGTTTAATAGTTCCAATATTTATACACTATTAGGATTTTGGATCAGGTTTGTCGTATTCTCACTTTCAAACAAAAAATTAGATAGAGGTTGATACGCATAATTAAACTCTATTAAATATACTAATGAAATATAAACATGATGAAAAATTACATTATACATATAAAAAAAGTCAAATGCGGTATGGTGCGGTATATTCGGGTGGTTTGGTTACTCAACCTGTAACCACCCCGTTAATTCGGTAACGGTGCAGTTTGTCTGTGAACTTGCATCCACATTATTTGGTGTGGTTTCCGTTTTACTTTTTCGGATATCGGTGCATGCAGTGCAGTTCTTACTTGTAAAGCGGTTTTTACGCAGCCCTATATTACATTATTATAATAATAAATGCATAAAGATAAGTTTTCTAATAAAGATACAAACCTAAAAAAAATTTATGCGCTAAGCGCACAATGCACAGCTCACTCTATTTCTAAATCCTAGATCCGCCCCTGGAGTGAAGTGAAGCCTATATTAAGCTTACATCTTCAGCGAAGGGAGTTATGATGAACCAAGGTGCGACATGTTGGTCCTGATCTTATCTTTGCCCCACTCTTACACCAAGTTTTTAGCCAGTTGATTCATTGCTCCTGATCAATACACAATAAGCAAGAGACACTTTTAACCTTTAGTTTCATATGACTAGTAACCTTATGTCAACCAAAGTTTGGGGGGGGGGGGGGGCACGGCTTACTAGAATAAATTGAAAAGAAACGTCCCAAAATTATAAAAGGGGAAAACATGAAATGAAAATATTCACTAGACAAGCCTGGGGCTCGAACCTAGAATTTATCGAACAAAAATTTGCAACCTTTTCACTCTTCCATTCAATAAGTAGTACATTTATGGGAAAACTTTTGGAATATATTCATCTCGGGGGAGGCGGGCACGGCTCCCTTTAGCCCCAACGTGGTTCTGCTACTGACTGCTGCTTTTATTAAGTTGCATGATTAATGATTTTATTATTTTTTGATCACGTAATGCATGACTCGAGTCTGTTTCATAACGTGAAATTTGATCATACGTGAAATGTGCCCAAAATTGATATGGGATTTTGTTAGTGAAATGTTCATCTCGAAATTGTCCAAAATTAGACCCAACACCTCCCGTCTCATTCGGGTTTCGAGCCTATTAGACTAATTATGTATAGGGTTGCAGTGACAGATCTAGGAATAGAAGTTCGCATGGGCTAAACTTTAACTAACTTTAAAGACTTTTTTGTTCAAGGTTAATAATGCTTTCAAGAATAAACAAGGAAAAGTTGTACAAAAATATTGATAAGAATATCAAAGAAAATCTTCAATAAAAGATAAATTTAAGACTAAAAATGAAGAATTTAAAATTAGAAGGTAAATAACTATGAGAATTCTGGAGAATAAGGAGAAAGAATGGATAAGAAGCAATTAATGAAATAAAGTTAAGTGCACCTCCAGTTTTGAACTATGCAACAGCAGGTTAAAAACTCACTTTGTTTTCCAACTGAACTAAACTGGAAGATCTATAATCTCTCAACATAAAAAATATCTATATCAGATTTTGGAATTGTTATCTGGGCTGCAACCTAGATAGCCATAATGTAGATCTGCCACTGTAGGGCTGGCCACATGGGATGGAAAATCATGGCCTAACCAGGTTCTGAACCGTTCTGCATAAGGAGGGTGTAGTCTTGTCCCGTCCCGCTTAAAAAAAATGGGACAGACTTTGAGTTTGTTTTCCAATGTAAATATACCCCGTCCCGACCTGAACATTATACCCAAACCAATAAAACTATCAAATCTTCTAAGACTACAACATTTTTTTTATTGATCCTCACTTTTATCCCATTGATTTTTTTTCACTACCGCATCTCACTCTCTTCTATAGTTCCATAACTCTCATTGAGTTGGTGGAAGTCCAAGGTTAATCAATTTTCTACTTTCTTTATTATTTTGATAAACTATTGTTTTGTGTTTGGTTGTCCCTTGTCATTTTCGATAATCAATATAACTATTGGAAGCACGTATATGTGATTAATTTGTTAACCAATTGATCGAGAAGCATCTTGTCGGTTTTGGTCCTCAAATTCTCATATAGACAATTTATGGCTTTCCTAATATATATCATTTTATTAGACATTCAATTTGGAGATATCATGGACTTATTGAAGTTCTTTTATTCAATCATTTTGAGGATTAAAATATATATTTAGTGCCTCTAAGTATACACATTATCGTTTTCCTTTTAAAAAAAGAGTATACACATGCAATTTTTGAAAGAAAACAAATAAAAATAGAAATCCTGAAATTGACTTGTTCCGAAACGATACCGTTTGGGTATAGATCTTCTCAAGTTTTATTTTTAGAATGTCAAATTCCATCATGTTCCGTCCTGCTACAAAATTTTGGGATTTATGTGATTTTTGTCCTGAATCGACCCATCACGTCCCGTGCCAAGTCCTAACTATGCAAATATCTAATCTCGTCTCATTATATCCATCTCATGCGAGATAGAGACCGTAACGACCAAAAATCGGCCTGACTCGTCCCTTGCTCGGTCCTAATTTTTTAAAAACACATTACGTACACAGCAAAATTTTATACTCAACTTTCTTTTATTCTCACACTATAATGTTTTTTTCTTTCTGATAATCACACTTTAATGTTTAGACATATATAAATTGTTTGAGATTTAAATCAAACAGATACTAATTATTTCTTTGTTTTGTAGACCTACGTTCACCAAATACATCAACCAACATACTATTTATCTGATGCTTCCACATGTCAAGGATCTAGGGCTAAAGCTGTGCCAGCTGTTGGAACTTGGGAACGTTGTGGATCGATTAGAGAATCGCCAGCTTCTTCTATCTCTACTTTGCTAGATAACAGCTAATTATCAGCTTGATTAGTAAAGAACAGCTTCGACTTACTTGTCGGAATTTGCCGTACTGTTGAGTTCAAGGCCCCTTGACCAAGCTAGCCAGAGATCTAGGGAATCATGGGATCCATGAAGCTGTCAAACGGCAATATATATATATATATATGCGACACAACGTACGTACCTTAGCTGCGGCTACCAAGACGGCCAATAGTTACTATACTACTAATATCCTCAAACAAACTTTGAATTGGAATGTTGGAATGAATCAAACATTGGTGATCGATGATGTTTAATTTATATATATCGGTTCTGTCATATATGAAAGACTTACTAACGTCATTTCACCGTAACGTTCACGTCGGACTAGGAAAATTAATCTATTTTTATTTTATTTTTTTATGTCTGTATCGTTTTGGTAGAACGAAAGTTTTGACATACCTGAATGATATTAACTTGAAATACCAGAATAAGTACTATAGCCGACGACTTTTTAAGTCGTCGGCTATAGGTCACTTTAGCCAACAACAAAATTAAGTCGTCGGGTATTGTCAAAACTATACCCGACGACGGTGGTAGTCGTCGGCTATAATATGACAATACTCGGTGACGGTGGTAGTCGTCGGCTATGGTGATTAACTATAACCGACTATCCCCTAAGTCATCGGCTAAGGTGGTGCAACTATACCCAATGACTTTATAGGTTGTCGGGTATAGTTTGACTATACTATAGTCGACGACTTTAATTAAGCGTCGGCTATAGTTCCTTTTATACAGATTTGGGCAGCAGCCCGAGGACCTCACTGTTCGGCCTCTTCTCCTTCAAAAACTCTCCTCCTCTCCCCTAAATCACCCCAAATCCCCGGAATCCCTCTTAGGACGTCCCAAATCGCCAGAAACGCCCCCAAATCAGTCTCAATCACTCCAAAACAGGTTCTTCCCCCCCCCCTCCCTCTCTCTCTCTCTCTCTCTCTCTCTCTCTCTCTCTCTCACTCATTTCCCCTCTAAATTTTAGGGTTTTAGCTTTATTTAGGGATTTTAGTTTGATATGTGTTAGATTATGTGAATGTGTATGAGTTTTGATTATGGGTTATGAATTTTGTGATTAGGTTATTTGGTTAATTGAATTTGTGTATGGAGTTTGTGATTGGATTATTGAATTTGTGATTGGGTTAATTGAATTTGTGAATTTTATGGAATTTGTGATATATGGAATATGTGATTATTTTGAGGGAATATTATGAGAATTTTATGTGATTTTTTGTGAATATATGAAATATGTGATTTATGTATGAATTTTGTGAATTTTTTTATTTATGTATGAATTTTGTGAATTTTGTGATCTATGTATAAATTTGTAAATTTTGTGATTTATGTATGAATTTGTGTTGTGAATTTTGTGATTTATGTATGAATTTTGTGATTTATGTATGGTTTAATTTAATTAGGATTTAATTTAATTATGGTTTAAATAATTAGGGATCATGAATTGGTTAAGTTGGAAGAGTTCAAAGAGCTCTAACAAAGGAACCGGGTCTAGCGGCGAGTCATGAGTCAATTCATGCAGAAGGAAATAGTTCCTCGTCCGCCTCTATAAGTAACACTTATAGCGACTTGAGGATCTCTCAACACCTTCAACTGCTTCAGCAACCGCAACAAGATATAGTGGCCCGCCGACCCGCCTGTACGAGACCGCTCTTGAACGAAGGCGTCACTCCCTTGCTGCAGCCGGCCACCTCTACGGATCTCATACATTCAGGTGTCCGTATGACTCCCATCTCCAGGAAATCGATGCCTACTCTCTCGCCGCAACCGTCGGCCTCTAATGCAGGTCCTTTAGATAGTTCATCTACGGGGACACGTGGTGGTCTGCCGCCGCACCTCTTCATGCCCCTACCATCTATACTTGCGCTCGATAATCAGGGAGTGCCCCTTTTTTGCAATTGTAGGTTTGGGGATTAAAATTGTACATTTTTGGGTATTTTTTTCTTCTGAAATTTTCTACTATAGCCGACGACACTATTCAAAGTCGTCGGTTAAGGTAAATACTATAGCTGACGACTTGGTGTTCTGATCGTCGGCTATAGTCGTCCTCCGGTCAACGCCAGTTGTTGACCAGTCGTCGGCTATAATTTTGTCGACGGTCTTTTGCCGACGACCGGTCGTCGACTATGACTATAACCGACGACTAGTCTTGATAGAGCCGACGACTTTAGGTCGTCAACTATAGTGCCTGATTTTGTAGTAATTGCTCGTTCATACATTTCGGATATCTTAAACGTTTATTTCATCATACTGTATTTTTATATAGTAGAGCAAAATAAAATTAACGAGCAATCTCGATAATGAAGTGTTGAACAAGCTTCTTCTTGCTTGAGGAACAAGAAAGAAATTGAAAGAAACAGACTTTGAGCATGCATCACGTCAAATTTCTTTCAACTAGCTAGCAGTTTATATATACTTTTCTGAAATAACTATGGGCTTAATTAATTATCTGCACGGCTAGCTGATGTTTAGTTTATAACTGGTCGATGTTATCATTTCATCAAGTGCTAAGAATTCACATAAGTACTTGTGTTTTTATTTTATTGAAAAAATATAATAAAATAAATATTTAGCTGAAAATATTAGGTAGGTTCTTTGTTATATATATGTATTCTCTTTAATTCTCTTTGGGTTTGTCTAAATCATATATTAAGAGCAACTCTAACATATATTCTAAACTTGAAATTATTTCTAGTTTAGAGTAAAAATACCATGATTTTGCTCCAACAATCTCTCTAAATTTTCTCTATAATAGAGAAAATGGTAGGTGAGAGAGGAAAACACGCTATTTGTAGAAAAACCAAAAACTTAAAACCTTTTTACAAATCTCTACTTTAATGCAACTTCTCAATTTTCACACTTTCTCTTTTTCTCTCTCTCCATGTTTACTCTATTGCTCTTCTCTTTCCTAATTAATACGGACCTTGATTATATAAATTTTTCATTATATTCATTCAATTATAGAAAAATTCATTAATTTTTTTCAAAAATAGAAGGTTTCATTATAAGACCTTCAAGGCCTGAATAGTAAATAAACATCTGCCAAGCAACCCTAACTCTAATCAAGAGAAGAAATTCATTAAATTATATCATATAAGATACGGTAAAACTGTTGAAGTTGAAGATAAAATATTTTAAACTTTTCAACTTTTGTTTCTCTATAATAAAAAATTTATAGAGAAACTGTTAGAGATACTCTAATTGTTTGACAATCCCATTTTTTGTTTTGACGAAGTTTGGCAATCCCATTTGAAACAACAAAAAACTTAATTAGTGGCTTATTCAAGTTCGGAAATAGATTTGAAAGAAAACTTACAAAATAGTTTTGTTTCTTTAGATAGTTTCTTTCACACATAGCCAAGCATATGTTATCCCACCATAATACAACAAAAAACAAAACATCTTAAAATATTTTTAACAGAATATATTCTAAACTATATAAGTAGTGTAACAAAATTCTATCTAGCTTAATTTAACATGACTAACTTTTGGAATTCTTTTTGTCTTTTGGAACAAATAAATGAAGTTGTATATAGAGTGTTTAGCTTTTAAACAAATACATATATTGTATGTCTTTTCTACTTTCACGAAGAAATATATTTATTAAATAGCATAGCATGCTTTGCCGGGAAATTAGCAGATCTATAATCTCTAGAAGTGCAGGCCGGTTCTATCCCTCTCTCTGTCTCTCTCTAAATAAATATAATTGTTCACTACCAGCCAGTTGACCTATCTCCCTCGCTCTTCAGACAAATTCTTTGTTTCTTTGTTGCTTAATTTGTTGGTAATGGAGTCTGGTGATCGACAAATTCCAGAAAACTCAGGTGATCAGCAAGCAGGTACTAACCAAGGAGCTGTTCCAAAGTCCTATGAGTGTAATTTTTGCAAAAGGGGGTTCTCTAATGCACAAGCTCTGGGAGGGCACATGAATATTCATAGGAGAGATAAAGCAAAGCTCAAACAAGTCTCTTCCTCAACAAATATTGTTGAAACAAAACAACAACAACAACAACAACAATATGGAAAGCCTTTGGAGATCCCAAAGATGCCTGCACCCTCTTACTCTCCAATACTTCCCAGGACTAATCCCACCATCAATTCCCTGGAAGCCCTCAACAAGCTTCATGGTGATCATATTAGTACTGCTACCACAGAAAGGGGATCGTCATGGCCGGCTAACTGGTATCTCAATGACAAAGAAGGTGATATTAATCAATTAAACCATGCTGTGCAAGTCCAACACCTGCCACTATTTTCTCAAGCATCATCCGATCATGATCATCAAAATCTAGGTCGACAACAAGAACAACTTGAACAGCAACAGCGACAACAAGTTCAAGGGGATCGAAGTGAAGAGGGTTCAAACTTAGACCTTGAGCTTAGACTAGGGCCTGAGCCTCAAGATTCATCATCAACTTCGGCAAAAGCTACTACGAGAAAGTTCTTTTGATTTTGAATATACTCAATCTGAATCCTGGTATTGTTTCTCTCTTCTAAATTATAATGAATTACATTGATTTTATTCATCTGTTTTAACTTTGAACTCCATATATGATCCTTTTGCTTCTGTTTCATTTGCAAGATCGAACTTTTCCTGTAGTGTTCGGATTCATTATATATAGGTTGTGATATACGCTCATACATTAATGAACTGCATGCACCATCAAGTGATTAATGAATCAAGCTGTACGTATATACATAAAACATCATATATATATATATATATGCACGAAAATGCAGTTAAGGAATAGGGTTTACAGATAATGGATCTACAGTGTTGATCGAACATGGATATGCACCTCCGCAATCTGCATGCACGATTCTGACTTCGATTTAAGAAAGTTCTTTAGCTAGTTTCATCAAAAGACTGAGTTACTAGGTTGAATATATACTAACTACGTAGTCTATAGCCAAGTTTATCAATCGTCAATTGTCCTTATGCATGAGCGTAGTTAGAGCGAGTACGTAACAGATCGTATAATTAACACAGATTTACGCAACACTATTGTTGTGACGATTTTATAGCGAACTGATTTACTATAGCTAGTATTTTGTTTTTCGAAATCTGTTTACAGAAGATACTAGCTAACAACGTACAGGTGGTACAACTGACATGGGAACATGGGAACGACAATAACGATCAACTTAGAAGTTCAACATGATCTTTAATTGATAGCTAGATTCAACATAAATTAAAGAGCATGATCGAAATATGAGGGGTTATGTATCAACCTAAAGAGCTGGTTGGACTATATATGCATGCATGGATCTCTGAGTTCCAGGGGAAGGGCTTAGCTCGATGGATATGCATGTTTCTGCAAAATGATTAAATAGTTTGCTCATTCATTGATTCAGCTATGTTTGGACCTAATCTTTGTCTTAGATCACTACCAAAAACAGGCTTTTAGCCATGTGTTGATACAAATGGCCATGGTTTTCAATCCGTGTCCATTTGCATCAAGCGTCCAACAATTATAACGGTTGGTCTTTTGTTGTTAATTTAAACAAGAACTCAAACATATAATCTCGAATAATAACAAGACTATCGAAAATACATATGTAGTGACCAAAACAACCATACATATTCTAGC
This sequence comes from Geum urbanum, assembly GCA_946800695.1. Classification (NCBI taxonomy): domain Eukaryota; kingdom Viridiplantae; phylum Streptophyta; class Magnoliopsida; order Rosales; family Rosaceae; genus Geum; species Geum urbanum. The sequence goes on from OX327006.1 coordinate 8,784,781, forward strand.
TCTCTACAATAGTAGCAAACTGAAAAACAACGCAAAAGTGACATCAATACAGAATGTATCTTTGTTATTTGCGTACAACATTGATCTTAATTAAGCTGTAACAACAAGATTACTTAGTAAAAAACATCTATCCTTTTCCACTGAGGAAAGACTTGAATCAGTTGATAAATCCATTTTTCAATAACAACGTACAAAGATACAAATACAAGATGAAAAGTAACTCTTCTCAATCATCATCAACGTACACTGTCTCTTGTGTGAAAAGGCCACCAAACACCTTCCTCACTTCATTCTTCGACTCTGTTTGTTTGAATTTAGTTTTTGCCTCCTCCTTCCGTTTCGGAGCTGTAACTTTCTTAGCAACTGCTTTCTTCGGAAATAGTGTCTTAGCCTTTGCCTGACCCCTTATAGTAGCAATCTGAACTTTTGGTGTCTCCATAGATTTCGAAACTGTATCTGCAAATTGTGAGCTAAGCTTTTCCCAAGACATCCCCGAGCTTATGTCTTTTGCTTTGCTTACGAGGCCATCAAAGGAAGCCCCTGCAGCCTTAGCCTTTACTTGAGCTTCTTCTGCTAAACTTGAGGCTTGAGCTTCTTGGTCGCTTAGCTTTTTTACTTCTTCTTGAAGTAACTTTGCTGCCTCGGCTGCTTCACGAGCTTTCTCAGCGGCTATGATTGACTCTTCTTCTGCCTTTGCTTGTGCAATCGCTTCCTTATAAGCTTTCCTTCTTCCATCCTCAGGGATTGCACTGGTAATCAAAATGTGCACAAACTCAGCATTATTTCCATTTAACTGAATATCTCTAGATAACAATGATATAGAGATATTTCCATATATAGAGCTGTAACTTGGACTCAACCTGAAAAGTTGATCCACAGGCCTCAAAGGTGCTGATGGATCAGTAAATACCTCCACAACCTGGGGTCAATCAAAATCCTATTGATATTAGTGGCCAGAATTTTGATTTTCAACAGTAACTGAGTGCCTAAATTGTAATAGTACTGATCAAATTGTCACATCTTTCTAAAAGATGATGAACGAAGTCAAATAGGCTTTGAATGTCATAAAATGTTATACAAAGCAGTCTGTTGCTCATGTCAAAAGGAACATACTAACAGTAGCAAGAATGTACCTTATTTTCTGCCACAGAGGTGTTTGAGAAAACATCTGCCACCAGTGATGCAATCTTAGACTTGGCTACCTGAGTGTGTTATGTTCAATATTATCAGAAACCATGAAACTAGCTAGCTGGTTGTCCAAAGAAAGGAAGTAAAATGATGAGAATGAAACCAGTACAATATTACTGCATACATTACATTACTTTGAAGTCGTTGGCACCTCCGTTTCCTTCAGCTGATACAACGACATTATACGAGCTCTCAGGTGAAAAATCATCAGTCAAACTTGTCTTTATCAAAGTGTAGCTCACATCTGTTTCAATGACCTTTTGCAACAACTCGGTGATGGTCAGCTGCTGAGATTGCGAGAAGATGTTGCTAAAGAATGAAGTTATGCCATCAAGTACATTGTAAGTCGATCCACTGGCTGTGTTCCCATCATAGACTATTGCCACATGCCCAACACCGGCCAGTTGGGCAGCTTGGAATACTTGTAAGGCGTCTGCAGGTGTGACTTCAGTCGTTGGACCGTTCTCGGAGGGGCCAATTGTGACGACAACTTTGCTGGCATTTCCGATAGCTTTTGCGATAGTTTCAGCATCTTGGAATGCAGATTGGACGGCATTGAGGCGTTTTGATTCCTCTTTTGATAGGATCTACGCCATTGAAGAAAATCAGAGTGAAAAGCATTAGGCTTCGTGCTACAAGATGATTATGTAACAATGTGTGCATGTCTTGGAGACCTCTTTTGCAAAATGTACTTATAAATCACACCTTAGTAAGCTAATAGCTAGATTCTAAGCAAGGTTTGTACAAGGTTTAAGAGTAGAATACAAATGTGGTACGTACTTAGGGCCAGTAAGCAAATCTCATACAAATAGCTCTACTGGCAACTCTTTGCATTTAGTGGGGTAACTCTTAACTTGAAGACGCTGCATTTCTCTGGTTATTTGTACATGTCTCTAGGCATAAATATGAGCTAACGGTTACTCCATTACTATGTTTGGCAAGGGAACTGTGTACAATGTTCATTCATTAGAAAAGATAAACTAACCTTGTATTTAGAAGCAACAAGAGCCAACTCCTGGGCATCGCCCAGTTCAGGCACACCAGCCCTAACACTAAAACCCTGACGAAGAAGTGTCTGTGCTATTCGAACCCCGGCTTGCCCAGTTGCACCAGCAACAAACACAGTGCGAGGATCCTTGCTTCTGGAGCTCCCAAGAGAAAAAGAAGGCCTATTGGCAACAGGAATCAAAGACCTCACATCGGGACCTTTTCCAAAATTAAACCGGAATGGACTTGAACTGTTGGAGCCATCTGCTTCGCCATCGTCAGAGGATGATGGACCACCATCTGCAGGTGACTTGCCGAGACGAAATGCAGACAAAGGTCCAGCCTTCTTAGCAAAAACAGTGAACTTTCGGGGGTTCCTGCGAGTGGTTGTCACCCTCGAATTGGGAGTAGAGATTGGAAGAAAGGGTTTGGAAGTGAGAGTTGCAGCCATTGAAATTGCAGCTCAGGATTGCCCTCAGTTTCTGTGCATATTCAGCATTGCTGAACTTCACGACTAGCTGAGTATTGTGGTATTCGATCCATCTGGATGGGAAGGTATGGGAGCAGGCAAATGAACTGGTGCCACATGGCACACTCTATCCACTATGGAAACTCCCAAAGATATTTGAACATTATCGAAATCATACCGGTACTAGTTTTATCCGCTAAATATTATGATAGGCAGGACCCATCTTGACTCACGACAACAGCATAGTCGAGTTAACTGTAGCACACGCCATGAGACAGTTTAGAATTCTTGCAAAAACAAGTTTAGTGAAACATTTCTCGAAGCCTATAAATCCACAAAAGGCACGAATTTACTGTATAACAATTTTGATCTTCAGAGTTTACTATTTATGTTACTGTTTATGGGGGTGTTTTCGTCCTAAAATTGTTCGCGTGCGAAGGGTTTAACCAAACCTAATCCTCTTTATCGTCTTTGTCATTTTACTCTCTCTCTCTCTCTCTCTGATCAAATCTGGTTCATCTCTTTCTCTCTCGGTAAAACCCGCTCTCTCTCTCTCTCTCTCTCTCGTGATCACACAGAAGTTTTCATCCCTCATTGCTTGCCCATTTGCGAAACTCAGCTGTCCTTCTTTTGCGATTTCTATCTTTCTTTCTCAATTTTGATCAATTTGAAACCTCAATCTCATTCTCTCTTGGGATTTCCGTTTTTGAACTTTAGATCGTCGCCCTTTTCTTTCTCTCTGTCTCTCTTGCGATTGTCGATCTCGGAGCTAAAGGCGGAGGAGTTGATACATGTCGTTTATGCTCATCGAGGTTTGTTTTGCTCACCGCCAGAACCGTTGCCGTGTTTTGTCTCTGCTTCCATGCCTCTCTCTTCTCCATTGAAGCTGTTTGGATCCATCACTTCTCTCAATTCACTTATAGCTGACTCTGCTCCACTTCACTCAATCAAGGTACAATCTTTACCTATTCATACATGTATGTTTGGTTTATGTATCTTAATGTGCTCGAATCGCTTGATTTTCGTACTGGGTTTTTGATTTTCTACTCCATTTGATAGGTTTTGTACTCCATTTGATAGGTTACTGGTACTTAATTCAGTTTGAGATTGATTGCATGTTTGAAGTCGATTTGTATGCCTATAAATTATTTATGAGAAAAGCGTGCTGGTAAGATTTGTTTGAGTCGTTCTATCTGTACATGGGTTGTTTCTGTAGGATTGGAAATAACATATTCCTGGCTATTCAATCGGTATTTGTATTCAGTCCACTATTTGTTTGAGTCGTTCTATTTGTATTCAGTCCACTGTTTTCTGCGGGTAGGAGCATAAAAGTTAGAATCCAGCACCTCTTCATTTTCTAAGTTGAAAAAGAGAGTGAAATCTTGCTTGATGGGTTGGACTCTACTTGAAAAAGTTGTCCAATTCTGGTTGAGGCATCAAAGAGACAAACATTGTACATTTAGTTCTGATATAACCTACTCAAGTAGACCAATTCTTAAATCCACGACTACACCCGTTAATACATATGTTTTTGGGCATGCTTAGACTATTGGACTGTCTAAAATGGTGTAATATCTTCTATTGTTTATGTGTTTAATTACAATTCTTAATCACTAATGCATGTTACGGCATGTTAGTTTCAAGTAGCTATAATAATTCATGTCTAAACGCTTGGGCAACTCAGCCGGAGTTGCTGGACATATGTTTTCCATTGCTTCCATATCACCAATGCAGATTAGACTATTGGATTGTGAAACTATATGAGTAGTAATTCACCACTACTCATATAAATGTAGTAATTCTCCATGGTTAAATCAGGATTGCAACCATATCAGATTAGGGATGATTATGTAGTAGTGGTGAATTACTACATTTAGTTTCACTGTGTCCAGTTGGTATGCATATTTAGTGTTGACTTTACTCAACTCAAATCAACTATCACATATATCAATCCTCTTTCAAGTATATAGGATTCTGAAATCCAATATCATGGATAGGACAAACCTATGTATGTCACAAAATACGCATTAATTCATCTCGCGATCTGAGGAGGCACCATTATTCGTACTGCATATATTATGCTTTTGCTTTTATCATCAGTGTTATCTGCTCAGGTCAGTGTAATCTAAAATATGTACGGTGCCGGTGTTCCAAATCTAGCACAACATATGTATTTTGCTTTTGGATTCTTTTCTTTCTGTTCTTCCGTGCTTATGTTGACTTATGAGTGGTGAAGTGTTCAATGTGATAGTGAATGTTGGTTAGAGATAACATCCTCACCTAAACAAATACAGTATAACAGTAAACAAAGTAATTTGTACTAAAATCTACATTGTAATTTCCTCTTCAGAACTTGATTTAAGTACCACCGTCCCAGATTACATTGATCATAGTGAGTATGAAAACATTTATTGGTGAGTGGTGAATATTTAATACAGATTCCCTCATTTAGAGCAAGCATAAGAAGTATAATTTTGTATAGAAGCATCAACCTGCACTAATATGCAGCAGCAAGTTTGTTTATAACTTTATATACAAACTATTCATCCGAAAACTGAATGCATGTTATACAATTGCAGTATAGTTGAGGAGTGTACCCATACATTTCTACAGTCAGGTTCATTATAATTAATACATGAATGTTATACAATTGTAGCTCTAATTTACAGTTGGGTTCATTATAGTTAATAGTTTCAATGCAAAAAACAAAGGTCTGATGATTAGAGCTGAATGCATTGGATGCTCATTGGTACTTACCGTTTACATTGTACCTAAATAATCATCAAACAAAGGTCTTATGATTGTTCGAGCATCATTGCATCCAGCATAGTCTAATGTAATGATTGTGTGCCAAACTTTGGCAGAGGTTTTATGCATGTAATGATTACCTAATCTTGCTGGAGATTAAGCTATTATCAATAGTAATTAATTTAAGCAATCACTCTGTATGTCTTTTTAAAATAATCCACCAATAAAATAACATCACTTAACCTCATTACTAACTTTATATATATCTACTTCTCACTTAACATTGTATGCCTATATTAAGAGTAAGTTTCGAGTTAGTAACTTACATTTATATTTTCTACAAGAAACTCTATTGGAAATAACCAGATTATATGTTGATCATAAACGAAATGTTACACATGATTCTACAAAACATTTTATTAGGCTTCATGCTGTTTGATCTGCGAATTAAGTATATCAAACACAGGGAATTTAGTTTCCGGTCATTGAGTTGATTATTTGTCATTATAAATTTGTAATATGTATTTCACCCAATGTTGCTTTTCTTTATAGAAATTGTACATTGAAGCCTTTGGTCTCTGCGACAGTGATGGTGATAAAGTTGGGTCTATCAAAATATGAAAGCATCCATTTAGTTCCACAGATAAGGAATATGGCATTAGTTTGTTGTGTGTGTGTGCTTCTATTTGAAACAAGGGAGATCATTGCTACACCAATCTATTTTTTTTTCTCGAATCTCTCTTCCCATTTTTTATTGTATTTATTGTTTGACAAAGATGACATATTTGAGTTGGTGACTTTTTCAGATTAGGATGGTGTAGTATCTTGAATGCGCAGTAGAGTGTGTGTATATATATATATATATATATATATATATTACAAAGTGAGAGAGTTTTCTTTTTGATTATGTACTATGTATCAGTTTGAAGTTGTGTGAAAGTTTGTTTATTTCATTTCTTGTGCTGTTTTTGGTTGATATAGTATGTAAATGTTTTCATGCCAAAATTAGTCGAAGTTTCCTATGTTTTTGTTGAGTACACATGATGGTTTCAATTGGGTGTTTGTGGTTGTTTTGATTTGCTTTCATATTGGCGTTGTTGTGTGTTGTTTGATATGCGTTGAGTGTTTATGATGGAAAGTAACTTCCTTTTTGTGATTTGTGGACTTCTTGAGCTCATTGTGATTTTGAGTTTTGGTATTGTTGTTCCTGGAAATGATTGGTGATTGAGTTAAGGTGTTGTATAATCCGATTTAATTTGGTCATGATCAAGGTAGTGTTTAATTAGATATGTTTGGATAAACTATAAGGCATAACGATTACCTGAAACAAAAATCAACCACCAGGTGTAATTAGCATTATGACTAAGAAATTCAGTGTGAATGTATTGGGGCCATTGCTTAGGACTAAGAATTCACCCTGCAATTTCTAACATAACTATGTTAACATAACTGAAGAAAAAGTAAAGCACTAAAGGTTAATGTCTCATATCAAGTGAATTAGCTAAAGTAAAGTCAGTTGAACAGATAGACTTATCAGGTGTGGAGTTCAAGAAGATTAAAGAGAAGTATCTAGATGAAGTTGGAAACATAGCTACCAGTTGAACAAACTATGATATTTGGGTTCTCTTTAGTTTTTGCTCTTATTTCAAATTTGGCTTCGTTTTGTTGTTATTTTATACATTAATAAAGAGAAAGCAGAACTAGAAGAGGGAGGGAGAAGAGAACCATGATACTAGCTAGAGCTGTGGAGCTTTGTAAAACCGAGAAAAGAACCCATTGTCCCATGCAGTTTTGATTTATAGCTAGCTAACTGCTACAAAAGTACTCATCTCAGTCCTATATAAAACAGTTTGTAAGAAATCATGCATGCATGTGGTTACCTAACTGATGTGGATATTATACCACTAAGCAAATCAGTCTTATATATATATATGTTCATATTTTCTGATGTCATGACTATAGTTCCTAGAGTTTTTAGCTTATGATTGTATTATTTTAATTTGAGAAACTAGCTGTTGTGTTTGTTTTCATCTATCTATGTATATGTTATATTTATGTAGATTATTTATTATGTTAATAACATGTTCGATGTATTAGTCGATTATTTATTATGTTTTTTTTTCCAGTATTTATGATGCCTGTGTTGATATAATTACTATATTTATGTCTATTAGGCTGTTTTTATGAGCGATACATTTTTTACTAAATTGGTTAGTTTTTTGAAGATTAGTTACTTCACTGGTTAGTTTTTATCATTAAACTTTTTTATGAATGAAGGGAGGGATTGGATATGTGTATTGTAAAGCTATTACATAATTAACAAAAGTTGTTTGTTCTACAGGGTTGGATCTCCCAATTTCAGCAGTGTATAAGTTTTGTTGGTTGAGTTTGGACTTTTACTCATTCAAGGTGCCAATTCTTGGTTTTCTTCTATCTTCCTCCTCTCTGTAGTGTTTATAGTTTTTACTGCGGAAAAAAAATATTAAATAGGTTGGTGATGATTGAGATACGGAAGCTAAGATATATATATATATATATATATATAGATGATATGGGCGTACAAGAGTTTAAAAAAATATATACATATGGAGTAGTGTTACTGTATATAATGTGAGTTTATTGGTTTTGCTCATGTGGGTTTATATGGTTTGATCAATTTTTGCTCTTTCAAGATATATACCAATTCTTAATCAATGATTGTGGTGTTCAAAAAAGTATGGTGGTTTTCTTCCTCTTCTCTGTTGTGTTTGAAAGTTTTGTTGTGAAAAAAAGATCTATTAAATAGGATGGTGATAATATGAGCGCACGGAAGTTTAGAGATATATATACATGTCTATAGGTTTTTACTGTATATAATGTGGTTTTGTTGGCTTTGCTCATGTAGATTTATAGGTTTTGATCAATATTTATGTATTTGTCTATATGTTTGCTGGATTTAAATCCATTAGTTATAGATTTATAGGTTCTTTCTTTCTCTTTTATTTTCTATGGTCTTTTAGATTGAAATTGATTTCACTCTATTCTCTCTTCTCTCTTCCTGTGCAATAGTCGGTGTTCTATCAAAAATTGGTTGAAACATATTTGTTGTCCTATTCAGTTGTGTCCTATTGTCCTTAATTCATTGTTTTGTCTATCATTCATGGTTTGAACATTTTTAATGCATCTTATTATATATGAATGAGTCAATGAGTCAGACAACGTAAATAAATATTTGGATGATGTTTTTTTTATAGGGTTCTGTTTGGCTTTTTGGGTGTTTGAGAGTAGTGAGGAGTATATGATATTTAGCTATCTGTAACTTGGTATGGACTGATGTGGTTCTTTGATTGGAGTTTCTATAATAGATTTTGATTCTTTTATGTACTTATATTATGAACTAATTATCTTAACTTTGTCAACTGTTTAAAATTTTTTGAGCTTTTTGTGTTCTTAATTTTAAGTTCTTATGTTTTTTGTCCTCTTTTGTTTATGTAGATTAGGATCTCCAGGGCCTGAAAACTATTCGGTTTTGTTGATTACTTCTTCATAATTTGGACGAGTATGTCTGTACCTTTATATATATTTTTGGTTACTATGAGTTTCTATTCATGGTGACCTTATTACGTACATCTACAAATAATTTAAAAATAGTTGAACTTGTTGAACTTGCTATTGTTTACATCGTCTGCTTAGAGTGTAAATTCTACAAATTTTACAGATACGAATATAAAAAATGCTCTTGCTAGGTTGTTCTTGGTTTTAGTCGTGTAACAATCATAGTTTACATTATTGTGTGCAGTTCTTGAAGAAAAAAATTACTCATTCATTGCTTTGATTGATATTTTAGGCATGCCGCCTAAAAGAGATTTAAGCAATGTGATGAAGAGGAAAGCTACAAATGGACTATGTGACGAAATATGTCAACAATCTTTGGCATGCCATGAGACAAAATTGTCATGGAGCTATTTTCAGAACATGGAACCTTATGGATTCAGTTCAGGCCTTTTAAACAAGAGACGCAGTTAGATCTCTGATCCAACTAATTTTCGATGCTCAAGTAAGAACAAACAATGTCTCTTTCATCGAATCAATACAATTTATAAATTATTCTCGGAATAATGTGTCATATGGTGGTTGTTATTTTTGATAAGAAGGTACAAGCATGCAACACATGGCAATAATGGAAGAAAGTATGGATAATGAAGATGGTGTTGATGTTATATCTATGGATGTTAGAGATGATGATATATCATGTAGTTATACATATAATACAATATTTCATGTACACATAGTTATTTATATAAGAATAACATTCCTTTTTTGTTTGATAGGACATGAAATCTCATATTCATCAATGTTTGGTCAAGTATCATATCAAATTAGTCGTCGAGGTAAATAATGATTTACATTTATTTTTCAATGATCAATATTGTAGTGATTTTTTTATCCCTGATTTGAACAATTTGTCATGCAGGTGTGATTGTATGTTATAAGGATTCTAGCGATAATTCTTACACGTGCATGTACTGTAATGCTCATTTTTGACTGGGCGAGGCTTTGAAGAAAAAAAAAACAAAAATCAATTAGTTTATACACATTGTTGTGAAAAAGGACAAATTAAACTTCCAATATCAAATCCAACTCCAACATTTCTTGAACAATTATTGAATCTAAACAATGGTCGTGAAAGTACACTTTTTCGTGAAAATATTCGGGTATATAATTCTATGTTTGCTTTTACTTCTATGGGTGCAAAAATTGATTACAAGATAAATAATGGCACAGTTCCTTATGTATTCAAAATCCGTGGACAAGTGCATCATTTGATGGGATCGGTGTTACCTTCTGCAAATGAATCTCCAGAGTTTGCCCAGTTATATGTTTATGACACGGAAAATGAGATTTTGAATCGCATTAATGCTATTGATCCGAATAATACAAATCAAAATATCGATGCTGTGATTGTTAAGGAATTAGCAAATATGTTTGATGATGTTAATGAATTGGCAAAAAAGTTTCGATCAGTCAGAGATCAATTTGAAAATGTTTTCATACCTAATTGTAATATGACTCTACTTGATTGTCGGTGTATGGATGGTAAACAATGCGAATTACCAACTGCTTCTAAAATTGTCGGCTTAATTGTTGGTGACATTGGAGAATTGAATTCTAACAGAGATATCATAATTCGATTGGTTGATGGAAATTTGAAGAGAATATCCAAGATACATCCGAAATTAATGTCATTGCAATATCCGCTACTTTTTCCATATGGTGAAAATGGATTCAGAACAAATATGTTGTTAGAGTGTACGGAAAGAAAGCATCAGAAAAAAAGAACAAAATTGACCATGATAAAATTTGTCTGATATCAAATCCATGATCAAGAAAATGATTCAAGCACTTTGTTAAAAGGTGGAAGATTGTTTCAACAATACTTGGTTGATGCATATGCGACAGTTGAGGAAAATCGCTTGGAATATATAAGGAATAATCAACCATTATTGAAGTGTGAAAAATGGAATCAATTGTCTACTTTTGCTTCAAATGGTGTTATCCGATGTTCTGATGTGGGAAATACAATTTTTCTTCCAGGTACTCACACTGGCAGTCCTAGAGATATGTTGAATAATTATCAAGATGCCATGGCAATTTGTAGATATTACGGCAATCCAGATCTGTTCATAACTTTCACTTGCAATGTTAAATGGCCGGAAATTGTGAGATATTTTGAAAAGAAACCAGGATACAGAGCGGAAGATAGACCAGATATTATTTCTCGAATTTTTAAAATTATATTGAATGATATGATTGAATTCATTAAATCTGGGGAACCTTTTGGGGTTATTGATGCACATGTTTGTACAATTGAATTTCAAAAACGAGGGTTGCCTCATGCGCATTTACTATTTTGGCTTCAAAGATCATACAAATGTTACACAACAATAGATATAGATTCTATTATTTCAGCTGAATTACCGGATAAAAATATTAATCCAGAACTTTTTGAAATAGTTAGTCAATTTATGATACATGGTCCTTAAGGTCAATTAAACTCAAAATGTCCGTGCATGAGAGATGAAAAATATACAAAATCTTTTCCTAAACCATACATTTCTAACACCATATTTCACGCAATCAACGCTCCTCAATATAGAAGACGTGATGATGATTTAAAGTTTATAAATAAAAATGGAATTCATATTGGTAATAATTTTGTTGTTCCATACAATCCCATTTTATTGTTGAGGTATAATGCTCACATAAATGTTGAATCGTGTTCTCAGTCTATGTTAATAAAATACTTATTTTATATATAAATAAAGGTCCAGATAGAGCTCGAGTGATGGTTCATGACCATATAAATGATGAAATACAAAACTATTTGAATTGTCGATATTTAACTCCCCACGAATCTGTGTGACGATTGTTTGAATTTTTCATTCATTCTAGATATCCTGCTGTGTAATATTTAAAAATTCATTTGCCGAACGAGCAAAGTGTTTTCTTTTATGAAGGTCAATCTCTTGAATAAGTTGTATAAAATCCAGATGCGGAACATACTATGATAACTGCTTGGTTTGATGCGAACACTGTCTATAAAGTCGCGGCTAAATTAACTTATGCTCAATTTCCTTCTCAATTTGTTTGGGACAGTCATAGAAAAACATGGAATCCAAGAAAAAAATAGTATGATGTTATTGGCAGAATTGCGCACGTACCACCAATTGCAGGGGAATTGTTTTACCTACGAATGCTGTTGAATATTCAAAAAAGATGTCACAATTTTGATTGGATCAAAACAATTAATGGAATTACTTATGCCACTTTTCAGGAAGCATGCCGAGCATTGAGATTACTAGATGATGATAAAGAATGGAACGATGCATTGGTTCTGCAACTTCTCCTCAGATTAGACAATTATTTGTTACCATTATTCTTTTTTGTAATGTCTCAAATCCTCGAGCTCTGCTTGATGCGCATTGGATGAGCATGTCTGATGATATCTTAAAGAAAATTAGATCGAAATTCAACATGCCCAATCATACCGTACCTGAGGATGATTTTAAAAATAGCGTTTTATACGAACTTGAAAAATTGTTTAGCGTGACATCCACTTCATTGAAAGAACATCATTTGCCAATGCCAAAAACAGAAAAGATACAAGAGTTGAGTAACAAATTGATGAGAGAAGAATTAGATTTTGATTGTGAGACACTTAAACATGAACATTGTGAAATGGTTACTAAATTGAATTCATGTCAGAAAATTATTTACGATGAAGTGATTGAAGCTGTGGAACAAAAAACTGAAAAATCATTTTTTGTATATGGTAGTGGCGGAACAGGAAAGACTTTTTTATGGAATACTATAATTTCTAAATTGAGATCTGAAAAGAAAATTGTTTTGGCCGTTGCTTCATCAAGAATTGCTTCTCTATTACTTCCAAAAGGCAGAATGGCGCATTCACGTTTTAAAATAAAACCAGTTATAGAGAAAGATTTAAAATGTTCGATAAATAAACAAACACATCTTGCAGAATTAATTGAAAAGACAGATCTGATTATTTAGGAAAAAGCTCCAATGTGCAATAAATGGTGTATTGAATCATTGGATAAAACTCTTCGGGATATTTTGTCAGCAAACTCTGATGATCGAAAGACACAAATACCATTTGGAGGTATATCAATTTTGTTTGGCGGAGATTTTAGACAGATTTTACCTGTTATAGAAGGAGGAAGCAAATGAGACATTATTGATGCGTCTTTAAATAATTCATATTTATGGTCTTACCTCAAAGTGTTTTGTTTAACAGAAAATATGAGATTATCGTCTGTCGGATTGACAACCACTGAAAAAGATGAGATTCAAAATTTTGCAGAATGGATGCTAAAGATAGGAGAGGGTCGATTATAGTCAAATTTTCTAACAAATGACCCTGATACATCTTGAATTCATATTCATGAAGATTTACTCACTGATTCAACCGTAGATCCTATCAAGTCAATTTTTACGGCTACTTATCCAAATTTTGATTTAAAATACAATGATACATGTTATTTGAGAGAGCGAGCCATTGTAACGCCTAAAAATGCAATTGTACATGAAATAAATAGATACGCAATTAATTTGTTGCCTGGTGATAAAAGAACATATTTTAGTTTCGATTCAATTTCATTCAATTCTGCTACCTACAATGATAATAGCCTTTTGTATCCTATAGAATTTTTGAATAAACTTGAATTTAGCAGTCTACCACCACACGAAGTTATACTGAAGATTGGAATGTCAATTATGTTGTTAAGAAATTTAAATCAAGTACAAGGTTTGTGCAATGGAACACGGTTAATTGTAACTAATTTGTTTGAAAAAGTAAGAGGCAAAAATACTGACAGGGACTAATATCGGGGAAAAGGTTTACATTCCAAGAATTGTATTGATTGCAAATGAAACTAAATGACCATTCACATTCAAGAGACGACAATTTTCTGTCAGAGCCTGTTATGCAATGACAATCAACAAAAGTCAGGATCAATCGCTAAACCAAGTCGGAGTATATTTGACTGAACCAGTTTTTAGTCACGGACAATTATACGTTGCATTATCGAGAGTTACATCAAAAAAAGGCTTAAAGATTATGATAAATAACGGTAATGAAATACCAAATAATTATACAAAAAATATAGTTTACAAAGATATTATCCAAAACATATAGTATAGCACATAGTTAAATTAAATATAAATAGTTAATATAAGAATTCTGTTTTATTCATTTTGGACGATATTTTGAACAAAAAATATGTAAATAATTATAAAACAAACTTTTTGTGAAGTATACATATATTGTTGCTATATAAAAATTATTGTTTTATTTTTTTATACAAATAGAGATATTTGTTTAAGTGTGTAATAAGACTGTACGTTGTTTGTGACCTAAACTTTCATCCTTCAATCTATTTTAGTACTCTTTTATTTGTTATATAGTTTTCTAAGAAGTAGTTTCTAAAGTTTGTACATGTAAATTATCAGTATTAAGTTACATATGTTATAGAATTTCTTTCGATGACGTTGGTCTTCATTGTCTAACTACAAAAAAAAACATGAGTTCAATTTAGTATTGTATTTTTTATTAATTTGCTGTTTAGAATAGTATATTTCCCATGTTTAATACACTTTTTGAAAGTTATAACTGTTCGTTGAAAAACCACCCCAAGGGGCGGACAGCTACCTAGTATATCACAAACTTGAGCAAAAACAAAAACAAGTTAAGTGATACAATTTTCCGGCCAAGGGATCTGAGTCGGTTCTATTCAAGTACCAAGTACAAGTGCATGCATATCCTGAGAGCTTGAGTTCAAATATAGACAAGGCAAAACAAAGTTCTTTTATCTCATGGATGATGTATGAGAAATCAGCAAGATCTCTAAAAGAACGCCTATGGCAATTTCAGACAACTTGAACAGTAATTCCAAGCAAAAAGGGAAGAGAAGATGACAGCCCCACCTTAGGTATACTAAATATTGCACCCGCCCTTTATAAAAAAAATATATATATATATATATATCGCACCCACATATCTGTAACTGAACGTTTCTAAAGAAAAGCACGAAAAGAGAGAACCCAACGTCATACTACATGTTACTTTTGCCACAGAAACATGGCATGCTCATCAAGATGAAAGACAAACAAAAAGGTAGGGATTAAGGTTGAGCAAAGAGCAACAGAGTGCATGTCAAATCTAGAAGTCTAGATTGAAGTTAATTACCCATCTCTTTAAAGCGAACATTATCAACATTCCAGCAACAGAGTGCATGTCAAATCTAAATATCGTGGCAAAGTCAACTAAATGTTTCTTCCTCCCACAAAACTTAAAAGAGAACCATTTGCCACATGCAAATGCTAAAGCTTAAGCAGAACATCAACAGCTTGAGTTCATAGAAAGAAATACCATCATCTGCAGCCTATTTTTATTAGTGGTTTAGCAAATCGAACAATATTACCATTAAAATTGATACATATATCACACAAACTTCCCTAAAAATCACACAATAATACCATTACTTAATTGTAGTTTTCAAGTACTATATAGGAAAAATGAAATCCTTGCCAAAGTTATTCGTGTAGAATACACCATTTACATCCGGCCCGAAAATTTATATCACAATATTCATTCATACTGCTTAAAAACAAGAATAAAGCCAACCATTATCCAAGTGAACACACATTCATCAAGGTTGAATGCATCACAAAGTAAGAAAGCATGCTCCAATATCACAAAATATTAATTATTTCATATACAAACACGATATACTATCCATCTTAATCTTACAGCTGATATCAACATCACGACCAGACAAATCCATGAACCAATCCCATGGTGCCAACCTTAAAATTTAAACAAAAAAAGAGTAAGGCGGCGAGAAAATAAAGATTCAGAAACTCAAAGACACGGAGAGACAGAAATGGGTGAAGGATCCACCTATGGATTCAGAAATGTTCCACTAAAGGAGCCTGTGCAAAGGGGTAAAAAACATAAAGTTTTACCTGAATCAATAGTCAAAATGTGAATCTTCACATGATCTGCTCAAGTAGGTCACATGCAGTTGACATATATTTCATCTATCAATTAACCAGAAAGCTAAATTTAGTTAATCCACGTCAATGAAACACAGGAGACCTTTAGGTTCTTTTTGTCCCAAGAAATAGAGTACATGAACCACTCACAAAGAGATTTTCTAGCTGCAATATTAGCTAATTAATTCACAAGTCCCAATCAGACAAACGACATAGCATGTACATATATACAAATATATATTTATACATATATCAAATAACCAATAAAAGGCAAAGTAAGAGCTTCTCACTGTCATCAATAAACAATAAATCAATTTCACAGAGACAATTATTACCAGAAAATCTAGGAGCAAGGTCTGCATAAAGTTGAACTCAAGAGAATAGCTCAGGAAATCCTCATTTATCCACTTAGCTGCCAGCAGTAAACACAGACTACATCAAACAGTAACTAAAACATGGAAAAACTATTAAAAGAAAATATATTCCTAACAAATCAGAAATGCTACTAGTTGTTAAGATTGACAAGATTAAACGACATCAGCATATTTCAACGATGAAACATATTTATTGACTGATGCCCTTCTTTGCTTTAAGTGTCTCAAGAGCCTTCTTGCGCAGTTCAATCTCAAGTTTCTTCTGAACAGCCTCTTCTTCATTGTCACTTGAATGAAACCCGCTTCCAGCAACACGTTCACTATCTGACGCAGAAGCATCACTTGAATTCTTCACTTTCTGCTTCTCTGCACGACGTTCTTCCCTTCTGCGACGTCGCTCTTCACGTCTTCGACGCTTCTTTTCCTTCCGCAATCTTTTTTCCTCTTTTCTTCTCCTTTTAGACTCCTTTCTGTCCTCTATAACAGAATCATCACTGTCATCATCATCTGAAGTCACTTCTTGCCTCCCTGATCTCTTACTCTTTCTCTTTTCCTTCTCTCCACTTCTGAGTTTGTCGCTGTCCTCGGAAGCAGAATCCAAAGCACCACTTTGATTACTATTATCAACCCTTTCAATAGATGAGTGTAAGGATCCAGCTTTGCAATGCTGTTCACTGTCCTTGGTACTCTTCACATGAGAGCAGTTTTCAGCCTTCTTACCATCACCACGATTTGATGCCCCTTGTGTGTCACCTGGCAGAGGGTCTTTATCTGGAACTTGAGGAAGCCCCCTCCCCGCGGATTTTCCACTGGTAAAAATGGTATGAATTAGACGCTCAATATGTGCCCATGAAAGTAACAGTAATTCATATTTTCATATATGTGAGAGGAAATCATGTCACAGCCTATGTTTACCTCTTCAACTCCTGCTCTTTGTATGCTACTCTTTCATGAGAGTTCTCTTCCTTGGTAGGAGTCTTAGCAGGAGAAACTATCTGCTTATTGACCCTCGATGTATCTCTTGATCTTCCCTCCAATGACTTTGGATGAGCCCCATTCTCCCTATAACAAAAAATCCAAAAATCACTCAGCAACAATAAATAATAGATACTTCTCTTATTAGCTATATATTAACCAAAAAGTGTCAGGTTAACTCTGAGATACGTTGAGGTTTATATGATGCAACAGGTATAATTTATTCCTTACTCTTCTTCACTTTCTTTGGGACTGTCACGATGAAGGTTTTGTTCTCTTGGTTTCCTTGAAGGGCTTGAGCTACCATAACGAGCAATTTGCCCCCTAGATCGTTTCACAGGGCTTCTGTATGGACTGGACAATCTTGGGAGGCAACAAGAAATAGTAAGCATAGACTAAATAACAAAAGTACCAAAAGAATAAAGCACATAAGATTTATATACGAAAAAGTAATGCTGCAACGATTAATACCTCCTCTTTTCCCTTGTGCTCCTCACAGCTGGTGGAGATTCTGAAATTCGAGGAGACTTCTCCAATGATGGTGACAAAGATGGAACTCTTTTGCGGGAATTATTCCCGTTTTCCGATTCCCTCGGCAGTGATACCAGAGAACTGGAGGACTGTTGCGCAGGAGAGAGGTTCTCAACAGACCTGTACAGGGTTGATTAAATGATGGTTACAATATGTTCTAAAATTCTGAAAATTGTTTATAACAAGTGTAAAAGCAAATACAAAATCCAGTGAAAAAGTTAACCTTGTCCTTTCGTGCTCCGGAGATTTCTGTCGCTTTGCTGTTCTCCTGATTGGTGAAGGGGAATCACGCTGAACAGGAGATGAAGAGCTTCGGCCATTAGGTGAAGGAGACCTATGTCGAATAGGTGGTGATCTCCTGCCACCACGAAGTGGTGACCTCCGTAGCATTGGAGATCCATACCTGTTCCGTGGAGATCTTCGATATGATGGTCGACCAGGAGAGGGTGATCTGCGACGTGTGGGAGGTGAGGGTGATCTGCGGCGCCGAATAAAAGGTGACACACGTCGTCGCAGCGGGGACGGTGATCTGAGACGCCGCATAGGTGATGGTGATCTGAGACGCCGCATAGGTGATGGTGATCTGCGACGTCTGGGAGGTGAGGGTGATCTGCGGCGCCGATAGGGTGATCTGCGGCCTCTAAAAGGAGAGGGTGATCTGCGGCGTCGAAAAGGAGGAGGTGACCTGCGGCGCCCAGGAGATCGTGATCTGCGCTGATAGGAAGAGCGTACTCGACGGGAAATAGGAGATCGTGATCTGCGGGGTGAACTCGATCTTGACCCTCGCCTGGGAAAAGGTGATCTTCCTCTTGGAGAGAGTGATCTGTCAGGTGACCGAGGTCGTCTTTGGGGAGAGTGAAAACCCCTTTCCCTTTCGGAGGAAATGGACCGTCCTCGTGCTTTTGGTGACTTGGATAGACTTTTGGGCCTGTCTCTTCCATTAAATCTGTATAAATACAGTTATATTCAACAATTTAGACTCCAAATTCAACTGATTGGTGTACAGAAAAGAAACTCATCGGAAATGCAGGATATAATAATAATGTTATACCTATAGTTACAAAATAACTTTTACAATATGTAAAACTTCTACATGAGATAGTGACTTTTTCTCACAAGTAACAAAATATGCTTAGCATTACTTTGGCTACACAAAAACACAACTTCTACTTTGTCCAATGGAAACCAATAAGCTTCATCACATAGAAAATGGACATAATTTAGTTGATGAAACCCAACAGTATATGTCAGATTAACAACACCAAGTGGAGTTCAAGATAATTACCGAGGGGAAGGAGACAAATCAGAATCTGCTGAATCAGGAGTTCTAGGAGGCCTGCAGGAAGTTAAACATTCAACAATTGGGGAAAAACATCACATGTAAAATATAAAAGACATTGCTATAGACACTTTATGCTATAAAAAAACAAAATATACAGGTGGCTACACTAGGTTATATGTTTGGCTAAGAGGCTAATAGTAAGCTGCATAACCAGATCAAATAGATAACAAAAATCATGACTACCACATATGACCATAATGCGTTTATTTAAATCATGTCGCACATAATATCAGTGTTCTCAAGATGGACTCCGGACTAGCAAGACTACAAATGAAAGGTGAAAAAAAACAATTACTGACCTGTTCCTAGCCTTCACATCGTTCCTCTTGTCCGTTCCTCGTTCATCATCAGGACGGTCACTTGACGCCCTGGGTGACAAACGCTTTGAGTTTGGCTCCGAAGCAGCATTGCTTGATTTCTTATCAACCCCTCCTTCCTACAGTAGTTTGAGGAAAAGGAATGAACCCAAATAATTGGAGAAGCTAGCTGAATGCATGAAAACACAAACAGAAGTTAAAACCAAAAACCCTGCTATAGGGAATGAAACTCCAGCATGAATAAATGCTATTACCATCTTCTTTGATCGCTCTAGTTCAAGAGCCTCTTTATCTTTCTTTCTCTGAGCTTCAATTGCATCGGCCTCTTCCTGCAACAGTCCAAGGCGTAATTTCATCAGTTAAGCTCTATTATATAAACAGGCCAGAACAACAATGCAACAACATATACTAACCTTATTTTTTCTTGCTTCTTCTTGTTTTTCGTCCAAAAACTGCTGTGGGACACCACTAGCATTGTTCTGTGCACTCAGAAGAAGTGTCCATAGCTCTCTCATAAACTTCACCGTATTTTTCTCCATGAATCCAGTTAGGGAAATTTGAATCTCCTTGCCATTCACCTCCTGCAATTGACAGAAAAAAACATCCACATTTAGCATTCATTCATATTAGAACACATAAACATCCAATGTTTTGATGCCATGAAATCATTACCAATATTAAAAATAAAATGGCATTTACAGAGTAATAAGTGAAAATTACACAGAACAACCGCAAAAGTGCCACAAAAAAAACAATTCAGATAATGCAACACAATACCTTTACATCCAAAAGACCATATATAAAGTTGATGAGAACTTCATCTTCGAATCCAAGAAGCTCGGTCACTCTTCTAGCAATCCACGGACGCATAACCTCCATATTCACCTTGCTCATGGTCACCTATAACACATCAGTCATGAGAGACATTAACTCACATACTGATATGGCGACCAATGCAAACTATTTAACTCCAAAATAAGGATCGAAAAACAAACCAAATGTTCCAATTCAGGTGCGAATTTCTGCGATTTGAGCAGCTTCGCGTGCTTATTAGAAAACCTAGTGTCCTGATCAGCGGACGTACCCTGATTCAACACAATCCAAACATTACTTAAAAGCACATACAAATTCAACAGCAGAGGAGAAAGATCAGATCTAGAACAGATTCGTAATTCGAACCAGACACACGATTGATGAAAAAGGAAGTCACAATTATCGAACTACTAACCCTGAAAAAGCCGCCGGACATCTTTTAGGGCTTTGCGATGAAATCTCCGCCGGACGGGCTTGGTTCCGGCTGCCGATATGACGAAGAAGATTTCCAAACAATCGAAGATAGGGAGCTGATTCTGGAGACTCTCTCTCTCTCTCTCTCTCTCTCTGAATTGAAGTGTATCCTCACTAGAGCATCTGGTCTAACCTCAGGCTGTGCTACTCTCTCTCTCTCTCTCTCTCTCTCTCTCTCTCTCAACTAGCGGCTCTGTTCGGCTAACCGCCCCCTGCCCTAGCTAATTGAGAAATCGCGTATTACGATTTTGCCCATGCTCTATTGGATAATCAGTAATATCAAGTATCTGTCTTTTTTTTTGAAGGGAAGTATCTGTCTTTTCCAAACGCAGATATTTTATTTTTATAGAAATCAAAACCACAGTCCTCAATAACTTATCTTTTCAATAAATAAAACTTCATGTTGTACACTTGAACATCGATGATGTTGAAATGAATTTGCTTCTTCATGTTGACATGTTTTGGCCGTTTGGGATTACATCTAAATATGTTAGAAGAGCTTTCGAAAAATTAATAAAATGCATTTTCGTATCAAACTAGAGTGTCTGACAAATTTTCAAAACCGTTTTTTAAGAAAATAAAATACACTTAGAATTGTTTTTATGAGATTCAATTCACTGGTTCTTTATCTCTGAAGTACTACAACTAAAAGTGCTACTACTAAAAACACGTCATGATTTTCGACATCAAACCTGGTAAGTTTGTCTCTAAACTAAAACTGCCCCTAGCCAGTTGATGACGATAAAATTTTGTGGAACATGAACAATGAGGACTATAAATTCTGAGTCAAGACACACTTTCTTCTTTGGTCCAAATACTGATGGGGCAAAGAAAAATCCAGCCTACTACAGAGACCCGTTTATACAAGTTCGAACAGAATCATGCAGATTTCGCCACGTGGAGGCAGCCAGAAATTAAGATATATGTACTGTACTTTTATTTTTTACATATAATCGGATGCAAACCTATTTATATTCCACTCTTTATTCTGCACTTCTCGTCCGCCTTCTCTCTCCTTCTCTCTTCCTCCTTTCTCCGCTCCAATCCCTCCGCTCTTCCCTCTCTTCTCTCTCACCCCAAACCCTAACCCTAATTCGTCTCCGAGCTACTAAAACAAATCACTTGGCCTGAGAATTCTTCCCAATTTCAGCTTCGGATTCTCCGATTTTTTTTTTTGACGAGAATCGGAGAAGAGAGGATCGCCGGGGGCTAGGCACAGGAGGATGACGACGACGACCAGCGCTGTCTACATCAGTGTCATCGAGGACGTCATCAACAAGGTCCGAGAAGAGCTCTTCGCTAATGGCCCCGGAGATGAGGTCCTCAAGGAGCTTCAAGGAGTACTAATTCAATTCAATTGCCCTATCTCTGATCTCTGTGGCTTTTCTTGTGTTTTTTTAGTCTGAAATTGGAGGATTCTGTTACTTCGGTAGAGTTGGAGTTGTTGTTGGTGTTCGATCTGTTTAAATTTTCTAGGGTTTTTAATATTATAATGGGGTTAATTGCTTGTGTTGGAACACTGTGTGTGTGGTTTAGCTGATGTGTGTTTGAATTTCGGGTTAATTTCAGACTTGGGAGGCGAAGATGATGCAAGCTGGCGTTGTAAATGCTCCGATTGAGAGGTCTGCTGCGGCTGCGGCAGCAAAGCCTACTCCTGGAGTTACTCCAGTTCATGATCTAAATGTACCGTATGAAGGGACCGAGGAATATGAAACTCCTACTGCTGATTTACTATTCCCTCCGGTGAGTGTTTTTATTTCATGTGATTTCCCATATCTGTGTGTTTCAATATGGAGATACATGCTGTGTTACATCACGTGGTTGATGTTTTGGGTTCTTTGGAATTTCAGACCCCGTTACAAACTCCAGCTCCGCAAACTCCAATACCACAGACTCCAATTCCGACGCCTTTGCCGGGAACTGCAGACCATATGTATAACATTCCTACTGGAGGTAGTGAAGATTCTGCTGGTGGAAACACAGTTGGAAATGCAGATTTGAAGCCAGGAAGACCTAGCCCGTACATGGTAAACACTTAATTTTGCTGTGTGTATGTTGTATGCATGGATGAGATACAATATTCCATTGATTGTGTAGTTTTTGAAGCCACACTACTGATGTTGTCTGGAAAGATACAATTGACCGTATGGATTTCACATTCCCAAGGAATTTTTCTAGGATATTATTTTGTTTCATCAGTTCATGCAATATAAATCAGCACAGGTTCTTAAACATTTATTTAAATGCTCTTCAAATATGCCTTCATAGTCCATATTAATATTTCACGAATATATCTTATGTATGCTAATTTTTCCATAAATATATGACTATTAATCTTGAACAATCTATCTGGATACCAATATTTTTCAGTGGTATTTTAATGGCATAAGAAAATAGGACATTGTTATATGTAGATACGATAAAAGTAGATCTAACCTTTTTTTTATTCAACCAGTGTAAATAAAATCTAACACCAGTTTGTTCTACCTGCAGCAACCTCCTTCTCCTTGGATGACCCAACGGCCCCCACTTGATGTTAATATTGGTAGGCTAGGTGTTTAGCATATAGATTTTTCACTCAATGATTGGGTGTTGATTCACATTTTATTTGTGTAGCTTACGTGGAAGGGCGGGATGAGGTGGACAGAGGAACCTCTCATCAATCCCCGACACAGGTAATGCTGTTAATAACTACTAAACTGAAATTGCAGAAAATTAAACTGGGTATGAAGGAAACTCACGATTAAACATCTTCTGAATGATTTGGTTTGTACACTTTCTTGTCATTACTCTTTTAATTTAAGCTTTGTCATGCATGCAATTTGTCTTTCAATAATATAATCAGGCTAGTGATATTGATTTTTAATGTTGACTTTGTCAGGACTTCTTCATGATGTCATCGGGAAAGCGAAAACGTGAAGAAGTTCCACCACAGTATCAAGCTGGTGGGTTTATACCGCAGCAAGATGGAGCTGGAGATGATGTACCTCAGTTTTTTGAGATTGAGGTTTGTTCTTGCTTTCCTTCTTTTTTATGGCTCAAATGTCAGTCATACTTCAGAGAGTCTAGATCTGAAATAGAGATACATTTGTGATACTTATATTAAAACATTGGACTTGATTAATTTTCTGTACAAATATTTGAAAGAATGGCAAAGGAGGATTACCTTTCTCGTTTTAGCTGCCAAGTTTCCAGTGAATCTTGGCACATAGTTAGGAGGTCAGAAGTTGAGATAGGAAATGGGAGACGTAGGGAAATTACCAAGCAGTTTAACATCTTGTATTATTTGTATCTTGTTCTCTTTTCTCCGTGTAGCGAGAATTAGGCCTTTGTTTTGAGCCTTTTTTGGCTGCTGCTATATTTAAACTGTCGTTGGGAGTGGATCATTGGTCTGTAATGTAAATTTAGTGTGTTTATTTGTACTAAGTCGAAGTCGAAGTTGAGCAGTTTTTATTTCTAAAGCCTTCTTCAGATGTACTAGGAAGTTTCTGTTCTGACCTTATATAAGCTTTGTTTATTGGTCTATTTTGGCTGCCGACCATATTTAAATTATTGTTGGAAGTCTAACATTTCTTTGAAGTAAAAAAAAAGTGTGGTTTGAAGTCTAGCAGTAGGCTTGATGACCACTTTTAAACCAGCATGAACTTGATGATCTCTTCGAAACCAGCATGAGTTATGAGCTCATGGATATGAGACATTTTCATTTTGTATGGCATACAATCTCTGAAATACATTATGTCTTAACTTTCAGATTTGTGGAGGGAGCACTTCTCTTGGTGTTGGTGGACGGGTGAGTGGTAAGATATCCGCTCGTGCACCCCAGATTCCTCAACTTGATGGGCCAATCCCTGATCCCTACGAAGAGCTTTCTACTCCCAATGTAATGACAGTTATTATGATTCTCAATGCATCACTTAATTATGTTTCTATATATAGTGTTCCTGTTGTCTTCAATGATGCTCGTATCTACTGAACTGAGGAGGATATTTTACTTAATGATATGCGAGAGACGCCCAT
Organism: Geum urbanum; assembly: GCA_946800695.1. Taxonomy (NCBI): domain Eukaryota; kingdom Viridiplantae; phylum Streptophyta; class Magnoliopsida; order Rosales; family Rosaceae; genus Geum; species Geum urbanum. The sequence goes on from OX327006.1 coordinate 8,809,570, forward strand.
ATGTGTACATTTATTATAACATGTTGATTGAATTTATATTTTTGGCCAGTTAAAGCTTTGCAAGATCGTCTTGAAGATCTTACTTCTCTGGAGTATGAGTTTAGGATATTTAGACACTCACATATCCAATATTTCATGTGCTTCTTTATCTGTTTTTGATGTAAAGACACAAATCTTGACACCAGTATTACCTTGCTCACAAATGATTCTTTCCTTTATACAGATATATAATTATCAAGGAGCCTACACTGAAGACTATAACATTGCCAACACACCAGCTCCCAATGGTGATTATAAATTTTACGTATCGGGTTATTTGTGTTTTTGCATGTTTCAAGCTCATTGTCATGTTGAAGCCTCATTATTGTATCAATTCTGTACTACAGACACACCAGTGACTCCAGCTCCTGTGGTTCAGAATGAAGTCGGAGATGATGATGAGGATGATGAGCCACCATTGAATGAAAATGATGATGATGATCTGGATGATGTTGACCAAGGAGAGGAGCTGAACACTCAACATTTGGTATTGGCTCAGTTTGACAAGGTCTCTCTCTCATTCATAGATATTTGAATTCTTCTCTGTTACCTGATCAGTACTCTGTAGGAGCAATCTGCTGCAATATGCTTAACAGTACTCTTCTCATGTATTTGGTTTGATAGGTGACGCGTACCAAGAGCAGGTGGAAATGCACATTGAAGGATGGCATTATGCATATAAACAATAAGGATGTTCTCTTCAATAAGGTGAAGTTCACTTCAATGTAGTGATCCACTTGCATACTTTTGTTATTCAACTCTCACAACTTCACTTGTAAATATTGGTTGCAGGCGAACGGAGAATTTGACTTCTGATCAGTTGGAGAAGTGCCTATTTCGGCAAAAGCAGCAGCTGCCTTCGGAGAGCAAGTTCAGTCACGTTGGTCCATTGTTGTTTTGTAATTTTTCTTCATGACTATTATTAAGAAATCTTGAGGGGAACAGAAGCATGCTAGATATCTTTTTAAGATTGGGACCGATGATGTTGGCCTTTGTACATAAAGGATGAACTCTTTTTTCCGGCCTTTACAATGGAAGGGCCACTGAGGCGTTTCTGAAGCTTAGATATTCTGTGCAGTGGAATGTGATTCCATTGACTCAATATACTTGGATTTATTGGTTCATATTAAGAATTGCATTGCATGGCATCTCAGTAGGGACATGCATTTGATTCCAGTGACGATATCTTGTACCAGAATAACTGATTGCAATGTTTGACATACTTCTAGTTCTGAGATCAATTGAGGCCATAGTTTGTTGTTAGTTCAGTAAGCTCGCTTATTTATTTGTGAGATGTTGGGATTTGTTAGATAATCCAGGGGATGTGCAGAAACGAATAAACCAACCAACGTTTAATATCTTACTTCTTACTCAGTTATAACACTTCGTTGTAGATTGCTTCATGATGTACTCTGCCCAGATTGGTATGTGTTGGTTATACAGTATAAAACTAGACTAGAAAATTGCTCTTCCATGGCCAAACCGCCTAAACGTATACTGTATAAGCATTGCTGTGGAAGATCGAAGTTGCAGTGAAGGGACCAATCCAGTCTCTCTGGCTAGAAGTAGTCTTACGAGAATATTCATGGCACAAAAAAAAAATAGTAGTTTTATGAGAGATTACTTTTTAAAAGGGATGGTCGATCTGTTGATTTAACAGTTCTTGTTGTGGGACAAAGAGAAGACATGCCCCCATAAATGATTGAACATCAGGCAACAACTAATACAAAAGTCGATCAATACAGATTTCTGAAGCTCCAGAAATGATATATGTGCTTGGAGGATTATTATGCTTGATCTTGTTTGATTGTCAGGGCTTTTGTCGACGGCTATTGGATTTTGGCTCACAGTGTCCTTTTGATTGATGCGGAGCATGTCAACTCGCGACCTATTGACCAAGCGAGGTTTTGATAAATTTGCGCTCGAATATGACTTCTTCAAACAATTGTGGGCCGAGGAATGAACCTTCTTGGCTGCAGGGTTCTCTTGCCTTAGTGAATAAGGACTTTCTGGCATTTCTTTTTGTGTTTTTCTGGTATATAGTAGCTAGAAAAGATAAACGATGCGTAAACTAAATAGCAAAAAATAAATTCTATAATTTAAAGTGTATGAAAATAAAAGCTGAAGAACGAAAACTATAACGATTAAGTGCAAAAAGGAAAAAAAACGATAAATGAAGATAAATTTGACTAAGAAATAATGCAAGGCATTTGGAGAAGAGATGTATTGTATTGATATGTTGTGTTGGTCGATGACCATTTACAATGTGGTAGAGTAGTCCTTTTTATACTAGTAGCTAGGAATCTTTGTGGAGAAGTAAAATTCCTAAACAAAGCTAATCGGTATTAAAAGAGAGATTATCTCTTTGATTTACAATAAATCACCATATCGGATGCATGCTCATAAAGTTCTAGATTCCTTCTCATTTTGGTAGCAATCCTTGAAGGAATATTCTTCATAATCCAATTCAATTAGGTCTCTAATTGATATTAATATTTGATAAATCCAATAATAATAACAAGATAATTATAGGAATTTAACAAATATCATCAATAATGAGTCGACTTTTTCCTCATCCATCGGCTAAAATATCTGAAAGTTGATGTGCTAAAATTAAGGCCTAATATAACCCGCTCATTCGACAATTGAGCTTAACAGGCCGACGTGCGATAAATCAGGCACAAACAGATCTATACATGCATATTCTGTGCAACAAAATGTAGTAGGCCATTTTCTAAATCAAAAATGAAAGTGGCATATCCATGAACCTGAAATCGTTATAAATCCTAAACACACCACTCTACATAATTTGTGATCATGCACTACAATTGAAAAACAGTATACAATGGTGATGAATCTGCAAAAGCAAAAGCAGAGGCAGCTGGATGTTGCCATCCACCTGCTGATAGAGCTGTTCTTGTGAAGTAATGCTCCTTCTATTCGTGCCTTGATCATCGTCTTTCTTTATTTTCACTCTCCCTTGAGCTGGGGATAGCATGACTACCGAAGATAGTAATGGAATCGCATTGGGAGCATCCGAAAAGGGGTTTGCTGTCAAAGTTCCTGTGAGTTGATCAAGATGCAGAGATGTTGAGGCATGCTTCTGTAGCCTAGTTGGGGCCTCCCCTTTTTGGCATTAATGTTACATGCATTTGGGAGCTCCATTGTCCTAAGACTTGTTTGATATTATGCACTGGGGCTTGAAGATTTGGTTCAGAATTCAAACACAACTTGAGTTGGGTTAATTGCATGTAGGGGGTATGTTGGAAAAATATGTGTTTTAACACTATTTTAATTAACTATTTTAAGATAATTAAATTAAGATATTCACTTGTTCAAATGGTTAAATTGGTGAATGAGAAGTTATCACCCAAAACAAGCTAAATGTTTTCAATTTGCCAATTAAATTGTTTATAACTGCTAATAAACCATAGTAATGTCATGCAATTGAATGACGAACTAAATGGTTTGTAACAATTTTGTAACCGCTCATAAACCTTAGTTATAATATTCAATTGAAGCCTACTAAATAAATTATTTGTAATCGATCGTAAACATTATTGACAGCAAATCAAATAGCTTGTAACTGCCAATTGATGACGAGTATAATGACAAGAAATGATTTTAGTATTAACTTGAGAATAAGTGACTTGTTCCCCAGTAAAGCCTACATAAAGCGATCTTCTTCGATCTCATTTGATCGATCCCATCGGAAAGTAGAAAACATAATATTTTGATCAACTCTCTCTCTCTCTCTCTCTCTCTCTCTCTCTCTCTCTCTCTCTCTCTCTCTCTCTCTCTCTCTCTCTCTCTCTCTCTTCCGGTGATAGAGGAAGTTACTATCTAGTTCGTCGAGGAGTTCTTGTGTAGTGCAAACTCAAGAAGCTCAAAGTCGTTATATCCTGGGAGATAAATGCCAAGAAGGCTTTGTGCACCGGTGGAGGCGGCGTAATTATCTTAAAGAGAGTATATGATACACACGTCTCGACTTTATCATCATCATCACCCTACAATTCTATTCGGTATTAGGTTATTGTGGAATATATATATCAGTTACAATTTATATTGGTAATAGATTTTAACATATATTGGAATTCTAGTTTTTAACATAAAATTTATATTGGTAATAGAGGCACAAGTGGTGAAAATTTTAAATTGAAATGTAATGACCATTGTCAATGATATGAATAAAGCTAGCGCTTCCACCTTTGTGTCTACTAATGTATGGTATGGTAGGCAATGACATGTTAAATATGATACTCTGCGGAGGTTAATTAACTTGAAAAAGTTTACCAATGTTTCAAGCATAAGTGTGAAACTTGTGTTGAGACAAAACTAACGAAACTATCTTTCAAAAGTAAATAAACAATGAACCTCTTGATTTAAACCATAGTAAAATGTGTGATTTAAAGCAAAACAAACAAAAGATGATAATGAGTATTTTATCAGCTTTACTGATGATAGCACAAAATATTGCGATGTGTATCTCATAAAGAGTAAAGATGAGGCTATAAAGAAATTTATTTTTTATAAAACCGAGGTTGAGAATTAAATCAACGAGACAATTAAGATAATAAGGAGTGACCAAGGAGGTGAGTATGAAACACCATTTGCTGACTATGCTTAGCATGTGTCATACATGAAATAACATCATCTTATTCACCACAAGAAATTGGTGTGAGTGAATGGAAGAATCATATCTTAAAGGATATGATGAATGCAATGTTGTTTAGGTTTGTGTTGCCACCAAGTATGTGGGGAGATGTCATTTTATCGGTTACCTATCTTTTAAATAAGATACATTTGAAGTTTGTTGAGCAAACGACTCCATTTGAATTATGGAAATGAAGAAAGTCATCCTACAATTACTTGAAAATGTGGGGATGTCTTGTCAAGGTGGGGAAACTCCAACTAAAAGGAAAATTATGTAGAAACAATTAATTGCATTTGATATGCATATAATTGTAAGAATTATCGATCACTTGTGTGCAAATTAAATAAACACAAGACATGATAAGGAACTCTAAAAATTGCATCATTATTTGAAGATGTAATTTTGAGTAAATTATCCAACTTATTATTGGTGATGGAGCGTGATAGCTAAATTAGTAGCTTGTAACAATCGGGTAGATAACCATCACTGCACAACGTGTGGAACAACCATTTAATGGTTAGTTGATGAAAATTTTAATGACTTATAACTGTTAAATGAATGCGTATAACAGATGAGTTAAAAATGTCATCAACACAAAAATTGATTTGGTAATCAATGTTGTGCTGAGGTGGATCCAGATAAGAATCGAAAAATTCTTAGGTTCAGACTCTTAATATGTATGTTAAGAGTAAAACTTGAATCCTTAAAGGATGGTTTACCGTCCTTGTTAGGAAGAAACCACTAAAGTATGATTATGACTTTGCGAATCATACTTCAAAACTAGTGGATCTTCCACCTGACTACGAAACTTTAAGTTTCAAGAGGAAAATGAAGGCACATGTGACCATAGAAAAATTACAAATCAAAGCTTGTAATTAAAGGCTATAGACAAAAAGAATGTCTGGATTATAGACACTTACTTTCTAGTGACGAAAATTACTTTCATCAGAATGGTACTTGTTATTGCCACGTTGGGCAATTTTGAAATATATTAAATAGATATGAAAATAGCTTTCCTGGATGGAGATATAGAAAAGGAAATCTATATATAGAAGAACCTGAGGATTTCTTGGCTTTTGGTCAAATACGGAAAATTATGTAAATTGGTGAAGTCATTATATGGCTTAAAACAAGCCCAATGTAGTGACATGAATTTTTTTACCAACCTGATCACCAATGGTTCAAGACCAATGAAGGTGATAAATTTGTATATGTCAAATGCACGAAGAGTGTATATTTCTCTTTGTATCTATGCACAGATGACATGATTATCGTTAGAAGAAATGATAAGATGGTCAAATAAGACAATGTTGTAAAGTACTTGATTTGCAGTGCTTATGACTTTATTCTCTAATAGGGCTCACCTTAGTAGCTCATAATGTCTAGAAAATGAGACTTTCGATAATAGTGTACTTGAGCGGGCCTCGCCCCACCTACATCGATTTCTCCTACCCTGATTATGAGTAAAAAGAGCTACACAAACGATTATAGATGTTATAATTACTAGTAAAGTCGTTCATGTACTATTTGGACTTGCAAAAGCGTTTGAATCCTTAGAAAACATGACAAGAATGTTAAAAATGCTAATATTAAATCAGACATATTTCGTGGGTAATATCCTTGGAAAATGTGACAAGGAGAATTCTGGAGTTTCCATAACTCCAATAAACATGACTCTTAATCTTTCGAAGAATAAATGAGAAAGTGTTTCTCAATTAGAATACTCTAGAGTCATTGGAAGCCTAAAGTACTTAACTGTATAAGGCAATATTTGGCTTATGTTGTCAATGAGCTAAGCGAGTACACGAGTAATCCTGGAGGAATACACTGGCAAGAAATTGTAAGAGTATTTAAGGTATACTCTTACCTATGGGATGCACTATATGAGATATCTAGCTGTCTAGAAGGGGATGCAACAACGAAAATTGGATACCTGACATGAAAGACTCAATGTCTACTAGTGGATACACTAGAGGATGTAGCAGTGTTATGAAAATCCTCAAAACAAAATGTTATAACTAGATCCCCAATGAAATCTGAGTTTGTTGCTATAGACAAATGTGGGAAGGAGGCAAAATGGTAATTCGTAGAGGACATTCTAAAATAGACAAAGCCTGTGTCTGCAATTTGTTTACACTACGATAGTCAGTCTGTGAAATGACCCAACCCCGATTCAGTTACCTAAACCGGAATCGAACCCCTTCTGAAAATACGAACCAACAAAAATTTTTCAAAATTTCGGCAGAGTTTCGTTACTATCGTGGAATTGCATAAACCTGCACCCTGAAAATAACACTTCGTCCTATGCCACAAAAGCCAAACCGTGGGCACCAATCCCATTCGGATTTCTCAACATCATATTATAAACAATAAACAGTAAACATACTGTTCTATATATATATCCATGAAAATCCATATAAACACGTATCAGAATGTATCAGAGCGACCTCTAGTGTAAAATATATACAATATACACATCAGTAGGCGAAACAAGAACCTACTGGAAAACACAGGTAGCACAGATCACTAGCCTCCAAACCGCGACGTGAAACACCAAACCTGAACTGCAACTGGGCACGGAAATCGAAAAGCCCAGGAGAAAGACATAAAACACGTTAGAGTGAGTGGACGAAAATAAATGTCTTTCACCAGTTGATATATATGTTTAAAATAACATATGCAAATCCAGGTAAATAAAAACAACAAGTACACGAGGTAAAACCATAATCCTCCAGCGTACTGAGCATGCAAATATAAATCCCACGGGGTCACTCATGCACACCTCCGTGCTAGTACAGTCCGAATCACGGGGTCCTTAGTCCACGTGATTCTAAGCCAGAAATGGTCTCAGTTCCCGGGAAACGCCCCTCGCCGGTCAGGTCGGGGTAACGACGCCCCTCCTGGAAGGCCTACCATCGGGGATCAGCCGAGAGGCAAGTGTATCGATACAACAACGTAACTGAGACTGTACTCTGTGAAAATCAAATCATAAACAGTTCGATGCAAATGCATGAATCAACATATAAGTGCATGTATATTCGTATAGGTATAATCGTATATTCGTAAAAACATATGCTCATGTAATCCGTAATCTCAACACGCATGCTCAAGTTCGTAAATCATATAAAAGACTCGCACTCATTTCCGTGAAAAGAAATTGTCCACTCACTGGTGAGCAAAATGCGCATTCGCGCTAATCTCGAGGACCGGCGGAAGATCCCTCGCCTGAAGCACGATCACGATCTCGATATCGATTCCCTGAATATTCATAAAACACAACTGATCAAAATCATAGTCCACAACTCTATACTGAACCACGGAAACCAACCGTTCCTGGAAATATGAAATGCGGTACAAAATGATTAACGAAATTCCCGAAATCTCCACTCGAAACCCTCAACTAAAAATCGGCTACCCAAATCAATCCGAAAACCTCTGCACGATAATCAGGGCGCGATTTCGAGAAGAACGACATTAAAAACATAGAAATCTGAAAAACCCTCGCCGGAGCTCCGCCGTTAACCGCCGCCGCCGGCGGCGGCGCGCCGTCAACGGTGGAATTTCACAGCGGAAGTTCCAGAATTAAAGACCACAACAAGGCGAACCATTTTCATAACTACCCTCAAGGCCAAATCTCACCGGAACCCATCCAATTTCTCACGAAACCGAACGGAAATCCTCCCTCCAGCGACCTAATCTGGTTCCTCCATAAACTCATCCTCCACCCAAACCAAGCACATGGGGAGACTCACCAGGGCAAGGGGAGTCTAACCCCCCTAACCACCACCACCAAAACTCGCCGGAAAACGGCCAACCATCACCGGCGACCAAACCCAAACCGACCCGATTCGGGTTCATCCAAAACGGCATCAATTTCAACCAAACCAATTACCAATCAACTTGAAATTGAAAGAGGAAGCTAACCATACCCTTGCCGAAATCGGAGGTGGCCGGAAAATGGGTCGTCGGACGTCGAAGCCGAAACGGGAAACCTTCCCTTCCACGGTCAACGGTCAACTTTCCAGTTTTGGAAAGTAAAAGCTTGGTCAACGTCAGTCAATGCTTTTACGACTAATTCTCGACTATTCCGATATTTATACTCGCGCCTCGGGTCGATCGACGATTCGAAATGGATAACTATCATGATCCGGATAAACACGTCGGAACTGAAACTTTAAATAATCATATTATATTCCTCGGTTATTGGAAAAATCTTCCGGAACCGCCCTCTAGCTCGAAATCACGTACTCTACAATTTCCGTGAAGATACTCAACTCAAATTCTCGGCCGAAAACATAGTCGCGTATAGAGTCGACGAACCACATATATATCGAAAAACTGCGACTAAGCAAAATCTCGCGAATCGTGCCGAATATTCAACTGATTCTGGTTCGGGTCGTCACAAATCTACCCCCCTTAAAGAAATTTTGACCTCGAAATTTACGTACCTGTCAAGTGAACAGATGAGGATACTGCTCCCGCATACGCTGCTCAGTCTCCCAGGTGGCATCCACAACTGAGTGGTTCTGCCATAAGACCTTCACTAGCGGAATCGCACGGTGCCTCAACTCCTGTTCACGACGATCGAGAATCTGCACTGGCTCCTCTACGTACGATAAATCCTATCTGATCGGCAACTGCTGTGGGGCTAATACATGTGAAAGATCTGAGATGTACTTCCGCAACATCGAAACATGGAAGACATCATGAACACGAGCCATCTCTGCTGGTAACTCAAGTCTATAAGCAACAGCTCCAACCCTCTCCGTAATCTCATACGGACCAATGTACCGTGGTCGAAGCTTGCCGCCCTTCCCGAAACGCACAACTCCCCTCCACGGAGATAGTTTCAGGAAGACCCAATCACCAACCTTGAACTTTAAACTCTTCTTCCTCACATCCGCGTAACTCTTCTGCCGATCCTGAGCGATCTTCAATCGATCCCGGATAACCTGTATGTCCTCCATCGTAGTTTTCACCAAATCAGGACCAATAAGCCATCGCTCGCCCACCTCACTCCAACACAACGGAGTGCGACACTGCTTCCCGTACAGGGCCTCATACGGTGCCATCTCAATACTGGCCTGATAACTGTTGTTGTAGGCGAACTCAATCAAATGTAACTGCTGATCCCAGTTCCCACGAAACTGTAACACACAAGATCGCAGCATAGCCTCAAGAGTCTGAATGGTCCGCTCGGACTGCCCGTCAGTCTGAGGATGAAAAGCTGTACTAAATCGCAACCTCGTGCCCAAAGCTCGCTGCAACGCCTATCAGAACTCAGAAGTGAACTGACTATCTCGGTCAGAAACAATGGACACATGCACACCATGCAAGCGAACAATCTCTGATAAGTACAACTTGGCCAATCTGTCCACTGATATCTTCCCCGGAAGTGCAAGAAAGTGTGCGGATTTCGTCAGTCGGTCAACAATAACCCAAATGGCGTTATTGTCTTAAGAAGAGTGTGTGATACACACGTCTCGACTTCATCATCATCATCATCATCATCATCATCATCATCATCATCATCATCATCATCATCATCATCATCATCATCATCATCATCATCATCATCATCATCATCATCATCATCATCATCACTCTCCAATTCTATTCGGTATTAGGTTATTGTGGAATTATATATATCAGTTATAATTTTATTGTAATTATATGAATTCCATTTCAGATTTTATATTCAATATCACAACCATTTTTCCTACATGGTGTTCTTTTAAAAGAGTATATATTTATACCTGCAAGTTCACCAAAAGGGCTTACATAGAAATGATGCTAATTAAATAATTATGACTTCTTATTTCTTGAGTCTAAAGTCTAAAAATTAAGGGGGTTGGTTAGAGACTAGAGGGGGTGAATGGTCAAAAAACTAAAAGATTTCCTTAAATGGGATTATGACAGTTTTTGAATAACGGTCATTTGCTGAATATTGAGATGAAGGCCTGCATCCTAGGAGTTTTAAGGGTTTCTTTGTTAGGACCCAGAATATCATTATACCATACTCGGAACTCATTGGTTAGTCGCTAATTAATTACGTTAATCGTCGATGGTAATTAGTTTTTATCGCCGATAACTTTCGTTGGCGTTTCGTCAAGATTTTTTCGATTTTATTTTTCAAGGAATTTCTTAGGATAAAGTTGTAGAGTTTGTCGATACGAGCTCATGGCCACGTCAAGTGTTGAAATCGGACTTACGACGAATAAATTATAGTCAGCGAAAATTTTACAAAAATATCAGAAAACGTTTAATCGCAAAATCGCCGATATAAATAGGAGTTTTTGTTTTAGGAAGGTAAAAAGTTTCCTTTTTTGGCAACCGGGTTGACCCCGTTTTCATCTTCGGTTTCTCGTCGGTGGTGAGCCTCCAGCCGACCACCTTTGGCCGTGAAATTGGTTGAATTTTGTTGGGTTTGATTTCCTCTATCGTTTGGTGGGTGCATTTACGGCGTTGGTGGCTGGAGGAAGGAGAATCGAGGCAGAGAAATTGGCCAGTTTCGGGTTGATTTTGACGGCAATGGTGGAGACGTTTATGGCGTTGTTGGATGTTGAAGTTAGGGGGGTTTTGAAGCCTAGGAGGATATGAGTTGAACAAGACACGTCTCGGACCCTGCCGTGGCCAGACGGCGACAATCGGAGAAAATGTTTTCCGGCGAGGGTTTGTAATTTCAACTGTGGATTTCGTTAATTTTTTGTTTGATTTTGATGTTGTGTTATACTATAATTTTGTTGGGTTTGTTGAGATGAACGTTTTGATGTGTAGGTTGCTCGATTTGGAGCCGGTGGGATTCCGGCCGCCGTCGTTGGTGGTGTGTGTCCCCACGCGCCGCCGTACGCAACGGAGCTCCGACGATGTTGGATTTTCGACAAAATTTTATGTCGTTCTGCTCGTAATTTCGTGACGAAGGCAATAGTGAGATTCTTGAATGGATCTGGACTTGATGAATTTTGACATGTATTTAATCAGACAATAACTAATTAATTTTACGATATTATTAACGGACGATCCAACTATTGATTTAAATGCAAGTTGCTCGATGTTTGAGATTTAGGTTACGACTCTAAAATTGATTTAAAATGAAGGAATGCAAAGAATTAAATTCAGAATTTGATTAAATACATTATTCGAGAATGCGAGATTCTTGACATTTTGCTCGTCGGATTACGAGTTTAGTCATTCAATATCGACAAGTAGATATTAATTATAATTGTGTTTTCAAGATTATAAGTTAGCGGGCCGTATCAGATAATTATTACGCTGATTAGCAGGTTACGGCTTTGTGAATATCCCGGCATTATATGGTGAGTGGACATTTATTTATTTTCACAGTTGGTGCAAGTTCATATTTACGCAGATTTACAGTCTCCTGTATTTTATTATAGTCAAGTTTGGAGGCATGTTTGTGATGGTTTTATTTTTAGTATCGATGCTTTGATTAGTCGGGTGATCACCGACTAGTTGGGTTAGATCGAGTTAGGACAAACGCTCTGTCAACCCAGATTATCTCGGGATAGGACAAACCCCCTAAACAATCCCATCAACTTTTTATTTAAAGTCTTGGAGACGCTCCGAGTTAGGACAAACACCCTTAGCGCCCACCTCCATATTTTATTTCAGTTTATTATATTTGAACTCACTTTATTTTTACAGAAATTACCGAAAAAGCATGTTATTACGGATTTATCGTTTTACGTAGTTTACGTTTTTTTTGTCCACTCACTCTAACGTTTTATATTTTAAATGTCTTTCCCCAGGCCTTTCGCTTTTCCTGTGTCCAGGTTGCAGTGCTTCTCCTGAGCTGGATTTTGTTCCCCTGAGGCTTTGAGTCTACCGGGTTATTATACCTTTCTGTAGGTTTCGGCCCATTAGCAGTCTATTTTTATATGTTTTATTCTGCTCCTAGAAGTCGCTCTGGACACTAGTGTTATAAATATTTTTTAGTGATGATTATGAATTGTTAGTAGTGAGAGTTTATGAGTTTTCAGTTTATGTATTATTATTCCAGCATTTTAAATAATTTACTTTCCGGACTTTATTGAGAAATCCGGATGGACATTAGTAGTTCACGGTATTGTTTGTGAAAAAACAGAAGTACGATTTTCTTGCAGATTTCTAGTAGTCCATTTCGTAGAGAAATTATGTCAAAAAAATTCAAAAATCCATAATTTAAGTCTTATAGTTAGAACATGATCTTAGATTACTAGTTAATTTAGGGCTAAATCTTTTCATTCTTATTTGAAGTCAAAACTTTGATCCATCTACATTGTGAGAGTTTGAGATAATGCCTTCAACCTCTCTACCTAATAAGCGGAAGAAAATTAACTATGGAGATAATTATATGGAGTGATGAGTTGGCACGGCTATAGTAGTGTCCAGAGTTCAATGACTTGGCTTCATCCCCTGAAGAATAATCATTTAATGTTACAGAATTTTTCAAAGTCTCGATCAAAATTTAAACTTACAAATCAAAAATTGTGTAAATAAAAATAATTTTTTTAGGGAAGTAATAAAAATAGTTTGAACAATAGCTTATAAATGAGTTTGGAATAAGTATTAAAACAAAAATTGTGTCAATCTATGTTTGAATGATACATCAAACACACGTCGAAGACTCACAAGGCACAATCGATCGTTCGATGCACATAATTTCCAACTTCCCATTCTTGTGGATCAGAGACGAAATTCGGGAAGAAGAAGAAGACAGCTGCTACGAGTCATCACAGTCAAAAGTCAAACAGAACATCTAGAAGCGTACACCAACTCGCACAGAAGCGGGAAATATCAAACTCCCCCTTAACCGTCTAAACCCTAAACCCTAAACCCCAAAAACGGGCTCTCAGTGTCACTTCAACGGGAGCTCGGCCTGTGCTAAATCACACACCACTTCATCAACCCAACAACTACAAGAAGCGAAAACCAGTAATCCTTGTCTCTAATGCCGACTTTACTCCTCCCCTCCTTCTTGGCTCATCTTCTTTCGGGGCCAAGTTTGGCGCTTTCACAATCCCATCATCATCTGCTCCAAAACACAGATTCACTGTCAAGGCCAGAGAAACTGACCACAACCCATTTCGGAATTTGCTTTTTATGTTTGTGGGTTTTGAGTTGTGGAATTGATTTTGCATTTTTTTTTGGTTTTTGTTTTGTGTAGGTTGGATCGCAAAATGATTATTCTTCAGGGGATGAAGCCAAGTCGCTTATTCCCGAGGCAACTCAGCAAGAGGATTATTCTTGGGTTTCTGTCATTATTCCGTACGTGTTTATCTAATGTCTTGATATATATCAGCTTTTCTCATGCTTAATGGGGTAAAATTTCATGCTTTAGTTTCGGTACTGAAGAAAGTTGAGTGCTTTTTTTAAGGATGTCAATCTATGCCTTGTAGTTAAGTACTGAACGAAAGAAAGATACAGCGTGTTAGATGAATTTACTTACTGCAATGTGCTGAAGTTTATGGTATTTGTAGTGGGGGTAATGTTTTGTTTGCTAATTTAAATGAGGACCTGAATTGAATTGAGAGTAAAGTTTCATGCTTTAGTTTTGGCATTGAAGCCAAATTGAGTTCTTTTCTTATTGAGTCTTGTGGTTGAAAATGAATTTACATATTGCAATTTCCTGAAGTTTATGATTGGATGTCTCCACATTTGAGTTCTTTTAGCAGTGTTGCTTACCAATTTCTTGGAATTGTAGTTTTGTGTTTCCAGCATTGGGCGGTCTGTTATTTGGGTATGACATTGGTGCTACTTCTGGTGCCACCATCTCATTAACGGTATACTTTCAGGTTTAGAGGTTTGTGTTTTGTGGTGTTGATGATGTGGTGTGATCGATGCATGGAGCACCGCTTTATATTGCAGAAACATGTCCATCTCAAATTTGCAGAACTTTAATGTCATTGAAGGAGCTTTTCATAGTTTTGGGGATTCTGGTATTGTTCAAATAACACTCTTTTGTTAATTTGCTTTATCCACAGTAAACTAAAGTGAGACAGTTCTCTAAATCCTTATGCAGGTAGGTTATTTAGTAGGAAGCTTCCAGATTGATGCAGTTGGAGGGTGGCGTTACATGTATGGAATAAGTGCTCCTATTGCTTTACTCATGGGAATAGGCATGTGGATTCTCCCCCCATCTCCACGGTGGTTACTTCTTAGGGCAGCTCAAGGCAAAGGTTCTGTGAAGGAATATAAAAAAAAAGCTGCTCTTGCCTTGAGCAAGTTGAGAGGCCGGCCTCTTGGTGACACAGTGTCTGAAAAGCAAATACAAGAGACATTTGTTTCATTGAAGTCAGCCTATGCAGGTCAGGAATCTGAGGGGAGTTTGATGGAGGTCTTTCAAGGCCCTAGTTTGAAGGCCTTCACGATTGCAGGGGGCTTGGTCCTTTTTCAACGAGTAATATTTCCTCATTGCTGTAGTTAAATAAATTAATTATTTTTTATTTTATCTGTTTAATATGTACTGAAGAGAATATTAAAACTTTGCCTCCCACTGGACAGATAACAGGGCAACCAAGTGTTCTATATTATGCAGGTCCAATTCTGCAGGTGTCTTTTACTGTAATTTTTTTTCCTGGGTGTGTAAAGTTTGATTTGTTTCATGTCAGTTTACATACTAAGTGACACTTTGTGATCTTGTTTGTCAAGAGCGCAGGATTCTCCGCTGCAGCTGATGCTACCAAAGTATCGGTTATAATTGGGTAATTCAAGGTGTATGTGATTCTTATGCATATATAATTTTCATTTAGGAGCAAACATTATTTCTGGTTTTACTGTTCGTTTGTGGATGTTTCTGCAGTTTGTGATGACAGGGATAGCTGTCCTAAAAGTTGATGATCTTGGACAGAGATCTTTGTTGATATTTGGAGTTAGTGGACTTGTATGCATTTAAATTCTTCAGCAATTTAACTCTTCACTTTTTATTCATAATTGTACTTCATGACATTTTAGCTCATAAACACGACACTTCAAGCTTTTTTTCTTCTTTCTCATGTTTAACGCAGGTTCTGTCCTTGTTTCTCCTCTCTGCTTACTATAAATTTCTTGGAGGGTTCCCACTTGTTGCTGTAGCTTCTCTTCTTCTCTATGTTGGATGCTACCAGGTAAAGTTATATACTTCTTTATAATCTTAACTTTGGTTCTTCGCATTTCAATCTTCTGAATGCTTTAATGAAATGGATTAGACTAATAGCATCATTATATACTTTTCGCCATATGGGAAGTCCCATCTGAATCTTAAAAATTGACATAAACTTCCAAGCCCGCACCACAGCTCTTCTTCAACGTCCCTAAGAAGAAAAGGCAAACTTAATCATCTTAAATGTCATATTGCCTGGTGATTCTGGTCTTGATATCAAGATAGAGGTTTTGAAAAATTTAACATTGTTCTCAAATGCCATTTCAGATATCTTTCAGTCCTATAAGCTGGCTTATGGTGTCGGAAATATCCCGCTCCAGACAAGAGGGAAAGGGATCAGTCTTGCGGTTCTTACTAACTTCGGTTCTAATGCTCTCGTGACAATTGCATTCTCACCATTGAAGGTATATACAATCTATTATCATGTATCACAACTCAAAAACTAAGCTTTGGGATAACACTTGAATAGAACTGGCACATTAATATTCTCTAATTCTGCAGGAGGCACTAGGAGCAGACAACCTTTTCCTCCTTTTTGGTGCTATCGCCTTGATATCTCTTCTGTTCGTGATACTAATTGTTCCAGAAACCAAAGGTTTGAGTTTGGAAGAAATAGAATCAAGGATCTTGAAGTAGCTGCCATCCCAATGTCCAGAGTCTACATTATAAGTTTCCGGACCTGATATGTTCTCAAATCTGCAAGAGTAATTGTTATTGTTCGTGTGCACAGATCCCATATTCACAGAATCATGTAAATCTATTTCACATTTATGTACATCGCTATATGCTTCAACGATTTTAAAGAGCTATAAGTTTGCACAGAAAAATAATATGTCCACCAAATAAGTGAATCTAGATATTTGTAAAAATGAGAACAGACCAACTCTCCCCGATATGGAGATCAAAACCACCGGAATTGACTAGGTTTTCCGACGTCTGATGCTAGATATGTGAACAGACCAAGTGAAAAAACCCATCAAGTTATTTGTAAAGCTGTTTCCGGTGCTATACTTGATTAGATTCTTCGACATCTTATGCCACTCCATATATTTTTCCTATTTTGATCAGTGACTTTCTACTTCACTTTATGTTTTCAACTGAAGATAATAATTCAACAGCCTCGTCAACTAAAAATTCATTCCACTGATGGTGTTTACATGATCACGTGGTTACCAAAGAAATCGGGGACACACAAATGGGAGTAAATCTAACAACATTGCAAAACCGTGAGTTTAGAGCATCTCTAACAATTTTTGTAAAAAATTTCTATTATACAAGATAAAAATACAAAATTTGTAAAATAAAATGACTCAAACCCCAATAATTTTTCTATTTTATTGTAAAAAATCAAATGATTTCTTGTATAATTAAATGAATCCATATAAATATTACATCAAACTCAAAATCCAATACTAAAATTTGCTATTTTTGAGGAGAGAGAGTGAGCTATGGTAGATAAGCAATACATTTTAGAGGTTTTAAGATGAATATTACATCACGACATAAGATTCATTCTCTTATTCTCTACAAATACTACCATAACTAGGAACATAAATATCCTTCAACACTCCCCCTTGTGCCGGTTATGGTAGGTGGCGCTTCTTCATTGCTTCCTTGATGCCTCATCAAAAAATTTGTTGAGCCAAAAACCTTTGCAGGAGAAAATGTGATCTCGCCAAGTAAAAAAGTGCAAATCGTCGTCGATGATGATATGACACAAACCATGTTAAAATGACTCAAACTCCAACAATTTTTCTATTTTATTATAAAACATCAAATGATTTCTTGTATAATCTAATGAATCCATATAAATATTACATCAAACTCAAAATCCAATGCTAAAACTTGCTCTTTTTGAGGAGAGAGAGTGAGCTATGGTAGATGAACAATAAATTTTAGAGGTTTTGAGATGAATATTACATCAGGACGTAAGATTCATTCCCTTATTCTCTACAAATACTACCATAACTAGGAACATAAATATCCTTCAACACTCCCCTTTGTGCCGATAATGGTGGGTGACGCTTCTTCATTGCTTCCTTGATGCGTCATCAAAAAATTTGTTGAGCCAAAAACCTTTGCAGGAGAAAATGTGATCTCGCCAAGTAAAAAGAGTGCAAATCATCGTAAACAATAATATGGCACAAACCATGTTGCCTCATTAAAATCTTGCTAAGTAATAAAAACCCTTTGGGATAAAAACAACCTTAGTTAAGAAAAAAGAGTACAACGAAAGAGTACAACGTGTCCTTCACATTTTAGAAACACTCATGTGAATGTCTGACTCCCCCTTAAGGCTGCAACTCCCTCTGATGTCAACAATCAAGGTAGCTTAGATAAGCTGAGCAACCATATATTCTTCACATGCTTCTGCTACGTTTCCAAGCTCTATAGTTCTCCTTACTTCATTATCAGCTAGTGCGGAGCGGGGATCAAGATGAGACAAGTTGAGAATAGACCATGATAATTCGTGTCATTCATGTGTTCTTCCTCCCCCAAACGACGGGAAGGTTGTCTCATCGAAATGACAATCCGCAAATCTTGCGGTAAAGAGATCGCCAGTCAAGGGTTCTAAATAGCGGATTATAGTTGGAGACACATATCCAACATAAATCCATTCGTCTCTGAGGGCCCATCTTGTCGCATAAAGGTGGCGCGATTGGCACATAAACTGCACAATCACATATGCGTAGATACGAAATATTCGGCTCATATCCAGTAACCAACTAGTATGCCGAAAAGGGTTGTCTAGCAGCGGGTCTGAAACGAATAAGCATAGCCGCATGTAATATCATATAAGCCCAAGCAAAAGTAGGTAGATTGTCGCACATGACCAATGCTCGCCCAACAATTTGAATTCTTCTAATGGTGGCTTCTGCGAGACCGTTTTGGGTGTGTACATGGGGAACTGGATGCTCAACATCAATCTCAATAGACATGCAATAATCATCAAATGTTTGCGATGTAAACTTCCTAGCATTGTCAAGACGTATTAACTTTATAGGATGATCTAGGTGGTGAGCCTTCAAACAAATAATTTGGGTAATGGGTTTAGCATATGCAGTATTCCTTGTGGACAAAAGTACGATATATGACCAGCGTGTTAAAGCATCCACCAATACCATAAAATATCTAAATAACCCGTATGATGGGTAGATAGGTCCACAAATATCACCTCGAATACGTTGTAAGAATGCAATATTTTCTTTAGTGTCTTTAGCGTGTGAGGGTCTCGCTCCTACCTTGGCTAAAGAACATGCTTTGCAAAACGAGCGATGAGCATCAAACATCACCAATGAGGATGTTGGTGTGAGCTCGAAATATCCATGGATTTGGGAAGCAACATAAGGGACGAGAGCGCTACTTTTGCCGTCAAGTCGTCTCCTCTTGAGGGAAGAGATGTCGGTGTTAAGCCGACTGTGGGTGATTGTGTCACCAATATTGGTGCCCATATCCACCTTGTTGGTAACATCTCTTTGGTTCTTGCTTCCTTTTGCTCAAAAGAATGGGTGTCCATTTGAATTTTTCAGAATCCGGATTATCATATCACGACCTGGGTGTCCCAGTCTGTCGTGCCAAAGCCTATATGTATCTGAATCTCAGAGGTCATCTCTCCAGACATGGTGTGATTCTACAACTCTCATAGTTGTAATACATAGCCTATTTGGCTGACACATAAGTTTCTCTAATATCAGATTCCTACATGAACTATTAGAGGTGATGCATATATATTCAATTTCATTCTCACAATGAGTATTTGTATGAAATCTGTTGGCACGGATGTCTCTACTACTCACTAGGGTCCTCAGAGCCTTAGGATCATATAGGGCATCATCAATTATGAGTTTTGTTCCATTTGGCAACATGAATTGGGCTCTACCACGCCCTTGGATCAAATTTGAAGATTCACCCATCATCGTGGTTAAAGATGTTTGATAAGGCATAAAGTCGATAAAGAGTTGTCTATGGCGAATGATAGTATGTGTAGTTCTGCCGTCAATGAGACATTTAAGCTCTCCAAGAAATATACCTACAAAGAAACAAGTCTTATATGAGGAAAAACTGAACAATAACTCAAAAATTCGGTTTCTGGGCTTAATTTTTCAACCCATCAAGGTAACCCTCGACCCATCGAAGGGCCTTATTTGGCTCTACCTTTGATCCAAGACTGGCTGACCTCCGTGTATATAAACAAGTATAACTTTGTCTAGAAAATAACTATTGACAATCCGGATAAAGTTCTGAAAACTAGACATCCGTAGCTTTCCAACGATATATTACTCATATGCTGGATCGTTCTGAGTCAATCTCAGTTTTATATTAAAGCCAACTGATCTGCTGACCAGATTTTGTTTACCCTGTTTTTGACCTCTGTCCAGTAAAATGGGCATAACTTTTTCTAAAAATTAGCTATTGACATTATGGACGTACGTAGTTCTGAAAATTAGACATTAATAAATTTTTAACCATATGACACTCATATGTTGGTTAATTATGGCTTGATACCAGTTTGTTGTCAAAGCTGACTAATCTAAAGAGGCAGATTCAATTTTCTGGTTTGTGATGTTTTTCGGGGATGTAAGCACTCTTGGCTATCCCGATTGATACATGAACCAATTTTCTAGTTACTAGGCTATCTACAATCGTTTAGGTAGCTCTTTTTACTCATGATCAGGCGAACAGAGATCAATGTAGGTGGGACACAAGATCCGCTCAAATACCTTTATCAAAAATCTCTTGTTCTAGACATCACAAGTTACTAAGGTGAGCCCTAGTAGAAGATAGACTTGTAGAAACCATAAGACATGTACATAATGCAGAAAAATTTAAAGTAGCCTGTTAATTAATTAGCTAATACAATACCTTTTATTAATAATGCCAATGAGAATACATCAAAGTTGACTAATCCGAAAGAAATTTAACCAACACAATGTCAAAGATAATACTTAGGCACACACGCCTTTATTCATGAAAAACATAAAGCTCTAATCAAAATTCAGTGTCTCATCAATTGAGTCTCTGCCAATTTTGAAGTATACTCCAACAAGATTAGTGTCTGCTCTATCTCCATCTTCGGTTTCATTGTTGTAAGCTTCCATTGCAAGCTTTTCGCGGTAAGCTTTGTAATGATCTGCAAGTCCCTCACTTGCTCAGTGGTCTCTTGCACCACACCTGTGACAAATGCCATCACTGTATTTTTCTCTCTTATCTCAAGATTGCTAAATTTTGGCCTTCCCCTTGTCAACATAGGTGGCGATGCCACCTTGGTTGCTTCGGCCACCATGGCCTCCACGGCCTCTCTTAATGGCAGCTTCTCTCTCACAGTTTCCATGTGATGTGTAGTCCTTCTGTTGGCAATTGTATGGACCTTGACGTCCCCCACGTTTTCCCTTTCTTCTAGGGTTCTGCTCCTTGCACTTTGCGCTTCAATAGTTCACTTCAGGAACTCTCTTTGTCCCTATTGGCCTTGAACTATTGTTCACAAGTACACTATTTTGCTTTTTTGCAACAGACAAAATCTGTATAAGCTGATTGTACGTTATGGTATTTCCGATTCTAACCTCATTACGATATTGATTTGCAAGTATCCTTGCAGCAACAGGGAATGTAGAGAGGATTTTCTTGAGCATATCTGCCTCAGTCACGTTTTGATTGCAGTATTCAAGCATGGATCGAAGTTTGAACATCTCAGAATCATAATTTGCTATACTTTTGAAGTCTCAGAACCTAATATGGGTTCACTTTTCCTTCATATCCGGGAGTAGGGTGTCTGCAATATTACCAACCTATCAACGAGCGCGACCCACAATGCTCTATGGTCATTTACATTCAAGTATTGCCATAGCAGTAGTGACTCTAGATGGAGCTTCATGATAATAATAGCCTGTGATTTAGCTGCTAGCGTTGGCTGAAGCGCAAGGTCTAGATTATGTGGCTCAATCGTGGGGAGTATAGATTTTTCTGTCAATGCATTCTTGGCATCTCCATACCAACGATGATACTTGATGCCTCTTTGGTCCAATTTGCCAAAATCGAGTTTTATTTCTGACATCCTGAAAATAAACAGAAGATATATTAGTTTCGTAGTCGTTAAAGACTTCCTCGACAACTACTTAGTTTTTCAATCGTCTTTGGATTAGTACTTCACTTTGAAGTATATGGTCTCGCGAACTCTATTTGTTCGTCTTAATCGATGTTGTTTATGAACTCTCTTCGTTCAAATCGATTTGGTGAACTCTCTTTGTTCACTATGAATGCTCTTAGCTCATGTAGGAACACTCTTCGTTCCAAATTCCCACCTTCAAGAAATGTGAGGTGTAGAAAGGAGGGATGAGATGTTATCCCAAAATCCCTACGGAAAAATTCAAATTCTCAGAAAAGAGTAGGTTATTTGAAAAGACGAAGTTGAGTTTATAAAAACTTACTTGCAGTTGATTACAGAACAATTGATTTCTTCCTTTGCTCCTTCTTGGAATTCGCATTTGTAATCGGCTAGGTCTTAGGCCGATAGGTAGTGGTGCTCACGGTGGTGAGAGGTAGGCAGCGGATTTTGGTGGTGATGATAGAGTTAGAGTTGTGCTTGATAACTTGTTTAAGGAAATGCGAATAGTAGATAGAGATTGTGGAAGCAATTCTGCATAACTTTATTAATGAAGAAGAAACTCCTTTATATAGGTGAGTACAAGAGATTACATATCTGGTATGAATCCTATTACATCACGACATAAGATTCATTCTCTTATTCTCTACAAATACTACTATAACTAGGAACATAAATATCTTTCAACATCTATTATACAAGATAAAAACATAAAATTTGTAAAATAAAATGACTCAAACTCCAACAATTTTTCTATTCTATTGTGAAAAATCAAATGATTTCTTGTATAATTAAATGAATCCATATAAATATTATATCAAACTCAAAATTCAATGTTAAAACTTGCTCTTTTTTAGGAGAGAGAGTGAGGTATGGTAGATGAACAATAAATTTTAGAGGTTTTGAGATAAATATAAAAGTTTGGAGAACTCTATAGATATAAAGATTCTCTATATATTTTTTCCATTTTTTGTAGGATATAAGATGGTTTATAGAACTGATGGAGCTAAAATATAGTATTTTTCATCTCTAACGACTCTTGTAAAATAACAATTTTAGAGAATTTACTAGATGTGTTGGAGATGCTCTTAATGTGGTATGGGAAAGCAACTCTATCCAGACTACCCGAAAAATCTGCAACTTATTCTGGACCAGAATCTAAATTACCTTATAGATATTTTCTCTATTATTATCTCTGTTTTGGCCGATTATGAACGAAAGGAAAAAAATCTGCTCCGAAGCCTAGGGCCTCTAAAATGATCCTCAATACTTTGAACAGTGGTTTCTACATTTGACAAGTAGGGTCTCTGGAGTATATCCTAATGTTTCTGGAGAAAGCCAAGTGTCACTCTGCCAATCTCATTTGTGTGGCTTTCAGGCACTTCCTAACTACACCACAGATTTTCCAAATCACCTCCACACTCACCACACTTAAAATCTCCCAACTGATCTTAATATCCACCTTAAATATCACACTTCACCATCTGCAGCATTATTGCACTACTCACAGCTCAGACTTTCATCCATCCATGGCTTCCACAGTCTCAACTGTCGGAGTTGTTAACAGAACACCCGTACTTTCCCGCCAAATTATCTCTAAACTGTTTTCTTATTGCTTTTTTTTTTTAATTTACTGCAGTGTGTACCCAAAAGTGTTTTTCTTGAACTACTTGTGTTTTGATCAAACTTAAACATGTATAGTGGTTTTTGCTCGAAAGAGAAACCAAACTGTGATGTTGTCTATTTGAATTATTGCCTTGTTTGTTGTTGGTCTGTATTTTAATGCAGTTGAGCTTGAACAGTTCTGGTGCTGGAAGCTCGATCCCAAGCTCGGCTTTCTTGGGAAGCAGTTTGAAGAAGGTTAACAACCCAAGACTGCCGCACCAGAAAGGTAACTTGAGAATCACAGCAGAAATCGACGAGTCGAAGCAGTCGAAAACAGACAAGTGGAAAGGCCTTGCTTACGACATTTCTGATGACCAACAAGATATCACCAGAGGGAAGGGAATGGTCGATACTGTATTCCAAGCTCCAAGTGGAACTGGGACTCACAATCCCATCATGAGCTCCTACGATTATATCAGCACCGGACTTCGAACGTAAGCAACAAAACATGCATAATTGATTGATATTTTGCCAGATATTTGAGACTACAGTGATTGTGTTGTTTTAAAGAGAAAGAAGACTTTGATGTGAATAAGAGTAGTGCTGAATTGTGTGTTTCAGGTACAACTTGGATAACAACATGGATGGGTTTTACATAGCTCCAGCTTTCATGGACAAGCTTGTGGTTCACATCACCAAGAACTTCATGAGCCTGCCTAACATTAAGGTTAGTGAAAATCCTACATACATGAGATTAAATCCGAATAAAATTCGGATCCTACTGATAATTCAGTGTCTCGATTATCTATGCCTTTGGATGAACTGTTATTTACTCTAACAAGTCAGATATTGTCATGTCAATTTAGAATTTCTTTTTGTTGTTTCGATTACTGCTGTTGCAATACTTTTTGTGTGATTATTAATTTCTGTAGCTCAGATGATTTATTGTCTGTAGTTCTGTTACTTCTGTATCATGGTTAGGTTCCTCTCATTCTTGGTGTATGGGGAGGAAAAGGTCAGGGAAAATCATTCCAGTGTGAGCTCGTGTTTGCCAAGATGGGAATTACGTGAGTTTCATTAGAACTCGCTGCTGTTGGTTCTTCATATATGGAGCATACAGCATGTGTTTAGCGTTAACCACCGTGTGATTGTATTTCAGCCCCATCATGATGAGTGCCGGAGAATTAGAAAGTGGAAATGCAGGAGAGCCAGCCAAATTGATCAGACAAAGGTATAGGGAGGCTTCAGACATCATCCGCAAAGGAAAAATGTGTGCCCTTTTCATCAACGATCTCGATGCAGGTGCTGGTAGGATGGGTGGAACCACACAGTACACTGTGAACAACCAGATGGTGAATGCAACCCTCATGAACATTGCTGATAACCCAACAAACGTGCAGCTTCCTGGTATGTACAACAAGGAGGACAATGCTCGTGTGCCGATTATAGTCACTGGTAATGACTTCTCCACACTGTATGCGCCTCTCATTCGTGATGGTCGTATGGAGAAGTTTTACTGGGCTCCCACTAGGGAAGACAGAATAGGTGTTTGCATTGGAATCTTCAAGACTGACAACATTTCCGAGGAGGCTGTTGTTAAGATTGTTGACACATTCCCTGGTCAATCCATTGGTAAGCATATATGAAACAAGTATGGAACAATGGAACAATATAAAAAAGTTAGAAGCAATGCACTGGTTCTTGGAGAGTGTTTTTCATGTGATTTAAACGAGTTTCTTGAACCACTTGCCATATAACATTCTTGCAGATTTCTTTGGTGCCCTTAGAGCTCGTGTTTATGATGATGAAGTGAGGAAATGGATATCGGGTGTTGGAGTAGATGGCATTGGGAAGAAGCTTGTGAACTCCAAAGACGGCCTCCCTACTTTTGAGCAGCCCAAGATGACTCTTGAGAAGCTCCTCGAGTACGGTAACATGTTGGTTATGGAACAGGACAATGTCAAGAGAGTTCAACTTGCTGATACTTACTTGAGCCAAGCAGCACTTGGAGATGCAAACCAAGATGCTATTAAGAGTGGAGATTTCTATGGTTAGTTAGCACCCTATTTTTGAGCCTGCAATGGGTGATTAATTCATCAACTCTCTTCGAGTAGTTTATTTAATCAATTTTCGACGAATTCATGTGATGCAGGTAAGTCAGCTCAACAAGTTCATGTACCAGTCCCTGAAGGATGCACTGATCGATCAGCCTCAAACTTCGACCCAACAGCCAGGAGCGACGATGGTAGCTGCGAGTACCAGCTTTAAGCTATTTATATAAAATCTGATATGAGTGAAAAATGAAGAATTGAAGATACTGCTCTCTTTTGTCTTTTACTATGGACTGATATTCCTAATTCTGTTGTCATTGTTCTTCAATTCTTATGGCATCTGCTCCATCTTGTGCTTTGTTTCCTTCAAATGAATAAATTAGCTTACTGGTGTTACCACTCCTCTCTTTTCCATCTCACTCTACACTATTCTAATATTCCCTGGACAGAATATTTCAGCATAATGACGAATTAACTGTTATTTCGACTAGATTCCTGAAGCTTCATTCACATCTGATAACAGAATCTGAGGTTTTCAGCACAACGTATACTAGTGATGAACTTTGATAGTGTAAAATTAGAATAGTAGCGACTAACAAAAACTGCCCACAGGAATTCTGTTCAATCATAGTGTACATGTTTGAACGTCCGGAGCTGGAAAATTGGTTTATTGTCAATACAAAGCTTACACAAACATTCTGAAGGATGCTTGTTAACTAATTATTCGTGTATAGAAACTTGTACAAAACTCTAGAAGTGACAATTGCATTCCATCCTTTAATTAGTCTGAAGTATTCGTCCCTGAGTGTCTTCCTCCACGACTGCAATACATTACACAAAGACTTCATGAGAATGTATCATCACTTCATCATTCAACAAAAGAACAAGACACAACTCTGACAGTTTCGATATAAATCTATATATGATGTTAGCTAGATTAACATTTCAACAACTAAATATGACTAATGTCGAGCAAGTGAGCATGGATTTTCTAACTTCTGGTTTGCAATGAGCTTACCTTCATAAGCATTGGAGGAGATTGGAATGCGTGGTGATGTATTCATGGCTGGTTGCAATGAGGTTACAGATAAATGTGAGGTGGTTCTGGGTGACTCCTCATTCCGAAGCAATGAACTTATAGCCCCTGTCACCTTCTTCATCACACCTGCTTCACCTGGACTTTTCCTTGGGCTCATTGCATCTGAAATCACTTGTGAAAGTGCTTTCTCATCTTCACCAGGTTCAAACTTATGAATCAAATACTCCTTTACAGAAACACCCTTATCCCACTTTTGGTCATTTGCAGCATTCTTTCCAGGAGCTGCTGGGGCCGACGATGGTTGTGGAGAATCTAGAGCTGTTCCAGCTGAAGACTTGTGTGGAAATGCTGGTGCTGACAAGGCTTGTGGACTATCCAGTGATGTAATGCTCTGTGAAGGTGTTGGGGCTGTGACCGTGAGACCTTCTATTTTTGAGGGATCAGGGGGTGATACAGCGTGACTTCCTCTCTTTGAGGGAACTGGGGCTGAGACAGTGAGACTCTCTATCTTCGAAGCAATTGCATTGGTTGCATCTGATACTGTGGCATAAGCTGGTCCTAACTTATCTTGTGCTGTATGGTAGCCTGCTCCCAACTTCTCAGATGCTGCGTTGTAGCCTGTTCCTAACTTCTCGGATGCTGTGTTGTAGCCAACTCCCAACTTCTCTGATACTGTGGCGTAGCCTGTTCCCAACTTCTCTGATACTGTGGCATAGCCTGCTTTCACAGTCTCGCTTATTGTCTTCTTAGGACTAAAAGTACTCTTTGTTGCCTCGGTTTCTGGTAGAGTCTTGCTGGGACTATGAGGATTGGTAGACATAGTTTCAGCAGCAGTCTTGTTAGGACTATGAGACTTTGAGGTGGGGGTACCCGTTGACGTCTCAGTAGAACTAACAGGCTTCGTGAGAACAATTCCTGTAAATATCTCGTTAGGAAGCTTTGTGATCACACTTTCGGCTACTATCTGGTCGGCACCAGGAGAATTCAGCTTATCTTGTTCAGATCTCGGACTGACACTTCTTGACAAAACATGCTTCTCAGAAACCGCAGGAGTTGCTCTAGGATGCATCTTCGCGGTCTCCTTGTATCCTTCGGGTGCCATTTCTGATTCATACACTGTAAAGAAGAACATATATAAGACCCTTAGATGGAATAGCATTTGAGAACAGTAAAAGAAAATGTTGCATATTATTTGCAAGATGGTGAACAAGCATTAAAATGAAGTTAATATGCTAAGCATTAAGGTTTTGTCAATCATGGTTATTACTTGGGGCTCCTAGATATTCAGCACCCTCTTCTTCTTCTTCATTGTCATTCTTGTTAACACCCCATGGAGATGAAGGGTTTGTGTTTTCAGACTCCTGGTTTTCATTTTCATGATGTTTTTTCTTGTTACTGAGTGAGTGCTTCAGTTTCTTGGCTTTCTCTTTAACCTTAGTGAGAACTGATTTCTTGGGTTGGGGGCTATGATCTTCTTCTGCGTCATGGCTCCCAACTGGAGATGATAAAGCTGCTGGTGATAAAGATGCTGGTGACGACTTTGAAAATTCAGTTCCTGGACATAAAATGAGAAGTCAATTCTTTATTCATGCATCTAATTTACTACTTGCATTGAACAAATAGACATACATAAGTGTCCTTCTAAGCTTAATTGTATAGAGATTTTACAGCACAATGACATGAGATACCTCGGAGATAGTGTTCCATAGTTTGATTGGCAACAGATTTTCTCTGTTCAGAGGCCATTGTAGTTTCGGCATCGTGTCTTTGGGGACGTTCCAGTTGAGCCATTTTTCTCTAACTCACAAAACTGAGAAATGGTTTTCTTAAGACTGCCTTTGTTGTAGAGACAATTCTGGTGTCTGAATGTCCTCTACTTATTACGGAGTTGTTGCATTTCTTCCGGAGTTCTTGCCTAGACAACCAACAATATCCACAAGTCAATTAGCTTGTTAATTTACGGGCTCCAATTTCACGTGTGGACAAGAGAAGTCATTAAGTTTAGCTTGCTACTACTTGCAACACAAGAAGGGTTATTTCCAGAAATAGATATTGACCGGGTCAGGACTAACCATCCTCCTCTTTCACCGCCTTGTTCATTGGAACACTTTCAATTTTAAGACAGCAAAATCTGATTTCCATAAAAAACAAAAAACAAAACAGGGTTTCTTCTTTTAGGATCCTCTGAATATGGAAAAGAACAAAACTCTGGGCAGATATTTCTTCTAATTTGTTTCTTACGCGAGCTTTCGTATTCAACTATTCATGCTTCGTCATCCCAGAAGACTCTTGCCAACAACACGTCTTAGAAGTATGTTCAAGTTGCAGGATTATTAGGGCACAGTTGTAAAACTTGGTTGCAGTACACAAAACAAGTTCTTTATCTCCATGAGCAACCCAATTCAAGTGACAATCTTACCTCAGCCACAACACGTTAGGGCATCTTCGACAAGATTATCCCCATATTAGAGAATCACATCTCCAAGGGTTAATTTTAGAAATAATGGGCCTAGATTTTATGATACATGGTCTCAAAGTTGGTCTCAAAAATCAAAATGAGACTTCATTTGAGGGCATGAAGGTCAGAGAGAGACGTAAGATAGGAAAGAAGCAAGGGACCTACGGCCCACACACATGCAGTGTCAATTGCTCTCTTTTGCTTTTATGCACGGCCCAGATTTTCTCTTCTGAAAACCTAGGGCTGTAATTAAAAGAATAATATTTTTATTATCTTTTTGAATATCAATTTGTAATATGACGGTAGTTAATATTGTTGAAAAAAAATCCAATAGCCAGCTCTTGTTATCATATAATGATCAGAAAAATGAGAAGAAATATTAATTGTCGAATGGCTCATATTATATGAACATTAATCTAACAATTTTTTTATATTAAGTACAATTTATAATAAGAAATTATTACATAAAATAATTAAATAATAGTTTAGAAAGTATAAATTATTATTAAGTACAATTTATGATAAGAAATTAATAATAAAGAGTTAAAGTTTTGAGTTAATTTTATTGTTGGAAATGAATGAAATCTCTTATGAATAGTAGTAAAATGAGGTCTCATAAAAGGTGTAAGACATGAGACCTCATAGTTTGAGATATCTTTATGAAGTAGAGAAAAAAAAATTAAAAAAACCTGAAAAATAAAATAAAATAATGAATTGAATGGGGTTCTTACATACACTTAGAGAGAAAAAAAACGTACAATAAATCTACAGAAGCCCAGCATTCACAATCAATGAGTTGATCAACTCAGCGATAACCGCCACAATTGCCTCTACCTGATACTAGTAACAAGATAGCTAAAGCTTCAATGCACTAAACATTGAACGAAAATAGGATTTTTTTTTTTTTAGTGGGAAGTTTGTTTAGTGCAATCGACTTTTGAGCAAAATATCCTCCCCTGAAAAATATAATCCAAAATATAAAGTCGGCAGAATCCGATTAATGAACAGAGCTCACTGCTTCCGACTTCCTACATATAAATATCTTTTAGAGAATCTGGGTTTTCCTCAGTCAAATGTCGCAAAAATCGTGGACTCACGATTTTTCGCCGCTACGTTCTTTACAATTCTCGCCGCCACTGTAATGGCTGCTAAAGTGATTCCGCTGCCTTCTCCAGAAAACAAACATGACGAGCCCGTCAACGTCGGAGCATCCCCATCGCCACCACCCTGACCTAGCATTGTGGTCGATGTCGGTTATGAAGTCACCCGCGGTCAGATTACTTCGGCACCACCCTTCACCACACACTGAGATCCGTGCAAACCCTACATCTCCGGCGACAACCTTTGCCTCCTCCAACGAGAACGATGCAATCAACGAAGGATCCATTCCGCCAGCGTCGAGCTAAACGTGCAGAATCAGATCCTTGAGATCCGTGCAACGCTGCTATCGGGCCGCTCTTGGATACAGTGACCGGAACTGCGCCGCCGTCGGACTTCATCAGGCAATATTTTGTTTTTTTGTTCGATTACATCAGCCACTGTTTGGTCCTGGCTTTCTGCATCTACATCATTTAGGCACTCCACGTGGTGATGTTGGCGCGGCACAGGCGTTAGTAACGGCGTCCGTTTTGTTTGGTTCCTAATTTATCTAACACGTCATCGACGTAGTTTTTGTAACACCATCAAATTCAGTTTAGGCGGCGTCAAACAATGAGTGTTTATGTAGTGGAATAGTGCCTAACATGTAAAAACCTAATATAGTGAAACTCAATTCGAGAGATGAACAGTTACCTCAATTTTTCATGTTATTCTTCTTTCTTAGAATAAATGCATCTATTGTTCAAGTAATTTTTTAAACTGTTTGAGTAAGAGCAAAACAAAATGCAATACTTCACAAACTGTTTGAGCATTTACTATTCAGTGAACAATGAGAAAGTGACACGTGTCATCTCCGAATTGCGATTTCGACAAAATAAATATGATGTATTTTTTTGACAAGTAATTTCATAAAGGAATTACAATTTTATTTCTTGAAAATTTAAATACACAATGGAAACATAAATGACAACATTTATTCTTAATACAATTGTTAAAATTACTCTAGAAAGAGTACGCGTGGTTGATAACAATCCGCAAATGTATCATCGACAACTTCACCTTCCTTATCTTCTGCTTCCTTAAGGACATCTGGTTACCTCTTGGTAAAGTACCTTTTGGAGATTGGGGTCATAGCCTCCAAATTCATTGTCATGATCCTTGTTTCTTCCTCTTGTTTCTTGAGTTGATACTCACTTGCCGCCCTTGCTTCCTTTCGTTATTGAAGTTGTATATACTCTTTGTAATAATTGAGCTCACTTTCATTATGCATCTTCCTCGCGTAATGCCACGATGCTTGATCACTTGCTATGGTTTGTAAAATCTCAGTGCATTGCTTAATAGGAGTCTTACCTTGTTTCTTTTAACGCCTTGCTTCCTTTTCCGCCTTGCATCCCATCGGTCTAACTGGACTCGACAAACCGACAATGTAAGCGGGTAGTGCTTCATTCACTTCCTTGTCACCTAAATTTATGATTGGAGATGATTCAGTAACGGAAATAGTCTCTTCATATGAGCTTACATACATAGACAAAGTACTTGGTTCAACATCTCGGTAACTTGGATGGTCCTTAAGAACTTCATAACATTCAAAGTGGGTGAACGGTCTTTTCTTGGCGGCATAGTAATATGCTTGAGCTTGCTTAATCTAAAAAAATGCAGTAAATTAATTAGATTAAAATGACATACAAAAAGTTAATTAAAAATTCACTAAATTAATTACATAGTAGAAATTAAATAAAAATGAGATGATGACTTTAAGGAGTTACCTCATCCATGTGAGGAGTGCCGCTAGCTCTACGCTTATGTGCTTCTCGCAAATATTGACCCTATTTTTGCAATAGTATCTTGAATTTATTTTAGTGAGATGCAAGCGCAATTTGAGACCTAGACTCTTCTCGAGGTGTTTCTCCTTCCGATAGCACCCAATTTTTCATGTAATCAGCATGAATTTTCTCCTATAATTTATCCTTCTTTTATTTGTTGCCGTTGAATTTATCAATACTATGACGTGCGAAAGAGATGCACATTTGTAAAACTTCGGAAGGAAGCCAATGAGTGACCATTTTTTCAAAAAATTGCTCAAGAAAATGAGAGTAGAGATGGAGAAGAGATGGATGGAGATGTGAAATTTGTTGTGCACAAATTAGTGTGAGTTGTGAAATAAATGGTGTAGTATTTATAGGAAAATATTATGGGGTGTTATGCTATTTTTTGGGATTTTTTTGCAATTTTTTAGGGTTTTTTTACAAATATTTTGGGTATTCCCGTTTATATCCGTTCTGAAAAAAAAGTAGCCGTTTTGTTTGAATATCAGCCGTTGGATCAAATTTTTATTTCAAAATCAACGGCCCAGATCAACTGGCCTGTTGGATTTTTTTTTCTGTTCGGTAAGCAACGTGTCGTCACATAATTGAGCGTAATTTTCTTTTTTTACTTTTTACTATGCGCGCCATTAAAAAAAATTTAAGCCGGCGTCACTCACGTACCAGTATGCTCCACCAGCTGATCGAGCTTCAGCCCGACTCGTTTCTACTCCTGCTCGAGCTCGAGCTTGTTGATTGCTCGGTCTCGCCTCCCCTCCTCCTCCCCTGTGCATCGCCGAATCCGAACTGCTCAAACAGCTTTCGACGGGACCCTCCATATGCTCGAGCCTCCCGCCGTCCAGCGCGGATGCTCTTATAATTTGCTCTTATAATTTACACAGTTATCTGGAGTTGGAATATTGGTTTGTTGTTAGCAATACCAAGCTTACACATACATTCTAAATGATGCGTGTTAACTACTTCATCATGTATAGGAACTTTTTCAAAGTAGATTATTATTTGCTAACAATTGCATCCCAGGTTTTTATTAGCCTGAAGTATTCTCCCTGATTGTCTTCCTCCACAACTCTAAAATCTTTTGATATAAGTCTTCATATGTGATGTTTAACTTTTGATATAAATCTTTAATAAGATGCCGTATACTTTCTAGGAATTAGAAGGATGAAATATATATATACACACATTTCTAAAATTAGGTTTATGGCTAAGTTTACATGTCAATGTATGTCCTACGTACACGAGACATTTTCGGCTACCCAAGCGGAATGTCATACCCTTGTTTACAATTTGAGAACCAAAATTATAACATATATGAACAAAATTTTATAACATTTAGAATAATATTACCATAATGACCACATGTTACGGCTATTTATGATGTCTACAACTAATTGAACCAAATTTACAACTTCGAAAACAAATTTATTCAGAAGTTGTAATTTAAAGTAAATAATTACCTAAAATACAACTAAATCTACACAAATAAGAACTTGGATGATCCCTTATGTTTGACAATTTATAAACTTTGTTCTATAGTGTATGACATATATCACATTACTCCCTTATGTATGCATTTTGAGTTCACTTTGCTCTTCATGTATGATATAATATATATCACTTTACTCCCTCGTGTATGCATTAAGTTCACTTTGGTCTCTAATGTGTGTTTCAGATGTAGATAAATTAAAAGATAACCGGATGACAATTGTATTTTTTTCTTTTTATTATTTTCTAAGATTAGACCACGATTCTAATGTGGAATTGGATGTGAAGATTTATTCTTAATGTGAACATTTATTTAATTCGGATCTTCAAAAGATATACGGCATTTCATACTATTTTTCTTTATCTTTATACTTCTAAATATTAAAAATATTATAAACAGTACAATTGTTAAGGGCATTATTCAAAAAACAAAATAATAGTTAGGGGCAAGAAAGATGTGTCTTTTGTGAAGCAGAGTTATTCTGCTGGAAACAGATATGCTACCTTTAGACCATCTCGAAATGGTGAGTTGCAAACTCATTGGCCCATTACACTCTAATATTCATAATAAGAGATCAAAACCTTAAATTTGAATTGAATCAATCGTTCACAAAGCAGCAGCACTTGGTTGTTTATCTATCAAGTCTGAATGGTCATGCTTTACAAGAGATATGGAAAGCATAAGCTTCCACTGAAGCTAGAAAGACTCGTCAATAAAATCTTACTCTACAAAGTGCTTTCATCTCAAACAACAAAAAGCTCGAGTTATTGTCTTTTGACTCGAGAATCTTCTGTCATCCGTTCAATATTGAAACGATTAGCTAAACCATCTTCTCCTATGTGTTTATCCTATTTTCTTCCCCGAAGGGTTCACTCTGATGTACCCAAAGAAGAACTGTCAAACTGCATCCTGTGCTACAATCCCAATTCCTTTTTTAACTGAGCAAGAGTTGCTTCTATCTCATCAATATTATCTTCAATACTAGCTCCCATGCTGGCATCATTTTTACTTCCACTTCCCGTTCTCTCTGTCCCAGAACTTCTGGACGAATTGCCCTTGTCAGTCCCTTCATTCAAGTTATTTGATTCAACCTCTGGCTCCGATATGTTGAGTTCTTTCTCGAGAAATTCCACAAATTCTTCTCCAAGTTCCTGCAATACGTACATACAGAACATAACAAAGGTTCCCCGCTAATTTGATATTTGCAAATAAGTACTAAAAACACCACCGAGATGGTTTATAATTAGGCTTTCAAGTATAAAGAGAAGTCAATAACATCGTACCGACAATTCCTCCCACAGACTCCTTGGCTTTCCTTGTGAAGAAGAACTTTCTTCCCAGTTCTGGAACTCTGCTTGAATATCTTTAAAGAAGTCCCCTGTAGCACCAAAAAGACTTGTCACATTACAATCTTATTTACGGTCAGATGGATAAACGAAGTAGATGCTGGCGGAGATAAGAGGCAATGCAAGCAATCTCTAAGGCATGCCTGATGTATCACATAGAGGACATATCTACCT
Organism: Geum urbanum; assembly: GCA_946800695.1. Classification (NCBI taxonomy): domain Eukaryota; kingdom Viridiplantae; phylum Streptophyta; class Magnoliopsida; order Rosales; family Rosaceae; genus Geum; species Geum urbanum. The sequence goes on from OX327006.1 coordinate 8,844,583, forward strand.
ATTGTTATTTGAACATCCCTCAAAAAATTACCTGCACAATAAAGGGCTTAATATAAGAACATACTTATGTATACCTATATCATAGACCAAACCAAGCTACAATGCCTTGGTCTATCCAGATTCATTACTCCTCAAAATCTAAAGAACCCTTTCTTTTTTTTGTTTGGATAATTAGTTGAATTTGAATGGCAATTCACCCAGAACATTGTTTTTAAAGACCGATCCAATTTATAGCATTGCTCATTGTTATTCATCAAAATAATAAGAAACTGAGATGGCAGCATGTCATTTGTCTACACGGGTCTTGCACGCACCATTGAAACATAAATAGTACTGAACTGGATTGGTTCAGCAAGCACTTACCGAAACCATAAAACTCTTCTTCATCCTGAGCTTTCTTACTTTGGCTTCTTTGCGAACCAGAATAGGAATAGTCAGATCCTGAATAAGATTCATACTTGCCCCGAGATTTCGAATTCAATAATGTAGTATAAGCATGTTTAATCCTCATAAATTTCTCCTGCGCATTTGCCTGTACAATCATATAAAAACGTACAACTCTTAAGCTATTACCAAAACCTCCGAATCACAAAACAATTCATATTCAAACAACACTTTGCTAGTTTGAGTCATATACACAACATCAAATTAAGCAATATTGGACCAACCCAGAAAATTAAGAAGTGTTGAAGTGATTACCTGTTTATTAACATCTGGGTGATACTTGAGAGCGAGTTTCCGATAGGCCTTTTTGATCTCAACATCAGTCGCAGATGGAGACACGCCCAAAACTTGGTAAGGAGACTCTCTGCCGCTCGCTCTCAGTCGGAGGGTAGCAAAGCGTCGTCGTTTTGTACTCGAGTTGGTTAAGACGAGGAGGTTGAGATTGGGTTTGGGTTTGGATGGGTATCCCAGAAAGGGTGTGGAAGAAGAGTTTGGTCTGATTTGGCTTGAAGTGGAGAGGTTGAGGAAATAGAGTGTGGGGTGTGGTGGTGTTTGTGGGAGTAGAGCAAGCAAGCCCCCATGCATATTCGTTCGCTCAGTTCGCCAACTAGCTAGAGAATCAGTTGAAGTAGTTTCATGTCCCTTGAGACTTGGAGGGCGGTGGCTCCGTTTGTTTGTTTGGCGTCCCCTGAAATAATAATCGATGATCGATGATGATAAAAAGGGTCTTTGTGTGTTCTGCCCGTATGGACCGTATCTTCCCAAAGCTCTCAAGTTTTTATTGATTCATTTCAAAACAAAAACAAAAAACACAAAATGCCCTCCAGTAATTCAGCGAGTACAATCCATTGGGTCGTCAGCTTCATGGCCACTGTTTTTTACACAAGTTTTTACACAACAATCTGACCATCGATATAAATAGCATTCTATGGTGCAGTTTATCGCCACGTAGCTTATTTCCTTTGGAAAAAAATTCTTGTTTTATCCTCTCTTTTTTGGGTCTCCTTTCTTCTCTTCCTTTTATGGCTCGTGTTCATCTTTTTTATTCTAATTATTTCAATTTCTTGTATATTAAATTCAATGTTACAGTATTGCAAGATGAAATCTATCGAATTGAAAGAGACATAATTCTAGTAAACAAGCGAGTAGATCAACCGCGGTGACAATTCAATGTACATTGACCTCGGGGAGCTTTTGCCGAATTGGTGTTTGCATTTGCTGTCTAACAACGAAGACAAGTGTTCGACTTGGATTTTGTCAACGCAGATTTGTTGGGCGAGAAGATTGAACTTGAAGATAAACTATCGATTTGATTATTGACGAGGAGAGAAGAACTTGTGAGAGAATGAGATCAGTACTCAAGCTTGAGGCCTTTAGAGTTTCGAAGTTCGTTTCTCTTGTCAAAATCTTCCTTCCCCCTCCACCTTTGTCTTCCATTTTCTCTGTAAAAATCAAAATTTTGAATTTTCTATATGCTTTCAAATCAATGTTTTTAAAGACAAAGGCTCGAGTCGAGGCGCTTTAAATCTGACGAGGCGAGGCGTAAGCCTTTGGTGAAGCTTGGAGCATAAATTATTTATGTGAAATAAAGATGGAATACATATATTATACTAAGATAATATATTATTCATGTAAATAAAAATAAAATTTATAGTTATCTACTAAATATTGATTGTTTATTGTGGTAAAAGGAGTAAATAGTGGAATAAGTTGGTATACTCAGAGCAAAGCAAATGACGTGGTTGCTTAAGTGTGAAAAATCCAAAGGAAAGAACATCGTTCTACACGGATAAAGAGAGAAAAACCCAAAAAAAAAACTGTAGTTGCCGGTAATTTGTGCTAGCCTGAAGCGCAAGTTTTTTATTGGAATAGAACACCTACGCCTCCAGATGCCTCTGCTTGGAAGCGCACACCTCGCCAGCGAAATTGTACGTGTCCAATGACTTGAGCTCTCCAAACTGCACCTTTGGGTGTTTTCCGAGCGATTCACTCTGAATCGCGCCTAGAATCATGCTTCAAAAACACTCTTGAAAACACTGTTTGAAATCAAACTAAACTTTCAACACATTCAAATCCATTATTATGAACAACCTATTGTAACAATACGAATGATTATTTAAACATCATATCAAACAAATCTATCAATACTTGTGCTCTCTGGGATAATGAAAATTGCCCAGAAAATGAACAAGGGCTTGGTGCGGCTACTCTTGAGCCTTCATTAATAAAATGATAGAATACGGGGGGTGTAGCCTTAACCCCATATTACAATAAGCATAAGAAAAGTAACCCGAATAATATCAGATGACTCCTCATAATCTATGTATTCAGTACTGCACCTACTAGCAAAGAGTGCATGAGTTGCTACTCTATTTGCTTGTAATTGGCGGTGACATACCAGAAAGTTAATGCAGTGCGATAAGATGATTCAACAAGCTTTTCCACTATGTTGTCATTCGGAAGTATACCCGATGACACTACATTTTATCCTACTTTTATGTGGATGCATCCACAAGATGAAACACACCCACCTAATAGCATACTCGACATCAATGGTACATGCACGGGAACAAAGCCCGATAAGCCCAGGCATTAACCTGTAGAGGCTTATTTCAAATGAACAAACATAACACAACTAAAAGTCTCACAACCAGTAAAATAAAGTATAACCCAGGTCGAGGCCCACAAAAGAGCCTCAACCCAAGACCGTTTTGGAGCAAAGACAAGTGGGCCCAAGGCCCAGGCTAAGAGTTGCAGGCCCTCCACCGTTGAATCTCCACCGGCGCTATGGTGTTGCGATCGCCACTCAACCTAGGCACGCAAAGACAATCGGTACCTCTTCCATACCTTCGATCGACACAAACCAGATCCGGTTGCCACAAATCGAGTTTGAAGTTGACATAGATCGGCAGGTGCACCGCTATCTCTCTGACCTGCAACCCACAAGATCCTTGAACTCCCCTCACACGGTTGGTATATAGAGACTGGAAATACACTGATACTACAGGAATTAAAAGGCACAGGCCTCCCAGTGGGAAAAGAACTCGGGAAAATTGTCCCGAAGAAGCGGAGGACTACAACAAAGTGTAGGGAGGAGGCCTGAAATTTTTTTACAAGCAGTGGATCCCCCAACTCCCAAGCCAAGATCTAGATTGGAAAGATCTAGATCTGGCCGGAGAGGGGGGAGGAGGGAGGGAAGGCCCGGAAGGGAGTTTGTAGACTAAGGTTCGAGAGAGAAAGATCGAGAGATCGAGATATCGAGAGAGAGAGATCGAGAGAGAGAGAAAGAGAGAGAAAGAAAGAGAGTGGGACTTTTTTCTATTCTTGGGTTTACAACTAGATAACATGATTTGAATGCTATCTATATCAATGGTCATATTTTTTTTGTAAAAACTTGTGTCAAAAAGAGTTCATGAATCTGACCCTAATCCATTTATGTATTTTCCTTTTTTTACAAATGTTCTTTCAATAATAAAAAAAGAGAGTGATCGAATCTCCCACTCCACTTTTATCTATCCTCCTTATTCTCACACTCTCCTTTTCTCTCTCCTTGTAATTTCTTTTTCAATTCTCTCCTTTTGTTTACCAAAATAACCTTGAATAAAAAAATGAGCTATGTATGGGGTTCAGGTTTTATGTTCCCCTTATGTATTCAACACTGTAGTCTCATTAATCAGGGCTCGTGGGCTTCCATACTGCCCTTATTTCTTTCAAAAAATTAACCTTGAATAAAGAAGTTGAGGATAGTTTTGTAAACAAAAATAAAAAAAATAAAATAAAAAAAATAAAATAAAGGGGAAAGGGAAAAGTGGAGTGTGAGAATAAGAAGAGAGAGAAAAGTGGAGTTATTTTTTTTGCTCACAAAGAACCTAACTAAACAAGAGAAAAGCCCCAAGGGCAACCATTGCCTGCCAAATCATACGCTTGAACTCGAGCGGCAGCTGAGAGAAAAGATTGAATCCAAAGTTGAGTGGTTTCAGAAGCATGGCCAAGACTAGTAACTCGATCCGCAACAAAATTTGCTTGACGGAGGACATGATTGAAAGCAATTTCTTCATAGGTAGTGGCTAGGAGCGTGATATCTTTGATAATGGTTTATAGTCACCATGGAACACTGCATTTCTCTTTGATGCAATTAATGATAAGAAGGGAATCACCTTCTACAATAATCTTCTTGACACCAGTATCCTTTTTATAAGAGAGACTTTGACGAAGTGTCAGCAAGGTGGATATAAGTATTTCCAAACCATGTTGCACTTGCAGCAATTACGACACCTTCAGAGTTTCGTAGAACAAAACCACCAACAACCTAGGATCTCCCTCTATGGATGACAAAACCGTCAAAGTTAATTTTAACTCTGTCATTAGAAGGGGGACGCCATTTGATGATTTGGGGGAGTCTCCTAGTCTGGCTTGAGAACTTGAGAGAATGCTTAAACTTTTCCAGGTAGCAGCAGCTTTATCACACATAGTGAGATGGTTAAAAGGCTCATTCCTGAAGATAAAATTATTTCTAGCATGCTATATATTCCAGCTTAGCGTCACTGGGACTTTAAGGAAGTAGGTCAGTGACATGTTATTTACTTTTTTGTTGTTGATTCCACCTGTTTGGTCAGAATCTGGGTCAAAACTTTATTTTATATTCATTAATATCTCATTATTAATTTTAATAAATTTTAGTGATATATAATTAATTTTAATGATACTAAAATTTAATTAAATAATATTTTGATAATTAATTGAAGAAAAAAAAATTAAAATAAGTCATTATTCAAATGTGCCACGTGGCAACCAAGTCAAGAGAAAAGGCAAGAATTGATTTAGGGATTGACCTAGGGGAGTTCTTGCCTAGGCAAGAAATCATGGGTGAAAATTATGTTTTTGAGAATTTTAACTTTTTGGGCTTAGATCTATGTGGCAACTAGGCTAGAATGGATGGGTGAACTTGCTCTAATATGAACCCAGCTAAACACTTTAAGCTTTGAGAGGGTATTTAACTTCCATACTTTATTTAACAACTTGGCATGCTTATGCTTAGGATAATTTTCATTCTGAAGATAAGAGGAAGATTTAATGAAAAATTTACCTGAAGCAGCAGGTCCCAAACAAAAGCATCATCTTGAGGGGAAATAGGAAGGGGAATACCATTAATAACATTAATAGTATCAATGCCCATGAATGATATGAGTTTATCTTTGTGCCACTGGCCATTATGGATATAATTGGCCACATGGTCATTTGGATCGATCTGCAAGTTCCTAGAATGGTCAATCAATTTTATTAAAGGAAAAGGAAAGGCCTAGTTATAATGCCAGAAATTGATATTAGTGTCATCACTTACAATCCATCTCATTCCCTGCATTAACAAATCCCTATTTTTTAGGCATAAGAATGACCCCTGCTTGTACTTAGCAAGGAAGAAGGAATTCTTCCTCAAATATTTACTATTCATCAACTTGACCCACCAATTATCAAGATCAGTTAAAAAATTTCAACCAAATTTGGTGATTGCAGCCTTATTAAAGTTGCTAACTTTTCTGACTCCAAGACCTCCCAACTTTTTTGGGGAACAAATACAGTCCCAAGTAACTAGAGCAGAATTTGAACCAGAGCCCCAGAAAAGTTTTCTTGCTTTAGAATCCATTGATTTGCTAGCTTGTCAGGATATTTAAAACATGAGAGAATATGATTAGGAATGCAACTTATGCTAGATTTTATGAGAGTTAGTCTACCAGCCCTGGAAAGAGAGCCATTTTCCAACCTGCAACCTTATTAGTAACTTTTAGAAGGAGCTCTCGAGCATTAACTGGATCTTTCCAATTAATAACATTGTGTATACCAAGATACTTGCCAATAGTGCACTTCTGTTGAATTCTTAGGATAGTTACAATTCTATTTTTATCCTGATTCAAGACCTTAGGGGGAAAATAAAGAGAAGACTTATGAAAATTTACCTTGAGGCCCGTGACAGTACTAAAGAGATCCAGAACTTTTTTCACTTGGGTAGCAGCTTTGGTAGTGTCTTTGTAGAAAACTAAGCAATCATCAGCAAACATTAAGTTAAAAATTTTGAAAGCACTTTGAGAAGTGAGAAAACCAACATCTGTTCTTGAATTACTAGCCAGAATGTTTAAATGTCTAATAAAAGGTTCAACACAAAGGATACAAATATATTGGGAAAAAGAGTCTCCCTGTCTCGGCCCCCTTGAAAGTTTAAATATGTCATGAGCTTTGTCATTCACTAAACTGAAAAAGAGACGGTTGTTATACAGCTCATAATTCTAATAACCCACAAACTATCAAAACCAAATTTTAAAAGGAAGGCTTTAATATACTCCTAGTTCAACATGTCATAAGATTTTTCCAGGTCAAGCTTCATGGTCATGGAACCAATTTTACTTTTCTTTTTCTGAAAATTGTTGAACATTTCATGTGCAATCAAAATATTGTCATGGATAGACCTCCTAGGTGAGAAAGGCACCTTGGTTTTTAGAGATAACAACAATAAGCAGAGGTCTCAATCTATTCACAATGATTTTTGTAATAATTGTGTAAGTCACATTACATAGACTAATAGGTCTAAGGTTATTCACAGTTTTAGAATTGTCAACTTTAGGGATAAGGAAAATGTTAGTGAAATTGATCAACTTAATATTAGTGCCATTAAAACTTTAACCATTTTGATAATGATACCTTTGACTTTAGGCCAGCATTTATAGTACATGATTGCATAAATTCTATCAGGTCCTGGTGCCTTGAGAGGTCCAATGCAGTTCACAGCTTGTAGGATTTTATCCTCAGTGACATGCTTATTCAGTTCAAGCATGTCATTAGCAGTTATACCAGGATTAATAACCTCAAGAAAAGTTTTAATATTCTGGAGGGAGTGAGCTCCATTTTTAGTAAATTTCCTCTTAAAATCTAGCTTTAACAATAATCTCAACAATGTCTATTTGATTTGTATGCCAATAATCATTATCATCCTTGATCTTAGTGATCCAGTTTTTCTTTTTCTTAATTTTGGCACACAGATGAAAGTGCTTATTGTTTTGATCTCTTAAGGTAATTTTGTCCCTCTTTGGCCTTTTGAGCCTGGAAGGTTTCTTCATCTCGCAGCACATCATAAAGCTCCAAGCTTAAGGCAGTATTTTTCTCCTGCAAATAAGAAGAGTGAGGACTAATCATCAACTGTCTTTGGATTAAGTCAAGGTTCTCTTATAGGTGTTTGATTTTTTCATGTAAATTTCCAAAGGACTCAGTATTCCAAATTCTTGCCATATGAAGCTGCTGCAGGTAGCTACCAGATTTTTAATTGGATTATTGTCATGACAACAAGACCAAGCCTTTTTGACGCGGGCTTTAAAATCATAGTGATTGAGCCACATAACTTCAAACTTTAGAAATTTGCGAGTATGTTGCATCTGCACTTCCATATTTAGCACAATAGGACCATGATCAGAGCCATAAATAGGAAGGTTATTAACCTGTGCACCAGGAAAAATACTAAGGTTGTGTTAGCACAAGCTCTATCAAGCAGTTCAAACATAAGAGTATGATCTTTGTGATTATTAGTCCAAGTGAAAGGAACACCAGTATAATCAATGGTAGATAAATTTAAGTTGTTCATAAAACTATTGACCTGAGCCATATGTTTATTGACAGTGTTACTGCTTCCACATTTTTCATCAAGGGACAGAATATTATTGAAGTCTATTATCACCCAAGTCTCATCATCTGAAGGCTGGATTTGTTCAATAAAGTTTCACAGTTCAGGTTGTTTCTCCTTTTGTGCATAAGCATAGATGAAGGTCACAAAGGTTTGCTTGCCAGTAGAAATATTCTCGATGCAACAGTGAATGAAATGACTATGATGGAAAATAATATTCAAACTAATAGATTCAAACTTGCATAACAAAATAAGGCCGCTACTTTGGCAATTGTAGGTTTTACAAAATACTCATCGAAATTCAAATGGCTAGCCACTTTATTTCCTACTTTAGTTGATGCCCTTGTATCAAGGATATGTATTCGAGTTTATGACAACGTTACTTATGAATGAACCTATCAAAGAAACAATTTAAAAAAAAATTGAGACAGGGTATTAAACTACGTGAGCTTCTCTATTTAGGACCTCTATAGTAAGGACTTGATGATTACTTTTTATACAATAGTTTATACAACTCAATTTTTTTTTATCATTTTTTGACATATCAATTGTTAGATGTTTATCTATATATGAGTAAATCATTTTTGTAAATTTTCAACCAAATCGAAAATCGTTAAGGGATTCAAAATCATGGTTTATCAATTATAAACATAAATGGTTTAAGTTTGATAAATTTGGAATGTTCATTTATTTCATCTTGTTCGACACCTTAACGATTTTCAAATTGGATGAAAATTTATAGAAATGATCTATGTATATATAGATAGATATACAATGGTTAATCTTCTAAAATATTAATGGAAAATATGACTTATAAGAAGGTACTCACCAAGTCCTTACCATATAGGTCCTCAATGGAGAATTTTCCATTTAACGACCCCTGTCTTAATTTATTTCTCAAAACATTATTGTGCGACAGAGGAGACATGAGTGATGTCATTTTCTTCACTAAATTTAGTTGTCTAATTGCAATGTCATGCTATACACACCACGAATGCCCTGTGCACCACGAATGCCAAGATCGCACTGCGTCACGCACGAACTTGCATGTCTCATTACACAACGAGTTCTAAATAAAAATTATTGTATAAGGTTTTTCACACAACTTTTATATCACAGTTGTTTGATAATTTCATTACACAACATGTAGTAATAAAATAGTTTTTAATACCTATTCGCAACAGTATTTCCCAACTGTGTGATGCATCTTGTGTAGTAGTGACTCAAAACGTTCCAAGTCTAATTTTTCACCTCCCTTCGTAACCTCACATATCTCTCGCATAACATCGCACTTGGTTGCGGTCACACAGACGAGGAACTACATGGTAAAAAATGAAATAAAATAGCATTCCAATTATCAAATAAGCCAATAGCCCACCCATTTACCTAATTACTCGAGCTCCCGTATTCTCTTCCAAACTTAAGTCGCTATATTCGTAGGTTTTGACCAAATCTACTTAAAAGATTTGCTCAGCACACATTCCAAGTGTTATGGATTAATCCTTCAAAATAAATCTCGTTCTTCGAGATTCGTGATATTTTTTTCCTTTAAATTAAACACTACTGAACATTCACCGCTATGTAGAATGTAGCTTTTTGAATAGTAGAGCCAGTGATATTCTGAGTTTGCATAGGCATGCATATGACTGTTTAAGTAATTAAGTTGATGATCTGTATCAGCTTTAATACTGTTAAATTAAGTCGAAGTTTCTTTTCTGTACGTTCAATACAATTTAGTCAATCATTTGGTCGTTGCTAGTACCTCCGGATCGAGTCTATTTGAGGATGCTTGGGTAGAGGAGACACTTGCTGCGAAGAGTCCCAAGACATTTGGAGTTTATAGTGCAGTAAAACTTTGATAAATTAACAAATTTATTAATTTAGTAAAATTATTAATTAATTGAATATTAAATTAACACCTAAATTTTTAAATTGGGACCGACAAAAAATATTATTTTAACGAGATTATAAATTAATCGAATATTAAATTATTAAAATTTTACTGTATATATATGGATTTTCCACCGGTGCTTAATTCTTTTTTGCGATTTATTCACAAGTGTTTAATTTTATTTTTTGGTAGTGTTTTAATACTAACAACATGCATGTCAACAATCGAAAAAACGGCATGCATGGTCAACATTCATATTTCGTTAACGATCAGACTCCTAATTATCAAACGGCATCTATGATTCAAAAATTAAAAATTAACAACAGTAGGCATCTACTACTATGTATATTTTATACTTGAGACATTTTCAAACAAGTATTATAAATTAAGTCTTGCACGGTTTTTATGACCAGACAAGATTTATAATGATCCACTTGGATTACATGTTTACTAAAGGAAGCATATAAATGCTGATGGAATGATGGATATCCTCTGTATGTTCCATCAGTTTCCATCCCTTCCAATTGTGTGTATCTATCCTTTCTTTGCTACTTGTTCTGGTCTTCTTTGTAATTTAGAGTTCAGTTTAATGTTAGAGTTAGTGTTTGAAATAGTCGGTAATTGTTTGCTATTCTTTAGGGATCCCATGATGTTAGTAGGGATAGTAGGTAGCTAGTGGTTCATTATTTTAGTTAATTCTGTTTATGTACGCTCTATTAGTATAGAGCTTGTTCTCAATTTTTGGGTGAGATTCCCAGATGAATACAATGTAGTTTCTGTTTTCAACAATTGGTATCAGAGCCCATGGTATCCGATCTGGTACCTTGTGGTTTCTGTGAGAGTATATTAGTTTGTTTAAATTAAGTTTTTGTTTGGGGCTGAGAGAGCGACGGAAGAGAGAAAAGAGAGAGAAAAAAGAGAGAGAGGAGGAAACAGAAAGATAGAGAGAGAAAGAGAGAAACACAGAGCTTCAGAGAGTCGTTTCGCAACCATTAGCTGAGGCGAGAGAGCGAGGCCGATGCTGTGAGTTGCAGAAGGAGATAGAGGAGAGGGAGCGGTAGACATTGATAGTCGAATCGAAGCGATTGGTTCAGATTTGAGCGAGCTTTGCTTTCAATTCTGATTTTCAGGTGCGTTTTTTCGAGTTAGAAGACGACGGAGCTGGATAGGTCAAAGTTGTAGGCGTTCGACGGAGACGGATTAAGTTTTGAGGTGTGACGGCTAGGGTTTCGATTGAGTTCATAGAAGACAGTATAAAGCAGCAGTGGGAGTGATGTCCCATAAAAAAACCCTCTATCGATCGATCCGACGTCAACCTTCTCGGATCTCTTGAATTCAAACCCACATCGCCAAACCAACTCGTCGCGGGCAGCCAGACCAACCCGACCGCATCCACGGCCTCCGCAAAATCACCAAAATACCCCTCCGCCACCTGCGTCTCGTCACCGGGACCCGCCACCTCGATGACGCCTCCGTCCTCCTCGCCGCACCGTCTCTCCCGACGGTTCACGTGCTTGCTCGGCTCGCCGGAGGTAAAGGCGGGTTCGGATCGCTCCTCCGTGGCGCGGCGACCAAGGCCGGGCAGAAGAAGACGAGCAACTTCGACGCGTGTCGAGACATGAGTGGGCGGAGGCTGAGGCACGTGAACGCGGAGAACAAGCTTCAAGAATGGAGGGCCATGGAGGAACAGAGAGAGATGGAGAAGAAGGGGGAGGAGTTTCTCAAGAGCCTAGCCAAGAAAGGCAAGAAGGGAACTGGGGACGCCTCGACGGAGAAGTATGTGGAGAAGTACAGGGAGGAATCGGAACGTTGCACTTCGAAGGTTGCGGATTCAGTCTGGGAGACTATGATGGGGAAGCGGAAGGGGAAAGGTTTGGTACAGAAGGAGGCGCCCAAGTCAAAAAAAGTTGAAGATTTGGATGGGTAAACATGAGATTGATTCAGAGGATGATGACAGTGATACCGAAGAGGGGAAGGAGAAATCAGTTGTGTTAAGTAATAGGAATAGCTCTGGTTCAGATAAGGAAGCTGAGGGCAGTTTGGGAACAGTGACTAAACATGGTGGTGAGACTTCAGGTAGAGGTTTGTGTGAGAGTGGCTCCGAGGAAGAAAAAGAGACAGTTGTTCATACTGTTCAAGAATGTATTCAGTCGGAGAAGAATGACATGGTAGAATCAGTGATTCAGGACGAGAAGATAGCTACGACTGCAAGTGTTCCTGATTCAGCTCCGGATGCTTTTCTCGGGGTTGAAGCAGTCCAAGTTGAAAAGATGAATGTTAATGGACCTGAGATGGGAAACGTGGAAGAAGTAGTCAGTCAACCGCAGAATATATCTAGTTCAGGTGATGGGACAGGACTTGAAGCTACTATTGTTGTATCTGAAGCTAATGTCTCTTCAGAGTCCAGTCCAGTTCAGGAAGAAACCGTTTCTAATGGAAAAGCTGCAGAGCTCGAGAAGCCACTGAATTTTGACGAATTTAATTCAGCAGCAGAAATGGAGGTTCTTGGCCTGGAAAGGTTGAAGTTGGAACTGCAAACTCGTGGATTAAAATGTGGAGGTACTTTGCAAGAGCGCGCTGCAAGGCTTTTTTTGCTAAAAACTACTCCTATAGAGAAGATTCCAAAGAAGCTGCTGGCAAAGAAATGAGTATGCGATGTGCTTAATTAACCTTTTTACTTCAGTAGAGCAAGATTCTCTTTGTTGGGTTTGATAGCTCTTTGGCTAGTAGATGCAGAATTCTTGCCTTTTGATTATACGTCCTATGCCTTGGAGCTACAGAAGTACATGAAGGACTTGGAAAACGAGATCTCAGATAAGAACATAATCCTAACAAGATAAGAAGATTATGATGAATGAGGAAATAGAGTTCAGGAAGAGGACGAATGAAAAGAATAACAAGAAGATGAGTCGGTTGTGAAAAAAGAGCCAACATAAGAGGTTCTGCCCTGCTGAGGAAACTTTGATGACAGATGAGACATGTGGTGATAAAGAAGACGAGTCAATTGTGAAACACAGCAAAGAGGAGAAGATGCTTGGTTGTGCTCCTGAGGATACTCTATACTGAAGAAGAGACCGTGGAGTCTGCTGCAGCGAAGGAGAAGAAAAAGAGAGGCTTAGCCAGGAAGAACTTGAGAGGCAAAAGGAGGAAGGCTAAGCAAAGGAAAAAAGGAAAAAGAAAAGGAGAAATATGCAAGAAAGATATTAGAAAGAGTGTGAAATTGTTGAGTGAAAGTGAAATACCTATGAGAGATATAGGTATTTACCTACGAGTGAAGTAGGTAGTCTGTGAGTGAAGCAGATGTGGTTTTATGTCATCCAACAAGTAAGAAAGAAGAGCTGCGGTTCTCGCTTGTTGGGGGGATGACAGATACAGAGGTATCAAGGGATGGCCCGAGAGGAGAGGCACAGTAAGTCCCAAGAAGAAACCATGAGTGAGTGTTTGGCGATGACTGCAGTAGATGCAGTAAGAGTTGGCTGCAGTAGATGTAGTAAGTGTTTGTAGAGTTGTGATAATCACAACTTTGCTGGGTTTGAGTTTGTTGTGAATGAACCAAATAGAGATTGGTAAGAGGTACCAAGAGTAAACTAAAACGAAGCGTTTTAGTTTAAGGGAGGGTGTTAGAGTTAGTGTTTGAAATAGTCAGTAATTGTTTGCTATTCTTTAGGGATCCCATGATGTTAGTAGGGATAGTGGGTAGCTAGTGGTTCATTATTTTAGTTAATTCTGTTTATGTACGCTCTATTAGTATAGAGCTTGTTCTCAATTTTTGGGTGAGATTCCCAGATGAATACAATGTAGTTTCTGTGTTCAACATTTAAATCCCATATTTCTCAAATTCTCTTGGTTTTCAATGAACCCCGCTGCATCTCATCCTTCATCATCAGCTGATGAATCTACTGTTCCTCAGTGGACGTATGATGTGTTTTTGAATTTTAGGGATGAAGTTCGCACGGGTATTATATCACATTTATACGATGCGTTGCAGAAGACAAATGTCATTAAAACATTCATGGATGACAAAAGGCTTCAAGTTTGGGATGCTATAGCTAATAGCTCCATGTCTTTCGAGAGCAATTGAAGAATCGAGGTTTGCGATTGTTGTTCTCTCAGAAAACTACGCATCTTCTTCTTGGTGTCTGGAAGAACTTAAACATATTATTCAGTGCATGGAAGGCGAAGACAGAATTCTACCACTCTTTTATAACGTTGATCCCTCTGATGTTCGAAAACAAACAGGAAGATTTGGATTTCCCTTAACTGAAAATGAAAAAAAATCTACGCACAGCCAAGAGAAGGTGTAGCAATGGAGAGTTGCTTTAGAAATGGTGAGCAATCACTCTGGGTGGGATGCAAGGAATTTCCGGTAAGCATCAAACTCGAAAACTCGTGTTGAACAGTGAACAAAATACTTTATTGTAGTTTCATATTTGCCGAGTGATTTTCTGACCTAGTTATGTTCCTTGCAGATCTGAGAGAGAACTAGCGAAACGCATTGTGAAAGATGTGTGCAGTAAAACTCTACAACCCAGTGTCAATAATGACTTTGATGAGGTACATGATGATCTTGGAAATTTTAGATGAAACATAACGAAAAGCCGGCATTATCTTTACCCACATGGAAATCATCTGTTACTTTCCACAGCAACAGAAGAGTTTTCGGACCGTTTGGTGACGTCTCCCTTGGGACTAGTTTCTCAATCGAAGAAGTGCCTGGAAGTCAAATTCTTGGATTTTTTGGGAGATATGGCAATTTTCTCGGGATTCGTGCAATAGGAACTCATCTAAAGCCAATTCCTAATAAACTCGTGCATCAAAATCAGTAGTAGTTTGTCAGGGGCCATGCGCGCGGTTATTCCGCGGCTGCGTTGATCTTCCCTTCTTCAGTTCTCTTTTGTATTTAAAGCTTTCATTGTTTCTAATTTCCATCTTCTTCTGATTGCTACTTGAGAGTTGAGAGCATAGTGGGAATACAATTTGTTGCTGCATCAAATGGCCTGCGTATATATTGTCGATTAGCCGTTGACATTATGATTAGTCACACTGTTAGTCGAAAATATATTTGGAAAATATTTTACTAAAAAAATTGCAACGTGACGAACAGTAACAACACTCCACTTTGTTTACATCTAGTGTGGTTGTTCGCGCTGAGGCGCAGTTTTTAGTAAAGTTAATTGAAAGCGACATTAAGTAATTCAATTGTCGAGCGCTTTATAAGTGTCGTGTTGTAATTATACAAATTTAGAAGTAGTAAAAAATGTTTCAAAATAGAAATTAGATATCATAGCAACATAATACAAATAAAATACCCTTACATATGAAAATGACAAATGATAGAAGAAGTTTTGAATTACATGCAAGTAAGCTAAGATGTAATTGAAATTACATCATATAATAATTGAAATAATATGAGTAGAGATGTATAAACTGAAGATGCCTATCAAAATCGATGGCCAAATATACATAAATACATCTATGTCTATATTTAATCACTGTAGGTTTCAGAGTATCCAAATTATTCCTCATTCTTCTATTGTCATTGCTAGATTCGCAGCTCAAAAATATTGAAAAAAAATGATTTCTTCTTCATAACAGATGTCATTTCATTTGCGTAGTAACTCTAGCAATCTAATTTTCAAAAATGAACATATGAAATAACAAAGACTTTGAGTTAGAAGATGTAAATGAAACAAAGCACATTGACCAACATATCGAAAAACATTAAGATCCATAATTCGATCATTTGCTAGTTTAGTACAAAACTCTTACACATAGAATGAGAATGAGCATTATATCAGATAACAAATATGAACCTATAATTCACCAAATAACAAATCCAAATTCAACAAAAAAATGGTATACAATCAGAACGTCATAAAACAAATTTAAAAGCAGAAACCTTGATTACTTCTGCCTTTGGAATTTCATTCAGATGACTGAGGACGTAAGGATCCCATCATAAAGAGAAGCTTCATTAAGAAAATGGTGCAATTCTTAGGTCATACTTCATAATTTGAAGAACCATCAGCAAACACATATTATTCATGCACATATCTACCTATACCTCTGCTACTTTTAATCTGTGGTGTGTCTTCACTCTACCTAAGACCAAATTTCCTCCACCAATTTGCCATTGTCCCCATGGTTTAGATGAATGCCACAGAACTCTGTATGAAATAAAAGGGTTACATTGTTCTTTGTCACCTGAAAAACGTAAAACACATGAAACATATGTTGTCATATACATTATTTACTAATGCCTGAAATACTTTTCCTATCACACATTATCCGATATGAGAGACTTTGAAAGATAAAAATATCAAATAAGGAGTAAAAAATTCACATATATTAATATCGAAACAAATGAACTAATTAATCTCACCTTAACTACAACCAATAGTGAAATTTGAAGAAGGATCTCAAGTGGCTCAGTTTTGTGGCCATCACAATGAACTTAGCAACATATCCATTCAATGTCTTAGCAGCTAAAAAACCAAAAACCCATACAACAAAGTTTTAATCTTCCATTCTTGTACGCAAGTATCCCAGAATTTACATTACAAACAACCTAAAGTTTTAAATAGAATGAGCAAATACGAAAAACAACATAATTTCATTTGTTTGGGAACTCGCACTTCATTCTTTGTTCCTGATAACCCACTATATTTCTCTCTTCTCAACGGAACGTGACCTGCAATTTCAATTTAAGTCCTAAGTATTTGCACGCAAGTGTCCCAGAATTTACATTACAAATAACCTAAAGTTTTAAATAGAATGAGCAAATATGAAAAACAACACAATTTCATTTGTTTGGGAACTCGCACTTCATTGTTTGTTCCTGATAACCCACTTTATTTCTCTCTTCTCAACGGAACGCAGATTGCAATTTCAATTTAAGTCCTAAGTATTTGTTATAACAATCAAAATTAAAATAGCATGAGAAGAACTTGAAGAATAATTCTAATCAATAATAGAAGCAATGTGTGGAGTAGACACCCGAAGTGGTGCAACTCTGTTTTTGGGTTGATTGCAACTTTGGGAGAGAAAAAAACCGACTGTAGCTTGAGGAAGAAGACTGCAGTAAAAGATTGCAGCTAAATGAAAAAGTATGCAGTAAAAGACTGCAACTCAAAGAAAAAGAATGCAATAGAAGACTGCAACTCAAGGAAGAAAAAGAATGTGACTACAGCTCGAGGAATAAAGAAAATGTGACTACACCTCAAGGAAGAAGAAGACGCTTGAATTGTAAAAGAAGCAGGGAGAGATGAACCAGTGAAAAGAGGATAGAAAGAAGATAAAGAAGAGAAAAAAGCAATGTGTCCTCCGTATGTGCTGTTGTTGCAGCAGTGAAAAGAAAAGGCATGGAAGAAAAAGAAAAAAAAATGAACTGTCCTTAGATAGTCTAATTTTTTTGCTTTGTTTTTGTACGTATTTAACTAAAGAATATTATATCTAACATGTAAAATTAATTAAATTATTGACTCTGTGTGTTATCTAATTATGCATTATATATTTGTCTTTAGGGTCTAATTAATGACACAATACTATATGCATATCTTATCTGATCATGTATTATATATTTTGCAAAACATCTTTGTACACAATATTTTTTGTATAATTATTTGGTTTGTCACAATTATTATTTATCATAATCTTTAGGTCTTTTTTTTATGTTACTCTCGATAACGCAACATATAATTGTCCATGAGTAAAGATTCACTACCAGAATAACTGCTTTAGGCAACGATCTCAAATCGTTGCCTAAAGTTATAAAATCGTTGCCTATAAGTATAGGCAACGAAAATTCGTTGCCTATACCGTCGTTGTCTTTTCATCGTTGACTATACTATAGGCAACGAAAAACCAAACCCATCGTTGCCTATAGTTCAGGGTTTAGGGGTTAGGGTTTTCAACTATACGCAACGACATCGTTGCCTAAAAACCACCGACAGGTCAACTTTGACCACCTTTCAAACTATAGGCAACGACGAACTCGTTGCCTATACTGAAGAATTCCGTTGCCTATAATTAAGAATTTCGTTGCCTATAGTTTGAATTGTTGTATTTCTGGCAAACTATAGGCAACGAAATTGGTCCATTTCGTTGCCTATAGTTTGTGTAATTTTTTAAAAAAATACTTGATTCTGGATTGGGCCCAATTCCAGAATCTGCAACATTTACATGAGTTCAAACCACAACAGCGTACACATTCCAACCTAAATCAAAAACTAGCTACGTGCTACTGATCAAAGTTAACACAATTGAGGAACTCCTCGTGTGAACCCTCCTGGTGCTGCTGGTTGTCACCCCCGTAAAACTGATGAAGCTGCGGCTGCTCGTCACCCCCGTAAAACTGATGTTGCGGCGGCGGCTGCTCGGCACCCCCAAAAAACTGATGCTGCTGCGGCGGCTGCTGGTGGTCCCCATATAACGGCAGCTGCTGGTGACCCCCAAAATACTGCGGCTGTGTTGTAGGCGTGAACAGATTTGGCTGAGTCTGTGGGTGCGGCTGCGAAGGCCCCCGAGGTTGCTGAGATTGAAAGAATGCCCACATTTGGTCGTGCTGCTCCTTCTCACGGGCTCTTTCCTGCTCCATGGCTTCCCTGGCACGCCTCATCTCCTCCAACTCCTCTTGCTGCCTCCGAATCTGCTCCTCCTGCCTCCGAGTCTGCTCTTGTACGCCGGACGACCTAGAACTGCTGGACCCGCTGGAGAATTCTGGAGTCATCTTCAAGACTCCATTTCCTCTGTAACCCATCCCCTTGGCCCAAAACTTGTTCTTTCCAACGGGAATCGCATCTGACACGCACCTCGCCGCATTAATGGGCGTCATGTGGTCAACCTGAGATGCATACTGGGTCACTTCCTCCTCCGTGCACCCCTGATGCAGCTCTCGAGCTACTTTAGCACGCACCTTCGGGATCGACTCAACCAATCTCTCCTAATAGACAATGCAAAATCGGTGACGCATTAATAATTGAGTAAAATACAAGAATTAATTAAACATGAGATGTATCAAATATGGACAAATATTTATTAGATACTTACAACATATTCAGGGTTGTTCGGATACCCATGTCGGATGGAATACACGAGAGGATCGGTCTGTGGTTCCAACCTTGCCCCACGTCGAGTCCATCTCTCATACGTTCGGGAACTGCAATGATGTGGGTTCACGTTCTGCGCTCGGATTTTAGCATTTTCTTTCGAAATGTGCTTGTAGAATAAGAAAATGTGCACAATTATTAGCCAATTATATATATAGCATAAATTAGAGAATATCCTCGCAACATTAATTTTTTTGATTAAAATCCAACCCATTTATTTTTCACATATTTAGTCCTCTGACCTAGAATTGTTTCCTTTAATTTCTAGGTTTTTTCATGTTATTCTGCAGGGAAATAATTTAATCTTTGTTATTTTTGGTTTTAATCTCTAGCCTCTCAATCACTAATACAGTTCACTATCTTTACTTCGTATAAACAATGTAAGTTGTATAATTTAATTTACCTACACAATATATTAGAGATTTACCTACATATTAAATTAATAACATAGATAGAGATTTACCTACTACCTCTTGCGTATATAAAATAATATATCATAAAATGTAGGTAAATTAATAATAATAATATTAGTTTAGATTTAGGTACGCAAATCAATTCATGTGCATACCACAAGCTTGGGATGCTTCCAGTGGGCTATAAGCCAGTTCCACTCGTACTCCCGGTATCTGAACTCACTTGGAGTGCCATTTCGGCCTTTATCTATGTTCTCCTGCCAGAACGTCTTCAAGTGGGACTTCCACTCTCGATACCTATATTGATGCAACAAAAATATCATATAACCAACACTTTATATTCACAAATCTAACGTATTCAGGATACTTAGCCTTATATAAATCCAAAATCACATCACCTAGACGCGAGCTTTCGTTCACACCACCCCCCGGGCTGCTTCAGCCGATCGTCAATAATAAACCATTGCTGCAATACACGTATACATAATTAGCCTCATAAATATGTATGTTTGGTGGCTTATAATAATAAGAACGTCTATTTTTATGACAAATTAATGTAAATTTAACTCACCGACAGTGCATTATGCACTCGGGCCTTCACTTGAGCATCAACTGAACCCCACGAGTCCCACAACATCGGGACGAAATCACGTATGACAAATCCTGCTTGGCTAGCATACATCCCTTTGTCAGAATACTCGATAGCCGAGCCATCGTCCTCATAATCAATATGAGCCCGATTGTCACCAACTCGATCTTCAATACCCTTCCCGGTTGTGGTACCTCTGCTCGCTTTAGCTTTAAGGTTGCCGACGGTGCCTAAGACACGGTACAAAAGAAGGAAATTAAGAAATAGAACCTAATTTAATGTACTGTATCTACTAAAAGAACATAAACTTACCATTCTCGTAAGTGAGCTGGCCCTTAACCCTCACACTCAACAGAGGTTGAGAGAACGGCTCATATGTGTATGCTTCCTCAGGCGTCATGAACGGGTCCTCATCATATATGGCCACGTTGTTAGGGTCGAGCTGAGGTATCTTCGGAATAACCGTAGGGAAGAACAAGTCCCTGGGCGGGCATAAGTGCACAGAATCCGTGCGGGATGCACTGCCGGATGGCCCAGATGATCCGGAATTAGGGTGTGGCGTCGCCGGATTGGGGGGAAGAGGTGGCATACGCGGTGGGTCCTGCTGGTTTGGCCATAGTACCCTCGTACTATTTGGGCGTTCGCTGCTGACTGAGTGACGACCGGATTCCGTGGTGGAGTTTCGGCTGCTGTTGCGGGAGGGTCGTTCATGAGACACCGAGTGACGTGGACCTTGGGGATCCTGGGATGCTGTATATAGTTGGAGGTGACGATTGGAATGTACATAGACGGTCTCAAGACTGTCCGGTACGGTGCTTCCAGAACTCTGACCAACGGACCTAGACCCACTCCTGGGTCCTTGAGGGTTCAACCCGGAGGACATTTGAGGTGTCGCTCCTTGAGGTGACGAGGAGGAAGCTCCTTTCTGTTTCCCACTTTTCCCGGGAATCAATCTTTTGAACACGGACATTTTTATTAATGTCTGCAACAAAATAACATAATGAATAGCTTACAATTGAGGCAACACTAACCTAAATTTAAATTTTGCTAACTAAAATGAACAACCCAAACTAAAATCACACTTATTCCCAATTCTAATTACCTAAACTAAATAACCAAACTAAAATCACACTTATTCCCAATTCACCTTACATAAACTAAATAACCAAATTAAATCCTCTAATCCACAATATAATCCCAACCTAATTAAATCAACAATCCAACATAGTTCATCATCCTTACCAAAATCAAACCTAAATAAAACCTAAATTCAACAATACAAACTAAATAACAACACAAATCCAACTAAAATCAACCTAACCTAAATCCAACACAAATCCAACACAACCTAACATAAATCACAAGACAAATCCAACACAAATCCAACTAAAATCAACCTAAATCACGTTGTTTATATATTCAAGTAAGGAGAATCATGAGAGAATGCGAACCGTACTATTCGGGCGAGGGCGAGAGCAGAAATCCGGCGAGAGTACTATTTGGGCAGTCTTTCGAATCGTTGCGGCGGCGCTGGTCGCGACTGGGTCATTTATTCAACCTATTATAGGCAACGAATGGCAGAATCGTTGCCTATACTTTAGGCAACGAGGAGGACTTATAGGCAACGAGTCTATCGTTGCCTTAACTTTAGGCAACGAGAGGTATCCTTTAGGCAACGATTTGTGTCGTTGCCTATAGTATAGGCAACGAAATCAATACTAAAGGCAACGAAATTTTCGTTGCCTATACTTTAGGCAACGATTTGTGTCGTTGCCTATAGTATAGGCAACGAAATCAATACTAAAGGCAACAAAATTTTCGTTGCCTATACTATAGGCAACGAAATCATTATTATAGGCAACGAACTTCAATTTATAAGCAACGAAATTCACATGTTTTCCACAACATACATGAAAAACCGTTAAACTAATCCAGAAAATTACACAAGTAAACTTCGATTCGATCAACACATATATACATTTAGGAGTTAATCAATATCAATATACTACAACAAAAAATACAATTTGCGACGGCTAGCTGCCGTTGCAAAAGATGAAAACGCCGTAGCAAATGCTCTTTTGCGACGGCAAAAATAGTATTTGCGACGGCAACGCTTCCGTCGCAATTGGTGGCGACGCAATTGCTAATTGGTGAACCAGGGTGAACCAAGCTGAACCAAGCTAGAACTGGAACCTTGATTCTTTATCAAGGTGATTCACCCTGCTGATACCCTGCTGATACTGAACCAGGGTGAATCAAGGGCTTACTTCTTTATGATATATAAGGTATCCACATGCATATAAATTGATGCAAAATGCAAACCTTAGTAACACTCCAGTACACTCCTGATAAACTTATGTATGTATCTAACAACATGGACGAGGAGTGCCGTCGCAATTGGTGAAACCTTTTGCGACGGCGTCGGTTTGCCGTCGCAAAAGGTCTACCCATTCGCGACGGTGAATTTGCTGTCGCCATTGATAGGTATTTGCGACGGCATTCATTTCCGACGCAAAAAAGCGTAGCTAATTGAATTTTTTGTTGTAGTGATACAAGCTCGAAGACTATACTCAATTACATCTCTAACTAAGGCTGATAATCAGAATCAGAATCATCGCTAGAGTCTGACGCGGTTTGATAGTTGAAGTCTGGTAATAGGTGTCGCTCCTCGTCCTCGTCACTCGAGTCTTCATCAAAGTCATTTGGATTAACATTTAGAAGTGCTGCTCCAGAATTTTGAACCACAATACCAGGTCGAACATTATTAAGGCGAATTGTATCGGATTCCGGAATGTCAATTCCATTTCCCTCTTGGTATGCTGCAACTTCTTCGTCATCTTCATTCTCACCAAGTGTGGCAGCACTGTACACATTCCTAGCTTGCACATGGTTTACTACTTTCCACGGGGGTCTGTTCATAAGATCGTCAAGGTAAAACACTTGTTTGACCGATGTGGCAAGAACGAAAGGATCCTCCTCATACCAGCTTGTGGCAGTATTCACGGAAATGTATCCATACTGATCGATGCGAACGTTCTCCGGACGAGTATCAAACCATCTGCACTTAAACAAGTAAACTTTCATGCGCTCACCATACATGAGTTCAACCACTGAATGGAGTACACCGTAGTAGTCAGGATCGTTATCCCCACCATGCACCATTACCCCACAATTCTGTGTCTTCACCCTGTTGTCTCTTTCTTGACGCATAAATTTCACGTCATTGACCCTACACATCGCGTAAACTTTTGATGATATAGGTTTCATAGCCAAGAGCCTCAATGCGTGTGACCATTGTGGGTAACCATCATCTTCTACATAGTTCATCTGAAACAAATAACCGTCAATATTAGATACGACATTTCATATAAATAACCGTCACAATTTGCTTTTACACATCATATATATTATGACTAAATGAATATATACTCACCCATGTGCCAAAAAAATTTGCAAAGGTCCGGTTGTGGTACGCAACATCCCCGCGAACCTGTGGACTTCCAAGGTGTGTGTCTTTCCAATATTTAACTTCTTGACAATTAATGAGTACACACCAGTGTGCAATGTCTAACTCATATGGTGTCAACTCCCATTCCCCGTGCAACCTACTCTGTGGGTAAACATCATTAGAGACTACAGAAAGGTTGAACTGGGGTTCATCTACCGACATATTCGAATGTGGGTCCTCAAGCGCTCCCAAATACAATTTGACGTACGTTACGCACTCGTGCGCAAGATATGCTTCGGCGATACACCCTTCAGGTGCAGATGTATTATGTACATACCCTTTGTAGTCTCCCAGTTGTCTACAAAGATGAAAACAGCTTGTTATTATTGTTATACGTAGAACAAGAATAAATTAATATATAAAGACTTAATTAGCAAACATCATACAAATGCAAGGTATATACCTCTCCATTGGATACATCCAAGTGTAGTGAACGGGACCGGTGAGCATCAATTGCTCGGGAAGATGCATCATCAAGTGAGGCATGATGTCGAAGAAATTTGGGGGGAAAATCCTCTCCAACTTGCACATGATAAAAATGATGTCCTTTCGCATTTCTTCGAGGTCTGACATTTTCACTTCTCTGGTGCATAACTTTTGAAAGAACCTTGACAGCGCCACTAACGGCTCTACCACCTCATCATCAAAGTACCCTCGAATCATAATAGGGAAGAGGCGTTGAAGTAATACATGGCAGTCATGACTCTTTAATCCATAAATCTTATTGTCCCTGTAGTTAACACACCGACTTATATTTCCAGCAAACCCATAAGGATACTGGACGTTAGCCATCCACACAAAAATTTCATTCTTCTCGTCACGCGTGACCGTGTAAGGAGCTTGGGGCATCTTTCTCCCCTTCTTTTTCAACCACAGATGTTCCCGCAGTTTCATTTTTTCCAAATCAACGCGAGCTTTAGGGCCATCTTTGGTTTTACCTTGCCAATTTAGAACGGTGCCCACCACACTTTCACACACATTCTTCTCTATGTGCATGACATCTAGATAGTTCCTGATAGGCAACATCCGCCAGTACGGGAGTTCCCAGAAGATGCTCTTGTGTGTCCAGAACTTATACCTGTCGGGTATCTTCGGTATAGTCGCAACAACCTCAGGATGATTGCTCAATGGCCCAAAATTATACTCATTCAGGACTTCTAAGATTTCATCTCCAGTCCATCCCATGGGTTGCAGACCTTCTTCTACAGTGCCGTCAAAAGCCTGGGCGTCCTGGCGAAATGGGTGATGTCGTGGAAGCCAACATCGGTGACGCATATGGACAATCTTCGAGTAATGAGCTTGTCCAAACATGGCAGTCATGCACTCTGGACAGGCCCTGTACCCCTTGGTTGGGTTTCCCGACAACATCCCTCGACCTGGAAAATCACTGATTGTGCCCACAAGCATAGCACGCATTCGGAACATCTCATTTTTAAACCTGTCGTAAGTGGGATGACCAACTGTACTCAAGTGCTGAAGCTCCATAATCAATGGCCTCATGTACACATCCAGACACTTTCCTGGATAACCCGGCCCTGGAATCAACAGAGTCAGCATATTATATTCTTTCTTCATGCACATCCACGGAGGAAGGTTGTACGGTACCAATATAACGGGCCATATGCTGTACTTCTGACTCATGTTGCCGAAGGGGTTGAATCCGTCAGTCGATAGCCCCAGCCAAACATTTCGGACTTCAGCTGCAAAATCAGAAAACACATTCACCAGGTGCTTCCAAGCCTGACCATTAGCAGGGTGTCTAAGGATATCATCGTCAGGCGAAGTCCTCTCAGCCCACCATCTCATAGCTTTCGCCGTGAATGCACACATGAACAACCTTTCCAGCCTATCAATAAGTGGGAAATACCGAAGTATCTTCACTGCTTTCTTGTTTCCTGCAGGAGTGTACTTCCACCTTTCCGTACCACACACCGGACAGTAATCAAGCTTTGATAGATCCTTCCCGTCATCGTCTACACCCCAAAAGAGAACGCAATCATACATGCATGCGTGAATCTTGGTGTAGGAAAGTCCAAGATCTTTGAGGACATGTCGTATCTTACGATGAGTGGGGGGAAGACGATGACCGGGGGGCAGCAGATCACCAGTCAACTGAAGCCACCTATCGACCGCTGCCACGGTGCTCTTGGTCTCCACTTTTAGCTGCATCACTGCCATCACACTTTCAAGGACTGTCTTAGGACATCCGTGGTACAACGGAGTTTGATGCATCTGAATCAGGTTGTGGTACTTGTCCATACCACGTGTGTTGACATAAACTCTAGGTAATGGCTGGAGTGGCTCAATGTGAGGGAAATTCTCAACTTCTGGAGGAACATATACGGGTGCTTGAGAATCATGAAATACACCGCTCTCATGAGGAAACATATCGTCGATGAACCTCCTGGTGGGATCATAATTGGATGAACTCGCAGTATCAGCAAATTGTCCATGATCATGTGGATCGGCTGCTGATGCTTCACCGTGATAAATCCAACGGGTGTACTTATTCCAAAATCCGTTTCTATGAAGGTGTCGCTCAACTGTAGCAATGGGACAACGATTGCCGCGACACCGACATTGTTTACATGGACAATAATGCACTGGCAACTCTCCACAATTAGCCGCCACAAATTCCAGAAATCTCCTAATTCCCTGCCCATATCTTGCATCAGTTCTATCCAGCCTCATCCAACTCTTGTCCATCCTGAAATGCACTGGCGATTCCAGAACGTTTCAGATTTTTTCACCGATTTTGATTTGAATGGAGGAGCTGCTGGCTAGATCTGATATAATAATAATTATAGGCAACGAAATAGTAATTCGTTGCCTATATTTTTTTTCGTTGCCTATACCCATACTTTAGGCAACGATTTGAATAGGCAACGATTTTTTTCGTTGCCTATAAACCAGACATTAGGCAACGATTTGACTTCAACAGGCAACGAAATCGTTGCCTATAGTTCACAATAGGCAACGAAAACCCTTGTCGTTGCCTATTGTGAACTATAGGCAACGAATTTACCAGCTCGTTGCGCGTTGTTTTTAAATTCGTTGCCTAAAGTGTTTATGTTGGTAGTGATTGGATCTGACAAATATATTCCAACTTGGTTTAACGATTATCCTTGACTTTTGTTGATTGTCATTGCATAATAGGGTCTCACAGGAAATTGATGTTTTAAAAATGTAAATGACAATTTCTTATCACTGGAGATTAACACGATTCTTGGAATATAAACTTTTTCACCAATATTGGTTCCCGTTAGTATTTTTGCTTCTATAAGTTTATCAAATCAGTTTGTTACTGTTACTCTTGTGCCGTTACACAAACCACGTATTTGATTTAAATTTCTTAATAACATAATAGGCATACCAATTTTCAAAATAATCTCATGTGTAGGCAATCCACTGAAGTCAAGCTTGTTTAAAAATTCTATAAGATATAAAGCACTATTATTATCGTTGGATCCTGAACTGAACGAAACTGCGTCAGAACTATAATATGTCATTTTATTCCCAGGTAGTAAATTAATTGCATATTTATTTATTTCATGAATAGTTACATTTCTGGGCGTGACAATAGCCCGTTCTCTTAAATAATTGGTATCATTGTATTTACTTTCAAAGTTTGGATAAGTAGCTGTAAAAATTGACTCTATAAGATCAACTGTTGAATCAGTAAGTAAATCTTTAGGAATATCAATCCAAGATATATCAGAATTGTCTGTGGGGAAAGTTGATTGTAACTGACATTCTCCAATTTGTACCATCCACTCTGCAAAAATTTTAATTTCTTCTTTTTCAATGCTTGTTAAACCTGACTATTGATAATCCCATGTTTTCTGTTAAACGAAAAAATTTAAGTGAATGCTATAGATATGAATTATTTAACGAACCTTCAATGATTTGTTCTTTACTTCCACCTTGTATGATTGGTAAAGTTTGTTTAAAATCTCCACCGAATAAAATAGATTTACCTCCAAATGGTATTTGGTTTTTTGGATCGTTGGAGTCTTTTGACAAAATATCACTTAGGATTTTATCCAATGATTCAATACAATATTTATGATAGGAGATTCATCCCAAATGATTAATTCAGTCTTTTCAATTAATTATGCAAGATGAGTCATTTTATTTGTTGAACATGATAAATCTTTATCTATAATTGGCTTTATTTTAAATCGTGAATGTGCGGTTCGGCCTTTTGGAAGTACTAATGAAGCAATACCTGATGATACGACAGCTAAAATAATTTTTCCTTCAGATCTCAGTTTAGAAATTATAGTATTCCACACAAAAAAAAAATTTCAGTTCCTCCACTACCATAAATAAAAAATGATTTTGAGTTCTTTTGTTTAAAAACTTTGATCACCTCATCGTATATGATTTTTTGACAACTATTTAATTTCGTAATGAGATCAGAATGTTCTTATTTAAGTGTTTCACAATTGTAATCTAGTTTTTCTCTCATTAGCTTAATTGTTGTTGAATTGATGTATGTTTTGTGTTTGTGGCATCGGTAATTGATGATTTTCTAATGAGCTTCCAGACATGTTGAATAGTTTTTCAAGTCGTGTAAAATAATATTTTTTTAATTCAGGTTCAGGTACTGTAAGATTGGGCATATTAATTTTCAATTGAATTTTTTGTACAATACCATCAGACATGCTGATCCAATGCGCATTAAACAAAACTCGTGAATCTGAGACGTTACAAAAAAGAATAATGGTAACAAATAATTCTCGAATTTGAGAAGAGTCAATGAAGATTCAACCAGTGCATCAACCCAATGCTCAACATGCTTCTCGAAAAATTGAATATGTAATTCCATTAACTGTTTTTATTTCATCAAAATTGCAACATCCCTTTTAAATATTTAATAGTATTCTCAGGTAATACAATTCACCCGTCGTCAGTGGCACATATGGAATCCTACCAATAGTTTGAATCAATTTTTTTCTTAGAGTCCAAGCTTTATCTGCCCATACAAATTTAGTTGGAAATTGAGCATAAGTAAGTTTGTTTTGCTTTATTTTAAGTAATATTTACATCAAACTAAGCAGTAAGCATCATAGATTCAACATTTGGATTTTCCAAGACTCGTTCAAAGGAACCCACCCCCTTCATAAAAAAATGCACTTTGTTCAAAAGGTAAATGAATTTTTAAATATATAACCGCAAGAAATCTAGAATGAATTGAGAATTCAAATAATCACCATACAGATTCATGAGGAGTTAAATATCGACAATTCAAACAATTTTGGATTTCATTGTTTATTTTATCACGAATGAATACTCGAGCTCTATCTGGACCTTTATTTATATATTTGAATAAATATTTTATTAACATAGATTGAGAACACGATTCTACATTTATGTGAGCATTGTACCTCAATAACATATTGAGATTATATGGAATAACAAAATTATTACAAATATGCATTCCATTTTTAACTATAAACTTTGAATCATCATCGCGTCGTCTATATTGAGGAGCTTTAATTGTTTGAAATATAGTGCTAGAATTGAATGGTTTTGGAAATTTTTTTGTACATGTTCCATCTCGCATGTATGAAGACTTTGGATTAAATTGTCCGCAAGGACTATGAATCATAAATTGACTAACGTGGTGTTCCTGATCCTGTTCCTTTGTTTACGCAGTTATAATTCCTTTAACGTGGCATACCTAAAAACAAAAATAAAATTAAAAAAAGATGTGCAACAATGAATATTAATGAGATAAATAAATATGGATAATGTTGAACAATCTCAAACAAAACAATTCCTTAACTATTATAACATATGAATAAACAATGGTGTGAAGTCACTCTCTCATCATGTCATTTGAAAATTGAGATGAGGGGCAGGCTTCGACGTGGGTATGTTATTCCATCCTGATCAATATGTTCATATTAAACTTACTTTCCTTGGTGTTAGACCTTGAATTAGCTTGAATCAATGTGGTCAATAGCCAGCATAAAATGTAAAACAAAAATCATGTGGGCATATATAATGGCATACATAGCATTGCGCTTGCTAAAATTTAAGCAAATTCTGCATATAAGCTCAGGTGGGATGTAAGAGTCAATCGATTTGATCATATATTTATTATTCGGAGTTTTAAAATTCATATATGTTGTTTCGTATAGGTGCAATTGTGAGTTTTTTCAGAAAGGTTGAGAGTTCATTGAGATTAAATTATTTGGAGAAAAGTGCTGCAGTTATTCGTGGTAAGGCATTGTATAGTTACAGATAGTTACAGCTTTATTGTTTCAATTTTTGGGAAATCTGAAAATATTCATCATCTTTATTTGTGTTTACTCTTTCAGTCTTTTGTGTTTTACAAGTGAAGGAGAAGTGTGGTTTTCTCACTTAGAAAATTTGTAGAGGTTTAAGATTGGTGTAAACTAGAAGAATTTGAGTAGCTGGGAATGCTTAGATTTCTGAACGAATTATATGGTATTGCCATTTGATCACTTAACCATGAATTATAGGAGTTGTGGTGATTTGGACAGTGAATATTGGCAAGGGTTCATTTACTGGATTATGAATATGTGGGAGAATGCTTTACCAAAACTTTTTTCAAGGCCGTCACTTTTATTTTAGTTGAATATATTTCAGCACGTGGTATCTTTCAATTGAGCGAGTGAAGGAGGGCATTTTCTATTAGTTCTTCTACATGATCGAACATGGAAATCCAAAACTTGCCAATTGGTATTTTGTATAGAATGCATCACATGTTTTTTTTGTACCCAATTAAAATGCTTTGGATGATTATGTCCGTATAGATTTTAATCCATTCTACTATTTTTGATTTTTGGTTATTGATATAATTGTAGATATAAGAGCAAAACGACATGAACAGATATCAATATGAGTATTCTGTGGTTGATGATGGAGATCGAGAGCACTTGATGTCTACTTAATCAGCTTAGTCATAATAACATGATGATCCCAGAATTAAGATGCACGGGATTGCTACTTGGTCGTTATAGACAGTTAACCATGATTGGAATTTTAAATTAACATAGGTTTTGATAGGGAAGATAGAATGTCACGCTAGCCTTGAAAGTGAAATAAGAAGTGTGATTTCCGCTAATCAGTTGGAATGTCCCATTCTTTGTGCTACATTGCCTCATTCTTTTACCATTTCCCTATTGGAATACAATGAACGCCTACATTTTACCTCCAAACTTAGGATCACTTGGAAGAAAAGCAAACTCAGAAAATGATAGGAAATATATATGCCAGGAACCTTGAGCCTCTTATTTGATATCTTACTTCGATGACAAATTGCGTCTCGGCGCGGGTAACCACTCTAGTTTCCTATGTAACATAGTTGGGTTCTTACTTGAATAGTATGACCAATAACTCATGTGCGAGCTCCTCTCCATCTCTCTCCATCTCATCTCTCAGCTTTACAACCTCATTCTCTTACTCTCTATCACAAACCTCGCCCCCCCTCTCTCTCTCTCAATATTAGACCTCGACTGCCCAATCAGATCGTCTGCTTCAACCTCAAAACTAGTCCCTTCTCTCCGTCTCCTTCTAGCCTTCGCGCCAATGACGTTGCCCACTCAATCAAACCGAAGTCTATTGCAACCCCATCAACCGAATTGAGACTGGGTCAATGTTACAGCACAACTCAATTTATTCTTTTAAGATAAACTGACGGAGTTGTGGTTCTGTATTCAACACCAATTTAGGTGAATTTCCGAGCTTTTCCTTCCTTCCATTTCCAATTTGGTATCTAATTTTGATATTTTTCGGTTGGGTTGTCTGCAACAATTGGTGGGTATGTTCGATTTTCATGTGCAGAGGAGTTTTACATGTACAATTTTATGTCTAATTCATGTAGATTTTCCAAAGGATCCATATTTGTTGGTGTCTGATTGGTGACTACATTGTTTTGAAGTTCTGGTAAGTTAAGGTTCGCCATGGAACAGGTGTTCAACGTTGAGGTTCAGACTTTAACAATTTGCATGTTGTTTTTGCGTCTGGGTTCTCATATTCATCCACTTTTCATCATTGGGGATGCTCTTCATGTAAAGCTCATCACCTTACAATGCTTTTGTTTCGTCATCTCCATCTAATTAGCATTAGCTGTGTCTTTTATTTTGGATTTTGTCATTGTGGCTTCTATGAATTTATAAATGTGTATTTGGTTCACAGAGTTTATGTGCTTGCATGCCTTTTCCATCTTCAGTGAGCTGAATGTTTGTTATCTTTCGGATTGTGAATTAGTACCATGCCATGTTGTTTTCTGATTGAGGTGCTTTGGAAAACAGTGTTCATAACATTAGCTATTAAACCAGATCCTCAATTCAATCGGCTTCAATAATGATTCGGTCGAAGCTTCAGAATCACCACATGGCAGCCTCGGCCTCACCGTCGGTAGGTCCCCTCTATTATTGTAATTTGATTTCCATCTCTCTTGCTTCAGTTTCATCTGATATGATCTTGAAATTGCAGGAATCAAGAGCGAGTAAGAAAGCTAACCAGTGCCTTTTTTGTCTACATGTGAGTTTGCTGCTCTCAATTTCTCATATGTTCTGACTTTATTCTCGCTCTATGAGTCAAACTTTTCTAATAAAAAAGAAGTATAAACTGTGTTGTAATACAATATTTGGGTAAAAAGAGAAATGAAAGTAAATGAGTGGGAGAAAGTACGAGCTTGACTTTAATGTTCGAGATATTGGTTGTTTATTGCCTTTTATTTTGTCTGTTGGCGGTGTGGCCGTGTGGGAAGAAAAACAGGTGATGAGTATAGAGTTTTTTTTTTATGCATACCTTTACTTACATGTTATATAGCCATACAACTACTGGAAGCCTAGAATTAGTACTAATGATTCTGATTTTCGTTTGAGCTGGGTAAAAAACTGATTGAACTAGATTCTTGGAAGTTTATAACTATTGACACTTGCTAAGAGATGACAGACTGTGCAAAACTGTATATATGAGATATGTTACATAAATCTAAGTAGATGCGATGCTTTGAAAATCCTCACTCCGTAATTTGATGCATGACTGATTCTTTCATCTTTAAATATGCATGTGAGTAACAGATAAATCTTTTTTAGTTCAACAGAGCCCTGATTCAAAATCTAATATAAATTTAGGTTAATGGTGCATGGCTTCCACATTGGCTTGTGGTACATTTTGGATATTTCCAGGTAAGGTTAAATCCACTTTTCATTTCTAATAGAATGACTTTCATCAAGGAATTGAATTTATTATCACTGTGTAGTTTTTTGTAGAGAAACACTGGAATGAGCATGGAAAACCTGCTGTTGATGTCGTGATTTAGAAGGTATTACAAAAAGTGATTGCAAATGCAATTTGTTGACTTCGTGAACTTCCTAATAGTTTTTACAAAGTAATGGAGCATTACATCTGTTTATATTCTCTAACGAGCTCCATATTCATCACTGTCAGACCTTGGAGAAGAAAGCTCAAGCTGGAAAGTGGGCTCAAGCTGTAAAGTGGGCTAAACCCCATGTGGAAGCAGTTAAAGCTGTAAGCTAGATTACTTCATTCTAATATCAAATTTTCAAATGAGTTGGTTGTATGTTTTTGTCCACTAAATTTGAGTTCTCAATTCTGCGTCAACATATTATCATCAGGTATCAACATCATGTAGAAAAATATAGCCTTCTTTGTGTCTATTAGATGCTATTTCTTTTGTTAGGGTGGACAATGGACTGTTATAAGTGTTATCCATCTTTCTTCCTTTTCTTTTTCTTTATGTGATGCCTAGAATTACATTTTGACTACTAGACCACTATATTAAGCTGTACCGTTTTGCCTTAATATAAATTGTATGTTTTTAGCATTAATTTTAATTGAATCAAACTAGAAAAGTCCAATAATGATTGCATCTTCTTATAATGTATTTTCCTGAGGGATGCCTTGTTTTATATTTTATCATATAAAGTTGTAGACTAGATTTTATCATATATTTATCATAAGAAGTTTTGGATTTTGAGTCTTTTCGCTTAATCTTTGAAGAGACAAGTAATCTGAGAAAGTTTTGGTTATATTGAGTTTATGGGTGTCTATTCTCATGATGTTTGTCTTTTTGCTTAATATTTGAAAAGAGCTATATAAGTAATAATGGACATGTAGATGAAAATATAGTTCTCTGGACATGCAGAGAAAGAAGCTTATTTGCAAAAAGTAAAATACATGTGTATATACCTTTAGTGAAGTCTTGCTAAATGCTTCTTCCTCCTCTTCAATTATCTCCCTATTAACTGGTTCATTTCGTTTAAGTTTTGGAAATACATCGCCCATCAGTTATTTTAGGTATCAATGTAGGTTAGTGTGTTTTCCAGTTTTCACCATGATATTCATGTTTGATACTTGATTGAAGCTTTAGCTTGGTTTACATAGTTAGAAGAGTATGTGTATTAGATTATGATTGTGCTCTGAGTGATACTTTTCGGGTTGGCCACAACTCAGCCATTCGAGAAGCTTACATAGTTTGGATCTATTATGATGCTGGAATATGAAAGATGAGGCTCTTGGTTTGATTGTGGAGAGCTGCCAATCTTTGAAGATGTTGAAACTCTTTTGTTGCACCAATGTGCAGTCATGATTATTGTTACTATGGTCTTGAATTCTGTAGCATGTTATAGTGAAATTTGTAGAAATATAGTTTGATCAAACTAATAAGGAAGATAGAATCAATGGTAGATCAAAATAGTGTTATGTTGGGTGAGATTATATGAGATTTTGTGTTGAAAACTACCATGTTTTTCTTTTGGGACTTGATAGAAGTTTTTGGATATATGCTTTTGATGTATCACATTGATATAGAGTGGTGGATACGGAAAGTTATGTTAGGTAAAAGACCATCATTGATATATCTTGATGTCTTTTAATTATGTTATGAAAAATAGTGTACATAACATGCTCTGGCATACGTACCAATCACCATGTAAATAAGAATAAATATAACTAAATTTTTGGAGTCGAAATATTAAGTAGTAGTAGTAAAATGTAAAATGTAACTAACTTAAAGAGTGAAGGAATTTTAAGTTTGGTTTGATGTTATGTAATTTGAAATTAGTTAGTTATTATATATGGCTATTGATCTGGTCATGACTATGAAAACAAATAAAAGAAATGGATTTTCTTTTACAGTTATGCTCAAGGTACCACTTGTAGTATAGAAAGATATTATTCGAAGGCTAAGAGAGAAATTATTTATAAAATCAACCATTTTTTTAAAGTGAAAATCAACCATTTTTTATGTTTACAATTTTGAGACTAGACAAATAGGCTAACAATGCAATTATGTTCATACAATAGACAAGATCAAACTCATGCAAACTTAGCGATAACGCATGCCATGTTAAATTAAACATAACTCTATCCTGTAACCGAAATATCTTGAGGAATCAAAAGTCCTAAATATCCAGAAGTACTCTACACATTTTTCCCTCAGAGAAATAGCTGCACGGTTACCCTTTACCAAGATGCACAAGTCCTGGGCAATTCCAATCCCAAAATTCCGCTTGTTGGAGGAAAGTGTTACGAACCTCGTCGATGGGAAGATATTCATGCAATTTATAATGCAAAGCACTTAATATACATTGCTGGCTGGTCTGTCTATACTAAAAGTACATTAGTAAGAGACACGAGGAGGCCGTAGATTGTAGATGGAGATATGACTCCGGGAGATCCTCTAAAGAAAAAAGCAAAGGAAGGAGTGAAAGTCTTAAATTATGAACGACTCATACTTAAGCAAGAGTAGAGTGCTATCTATTTAATTTTCACTCTCATTCACATTGTAATATAAAGTTTAGGCTTTATTGTAATATAAAGTTTAGGCCATAACATAAAATAAATGTGAATCCGTTTATTTTAATGTTTATTATAAATGTTTAATTTCAACTCAAAATATTAATATTCTTCCCATTTGAATTATTTTCTTTCATCGTCACCGGCGCGCATCCATTCTAGCCTCTACTATATTGTTCGGTTCGGAATTCAGATACACAAGTGAGATATTGCTCATGGCTCACGTAGTATTCAACCAGTACTATCATCATCTGTTATTCTTAATGCTGATACATATGTGGATATTGCTCGTCCCCTGGGATACTATATCATCAACTGATATCGCTCGTCCCCAAAAGACTTCAGATACATATCATCATCTGTTATTCTTCACGACTCTAACAGAGATATTGTTAAACTCCTTGTAGTAGTGATCAAATTACTTGGTGCTAATATCCACTTTCTGAATCACTATATCATGGTCCCCAAATTTATATCAACCAATGCTTTCGGGAACAATTGATGTTTACAACAAACACTGTAACGAGCTCAAATTAGAATCTGTAGATTGGTACCACATTATCAGACACTGAAAGTGTACTAAGAACAGTAGATGGATATCAGCTATCAGCTTCCATCGCTGGTGGAGCTGCTTCAACTCTTCCGATGAAGTCCATTTCTATTGTCTTGGAACAATCTGCAATTTGTACAATAGATAAATTACATCAATTAAAACTCTACCTAAGAAAGTTCACAACAAGCAAACATGTATTTCTACAAAGCTTAACTTGGTGTATAACACAATCACTACCATTAATGTATTGGCTACATAATACTACTCCCAAATTGGAGGTCAAGATTCGTATCACCAAAAAAAACTGATATCTGGGGACTGAACTGAGAAGGAAAAGGTTGTTACAAACATGAACATAGCCTCTTGATGTTATGATAATAAAAAGCAAAACTGTTTGTGGTGCACTTCCATATCATACTTTTCCGACATCTATATTCTTAAGAGTGAATACATTCAGATACTGAATAATGTGCTTATATTCAGTAGATTACAATGATTTGCATTTACACACAGTTCCAAAAATAATGCAATACTTGAAAACAAAGACCATAAGGACACAGGGAGTAGGATTGATATTGAACAGAAGTTCCTGTGTCATTTTCAGGGAGAGAAAAATTACATTGAATGTCACAATCTATACATACACAAACAAAGATTGCGACTTGTATCCATGATTGTCCAAAGCACCTTAAACTGTCAATATTTCTGTTATGAACCACTGTTCAAAACTTTAGAAAGAAAGAAAAATCACCCTGCGAACTGCATCCCTTGTATACAACTGCTCAAGGATCCAAGTTACAAAAACACCCATGAACAATAACTCTTGTAGTCTTGTAGATCAGAA
This sequence comes from Geum urbanum, assembly GCA_946800695.1. Classification (NCBI taxonomy): domain Eukaryota; kingdom Viridiplantae; phylum Streptophyta; class Magnoliopsida; order Rosales; family Rosaceae; genus Geum; species Geum urbanum. Next base: position 8,881,403 of record OX327006.1, read on the forward strand.
TAGGAACTCTAGAAAGGGAACATAAATGTAATACGACAAGTTGGCAAACCACTAAGCTGCATTATTACATTTTTCTGAAGTATCAGAAAAAGAAGAAGGCCAAAGTTTGATTCAAGTGATTGCCTAGTATAGAGATATTGAACATGACAAAGTAAGCAAAAGGTCATAAAACATTCAACCCAGTATAGAACCAACTAAAATGTGTCATTCTTTTATCGAGTGTTCTGACTTTCTATTGATTCAGGAAACAAAAAGGTATAATACCTCATTGATACAAGAATTTACAAAAAAAAAAAAATGTATAACATATGTAGACTGGTAACAGGTTAAGAATTTACTCAATGACATGCTGTCCACCATGTAGACTATGATCGAACCTCCCATTAATAAGTGACAATAGATAGTATATGAATTTAGAAAGGGAGGTTCTGTTACATTGCCAGATTCATTCAAGACCTATAGTGATATCGGTATATGTCTTTAAAAGGTCTCCATATAGTTCCCTAGTATGAACCCTTCCCGTGCCTGTCAGGTTCAAAGTTACCAAGCAAGCTTACAGGTTGAGTTCCCAAGAGTTAGCTTCAGCCAACTTGTTCATACTTCTGAATCTACACAAAAACATACCATAAATAACCCGAAACTTTGAAGCAGTTATCAACAGTATACTGCATCATACTTAAACCAGAGTAACTAGGGCCACAGAAAACCCAGAAGCTGCTATGAAGTCTTCCCAAGTAACAAAGAAAGAGAATCCCATCATGGCTAGTATTAATGATATGTAAATTACTGTACTTTATTTCAAGAGCTAGGTATAAGTAAGTTTTATCTATCTTCCGAGACTCGTATACACTGTAGCCTAGATTCTAAGACCATAGTGAGCCAGGACCAATCTAACATCCTAATGTGTGAAATATAAACGACAAATAATTAACAAGCTAAAGACTTTGGAGGAATGAAATAAGTATCATAAGCTCAAAGAAATTGCATACCTGAGCTTTTAATTCCTCATTTTTCATTAGGAGCAAGATGCGGTGGGTATGATACCATGGAACCATAACTGTGCTGCTGCATCATACTGTAGGATGGATGGGACTCGAAACCATGGTGGTACCCTCCTCCGGGCGGATACGGCATCGAGAGCTGCATATGACCCAACCCGGACTCGTGCAAGCTCGGCGGCACAGGAGTAGAGGCAAATAGCTTGTCCGACGAGGTAGGGCCCTCGTTCGACAAGCCTTGCATCCTCTTCAAATAGAGACGGTACTTCTGTAAATGACTGGCAACATTCTCGCGCGTCAAGCCTTCCACGTTCATCAGCTGCATAATCGTCTTGGGAACCGCGTTCTTGATTCCCAAGTGGGCCACCACGTCCACGAACCGCTTGTGGAGTTGCGGGGTCCACACCAGCCTCGGCCGCTTCACCGCCCTGCTGCCACCGCCAGCCGGGTCGTCCTCGATCCGGAGCGCCGAATCGGCCTCTTCCAGACTATCCACTTTCCTCGAATCGGATCCGGCCGCCTCCGCCTCGGCCTCGTCCTCGTCGTCGACCTCCTCCACCACCATCGGCTCGTCGTTGCGGTTGTTGTTGTTGTGGTCGTCGTCGATTTCGTCAAACGACTTGTAGTTCGACGAGTACGCCTGCGAGGGGGCCCCGCCGTGGAGAGTCGACACGGTCTTCTGCGACGCGCGGTTGACTTCCACCGCCGTGCGGCACGGCTCCGGAGAGATGCTGAACGCGGAGGCGAGCTCGGCCGGAATCAGCGGCTGCGACAGAGGCGTCAGATCGTCGACCGTCGGAAGCCCTACCTCCCACTCCGAGACTCGCTCCTCGTCGCCGTCGCCGCCGCTTCCGCCGCCCTCGTAGTCGCTCATCCTCACCTCTTCACCCATTCTAGCTCTCAAACTCAACACCTCTCTCTCTCTCTCTCTCTCTCTCTCTCTCTCTTTCTCAGATTATTACCATCGAAAGTCAGAACTGTCCGGATCAAGGAATTCGGATCGTGTCTGGATCAGGATCCGATAGCAGAGAGAATTCAGGGTAGTAACGAATACTGAAAAGAACAAGAAGACGAAGAAGAAGCGAATCGATTTTCATACAAAAGATATTTCGGAGAGATTCGAAGATGGAAAATGTGGAGGAAAAAAACGAAGGGAGGAACGATAAATTTTTTTTTACTTTCTGCACTTTGTGATGGACAAGCCTGGAAAAAGTGCTGATAGCGGATTCAATCCTTGCCAACGTGGACGCCTTAGCCGAGATATTTTTGATATTTTCTAAAAACAATATCTATGACTCCCACTCGCAGAGTTAAGAGCCGATCATTACTCGCTCTGTGTACGACCACATCTCGAAGAACAAGTTCACTATAAAGTGTAACTCAAAAATAAAAAAGTGAAAAATTAAATATTTTCTTGTTGTCTGGGTAAGAATTTTTTAAGTCAATTGCTGACTCAATTGTTACGTAGCGCTCTTAATCTCGATCATATATATTTTTACGTTATTAAAATAATATTTAATGTCATTTTAAATAATTAATACAAATTAAATATAAATAAACTTTTAACTTGTACCTTGATTGATTGTCCTATTGGCTCGTAGAATCAAAGAAGAGTGTGTCATTCGGTGGAGCCATCCATGTCAGCAAAGTGGATACGCTTTCTGGTGGGTTTTTTGGTAGTTTCGCGAGTGAATGACTTTGAGAAAGTGCCGACTTTTTGGGTTCTGCTTACAAGTGGGTGTGGTGGACCAATTTCAAGGGAGAGATGTTGTTGGTGAACAGCTGGATCTAATCTAGTAATAATCTCTGTCTCTGGAGTTTTATTTTCTGTTGATCGGTTTCTTCCTTTTTTTCTTGGGCTTCCATGGCGTACAGTGTTTACAGGTTTGAGAACAACCTTGATTTTGATCGTACGGTGCAGAACGGGAATTGTGATGAGGAGGCTATATTGACCAAGTTTGATCTAAAATGTTTGGTCACCACATGAGGTGATGTGACTTGTCACCTATCATACCACATGTAAATCACTGGCGGAACCAGCTGAAGGTTTATCTGAACTTAAGTTCGAGTAAAAATTTTAGAGTTAAAAAAAATTTACTTCAATTTAAAAAAAAAGTTACTTCACATTAATTTTTTTCCCTTTTATTTATTCACTTAGTCGATTTGTAACGTCGTTTTCATACAGTCCTCGCCTATTTGTTCTCCTTTAATAAAATAACATCAGCTTTCCGTAATCTCAATGACTTAATATTTGACTACAACATCTATCTTTGATTCTAATTATATTTTTGATGTTTTCTCTGTTCGATTAATTCTTTCAAGTTAAAAAATTTAGATTTTAGTGAGTTATGGTTCCTAAGATTATATATTTTTTCTTTTGTTTATTATGTTAAAATTAAATAAATGCGATGAAGTAACAAAACCATAAAAATAAATTGTATGCTCCACAGTACAGTGCCGTTTTACAATTAGTTCGAATAATATTTTGATCCTAGCTCCGTCACTGATGTAAATGTATTTGGTACATGTGGATGTCCATTGACACCATAGATTAGGATAGTTTTTAAAGATGGTTGTGCCGAAGATAAGGGAAGAGGTGAGGACTGATGTTTTAGGAGAGATTGAGTAGTGTCAAACTTTTCTTTTTGTCTGAATGTAGTTTACTTATTGAACAAGGTGTCGTATCATAGTGCAGCTTTAGTACGCCGAACAAAGATGTGTAGGGTTCCCTCTCTCCACGTGATCTGCATGTGATCAATTTTTGACTCGGTCAAGCTAATGGTGCAGTCGATAACCGGTGAGAAGTGAAAGTGAGAAAGTCAGTGAAAAAATAGGTTGGAAAGTTTTTTGGGAGCCCCCATGCTCCATGCTCCATCCACCATCATTTGAATTTCTTCAAAACCTTATCATGAACTCATATCATAACACCGTAACCTTGCTTCTACATATCATCAACAAAAGCCCCAAACTCATAACCCATTAATCCCCAAAGTACACAGAATTGTATTAGACGATTTCGAACTCAATCTCTTATTTGAGCCCCCATAACTTGGGTTCTAGAGTAAGTGGGTAAGTGAAAATGGGGTGTAAAAATTTAAGCTTTGGGCGGAAGAGTAAACTGAGTGGAGATTGTTGGATTGAGAATGTACCTGAGATTGATTATGTTGGGAAGTTTACGTGAGGCGAAGAACAGAGAAGGAGACAACTAATTTTTGTCCCCTTTCTCATACACTGTATACTTATCGGAGTCTTCGTCCTCATGTAATAGAATAGACGTCTGATGACTCTGATCCCTCCAAAATGACATCGTTTAGGTTTAGATCGATAGTTCACATTTTTCCGTTTTAACTTTTCTTTTTATTTATAATGATTTCTTAAATTATCTAAGCGAAACAATATCGAAATAGACTCTAAATTCGTAAACTTTTACACAGATAGATGCAATTCAGTTGTCAGTACTTGTATGCGCAAGATGCGCATCGATAGAATTGGACAAATGATTGAAATAGCACGACTTATTCAAAGGACATTTTGGTTAATTCAATAATAAACGGTTTGACCTCGTTGACTGACGTCAAATCAAACTCCGATCAAGCTAGTGTCTTCTCAAAAATTGCTTAATTCAGTGAGGTGAATGCTTGAGTACGATCGTTTTTCTCATTGGACTATTTTCGATTTCTTATATTGTTCACATTCATCATATGTCTACTAATGTAGTAAACTTCGTTTGTTTGTAAAATAGAAACGAAAACCTTTTCAGAACTAAATTGGGAATGAATCATCATTTGGAATTTTCGATCATTGGATACGAAGATTGGATCAATCTATGCATGTTGTGATTTAATTAGTTTTTTTTTTTCAATTGGACCTTAATCAATAATTTTAAATTTTAAGACCATAATACCCTTACGACTAGAACGTGATTATTCATTCCGTTGAGATAAGTTTTCACACACATACTTTCGTGGAGTTTATATCTATCTCATGCACCATCTCGAAAAAAGTGACAAAATTAATCAATTTAACTACTCCATCAATACGAAAATAAGCATTGTCAAGGTAAGGGTATATAAGTCTTTTACATAATATAGGAATTATTAGAATAAGTCAGATCGTTGAAAATTTTACAGAGCGCTAATCTTGGCCTTCCTATCTTTTATTTTTTTTGAAGAGATTAATTGTTTTTGGGGGAATTATTTAAAAACCCAAAAACATATAAAAATTCTAAAAAAAATAACTTATGACACCAAGGTAAAAAATGCCCAACTTATGACATCTTTTTAAAAAAAAAACTCAGCTAATGTCATTTTGTCCCAAAAAAACCAAAAAAGTTATAAAACATTTTTTCTACCGAATTTTCCCTACTCAATTTTTTCCGGCTCTCCCTCCCCCCCCCCCCTCTCTCTCTCTCTCTCTCTCTCTCTCTCTCTCTCTCTCTCTCTCTCTCTCTCTCTCTCTCTCTCTCTCTCTCTCTCTCTCTCTCTCTCGTGATTGCAATGGCAATCTTGCCGGAACAAAAATTCTGTTTGATTTATACGTTGTACGAAATTAAAAATTTCAAGCGCTGTAAGTTTCAACGCGCGCCCTCCCCCCTCCCCCCCCCCTCTCTCTGTTTCTCTCTCTCGTTATCGATGCTTTCATATGTTAACTTTTGTAGTATATCTAAATTCACTCTATTTTTGCAACGAAACTGTTTTCAGTTCGTAGCTGTATTAATCGATTTCATGATAGTATTGATTACTTTGCTCCTCAAACTATAAAAATTGCAAGATCAAAATCTACTTAGTTAGGTTTGGATATGATTTTGGTTCTGAAGTTGTGTCTAACTATCTGTCGAGGTATCTGTTCAGGTATCTGTCAGAGCATTGGTCTAAGTATCTGTTAGGGTATCTGTCTGAGTATATGTTTCTCTATTTATTTAGTTAGTTAACCAAAGCATTTACATACGTTTCTTGAAATCTTTAACAACTTTTGAATGTTTTCTCTGTAGTATATTCAATGGCAACAACGCCATCTCCAATTATTGTGAAATATATTCACGAGCGAGAAGCTGTGATGGATATTTTAAGTGTTGATATCACATTTATTGACATAGTAGATATTGTCCATCAACGATTCAAATCACTCGACAACTCAATCTTGACATATAAATACTATATCCCACCAGAGGATGAACACATTTTCCTGAAAATTGATCGTGATGTGATTTTAATGATGCTTTATCTACAAAGACTCAATTCAAAATATATTGAGATCAGAATCACAGACCTAAATGAGGTAGAACATTCAAAACTCATTTGAATATCTGTTTGAGTATTTGTTTCCATATTATGTCACACTAAATATGTATACGTTTCCTCTTTCCAGCAAACAGAAAATATCAGTTTCAATCAATCGGCGGTTTGTAGTAGCACACAGAATGAAAACTCAAGGATGGATATGCAGATGGATGGCTACATGGAAATAAGTAATGTTGCTGATGTTGGTTTTGGATGCTTTCAAGAAGAGAAGACAAATGATTACTTGACAAAACCAGGGGCTAAACTGATACAAGAAAACGGGTAGAAATTCTTAGGCAGTTTCACTAAATTCAGACTAAAACTCATAAAGTATTCAATTGAAAGTGGATTCAAGTTTAAATGTAAGAAGAATGAGCCCACACGCATAAGTGTACATTGTAGATACAAAGGACGCGATAAATGCAAATGATTTGTGAAGGCAAGACTATACTGGGTGAATGGATCATTTTACATCACTGAAATCAACAAGCATACATGCAAAAAAAAATCTAGAAACAAACCAGTGAAATGATGAGATCTTCTATTGTCAGGTATGAGAAAATTTTCTAACATCACTGGCTGTGAAAATATCTGTCTAAAGAGTTCTTAATTACTTTTGTGTCAATTATTTTCTATACTTGAAAACTTATCATTTATTCAACACTCAGCTTAATTGTTAAGGACAAACTGTGCGCTGATCCTAATTAGGGAGCCGAGGCCTTACAGACAGAAATCAGAGAGAGTTGTGGCCTGAAAGTCCCTTACAAGATGGTGTGGTATGGCAAGGAATTAACAATGAATTCATTGCATGGAAACGAAGTTGAAACCTACACAAACCTTCTTTGGTTCTGAGACAAATTAATGAAAACTAATCCTGGCTCAAAAGTTGTTATCGATATTCATCCGGAAACACAAAGGTTTTAGCGCCTTTTCGTGTCATTTGGTGCTTGCATGCAAGGATTCCAGTATTGCAGACAAATATTTTTCGTTGATGCAAGTTTCCTAAAAAAAAATACAAAGAACAGATCATGGGGGTCTCTGCAAAAGATGCAGATCAAGGTAATGTAGACATATGGAAAGATATGACTATATGAGTAGTTGTCTGGGTAGCTGATTAAGTACATGTCTGCATATCTTTTTTTTTGTTTATAAACTGCATTTCAGTACTTACTATACAACTAGGAACCTCACATTTTTGGTTCTTTTTCAGGACTCTATCCAATTGCATTTGCCATAGTTGATGCCGAAAATGACAGCAACTGGAGGTGGTTCTTAATGAACCTAAGAGATGAGATAGATAGACACGACATAAACTAGGAAACTAATCCTCGGAGGAAAATAACATTCCTCTCAGAGCGTGGTAATTGAATCATGAGTTCTCTTCCAGAGGTGTTCCCCGATGATAAGCACGGTTACTATTTTTGGCACTTGAAAGACAATTATAGAGGGCACTTGAAAGATATAATTTCTGAACTCTTCATGCAATATGCATATGCTAGAAGCGAAAGGCAATATGAGTTCCTTTTTAACCAACTTAAGCTAGAAGGTGGATATACCAAGATAACAGAATTCTTCAAAGATCTCCCAAATGAAAAATGGTGTGCTGCATTCTTCGAAAGAGATAGGTATGGCGAAATGACAAATTAAGTCTCGGAATGCTTCAAAACAGTTGGATAATACATCTACACACATTCCATTTCTTCTATCTTGCTGATGAAATCAGGTAATCTATTACAAATTAATTCATTCTATTATTTCATGGGTAGCTGTCTACGCATCTGTTAGAGTATCTGACTGCGTAACTGTTTGGATATCTGTTTATTGTTACATTGCAACCAGATTCATTCTATTAATTCTAGGATATCTGTATATTGCACTGTTTCATTCCTTTTTTTCGTTACTCTTCTTCCAGGAGAAAGGTGATGGAAAGGATTGCAAGTAAAAAAGAAGAATCTGAAAGATGACACACTATAATAGGACCGAGGATAGACGGAAAACTAATTGAGACACTTAATATAGGAAGACATTGGAGAGTGATGAACTCCAATGGTCTTGTCTATGAAGTTTAGGCTGACAAATACAGTAGTATAGTCAACATGGAGACATGGACCTGCTCATGTGGACAGTGGTAGTTGCTGAGGTTTCCCTGCTCCCATGTCCTTATTGTCATTCAAGAGATAAGAAAAGAACCTTACGATTACATGGACAACTTGTACAAAGTTTAGTATTACAGACAAGCCTACTTATTACTCATAGGTAGCCCTATAACTTCCAACTTCGTAAAAATTCTCAATGTAAGCATAAATCGGATCACCGCCAACGTGTTGTATGGCACCAAGGACATATGGACAAGGAAAAAAATCAATCTCCCAATGTCGGTAGCTGAAGTGAACGCTTCAAGATCAACTGCCATGGTCTTCCAACTTCATAAAAATTCTCAATGTAAGCATAAATCGGATCACCGCTAACGTGTTGTATGACAGCAAGGACATAGGGACAAGGAAAAAAATCAATCTCCCAATGTCGGTAGCTGCAAGTGAACGCTTCAAAGTCAACTGCCATGGTCTTTGTTGCATCGTCTTTATACACAGTAGCACTAGACCTTCTAACCGTCCAATGCCTCCCAACAATCATCCTAGCCTTTAAAATCTGCTCTGCTTTAGGACACAAGATAGAACTCCACCTTTCTGATGTCATCTTCCTGTCAGCCACGTTCTCTTTCAACTTCAGCCTCAACCCCTCAAGAATCTCAAAAATAGGAAGACCACGCAATTCACGGGTCCAACTGTTGAACGACTTCGCCACACTGTTGGACATTTCGCCATATCGATTACCTTTGAAGAAAGCATTGCACCACTTCTCTAAAACCAGATTATTCAAGAAGTTCCTCATGAGATCTTGGCAAGAACTCAACAAATTTTGAAGGTTGAATTGATAGCTTGCTACCGTTGGCAAGTATGACATAGTCATGAAAGCATGAACGATGGTTTCCACATCATAAATATTCATTTTCTTCTTATAAAGTTTTTTCACATTCTTTTATAAGTGATAATAGCAATAGGAATGAGGAGAGTCAAGGAACATCGTAGCCACAACATCCAATAACCCATCATGTAGATCTATTGAGAAAGTGATGGTTCTTCCTTGTGCCAACAAAATAGTGTAGAGTTAATCAAAAACCATTTCTAATTGGTTTTATTTTCAGAATCCACAACGGCAAAAACAAATGGTATAATTATGCAAATTATCAAAGAAGAGAGTTACAACACATATGGATAACCATACTATCATAGTTGACTCAACATACTACCACAGGCTGTTGAAAGCACTACTATGCTGGAACTTGAAGACACCAACAAAATTTAAAAAGACATGATATAACAGTTTTATCATAACACTATCATAGTTGACTCAACGTACTACCACAAGCTGTTGAAAGCACAACTCTGCTGGAACTTGATAACCTCCAACCTAACAGTTTGATGAGTACGTATACTACTCTAGTTGTTGGATAGTACTACTATTATTAGTTTTACACATTACCAGTAACCGAAAAACACACCTTCATTCCCATTCTTTTCGGTGGCACAAAGCATGTATCCTTTGTACTTGCTCTTCAGATGAGCAGCATCGACAAACAAAATAGGCACGCATGACATGAACCTCTTGATGCATCCACCAAAACATAAGAAGAAGCACTCGAAACACTTGGTGAGTAGATTCACCTTCAAGATGCAATGAGAACCAGGGTTGGTAGCAAGATGCTTGCTCTTTCGCTCGCAAATATGATCAGCACACGTGTGAGTGTTGTTTAGCTCCCGGATGACAAAAAAATTGTTGGCCTTGCACCTAAAAGCACGAATTTTCCAATGAAAGCCTTCTTTCTTCTTGGGACAATGGGCCACAATTCTATCCTTGTGATTCCTGATGTATTCAAAGGTGAAACCAGACTCAAAAGCATACTTATTCAATTTCTCCCGTTTTCCTGGTTTGAGTCCAGATTCTTTCTCTCTTGGTTTCTCATTACCACGTTATCCAAATTATAAGCTATCCGGTGATAGAGACTTGAAGTTGATGATGAAGAATATGATCGAACTTGATGTAGCCTCTGTGGATATTGTGGTCAAGGATTGTGTGCAGAGTGTGTGTAGTTTGGTTACTGATGTGCATTCCGGCAGAGCCTCTGTTGATGATGCTTCTTCTTCCCTGACTTGTACGTCATCCTGTTTGACTAATTTGTTTGATCGCAATGATTATTTGGGTTGCTTTAGGCCAGAAGATCTAATTCCTTATTTGACCAATGAGTGAAGAAGTTATTTAAGTCATGGGAATCAAAAGTTTGAAGGTGGTGTCGTGGAATTTTCACCACATCAATAAAAGTTGTAATAGGCGTAAGGAAGAACATGATTGTCTGGTTGTTGTAGGTGCACTTTACATACAACTCTGATTCCATAACTACTTATATGCAAATCAAAGAGAAATTGCTCACAGAACAGAAGTATTATATTTAATAGTCATCAATAATATGTTCAGTCAGCATAAGTAGTACTGTTACATGCACAACATAGAGTAAACTTACAGAACAGCAAATTGGTATTCTCAGAGGCTTGCAGTGGTGTACTCACTCAACAATACCATACCAAATTGGTTTATCATGTCATTGATGAGAAAGCAGAGAGTTTACAATACATAGACTGCAATGATTTAAATAACATGCTTGTGGAGTATGAGGGTGGAAATTTACATGGACTGAAGTATCTTGCTGTGGTTGGGCGCCATGAGAAATTGGAACAGTTGATGAACACAGTAACATGGGGTCCGTTTTCAAATAAACCCGTCTTTAAGAGCTTGGAAGAGTTGCATCTGGTTGGCTTATGTTTCTTGAAGGAGTTGTGTATTGGTGAATTACCACCTCGGTCACTTTTCAATCTTAAGTCTCTGAAGGTGGAAGCTTGTCCTAACTTGGTGAATGCACTTTTACCATCACTCTACTTCCATTATTTAAATTTTTTGGTGGTTAGCTGTTGCTCCAAACTGAAAAGTCTCTTCACGTCGGATGTAGCTCAATGTCTTTTAAAATTGGAAGACCTTTCGGTTACTGAAAGTCCTAGCTTAGAGAGTGTAATTGAAGCAAGTGAGGAAACTGATAACATGAAGATCTCTTTTCCAAATTGAAGAACTTACTTTTGTGTAATCTTCCACTGCTCACGCGGTTCTACTGTACTGGAAATGCTGTTATTGATTGCCTTTGTTGGAACAGTTAAGCCTTCAGTACTTCCCCGAGTTTTTAACTTCTACTTCTGACTTTCATACCTGGAAGCAAGTTCAAGTCAGTGATCTTCGGCGTCTAAGGTATAACACACAAATTCCTCTAACTTTTTATTATGGACATTTCTTTGAGAGATGTTGAGTAATGCCTATTGTAAAGAATGTGATAACGTTGAAATGCCTGTCATGCGCCCATAAGATGAAATATAAATTTGATTTGGATTGATTACATTACACTTTAGTTTGTTCAAATTGTTGCACTATTGTTTAGCTTTTGCGTCAAATTCCTTAGCTTTGTCTTCTGTAATTTATGAATCAGAAAAACCAATTAAGAGCGCATCTGATGTAACCTATGGCCTGAATGAAGAGTGTGGAGCAACTCTCAAGTTAGAGTCAGCATGATGAATTTGAGTTGAGAAGGCAGAGCAACACTTACAGCCAAGTACATATCAGAATGTTGTGTCAACCTGGATGGCTGGATTTATACAAGCAGCATGAGTCGGATTGTGAATGGATCAGCTGTTGAAGATAGTTGATACAGCAACATCATGTCATGCAAACGAAAGAGTCGAAGACTGATGAAGATGAAGGCAAAACCAAAGGTTGGATACGTGGTGTAGCTGAGAGTTCCCCTGTTTCAAAATTAGTTAGTTCTTTAAAAAAATTCCTCGGATACATTAATGCACTTGGGATAATTTTTTTTAAAAAGAAACAAATTTAAATTAGGTAATGATGCATCCGTTGAACACTTATGCGCCAAAAAGAAAACTAGAAATAAAATTAACCTCGAATTAAAGCCTGCTAGAAAGAGTTGTAACTGAGGTTATTGTCACTTAATCAGTAGATAATTTGATGCTTTTTATTTAATAGGAAATTATACCTAAGGTCTCTTAGAAATCTTAGATTACACGTAAAGTCATTATAATTTTTTTACACACATAAGGTCATTATCCATTCCTAATATATTTGAGTTTCTAAAATTGCCCTATTTTATAAAGAGAGTTGTTTAGTTCAAATTCTTTTTTTGTGATAACTGTTTAATTCAAATTCAAAACTCCACCGACAGCTTTTAGAGAGAGAGGGAGAGATAATGCTCCATTAGCTCGATTCTCTCCACATTAGCTTTCTGTGTTTATTTGTGTGTGTGTGTTTTTGTTTGTTGATGTTGCTCATCTCAAAGAAAAGTACAAGGGATACATGCTCTGTGCCACTAGAAAGAATGGGAACGAAGGTTCGTTTTTCAGTTTCTGGATAGTGTGTAAAACTAGGAACAATAATACTGTCCAACAACTAGAGTAATACTTTATGAAAACTACTTCAACAAAATTTTAGTTAGAATGCATCAAGTCCCAGTAGAGTAGTATTGTCCAACAACTAGAGTAGTATTTTTTGAAAACTACAGTAGTACTTTCAACAAACTGTTGTAGTGTTTTCCATGAAACTGTCAAATGGTGTTTTCTACAACATCCTCATTGTTTTTGGAGGCAATTTTTTATGAAGTTTACCCACAACTTTGCAAAAGTCTCTTAATGTCGATCTTATTTGGACTTTGGGTTTCTTAGGATCCTCCATTTGTGTCATTTCTGCATAACGATAAAATAGACCATCAAAACATTACATACTACTCACATAAATTCTATATACTACTTACATCAATTCTACATACTACTGCAGATCACATTACATACTATTCACATACAACACTACATACTACTACAGAGCACACTACATAGTACTCATAGATAACATTATATACTATTTACAGACAACACTACATACTACTACAAAACACACTACATATTTCTCACAGACAACATTACATACTACTACAAAACATACTACATACTACTCAGAGACAACACTACATACTACTCATATTCAATACTACATACTACTACAGAACACACTACATACTACTACAGAGCACACTACATACTACTCACAGACAACACTGCATACTATTTACAGACAACACTACATACTACTCACAACCATTCTACATACTGATATTCCTTAAGTAAAATGAAAACAAAAACGAAAACGATAAAATCACTAAAGTTGTTTTCTAACCTACGGCTAACTTAAATATTGACATCACCAAGACAAACATATTGCATTAAATTACAGACACAAGTCTGAATGAATTAAAAGGTACGGTGTGACTGTCAGCTTCCCGAAGCCTAATAAGAAAATTGTTCAATACCTCTATTAGAGATATTATCCTCTGCCTAAGCCCATCGTTGAAAAGATTTTCCAGAAATTTCTGAATGTCAGATACAGTGTCAGGTTCAAGTCCCTGATCAAACACTACAGCCTGTGAAAACAGTAGTATGTTAGCTAAACAACTAAAGATCAAACAATAACTAAACAGATCTAAAACTAAGAGGTAGAAACCGGAGAAGAGCGAGATACCTTCAAAAGTGTATACAGAGCTGTTAATAAATCTCTTCTTTCAGTGTACCAAAGCCCAGTTGTAAGCCGCAAAATTTCTAGTGGCTCTCTTCCCATTAATCTCCACTATTTAGCACAAGAGAAGCAACACAGATAACGAACTCAGATTTCCAACATGTAATAACAGGTCAACCGAATATTGGAAAAATAATTACATCAGATATATATACCTCTTGATTTGCAGAGACAATCAAACGGACACAATCAACCTCATTTAGATGAAGGTCATCACTTAATTTCAAAGCCTACAACATGAGTAACAACAACATCATCACCTGCTGTAACACTACAAACAAAAATTGTTCAGAAAATGTGAGTACACTACATTTATCCAACCACATGAGCACGGAACTAATCGAAACACAATGTAGTGTGATCGGTATTTAACCACCTTTAAAGTTACCCTATAATGAATTCAATATGGTTTTCAATGCATTACAATAGTATAGAGGTCAATCCACAGGGAAAAATGAGACTCAATATTCTAAACTACAAACAGACGCGAAAGTCAGAACCCTGATAGCCTCGACCACTGGGTACTAACGTAATTAATTAAACTATCTAGACTTAACCTAAAATCATGAAATTAATACTGGACACTACAGACACAGTGGCGGACTACCACACAAAATTTCAATGTAATCGGAGTTGGTTTGGTTGTCGAATAAATTTCTACAAAACAGATTATGAAACTGAAACAAAAAACAGAGTAAGAGTAAAACGAGAATCAATGATAAAGAAGGTTAAGGGAAGTGTTATCCACCACCGTCACTCCATCTAGACGACAAATGCTTAACTAAACAATGCAGATGTTATGAATGAAAGATTCCCAGGAAGGTCCCGAGCTGTGAACACAACCTATTACCCAATCCTTATGTTTACAACATCGAAGGTCTGCTTATCAATATTGTCTATCCCTCAAGGAACCCGAAGTCACGGACTAAAATTTACCAAGAGCAAAGCATTACGATCTAGAAAGGGTTTGAGAATCTACAAGGCTTCATAAGTACACTACGGTCGTGTTTTACTAGATCTAGGGTTTCTTATACCAAGCATGTATGAGTTCTACGATTGAAACTTGAGGAAGGTAATAATCACCAACAGCCATCAATTTTCTTAGAATTAGATTCCTAAACATGCATACTAAGCGTGCACTCAAAGCATACATAATCAAGAATCATCACTATATAAATAACAAAGAAACCTCATTCAAATAACAAAAACAAAACTTAATTAACGTGCATAAGTAATCTAGATATCATGAACGGGGCTTCAAAACAGCCCCTTAACAATGGAGTTAGTTCCTCATGAAAGTCATAGAAGTTTTAGAGAGAAGAAGAAAAATTACAGTATAGAATAATGGCCCCCCCCCATCAAGTCTGCCACTAGCTATATATATAATTTAGCTAGATAATTTAACCTAGCAACTAGCTCACGTGCAAGCATAAATCCATATGCAAATGGACTCCCAAAGTCCAAGTCCAAGCCAACTCTTCTTACTGTTCCTCGCCAAGCAAATCAATTCAAATACAAATAGACTTCTTTAATTACCTAGCAGAATTGCACGTGCAAGACTCCAAATTCAGCCCATCTCTTCTTAATCTCATTATTATAATATGACTATTTTTGTTTTATTCTCTCCTTGCTTCACTACGTCTCTCTCCTCTTTATTAGCTAGCTAGCATGTGCATGGCTTCTTACTCCAAAATCAATTCAACTTCTTCTTCTTGCGAGCAACTTGCCAGCCCACAAAAACAACACAAGCCAAAAATACTTGCTCACCAAAGACAAAACCTCCTCCCCAGAATATATCATTTAATCTCATTTTCTTCATTAATCTCCAGAATACCTAAAAACAAGTAATAATATTAATTTACTTAAAAACATAACAAAAGAGCTAAATATACGGTTCGGTTAAGCACATAAACGTTGCATAAATATGCAACTATCAGAATACCCCACACTTAGCTTTTGCTAGTCCTTAAGCAAAACACTAAACTAAGACTCTAGAACAACTCAAAGACTTTACGATAACGACTATAATGCCCTCAACAAATTTGTCTCAGCAATCTTCCAAGAATTGTAACACCAAGATTAATAAGACTCCAAATTTATTTTCCATAAAATTTCGAAAGTTAATTTCAATGTATGACACATATGTAATATGTAGGACGAAGACATAATCATGGTGAAAAATAAAGCTGTAGCATGCAACAAAATTGTCAAGATTCAACCTCACTTAGATATGCTCTCAAAAGTGTTTCTCTCAAAGTATGTCTAAGGTAGTCACTCAACTCAATTACTTGCCAAATGGACTACACCATAAGCTTACTCTTGTGACTAATCTCCACAGATTAAAGGCTGTTATCTTGAGAATCAAAAAGACTTTCATGGGTTGTAATGGGGCTTGACTCATAGGTTAAAGAATAAATGGATAAGGAATTCAAATATAATTCTAGAACTCAGTAGAGCACCAAATAAGAGACTTCTTCAAACTTTACAACCATGAACTTTCTCACTTTTGTGGCCGAATTTCATCTTGTTGGACCTTCACATCATTGTTTTCATCAACAGTTAACTCGGGTATCAAGCTAGACATCATATTTTTTTTTCTTTTTCTTTCTTTTACTTTTTTTTTTCACAAATAGCTTGATACCCCACACTTGTTTCTTTGCATCACCTTTTGACATTGTTGTTGTCTTCACATACCTGTCTCATGTATAGCTCTACCAAGTTCTAGAACAAGGGTAAAGATATAACTATTCTAAGGTTTAAGGTCAGAGATATGTGGGTGATGACATAAAGTTTAAACATGTAGGCTCAAAGTGGTTAACTAAGGGGTGCACATCTTGTGTACACAAAATCGGGACACAGGCTTATATGGCTATGGTGGTGTCCCCTAAATGCCTATATCATTTCCTCAATTAAAACATGTATTGACAATAAGCTTTGAAAAGCACAAGAGCAAGTTCTAGTAAACTCTAGAGTCCATTAACTTAATCTGCGGTAAGCAATTGACACTCAATAAAGAAAGCATGTGTAATCACATATAGGCTCAATCGCTCACAGGTTAAATGAATCTCAACAAAGTTTAAGCATGCCAAAAATATGTACCATGTTAACTCATTTCTACATCCACTACACATTCGCATATGCATCATATATCAAGATTAACCAAAGAAACTTCAAATAACATGATCATCTTTCAGTCACAATTCTAGAAGATATAATCACATCATGGACTAGTTAAGGGCACCCAAGACTCAAAACAAGAGACTCTTTTTGTATTTTTCTTGAAACTTTTTATTTTTGTATTTGGTTTTTCAAATAAGTCACTAAAATACCCAAGGAAAACAAAGAAAAACTCAAAAATTCCAACCTCTGGCGAGCAACCCGCCAGACTCCCTGTAATGCGCAACTCTACTCGCCAGAATTTTAAAAAATTAATCACACATCTTAATAGGCTTAAATTTTTTGAGCATTAACTAAACACATATACAAACCTTCCCTCGAAATTTCAGAAAATTACGAGCCCTATATCTATAAAAAATAAATGACACAACACAGGATACTGCCCAGTACCGAAAACTGCCGCTCGCCAGACTTAGCTCCACTCGCAAGAATTATATAGAATTAATGACAGAGTGGAATGATCTAAAATTTAGAGAGAGAAAAACTAAACACATGTAAAAACATACCCTCAAAATTTCAGAAATTTACGAGGCTTGTAGATATGGTAAATAGATTAGACAAAACAGCAAACTGTACAACACCGAAAAACAAGGCTCGCCAGACTCATCCCCACTCTCCAGAATTATACGGAATTAATCACTTAGTGGAATGAGCTGAAATTTTAGAAGAAAAAATTAGACACATTTGAAAACATTCTCTCAAAATTTCAAAAATTTACGAGACCTCTAGCTATGTCAAATAATTGACACAAAACAGCATACTGCACATAACCAAAATAACGAAAAATTATACATAGACGCTAAGGATATGATATAAACCCCACCCCACACTTGAAATTTGCATTGTCCTCAATGTAAGGCGAAACTAAAACATTCAATACATCAAACAAGCATGGAATAAGACACATAACACATCACAAATCACACTAATATGGAGAAAAATAAAGAAAAGGAGAAGGGATAAGAATTCAAATCTGGCAGCCAGGCTTCTCCATCCACATGGGTTGCCTCCCAAGTAGCGCTAAATTTAACGTCTTCAGCCAGACAGTACCAAGTATCACTCTTTATCCTGTGGCACATCCTCGAGAGGTACCTGCTCAACGGTGTGCTCCAACATTAACTCATAAAATGGCTTCAGTCGATGTCCATTGACTTTGAAAACTTTCCCTGTTTTGTCACTTTTCACAACTACAGCACCACTAGGGAAAACATTAGTGACCACAAATGGACCAATCCATCTAGACTGAAGCTTACCTGGAAACAGTTTCAACCTCGAGTTGAAAACCAAGACCTTTTGTCCTACCGAAAAAGTCTTGCTCCTGATATTTTGATCATGAAAAGCCTTAGCTTTCTCCTTGTAAATCCTGCTGGACTCATATGCATTGTTCCTGATTTCTGCCAGCTCACTCAGCTGTAATTTCCTGTGAATCCTAGCCTCATCAATATTAAAATTGAACTGTTTGACCGCCCAATAAGCTCTGTGCTCAAGCTCGATCGGTAGATGACAAGCTTTGCCAAAAACAAGCCTATAGGGAGACATCCCTATAGGTGTTTTGTAAGCTGTACGGTAAGCCCACAAAGCTTCATCTAATCGCTGACTCCAATCCTTCCTGGTAGGGTCTACGGTCTTTTTTAGAATCTTCTTGATTTCACGGTTAGACACCTCCACTTGTCCACTGGTCTGAGGATGGTAAGGTGTCGCCACCTTGTGTCGAACATTATATTTCCTCAAGAGTGCAGCAAATGTGCGGTTACAAAAATGAGAGCCTCCATCGCTAATGATGTACCTAGATGTGCCAAATCTAGCAAATATGGACTTTAAGAATTTAAACACAACAGCAGAATCGTTAGTTCGGGTGACAATTGCCTCCACCCACTTGGACACATAATCAACTGCCAAAAGTATGTACACATTAGAATGCGAAGAAGGGAAATGACCCATGAAATAAATACCCCAAACATCAAAAATTTCAACCACAAGAATTGGATGTTGAGGCATTTGATCCCTAGGGCCTATGTTACTTGTCATCTGGCATCTTGGACATGCCTTGTAGAATTCATGAGCATCCTTAAAGATGCTAGGCCAATAAAATTCACATTCCAACACCTTGAGTGCAGTTTTCTTTCCCCCGAAATGTCCTCTACCTACATGTGAGTGGCAAAAAGAAAGAATTGAATAAATTTCAGATTCGGGAACGCACATTCGGATGATGGAATCTGGGCAATGTTTCCATAAGTATGGATCATCCCACACATAATATCTGGCCTCCTTCTTCAATTTTTCCTTCTGAGCACGGGTATAGTCAGTAGGTACCAGTTTTGAAACCTGGTAATTGACAATATCCGCATACCACGGCTCAGAATCCCGGATAGAAAATAGTTGCTCATCTGGAAAACTCTCATGCAAAGGGAGTTTATCCTCCTCCGCATTGGACCCATGTGTCAACCGACTCAAATGGTTTGCAACCACATTCTCTGTTCCTTTCTTATCTTTGATTTCCACATCAAACTCTTGAAGGAGTAGTAACCACCTGATCAGCCTCGGCTTTGCATCCTGCTTTGTCATAAGATATCTCAATGCTGCATGGTCAGAGAAAATAATCACTTTAGTCCCTAACAAGTAAGATCTAAATTTCTCTAAAACAAAGACAACAGCCAAAAGTTCTTTCTCAGTAGTTGAATAGTTCAACTGAGCATCATTAAGGGTTATAGAGGCATAATAAATCACATGTGGGAGCCTCTCAACCCGCTGTCCCAACACAGCACCAACAACATATTTCGATGCATCACACATCAATTCGAATGGAAGGTTCCAGTCTGGTGCTTGGATGATTGGGGCGGTGATCAATAGCTCCTTGAGCTTGTTGAATGCAGCAAGACAATCTTCAGTAAAATCAAATGTCACACTCTTCTGGAGCAATGCACTGAGAGGTCGGGCTATCTTGGAGAAATCCTTGATAAACCTGCGATAAAAATCTGCATGTCCAAGAAAAGAGCGCACCTCCCTTTTAGTTGTGGGAGGTGGTAAGGTACGTATAACATCAACCTTAGCCTTGTCTACTTCTATACCTTTTTCAGAAATTACATGTCCCAAAACAATACCTTGTTCAACCATGAAATGACATTTTTCCCAATTTAACACAAGGTTCTTTTCCACACATCTTTCTAGAACTAGGGACAAATTATTCAAACATGTATCAAAAGAATCACCAAAAACAGAAAAATCATCCATGAATACCTCGATGATCTTCTCCACCATGTCTGAAAAGATGCTCATCATGCATCTTTGAAAGGTAGCTGGTGCATTGCATAACCCAAATGGCATCCTCCTATAAGCAAACATGCCAAAGGGACACGTGAAGGTAGTCTTCTCCTGGTCTTCTCTGTCAATGGCAATCTGGTTGTAGCCAGAATAACCATCTAGAAAGCAATAATACGCATGACCTGCAAGACGTTCCAACATTTGGTCAATAAAAGAAAGAGGAAAATGATCCTTACGAGTTGTGGCATTAAGTCTGCGGTAGTCAATACAGACTCTCCATCCTGTTTGAACTCTCTTTGGCACCAGCAAATCCTCATCATTTTTAATCACTGTGATGTCTGACTTCTTGGGCACCACCTGCATAGGACTCACCCACTTGCTATCAGATATTGCATAAATGATACCTGCATCTAGAAGTTTGATAACCTCATTCTTCACCACATCCATCATAGGTGGGTTGAGTCTTCGTTGTGGTTCTCTCGTTGGCTTTTCTCCATCTTCAAGGAATATCCTATGAGTACACAATGTTGGATCTATTCTTTTAATGTCTGCAATTGTCCAGCCAATAGCCTCCTTGTACTCCTTGAGTACAGTGACTAGCTTCTCTTCCTGTAACACGGTTAGTTTTGAAGATAAAATGACTGGTAAAGTCTCACCAGTTCCAAGGAATGCATACTTCAAATGCTCAGGCAAATGCTTGAGCTCAAGCTTTGGTGCTGTTACAATGGAAGGAAAAAGCGTGTCATTAGTAATAGGAAGGGGAAAAGATTTTGAATTACCTCTTATGTATGGCAATGACTCAAGGGCTGCCACAACATCATCGTACTCTTCACCCATCACTAACTCTGCATCTGAGCTGGTTCTTATTGTTTCTTCTTCTTCATCCATGGATCGAACTTGGGTGATCAAATCCTCAAGTTCATCCCACACTTTAGAATATGGGAAGGTTTCAGATTTCCTCCCCCCTTCTTCAATCGCTTTCTTCAACGCATCCTTATTCTCATTCACCGAATGCTGCATAAATTCCTGCATAAAGTTATCAAATGTATCAATAGAAAAACAGGAATACAAATCATTATCACTAGGATGCCTCATTGCGTCGAAGATGTTGAAGCGAATCTTCTCTTCATCTACTTTCATGGAGAGGGTACCATTGAAACAATCTATCTTGGTCCTAGCGGTCCGTAGGAATAGACGACCAAGTATCAATGGTAGCTCTGATGGTTGAGGCTCTGCCTCCATCTCTAACACGAAGAAATCAGCTGGGAAGATCAACTTACCTACCTGCACCAAAACATCCTCAACAAAACTTCTGGGGTAACAGTTAGATCGATCAGCTAATTTAATTGTAACACCAGTTTGTTGTAATGCACCAATATTCAAAGTTTTATACACAGAGTATGACATTAAGTTTATTGATGCACCCAAATCAAGTAAAGCTCCAGTAAAGTTCGTGTTACCAATTGTACATGGGACGGTGAATCGTCCTGGATCACCCATCTTGGGTGGTAGCTTCCTTTGAAGTACTGCTGACACCTTCTCACTCAAGGCCATGGTCTCAGTCCATGTGAACTTCTTTTTCATTGTACAAAGTTCCTTAAGAAACTTTGCATACTTCGGTATTTGCTTAATCGCATCAAGCAACGGAATGTTCACTTCCACCTTCCAGAATGTATCTTGAATCTCTTGCTCCAACTCATCATTCTTCTTGTTTTTCAACCTACCAAGAAAAGGATCACGTAAGGGAATTAAAGGAGAAGGTTCAGAAATTGACTTACCTGATTTTTGATTTGCTGAATTTTTTTGTCCAGAGTCTGGCGAGTTCTTCGCCAAAGTTTCTTTCTGTCCAGGTGCACTTTTCTCTTCCTAATCTTGCAATAGTGGGGGAAATGGTAGCACCTGTTCCAGAACCGGTTCATCCGGTTCTAAAGACTTTTTTGTAGGCTTTTCAACCTCTTCAATCATTCTTCCACTTCTCAATGTGATCACATTTGCTTCATGAGTGATTCTTGGGTTATTAACCACACTGCTTGGAAGAGTACCTTGTTCTCTTGTTGACAGCTGTTGTTGCAAGTTGTTCAGTTGCTTCTCCATAAACTCGAATTCCTTGCTAGAGTTCTTGTTGTGCATCTTAATCCCCTCTAGTCTAGCCAATATTGCTGCCATGATAGGATCAGGAGCTGGAGTTGCAAACGGCTATTGTACCTGTTGAATTCAGGTCTTACCTTGAATCTGGTGGGTGGGTTCAACACATTGTTTGTGTTTCCATAGCTGAAATTGGGATGATTCCTCCATCCCGGATTGTATGTGTTTGAAAATTGATCATTTCTTGATGCACGTTGTTGCACAAAATTCACATGTTCTTCATCAGGAATAAAGAGACAAGTTTCGTTAGTGTGATCCGACATAGAGCAAACAGAACATACCTGAGATACAGATGATGATGATGTCGTTTAGTTCTTGATGACAGTAGCAATGGACTCCAACTTCTTCTCCATTGCTTTCATTCTCTTGTCCATGTCTGAGTTGGTGGCAACCTCAAATACAGCTTGCTGTTTCTTGCTCGCCAACGTTCTCTCTCTTGTATAGAACTGCTTGGTATTCTCAGCCAATTTCTCTATGGTATCATAAGCTTGCTGACTTGTTTGATACATAAACATACCTCCACATGCTGAATCCACTCTTGTCTTGTTAGATGGCTCCAGACCTTCATAAAAGAAAGTCATCCTGTCCTCTAGATCATACCCATGATGTGGGCATTTCCTCAACAACTCCTTGAAATGACTCCATGCCTCATGAAGCATGTCACCGTCTTTTTGTATGAAGTTATTAATCTCCTTCTTCAACTGCTTAGTCTTCTGGGCTGAGAAATACTCCTTCATGAATGTCACCTTGATCTCATCCCAAGATTGTATAGACCTAGGAGCCAAAGAATTGAACCACATCTTCGCTCCTTCCTTCACAGAAAAAGGAAATAAAATTAGTTCAACACATTAGATTCAACATTTTGTAAGTTTTGTGTTGATGCTAAAGCTTCAATCTCCGCCAAATGTTGTTGCGGATCTTCTGAAAACACTCCCCTATAATGAGGTAGGGCAGAAAGTAATGCAGGAGGCACTGAATATGTCCCAAGAGCCGGCAACACTATTGGTGATGAATTCCCTTGAGCACTAGGTACAAAAGAATTCATCAACGTTCTTGGTTGTTCTCCCATTGCTGCTCTTTGCGGTGGCGATTGAGGTACTTCTTCTGAATCTGAACTTGTTTCCACCTCAATTTCAGGTTCTGACACTGTGCCACTCGTGTTTCCAACCTCCAGTTTTGCTTGCCTCTTCTACTTCTGGTTTTGCTTAGCTGAGCGCTCAACCTCTAAATCAAGCAATAAAGGCTTAGTTCTCCTTGACCTTTGAGTATGCATGCACTAAGTACCTACACACAAGAGACACGTTTCACTACAAAAGAAATGAAATAAAACAAAACAAAACAAAACTGAAACAAAAGACACGTTAGAATATAAAGACTAGATCTTTCCCCGGCAACGGCGCTAAAATTTGATCGGTGTTTAACCACCTTCAAAGTTACCCTATAATAAAATCAATATGGTTGTCAATGCAGTACAATAGTATAGGGGTCAATCCACATGGAAAAATGAGACTCAATATTCTAAATTATAAACAGACGCGAAAGTCAGAACCCTGACAGCCTCGACCACTGGGTACTAATGTAATTAATTAAAATAGCTAGACTCAACCTAAAATCACGAAATTAATACTGGACACTACAGACACAGTGACAGACTACCACATAAAATTTCAATGTAATCAGAGTTGGTTTGGTTGTCGAATAAATTTCTGCAAAAAAGATTACGAAACTGAAATAGAAAACAGAGTAAGAGTAAAACGAGAATCAATGATAAAGAAGGTTAAGGGAAGTGTTATCCACCACCGTCACTCCATCTAGATGATAAATGCTTAACTAAACAATACAGATATTATGAATGAAAGATTCCCAGGAAGGTCCCGAGCTATGAACACAACCTATTACCCAATCCTTATGTTTACAACATTGAAGGCCTGCTTATCAATATTGTCTATCCCTCAAGGAACCCGAAGTCACGGACTCGAATTTACCAAGAGCAAAATATTACGATCTAGAAAGGGTTTGAGAATCTACAAGGCTTCATAAATACACTACGGTCGTGTCTTACTAGACCTAGAGTTTCTTATACCAAGCATGTATGAGTTCTACGATTGAAACTTGAGGAAGGTAATAATCACCAACAACCATCAATTTTCTTAGAATTAGATTCTTAAACATGCATACTAAGCGTGCACTCAAAGCATACATAATCAAGAATCATCACTGTATAAATAACAAAGAAACCTCATTCAAATAACAAAAACAAAACTTAATTAACGTGCATAAGCAATCTAGATATCATGAACGGGGCTTCAAAACAGCCCATTAACAATGGAGTTAGTTCCTCATGAAAGCCATAGAAGTTTTAGAGAGAAGAAGAAAAATTACAGTATAGAATAATGGCCCCCCATCAAGTCTGCCACTAGCTATATATATAATTTAGTTAGATAATTTAACCTAGCAACTAGCTCACGTGCAAGCATAAATCCATATGCAAATGGACTCCCAAAGTCCAAGTCCAAGCCAACTCTTCTTACTGTTCCTCGCCATTTGGAGGCCAAATTAGAGGCCCATTTGGCAGCCTAACTTCTTTGGACTAAACTAGTGCTCGGTCCGATGTCTTCGGAGGCTACAGAGAAACAAACAGTACTCAAATTATGGTCCTGAATCCTCAAAATCTATAAAAACTAATGACACAAAACACAAATGAGTACAACATTGAGAGAGAGAGAGAGATAGAGAGAGAGAGCGAGAGAGAGCGAGAGAGAGCTGAAATTGGGATGAGGCGGTTCTTGAGGGAGGGAGGCGGTGACGTTCGTCTGCAGGGGCGGTATCGGCGTCGCCTGTAACAACCCGAACCAAAATTCACGCATAAATGTGACAACCCGAACCGAAAATGGTAGTTAATCGGCTTAATACGCGAGTTTCACGTATAATCGTAGTTTGTCGTAATTAATCGATTTGGCGGTCTTGTTTGCAACTAAATTATCGGGCGAGAATTTGATATGAGTTCCTTCACGAGAGTTGTATGATTTCGAGCTCGTAGGAGTTTTCCGATGATTTTTCCGATGTCTGATGAATATGTTATGAATATTTCCGACCGTTGGATTTAATCGTGTTTATCCATTTGGTTTCTATCCGTTTTCGATCGTTGATCGTTTTAGTCGTGCGGTGGTCCAGATTTTTGGGAAATTTTAGGTGTTTTTTGGGAAATTTTAGGTGTTTTCGGGAAATTTTAGGTGTTTTCGCGCTCCAATCGCAGTCATGAGGTTATTGAGTTGATTTGGGTGGTGGATTTTGTGTCGAGGGATAAGTAGAGTATTTATGGGATTTTCGACGATTTTGTTGATATTCGAGTTATATGTTTCCGAAAATTGTTGGTTTCCGAGGTGTGGTTCAGTGTTTTGAATTGTGATTTTGATCAGTGGTATTTGTGATTATTCAGGAGATCGGGATCATACGCTTGGCGAGGGATCTTCTGCCGGATCACGGGATTAACTCGTTTTTGCGTTGTGCTTGTCTGTGATTGGACATTTCTTTTCACTGATTGGTTGCGAGTCTTTTATATACGTTTTACGAGCATGAGCATGCAGTTATGATATGAATTATACGTGTTTTATGATTATGCAATTACGAATATGATTTTACAATTATGCATTACGAGTATGCTTTTACATTACGCTTTATGCATTTGCATGGAAACCTTTATGATTTGGTTTACACAGAGTACAGTCTCAGTAGTAGTTGTATCAATACACTTAGCATCTTGGCTGATCCCCGAGGATGTTTTCCGGGGGGGGGGACTGTTACCCTGACCCGAGGTCTTTACTAGGGGGGAGCAGATGCCCTGACCTGATGCCTTTCTGGCTGGAATCACGTGAGGATCAGGGATCCCGTGATTCAGACTGTACTAGCGCAGATGTGTCCATGAGTGACCCCGCGGGATTTCTGATGCATGATCTGTATGCGTGAGGAGTTAAAGTCTCCCTCGTGTACCATATGATTTTCATGCATTTAGACTCACATATGTATTATAAACATATATGTGTATTCAGCGAAAGACATTTATTTTCGTCCACTCACTCTAACAGTTTATATGTCTTTCCCTGGGCTCTTTGTTTTCAATACCCAGTTTGCAGTTTGGATTCAGGTGTCGCACGTCGAGGTTGGAGGTTAGTATTCGAGCCACTTTTCCTTCTAAGTAGGTTTCTAGTTTGGTCTACTGTTGTGTATACATGTATATACTAGAGGTCACTCTAAGAACAATTATGTTTATATTTTCAAATGATTTTCCCGGATTTCTGTAAAGCTACAGTTTTGTGTATTTCTTTACGTTATGGTATGTTTTTTGAGAAATACGGATGGGATTGGTGCCCACGGTTTGGATTTTGTGGCATAAGATGAAGTGTATTTTTCACTGCAGGTTAATGGTAACTACGCGATATAGTGGAACTCTGCCAAAATTTTTATGATTTTTGAAAGTTCATGTTTTCCGAAGGGGTCTGATTCTGGTTTATGAAACTAAATCGGGGTTGGGTCCTTTCAATAAATCAACACGAAACAGTATTATCGCGATGTTTATCAGAAATTGTCGTAACGGATAAATAAAAAAAAGAAACTTATTTTTATCGGTTAATTATTAACCGTACGATCGCGATATAGTCGAATATTAGCCGTTGATCGATTGAGGAGCTTCCCCTATAAATATCAAGTTTTCGAAAATAGCTGGTTTACCCAATTTAGAAAGTCAGACTGGGTGTTGACCAAGCGTTGACCCGACCTTGATTTTCGGCCCGTTTCTTGACCCGACCTTGATTTTCGGCCCGTTTCTTGACCCTCCGGAAAATCGACCCCTCGGCCACCAATTTTTGAGTTTAAGGTATGGAAATTCATCCTCTTTTTCCCATGAGTGGCTTGGCATACTTAGATTTGATTTTAGGGAGGTTTTTGATTCGACCAAATCGAATTTTCGATTGGAAATTCAATACCGTTGTCGGTCGGTGGCGCTCCGGCCATGGGGAAGCCGGGGATAGGGGGAAAAGGTAGAGGGGATGGAGAGGTTTGATTTTCAGGTGGTCTCGGAGGGAGAGGTGTTGCACCGTCACCGAAATTGGGTCGGAAAGCCACGCCGGTGATTTTGGGGCCGGTGGCTTTCAAGAAAAATTTCGGCCAGCGCGTTGTGAATCGGCCTTGGTGGTAGAAGGGAGAAGTGTTGTGCTTGGAGAGAGGAAGAGAATGAGGGGTCGATCGCCGCCATCCGTAGTGGTCGGCGGTGGCCACCGCCGCCGGCTGTGGCGGTGATTTCGACGTCTTCCCGGTTGATTTGGTCCCCAGCGAAGAAGAAAAGTTACTGGGGAGCATGTGGGGAAGCTACCTGTGAAATTTGGGCCTCGTTGAAGTTGGTCACCGGAGGCGGCGTGTGGCCACCACGTGCCGCCGTCCGCGGCGGTGCTTCGGTGAGGGTAAAATCATAATTTTTTAAAGAAAATTTTCGGGATAGTTTCTAAGTTAATTTTTGCACGTTTTATCGAATTCCAGTATTAAATGTTTGTGTTATTTGTTCAGGAGATCGTGATCGAGATTTTGGCGAGGGAACTTCCGCAGGACCACGGAGCTAGCCTCTGTACTGTGAGTAGATATTTTATTTTCACTGTTATTTGCGAGTCTTCAGTATGCATTGGTAGTTATGCATGTATTAGATATATAGTATACAGTTATGCATTTATAGTTATGAATTTTTATTTGGAGGCATATGCGTGATTTGATTTATGTTGAGCATAGTCACAGTGTTGCATCGATGCACTAGCTTCTCGGCTGATCCCCGATATGCTCTGGAAGTGTCCGAGAGGGACCCCGGGATTTACAAAAGTATCCGAGAGGGACCCCGTAATTTACACAGCACCCAGGAGGGCCAGTAAACCTGACCTGGGCAGTATTAGAACTTGAGGTCAAAGGACCCGAGTCATAGCCTCCATATATTTTATAGTACCCAGGAGTACCTGGATGATCATATTTTTAGACTCGCATTATTTTTATGTACATTATATATGAAAGACATATTAGTTACTGTTTCAGTTAAAAAGTGAAATATTATTTTCGTCCACTCACTCTAACAGTTTTTGTTATTTTATATGTCTTTCCTGGGCCTTTCGGTTTCCTCCGCTCAGTTTGCAGTTGTTATTCTGTGTTTGCACGTCGGAGAAGGAGGAGTAGAGTTTGTGTTACTGTACTCATCTAGTAGGTTCCTAACTTAACCTGCTAGTCCTGTGTAATATGTAAATTAAAGGTTGTGTTACTGTACTTCTGTTGTGTTGTATTTTCATCTAGTATTCGGATTTCTTAGCATCTTCTGTATACAGTTTTAATGTCTGGTGGATTCAATGTTTGACTAATTTGAGAAATCCAGATGGGATATGGTGCCCACAGTTTGTTTTTGTGGATATTTTAGAAGTGTGATTTCCTTGCAGGTTTTTGGGTTTCTTGATTTTAGTAGAAACTTTGGCAAAAATTTTCTAGACTTAGGCGTCGTTAGGCTTAATTCAGGTTTAGGTAACTAAATTGGGATCGGGTTCTTTCATCGCCGGTGTTCCAAAACCCCACGGTAGCGACGACAATCGAAGTCAGGGTCGGATGCGAGGCTACTGTGACGAAATCAGAAGTCGGAGGTCTGTAGGCGGGTGAGGAGGGGACTAGGGTTTAGTCGCCGGTGTGTAATCAATTTCAGAGGTGTGTAGTTGGAGGTGTGTAGCCGTCGACATGATGAGATCGGAATCGGAGTGAGGAGGACGATGAAGTTTTGCTATGGCACGTTTTAGGTATTTTGGGTCTGAAGCATAGAGAGAAAGAGAGACCAATTTATATAGGATAATATTAGACGTAAATAAATTGAATGAAATGATTTTTTGTTAAATCATGTGACCTTATTTGAGAGAAATATCAGGTGACCTTATACATAATTTACCCTCTATTCAATCTGTTACGAAAAATTATCTAACGGCGTTTTTCTTGCCATTTTCAACAATAAAAAAAATGAAAATGGAAGGCTAGTTTTACCGATTTCCCAAGAAAGGCCCAACATGTTGTACAAAAAAGTATAAGAAACAGAGCCAACAACAGAAGTTGGGCGACAATTAAAGGACCCGACAACCCATCAAGCCCAAGTTCCGACCCAATAAACAACCGCGCAGACGTTTCAGAACAGGTGGCTGCTCAGTTCTCGGTTCTCGATCACTTCTCCTCATCGCTCCTGTTACCGCGCGTGGATTGACGCGCTTCTCCCTGAAGACTGAAGCCTGTTGTCTTCTCACTCACTCGAAACTCAAAGGCAAGTTCTTCACTACTCTTGTACTCGAAAGCTCTACTTAGTTACACTCTGCTGTATGCATGAACTTGTTTGAATGTATTGAAATCCCAGGTTACGATATTTTTGTCTATGTTTGATCTGGTTTATGGGACATCTAATATCATGATATCAAAGTAACTTCCAAATCAAGGGATTCCAATAATGAACATGAACCGATCAGGATTATGCCTTTATTGAATTCATGTTACTTGCTGCTATTGTGTATATATAATCTCAAATCAATATTCTTCTACTTAATTAGCTATATGCTGAAAGCTACCCTAATATATATATATATATATATAGACACACACACACACAGTATCTAGATGATTAACTCTTTTATGCTCTTAGATTTGGTTATTGACATGTGACCGATTTCCTTGATCTTTCTATCCTCCCCCTGCTTATCCCCTTTCAACTGAAACAATATTGATAAAAACTCAATTTAGCGTTATAGAAAGTTTAACAATTTCTCATTTGTATTATGTCAGTGTTTATAAGTCAAGATCTGAACTTTTAATATCAGCAGAAACTATTAACATGTTCTTGCTGTCATCTCCACTTCTAAAGGACCCTGCAAGTGGATAAATCAATTAATAATTGTTGGCTGAACAAATCAGAGATGCTACAAAATTTGAATGACTTGCTAGCTACTTCCTTCTATTTGTACATAATATGCTGAAAATAAATAAATGAGGAGTGCAAGTCTAAACAAGTGTATCACTCCACAGCTGTCATTTTTAGACAAGATCTGAACTAATAAACTAACCAAGTCAATAGTAACTAAATACATCCTCTTGATTTCCTGGTTCCAGGTACTAATACAAGCTTTAAAAAGACTGAGAAAGTTTTACAAACATAGAAAGACTAGCTAATACAATTTTGTAATCCATAATCTTACTGTAGTGGTTATATGCACATAAGCCTTGCCATGATAAGAAGAAGCCTCAACTATTCAACCAATGCTCAAAATTTCATAGTTAAAGACTGATCGATTGATCATGGAAACTGATGAAGCAAGGGCCTGTCTCATATGCAACCTGCAATTCTACATTTCTCCTAATAGTCAATGGTTTTAATCAGTTGAGGCTTACCTTATTTAGGTATGCTAATTTATATTAGTTGCTGATACATCAAACATGTTTACTTTCTAGACAAGACCCACTTAATTTGGTACTGATGGTAGTTGATTATTGCTAATTGCGCATCTTTAAAGTCTCCTCTTCTAAATTATACGAACTGTTTATAAGATTATCTGTATATCTCTCTCTGTTCCATTGTGTGCCTTCTTACAACCTAAATTCCTTTCGGTCATCTCTTTCTTGTGGGTTTCCTCCATTTGGTTGCTTTTGTTTTGATCTAGTTTGTTCTCTGCTCAAGGTCATTGGTATCCAATCAATGGGCAACAAAACATCTTCTGCTTCTCTTGCTTCAGAAGAAGCCTCTGCTAGTTTGCGTGCTTTAGCAGAAGCCTCTGCTTATCTTGCTTCAGCTGAAGCCTCTGCTTATTTTGCTTCAGCTGAAGCATCAACTCATCGGTGGAGCTATGAAGTGTTTTTGAGTTTCAGGGGTGAAGATACTCGCAAGGGTATTACATCTGCTATATATGAGAGATTACAAAACATGAGAGGAATCAAAACATTCATGGATGGCCATAATGTTGAAGTAGGTGATAGTATTTCACCCACACTCTTAACAGCAATTAAAGAATCAAGGTTAGCCATCACTGTTCTGTCGCAACACTATGCCTCTTCTACTTGGTGTTTAGAGGAACTCACAACAATTTTTGAACACATGAAAGACAACAACAAAATTCTGCCACTTTTCTATCACGTGGATCCTTCTGATGTACGACATCAAAGAGGGAGTTTTGAAGATGCTTTCACAAAACATGAGTCTAGGCATGACACAGAGAAGGTGAAGCAATGGAAAGATGCTCTAACAAAGGTGGCCAATCTCTCTGGATGGGATTCCAACAATTATCGGTATGTCTCGTCCTCTTCTTTTACGAGAGTTATAATTATTAATTAAAGGATATTTGCTTACAATTATCGGCAACTCTCTCTCTCTCTCTCTCTCTCTCTCTCTCTCTCTCTTTCTCTCTCTCACACACACACACACATTAATTCAAATTTAGATCTACTTTTTGTCTCCTTGTTCAGAGTGAAGGCAGAGAGAACGACTAGGTTTTATCTTTTTATGAGCATGACTGATAATCCTTCTCTCTCAAAGTCTCCTCAAACTAACACAAAGGTATTCAAACTTTAAAAGATATAAAAAAGATACCCAAACATTACAAAACCGTATCGTGGTGATATCTCCGTCGTTGATTGTCGCCCAATCTTTTTGACATTGCAATTTTTAAAACAAGGAGTAATATACAGTTAAAATCTCAATTTATGAATACTCTGAGAACGACTAGGTTTTATCTTTTTATGAGCATGACTGATAATCCTTCTCTCTCAAAGTCTCCTCAAACTAACACAAAGGTATTCAAACTTTAAAAGATATAAAAAAGATACCCAAACATTACAAAACCGTATCGTGGTGATATCTCCGTCGTTGATTGTCGCCCAATCTTTTTGACATTGCAATTTTTAAAACAAGGAGTAATATACAGTTAAAATCTCAATTTATGAATACTCTATATAATGTAGAAATAACCTCTATATAGTGGTAAAACAATTATTGGTCCCAACTCAATCGGGACCAATTATAACAAGGAATAAACTTCATAATGTAATGAATTATCAACTTTTTGTGTCCATATACAAAAAAATTGTCTCAATAAAGTTATAATTGCTAATAATAAAAAAAATATGATTGATGGAAAAATAATTTATTTTAAAAGTATTTTAAGACAATAATTTATATTTTATAGTTGTTAATCTCTTATTATCGTATAGTAGAGTTTGGAATATATTAACTCGTACTTCTGTTTTATAATTTTATTAGTGGCCATCATCAATAAACTACTAACTTAATATTTATAATTTAGTTTTTGGCCTAATTTTTCACAGAAGTTAGATTGAGGAAAAAATTATGTATTAGAATTAATTTTTTGGGGCACATATAATTGTATAAAGATTTTACTATAGTTAATTTCTGTAAATTAGAACCATAACCAAACTGATACCAAACTTTTACCATGATATTGGTGTCATTACCCAAGTTGTCTCTCCTAGAGCCGCCTCAAAACATTGGCTCGTGCTGATATGTTGTCCCCTACTTCCTCCTTTGTTGAGTCGCCATCTCCTTCTCAGGTTCTCCAGCCTTGTGCACAGCCTTAACCACTGCTCGTTATCTTTCGGCACGACATCATGATGGGCCACTATGGCTGAACAATGACACCTCCTATGTATATTTTTATTTTATATAAAAAAATGTTTAGGACTTAGTTAGTCACGTACTATGTTAGTAGACTTATCCCCACATCTGACAAATGTGGGGAATGCTGCCATGAGTTAACACATGTCATGCATCAACTAATAAATTGGTACTCAAAGTTGTAAAATGAATATTTGTCTTGTAATTTTAGTTCAATAGTAGTAATTACTCATTCAAAAATATTTTACAACTTTTAGAATAAAGTTACAAGTTGAGATAATCATTTTACAATTTTGAAGACGAATTTATAAGTTGATGCATGTCATGTGTTAAAACATGCTAGAATTTCCCGATAAGTATATTACAAAAAAAAAATTGGGCTCCGGGAAGACATAAAACGTAATCCCGAGCTACATAATAACTATTACAATTCAGAAAACAAAGTTTAAAAATAAAGAAAACACATAAAATTCGAACGACCATCCCAACTCTTGAATTTTACATCCAGGTTTTGTATATGTTGAGAAGTTTAGGTCTTTGCCCTCCCAACAGTAGTAGGAATACTCAGATATTTCTCATCACACAACCCTGAATTTTAGCTAAACCATCTTGTTTCTCAACTACGGTATTCTTATCAAAGTAAAAGAAAATGCTTATAATGATCACTGAACTTTGTCACAATCGACAATTTAGTCATTGAACTTTTAAATATCAAAATGATCACTGAAGTATTATCTCACATATCAATTTGGGCATTATGCCGTTTCGGATGTCAAATTTTTAACAACAAACACATCCAATTTAGTAGTGATTCGACAACAATGTCGAGTAGACGTAATACTGTAATAGTATAGAAGCATGCTATTCTCCGCCAGTAAAAACAAATAATTTATCATTAGTGTTGGTGTACCATGACAAGTAGTAAAATCTAGGATAGCAACGGCCTCTTGGCGGCCAAAAAACAATCAATTCTTAACTTAAAGAGATACGACAATAGAGGATTATAAATAATATCTGGGGGTGAAATAAAACACTTTAGTGAGGAGAAATAATATCGGGGAGCACATGCTTTTGAACATAACTTATAAGTAACATTAGAGAAAAATGCACCAATAGTGTCTGGAGCATCACATCAGTTTGATGTTGGGACTTACAAAGTTATCAACTTGTAATGAGAGACCTCCGTTAAATTTTCATTAATGATTGGTTATGTACAAGGTATAGTGAACATTTCATGTTTTCCAATAGGAAATGACATTTGTTTCCTTTCAATGTCTTTTGCTTTACTTTTATGGAAAATAATTACAATGAACATTAAATTTTGTCACAATCGACAATTTAGTTACTGAATATTTGAAAATATCAAAATGATTACTAAACTGTTATCTCACATATCATTTTGGTCATTATGCCCATTTTAGACATCAGTTTTTCTTCTTCTTCATCTCACTTCTCCCGCTTATGCTCTTTGCATTTTCCTCATAATTCTATGCATATAAAGAAAGAATTTGACAAATTTTAATGTTTAAAATAGACAAAATGACCAAAATTGATAGACAAAATTAAAATTCAGTGACCCTTTTGATATTTTTACAAATTGACTGATCAATTTTTTGATTATGATAAAGTTCAGTGATCATTCTAGCTATATTTCCTTACCTTTTTTTTCCACCAGCTTTAGTGCTTTATATCACCCATGCTCTAGCCAATAAAATACTAGGTGAATATGATGAAAATGATTTACATCATAGAGCTCGATCTAATTGAGTAAAGTATATCAATTATTTATTTCCTAAAGAAAAACTAAATATTGTTCCTAATCATAAGTAAAATTATTTTGCAACTTGATCTACTTTCACATTTCTTGCAGGTCAGACAAAGAACTTGTTGACGACATTGTGAAACTTGTGTGGAGTAAAGTACTTCAAGTACGTATTGAAGATGAGTCAACCTCAAGAAATTTTGAAGTATATGGAGCAACCAAGCTAGCCATGGATAAGGTCATGAATAGGCTACAAGATGATGAAGTCGCGGTCATTGGGTTGTATGGTTTAGGAGGCGTTGGGAAAACAACCCTTGTGAAACATGCTGGTGCTCAAGCACTAGTAAATGGGGTTTTTAACAAAATGATTATGGCTGTAGTATCCCAGAGCGTGGACTTGAAAAAAATTCAAGACCAACTTGCCGACATGCTGGCTTTGAATTTGAAAGAGCACACAAAAGAAGATAAAGCCACCGACATGCTGGCCTTGAATTTGGGAGAGTGCACAGAAGAAGAAGATAGAGCAGTTGTATTATGTAATACAATATTGAGAGGAAACAAGCTTCTCATAATCTTGGATGACATGTGGAGCCAAGTACCCTTGTCAAGCATTGGAATTCCTAGCAATGACGATCTTCGGAGATGCAATTCCAAAGTCTTGTTCACCACAAGGATACGGAAGGTATGTCAAGAAATGCATAGTGATACAAAGATCAATCTCAATACACTATCTGAAGAAGATTCTTTGAAGTTGTTCATGAAGAAAGCACGACTCACATCTCATGAATTAACTAGAATATATGATGTAGCCAGGGAAGTAGCTAAAAATTGTGCTGGTATACCTGTTGCACTGGTAGCGGTCGCTAGGGCACTCCGAGATGAAGATTTAGATGAATGGAAGAAAGCAGCTAAACGACTACAAAGATCTCAACCTGCTGACCCTGAAGATGAGAAGCATGTCTTCAACAGCATAAAGTTTAGCTATGATTACTTGAAGTCTACTGATGCTAAGGCATGCTTATTACTTTGCTGCCTCTTCCCAGAAGATTATGATATTCCAATTGAAGACATATTCAGGTATGGGATTGGGAAAGGACTGTTCCAAGAATCCAACACACTGCAAGAAGCCAGAGCTACAGCTTATTTGGTGGTGGACGCCCTTAAAGCTTCTAGCTTGCTTTTGGACAGTGAAGAGAAGGGATGTGTGAAGATGCATGATGTTATCCGAGATGTGGTCATGTCAATTTCATCATCTGAAGAAGGCCAACAAATGTTTGTGAAATCTGGTCGGAGAGTAACCGAATGGCCGAGAATCGATGCAGATATTAACTATTCTGCAATTTCAGTGTTTAACACCAGAATTCGCAAGATCCCAGAAGAAATGGTATGCTCAAAACTAGTCCAAATTTTGTCATTGTATATGTCTGATTTCAGAGAGTTTCCAGAAACCTTTTTTCAAAGTCAAAATGAATTAAGAGTTTTGGATCTCAGAAATATTGATGATATCCAGGAACTACTCAAAGCATTTGATTTGTTAACCAATCTCCGAGTTTTGTTCTTATACAATAATAGCAAATGGTCTACTCGGGATTTGTCCCTTATTGGAAAGCTTGGGAAGCTTGAGATTCTTAGTATACGACTCTTTAACTCTGCTTTTCCAAAAGAATTGGGAGAATTGAGCAATCTAAGGTTGTTGGATGTAAGGAATGCAGGACATGACATGTTTCCACCTCAAGTGATTTCTAGGTTGCTTAATTTGGAAGAATTGTACATGAAGGGTAAGTTTATCTGGGGGCGCAGAGATCAGAAAAACAAGGATGGTAATCAAACTAATCTTTGCTGTCAAGAGTTTCTTGGATTGCCAAATTTGAACGTATTACAGGTTCAGATACATGATGTAGAATGTTTGCCAAAAGTTGTTGAGTTCAATCCGAATTGGGTAAAGTTTGATATTATTATCAATGCAAACAAATACACCGACCATCTGCAGGATCTTCCTCAGCATGAGAGATCCTTGTGTCTTGACACAACAATCAATAAGTTGCCGAATTGGTTTAACAAGGTGGTAACAGAGAGAGCGGAGAAATTGGTGTACTATAAGTTCGACGACTACGCTGTTAAAAATCTTCTTCTGGAATATAGGATTGGGAGGTTACATGGAGTCAAGTATCTGTATTTATTAAAGGATGTTTCTTCTACCTTGACAGTGTTAATCAAGACAGATACATTGGAGGTTCCTGTGTTTGAGAATTTGGAAGAGCTGCATGTGGAAGGTGTCTCTTGTGAATATCTTTGTGCTGGTAGTTTGCCACAGGGGTCTTTCTGCGATCTTAAGAAGTTGAAAGTGCTTACTTGTAAGTATATGAAGTCTGTACTTTTGTCATCAGACTTGTTGAGGGCACTACAAAATTTGGAAGAACTATTATGTGTAAATCTGAGGGACATAGAATACGTGTTTGGAATCGGGTTGATGAAGCCAGAGGAGATCATTTGCACAAAACTCAGAAAGATTCATGTGCACTATCTATGGGATTTAAGCTGTTTGTGGGATTCATGCTACGGTCTTCCTCTGCCACATGCAATGTTCCAGAATCTTAAGAGTTTGAAAGTTGGCTACTGCCCAACGCTGACGTATGTCTTCCCCACAATTTCTTTAGCTAGATGTTTTTTGCAATTGGAAGAACTTTATGTGTATAGCTGTCCGAGGGTGTACACAGTTATTAGAGACTCGGAAGCAGATCATGATGGCATGATCGAATTTCCAAATTTGAAGATATTATTCTTGCTAAATCTTTATAGCCTCAAAACGTTCTACAGTAGTTCAGACAGTTCTGCCTGTCCAATAATAAATTTCCCTAAGCTGGAACAGGCATGTTTTGTTGGCTGCTCCGATTCGTTTCATAAAGAAGGAACCTCTTCATTCCGTAGCTTGAATACTGAAGTCTTCAAACACTTTTCGAAAGGAAAAGAATTCTACAACATCGATTATAACTCCACAGCTCACAGGTATGTTGCTGTTTCATGTAAATTCATCTTCGTTTTCGTTTACAATTCTTGCTCTGTCTTTATTTTTCATTACAAAATTGGGCGAATCTGTTTTGTCTACGGACCTATTTTGATTGTCAAATGTTTCACATTTCACAAATTAAAAAAAAATCACAACTTTACTGAAAACTAACTCATTTTAGGTTAGCTTCTGCGTTATTTATAATATGAGAGGTGTAGTGCTACTGTATAATTACAGATTAGTGCTGCTCATATATTTACTCTATCGTCGTTTCAAATTCTTGACATTAGATTGCACGAAGAATCAGAAGGATTAATGTATGTGGTCCCTAAGGAAAAGAAAGACAAGTATATGCTTGCTACGAAGAACAGATATTGAATTTCAAAGCAGTCAAAGCCTCAAAGGGATATCCATTCTCTGAGAGTGAATAAATCTGTTACAAGTTAGCTCAATCGATCAGAAATGATATGTTTGACCCTTCCCAGTGGTATGTGTATAACAAAAGAATAAAACAATGATGAAGCAATATCTTTTTTTATTCATTTTGAAAGTTTTTTTTTTTCTTTTTTTTGCTTTTCAATGAAAGGATAATAATTTGGATAGAAGCAAAAGAGTGAGCAAGGCGTTTCAAGTCCGCCAAGGCGAAGCCAAAGGCTTTGGCGTCCGCTTAAGGCGTGGACAGCTGTTGAATGGATCAACTATTGAAGGTAGTTGATACAGCAGCATCAAGTCAAGTGAATGAAAGAGTCGAAGACTGATGAAGATGAAGATGAAGATGAAGATGAAGGCAAAACCATAGGTTGGATACATTGTGTTTGAAGAAGAGTAGAAACTAATGCTGGGGTGTAGCTGAGAGTTCCCCAGTTTCAAATTGTTTAGTTATGTTTTCTGAGTTTGAAGCTATATGCATATAAACTCGTATTCTTCCCGAGTTGTGATTGCTAAAAAATATGTTATTCACAGTTTGATTGTGTATCTCACTTGAGTCACTTCAAGCAACACTTTCAAGAGCAGAATCAGAGCTGTAACTGAGATTATTGTCACTTTTAAACAATAGATAATTTGTTACAAAAAATTAGCAACCGTACTCTCAATATGTTTTTCTTGCCATTTTCAACAATACAAAAATGAAAAGGGACAATTACATATAAGCTCATATACAAAAGATGTATACAAAATAAAGTCACTCTACAATTTTATCTTAAATAAGGTTACCTGACATAAAATTTAAAACATATAGAATTTTAAAATTCAATCTATTTACATATATGTCATCTTATATAAATATAAGAATCGGTCACAAAATTGACATTTTCTAACCCCTCTCATTTTTTCGTACCAAAACCCTAGCAAAGTAAGGGTGCGTTTGGGGGGGCTTATAAGCCCCAGTGCTTAAAAGCACTGAATGTTTTAGTGTTTGGTAAATCCATCTGAACCAACTTCTCTCAAAAGTTAAGGTCGTTTTAAGGGGAAAAGAAGAAGGAGGGGAACCCAACTTCTCCTTATAAGCGAGCGCGTCCTTCTTTTCGCGAAATTAATGAATTTTTCTTTGGACATTGGGTACCCTTGCCTCTATCAACTAATTACACGATGGACCTGATATATATATAAACTCTCCGAGCTGCGCCTCTCTCCTCTTCTCTCGTTTGTCTCTGAGCTGCGCCTCCATTTCTCTCCTTGGATCTCTGTTCGTCTCCGAGCTGCGCCTCCATTCTCTCGTTTGTCTTTGCGCTGCGCCTTTGTTTGCTCCTCCGTTTCCCAGTGAAAGCGTCTAGGGCTCGAGGTAACCGATTCATTTCTCCCATTTCTTTGTCTCTTGCAATAATTGTGTGCCGTTGGATATTGATATACCTTAAATCTCATCTGGGTTGTCAATCTTCATCTTCTTCAAGTTCAATGAGCTAAGCACCTTGATTTGGGTAGTGTTTGTAAACAATTGCATTCTTATGCTGTAGTCATGTTTGCAGATGCAGAACGCATCTTTGTAGTTTGTGTGGCTCTGTGTGCTTCATAGTTGCTAATTCATATTTGAGAGTTGGGGTTGATAAACAATACTGGGTAAATTCACATCCCGATTGTGTTTGATGATCTTATCAATAGAACACTTTCACTTTCAGATTTTCTACATAAGATTGGCTGCATATATGAAAGACTGGTTGTTGTGGTTTGATTGGTTTCACATTTCCTACAAATGGATATATAGAACCAGAGAGAAGAAATACAGAACCAAATTCAATTGGGTGGGGAGGGGGAGTTGGTTAGGAATTTAGGATCTGCCATGGATCTAAGAAATTCGTGGTTTACCCCAAAATATAGACAATGAGGCAATGAGCACTCAAGCATGGCTGCCTATAGTGAGGCTGAAGATGATGAATGTGAAATTCGTTAGCAGCTGTAAATGAGAGAAATTAGCAGGTGCATATATATAGCTGATGAATATGAGATATTAGATGATGAATGTGAGATATGATTCGAATCAAAGGCAGTAGCTATATATACGAATTACTTCATAGTTGCCCTTTGTATTGATCTAAATTGATCTAAAGACTTCTTTGTTGTTGTTGAGTTATTTAGGTTCAATATGTTATAGCTGATTTTATTTTGTCATTCCTTTCTTGTCTACATAGATGGAAAGAAACTCAGCTTGTTGGAATGATCTGTTTGTCCATGTACTTTGTGACTTGTGTATCAAGGAGGTGGATAAGAATAACCGTCCAAATACCCATCTTAACAAAGAAGGATGGGATAGTGTGCTAGGTAATTTTAACAAAGAAACAGGTAAAAATTATACCAAAAAACAACTAAAAAATAAATGGGATACTCTTAAAGAGCAATGGAAATTATGGAAAGATTTGAAGGGGAAAGAGACCGGTCTTGGATGAGATTCTAGGCTCCAAACCATTGATGCATCTGAGGAGTGGTGGAGCGGTAAAATTCTGGTATGTAATTCTACTTTCATTTTTGAAGATCATTAGTTTCATCGTTCATGTACATAAACATGTTATGATATTCTCGTTTTGTTTTTGTTTTTTTTTAATTCAATTGTGCAGGAGAATAAGGAATATGCAAAGTTACGAAAAAAAGGAATTGCCCCTGAATTTGAAGAGAAATTGGACAGAATGTTCAAAGGGACTTCTGCCACGGGAATGCATGCTTATGTACCAGGTGCATCACTACCTTTGCCTAGAAGTCCAAACCAAGAGGACAATCAAGAAGACCTTGAAGAAAGTGTTAACTCTGATGAAGCATCACAACCAAAATCCAAGGGCAAAAGAAAACGAAATGATACCGATGGAGTTGAGAAAGGCAAATGAGTTGTTACAAAAGCTGGAAGGGTAGGAGGTGCTGCTCTTTTAGCAAAAAAGATTGACCGAATGTGTGATGCAATTGAGAATAGAAGTTCAGCAAGTTCTATTTCCAATAAAGGTGAAGGAGCATGTGGTATGAGTACAAAAGAAGTGATGAACTTGGTTGGCTCTTTGCCTGGAGCCGAGCGGGGTACTAAGTTGTACTTTTTTGCGGCGAAATTGCTCACTAATCCAGAGAAGAGGGATATGTTTTGCTCTATGGATGATGATGAATTGAAGTTGGGGTATCTGAAATTTGAGTTTGATGAAAAATAAATTTGTCTTGTGCTTGAGATTTTACCTTTGGATTTCATTCTTGTGTGCTTTGGTGGATGTTATTCAATTTCTTTTAAACTTGGTACTTGTATTATGTTGGACAAGTTTATGTATCAATTCACTTTAATAATGTTGGACATAATTAATCTGAATTGTTGTCTTATATTTTTACCGCATTTATATTCACTTATATGAGCTTTATTTTATTTTATTTTATTTTATCATGTATTACTCTTACTCTTTGTCCACTATTTACTCCACAACTAACACATTGACAAATTTAAATGTATCTTTGCAGGTTTTGATTGAACATATGGACAATGATGGTGAAGATGGTGGTGATGATGATATAATTACACGATGCGTTGCGGTTAATGTTCTTCTCATTCAACATTATTATGAGAGGTACGTTCATAAAACTCCTTGCTACACATCGTCTCACACAGGTAATAAGTTTGTAATGGAAATATTACAAGGCCATGGAAGTCGATGTTACAATGCATTTAGAATGAACAAGGAAGTATTTTACCGGTTATGTGGTGACTTGGAGGCGGAATATGGGGTGTTGGGTTCAAATAGAACAAGTCATATTGAAGTAGTGGCATTGACACTATATATTTTAGCCCAAGGATATGGGTTTAGGTCGGTGGGAGAAAATTTTCAGCATTCTAGTGAGACCATTAGTAGGTATTTTGGACAAGCAGTAGATATGTTGTGTTCATATGGTGAGAAAATGATTAAACCTTTAGACCCGGAGTTCAAGAGTGTTGCACCGGAGATATTATTGGATAAGAGATACATGCCGCATTTTAAGGTAGTTTTATTTTTTGCTTGTTTACTTAATCCATTATTTATATTGATTATTTGGTATTAATGACTAATATTTACATTATTTTAAGGATTGCATTGGTGCTATTGATGGAGTGCATGTTCCCGCTTCCATACCTACTAAGGATCAAATACCATTTATTGGTAGAAAAGGGACCCCAACACAAAATGTTATGGCGGTGTGTGATTTTAATATGCAATTTACATTTGTATGTGCCGGTTGGGAAGGGTCCGCTCATGATACAAGGGTGTTTCAATGGGTTCTTAGAAATCCCAATTTGAAGTTTCCTAAGCCTCCACAAGGTAATACATTATAACTTTTTCTATGTAAATTTTCAAAACTTTAATGTGAAGTCTTATCATTATTATTATTTTGTTATTTAATAGGAAAATACTATGTTGTTGATGCGGGATATCCTCAAATGAATGGTTTTTTAGGACCATATAAAGGTCCAAGTCAACATTTTCAACAATATCGTGGGCGAGAGCTAAGAAATGAAAAGGAGGTATTTAACCAAGCTCACTCTTCTCTTAGAGGCGTTATAGAGCGCACATTTGGAGTTTGGAAAAAAAAATGGCATGTTTTGAGAAATATGGAAGGTTTTTCTTTTCCGAAGCAAGTGAAGATTATCATTGCAACCATGACTCTTCATAATTATATAAGAAGACATTCAAGTCAAGATAGTCATTTTGTTATTGAAGAAAATTTGGGTGACATATCAAATGGGATGGAGATGGATGATGATGGACAAGAAGAAGATCATGGTTATGTTGCACAAGAAATGGAAGCAATAAGAAATGAAATTGCTCAAAGTTTGATGAGTGCACGTGGTACCAGGAATTCTTAAACGTGTCAAGACCTTCTTTTTTTTGCGATCTCATGCCAATTGGATCAATGAATTTTAGTAATATTAGTGCCGTTAAAATTGGTATGTTATGATATTTATCATATAGTGATCATTATGT
Organism: Geum urbanum; assembly: GCA_946800695.1. Lineage (NCBI taxonomy): Eukaryota > Viridiplantae > Streptophyta > Magnoliopsida > Rosales > Rosaceae > Geum > Geum urbanum. The sequence continues at coordinate 8,924,849 of OX327006.1, forward strand.
TAGTTTCGGATGGTTATATCCATACCAAGTAGTACTAGACAGAAATAGATAGACTGCGCGCATACTTGCAATTACAGCAGAGCCTTTCTATTTCAGCATTTATCTTGATATCCAAGGGAAAATTGAGGCATTAAATAGTTAAATACCATGTTGATCTATAACCACATGTGGAATCAACCTTCTGAATCAAAATTCTATTACAGTGACGACTTTCTTATAAAGGCGTTGCACAATTATAAGTGCACAAATGATAACAAAAACCTATAGTAGTGAAAAGGCAATAAAGAATAATAATTTAAGAAATAAATAAATAAATAAGAAGAAAAAAACAGGTGTACATACGACTCTTAAATTGGTATGTTAAGATATTTATCATATGGTGAACATTATCATGATCTATCAAAATAGAAGATAAATATTAATTTGTAAAGCTAACAAAGCCATTAAAAGAATTGTATAATTACTTAATTTCTGTTCCATGTCCAAATTGGTCATTCTGCAAACTAGAAGCACTTTTAGTTTTCAATTTACCAAACACTTCCACTGCTTTTAACACCCACAACACCTGTAATAAGTCAGTTTACCAAACACTCAGGCTACTTCTGCTTTCAGTCACTTTTTCTCAGAAATAAGTATAAGTCAGCTTTTCTTATAAGTCACAGCTGCACCAAACGCACCCTAAATCCCTCGCTCTCCTCTTCATTCGCAGCCCTCACCACACACTCCGCCGCCTCTCCACGTCGCCGCTGCCGAACTTGCCGCCAAGAGAAGCGACTTCTCCTCCACTTAAATCCCCAGTCTTCGAATACTCGGTTTCCTCGACTCATAACAGTCTCACTTTCCCCTCTCGACTGCGCCTTCATCACCACCATTTGCTATGACGTCGCCGCCAAACTCGCTGACGCTCGCCGCCACCTGATTCCCGATTCTGACTGGTACAACTCTCTCTCTCTCTCTCTCTCTCTCTCTCTCTAACTAACTCTGATTGTCACCCCTCCCGCAGCTGCAAACAATAGACTCCGCCGATGGCGCCTCACACAGCTGCAAACCCTAGCCTCTGCCAAAAGCGCCTCCCATCGCAAACTGCAAAACAAATAGGTAAAGGTTATAAAGGATTCAGTGTTTTTATGAATCAGTGTTTTTAGAATCTTTTGAAAACTGGACAAGTAGTGCTATTATGAATCAGTATTTTTGCTGCAAGGACTTGGTGCTTTTAGATTTTATGATGTTATTATTGTTAGTGATTTTGTATTGATGTTAGCACTGTGTTAAGTTGTCTGGAGTAGTATTTTTATTTGTAGAGAGTAGTATGTTAGATATCAGTAGTGTGTATGGTTGTCTGAAGTAGTGTTTTTGTTTGTAGAGAGTAGTATGTTAGATGCCAGTAGTGTGTATGGTTGTCTGAAGTAGTGTTTTTGTTTGTAGAGAATAGTATGTTAGATGCCAGTAGTGTGTATGGTTGTCTGAAATAGTGTTTTTGCTTCAAGTGAGTAGTATGTTAGATATATTGATGTTAGTAGTGTGTATGGTGGTCTGAAGTAGTGTTTTTGTTTGAAGAGAGTAGTCATGGATTTTTCTATGCCTTTGAAACTAGTATAGAAGCTGTAAAATAGTTGAGTTCCTTCAGCATATTTTCTTATGCCTTGAATGCGGAATGCTTGAGTGACTTTGTGTGGCCAATGTATTATTAGAAATATGTGTTGAATGCTCAGGTTACACTGATTTAGCCAGTCACTCTTTTTGCTTTTGTTTAAGTGAAGAAACCGTGTTATCTTTGACTTCTTAGACCTTACTCTTGTTGCAAAAATTGAATGTTACCTAAGTTACCAATAGAATTTGATGGATGGTACTTCAGTGAAGAATTCTTAAATATAACTGAGATTATGAATTTTCTACCAACTTCCGTAACTGATGTCATTTTTGTGGGTACCAAATTGGGATTTGTTTAGCTGCTTGATATATAACCGTATAAAAGTTTGGATATGATTGTGGTTGCTGATACGATTAAGAAAGATATTGCTAAAAGATTTACATAGTTATTTTCTGATATTGGTGCTGCATTAGGATGTGCTCTGAACTGTTTAATACTTGATGTAAAGAAATCTTTTAAAATACTACTGAGTACTGACATATAGTTTTATGACAGATGCACTATTCAAAGGTTACTTTTTGATATTGGTACCAAATTTGGTGTGTTTACGTTGTTTGAAATCTTTATGTCTGTTTGTTTTAATGTTTAATGACATTTATGAATGTAATTGTGACCTGGCTCCTCTTAGTTTCTGCTCTTGTTAGTCTTGTTTATGCTGAAACGATATGCTGTGTGAGATAGAACTATAGAAGACTTTAAATGATGTATCCTGTTTCCTGTGCATGGCTTCCATCATGAAGCAATCTGAAAAGGAAGTAGTGATGAAAGAGGAATTATGGATTGTTCTGTATCATAGTCCAATGTCTTGCTTGGTATAGAAAGTTTTGCATCTTGTATTCTCGTTCTTTCTATCAGCTCATTCTTACTATCTTCCTATCACTGCCTTTCCTTTGCTGTAGCTTTCAACCTGTACTTAAACTTTTAGTAGGTGGTTTTGGACTCTCTGGTCTGGAGTATTCTCCTGCTCATTCCACTAAAAGCTTCAAAAATATAGTTCTTTAGTTTCTGATTTTGATTCTATACTTGATTTGTTTCTGGTGTTATGATCTCATTGTTGTTCTGTTACTCATTGCTCTATTGCTGCAATGAATAGAGGAGTCTGTTAGATGTCAGTAGTGTGTATGGTTGTCTGAAGTAGTGTTTTTGTTTGTAGTGAGTAATATGTTAGATGTATTGATGTTAGTAGTGTGTATGGTTGTTTGAAGTAGTATTTTTGCTAATCTGTAGTAGTATTTTGATGGTCCATTTTGTTGTTTTGTAGCAATGGAAGAAGAAATGAAAAAACAACCCAAAATACAAATTCGGTCTTCATTCCGAAGCTTCTACTACATGATGGAGAGACACCGAAACGAATTGCCTCCAAAAACGCTGAGAATACATAAGCAGACACCCTTTGGAAGCATCATATGGCTCTTCACTTAGGCACAATGTCATTTGACGATACAAAAAAGACAGTGGAGGACATTATACGAATGATGCGCTTCGGGGACATAGAAAGGAAGGCTTTTATGATCTATGGAAGACCACATTATCTTACACTAGAATATGTAAAGAACCTCTTTGGTCTTCCGATGGATGGTACAATTCTGCTAGTTTAGTGTGTTAGTACATTTGCCTTTATGTGATAGTATGTACAATTGCTTATAGAAGTATATTTACCTGTCTACTGTTTCTGGTCTTGATGCTCCAGGGATACACCATGATATGGATTCGAAGCATGAAAGACGACGCGACTCAAGCTTCACGAAAAAGTACCAGATTCCTAATACACTGCCAATTTCAAACCTTGATGCTCTTGTAGCTAAAGCCTTCAAAAGGAAGGATGACAAGGATGTGGTGATTTGGTTGATCATTTACCTGCTATCCACATTCTTTTTTGCAAATTCTTCCTCGATAGTCTCGTGGAATGCAATAAAAATTTGACTCAAGATATTGATGGCCTTCAGAATTACGGTTGGTCCAAGATGCTTCTGAAACATTTACAGAAAGGGCTTGTTAAGTCAAAAGAGTCTCACAAATCTATTGGGTTGTTTCTGGCTGATAATGGTATGGTAGTAATGACAGCGTCTTTATTGGTCTCTGATAGTATATGTATTGGTCTATGATAGTGTATTTATTGGTCTCTGATAGTGTACTTGTTGTGGAACAGTATTGGGTCGTAGAAAGGACATAAATCTGCGAAAGAGTTGCACCGAGAAAAAACTACCCTCTCAGATTTGCACATTGAAAGCTGATGAAGCTGCACACCGAGTTAACAAAGCTCTCTGACGAGGAGCTAGATCAGAAGATGCAGATCAAGTATCAGATGGTTCGGGTGTAGGACGACAACAACTTTTTCTTTTTTGAAGAGAGCATTGGCACCCTGTCATTCAACATGTGGGTAAGTATTTACTGTTTGTTACTAGTATATTCAATTTGCACGAGTAGTATGATCTTTTGCCTAACTTAATGCTTCTTGTTCTAAATTTGAAGGAGGAAATATCTAGAGAAGAATTGATGGAGAGGGAGAAGAAAGCACAAGAGAACATGGTTGATATCATAGAGTCTCTCCAAGAGATGGTGGCATCACAACAATGTCCATCTCAGAAAGTAGTAGATGAAGCCCAAGTGCCAATCAAGAAACTCGCCGAGCAGAAACAGAAGATGGAAGAACCAAATCAGTTATGGATGGGAATGGTCGACAAGTTTTTGCGAGAAAATGAGGAATGCGAGAGAAAGGTCAAGATTATGAAGTCAAAAATGAGGGGCAAGATCTCCAATTCAGAGAACTGCATGAAGAAACGAGACCAAGCTTTCAAGCAGCTAGGAGAAGCACAATTGAAGATTGCTTCATTGCAGTCGAGGAATGAGGAGCTCCAGAGCTAGACAAAATTAAGCTTTTGGATTCTCATGTTTCAATTTCGGAGGAAAACAAATCTGAGGAAGTGGAGGCAACTATCTCTCTCTATTTGCCTATGGGAGATTTTTGAGTTTTTGTGAGCTGATTTGGTTTCATTTCTAAAATGCATTTCTCTAATGGATGAATGGATGATGAACTAACTGTTGTTGATAGTGATATATTGCATTATTGTGAAGTGCTTTGAATTTGAATCTTTTGTTGCCTATGATATGTTAGTGGGTGGTATGCAGCAAATTTGGATAGAACTGGATTGGAGTATCTGCATTTTCCTTTTTTTGTTGGTTTATTGGGATGATAAAGTCTTTATTTTAAATTGATTCAACTAGAGTTTTCGAATACGCTGTTTTATGTTGACGACGGGGATTAGTTGTATGGAAAGGATTAAGAAGAATGTTGACGACGGGGATTAACTGTATGGAAAGTTTGAATCTTTTGTTGCCTATGATATGTTAGTGGGTGGTATGCAGCAAATTTGGATAGAACTGGATTGGAGTATCTGCATTTTCCTTTTTTTTGTTGGTTTATTGGGATGATAAAGTCTTTATTTTAAATTGATTCAACTAGAGTTTTCGGATACGTTGTTTAATGTTGACGACGGGGATTAGTTGTATGGAAAGGATTAAGAAGAATGTTGACGACGGTGATTAGCTGTATGGAAAGGATTAAGAAGAAGAAGGCCTTTTTTTTGTTGGTTTATTGGGATGATAAAGTCTTTATTTTAAATTGATTCAACTAGAGTTTTCAGATACGCTGTTTTATGTTGACGACAGGGATTAGTTGTATGGAAAAGAAGAAGAAGAAGAAGAAGAAGAAGAAGAAGAGTAGTTTTCGGATACGCTGTTTTATGTTGACGACGGGGATTAGCTGTATGGAAAGGAGGAAGAAGAAGAAGAAGAAGTTTTCGGATTAGCTGTATGGAAAGGAGGAAGAAGAAGAAGAAGAAGAAGTTTTCGGATACGCTGATTCAACTAGAGTTTTCGGATACGCTGTTTTATGTTGACGACGGGGATTAGTTGTATGGAAAGGATTAAGAAGAATGTTGACGACGGGGATTAGTTGTATGGAAAGGATTAAGAAGAATGTTGATGACGGGGATTAGCTGTATGGAAAGGAAGAAGAAGAAGAAGAAGAAGAAGACGACAGGGATTAGTTGTATGGAAAGGATTAAGAAGAATGTTGATGACGGGGATTAGCTGTATGGAAAAGAAGAAGAAGAAGAAGAAGAAGAAGAAGAAGAAGAAGAAGAAGAAGAAGAATAGTTGTATGGAAAGGATTAAGAAGAATGTTGATGACGGGGATTAGCTGTATGGAAAAGAAGAAGAAGAAGAAGAAGAAGAAGAAGAAGAAGAAGAAGAAGAAGAAGAAGAAGAAGAAGAAGAAGAAGAAGAAGAAGAAGAAGAAGAAGAAGAAGAAGAAGAAGAAGAAGAAGAAGAAGAAGAAGAAGAAGAAGAAGAAGAAGAAGAAGAAGAAGAAGAAGAAGAAGAAGAAGAAGAAGAAGAAGAAGAAGAAGAAGAAGAAGAAGAAGAAGAAGAAGAAGAAGAAGAAGAAGAAGAAGAAGAGTTTCGGATACGCTGTTTTATGTTGACGACGGGGATTAGCTGTATGGAAAGAAGAAGAAGAAGAAGAAGAAGAAGAAGAAGAAGAAGAAGAAGAAGAAGAAGAAGAAGAAGAAGAAGAAGAAGCGACATCAGACATGAGGTCAGGACAACAACGATATCAGACATGAGGTCAGGTCAAAGTTTAAAAATGACAGGGTGGCACAAGCAGTGACACGTCCACTGAGGTCCCAAACTAAGAAGGCCTAGACAATCAAACGGAAGTCACCTATTTCCATGATAAAAGCTGTGAAGAACAAGAAGAGGAAGACGATGACCAAGGAACCGAATTACGAATACACAACAAGAAGAAGCAAATCAAAGTCCAAGTAGTGGTGTTAGTGTATACATTGTGTTAATGTCCAAGTAGTTTACTAGAGACATCAGTAGTGCTTTATGTTTTGAAGTAGTGCTTTATGTTGTGACGTAATAGTGTTTACTAGAGACAACAGTAGTATGTTTAACATTGAGGAATTACATAGAATGTTTTGAAGTAGTGCTTTATATTGTGATCCCAGTGTGCTAAAACATTGTAGTAGGGCTTTTTGTTGTAACGCAATACTGTGTATGAGAAATAGCAATAGTGTTCATTTGTTGTGTTTATCAAATAGTAGTGCTTATTGTTGTGATGTAGTAGTATGTGCGAGAAACAACATTAGTGCATTTAACAATAAGGAATTACATAGAAAGTTTTGAAGTAGTGATCTACTGCTGAAACATTGTAGTAGTGCTTACTGTTGTGCTGTAGTGTGTACTAGAAACAACAGTAGTGTTCATTTTTGTGATGTAGTAGTATGTGCAAGAAACAACATCAATGCATTTAATAATAAGGAATTACATAGAAAGTTTTGAAGTAGTAATCTACTACTGAAACATTGTAATAGTGCTTACTGTTGTGATGTAGTAGTGTGTACTAGAAACAACAGTAATGTTCATTTGTAATGTTTATCAGATAGTAGTGATTTCCATTGTAATGAAGTAGAGTGCACAAGAAACATAAGTAGTATGTTAAACAATGAATAATTACATTAAATGTTTACCAAAGAACACTTGATGAAAGGGATTCGCACTAAGTGCACTACCTTTGACACGTAAACATACTAACTATAATATATAACTTGTTAATATACTACATCTTCAATTTTCATCTTGACAAAGAAAATGTAGTCTATGTAAAGGAATTAGACATATCTTAGGAAAATTATAGCTATTTAGGAATAGTGTACTACATATGACTGGTAAACATACTATATGTGACTAATATAGATACTATATACTTAGGTTTCAGTTGCTGATGACTTTATTACAAGTGTTTTTGTTGTGTATTCCAATTTTGCCACACCAACGCATCTAATGGGCCTCGTCTTCCCACCTTCAGATGAAGGCTTCATATGAGTATTCTTCGAACGGCCGGATATGATTCTCGTCAATGGAGGCTTCATAATGGGAGGTTCATTCAATGCATCATGGTAAAACTTCTCAACACACTCAATCCAGTGGCAAACATAGAGAAATCGCTTCAAGACTTGTCACAATACGGACCGGACATCAGGCCTCCATTAACAAAGAAACAACCGGGGTGACCAGAGAATGAGGAAGAAGGGAGAAAAACAAACAATGCTGACAAACTGCTCAAGATATCACCAAACTGGTCACAACAGAAGAAGTTGCAACAACTCTATCGATTGAACATACAAGTCTGTCTGGATTATTAAAGATGTTGTCAGAATAATTTTCTATAAGTTTGAATATCTGTCTGGATATCTATTTAAGTATTTGTCTGGATATCTGTATACGAATTTCAGATCTGTAACTTGTTAATTGCAAATACAAACACAAAATTGAGGTTGTTTTCGGGTCTCTTGTTTAAGGCAAGGAATACAAACGCTGCCACCGTCGCAGTCAAGAAGAAACTTCTCCACCTCCAACTATACTGCAACAATTATCCACTAGGATGACTGACCTTGAGGATGGCCTCAAGGATCTCAAGGAAAAATAGAAACTCATCAAGGAGAATGATGAGGCAATCCTTCAACTTCTTCGCCAAATCTTCAAGGTGTTGCCTCCTCCACCGCCAGGATTTGATGGACCAAGTAGCAACAAGAAGAGGAAGCTTTGAAGAGGAAGAATTCTAGTTTTTTATGTATTTTTGTAATTTCTACTATTGTGTTCTTTTTCATATTATCAATGAATATATTTTAGCATCAATTCTGTCATTTTCAAAACCTATCTGCTCAAGTAATTGTTAGAGTATCAGTGAGAATATCTGGGAGAGTATCTGTCAGTTGGTTCAAAATGAACAGACACAATAGAAAATGACATGTCATTTCTGAACAACAATGAGTATCTATCTAAATCACTGCCTAAGTAGCTGTATAAGTATCTGTCAGTTGGTTGTTATATGACTGTTGCATTTCAATACCAAGTGTATACATGACTTTGAGTATGTTTTGTGTTCTAAAATGGATCAGAGAGTGTAAATCAAATGCTTTAGTTCATAGGCTTAATATATTGATTCTCTAATTCAAAAATTCAAGAGCAACACAAAAGAGTATTACGCATGCAAACATCCAAACAGATACATACGCAGATACTCAAGTTGATACTCTGTCAGATAGTCTTTTAACAAGGAACAACTTTTATATACACAAAAATCAGACCCAATTAGAATTTGATCAATCCTTTTTTCTATCGTTAAGGTGGAGAACTGAACCAAGAATTCTCTTTCTTTATCACCAATCGAATCACTGTTCGAGACTCACGATTCTGGGATCACACATCCATTAACAAGGTCATTACAAAAATATTCTTTAGCATAGTCTTCCTCCTAAAACATCCATAACCAACAACAAAAATGAACGTTTACTAGTAAGCAAAATGGATCCCAAATCTCTAAACACTGAAACCTAACTAAAAATAACAAACACTAACATGCACATACTAAAATATAGACATAACACATAAAATCAGTTCCTGTGACGACCCGAACCAGAATCAGTTGCGTATTCTGTACGATTCTCGAGATTGGTCATAGTCGCAGTTTTACGTTATATATGTGGTTCGTCGACTCTATTCGCGACTATATTTTCGGCCGAGAACTTGAGTTGAGTGTCTTCACGGAAATTGTAGAGTACGTGATTTCGAGCTCGAGGGCGCTTCCGGAAGATTTTTCCGATGACCAAGGAATATTTTGTGATTATTCGAAGTTTCGGTTTCCGACGAGTTTATCCGATTGTTTCGAGCTTATCCGAATCATTTCGAATATTCATTTCGGACCGTCGATTGACCCGAGGCGCGAGTATAAATATCGGAAATAGTCGTAAAATCATCGTAAATCACTATTTGGCGTTGACCACCGTTGACTTTCCATTTTTGGAAGTTTGACCTGTTGACCGAAGAGGAAAGTTTCCATTTCGGGTTCTTGCCGTCCGACGACCATTTTCCGGCCACCTCCGGCCAAGCGAAGGGTAAGGCTCGCATCTCCTTGTGTTTTCGAGTTGGTCTGTGTTTAAATTGATGGAAATTGATGAGGTTTAGAGGGGGTTCGAATCGAGGCCGATTGGGATTTTTCGCCGGTGACGGTTTGGGTGGTTCCGGCAAGCCACGGTGGTGGTGGTTGGGGGGGTTTGCCTCCCCTTGGCCTAGGGATACTACCTGTATGATTTAATTGAGGATTGGTGGACGTTTGGTTGGAACCCGATTGGGTTGCCGGTGAGTTTTTCAATTGGATTTTTAGAGCTGAAATTGGAACGGTTCCCTTGAGATTCGAGACTTGTGGTAGTTATAGAAGAGGATGGGGTTGAGGAGAACTCCATTTCTGGAGCTTCCTCGCTGGAGGAAGTCACGGTTGACGGCGTGCCGGCGACGGTCAACGGTGGTGCTCCGGCGAGGAGTTGACTTTTTGGATTTCGACGTTTTTAATGTCGTTTTTCTCGTAATCGCGCCCTGATTATCGTCCAGAGGTTTTCGGATCGATTTGGGTAGCCAATTTTCAGTCGAGGGTTTCGAGTGGAGATTTCGGGAATTTCGTTAATCGTTTTGTATTGCATTGCATATTTTCGGGAACGGTTGGTTTCCGTGGTTCAGTACAGAGTTGTGGATTATGATTTTGATCAGTTATGTTTTGTGAATATTCAGGAGATCGAGATCGGGATCGTGATCGTGCTTCAGGCGAGGGATCTTCTGCCGAACCACGAGATTAGCGCGAGTGCGCGTTTTGCTCACCTGTGAGTGGACAATCTCTTTTCACGGATTGTTTGCGAGTCTTTATATACGTTTTATGAACTTGAGCATGCGTATGAGATTTCAGATTTCGTGAGCATATGTTTTATGATTATACATATACGGATATGCGTATACGAGTATATATACACTTATATGTTGTTTCATGCATTTGCATCGAACTGTTTATGATTTGATTTTCACAGAGTACAGTTTCAGTTACGTTGTTGTATCGATACACCGCATCCCAGCTGATCCCCGAGGATGTTTACCGGCTGGAATCACGTGTGGGCTAGGGACCCCGTGGTTCTGACTGTGAGATTTTTACTTGCATGCTCAGTACGCTGGAGGAGTATGATTTTACCTCGTGTACTTTGTTATTTTTATTTACCTGGACTCGCATATGTTATTTTAAACATATATATCAACTGGTGAAAGACATTTATTTTCGTCCACTCACTCTAACAGTTTTCATGTCTTTCCCCTGGGCTTTTCGGTTTCCGTGCCCAGTTGCAGTTCAGGTTTGGTGTTTCACGTCGCGGTTGGAGGCTAGTGATCTGAGCTACCTGTGTTTTCTAGTAGGTTCTTGTTTCGCCTACTGATGTGTATATTGTATATATTTACACTAGAGGTCGCTCTGATACATTCTGATACGTGTTTATACGGATTTTCACGGATATACTATATATAGTACAGTATGTTTATTGTTTATTGTTTATATTATGATGTTGAGAAATGCGGATGGGATTGGTGCCCACGGTTTGGCTTTTGTGGCATAGGACGAAGTGTTATTTTCAGGGTGCAGGTTTATGCAATTCCACGTTAGTAACGAAACTCTGCCGAAATTTTGAAATTTTTTGTTGGTTCGTGTTTTCAGAAGGGGTTCGATTCCGATTTAGGTAGCTGAATCGGGGTTGGGTCCTTTCAGTTCCCCTCCATTTCCTTCATCTTAAGCACAATATCTGTAAGCCCTTCGATCTTCTATTCCACATCCTTGATCATCGCCATTGCCTCATCAATCTTCCCAGTTGTCTCTTCAATCTTATCCACCTTCCTCATCATGTCAACTCTCCATCCCAGATGACGGATTTCTTGCAAACTTGTTTAGACTGTCATCATTAGCTACGGTACCTGCATCTCCACTTCCGGGGTTGTGGAGAGTGTTGTATCCGTCAGGTGAGGTTGTGAGCATCGGTTGGTTGTTATTTTTATTTACCTGGACTCGCATATGTTATTTTAAACATATATATCAACTGGTGAAAGACATTTATTTTCGTCCACTCACTCTAACAGTTTTCATGTCTTTCCCCTGGGCTTTTCGGTTTCCGTGCCCAGTTGCAGTTCAGGTTTGGTGTTTCACGTCGCGGTTGGAGGCTAGTGATCTGAGCTACCTGTGTTTTCCAGTACGTTCTTGTTTCGCCTACTGATTTGTATATTGTATATATTTACACTAGAGGTCGCTCTGATACATTCTGATACGTGTTTATACGGATTTTCACGGATATACTATATATAGTACAGTATGTTTATTGTTTATATTATGATGTTGAGAAATGCTGATGGGATTGGTGCCCACGGTTTGGCTTTTGTGGCATAGGACGAAGTGTTATTTTCAGGGTGTAGGTTTATGCAATTCCACGTTAGTAACGAAACTCTGCCGAAATTTTGAAAATTTTTTGTTGGTTCGTGTTTTCAGAAGGGGTTCGATTCCGATTTAGGTAGCTGAATCGGGGTTGGGTCCTTTCAGTTCCCCTCCATTTCCTTCATCTTAAGCACAATATCTGTAAGCCCTTCGATCTTCTATTCCACATCCTTGATCATCGCCATCGCCTCATCAATCTTCCCAGTTGTCTCTTCAATCTTATCCATCTTCCTCATCATGTCAACTCTCCATCCCAGATGACGGATTTCTTGCAAACTTGTTTCAAAGTTGACATTCAGAATCTTCTTTATATGGTCAAACTCTTCGGTCATAGTGGGTGCCCATTGCAGCGATGATGGCTTTTCCTTTGGGGCAGAGTTTAAGGTTGAAGTGCCAGAACGGTTGTGCCTTGATGATCTTAGAGGAGTACGAACCATTGCTATTTCGTATTGATATTTTCTGATAGATAAGATTGAGGTTTTATTTAGGGTTAGAGTTTTCAGAGCAATGTGTTGAGAGAAAGTGACAATGTTTGGAGGAAGAATTTCCTTTTTATAGAGAGACTGAGAAGACGGTCCTCGAGAATACGACACGTGTGGGAGCCAGGTGTGCGTTCTAATCAAATGAACAGACATGACAAAAAATGACATGTCATTCCTAAATTACTAGGAGTAGCTGTCTAAGTAGCTGTCTTCTGTTTCATGAACTGCATTACACCCGGATTTGAGTTCATTTTGTGTTGTAAATGCATCATATAGTGCAAAAACAAAATATTTCATTTTATAAGGCTTTATACATTGATTCACTCATTCAACATTCCAGAAAAAACAAATAGTGTTAGAGACAAATACTCAAACAGATATTCTAACAGATACTCAAACAGCTAGTCATATGATTACACTACTGCTTACAGAGAATAAAAAGGAGATCAAACATAACTATTTTCAGAAGACAAAAATGGGTGGATTACTTATTTATTGTTATACATAAACTCATGGAACCATTCCACCTCCAAAAGAACTACACATAAGCCATAACACATCAGGATGTGTTAGTTGTTAAATTATGGAATCATAGGGAATGGGATCAATGTCCAACCAGTTAACTCGTACACACCTTGCCCGTGTTTCTATTTCATTTCTCCATAAAAGAGGTATTACAGAAGAGAATTTGAATCGTGCATAAATAAGCATTGCAAACCGTTTCAGATTGTCAATTTATCTCTTCTCCTTATCCCAAAACAAACCATTTAACATTCTTAACTACATATTTAACTTCTCAAAATACCAAAACACTAACCCCACCACTGGATTAATCCATCAAAAAATGAAAAGCATGGCCATCAATCCAAAAACATGATTACAAAAAGGAAGTTCTAAGACTCCAAAACAGAACATCACTAGAAACCAGATTTGATGGTGGCCTCCCTAGCATACACAATGAAAACGAAATGAAACTATAAGCTAAAACTAAAATAAGCCGAGACAAGATAATCAACATAAAACCCAAATCAGTTAGGGTAACCAATCTTTCAATTTCTTAATCCCCTTAGTGACCCTATCAATCTTCACTATGGCGTCGTCAATTCTCTGGAGAGCCATTTCCATCATCGCCAGCAATTTGACGTTTGAAAGTCGATTTGCCTCAATTCCATTTCTCACCCATATGATCTGGACGTCAATTGGATCTGTCAATGAACCAGTGTTGATATGCTGAGACAGAGCAACAACCGAGGATAAAGCTCCTTTGTTAAGCCCAAATGATCTGCCAGTAGTAGGAGCCATAATTTTTGGGAGAGCTGTTGTTTTAGGGTTTTGATATAGATATGGAGGATGTGAGCATCGAAGACCTTTTTATAAAGTCCTAAACATATGACTAGCTAAGTCTTATACACATACACACTTTGAGAGAGAGAAAGTGTGAATGCCAAGACAACACAACCAATAACAACACATGAGTGTGTGTGTGTGTATTGCTTAGAGACCCATGTACGAGATTACAACACGTGCGAGAGCCACACATGCGTTCTAATCAAAATGAACAAACGCGACAGAAAACAACATGTCGTTTATGAACAACAATGGGTATCTGTCTAATTCGTTATCTAAGTATCTGTTAGTTGGTTGATTTATGACTACTGCGTTTCAATAACAAGTATACACACGAATTTGAGTAGGTTTTGTGTTGTACAAAGGATCAGAGAGTGCAAATCAAACACTTTAGTTCATAGGCATAATACATTGGTTCTCTGATTCAAAAATTCAAGAGCAACACAAATATAGTATTACACAGACAGATACCCAAACAGATATTCTAACAGATACTGAAGCAAATACTCATATGATTAAATTCATAATGATCTCCAAAATGTACTACTTACAAGACAGACCCCTACAACTTACAACAATGTCCACAGAAATAATCACTACAACAGAATATACACACTGATGACTGTCCTACACTTGTACATCGGCTGATTCATTCCCTCAAACTTTGTTCTTCAATACCCATGATAGCTCATGATCCATAAACAATTCTAACAATCTGGCCTTGAACCGAGCCACATCCTCACCTTTTAGATTTTGCTTTATTTCCTTGTCCAGAGCTAGACGATACATGATGTAGTAAACAATAGTTCCACAATCAAGTCCAATAGGTTGTTGAAGACTGTTGATGATGGACTGCACGAGAACTTTGTCAAAATCAAGCTTCTGATCTTTGACCCACCGAATGCTTTGGCGTTCGTTCTCTAATGAAGTGATTTCCCTCATCATCAGTTCCTTGTCTGTGCTCTGGCTGTCATCTGCCAACATTCTAACTTTCAGTGATAAAATATCCTCACTCATGTCCCTCATAGAATCCATCCACATGGACACCAAATGAACCTGAATCAATATAGCAAACTATAAATACTAAACATCCAAAAAAGAAAAAGAAAAGAAAAGAAGAAAGAGAGAATAAACATTACCATTTTTAGTGCCTCCCGAGAGTGCGGGTTGTCCATCGGCTTAAAATTCTTTTTGAGTGAGTCAAAGTGACACCAGTATAACACACTTTTATCGAAAACCAGAATGTGAAAATGTTTATGGGAAAGGATCGGGAACAATAGCTTGCCACTGATGCCCAAAACCTTGAACAACTTCTCAAAAAGGCGTTCATGCATCATCTTAATTTTTCAGCTCTAACCCAGAAATTCGTCAAAAGCAACACACAATAAAATTACACATAGGCTTAAAAAAATACACTATGGAGACACACAAAGGCTAAAAAATAACATAAGGATTACATGAGTCAATGTGTGGAAAGCATAGGGACTTTGATCTTTCAAATCATCCATTAATTCCCTAAGAATATTGGAATAACAATCCAAAACAGAGTTCGATATCTTGTTGCCATCAATAATCCATTCTGACTCACGATCAAAGAACTGGAAAGAATGAATACCATTCCAAAACATATCTCTATCCAAAACAACAGCAGAGCACAATTAAAACTTATACATTACTATAAACACATAGATACTCAAGCAGATACTCACCTTTCATTTTTCATTTAGTACCTCACCAACTCACTCTGGTAGCGCTATCCCATGTACTTGAAAACATCAAAATCAAAAAATGGTACGGCCAGCTTCTGTTCATCAATAAAACTTGTATAGATACTTCCCGGCTCGCCCATGTTCTTCTTGAGAGATTTCACTATCAATGGTGAAGATACTTCGACAATTGAAAACTCTCCACTCGGCACTACCTCTGCCACATCAAATTTTTTATTCCCTCTTCTAGTCAGGCACTTTCCCTTGACTTCATCATAGAGAGAACACCAGTAGATCTCATCCCTCTTCAAGGGCTTCCTGGACTTATCATTTGAACTCTTAGCATACGAGCATAGATAAATATTTTCTCTGTTGAGTCTCACACCAGGCCCAGGAAGTTTCTTGGAAATCAAATCTGTGCAGACTGACGGAGGAGATGAATCACCAATAGGAGGAAGAGGAGTCACCAGCCTTTCCACTACCTCTGGAGACAAAAAGGTAGTAACAGGCAATGCCACTGGACTAGGAGAAGGGGTAATCCCAATATTGAAAGATGGTGTAGACTCTCCTCATTGAGAACTCTTCTTCGTTTTTGACAAATTCCCTAACAGAGATACAAAAGAAAAAATGATTCAATGAAAGACAAAAGAAAGATTACAATACATGTGCAGAGAAAAACACACAAAATATTCAAAATAGATATCCAGACAGATACTCAGACAAATAGATATATTTCAGTTTTTTCCAAAGGAAAAATCACCCCACAAAAAGTAGGGGATTGTGTTCTGATACTTAAAATTAGAAAATTAGATCAAATAAAATGACTGAGATCTATTCTTTTCAAATGTCAAAATCAGTACCAGCTAGTGCTTTTGTAAATGGAGCAACATTCTTCATCTTCTGATTGTCTTCAACAAGCTGCTGATTGATGACCTTAAGTTTCTGCTTTAGATCTTCAACTTCTTTCTTTTCCTTCTCAAGCTCCTCCTTTTGACTTTGCAAAGCATTCAATTTCCACTAAAGCTCCTCATTCACTGCTTAAGACGATTTAAGTGCTTCAACACCATCTTCAACTTGCTTCTGCAACTTATTATTTTCTTCAACAACAATTTGTATCTTCCCTTGAGCTTCCTTGAGTTGCAATAGTGCTTCATTCAGTTTCTTCTTCAACATCATATTTTCTCCAGAAGCAACTCGAGCAGCAGCTTCAGCAGCATCCTTCATCATTATTAATCTTGTCTCAAGCACATTTTTCTCTTGCACAGCTGCAACAAGTTTGTTCTGGGCATCCATATTCTCTGTCTTCAATAATGCCATCACATCCATAGAATCATCAGTAGTTGATAATTGATTCTTAAGAGACTTATCCTCCCATTCCACAACTCCCAATCTAAACTCAAGGTATTCCTTCTCCTTCTTTTGACCAGCAAGCTCCATTCGCAGCTTAACAAGTTCTTTATAGTTGGAAGCAGATTGATTTGCTTTCAAGTCCGCATTTTCTTGCTTCAAAGAAATGAAATCTTTCTTCAAAACAGTAACTACATGCTCAATGACTACTTTGGCTTTCTGCAATTTCTCATATTGAGAATACTTGATTGAGATCTGCTGATCCTTCTGCATGATAATTTCTTGCAACCATTCACAAAATTCTTCACTCTCCTTCAACTGAACATCCTTGGCATGCAACTTGGCTTCAAACTTGGCATAGTCATCCTGGGCCATATCATTGATACTTGCCAGGACAGGAACTATATCATCATCAACTTTAGTTTTCTTGGTCCTCGAATGCAAAAAATAATTCCTATGAAAATGAGATTCAGATAGCTATTTAGACAGATACCCAGATAGCTATTTAGATATAATCAGAAGACAACTATCTAGAAGACAGCTAGTACAACAACAACAACAACAACAACAACAACAACAACAACAACAACAACAACAACAACAACAACAACAACAGTTAGATACTCACCCTCAACATTCCCAAGCTTCTGATGTTTTAGAAATGATCCATAATATCACCAAGGTTGTACTTGACCATGCCAATCTTTGAATCCTCCTTGCCAGCTCTTGGTTTCACAATGTTAGGGATTGAAGCAAGATAAAATTGATACAAAAAACAATAATGAAACAATAAGGGACAGATAAAAAGATAGATGCCCAGACAGAAATACAGACATATACTCAAGAAAATTTACCGGAATAATAATGGTGCAACCACCAATATTCTTCGTATTTCTTCTATCAGACTTTTCTCATCCTCATCCTCATCCTCATCCTCATCATCATCATTCACCACCTTCTGCTCCTTCATCTTCTCTGTCTTCGTCTTCTTCAGCTTCTTTGCTTCCGCCTTCTTTATGGCTACTTTTGGAATAAAGTTCTTTGCATAAATGTCTAATACACTGAACAGGTCGTCATAGACAATAGTTGCCCAAGCATATTCCTTCATTCCTTCAATACTGGACAAGCAGTTTGCAAAGCCAAGTGCCAAAGTTTCTTTGGAATTAGGAAATAGAACAGAGACCAGAAGAAGCAAAACCAATAGACAAACACAGTCGTCAACCCTATCTTTGTCACCAAGTATTTTCTCCAACATACTGCTAATATTATTCTTGCTGATTGAAACGTCCCCAAACGAAGCCATATAGCCACTCTGTAATCTTCACCTTCTTATCGTTCAATGAAATTGGTTTTCCAATTGTGCTCAAATCCAATACATATCCGACAAACGCAGGAGTGATATGGTGAACATGCATCAGATGTAACTGAAACTCCCTATTATCATTCCTGTATGCATCAGCCGTAACAGTAATAGAATCATCCGACTTCAAGCATTTCTGTTGATCAATATCACCGTCAATGAATGCATGAATTAGATCATTGAAGGGTATATCTTTCAGCCTCTTCTTCACATCATCGTTGATTTTATTCCGGTTTTTAACAATGAACTTCTGGAAATTGTGCAAATAACACCGAAACTGACACTTCCAGGTCCGTTCCACCACATGAACAACTTTCGCTTCATACACTACTTGCTACTGTTGTCTAACAGGTACTTCGTCATCACTATTACTCTCTGAATCACTATCAGAAGTTGATTCAGAACACTCAACTTTCTTCTTGCTCTTGACCTTCATATCCTGCCTCTTAATACCCTTAGTATTCCAAATAATCTTCTTCTTCTTCTTCTTCTTCTTCTTCTTCTTCTTCTTCTTCTTCTTCTTCTTCTTCTTCTTCTTCTTCTTCTTCTTCTTCTTCTTCTCTTCCTTCTTTAGAGCTTCCCCGAAAATCTTCATAAGACGATCATTGAAAACAGCAGGACCAGATGAAGAAGAAGCCATTCTTCTTCCCTTGCACCTTTTTTTTTATAAACAACCTGCTCCTCCTCGAAAGAAGAAGAAGAAGAAGAAGAAGAAGAAGAAGAAGAAGAAGAAGCAAGACCATCAGATTTTGAAGATTCAACATACTTTTCAACATACTTTTTTGATCTCTTCCTAGATGATCTTCTTTCAGATTCATTGTCTGGATCTTTGTGTGCTCTGCTGTGTTTCCCAATTAAATATAGAAAAACTGCTAATGATCAACACACATAGAGTTAGATACCCAAACAGATACTCAGGCAGATACCTAGACAAATACTTAAAAATTAAACTAGTACAACAACCAAAATCAAAATGAAAACCTTAGAAAAATGTCAACAACAACAACAACATTCATTTCAAATTTTTTTAAAGGATATCAACATAGATAATTCAACAGATACTCAGACAGATGCTTCAAAGATATCCAGAAAAAATGACTTCTATCACAAACACAACAACAACAACAACAACAACAACAACAACAACAACAACAACAACAACAACAACAACAACAACAACAACAACAACAAGTAATACAACAAACAAATAGCCTTTTGAACACACTACATTACATACATTCTATAAAAAATCATGAAAAAAAGTGAAAAGTTACAGAAAATCAAACTGAAAACCATAGAAAAACGTCAACAACAACAACCAAAAATACAGAAAGCATAGATACGAACCACGAAAAGAAGCATGCAAACTGCTTAGAATAGAGAAAAACATAAAACTAGGGTTTCCGAACAGAGATTTCCCTACTTACAAAGAACAATATGAATGCCGACTGATCTACGCATTTTATGCTTGATTCTTAACGTCTTTCTCTTTATATTTAGCTTTGTTTTGACCTTAGTGAATATGTTTCTAATTTAATTTATGTTTTTAGGTTGAAAATAAAGGAGGAACAATAAAGAATGCAAAATGGAGCAAAAGCGCAGAAAAATGAAGAATTGAAATCCTAGTCCACCTAGAAGAAGGATTTGTCACGGGTTTGCTTATATATTAAAAATGTCGACCCTATTCCTAAATGGGAGCCCAAATTACTCAAGAATGGATCAAGATTAATGAAGATGGATCAAAGACCAAGAGCATGTCCAAAGAAGCTCAAAGAAAGAAGATGGATTAAAATGAATTATCAGAAATCGGCCTTTGTACATCAGCCCACTTCAAAAGGCCACTGTGAATAGATAAGGAGGAATCTAGACGCAATTAGCATATGGTTGGAAAGATATAGAAGTCTAGTTTCCAACGCAACTAGAATTACACAATTTGGATTCCTAAAACGAGAGATATTCCTGTTTTCGTGGAGAAGGGTCAGGTTACCCGGGTGGACTAGTTAGAGTCCTAGAAGGAGTCGAACTAGGCTTTCCTTCTCCTATATAAAGGGGATCTCGGCCTCAAAGCAAGGGATCACTCATTTTAGAAGCCAAAACTCTGCCTAAATACTTTTCCTCTCCTCCCAAAGCCGAAATCAACCAAGAAGTCGTCCACTCCAAAGCTCATCAACTACCTTCCTCCACCGAAGTATTCAAGGCAATCCTTAGTGCTTCTCTCCATCCTTTGAAGACACGATTACATCAAGTAGACTAGGGCAATCCCGACATCAAAAAGTGTAACCATGACTTCTACTCTTCACTTCTCGTGTTATTTCTTGGTTTGTATGGACAAATTTGTTGAAGTATTTTTGGTTTGTAATTTTATAAAGTTCATGTGATCTCCCACGTTTTGATCTTTAGCTTTCATGTGATATTTTATGCTTAACGCTTTGATTTATTGCAGGGCAATCCCACCTTAAATCGATGAAAATGTTAGGGCAATCCCTACACTTTACTTTCGAGAGATATGCATGAAATTAGTAGCTAAAGACTTAGAACTAGAACACTGTGAAGGCAACAGAGATAACGAACAGCTCAACGAGACGCGAAAACGACGGTGGCGAGAAGTAACACGACGACGACAACAAGACTCCACCTTGTTGCTTCATTAATTACCTATAAAAGCAATTAATACATATGGTCGAAATATAATTGAGCAAAACCAATCACTTCCTTCAACAGTTCGATTCACATACAAATCCAGAAATAACTCAATTTAAAGTGGTATCTTGTCCTTGAAGATCTCGTGAATCCGTCGAGATATGGAAATAGGGGAGGAACTTGAAATTCGAAAATCATAGAACACGATGGAGGTCGAGTGGCCCGGGTGTGCTGTGGATTTGTGTTGAGGGTGTGTGATGGAGGGAGTATTGCACTGCTTACCCCATCGTTTCTTCTTTCTCTGGGCACCCATCCTTTGAGCACTTAGTTATTGTGGTATGGGGATCTTCAAGGTAATTATCATTTGCACATAGTAAAGAGCTAACAAGCTTAGATGGTCATCGGTTGAAGGAGCTAGGGAATTTCTAGTCATTTCTAGTCATTTCAGCACTCATACAATATTGACACATGTTGTAAGCCATGGATTAAAAAGACCCTCAAGGCTAGGATTTCTTAACAGAATTATATTTTATGGTAATCCTGATTTAATTCTGTTTAAAGTATATTCTATTTTTTCAAAATGAAAAGGAGAGACACCAACTCCTCTGTTAACTCCATCTCCCTGTATTGATTTTAGTCACAAAAAATTTGTTCAGAACGAATCTGAATTTTGAATACTAAACAGAGATCGATAATGTTACTTGCAGAATTCTTGGTCAATTCTTGATACCAGAAACCCTAGCTATAGAATAGTAGAAAAATGAAGAGAAGAAAGAACAAGAAAAATAGGCTCCTCGTTTTGATCTCTCATCACCAAAACTCTCAAAATCAATTTCTTTGTCTTAATTCAAAACCATCAGCCGGTTTTTGTCGTTGTAGTGAGATTTGGTATCCATATATACATGAACTCGTTAATCAACCTAGTGTTGAAGTTCGATCTTCTCTAGTTTTAGTTGGTACGAGGACTCTCTTCTTTCCTTCTCTTTGGCGTCTGGGCTGGTGCGAGTTCCATCTTCTATGTTTTTTTATATTTAATAGTTTTGATATATGCTTCTCTTTTCTTTCCTTCTCTTTTGGTATCCATATATACTGATTAAATTATGTCTTCTTTAATATTTTTGAAAGCAGAATTTAATTAGTATTATCATAGAATATTATTCTGAATTTCTGATAATATAGTGTCCGCAGATTAAACAGAATTTAATCAGTGTTATCTTAGCATATTATTCTGAATTTCTGATAATATAGTGTTCGCGGATCAAGACCCTTGATATAATGTTGGATTCCTCACAATGACAAGACCCACATTAGATTACCATAGTCTTGAGAGGCCTATATTAGAGTATCTAGTACCGATTATTTGATACCATCTACCCTAGCACAAGTAACCCAGAACTTCAGTTGAGAACCTACACTAAGAAAATAGAAGCTCTGGACTGTTATACCTCGTACTCTGGACGATCACGACTTCAATCGGCTAACCTACGATCTAGGAATTTTAAAACAAAGGGTCCAGAGGAAAGACATAAAAACATAAAAGGTTAGAGTGAGTGAACAAAAATCTTAATCGTACAATATGCATAAAACTATAAAAGTACAACTGTACGCCTTTCCACAATTTCTCATAAAAATGATGCGAGTTCAAATATCGTAAAACTAAACAAGATAGAGGTGGTCGTCCAGGGGGTTTGTCCTAACCCGGGACAACTGCATATATGAAGAATATGGGTGATGAGATCGTCTAAGATGTTTGTCCTAACTCGAGACGATCGGGGTTGGACAGAATGTTTGTCCAAACTCACTCCGACCCGACTTTCTGGTGATCAGCCAAATAACCAAGGCCTCAATGCAACTAACTAATACCATCTTAAACTAAAACCTCCAAAATATGAAAAGTCATAAAGCATAATCATAAACATAAGCATAATAGCATAATCTATGAACTCGCAATACGACAGTGAAAAGAAACGTCCACTCGTAGTACTATACCGTAATTTCAAACAAGTCGAAGCATTTCCGCTAGCGTTAGTCTCCCAATATATAACATTCCTACACAATGTTTTGTAATAATAATAAGCTCAATCAATAGCTAATCGGTAAAAATCAAAGAATAAGACTTTTGATTTTCTAAGTTCCTTGTACAACTATCAATTTTTGTGCATGTCGTGAATCCTAACACCTTTGAAAATAAAGCCCACTTTATAAAACTCGATTTTCATCTTAAATTTGCATTTCAATAAATAAACGTCACACGACTTGAACTTGAGCAACCGTGCAATCGATTAAAATGAATACACTTAATTTCAATCCAATTATGTCAAATCCATTCCTGTTTTACATCTGATCAAAATGAAAATCAGATCCATACAATTGAAATGATAAAACGGATCGAATAGTATACCTAAATCTTTCCCAAAAAAAAGTCGCTGTCGAAAACACCGACGACGACGATGCACGTGGTGGCAATGCACCATTTTTCGGCGGACCAAAGCTGAATATGTTCAAAATTACATAATCAACAACTTTCTCAACTATATCAACACCAAAAACAACGAAGATCTCATCCAATTTTACCTTTGAAATTGGACTCCCAAAATTCCTCAAGAACTTCATTCCTTCGATTCTTCCTCCACATAAGAAATTAGGACATGATGTTGGTGTTATTAGCTTCGTGGTGATGAGATATTCAAAGCCCAATAGGTCACACCAGCCAATTTAAGCCTGAAACCACCGCCCCGAGAAACAAAATTTCCATGTCACCAGCGGGAGTTTCGAGCATCACCATGGTTTTGTCTTTGAGTAATAGAGGTTGAGACTATAGGGGTTTGAAAGAGAAGAGTGAGAGGAAAATCTTGACACTGGCCTCGCCGGTTTTAATAGTCGTTCAGTGGCATAGTGTCGCCGGAAACCCACCACGGGAGAGATATAGTCGAGAGAGGAGAGAGAGAAATTATGTCCTGAAAAGGAAAGTTCTGACTTTCCATTTTCAGAACTATTTATATGTGTAAGTTGCGACTAACCAACTTCGTAAAATCGTACAAAACTTTTACTGACCGTAATTTCTTCATTGTGACTCTGATTTGAACACTTGACGTGACTGCGAACTCGTTTTGACAAACTCTACGACTTTTCTAAATAAAATTTTCCGGAAAAATTTACTAATTAAATTTCGATTAGAAGACCCTTGATATTACTAACGGTAAAAACTAACTACCTTTCTCGATTAACCCATAATCAATTCTCATATAAGTTATTCTTAGGACGGGATGTTACAATTTACCCCCCTTAAAAAAATTCATCCTCGAAATTTATGTACCAGAAGAGAAAGAATACTAATGTCATTCTCGCTTAAATTCTTCCAACTAGTAAATAGCATCAACAAGAGGTCAAGAGCATGAGTCTTCCGTAATACTTTAGCGAAGTATCGCTTAGTTTTGATTGAGAATCACCAACAACTACACATAATAAGCTCGATACTTGAGAGGGTCATGATGCAAACACTGTAGTATAAACATCTGATACCAATGCCAACTCTATTGACAAGTTCTACTAATATAGTCAGCCTGTTCGGTCAGTCCAACATGTCATCCCCTCCGATTATAGTCCTGATATGCCAAATGTGTGGGTGGTGGTGTGGTTTTAACTCCTGAAGTGACTCCCTAATCACCACCACAACCTTGCACCAAAAGCCCACCTTAGGTGTCCCTCTGCGAACAATCTCACATAAATTTACCCTCTAGGACACAAAGGTAACAAACTGACCATTCTAAAGCCATAACACAAGAGGGTATTTGACCAATCTGAAGCGAAGTTTCTAACCTTACTCAGTTCTCCTATTCCTAAATTTTTTGCATAGTTTCCCCTGAAATTTAAGGAAACCCAAAAATCTGCACAAAGAGAATAAAAAAACATAAAAATGAACCGTGAGCACCGAATTACATTCAGATTTCTCTAATAGTCACAACTGTTATGTTCACAACATTTAATATTTCAACAATTTGAATAAATCTCGCCTGATTCATTGCATGAAATAACTCAAGTAACGATGAGCACAATGTAACGAAGCGCAAAGGAGATCACCTGACCTTTACTTCCATTATTCTCAATAATGTGGGCAGACTACAAAGTGTCTAACTTTGATCTCCAATCCTACTCTAATTTGTAGATAACAACTCCATATATCCTTCAAAGTCTGACTAATCATGTAAAGCAATGCATCTAACAGTGATAGAAAAACTTATGTCTGTGTGTAATTGGTCCTGGAACTCATCGTAATTATCCCTAGGACTCGAATACTTGAATCTGTAAACCAACTTGCACCCAAAGCCAAGGATCACTAGCTTACATACAAGGTTCACAGATAATATATCGACTACTAACCAATGACGAAAGATTCTTTGAAAATAGACCTAGAGCTCTGCTCACACAAAAACGAACGTATACCTACAAAAATATGACCACTCAAGGTTGTAAAACACGGAGACACTAATTTACATATCTTGACTCAATCTTGAATTGAATAACTAAATTGATGCCACTTCCTTCACTGTACAATTGATTGAATAACTGATCCCCTTGACACTGGATGCTTAACCATCAAAAAATAGCCAAAAGATCCATGGTGTAAAGTCGAAAGAACGAGACAACGCTTCAGTAGTTGTTAGTACCGTATATGGCTAACTCTCCAATTATGTCATACTTAGCACTTTAATTAGCCAAATAAGAGGAAAATAAAGAGAAAACATCTAGAAGGAATATTCTTCTAGCCACTTGCCACTTGGTAACTCATCACCATGAGTAAATGATTAAGCTGCTCTAAACTATATTGTGAATGCATACACTCCGACATTGCTAAAAGAGAGAAGATGAGACTCTCACTTGCCTATATAAGAAGGTCTCCCACCACACATAAGGTAACCTTTCTTAGTGTATAAATTTTACTTGTTACTCTACATTCTTACTAACTTAGGCATCAGAGCATTGAAGGCGGGCCAATCCCGTCTTCACCTCTAATTCTGTGTTGCATGTTGTAGGAACAAAGACCTATGTCTCTATCGAAGACCTCGATGGAATTCGGTAGAAACAATTGGTACTGTCTGTGGGTTTCATATATTCCAAATCATGTACAAATACCACAAAAAAGCACATTGCTCTACTTAGCTAAGGGGAGCGGACGCCATCCCTCTGGCGAGCGCCCCCCTCTGGCGAACGCCCTCCCTCAAAGATAAGTACTCATCTTAGATTTGCATGACTTTCATGTATGCTAACGACCTAGCCTATGGTTCCTCGCCAACTTTCATGCATGAATACTAACACGTCTAGCTGGCTTTACACACCATACATGTCACCAGCCTTCGATAATTTAAAATTAAAAGCATGCTGCACTCAAGTTATATATACATATGCTTGAACGCACTGGGCTAGTGTCTCAAACTTGACTCAAGCTCTAGCAATTTGCATGCCTTTAACGTATGTACATATTTTCATGTTTTAGCTGAACCACTTGACCGCAACGGCACTTACATGGTGGTTAGTTTCACGACCTCTGCCAACACTCTCGAGCCCGAGTGCCAAGCTTCCCTGCCCGCCCCGAACGCCTTCATTCCGTTCGCATGTAGGGCACGGCTATTCTGTTCACATGTAGAATGCCACGGCCTCCCCGAGTGCTACGCACCTTGAACACTCACCCTTGAACGCAGCTATCCCATTCACATATCTCGAGCACGGTCGTATTCATACATCTTGTGTGCCCCCATCCTGCTCATTAAGCGTCGCTCGTAGGTCTTCCGCTCACTTCCAAACTCAAGTGCTAACCGCCAAACGCGTACGTTTGCATGCATAGACGTCAACATGACAATTTAACTTTGCACGCAGCATGCGTCCACACTGCTCTGCCCTATAATATTCATGGCAAGTACCGGCCACGTCCATCTCAGCCCAAGCATTCCGCTCACATGCCGAACTCCCCACCTTCCCGTTTCAAAACGGTCGAACGCTCCTCCTTGAGCGCTTAGGCCAGCCACGGCCTTGAATGCTCCTCATCGAGCGAGTTCTGACACTACGCCATTTGGGCCATCCCACAGCGATAGCACTCGGCCCATCCCACTCGGCGATAGCGCTCGGCCCATCCCGCTCGGCTTAAATGACACGTTCGAACGTCATGCTCCAGTCCCATCCCGAACGCCGTTCCACCCCGAGCACCGCTTGTTCGATCGCTCCTCCGTGTCGCCACATCTCCAACGCTCCCATGCCGTTCACCTCTCCCGAATGGCTCCCCACTACCTCCTTCCTGAGTAATAACGTCCCACTCATGAAGATACCGCCGTCAAATGTCGTTCACAGCACTTCACTCCTCCCCGAAGTGCCACGTACCTCGATGCAATGCGGTTCAACTCTCTCGCAAGCCGTCACCGCATTCACATCTCGAACGCGGCCATTCCGTTCATAACGTCGAAAGCGCCATCATACGCTCTGTTTGAGCCTAAAATAAATATTTCATATAGGGCTTGGAAGGCTGAAGTTTTGGCGAGCAACCTAAGTGAACCAAAGTCTTGGCGAGCAGCCCG
This sequence comes from Geum urbanum, assembly GCA_946800695.1. Lineage (NCBI taxonomy): Eukaryota > Viridiplantae > Streptophyta > Magnoliopsida > Rosales > Rosaceae > Geum > Geum urbanum. Next base: position 8,952,305 of record OX327006.1, read on the forward strand.
ATTAGGTTGAAGCTTGGCAAGGTCAAGTAGTATAAAAGAGTCTGTTTTCATATTGGTTTAGGACTATAAGTTAAGATAAGCTGATATATGCGGCTTAATGTTTATCGAACATTTCCTACTTCGGTTAGGTTTCCTTCGTGAAAGAAATTGTGATAACATTGAAACTAAATAAAGATAAGACCCGTGTGCTGGTAAGACTCAGAGTTATATTAAGAATCAAAGAATTTAAGACGTTCAAGAGAATTGAAAGACGACTATTGTGTAGTAAATAAGGAGAGCGAGAGCAATAGAGAAAGGGTCCCCGATCAAATACAAAGCTTTGCTATACGCAAACACACCTAGACATCTTGTCAAAGATTCTATCATTACAACCAGATGATCAACGTGCTTGTCACCAATCGAGTGAGAGTATCGCGATCAAAGGAAGCAACGCAACCAGAAGATTGAAGGCCTTGTCACATATCGAGTGAAAGTTTGGATATCTAAGGAAGCAGTGTTCTCGACACATCGTCAAAGAGGTTGCTCTACTTTGCACTCGTAAAGGGTAGTGTGAGGTGTCGATTTTTGTGGCTCTGCTAGAGACACAAAAAACCCCAAAGTCCTAGTTCACTAGGTGAGAAGGACCCATTCAAATGAGGTTGGTGCTCTCCTCGTCTTAATCGCTTAAATCAAGAAGTCAGGCAGCTTACATTCCATATTCCGTTGAGAGACGGTGGCACGCCAGCACACGAAGCACAAACAGGATAAGCCGATACCTGCGGTTATACTATCTGAAATCAGCAAAAGAGACAGCTTGCAAGAGACTCTCTATGCGCTTCTCGCCAGAGAGATTTTGGAGTCAAACACGCTCATATGCTGAACGCCCCACCGTCTCGTTTCAAAAAGGCTGAACGCTTCGGCCTGCCCACCACCATCTCGGTCGCATTTTCAAACGCTCCTCCTCGAGCGGCACCATTCTCGAACGCCTCCTCACCCCGTTCGTACGTTGCCAATGAACGTCGACAACTCTAGCCACTGGTTTCGAATGCCACTCCTCCCCGAGTGTTTCTCGAATGGCTTCGAACGCATCAGCCCGCCTACGCGCCTCCTCCATCCAGCACATCATAGTCCGAACGCCATCCGGTTCACCCCACACGAGCGTCGTTGCTCTGCTCACGGGCGCTGGTATTGAACACCACGACCTCCCCGCTCACCCTCGATCCCGTTCACTCATTTCGCTCACCACGTTCAAACGCCTTCTCCTCAAGTGTCTCGAGCCCGAGCGCCACCTCCGCCCGAGTGCCATTCGCATATCTCGAGCGCCACATCTTGAATGCTCCTCCATGTCACCACATCTCGAATACTCCCATGACGTTCACTTCTCTCTCTGCCATGCCAGACCCACCAAGGACTCGGGGACTTATGGTCCGGGCCTGAGCGCCATTACTTCACTGCAGCACGTTTGTGGTGCCAAAATAAAGTTCAAAACCAACTCCAAGAAGCCAATCGGAAGGTGACACACGGCCTGGAACAAGCAGCCCATGCATCCAAGGTGCTAAGGCATGAGGGAAGTACATCCAGCTTTCAAGGCTTGATGCGCAATCGGCCATGCATGCAGATGCTAGCTCAATGGAAAGTGGGATAGTTGAAGTAAATGGGCCTAATCAATTTGAAGTGCATGGGCATAATTATATTGAAGCACTTAGGCCTCCCGCCAACGCTAACAATTATAAGGCCCGTCAGCAAAACAATAGCCAAACTGCCTATGGACCTTAGCTCATCGCAATGCAACAAACGGTCACACACTCGGCATGGGCTTGAGAAACCCACTTGGGCCAACGTCAGTTCTCAACGTAGGGACTTCCACAGCTTATATGCTTCGACATCCAATTCACCTCATACAATTAAATTTGTATTCCGAAGGAGTCCGTAAAAAGATAAGTTTTCTACCCTCTTCTCTTCACTACTATCACCCGAGCATGCTTATTATTTTATACAAGCCTTACATGCTTTCTGTTAGCTCCATATTTATGTGCTAATTATGTTTCTAACTTCACGCTTATCGCTTATCTTCTATGAATAAAGCATTATTCTTATAACGTTTAATGTTCATGCTAAGAAATTGGGAGTTGGTACAGAAACGCTCTTAAAGATGGAAATTAATCACTTTTTGGAGAATCTGAACGCATTTTCAAGGTCAAGAGCATTTAGAGCAACATTGGAAAAAGAACAGAAAGTGGTCACTGAAAGTTATCGGAAGCTGCCGAAAAATTACTAGATTTATCCATAGCTAGCCAGACTATCAAGTATGACCTAAATACTCCAATCTAGGCCCAAGCCACCTAGATACAAATCCTAGCTAATTTGGTTAGGGTGTCACACATTTGAATTTTGGATGTATTAGGCATGGTTTGGACTTTAGCCTAGAAGCCAAGGAAAGGAGATCACAAGTTGTGACCCTTGGATCAAAATTCATGGCCACACTAGCACATCAAAGGGCTCACAAAATACCTCATTTTCTCTCCTATTACTCCCCTTGTTCGAGCTCCCCACACCATCATACACAACATACTTCAATTTACTCATTTTTCCTAGTTTTGAGTTTTTTTTTCTCTCTATTTCTCTCTCTAGCTTCTCTCTAGGGTTCTTTGTTGAGTTCTCTAGAGAGAAGCTAGATTTCTCTTTCAATCTTCCTCCCTTATAATCCTCTACAAATCCAAGGGACCACCTAGCCTTGCGAGCCTTCGCCGACCATCTTTCACTCTCCCTCACCAGCATCTATCACTTCCTCCTCTCATCTTTGCCTCCAAGGTTTGGGTGATTCTCTAGAGCTTGAAGAAGTGGGAAGTAATACCTCTTCTCCTTGGCTTCTTTGAGTTCTAGACGTTGTTCTTTCGTCCTCTACAAGCTTGAAGACACTTTGGAGCAAAGAATGTGAAGTTAAAAGTACAAGGATAGACTTGAAGAAGCTTGGATTGCTTTGGGGAGATTTCTTGGTTATTTCTTCATCCTATTTACTCTATTAATGTATTTAAACTTAATTTTAATTATGTGTAGTGAGTAGTCATATTATGGAGCCTAGGGTTAGAACCATAGCAATTTGATGTAGACAAATGATGGATTGATTTATGTTTGGTTTATGTTTTAGTCTATGTTGTGTAAAGCATGTGTTTGTGAATGGGTTTACTATGTGTTTGTGGATGTTTATGTGCTTGAGCTTCATGTATGGTTTCATTTATGCATGTGTTGACCTTAGCTAAGTCGATGTATGCATTAAGAAGCTACTCACCTAATGCTAGATGAGCATGTAAACATGATTAGGGTCTATTTCGAGGGGGTTTACCTTAAGGTTTGGTTTCCTTAGCACTAAGCAAGGACTAGAGCCTCCTTAAGTCTCACTAGACTTAAAGAACTTTGATCAAGCACACATTGAATCGAGAGGTTATTGTGGCTACTAGTTGGGTCTTTCAATTTGTAACTCAAATTGTGTGGATTGGGAGATTCACTTAGACTTTCTCTCGGGTCCTCCAAAAGAGGTTCGGGAAGGGAAACTTTCCACAAATATCACATAGTACGCTTGTTTGCTTCACTTACGTGATATATGGCCACGATGTAAACCCAAAAAGGTTTAGGTCTTGGTCCCGGTTCATCAAATACTTGAAAGTTGGGCCCAAGTCATCTAGAGGCCATAATGGCCAAGGAGCTTGGGGTTCAAAACCAAACGTGACCCAAAAGGTTACGATTTGGACATCCACTTGTGTGAAACAGACTCTAATTACATACATAAATTGAGACATTGTTTGAGCATCAAGTGGTTAGTGAGGATTTCCCTAGCCAACCATCTTCTTTTATTGTGAATTTGTTTGTTAGTTAATCTCTTTGCTTTAGTCTATAATTAATTAATCAACTCGGATAATCACTCATCGTAATCTAATCACCCCTTGTAATGCTAGGTCTCCAATGCACTTAGTAGTGTAAGATACATTTTCACATTTCATTTTAGTTTTAATGTCATGTTTAGTGTCTCTAGTTGATCCGTAATTTGAGTGCTTAATCGAGTCAATCTAAGGAGTTTAAGTGGTTAATCCTCATGGATTCAACACTCGACTTCCTTATAAATTATATAACTTGACCCTGTATTCTTACGGGTAGAGGAATTCTTTGCACTTATGGACTAGATAATAGTTCACAAGTGCAGGGGTACAATTCTTCTCAACAAGATTTTGGCGTCGTTGCCAGGGATTTATTTCATTTTGATTTCTTAGCTTCGGTTGGCCTTTGATTGCAGAGTATCCGGACATGTGTGTGGTATTTGCTTTTTAGTCTTGTAGTTTTTCTTCATTTTATCACTTAGGACTTTGTTTTCTTTGTCTTTGATCTCTAGAATACTTCAGTAGGTACCTTGAGTGTGAACTTGTGCTATACTTGAAATTTCTAACCATTTGTAGGAAACCCAGTTCAACCCATCAAGACATTGTATCGACCCGTCGAAATTTGTCTGAAACAGGGTCCGTAGCTATCTTTCGACCCGTCGAAGATTGACTGTGTTTGAAAGTGTTATTTTGGCCCTTATTCACCTACTCTAGCTTATCTATATTCTTGAGAGCATATCTAAAGTAATGTATTCTTTATGGCCGCAAATCGGTATATTGGTTAACATACGCCTTTACCTCAGTTCACTTTGGTGTCCATTGCATAGTGAATGCCACTACGCCACGTACCGTTTTGTGTTTATCGCTTCGAGTCTTTATTTTAGCATATCTAACATAGTGTTTGAAAGAGTCTTAGAGTCTTACTTCAAAGGTTTTTGGTGACGCATTCTTGTGAGAAACCCCAATCTTTGAGCATTTAACATTTTAGCATTGTTTTTACTTGTTAGATTGATTACCTTGAACCATGGACGGATGGTATAACGGTTGGAAAAATTCAAGTGGTTATGAGCAACAAGTACCTTACAATAAAGGCTATCAAGAGTGGAATTAGCAAGCCAAGGAGCCGACATATTTTTATATGGATGTGTGTGCTCTATGTGGTTCTCAATTGCATTTACCTTTTGAGTGCAACTTGATATATAAGTATCCTGAGTATGTTCAAGAGTACGAGTATCACATGAGGATGCATCAACCACACTCGGTACCTATTCAAGAAGAAGCCCCTAGTTCAAATTTGGAAGCACTCATTCACACCCACCTAGCCCGAGTTGAGGAGCACCTAGCTCGAGGAGAGGAGACCCGGGCATACTTTAAGCAATTGATGGCACCTTCTCCACCTCAAGAAGAAATATCTACTCCAAACTTGGAGGAGATGCTTGCCAACTTGCTTGCTCAATAAGAAGCTTCGAGGCAATATATGAGGAATGAATTCCAATGTATACAAGAAGAACTTCAATATGTAAGAGAGGAATTTCAAAGGGACATTCTAGGATTGGAAGCCCAAGTGAGTATACTAGCCAAAAGAGCACAAGAGACTATTCAAGAAGAGGTGGCACCTCATGAGCCTTCCATCAATCATGAAGCTTCAACCTCTCAAGGATCTGAGTATAATAATTCCTTATCCGAGGAAAGAGAGCTAAATCCATATTGGGTGAAAGTTTGTCAAGGTGCTATAGATGATAAATTCTCACTCGACGATGATTGCACAACTGTGTATGATGAAGCTTGGAGTGTTGAGAAAATATTCTTTTGGACACATCTACGCGACCTGTTATGGGCTATCGTGAAGAATTGATGAATGACTTAGATGGGAGGATGCCCAAAGTGAAGAGAATGTGTTTGTGCCAAGCACTGAAGACCAATTTGAAGAAGCACCATCATTCCTTCCCCCACCACTAAAAGAGTACTACCAAGAACTCCATATGAAGTAAGAAGAAGCATTGAGTTATGATTATGACGACAAGATTGAGATCAAGGAATTCTTGCCTCTTGATCTTCCATTTAGCAACCAATGTTTCTATGATGAAGTGAAGGATTGGAAAGGAAGCTTTGTTGCCAACTCTGCACCTTGTTTTGAGATGCCACAATCACCTACTTCCTTCCCACACATCAAGTCTACATCAACATTGAAGGAAGAGTTTGGAATGCTACTTGGAAGAGTGATCGAGAAGGGAAGGAAGACATCGAGGAGGTATCAATTTCGGTCTACCATTTGAAATTGCACGATGACTTTGATATTTGCCTCTATGATAAGTCAAGAAGCCCTATAGCGTCAAGTAGTAGAATGATATTACTCAAGAAGTATCCACTATAACGAGTGCGTGGAGTTACCGACCGTGTTAATGTCGATAAACTTTAACCCGTGATGGTCAAACATCATTAGTATGTTAGAGGAATAAGTGTGAAGTTGGAGTAGTATATAACATTGTGGAATGGGCATGGAAGTCAAGAACTTGAAGAAGAGCCAAATCTGAAAATTTTCAACCCATCGGAGGAAATTTTTGATCTGTCGAAAAACTCACCCTAGACCAGTTCGACTCATCAAAGGGAATACTCAAACTGTCGAAGGAAAGCCTCTGGATGGTGCCAAACATCAAATTTGACCCGTAGAAGGATGTTCTCGACCCATCAAAGGATTCCCCTGAAGCAAGTTGACAATTGTAGAGATTTGAAGACCAAGAGCTTGGGACTTTGAGGCATGTATCATAGAGTAATCCCTTGAGGCCAAGACAAGTCCGAGAGCACCTTTTGAGAATCATGACTAAGCCTATGAAACCTTGGATGGCGAGGCCCAACTTGGCCTTTGTTGGTTTACATTCTAACACATATGGAGCTTGGAGGCGGTCTACAAAGCGTTTACATTTCTTTCTCCATACTCTCTTTATTTTTCTAGCAAGATATGTGAATATGATTGAGAATGATGCTATATTAGGATGATTAGGTTTAACTCTCATCCTCAAAAGTAGACATCTTCCAAGGGTTGTTAGTCTTGCAATGTCTTGATTGCTCACTCTTGTTCAATGAGGGAGCTACATATTCATCATTATTGTATTATTTTAAGTCTTGATTAGATTGTAGTGATTTTGTATGATACATGTACTATGCTTGTTACTATGAACTAAATGTCTTTATAAGTGTCCAATCATTCCATGCCAAGGTGTTAAAGTTCCAAGTGTGAGATCCCCTCATGTGATGTGCTTGATTACAATGTCATTTTTTTTCTTCCTTTGAAATATGATTAGTATGCATTCCCCCATTGTGGTCGATAAGACTCTAATAGTTGCATTACTTCTTAGAGACTATATGGCCCTTTAAGTGTGAATGCATGCTAGTTGTTATGCCTAGGAGAATATGTGTTAGGAGAATAAAAAGTAAAATGCCCTTTGCTATCTTGTGTACACTTTGTTTGTTATGTAGATTAACGCAAATTAAGGACAATTTGATTCTAAAGTGTGAGGTAGAAGACTAAGTCATATCACTCCTTATCTTAAAATCCATAAAAATTTGAAAAATTTGAGAAAATGTAATACAAAAATATGTGTGCTTTGGCATATTTTGTGTCCCAATAACCGCTTCCACTGATGAGATTGAACTAACGGCTAGTATATTGCATAATTTTGAGCATGTTTAAAAAAGAGAAAACAATGCATGTTTAATCAGTTTGAGAAGTGCATATGTCTTTCAAAATGCGTGTACATGAGAAAAAGAAGGATTGACATGTTTTCGAAACTATCTATGCCCCATGTAAGATTTTGAGCCTTGTTGTGCATGTATAGCTACATTATGCACATATTCTTTCATGTGTGACATCGTTTGATCATTGTATAATCTAGAATTTACTTGTAAAACGTTTTCCAAATCATAAGTGTTTTAAAAAATAATAGAGGCATTAGGATTACCACCATGGCCAAATTAATTTTGAACCCTATAATACATATATCCCATAGTGAGCCAATTTGAGCCTTTTTAATACTTAGCCTTTTCTTTCTTGAACACCACAAATACCTACGTAACTTAAATACTTATCATATCCCTTAATTTGGAAAACTAGCAAGCAATGAAGAATTCCTAGATATGGTCTTAGTGTTGCAAAGAATGTCAAGAGATAAGTGTGAGGTGGATGAGGTTTTGTGTAGTTATTTAGTAGTCCAAAAAAAAAAATACCAAAGAAAAGCAAAGAGAAAAAAATAGAAAAAAGAAAAAGAAAAGAGGTTTACAAAAAGAGTTGTGGTTTGAAAAACAAACAAAAAATCCAAAAATTGTGTTTGTTGTACATAAAGAATAAGTGGTTTGATTTAAAAAGGGAAATTGCAACACCTAGGAGTAATTTAGAGGAACTTCAACTTGTGAAGTGGTTGCTAGGTTGCTTGGTCTTTGATTATCCTATCCATTTCTTTCGATTGAACCCCCTTCCTTAAGGCCCTATTACAACCTAAATAAAAGCCCTATTGATTTGGAATGCTTATATTTTTGGATTGTTAGAGCAATTTGGTTGACAAGAAAGGCTATGGAAAACATGTGATCAACACGATTTTTAAGTGCAAACACTAACCTTCAAACACTCATGTGCATTGAGTGACATCTAGTGAGTTTCATAGTTAAAAGGCATGTTAGTTTGAATACATCTCATTGTGATGTATTTAGGTTGACATTTAGCATAACCATTTCGGCTTATTACATATGCATTGATTTCATGTTTTAAAGTGTTGCTCAAAAGAAGTTCAATCCATCTAGCCATGGTTCTTTGAGGGAAATCGATCATCAATTCGGGATGCTTACATGCCTTGTATGTTTTTGTGCTTTAAGTCTAGATTAGCTTAATTTTTTACTTCTTCATTTGCTTGAGGACAAGTAATATTTAAGTGTGAGGTAATTTTTTAGGTCCATATTTATGTGCTAATTATGTTCGTAACTTCACACTTATCGTTTGTCTTCTTTGAATAAAGCATCGTTCTTATAACGTTTCTTGTTTATGCTAAGAAATTGAGAGTTGGAATGGGAACGCTCTAAGAGATGGAAATTAATCACTTTTTAGAGAAGCCGAGCGCATTTCCAAAGTCACAAGAGCATTTGGAGCAACTTTGAGAAAAGAACAAAAAATGGTCGCCGGAAGTTATCGGAAGCTGCCAAACAATTGTCGGATTTATCCATGGTTGGCCGGACTATCAAGTATAGCCCAAACACTCCAAGCTAGGCCCAAGGGAATACCCAAACTACCTAGATACAAACCTTAGCTGATTTGGTTAGGGTGTCACACATTTGAAGTTTGGATGTAGTAGGCATGGTTTGGACTTTAGCCTAAAAGCCCAGAAAAGGGGATCACAAGTTGTGGCCCTTAGATTAAACTTCATGCCACTCTAGCAAATCCAATGGCTCAAAAAATACCTCATTTTCTCTCTTATTACTCCTCTTGGTCGAGCTCCTCATACCACCATACACAACACACTTCATTTTACTCAATTTTTCTAGTTTTGAGCTCTTTTCTCTCTAATTTTCTCTCTAGGATTGTTTGTTGAGTTCTCTAGAGAGAAGCTAGATTTCTCTTTCAATCTTCCTCCCATCCAACCCTCTACAAATACAAGAGACCTATCCTTGCAAGCCTTGGCCGAACCTTTTCCACCGTCCCTCACCACCATCTATCACTTCCTCCTCTCATCTTGCCTCCAAGGTTTGGGTAATTCTCTAGAGCTTGAAGAAGTGGGAAGTAATCCCTCTTCTCTTTGGATTATTTGAGTCCTAGAGATTTCCATTTCCGCCTCTATAAGTTTGAAGACACTTTGGAGCAAACAAGGTGAAGTTAGAAGCACAAGGGTGGACTTGAAGAAGCTTGACTTGCTTTGGGGAGATTCCTTGGTTATTTCTTCATCTTATTTAATCTATTGATGTATTTAAACTTGGTTTTAATTATGTGTAGTGAGTAGTCCCATTTGGGAGACTAGGGTTATTTGATGTAGCTGATCTACGCATTTTATGTTTGATTCTTAATGTCTTTCTCTCTACATTTAACTTTGTTTTATGCTTAGTAAATATGTTTCTAACTTACTTTATATTTTTATGTAGAAATAAAGGAGGAAATAATAAAGGAGGCGTTTCGGAGCTAAAAGCGGGCTAAGGAGAAAAGTTCCTAATTCCAAAAAAGAAATGGTCCAAGGAATGGTCTTCAAATGGTTACTAAAATGTATTCCCATATGGTGTCAAGAATTAGAAACCAAATTCCAAATGAAATGGATACCAAAATAGTGGACAAAAAGATGAAGACATTTCTCCTGCGCGACCCAGGAAAGAGCAAATATGGCGGAATATATGGAGCATAAATGATGGACGAATTTGGAGGATATTCCATGAAGATTTATACCTGATTTGAGGGGTCAAAATATGTGCAAGGATATGCTAAATTCGGCCAAGAATTATTAGGGAATAAGAAATGCAAGATTTGAAGATATGAAGATTTCCTTTTCCTTGAAGAAGAAGAAAACAGGGCAGCCAGGTCACTTAATTTATAAAATCGGTAATAAATTTAATTAAATTCCAAATATGGCGTTTCTTATATGGATTTTATAGCCCTTTGAATAAGATTTCCAATGAAACAAGAATCAGAATATTTCAAGACCTGAAACTCCGGGAAAACGCGTTTTACTACAGATGGTAAGATTTCCCCGATTTTAATTTGGAAGGTCTTGTTTTGGTAGGAAAAACCCTACCCTTCTCCTATATAAAGGGGAGCTCGACTCATTCATCAGGATCACTCACGATATAGCCGCCGAAGCTTTGCCCTAAAACACCTCCTCACGTCCAAAAATCTCTCCAAGGAATACCAAGAAGCCGCCCACTCCAAAGCTCATCAACTACCTTCCTCCACCGAAGTATTCAAGGCAATCCTTAGTGCTTCTCTTCATCCTTTGAAGGCACGATTACATCAAGTAAACTAGGGCAATCCCGACATCAAAAAGTGTAACTATGACTTCTACTCTTTACTTCTTGTGTTATTTCTTGGTTTGCATGGACAAATTTGTTGAAGTATTTTTGATTTGTAATTCTATCAAGTTCATGTGATCTCCCACGTTTTGATCTTTAGCTTTCATGTGATATTTTGTGCTTAACGCTTTGATTTATTGCAGGGCAATCCCACCTTAAATCGATGGAAGTGTTAGGGCAATCCCTACACTTTACTTTCGAGAGATATGCATGAAATTAGTAGCTAAAGACTTAGAACTAATAGGTTGCATGTAATTTGGTAGGTTCTAAAGAGTTAGGTGAAAGATGAGTCGATCCTTGTAAATATATTAGTTTAGGATGTTTTACCTTAAAATTTGTAGAAATTTAGTAACCAAAAACTCGCACCCCCATTTAAACCTGGCATAGTTATGCATGCACCATCAATCCCCGGTTAAGAACGATCCATATTTACCAATGCTACATCTACCAAAAAAGTTTTTAATTGACTCATTGTTGTTGAGTGATAAATGTTAATTTAGTGCTTAGTAATGGTGAGTATCAGTAGCCAAATGATGATTTGTCATATGTAGGGTTTATGTTTTAGTGTATGTTGTGTGAAGAATGTGTTTGTGAATGGGTTTACCTTGTGTTTGTAGATGTTTATGTGCTTGAACTTCATATATGGTTTTATTTATACATGTGTTGACCTTAGCTAAGTTGATGTATGCATTAAGGAACTAAAAGTAGGACCTTGGTTGAATTAGCTACTCACCTAAGACTAGATGAGCATGTAAACAGGATTATGGTCTATTCCAAGAGGGTTTACCTTAATGTTTGGTTTCCTAGCACTAAACAAAGACTAGAGCCTCCTTAAGTCTCAATAGACTTAAGGGGCTTTAGTAAAACACACATTGAATGTAGAGGTTATTGTGGCTACTAGTTAGGTCTTTCGATTCGTAACTCAAAATGTGCGGATTGGGAGATTCACTTAGACTTTCTCTCGGGTCCTCCAAAAGAGGTTCAGGAAGGGAAACCGTCCATAAATATCACATAGTATGCTCTCTTTTTTTCACTCACGCAACATACCGTCAAGATGTAAACCCGAAATAGTTTAGCTCTTGGTCTCGATTCATCAAATACCTCAAAGTTTGGCTCAAGTCGTTTAGAGTCCAAAATGACCTAGGAGCTTGGGTTCAAAACCAAACGTGACCCAAAAGATTACGATTTGGACATCCACTTGTGTGAAATGGACTCTAATTACATACAAAAATTAGTACATTGTTTGGGCATCAAGTGGTTAGTGGGGATTTCCATAGCCAACCATCTTCCTTTATTGTGAATTTGTTTCTTAGTTAATCTTTTTGCTTTAGTCTATAATCAATCAATCAATCAACTAGAATAATCACTCATCATAATCTAATCACCCCTTGCAATGTCTCAAAAGGACTTAGTAGTGTAAGATACATTTCCACATTACATTTTAGTTTTAATGTCATGTTTAATGTTTCTAGTTAATCTATAATTTGAGTGCTTAATCAAGTCAAACTAAGGAGTTTAAGTTGTCGATCATCGTGGGTTCGACACTCGACTTCCTTACAAATTCTATAACTTGACCCCGTATACTTGCGGGTAGAGGAATTTTTTGCGCTTATGGGATAAATAATAGTTCACAAGTGTAAGGGTACAATTCTGCTCAACACTTACACAACTCACGCATATAGCTTACATGAATAAATTTCATCAATCAAGCATGTTCATAGTAGCTCTACATACCCCATACTTGTGGAAAATACATGATCACCAAAACTATGCATTTGCTATATGGAAATTATTTCTAGCTTAATCGATCAATTGGTTCATAGCTAATTAGGTCATAATTTAGTTGACACGAGTTACGTAACATCCTCCGGAATATACTTTATGTCCAAGGTTCCGTCGTCTCTGACAACCTCTTGATATTTACTCACTGACTCACATACTTGACTCAATTATACATGACCCAAGTTAGATCACAAGCAACAATTCTTCATTGACGCTACAATTCTCATGCTCTAAATGCTTCCTGAACGCCTACATATAAGCATGTGTCGATATGATTTAATTAGCTCATTACAACAATTATTTACTCATTACATGCCTTACAAATATGTGCTCCAAACGTGTTCCAAGAATGCCATGCCATACTCTGAAATCACATATTATTCAAGCTATGTGCTTCACTAATATGGCAGGGGACTCCATCTTATCAATTCACCTGCGCGTCCACCTACAAATAGGTAACGTTATTGTCTGAGCACTTCACATACCCCTGCGGATAATGGGCAGTGCTATGGTTTACCAAACTCACTTATGCCTTTTACGGCTACAGTAGCCCTTGGCAGAATCGGCTCAATTACGCGGCATGTGCTCAAAAGCCCACCACCCAAACACGGACTCCCCCAATGGTTGATCACCCTGGATGGGATGTCCCCTGACATGTCCTCGACCTATCTGCATTGGCTACTTGGGGACTTAAACTCTTCTCGCGCCCAAAAAATCCATAGCGCATTGTTAACCATCAGGCGGCCTTAAACGGCCCAAACGCGTGCTGCACCACATGCATCGCTCATGTACAGACTCCCTCGATGGCTAATCACCCCGAATAGGACGTCCCCTCACCTGGTCCTCAGCCTAGTGGTATTGGCTACCTGGAGACTTAAACTCCTCTCGGACCCGAAAAGCCCTAATGTCGTTATTGACCATCAGGTGGCCCCACGCGGCCAAGGCGCATTGCATCACGCATGCCACCCAAAATACATACTTTCTAGCAACTATCCTCCTAGGTTCGTCTCCTACGCAGTCCTCCACCTAGATCGCATTGGCTACTTGGGGACTTAAACTTCCCTCAGGCCCGAAAAAGTCCTAGTGTCGTTGTTACCTGTCAAACGGCCTCGAACGGCCTAAACGCAAGATGCCCTAACGCACATCGTTCCCCACTTAAGCGCTTGATGCTCTCGTGCACGACACTTTAAGCTGAACGCTTGCTACTCTCATGCACGATGCTTCAAGCTGAATATTCGCTGCTCCGGCACATGGCATTTCAAGCTGAATGCTCACTGCCCCAGAGCATGATGTTCCTCGCTTAATGCTTGTTGCCTCCATACACGACACTTCAAGCTCAATGCTTGCTGCCCCAACACACAAAGTTCCTTGCTGAATGCTTGCTACCCCCACGCACGACACTTCAAGCTCAATGCTTGCTGCTCCAACACACGACATTCCTTGCTTAATACTCACTGCCCACACGCACAATGCTTCAAGCTCAATGCTCATTGCCCTAGTACACGACGTTCCTCGCTTAATGCTTGTTGCCCCCATGCACAACGTAAGCTCAACGCTCGCTACTCCAATGCACGATGTTCCTCACTTAATGCTCGCTGCCCCCACGCATGACACTTTAAGCTCAACGCTCATTATCTCAGCGCATGACGTTCCTCGCTATTGCTCGTTGCCCCAGTGCACGACATTCCTCGCTTAAACGCTCACTCCTCACATGCACGACGCTTCAAGTTCAACGCTCGCTGCCCTAGCGCAAGACGTTCCTCGCTTAACTCTCGCTCCTCCCACACACGACGTTTCAAGCTCAACGCTCACTGCCCAGCGCACGACGTTCCTCACTTAAACGCATGTTGTTCCCACGAATGACGTTTCAAGCTTAAACATGCTTTGACAAGCGATACCCGTCAAGTGCCAAGCAATGCCCTTCTCACATTTTTTCTATCTAGGAGACCAATCTTGGTTGAGAAGTCGAGGGGACTCTGGGGTACGCTACACCGGCCTAGCGGCGCTAAGTGTGGCCAAATTAGAGATTTTAGTTTTTCAAATCCCTAATCAAGATCGTTCTCCTTGACATGCACTAACACATTCGATCTCATCACCGGCGATTTAATGAAAAACAAGGCTGGCGACCGGGGAAGTTGCCGGTAATGATCATCATTGCCGGCGACTTGCTCCGTCGCCGGTAATGTGTCTGAAAAGTCGCCGGTAATGTGTCAAAATATTGCCGGCGACCTATTCCATCGCCAGCAATGATTGGGCAACCATTGCCGGCAAAATTCCGGCCGGAAAATCGCCGGCAATGGTTGCTCAATCATTGCCAGCGACGGAATAGGTCGCCGGCAATGTTTTGACACATTACCGGCGAATTTTCGCCGGAATTTCGCCGGCAATGTCTCCATTTCTGGCGATTCATTAAATCCGGTGCAGATCACAGCAGCTCATTCATTTGGATAGAAAAAAATCCGGTGAAATCAAAAGAAGGAAAATGCTCTGAAATCATTCGGTATTGTCAAAAGGCGTCGAAAACTCGATCACTCGGGAAGCCATATATATATAGGTACGTATATACGTATATGTGTATGTATATATATATGTGTGTTGATCGATTTAATTAGATCGATATATATATAGATATATATATATATATATATGCATGTGTTGATTTATAGTTGAGATATCGCGTCGATTATTATTGGTTTGATACGCAAATAGAGTGGATATATTGTTGCTTTCGAGTGATTGAGTGTTGATTTTGAGTGGATTTGAGATTATTTCGATGAAAATATGTTAATTTGTGTATATATATATGTATGGATATAAAATGATTTTGTGAATATTAATTGTTAATATGTCTATATATATATATACAGGCATGCATGTTAATTTGTAATTGTGAATTGTTGGTATATATATTTTTTTTTTAATTTATATGCATGCATGGGTCGACTTTTGTTAATTAATCGGATGAATTTGAATGTAATTAATGATGATTTATTTTATAATTAGTAGTGAATGTGTGTGTATATATATATAGTACGTAATATTGTTAGAATTTTCAGGATGGACAAGAGTTGGATGAGCCTCGAAAGATGGGATGTGAAATATCACAAGGGAATTAGGAGTTTTGTGAATTTTGTGAAGGCTAATTGTGGAGACACTACACTTCATTATTGCCCGTGTAAAGAATGTAAGTGTCGCAGCGATCGATTTCGTTTTCCAATTGATAAAGTCCAGAAGCACCTGAGTAAATACGGGTTTTGGGATAAGTACACTTGTTGGATTTATCACGGTGAAACACCGTTAGCGGGTCTGCATGATCATGGACAATTTGGTGAGAGGGCCAGTCCACGCTATGATCATGGACATTTTGCTGAGAGGGGCAGTCCATCCTATGATCCAACATCGATGTTAATCAATGATATGTTTCCTCATGAGAGCAGTGTATTTCCTGATGAAGCACCAAATGTCCCTCCCGTCGTTGAGGGTTTCCCCCATTTTGAGCCAGTCGAGCCATTACTTGGAGCTCATGTCAACACAAGCGGTATGGACAAGTACAACAACCTGATTGCATTGCAACAGACTCCGTTGTACGACGGTTGTAGTAAGACTATTCTTGAAAGTGTCATGGGAGTGATGCAGCTCAAAATGGAGAACAAAATGTCTGTCAAAGCTGTTGATTCTTGGCTGAAGTGGACTGCTTCGCTACTGCCACCCGGTCATCGTCTTCCTACCACTCATCATAAGGTACGACATATCCTGAAAGATCTTGGGCTTTCCTACATCAAAATCCATGCATGCAGATATGATTGTATTCTCTTCTGGGGAAAAAATCTTGAAGACCTTGAAGCCTGCCCAGTATGTTTTACAGAAAGGTATAAATTGACTCCTGCAAGCAACAAGAAAGCTGTGAAGATACTTCGATATTTCCCGCTTATTGATAGGCTGGAGCGGTTGTTCATGTGTGCTTTCATGGCCGAAGCTATGAGATGGTGGGCTGAGAGGAATTTGCCTGACGATGACACCCTTATACACCCTTCCGACGGAGAGGCTTGGAAGCACATGGTCAGGGAGTTTGATCATTTTGTAGCAGAGGTCCGAAATGTTTGGCTAGGGCTCTCATCTGACGGATTCAACCCTTTTGGCAACATGAGTCTTCAATATAGTATATGGCCAGTTATTTTGGTACCGTACAACCTTCCACCATGGATGTGCATGAAGAAAGAATACAATATGCTCACTCTGTTAATTCCAGGCCCGGGTTATCCAGGAAAGTGTCTCGATGTGTATTTGAGGCCTTTGATTGAGGAGCTTAAGTACCTGAGTGAGTGTGGCCACCCCACTTACGATAGGTTCAAAAATAAGATGTTCCAGATGCATGCCATGCTTGTTGGCACCATCAGTGATTTTCCTGCCTGCGGTATGTTGTCGGGCAACGTTACCAGGGGTTACAGGGCTTGTTCAGAGTGCATGACTGTTGATTGTTGCAATCCTCATTGCAGTAAAATTGTTCAGATGCGTCACCGTTGTTGGCTTCCATATGATCACCCATTTAGGCAGGATCCAGACGTGTTTGATGGGACTGTGGAAACAGGTGTGGCACCCAGGCGATGGACAGGGGAAGAAATCTTGGAAGTGTTGAATGAATATGATTTTGGTCAGCTGAGCAATCATCCTGAGATAGTGGCGTCAATTCCAGACAAGCCCGAAAGGTATAAGTTTTGGACACACAAGAGCATATTCTGGGAACTCCCCTACTGGCCCAGGTTGCCTATCAGACACTACCTAGATGTCATGCACATAGAGAAGAATGTGTGTGAAAGTGTGGTGGGCACTGTTCTTAACTTGGAGGGGAAAACAAAAGACCTCCCTAAGGCACGCATTGATCTGAAAGCTATGGGACTGCGGAAACATTTGTGGTTAAGAGATGGTAAGAGAAAAATGCCACAAGCTCCTTACACCGTAAAGCCGAAGCATAAGCATGAAATTTTTGGGTGGCTGAGTAATGTCAGGTATATATTCTTATGGCTATGCAGGAAATTGGCCTTAAATTTTTATGGGAACATGGTTATATGCGAGAAATATAATTGTTGGCTATGGCTATATATATATATATATATATATATATATATATGCAGGTATCCTTATGGCTATGCAGGAAATATAAGCAGGTGTATTAACTTCCGGGATAATAAGATGTACGGATTAAAGAGTCATGACTGCCATGTACTGCTTCAACGCATTTTCCCTATTTTCATTCGAGGGTACCTGCCCAAAGAGGTGGTGGAGCCGTTGGTGGCCTTGTTAAGATTCTTTCAGAAGTTATGCACCAGGGAAGTTAAAAAATCAGATCTCAGGGAGATGCAAGATGACATCATTTTTATCATGTGCAAGCTTGAGAGGATATTTCCCCCAAATTTTTTCGACATCATGCCTCACCTGATGATCCATCTTCCCGAACAATTGTTGCTTACCGGTCCGGTACACTACACTTGGATGTATCCCATGGAAAGGTACAAATGATTCATACATTTGGTTTGCCTCTGTTTTTATATGTAAATTCTTATTTTTTAAGTAAGTTAACATGCACTTGTTAACTTGTAGACAATTGGGAGCCTACAAGGACTACCTGAAGGGTGTATCGCTGAAGCATATATTGCGCACGAGTGTGTAACATACACCAAAGTGTATTTGGGAGTGCTTGAGGATCCCCAACAATAGATGCCGATAGATGAACCACAGTTCAACATTTCTATCATCTCCAATGACGTGGTAGTACAGGGAAGCTTGCCAAAGTCGTACAAGTTTGATGGAAATGAGGTAGCCATTGCCCACTGGTCGGTACTGATTAACTGTCTAGAAGTACAATATTGGAAAAACTATCATCTTCACTGCCCTGCTATTGCCGGAAATGTTGATTACCACAACAGGACGTTTGCAAACTACTTTGGTCAATGGGTAAGGGTATATGTGTATATGTCTATTTTTTATATATATCCTTATATAGCATGTGTGTACGTACGTGGTTTTGTGGTTTCTATGTTCATAATTTCTTGTGTGGTTTCTTATCGTTTTCAGATGAACCATGTAGCAAATGATGGTTGCCCAGAGTGGTCAAACGAATTGAGGGTCCTGGCGATGAAACCGATAGCTTCAAAAGTTTACTCGATGTGTCAGGTCAATGGCGTGAAATTTATATGTGAAAATCGAGACGACCGACTGAAAACACAGAATTGTGGGGTGATGGTCCATGGTGGGCAGGATGGCGTTGACTATTACGGTGTCCTTCATTCAGTTGTTGAACTAATTTATGGGAACCGCATGAAAGTGCACTTGTTCAAGTATAGATGGTTTGATACTAGCCCGGAGAACACAAGGACCGATCAGTACGGAACATTTTCGGTGAATACTGCTACTAGCTGGTATGAAGAAGACCCTTTTGTTCTTGCCTCATCAGTAAAACAAGTGTTTTACCTTGACGATCTTCTGAACAAAGTCTCGTGGAAGGTGGTTAACCATGTTGCTCATAGAAACATATACAGTGCTGCCACACTTGGTGAGACCGCAGATGATGAGGAAGTTACTGTATACCAAGAGCCGAACGCTTTTGACATTCCGGAATCATCTACGATTCGCCTGACATAGTGGCGTCAATTCCAGACAAGCCCGAAAGGTATAAGTTTTGGATACACAAGAGCATATTCTGGGAACTCCCCTACTGGACCAGGTTGCCTATCAGACACTACCTAGATGTCATGCACATAGAGAAGAATGTATGTGAAAGTGTGGTGGGCACAGTTCTTAACTTGGAGGGGAAAACAAAAGACATCCCTAAGGCACGCATACCAAGAGCCGAACGCTTTTGACATTCCGGAATCATCTACGATTCTCCTTAATAATGTGAGATCTGGGAGTGTGGTTCGAATTACTGGAGCAGAACTTCTCGATGTTAATCCATATGAAGTTGACGCTGATTCAGATGACGAGGAGCGGCACATATTGCCAGAGGTTACCTATGAAACCGAGTCAGACTCAAGTGATGAAGATGATTACGATTATCATCCTTAGTACGTTAATGATGTACGTATTTTAATTATAGTCAAAAATTCTAGTCGGAAATTATAGTCAGAAATTATAGTCGGAAATTCTAGTCGGAAATCGTAGTCGGAAATTGTAGTCGGAAATTATAGTCGGAAATTATAGTCGGAAATTGTAGTCGGAAATTATAGTCGGAAATTCTAGTCGGAAATCGTAGTCGGAAATTATAGTCGGAAATTGTAGTCGGAAATTGTAGTCGGAAATTCTAGTCGAAAATTATAGTCGGAAATTCTAGTCGGAAATTGTAGTCGAAAATTATATATGGTCGGAAAATATATAGTCGGAAATTGGTCGGAAATTATGGTCGGAAATAGGTCGGAAATTGGTCGGATATTCTTCGGGAAATAATGACATTACCAACGAGTTGATAAGCAACTCGTTGGTAATGACATTGCCCACGAGTTATCAACTCATTGGTAATGTCATTACCAACGAGTTGCTTATCAACTCGTTAACTCGTTGGTAATGACATTATCCACGAGTTAACTCGTTGGTAATGTCATTACCAACGAGTTGCTCGTAACTCGCCGGCAATGGTCATTGTATTTCCAGTGCCCAGCTCGAGCTCTCCCTCATTTCTTCACTATCCTAAACTCTCTCAAACCGTAAAACCCCAATTTTTCCTCCCATCCAAGCCCGCCTCCCTCTCCTCAAACCTCTCTTCCTCTCCTCCCCTCTCCCCTCCCCTCACCTCCTCTCCCTTCTCCTCTCTCCACACTAAAAAACCCCAAATCTCAATTTCCTCTCCTCCCCTCCTCCTCTCCTCATCCCCTCCTCCTCTACATCCTCCTCTCACCTCCGTCGCCGGAAATTCAACTCGAGCTCCACCATGGCAGATGCATGCACGCTCACTCTCTCTCCCTCTCTCTCTCTCTCCCTCTCTCCCTCTCTCAATTTTAATTTATTTTTATGCATATATATATACACGTATGTACGTATGTGGAAAATTTAAGGTGATGTATATATATATATGTGATGTATGTACGTATGTGCAAAATATTTTGAAAATTTAATTAGGGTGATTTGGATTAATATTTGATGTATATATATATGTAGAAATTAAATTTAATTAAGATGATGTATATATATGTGATGTATATATATGTGGAAAATTTAATTAAGATGATGTACGTATATGTGATGTATATATATATATGTGAAAAATTTAATATCGGAAATGATGTATGTATATATGTTGTATATACATGTATATAATTAAGTTTTGATAATTTTTGATAATTTAAGGTGATGTATATATGTGGAAAATATTTAGGTAATTTAAGGGGATTTGGCATGGGTGGATTAATTTGATATATATATATATAGTTCATAATTATATTGTATTTATAAGGTGTTGCATATATGGGCAAATTAATTTAGGGTTTGGATTCATTGATATAGGTAATTTAAGGTAATTTAGGGTGTTGGGCAAAGTAATGTGATTTGGATTAAGGTGATATAGTTGTTAATTTAAGGTATAATTTAAGGTGAAAAATCGGAATCGGATCCGTTTGGAACCAGAACGGTTTTAAACCGGAACCGCGTGGAACCGGAACCGTTTGGAACCGGAACTGTTTGTAACCGGAACCGTTTGAAACCGAACGGTTCCAGTTCCAAACGGTTCCAGTTCCAAACGGTTCCGGGTTCAAACGGTTCCGGTTCCAAACAGTTCAAGTTCCAAACGGTTCCGGTTCCGATTTGTTATAGAACCGAATCCAGGACTAATTGTTGGATGTCCAGGAGGTTTTGCGGCAAATTGGCTTGGAGGCATCAAACGGAGAGGGACTAGAAATAGTGGAGGGAGCAGTAGTCAAGCTTCCTCAGCCGCAGTCAGCAACACGCGCAGTGGGCCAATGATGAATGCTCGCACACAAATGTTGCTAGCTGCGCGAGAAGAGGAGGAAGCTGCACGATCCGGAGCCGTGTAACCCCCAGTCCAGCCTCGAGCCTCAGTCAGCAAACGCTCAGTCAGCAGACACTCAGTCAGCAGACCCTCCGTCAGCAGACCCTCAGACGAGCGACAGTCAACGGGGGCATCAGAAACTCCCTCCATCTGAATGCCCTCTATTGGCCCGGTGCCTACTCCCGTTTCACGGGAATCATCTGAGGCAGATGGTGCTGGCGCCTCATCGTCTAGGCCTCGTCTATCTCCGTCGTCCGGTCTCTTCCTGCCCGACGAGATTCCTGTGATCCATGAATTCGATGATAGGGGGATGCCTATTTATATTGAAGGACGGCCGGAGTTCCTGAGCGTGGAGGAAGCGTACAACTTCATCCCGTTCGACCCCGTGTATCTTTGGAATGTGAGGTGCACCAACCAGCAAACGGACGATGCAGGTAAATTTTATTTAACAAGATTGATTACTTAATTATTACTTAAGACTTACGATAGGTTCAATTAATGATATCAATTTGTTGACATTGTATTATTAGGCAATTTCGTTAATGGCACTGGAAAACGGAAAGGGGCTAGAGGCACCTGCACCGAGAAGAGACTTGAGCAGGCCACCGGGGGAAGGAAAACACTCATTAGGGCCAATGAGGATGGCGAGGTGATCGAGGCATTTGACACCACGCGAAAATATGCCAGCATGGCCGGGGCGATCGTGCGGGACAAAGTCCCAATGCTTTGGCCAGATTGGGAATCTGTGCCTCTCTACGTGAAGATGCAAGTGCATAATGCACTGAGTGTGAGTTAAATCGTATTTTCATTACGTCAATTTTACATTTATTAATTAAGTCCGAATAAATATATAATTTTACCGTTTATATATTCATATTGCAGGTGTGGTTTGACGTGGATGAATGCCTTATTCACAAGTGGGTAAAGCGTCAACTACATATGAGGTGATGTGCTTCGAGTTATTTGAGTATATATCGAGTTAGATTTTTGTTTATCAAGTGTTTTAATATCTCTAACTTTTTTTTTCTGGTGTTAATATAGGTATAAAGAGTGGAAGAACGAGCTTTCTTCACATTACACACAGTACAAGGAGCTAGGCCGAGGTTCTACCCCTAGCGAATTCCAGTTTAAGGAGTACGAGTGGCTGCGGTTGATAGCCCACTTCGACCACCCCAAAGCGAAGGTATGCATCCTGAATATATCTTACAACCCTAATGTATCGTATCACATTGAAATAGTTAGTTACTAATTTTTTTACATATGTTTATCAAACAAGGCGATTTCGAAGATGAACCGGACAAATAGATTGAAAAACACCAGGGCCCATCATGCAGGTTCACTCAACTATTTGGGTTGGTCGAGTAAGGCGCGACAACAACAAGAAGTGAACCCGTTGGTGTATATTCATCAGAAGTTCTATCCGCAGTGCCCTGAAGAAGCGGTAAGTCTTTCGCCTCTATATTTTGTACTTCACATATGCATGTGTTAATAAAACTATTTTTCGATATTAATTTATTTTGTTAATTAATACGTTATTCATATTCGCTTTTCAATTAGGCGAGAGTGGAGGAGGCGACCACAGAAGTGACCATGAACATAGCTCGGAACAACCATCCTGACTGCTCGGAGGAAGAAGTGACCCAGTATGCCTCTCAGATCGATCCGCTTGATCTCCCTATAGCGGCTCAGATCATGGCAAAAGCGTGCGGGACTGGAAAGAATATCTACTACTGCAGGGGAATGGGCTCGGCGGGCGAAGGAGTATTGAAGAACACTTCAGAATACTATACCGGGTCAAGAAGTTCAACTTCTAGTCGTAACCTCGCAGCGGAGCTTCAAAGGACGCAGAGGGAGTTGGAGGAGCAAAGGAGGCAGATGGAGGAGATGAGGCAGATGGCCGAGCAGCAGGCAGTCAGAGATGCCGAGTACCGGGGGATGATCGAGCAACACCGACTCATGATCCAGCAGCAGACACAAATGTTCACATGGATGCAGACGATGTACGCGGCTCAGACTACCGGACAACCGCTCCCCACACCTCCCCCGGTCCCTTTGTTCCCCAGTTATCCACCACCACCACCACCACTGCACCAGTCACCGCCACAGCAAGACCAGGGTAGCCACCGGAGTTCAAATGAGTACATGGATTTCTTCGACCCTGACCCACAAGTTCCTCGACCCTGACGTGTAGTTGTAGTTTATTTTCGTATCGTTGCTATTTGTACTGTACGTTGGACAATTATGTGTGTACTGTTGAAGTTGTATTTGTACGATTTATGTCTTTCAATGCAGGTTCTGGAATTGGGCCCAATCCAGAACTGGCTTTTTTTTTTACAATTTTTTCCAACCATTGCCGGCGACTTGGACCAAAGTCACCGGCAATGACCTCATTTTCCGGGCACGGCGGCGCAAACATTGCCGGCGACTTGAGTCGCTGGTGATGAGTAGGACATTACCGGCGACACAAGTCGCCGGCAATGAGAACGACATTACCGGCGACGTGAAAATAAGTTGCCGGCAATGCTATCTCCGGCGGCCAATTTCCGGCGACATCATTACCGGCGACAAGTCGCCGGTAATGTCATTTTCGGCGAAAAAAAAAACAAGGCCGGCGACTTAAAGTCGCCGGCAATGGTATCGAATGTGGTAGTGATGGAAACTTGGGGGACTTGTTAGTACTGCCTAGGGCTAACCTTCCAATTATGCCACACTCAGCACTTTAATTAGTCAAATAAGAGGAAAATAAAGAGAAAGCATCTAGAATGAATATTCTACTAGCCACTTGCCACTTGGTGACTCATCACTATGAGTAAATGACCAAGTTGCCTTCAACTATATTGGGAATGCATACACTCCCACATTGCTAAAAGAGAGAAGATGACACTCTCACTTGCCTATATAAGGATGTCTCTCCACACATAAGGTAACATTTCTTAGTGTACTAATTTTACTTGTTATTCTACATGCTTACTAACTTAGGCATCAGAGTGTTCAAGGCGGGCCAATCCCGTCTTCACCTCTAACACCGTGTTGCATGTTGTAGGAATAGGAATCTACGTCTCTATCGAAGACCTCGACGGAATTCAGTAGAAACAGTAGTAATAATTAATAAGGATTTGTATCCCACGTGATTGTTAAACCACGTTTTCGTCGAACAAAAATCAAAACTAGTCAGAAGTTTGCATTTTCGGGTGTTATTCTCATATATACTCGTACGAGTGATGATCGCATGGTCTTCTGTATGATACTCCCATATACAATAGCAAGAATCCGGTGATCAGCAACATATTTAGTCTCGAATCATAATTATCTTTTAGTGATCTCCACGCGTGTATGTAATATTTGCAAGTCCTTGCAGATTATCGAGCTTTAGGGGTCCCCAATTCTACAAGAGTAACACGCACAATTCTGATCCAGAATGTTGATATAAATACCTTCCTCTCACGAACCCGCACTATTCATGACTGAGAGAATTACATTCCCCAGTTAGCTGCTCATTTTTTAGGATATCTTTATAGAGGAAACTATGTTTACAACATAAATTGAACGCAACCAATTCATAAAGAGATTGGAATCGAGAAATTTATGGTTAATCCTGACTAACAAAATTGAATGAATAGAATTCACAAGATAGTGAATGAGTCTCAATTGTTAACGTCAATTTGAAACTCGCCACACACAAAGTGACCACAGTAGTGATTTCCGCAGTAAGAATATAATATGCACAACTCAAGACCCATATTCGCTACAAACGTGTTACCTCTAGTGAGTCCCTGGGGTCATTTTGAGCTGGTTGTACCACGCCGGAGACATCCTTATAGTGAGGAGAATGTTAGCGGTATACAACAAGTAATAATCAGCTCTCGTGGTGAAAATAGGTTGGAGTCAAGATCTTAGGTCATTTCTAGGAAAAAAAAACTGAATAGATACACTCATATGTTGGTGGATGAGTTTAAAGTGCTAATGTCTTAGTGGAATTCGCCGATATTCGAGGCAACTACAATTCTGATATTAACGAGCTCCATAATATGGTTTGATAAGGAACAATGCAATTCAACTACTACATTTCCGCTTTACGCAATAGCATCAAACAAAAAGATTATAAGCCTGCAATGAAGTAAATAGTATGCACCCACATTGGTATTAAGTCTGGTTGAAACCATCATGAAACAAGATGAAATTGAAAAGCTCTGAACTAACAAAACAATTCACGATAAGGGACGACGAGTTCTCAATGTTGGGCTGACTAAGGATGCATACCCAAAAGGAAATAATAATAACTACCTAATTTGGATATGAAATTTTGGCTGCATACAATACCATAATATAGTTACCCCTAACCCCCGACGAGAACAACCTACCAAAGCACTGCAAAACAAGGCGATAGTGCTCGCCAGAGAAGTATAAATTCGATTCAATTCAACTGGTATCTACAACAAACCCCAAAAGAAAAACAAATCAAGAGAATGAAAGCTTCAAGACATTACCTTAAAAGCCAATGATAATGGTAGTCAAAGAAGGATGGTGACGGGTCAGGCCGAAGTAGCACGAGTCGAGCCAAAGAGTAAGCATGTGGCTCGAGGAAACATACATACTCTTGGTAAAACACATGATCCAAAAAAATAACAAATGAACAACTTGACCTCTGCTATAAACTTCATCCTCAATTTCACGATTATGCCATTTCCATGATACTCTAGTTGTATTGTCCACAAGTATAGGATTGCACCTTTTCTCGACGAAGAAAAGGAAACACATTGTCATGCGACACTACATGTTGCAACCGCTGCAAACAGTGAAATTACCAACTTGAGGTCAATGACTCAGAAGTATATCTATCGTGCCAACCCTATCATCAAGTCCATTCCTAAGAAAACCTTACATGTCGTAGTTATCATCACAAATACCTCATTTACATCAGTACTCATACCCATGACTTATGTCGGAAAACAAACCTCGAATGTAGCAATAAACATAACGAGTATTGGAAATGAGCTTATTGATATTCAACTAACTAAGGTCGAAATCAATTATGTAGCGACTAAATGTTGCGTTGCTCCACAAGAGCCTTCACACGTGTACTAAAAAGCAAGCTCTCCCAACTCGTCATGTATCTCCCCATTCTCGTTGGATGAATTATAAAAGTAGCAAGAATGAATCTTAATCAATGTGAATGAGACTGGAACGAGTGCTCAAACCCTCGCACTCAAAGGAGAA
Source organism: Geum urbanum (assembly GCA_946800695.1). Taxonomy (NCBI): domain Eukaryota; kingdom Viridiplantae; phylum Streptophyta; class Magnoliopsida; order Rosales; family Rosaceae; genus Geum; species Geum urbanum. The sequence continues at coordinate 8,979,185 of OX327006.1, forward strand.
TCAAGACCCTGCATGTGACATACTAAGAGTTCTCAAGAAATAATTGCAAAACATCGCGAGAAAGGTAGACAAATACCATTTCCTTGACCCGCATGGATGCATTAATACAATAAATCTCCTTAGAGAGCAACCCCTTATTTTGACGTAACTAACATCTAAGTCGATGTTACCGCTTAATAATTAGATGAACTACTGACACCAATTTCCATAATACCCTGGCTTCTGACCTACTAAAAACTTAACCAATAATGTCTACAAGAGCAAATTCCTTGCAGACACATGCGATAGCGAGAACCTCCTTACGTACTCCAAAGAAATGAGATATACAAATACAAGTTCACTAATTTCCTCTAGTGCCACCACTACATGTAAATCTGCAAAGAGTGATTGACATATCATATTAAAATGGCTCTTCAACCAAAAGATCGAGATCACTTAATCACATACCAAAGTATCCCTTATAATCTATACAGAAATGTCTGAAAAGGGGTCTGGCTAATAATTTGACTCGGATCTTTTTCACAAAGGCGAACAACACTTACTCTCAACCCCTACGTCTGCAGCTAGTCCGTGCAACTGGAAAGAATTATTATCGTATTGTCCATATAACTACCTTGCAACCCTACCATGACATGGAAATCTCAAGAGTAAGACGTAACCAAAAAAATATATTTCAAATCTATTTCGTAAACTACTAACAACAGGTTTTGATGAAGTTGTTGATCATATCCATGAGGCATGACATGAAATGAACAACAAACTTAGGAAGCTATCTTATATTTTTAGTGATACAAATACCAAAAAGGTATACGATGGGATCCGCTACTATTGATCCATCACATACCAAGTATCACTAAAAGTATAAGATAACCGACAGGATCTGAAAACCTAATGCTTTGATACCAATTGACAAGACCCACCTTAGATTACTGTAGTAATCCAGGATAAGTCTTGCGGGACTCGTATTAGAGTATCTAGCACCGACTATTTGGTACCAACTACCCAAGCATGAGCAACCCAGAACTTCAGTTGAGAACCTACACTGAGAAAACAGAAGTTGTGAACTGTCATGCCTCATACTCTGAACGGTCACGACTTCAATCGGCTAACTTGTGATCTGAAGAATTTAAAACAAATGACCCAGAGGAAAGGCATAAAACCATAAAACGTTATAGTAAGTAGAAAAAAAAATCTCAATCGTATGAAATGTGTAAAACTATAAAAGTACAATTGTACGCCTTTCCATAGTTCCTCATGAAAACAATGTGAGTTCAAGTATAGTAAAACTAAACAAGATGGAGGTGGTCATCTAGGGGGTTTGTCTTAACCCGAGGCGACTGCATATATAAAGAATATGAGTGATAGGATCATCTAGGGTGTTTTTTCTAACTCAAGACGATCGGGGTCGGACAGAGTATTTCTCCTAACTCGATCTGATCCGACAATCTGATGATCAGCCGAATAACCAAGGTATCGATGCAACTAACTGATACTATCACAAACTAAAACCTCCAAAATATGAAAACTCATAAAGCATAATCATAAACATAAGCATAATAGCATAATCTATGAACTCGCAATACAATAGTGAAAAGATATGTCCACTCACAGTATTATACCGTAATTTCAAACAAGTCAAAGCCTTTCCACTAGAGCTAGTCTGCCACTAATGTTCCTACATGACATTTTGTAATAATAATAAGCTAAATCAATAGCTCTCGGGAAAAAAATCAAAGAAAAATACTTCTGATTTTCTAAGTTCCCCGTACAACTATCAATTTTTGTGCATGTCGTGAATCCTAACACGTTCAAAAACTAAGCCCACTTTATAAAACTCAATTTTCATCTTAAAGTCACATTTCCATAAATAAACATCACGCGACTTGAGCTTGAGCCACCGCGCGATCGATTAAAATGAATACACTTAATTTCAATCCGATTATGTCAAATTCCATACTATTTTACATCAATCAAACTGAAAATATAATCCATAAAACCGAAATTATAAAACGGATCGAATAGTATACCTAAATCTTTCCGAAAAAGTCACTACCGGAAACAGCACCGTCGACCACCGTCGATGGCACGCACGGCGATAATGCACCATTTCTCGGCGGACCAAAGCCGAACCTGTTCAAAATCACATAATCTACAACTTTCTCAACTACATCAACACCGAAAATAGCGAAGAACTCTTCCAATTTTACCTTTGAAATCGGATTCCAAAATTCCTCAAGAACTTCATTCCTTCGATTACTCCTCCATATATGAAATTAGGAAATGATGTTGGGGTTGTTAGCTTCGTGGTGATGAGAGATTCAAAGCCCAATAGGTCACACCGGCCAATTTAAGCCGGAAGCCACCGTCCCAATAAGCAAAGTTTCCATGCCACCGACGGGAGTTTCGAGCATCACCATGGTTTCATCTTTGAGTAATAGAGGTTGAGACTATAAAGGTTTGAAAGAGAATAGTGAGATGAAAAGATTGACACCGGCCTCGCCAGTTTTGGTGGTCGTTCGGCGATGCATGGTCATCGGAAACCCACTGCGAGAGAGATATTGTCGAGAGAGGAGAGAGAGAAATTATGTCTCGAAAAGGAAAGTTCTGACTTTCCATTTTCAGAAAGTTCTATTTATATGTGCAAGTTGCGACTAACCGAATTGGTAAAATCATACAAAACTTTCGTTAACCGTAATTTATTCATCGTAACTCCGATTTGAACACTTGACATGGCTTCGAACTCGTTTTGATATTGATAAAGTCTATGAATTTTCTCAATAAAATTACCCAAAAAAGTTACTAATTCAATTTCGATTAGAAGACCCTCAATATTACTAACTGTAAAAACTAACTACTTTTCTCAATTAACCCATAATCAATTCTTAAATAAGTTATTCTCGGAACAGGATGGTACACACACTGATGCAAACATATAAAAACGTAAGTGAAGAATAACCAATCCACTGCTTTTATAGCGTGCACTTATAGTATGCGGAACACTTGTCACAATCTCAGCTATATTGACTTACATGAATAGTGTATAAGAGATCCTAGACCACAAATTACTCCCTTTTACATTTGTACTCCGCACATTGTAAAATTTCTGATCAAATAATACACTTATGATGCTTGCAAAAAATGTTGGAGTGAGTCACACTCATAGAAATATTAAGAGGTGTATATTCTCTAATTAAGTAGGTGTAAATAGTTTCCTTGTAGGATTGTAAGCAGTCTTGTATATATATCTCAATTCAAGAGTGATCAATATATCAGAAAATTCTCAAACACTTGTGTTCTCTTTGACTTGGCATCAGAGCCTAAGTTGATTATGGAAATCTTACCCTATTTCTGATGCGAATCTATCCCTATTCCTTGTCTGATCTGTTATGATCTGACATGTTCGACGTGTCGTAATAATCTCTCAACCCGTCAAAATTTGTCCCGACCATCTATCTTTCTAGATATGATCAATTGTTAGAACTTGTTTGCAATGGATCTAGCAATTTTTGTAGAACAACCTGAAATTGCCGGTGAACAACTGATGACAATTCAAAACGAGAGCACAGGCTTTAGATTGAAACTAGATGGCACGAACTATCAAGTATAGCAACGACTGATGAGACTACATCTTCAAGGTGTTGGCAAGTAAGAATATGTTGTTGGCACTCTACCTCGACCTGAAACAGTTGGCAAGCCACAAGCTATGTGGGATACTGCAAATTCGAATACAATGGTTCTTCTTCTAAAATCTATGACTAGACCAATCATGATTTTGTTCTCCAGCTAGCTATACTTCTTCGAAGGCAATCTAGGATGATGTTGTAACCACATATTATGATGGGAGTGATTTCGCAAGAGTATATGAGTTGACATGCTTCTACTTAGAATGGTCAACCTATTGTATAGTACTATGCAAACTTGAAAGATATTTGGCAAGAACTGGATGAAAGAGATCCAAACCCTAAGGTCTATGATCATGATAATGCTACACACAACAAGTCTTAAGACAAGATGTGAGTCCACATCTTCTTGAAAGGATTGGATTCAAAATTTGTTGGTGTTAAGGGGGAGCTATTATGATAAGCCACACTACCAACTCTAAAACAAGCTTATGCTTATGTTTGCAAAGATGAATCCAATCAGCCTAATGCACATGAGTTACATACGAAAGTATCTAGCCTCACAATGCAAGCTAAACCTCAGCAACACTGGAGCAATAAGAACCAAGATACCCAGCTTTGAATCTAGCCTGATCGTGGTCCAGATCTGAGTAAGGTGCAATGCTTCTATTTCAAAGAGTTTGGTCACTACAAGAACAATTTCCCTTAGAAATCGAATCAAGGGACCAACACCAATAGGAGCCGTAGTAACAAGGTTGCAGTTCAGCTAATACAAGAACCTAATTTCTATGGTATAGATGGACAAGATCGCACTACAGGTATTTACCCTCAATCTGAGGAGAAAAGGGGTAAAATTGGTATTACTTTAAAATTTTCTTCCTTTATAAGTGGTGATACATGGATAAATGATTCTGGTGTGTCTGATTATATAACCTTTGATAAGTCCTTGTTTTTGAGTTTGTCCTCTTCTCCTGTACCTAAAGTGTCTAATACAAAATGGTGTGTCTTTTTCAGTCTTAGGTTTAGAGTCAATCTAAGTTACTCTATCTATTGTGTTACATAATGTCCTTTATATATGTTCCTTCTCTATCTTATCACCAATTATTTGTCTCTGAGTTGAATTCACAAAAAAAATGCTCTGTAACCTTTTATCCTATGTATTTGATATTTCAATATATGTCATCTCAAGTGGTAATAGGCAATGGAGATATGAGGGGGAGACATTTCTACTTGCATTGCATGTATAACGGGAAGACACCGCGCTGTCACTAAATGTTGCCCTGATATTGAGTTCTGATAGAGTGAAATAAATTTGGCTATGGCATCGTTGATTGGGTCATCCATCTTTTGGAGTCATGAAGAAGTCTATGTCATCCTTGTTTTTGGGAATAAAGACGGCAAGTCTCCATTGTGAAACTTGTGTTTTTGCTAAAAGTCATAAGTCTAGTTATTCTCCTAGGTTTTCTTCTAATTCAGTACCGTTTGAATTAATTCATTCTGATGTATGAGGGCCTTCAAAAAATCCAACTTTGACTGGAATGAAATACTTTGTTTTGTTTATTGATGATTTTACAAGATTAACATTGGTTGTGTTGCAAAAAAAGAAGGATGATATGTTTTCTGCCTTTACTATCTTTCATTGTCTCATTTGAACTCAGTATGGTGTTTGTGTGAAAGTATTTCGATATGACATTGGAGGAGAGTTTGTTAATCACTCTTTCTAAAACTATTTACAATGACATGGAATTGATCCCCAGACTACTTGTCCTCAAACACAGAAACATAATGGAGTATCTAAGAGAAAGAATCGTCATCTCCTAGACATGGAAAAAGTTCTCTTATTCAGCGTCAACATGCCAAAATAACTTTAGGGAGAAGCTATATTGTGTGCCTCTCATTTCATCAATTGTCTTCCATCTGCAACTCTTCATAATCGGGTTCCATTTGAGGTATTATCTAAACATGTTGTCATCCCATCACTCAACAAACTTCTAGATCGTGTCTTTGGTTGTGTGGCATATGTTCATCTTCATAAGAATCAGCAATCTAAGTTTGAGGCTCGGGCTCTCAAATGTGCATTTGTTATCTATGGTCTTACTAGAAAAGATACAAGTGCTATCATCCTCCATCTCAGAGATTTTATGTTACCATAGATGTCATGAAGACTTGTGTTATTCCTCCCATATAGCCACTCAGAGTGAGGAGGAGAAGAATGTGTTTTATGAAGACTAATTTAAAGAATCAGGACTATGGTTACAGTTGAAAATGTCCCAACAGCAGTCAAAATTTGACCCGTCGAAGGATCTACTCGACGGGTCGAAGAGGGTTCCCTAGATGTCCAGACTCCTTCGCCAACAGTTTTTCGACCCTTAGAGGGATGTTCCCTGGACCCTCTAGTAGCAGTCATTCGACGTGTCGAAGAAGGATTTTGACCCGTCGAAGGAGGTTCCCTGGACCTTCCGACACTAGTTTTTCGACCCGTCAAAAATTCTAAGTTTGAAGGTTCTGTTCCAACATTTGTCCCAGTGTCTGAGAGTGTTCGACATGTCGAAAGAAGGAGAATTATTCAGTGATCAACTGCCAGTTGTGGAAGATGTACATGTAAATCCAGTCTCTCCCTGTCCATCAACGTTCTCTCCTGACCTTTCGTCACCTGAGGTATGTAACATTTGTCAAATTATAGTGTGTGTGAACCTGAGTCTAGAAAAGTTTTGCCTGCTAGGTCAACCCATGGTTAGCCTTCAAAGAAATATGAGCCTCTCTTGTTAGCCAAAGCCAAGTTGGGTGTAAATGGGTTCATACTGTGAAGCATAATGCAGATGGCTTGGTTGAAAGGTATAAAGCAAGGTTGGTTGCAAAAGGATATACTCAGAAATATGTAGTGGATTATGATGAGACGTTTGCACCAGTGGCAAAAATCAATACCATTCGAGTCCTCATGTCTCTGGCAGCTTGGCAGCCAACTTAGATTGGCCCTTAGAATAGTTTGATGAGAAGAATTTCTTTCTTCATAGAGATTTGAATGAAGAAATGTACATGTACCTTCCTCCTGGATAGGGTACTTCTAAAGGTGAGAAGGTAGTGTATAGATTCAAGAAGTCTTTGTATGGGTTGAAACATTCCCCAAAAGCTTGGTTTGGAAAGTTTGAAGAAGATTGGGTATAGGCAGAGCAATTTAGATCACACTCTGTTCCTGAAACACTGACAGGGTAAGGTAATCGCTTTGATCATTTATGTGGAGGACATGGTTGTGACATGTGATGACTCTGATGAAATCAAAAATATGCAGTATAGTTATATTCTGAATTTGAGATGAAGGACCTTGGGAACTTGAAGTACTTCTTGGGTATAGAGGTGGCCCGAAACAAAAACTGTATTATGTTAATTCAAATGAAATATGTTCTAGATCTGTTGGCAGGAACTGGTCATTGTATGGGTTGAAACATTCCCCAAAAGCTTGGTTTGGAAAGTTTGAAGAAGATTGGGTATAGGCAGAGCAATTTAGATCACACTCTGTTCCTGAAACACTGACAGGGTAAGGTAATCGCTTTGATCATTTATGTGGAGGCCATGGTTGTGACATGTGATGACTCTGATGAAATCAAAAAGATGCAGTTTAGTTATATTCTGAATTTGAGATGAAGGACCTTGGGAACTTGAAGTACTTCTTGTGTATAGAGGTGGCCCGAAACAAGAACTGTATTATGTTAATTCAAATGAAATATGTTCTAGATCTGTTGGCAGGAACTGGTATGCTTGACTGTAAACCGGATGCTACATCTATTGAACAGAACCATCGTATTGCAAAATATCCGGATCAAGTTCCTACAGACAAGTCTTGGTATCAGAGGTTAGTTAGGAGGCTATTCTATTTGTCTCATATTAGACCTGATCTTGCTTATGTTGTCAGTGTTGTGAGCCAATATATGCAAAATCATAGTAAGGATCATATGAATACAGTGATAAGATTCTTGATGTATTTGAAGTCTGCTCCTGGTAAAGGTCTGGTGTTTCATTAACATGGAGATTTGTAGCCTAGTGGGTACACTGATGCAGAGTGGGCAGATGACATTACCTAACTAACATTCTACTTCTGCTTACTTTATATTTGTTGGTGGAAATCTAGTTACTTGGATGAGCAAGAAGCAGAATGTGGTGGCTCGTTCTAGTGCAGAAGTTGAGTATAGAGGTATGACTCTAGGTATTTGTGAGTTGCAGTGGTTGAGATATTTGCTGAGGGATTTGGCTTTCAAGCATGAACGATCAATGTTTCTTTATTGTGATAACACTGCTGCATGAGATTGCACATAATCTTATTCAACATGATCGGATAAAGCATATGAAAATTGATAGACACTTCATCAAGAAGAAGCTAGATGCTCGAATTATTCATTCTCATTTGTTCATTCAGAAGAGCAGTTAGCTGACATCCTTACCAAAAAAATTTCGTCCAAAGTCTTCAGTGACTCACTTGACAAGTTGGGCATTCGAGACTTGTATGCACCAACTTGAAGAGAAGTGTTAGAGTGAGCCACACCCCTACGAATATTATGATGTATTTATTCTGTAAGTAAGAGCAACTCCAGCAGATTCCCTATAAATTATTTTTAGCTAAAATATAAAAAAATTTCTCTTAAAATTCACTACAGCAGCTCCCCTATCTTATTAGCCAGTTTAGGGATTCCCTATATTTCATGTTTTCATCCCCTATTCTTATACCGAAAACATAAATTATAGGTAGCGAAACATTCAATATTGTAATTAATACTTTCCTTCTAAATTGCAAATGTAATTAATAATTAGATTAATAAATAAATATTTTATTATCAACCAATCAAAATTAAGCATGTGTTTAAATCTAACTACATTTTAAGTGATATTGTTGGAGTAAATTTATACAAGTGATTAGCTAAAATAGGTTTCGGCTTTATTTTTGAACAAAATAAACAAACTTTCTATGACATTGTTGGAGTTGCTCTAAGTAGGTGTAAATAATTTTCTCATATAACTGTAAGTAGTATTGTATATATATTTAATTCAAGGACGATCAATACATCAAAAATATCTCAAATACTTGTGTTCTCTTTTACTAAAAACGTACATTAAGAGTTTCAAATCATGCCTCACTGCCTCAACTCTGAAGCCCAAGATTGGACCAGACATTGGGTTAAACGAGCATTTCACAAATAGAAGCATCACAGCTGAATACGACCCAGAGTCCTTCGCAAGTGGACTACATAGGCCTTTTACTGAAATATTCCAATGAGAAATACAGAACACATTACAATGGTGTACTAGAATAGCACCAAAGAGTTTGGCCCCTCAACACATTACAGAGGCTAGAGAGAGAGAGAGAGAGAGAGAGAGTGGTAGTAAATGGGAATGGCTACCACATCCATATCTCTATCCCGATCGACTTTTCCCCCGATCCTTAAACCAAGCCACTGCCAATTCCTCATAATCCAGAAACCAAATTCTTTGCCTTTAGTCTCCCAAATCAATACTTCAACCAGAAAGACCATAACTTTCCACAACCCACCTGACAAAATCAACCAAAAAAGAGTTTGGAGAACCTATGCAACCTCTGTTGAATCTGTTGTGGCTTCAGAAGCTAATCCAGTTGAGACTGCACAGCAAATAGTGGCCACCACTAGTGATGATGGTGTCTCCTACACCATTTCTATTCTTCTTTTTGTTGCATTCGTTGGGCTGACCATTCTCACTATTGGGGTAAATTCTAAAGCTTGCATTCTCAATTCAACAGTGTTTAATTTTTATAGACTTACAGAAAATTTATGTGGGTTTTGGAAACTTGGGTGGTTCAGGTTGTGTACCTTGGTGTGACAGATTACTTGCAGAAGAGGGAGAGAGAGAAGCTTGAGAAAGAGGAGGAAGCTAACAAGAAGAAAGGTGGAAAGAAGAAGAGACTGAGAGCAAGAGCTGGGCCTAAGGGGTTTGGACAAAAGACTGATGAATTTGAATTTGAAGATGATTAAAGAGTGCAATTGTTCAAGCATTTCATTCTTTCTGTATCTCGTAATTAGCACTCAAGTTTCTAAAAGTTTTGTTTTGTGAATGAGAATGATGAGCAGAGAGTATTAGTAAAGACTATAGAGTACTGTTGTAGTCAGATTTCCTTGAACTTCATAGCTTGAACTCCTTGAAGCAATGCGATGCATATAGAGTACCCTATGAGGCTATGACAGTGATCAACTGCCAAAGCTGAAACATTGATGCATAGAATTATTGTATCAGCACATGAGTGATCTGAAAGTTGTCCAAAGCTCTTGTTGATCGGGAAACACCTATCAAAACCTCCACAGGGCTACATTTTTGGAGTCATGAATATAAGAACAATCTGTTTCGCTTTCATTCTGCAAACAAATTTTGTTTCAAATCTGTAGAAGACTGACATTCTTTCTTTGGTGAAAACTCAGAAAAGCAACCAAAGAGAACCCAATATATGGTAACGACCAATATGCAGAGGAATCCAAATATGAAGCTAAAGATGCTACACAATGTTGCATTAGCTTCCCCACTAGACCAATGCCACTTATTAACAGGAGAGAAAGAAAGTGACTAAGCTTCATAGTTCATTTACCGACTCACGAAGGGAACTTGGAGCCTCCACACAATGTTACCAAATTCTTCGATGGCGATCAAACTTTAGACAATAGAGGAGAAAGAACTAGTCCCATTCTACTAAACCATCACCAGGCAAAAGCAAAACAAAATACCTGAAGGATGAAAAAACTATAACTTGCAACAGAGGAAGAAGAAATAGAACTGATACGTGACCCAAAAACAAGTATAAAAATGAAAAGGAAAATTATTGGTTTGATCACTCATATTTGACAATTAAGACAGAATAATCACTCATATTTGACAGCTAAAACGAAATGATCACTCATGTTTTAGTTTATCATTCTAATTGGTCACTGTCTATTTTAAACATTAAAAAAATAAATTTATTTATTTGAAAAATACATATAAATATGTTTATTATTGGCCTAATAATGACAAAAATATCAATTCAAATAAAATAAGTGTGCGTCACATATATAATTTTTAACATTTAAAATGAACAAAATGACTATTCTGAATCACAAAATAAAACATTGATGACCAAAACGATATTAAATGACCATATCGTCTCATCTATCAAATATAAATGATCAAACCAACAATTCTCCGAAAATAAAAATTTTATAAACAAAGCTTCAAGTTTACAATGCATTAAATGTGTTTGGATCAAAGTGACTCAAGATGCGCTGAAAAGCATCGGTGCTTTGGTAAAAAACAGCAGCAAATACAAAACAAATCACCTTGATCTTTATGCTTGATCAAATAGGAAACTGTACTTTATGTTATTAAACAAAAATACGTCATTACCATAATACATCTTTAAAAACTGTTGCCTTAGCCTAATCATCAACAGCTCTCCACATTGGCAACATTTTTGTACAGTCACGTCATTACTAACCTCAACATTTACCATTTTTACACCCTTAGAAGAACTTGTATAGTCCGTTTATCTCCTCTTGCGCAAGGGCCTCAGGTGCGACCCAACGTTCAACATCTGAACCTCAGCTAGCTTCAACTCTATGTATAAACCTTTAAACTACACAATGTACAGTTTTTCAGTACAAAGCAACAACTTTATTTCCAATCTGCCTCGTACCTTTCTTGAAAAAGATAGGTAGAGCCAGAGCTCCTAGATACGGATGGAGAGAAGAAAACACCACTAGCCTCAGTTAGCTGTACAAACAACTTTCTTTACTATGCCACCTAAGCAGGATGAGGAGTCAACTGAGCAGCAGCAACTCTCCTTTCTGCAACCATTAAGCATCCCAGTAAGGGAAAGGTACTACCCAATAAACAGCTACAATATTTTTATATGTTGTATAGGATAAATCTGCCTTGTTATTTTCAAGTGTGCACTACACAAAATAAAGATCATATCTACATAAAACAGGCAGAGAGAAGAATCAGTACCCCCAGCAGCAACAAGTTTTTCTACACGAGCAACAATGTGCTTCCCGTATGTGTACTTCTTCAGTGCATTCAAATGAACTTTGATTCGAGAAAGTATCAGCTCACGTTGTTGGTCATCACAAGTCTCTAACACTTTCTGTACAACGTAGTTTGCAAACTGATCTTTCATCATAGCCTGCATATACAAAGTAGATAGACATTATGCCTCCAGTTGAAATATATTTCTAAAGATGAATCATACAGAACCGTGCATACCACTGAAAATCTCAGAAACCTAAAGGTGTTACAGTCCACTCATTCCCAAAAAATTCTACTAATTGCATTGAAGTATTAAACACCAAATCTTCGATGGGAAATATTTCAAATATGTACAACACATTAGATTACACAGAACAAGTAAATCAAGGCCTCGTCATGATAATAATTTCTACAAATCTAAAATCTAATGCTATTCCCCGCATCCCTAGTTGTTTCACAGCTCCAATACATTTAAGCTCGTAATAATGGGCAGAGGTATGACAAACCTGAAGAGGCTCGTTTTCATCAGTAGTACCAAGCATCTCATTCACCAGTAATTCACGTTCAGCAGGACCACCAAAAGCTAAGCACTTCTCTACAACATTAGAGGCAAATTTCTGTTGACTCATTTGGACTATCTTCCCAGCTAATTCCTTTATTATAGCAGAACGCTCGTGTGCTTTTCCATGCTCCAGTACATGCTGTTCACAGAGAAGTAAAAAAATCTAAATATACCTTGAAAGTTTTTGAAAGAAAGACATGCGAGCATATTATAACAAGCCAAAAGGGCTGAGAATTCAAAGCCAAAAGAAAACAGTAAGGTGATAGTTTTAACAAGGGAAGACTACACAAGAAAACAAAGATGAACTACTAAATAATGATGAAAAACAAATTAAAATAGTTTTTTTACAGGTGTGAGCAAGAATTTGCTGCTTAAATAATAATGACAAGGTAATGAAACCAAACACGATAATAATTTACTTAGGCTCGGAGTTATTTAAAAGCTGTTAATGGTGACTATAGACTCAAATATGTGGACCACAGTCAATACCTCACAAAATAATACGACCGAAATAACTCATGACCCAGACAGCGGATGGCAAAAGTGACCAAACTAGCTACAAGAGTATATTTAAGAAAGATTATGAACCTGAACAACATAATTGCCATACTGATCTTGCGCCAGCATGCTAACAGCTCCTAAAATTTCATCCATAACTTTGCTCTGTGTATTCTGGTCATTGCAGTGCTCAAGCACTCTCTGCACATGAATTTTGTCAGAAAATCTTCAGTAAGTCCAAAACTAAATGACGATCTGAAACAAAAAGTGAGAGCGGAAGTATTTTTACCTGTATCACACGGCACCCATATGGATGAGTGGAAAGGGTCACAACTTGGTCAAAAAACGTTGAGACAATAAAATCAATAGCCTCTTCAGGAACACATTCAATACACTTCTGAATGACATGGTTCCCATTCTGGTCGCGTACACAGCGCATGACATGGCCGTCGAGTTCTTCGACCATTTTGATCTTCTGGTCCAGATCAACAACTTCTATTGCCTGAACATTTAATAACCTTTTATTCCCAGTATCAACCATAATGTTGTATAACAAACAAAAGTTCTGAACTAGCAACAAATCATAACAATATCTGACAATGAACATTGTCATGAATCTGTTATTGAGAAAAAAGAGGAATGGAAAACATTCTTGAACAGAGGCAATTTACGGTAACATCAGTTCCGACGACTTAGCTTCACATTCCTACAAATTAAAGATCATACTAATACTCTAAAGGACCTAAAGGATAGAAAGAGCTCTAAAAGGCATAGATAACAGTATTACTATGATTAGTTATTAGTTGAAATGCTCAAACAGTAAAGATCCACATTTTACAGAAGCTCAGGGAAAAACATAGTAATATCAAGAGTCAGGAATTATTGGTACCTTCTGTATCACGCGACAACCATACATTTGCAGGCTAAGTGTCAGCACATGACCAAACAGCTTGTTGGCCAATTCCCTTCTCTGTGACGGAAGTCCGTGCTCGAAAAACTGAATAAAAAATCTAAATGTTAGCATTTAAACAATAAAAAACTGACAACAACCGTGGTAATATGATTTACCTTTTGAATTACATAATTACCGAACACATCGGTCATTAAAGCTAGAGCTTGTGGCATGATTTCCTGGTAAACCATGTTTTTCTCCTCTGTGGTGGCTGTTTCAAGTTTTTGTTGAATAAAGCGACTCCCATATTGATCCGCACTGGTCATCAAAATGCAAAATTATTAAAACCACTTTATCAAAAAGCACAAGGACAATTTACAAGAAAATTTGTTGGCTGTTTGTACCTGAACTCCACAACATGTCCACCAATTTCTTGAAGTTCCAAAGACTTGGCTTTATTGCCCTTAAACTCTTCTAAGAGAGATGACGCAAAGCTTTCATCCAAGTTACATGCAGCATCCATATGCCATGGTCCCATGACACTACCACCCAAATTCAAATTCCTCATCCCAGAAGGATAACACATATTAAGATCACTGAGCCTCATTGGACTACCAGGGCCAACCGGAGAGTTGGGAATAACCGGAGCTGCCATGGGACTTCCAGGATATGACATGCCAAATGCAGGATTTCCATAATAACCGTGATGATTTGAACCACCGGTCTTGCCCCCTAAGGGAGCACCAACACCATACTGTGACTTCTGAGGTGACAGCAAGGCTCCCAAATACGCTTTTTGAAATTCAAGTAAATTCATGTACGAATTACTAAAGTAGTTCCTCTCCGTGGAGGAATCATTAAGAGCACCAAGCTGTGCTGCAGCATACTCAGATGTCCTCAAGTATTGAAGATAATTAGGATCAACATATGGCGCCTGGAGACCACTCCCTGCAATTGGACTCCCTAATCTACCAAGATTATGTGATTCTGATGCAGCAGCTGCAAGGTTTGGTCCACCAGCCAAACCTCCGCCAAGTCCTCTTGAATCTAGTCCAGGAGCTATCATGGCTGATGCTGCAGCAACATTTTCAAACAAAGGTGGCAGATTACCAGTACCAAGCTGGCTAGCCATCATGGACGCCAATCCTGGATTCATGGCGTAGCCACTTAAACCATAGTTAGAGAATGATGAATTTGGATTATCTACTTGCTGATACTGAGTATGCAGGCCACCTATACCATTCAGATTCGATGCAGATGATCCCTTGTACAAACTATTAGAAGCAACAGCAGAGTTTTGCATCTCCATTTGCCTGTCAGAAGTTGAGTTGCTCTGATCTGACCCACCGCTGTTGCTCTTACCCAAATCCGAGTAAGAACCTTTGGCTGACTGTGGAGACGACATATGTATATGCCCAGATTCAGACTTTTTCAAGTACCCATGTTGCTTGGCATGACTTTCAGAGCCTTGCAAACCAAACAGATAATTCTGGTGATCAAGAACTTCCTTTTTAATCTTTGAAGACAAATGGTGGTCATCATCTATTGCACCATTTGAAGTTAAATTCATGCTGGATATGGCAGCCACCAAATCTCCAGACTCATTCTTGCCAGATGAGACAGCATTGAAGGACCCCGTACTAGAAATCCCTCTCTTTTCTGAAGCATTAACTCTGCCTCCTCCAATAGGTGTAAGGCAAGGACTAGGAGCCCTAGCAATAACTTGAGGATCAGGAGTAGTACTTCTTGACAGGGATGCACCAAGAGCTGCAGCATAGGAGTACGAAGAAGGTGGGCCCATGCTTTGGGATGCAGACAAGCCCTGACCATTTGCACCAGCTCGTTGAACATCAGGACTCATCAAATCATGGCGTAAATGAGCCAAGTCTGCTTCAGCAGAACCTGTCTCTACATTTTCATCAAAGGCATTGCGGCTGGCTGGACGAGAAGGAAGGCCAGAAACAGGAGTAGTACGCCCGATGTCATCCTGCATAACCACACTTTACATCATCAGTGAACTAGATCAAATCAAAATGTTACAGCACAGTTGTACATGAAAATGGGGACAACGATATAAATCAACAGGCAACAACAAAAGTACTGCACAAGATCACAAAGTAGATTACGGTAAAGTTTAATTCTGGAAATGGTCCCATGTAGGCAATATTTTGTAAATGAACTTCGCACTAGTATAGTGATACTAAAAAGCAAATGCTGATATCAAGTATATGGAATTTCCTAGTTGAGATCAGGTCATTTACAACTATTGCTCAAACTTAATCAACGAAGACAAGATAAGCTTTTCATGAAAGGCATGAACATCAAACACAACCATGGTAGCAATAAATATCAAAGCATGGAAGTCAATGAATATATAAATGGTGATACTCAATGCATCATCAACAAATACAACATACATTAAGGTAGACAGGCTTCGGGAACACATGTTTTAAATATCAAAGATCAAGCACACTAATGAAGCAATAAATGTCACCAAAAAAATCAATTGACGGAACAATTATGAAGTACTACAAAACGTATCACAAAATACAATCTTACACTAATAAAGCAACACAATCATCAACACGTGGTAAATATCAATCATCAACCACAACTGCAGAAGAAAATCACCTGAAAGATCTCAGCAAGGCTCTTCTGTTTGTTACCAAGTCCTAAACCTGGCAAACCAATGAGCCCATCAACACCCCACTCTGCCGAGCCGCGTACTTTGTCTGCCTCCACCTCACTCTCTTGCTTCCTTGAGTTAAATCCCAGTGGCATAGAAAACACAGATCTTTCACTAGCATCATCGGCTCTATTCACTTTCCTCCTGTCCCCAATCCCACCCAAAACCGAACTCCCCCCTCCTTTCATCCTCTGTGCATACCTCCAATCCTCCTTGGACAACAATGGAGGTGGAAGCCGCGGATTCATATTCACATTGGAGTAATAGTATTGAAGGTAAGCTGGATCAGACCTCAGCTCCTCTTCCGAGGCAAACCCATTTTTAGCTCCAGGAAACTCCGAAAGGGCAGAAACACCGCCTCCTCCACCAAACAACCCTCCCACCGCGTTCAACGAACCCTCCACAGTCGGAGGTGCCGACCCACTCCTATATATATTCAAATCACTCTCGCGATCATGGGCCTCCTGCCGACGCTGCTCCCTAAGCAACATACTAATCTCCTTGTCAAACTCATCCCCAAACGAACCCTCGTTACCTCCAAGCATTGGTCTCCTCCCCAATTCAGACAACATTCTCCTACCAAAACCCCACTAACCTACAATCAAAACCCTATCTGCAAAAAACCCTCAAAGATAATAAAAGCTCAAACCTAAACCCCTAAATCGCATAACCTAGAATAAACCACCGCTTATTTACAGCTCAAAGACACTACCTTTAAACTGATCAAGATCCAAAATTTCTCACAGCCCACTTCATAACTCCCCTGAAATTTCAATACCCAAAAGCGATCAACCCCAAAAACACAACAATCAGAGCTCAAAAAAAGCTATGACCTTACCTCAGAATTCAATCCCAGAGAATACTACAACCACTTTTTTCCACCATGCTTTTTCACAATGTAACGGCAAAAACAATAGCAAGCAATCAAAATCGGATTAAAAACTGAGAGAGAGAGTGAGAAAGAAACAAAGAGCTGCAAGGGAGTGAGTGAGTAGTCGGCAAATATCAAAACAGAGTTAAAGTGAAAATAAAAGAGAATATCTGACGGCGGGAGATCAATACGGCGGCGATTTCTTCTTACAAGAACCCTTGTTAGGGTTTTGTTCCAGTTCAAGAAGCGGATTAAATACAGTGTGAGAATAGTTAGACAGAGCTAACAAAGAAGAAGAAAGTAATAAAATAAAAATTAATTGAAAAGGGAAAAAATCAACCTAATATATATTTTATATTTTTTTGTTATGTATTTGATTTTCTTTTGTGCTCTAGAAGATAGGGGTGATTGTAAGACCAACTCAACTGTTACCAAGAAAGTTGTGCTCCATTAACCAAACTTTTGGAAACGAAAGAAAATTAAAATTAAAAATCAATTCCTTAGTATAAACAATAATAATGATTTATTTAGAAAAAATAATAATATAATTAATGGTTTAACTCACTGTTCTAAAAAACGGCCGCCTAGGCCGCCTAGGCACCGACTAATCGGAAAAAATCATCTTATCGCCTAATTTTGGTCCTGGGCGGGGTAGTTAGGCGGGAACAGACTAATCAGCAATTAGACGGGCGACTAACGACTAATCGGCAGAAAAGCACCGCCTAGGCTTTTTTTAAAAAAAAATTAAGAGATACAACGCAAAGGAATGAATTTTAAATAGAAAATTCAACCCAATTTCTTTCGCGAAACGTCGTCTCTCTCCCTCTGCAAACGCTGCGACTTGGACGCCGCTCGCCGATCACCGTCGTCGCCGCCACTTGCCGTCCACCGCCGTCATCCTTGTTTGTTATATGTTGATAATTTAATATGGTTAAATATGGGCAGGAGCATAGTGTCTATGGCCATCACACAAACAAAACTTGATTCCGTGAAACTTTATGTTTGAATGGTTCCATGGTTGCAAGTTTATAACGTAAGCTGAAATTGTCATAAACTCATAATGTACTATGATTTATGAATTATCAGCTTCGAAATAGATAATTTCATATTCTTGAGATTCTTGTTTATGCACATCTATTTCAAAAATTTGAGATGGATGGTTAATTGGATTTCTTTATAAACTTAGTTTAAAATTTTTATGATATTTCTTTATAATTTTTACTTTATGTTTCAAATTACAATATACCATATAAATATATAATTAATTAAATATATATAACAAATGATCCGCCTAATTACCGTTTAATTATCGATTAAACTCTGCCTAAACGCCTAGGTGCAAGGCAGTACCTCCACCGCCTAATTCCGCCTAGCGCCTTTTAGAACCTTGGTTTAATCAAAATGAAGGTTTGTTTTAGTTTGTTGTCCTTGAAGTAGAAGAATCTCTGACTAACACCTCAGCTCCATAGATTCGATGCTTCTATTAGAAGAAGCAGTGAAAACATGGCAAGTACGATGTTATTACTGGACAGTATAAGTTTTAGTAAAATCTCAGTTACTTCTCTGTTTTTTTTTGGGTGAAATGACCATTATTTTTTAAAATAGTGTCATTATCCTTGTTTTACAGCTTGACTGTTTATTCGCGAAATTTATACGGTAAGTTAAACTAAAATGTTGAAGCATCTACGATAAGTTTTTTGTTAGTACTTGTAATCCAGTATTAGGGACTTAGTTATGATCCTTAAGGTCATATGTTTGAACCTCATCTGATACCAAATTTTTATCGGTATATTATAAAAAAAATCTCTGATTAGTTTTCTAATTGAAATTTTTACATAAATTCTAATAAAAGTTTAAACTTTTACCCCTTCAACCATTATGCTCATTGAATAAAAATTAATGTTAGGAGCCCCTAAATTTGTTGAGAAAGTGGGTACTTGGATACAAAATTCTAGTACATAACATAAACTAAATTCTATTATTGTATGTTTGCCAAAACTGTGGGTTCTTGGTCCCTATAATGGTTGGAGGCTTGAAGCACATAATATCTGTTGGACTCCCTCAATGTTGCTTCTGGTTGAAAAATTGATGTTTTTGGATAATGAATACTTTGTGAATAACTGTCAAGATATAAGATGGAATACTTATTAGTAATAATGTGGATTCATTCTGTATTAAAGTGTGGAGAGAGATAAACAAGTTGTTAATGAGCTTAATGAGGTCAATGTATTGAATACTTTTTCGTTATGAAGTTGCCTAACAAGGTTGCAAAAGTTACTACCACCTGGCTGTTTCCTATGATGTATGGCATTATTGACCAAACAAAATAAATTTTCAACAGATATTTGTTGATGGGTATTGAAGTAGGTCAGCATGTCACCTCCCTTGATTGTGCCCTTTGTAATTTAGCTGAGGAATGAGGTTCGCATTTTTCAAGTTTCTCATGCTTTTCAAACCAGAGGCAATTGAGCCCACGTTAGAACAAGGTCCATACACTTCATGTCATGGGCTACTACGATATAATGTTCCTTTTTCTTTGAATAATTTTAAATTTCACCGAGCAACTTTAACGGTTTTTTTATAATTTTTGTAAAATAGAAAAATTAAAATTAAAATCTCCAAAAAAAATTATGTGTGTACTCCAACAACTTCCATATTTTATAAATTTATGCATTTATTATAAATATTTTTTTTATTATAACAATAAAATATATATTTTTATTGAGACTTACAAAAAGGTGTTTAGAAGAGATTTAGAAGACATTGAGACTCGCAAAATATTGATGATAGTCTCTTCTCTAAAATTTTGCAAGTTGCTGTAAATTTAGGGAATATTTTATTCTCTCTAATACATTTTTCTATTTTGGATAATGTAACGTGAAAACCGTTGGAGTGAAAAATGCACAACATCCTTCAAAATTTTGTTTTATTTTTTTTTATTTTTGAAAAATTGTTAGAATTGCTCTCAGTCAAGTATAATCTTAGGAGAATTATCCTACATTTTGATTTTGATAGTAAGTATATCAAAATGAGTAGCATAGTTTGCAATGGGGGAGATAAATCCTAAGCTTCATACTACATTTGAGATTCCATAGCATCTCGAATTATTAACTGGTGGCTCCTTTAACCAAACATCATTAAGGTAGTTACACTTGGTAAGGTATGCGAACCTATTAACCACACCGTCCGAACCTTTACAACATATCCTTTCTCCAGCAGGCTAATTAAACCTAAGTAAACAAAATGAACAACTCTGATATCATCCTAATGAAGTTCAAGCCTTGATAGGGAATTCATGTCCTCTGCTGCATCAACTGTGAAGTTGCCTTCTCTCGATTATGCTTGAAAATAAAGAAAAGTTCTCACTAGTTCACCTTGAAACAAGAAAAATCTTGAAAAGTCCATGTGATTTGAACAGTGAAATTGATGTCGAGTCAAGGTGAACCAAGTTTATCTAAGCTCTATCCGAAAGTGATAAGATCTTAGTCATGTGGGCTGAAATTGGCACCCCTCATCTTTACATTCCACACCCTCTTTCAATATTCAATATATTTTAATGCAATAGCAATTGCAATTTTCCTAGACTACCCTTCCATCTACATCGACACTATTGTATTGTCTCTCCGAACTTGTCTCCCAGTCTCATATCGCCGTCTCCTTCGAGATTCCGACTACATCGCTGTTGTCATCACCACATCCTTGTCGATGAAATCTCAATCTCCGGATAAATCAAACTGAACGAAACTATTGCACATTTCAATTCATCACCTAAATCATACTTCAGTCTAAACCTAACATCCCTAGTTGAAAATATCAACCTCTAAAAATTTTCATTATCCAAAAACCTAGAAATTGGCAAAAATTAGACCTTAAGCCATGGGGATTGGGAAACAACCTGGAGAACCACTTTTTTTTTAAAGGCCGAAGAACCACACTTCTTTGTTTTTATTAGAAAGGAATATAATTCCATTACCACATGGGCAACAACCGCCTGGGGAGACTACACCACAAGTCCACAATAGTAAAATCAACAACAAATGGATGCAAAAGATAAACGGGGACAACCCAGAAAAAAACCAGGGACGTTTTGCTCAACAAGAGGAAACTGAAGGGCAGTTTAGAAAAATTCTAATTACTATTTCATGTATAAATGTAGAAAACTGTAGAGGGTTTGAAATGTATGAAAGGGATTGTGGTGGTAAAGCCACTTTCTTCATGATGAAGAATACATGTGACAGTAGCCATTTTCTTCAAGGCAAAGTTACTTCATGGTGAAGTTACTTCATAACAAAGTTTCTTCATGGCGAAGTAAACTTTTTTCTAGAAGAAGTTTTGATGTGGCAGCAAGTTGCTTCAAGGACAATGGTTTACTTAGGCTTTAAGTAAGCAAGCTAGCTAGTAGCAAACCGCCTCTACCCTATTATAAATAAGGGTTGTATGCCATAATAAGTATTATCCCATTACATCCTCATCTTAGAGAGAAAACAAAAGAGAGAGAGGTAGAGAAGGTTAGAGAGAAAAAATAGTGAGGTTTCTCCTAAACACTTTTGAGTTTTTCCTTTGTTTATGAATTTCCTTCTTGTCACAAGAGAGAGATTTTGAACATTGTTCTTTCCTTGTGTAGAAGAGAAATTGTTGTATCATTTTGCTGTAGCGAAATTCTTCTTCGAGTTGCCTACATTCGTGTGCTAGTTTCCTCATCTATTTTCTCGACTTTAGTTGTAGTTAAGGTGTCACTTACCACAAATTTCCTAACATTGGTATCAGAGCTCCAGGTTTATAGCCAATTTTTCGTGCTACAGTAAGATCCAATTTGTGGAAAGAAGACATTCTCAATGACGATGAAGTACGAGGTTGAAAAGTTCAATGGGAACAACTTCTCATTGTGGAAGCTGAGGATACAAGCAGTTTTGCAAAAGGAAAATTGCTTGGCAGCGATACAAGATAGGCCCGATGAGATCACTGACGATGTCAAGTGGAGCGAGATAAATAGCAATGTTATTGCTAATCTTCACCTTACTTTAGCTGACAGAGTGTTGTCAAGTGTAGCGGAGAAGAGGAAAACAAAAGGGATATGGGACATGTTGACCAAATTATACGAGGCCAAGTCACTACACAACAAAATTTTCTTGAAGAGAATGTTGTACACCCTTCGGATGATGGAGTCAACTACGGTAACCGACCACATCAACACGCTCAACACCTTGTTTTCACACCTCACATCAATGGGGCATAACATCGAGATAGGTGAACGTGCTAAAATTCTACTTCAAAGTCTACCTAATTCATATGATCAGCTCATAATCAACATAACCAACAACATAAAGATTCTAGTCTTCTTTGATATTGTAGCTGCGGTTCTTGAAGAAGAAAGTCGGAGCAAAAGCAAAGAAGACAGGTTGGGGAGCTCACAATAAGTTGAAGCGTTGATGATTACGAGAGGAAGATCAATGGAACGTGACCCCAATGGGAGTTCAAATCAAGGTAGATCAAAATCTCGAAGTAAGAAGAATGTTCGGTGTTATCTTTGTGGCAAGAAAGGACACTATAAGAGGGAGTATAATTTTCTCAACAAAAACCAAGAAACCAAACGAAAAAGTGGTAAGTCTTCGAAGGCTCAAAGTTGTGTAGCAAGTACCTCAGATGATGGTGAAATTTTGTACCGCGAGGCAACAATATATGTTGAAGGCGAGAATTTGTTAATGTTTGGTTTGTAGACTCAGGAGCGACATGGCACACGACTCTTGGGAGAGAATGGTTTCATCAATATGAACCTATCTCAGAAGGATCTGTGTTCATGGGAGATGATCATGCCTTGGAGATCGCTGGTATTGGTACCGTTAATATCAAGATGTATGATGGTACAGTTTGCACCATTCAATAGGTACGTCATGTAAAAGACTAGAAGAAAAATCTATTGTCTTGGGGACAGTTATATAGTAGTGGATACAAGATCTATGGTCAAGATGGGATCATGAAAATAGTTAAAGGCGCGCTTGTAGTAATGAAAGCTGAGAAGGTAGGTGTGAATCTGTACATGCTTAAAGGTGAAACACAACAAGAAGGAGAAGCGCCTACCGCATCAGTGGCTTCTTTAGAAGAATCAACGATGACATGGCATCGCAAACTTGGTCACGTGTCAGAATGAGGTTTGAAGATTCTTGTTGAATGGAAGCTTCTTCCAGGGCTGAAACAGGTATCACTACCTTTTTGCGAGCATCGTGTTATTAGTAAGCAGCACAGATTAAAATTTAGCAGCTCTAATGCTAGAAGTCAAGCTATCTTTGAGCTTATCCATTCCATTATTTAGCAAGCACCAGTTTTATCCCTAAGAGGTGCAAGATACTTTGTGTCTTTTATTGATGATTATTCTAAGAGGTGTTGGGCATATCCAATCATCAGGAAGGCAGACGTATTTTCAGTTTTCAAAGTATACAAAGCGCGGGTGGAGCTTGAATCTGAAAAGAAGATCCAGTGTTTGAGGACAGACAATGGAGGAGAATATACCAGCAATGAATAACTTCTGTAAACAAGAAGGTATCAAGAGGCAGCTCACGGTGGCGTACACTTCACAACAAAATGGAGTAGCAGAGCGGATGAACAGAACCTTGTTGGAACGGAGAAGAGTAATATTGAGAACTGCGGGAATGGCCAAGTCATTTTGGGCTGAAGTGGCCAAGACTGCCTGCTATGTGATCAATCGGTCACCATCAACCGCAATTGATCTGAAGATGCTAATGGAGATGTAAACTGGTAAGCCAGCTGATTATTCTCGCTTACATATTTTTGGAAGTCCTACATACGTCATGTACAATGCCCGGGAAACATCAAAACTGGATTCAAAATCTAGGAAATGTGTTTTCTTAGGGTATGCTAATGGAGTTAAGGGGTATCGCCTGTGGGATCCCATTGCCCATAAGGTTGTAATCACTAGGGATGTAATATTTATAGAAGATAAGGTTCAAGAAGATGATAGCACATCAAACGAGAAGCCAAACATTGTTACATTTGAAGTTGAAAATAAAGAAGAACAAGAAGTTCTAGATTCTTCTGAAGCAGCAATAGAGCATGAGGAACAAGAACAAGCTGAGTTTGCAACTCCATGAGTTGGAAGGTCTACTCGGGAAAGACGAGAACCAGCTTGGCACTCATAATATGTTATGGAAGGGAATGTTGCATACTGCCTACTAACAGAGGATGGAGAGCCGTCAACTTTTCATGAGGCTATAATCAGCCATGATGCTTCTCTATGGATGGCAGCAATGCAAGAGGAACTTGAAGCTCTCCATAAAAATAAGACATGGGATCTTGTTCCACTACCACAAGGAAGAAAGGCCATCGATAATAAATGGGTCTACAAGATCAAACGAGATGGCAATAACCAAGTGGAGCGGTATCGTGCTAGATTGGTAGTGAAAGGATTTGCTCAGAAAGAAAGTATTGACTTCAACGAAATATTCTCTCCTGTTGTTTGACTTACTACAATACATGTAGTTTTGGCGATGTGTGCTACATTTGATTTGTGCCTAGAACAGTTAGATGTAAAAACTGTATTGCTTCATGGAGAACTTGAAGAAGATATATATATACTCCAACCAGAAGGTTTTGCTGAAACAGGCAAGGATAACTTAGTTTGCAGGCTGAACAAATCTCTATACGGTCTCAAACAGGCGCCGAGATGTTGGTATAAGAGATTTGATTCCTTCATCATGAGTCTTGAGTACAACAGACTTTATGCAGATACTTATGCTTATTACAAGAGATTTGGAGATGGTGATTTTATTATTCTGTTGTTGTACGTTGACGACATGTTGGTAGCAGGCCCCAATAATGATTGTGTTAAAGATTTAAAGGCTAAGTTGGCTAGGGAGTTTGATATGAAGGATTTGAGACTAGCAAACAAGATTCTAAGGATGCAGATTTACCGAGACAGAAGTAGTAGGAAGATTTGGCTTTTGCAGAAGAATTACTTGAAGAAACTCTTGTGTCGCTTCAACATGCAAGATTGTAAGCCAATCTCTACCCCTCTTCCTATTAATTTCAATTTATCCTCAAGTATGAGTCATAGCAATGAAACAGAGAGGATGGAGATGTCTCGAGTACCATATGCATCAGCAGTAGGAAGCCTAATATACGCTATGGTATGCTCTAGACCTAACATTGCACAAGCAGTGGGAGCGGTTAGTCGATACATGGCGGATCCTGGTCGAGAGCATTGGAGTACTGTTAAAAGGATCCTTAGATATATCAAGGGTACCTCAGATGCTGCAGTATGTTACAGAGGATCAGATTTTATTGTTAGAGGTTATGTTGATGCAAATTATGCAGGTGATCTGGAGAAAAGTAAATCCACCACTGGTTATGTGTTTACTCTTGCTGGAGCAACCGTAAGCTGGGTTTCAAAACTGCAGTCCATCGTGACTATGTCTACGACGGAGGCAGAATACGTGGCGGCTACACAAGCTAGCAAAGAGGCGATATGGCTACAGATGATGCTGGAGGAGATTGGACACAAGCAAGAGAAGATTCTTCTCTTTACTGATAGTCACAGCGCTTTGCACCTAGCAAAGAATCCAGTATTTCACTCAAAGTCAAAACACAGACAAGTTCAGTATCACTTTATTCGTGAAGCAGTGGAACCAGATATGTGGCTATATAGAAGATCCACATGAACGATAACCTCGCAGATGATCTAACAAAACCAATTAAAAATGACAAATTTAATTGGTGTCGATCCTCTATTGACCTGGTGAAAACATAAGCGGCATGGAAAATGCAAATTGCAGAAGGGATGAAGCAAAGTGACTTTAAGTGGGAGATTTGTGGCGGTAAAGCTACTTTCTTCATGATGAAGAATACATATGGCAGTAGCCATTTTCTTCAAGGTAAAGTTACTTCATGGTGAAGTTACTTCATAACAAAGTTTTCTTCATGGCGAAGTAAACTTTCTTCTAGAAGAAGTTTTGATGTGGTGGCAAGTTTCTTCAAGGCGGAGGAATGCAATTTGAATTCGTCTTTGAATAATCAAAGACAATGGCTTACTTAGGCTTTAAGTAAGCAAACTAGCTAGTAGCAAACCACCTCTACCCTATTATAAATAGGGGTTGTATGCCACAAAAGTAATACCTCATCCCATCCCATCTTAGAGAGAAAACAAAAGAGAGAGAGAGAGAGGTAGAGAAGGTTAGAGAGAAAAAATAGTGAGGTTTCTCCTAAACACTTTGAGTCTTTTCTTTGTTTGTGAATTTCCTTCTTGTTACAAGAGAGAGATTTTGAACATTGTTCTCTCCCTGTGTAGAAGAGAAATTGTTGTATCATTTTGCTGTAGTGAAATTCTTCTCCGAGTTGCCTATATTTGTGTGCTAGTTTCGTCATCTATTTTCTCGACTTTAGTTGTAGTTAAGGTGCCACATACCACAAATTTCCTAACAAGGGGTGCCAATTTCATTAGACTACTTTTCAATAAACAATATACTGTTGTTACTATCGTATCTTAATTGTACTAATGTGTTTAATCATGAGAATTGATGTTAGACAAGTATTTTTAATGAGTTTTATCGAGTATTAAAGCCTGATTCACGTAAAACATGCATCAAATATTAACACAAAGTAGACACTTAATACATATCTCACACGTATGCAATTTAAAAACCCTTCTTTGTAGATGTAGCATTGATAAGTAGGGATCGTTCCTAACCGGGGATTGAGGGTACTATTGCATGACAACGTTTGTAAACATAAAATAAAAGGTATGGGGGGTTTGAAAGTTTGGTTTAATCAACTAATAAAATAAGAACAGAAATTGGTAAGCAAACATATTAAGAAATCATAGATTCTATCATGCTTCACTCATAGACAAGTAGAAAACAAACAAGAACAAAGAACCCTAAACATTCTTGCTAAACCGAAAATAAAACACTAACTAATATACTTACAAGTGATCGACACATTATATCCACCTAGCCAATTCATGCTCATATATATTTAGTGTCAACGAAATTCTTAATCTTCAACCTAAAATACATAGACATGCTTTTACATTGTAAACGAAGAGCGCAATAACTTAATCATCTAAAGATCATACAAAACATGCAAGAGAGGAACGAAGAGCGTATCACCTAGCATATTAAGAAGCTTTAAGCACATAAGCATGCATACGAATTAAAAGTTAAAAACTAAGAACACATGGAAGATACTAAAGTAAATATGAAACATAAAACCTTTTGTCAAACTTTATTACAATCATACTTAAACAAAATCTATTACAAGGAAGAGATGAAGTAGAGAAGCTCATGGTTACACTTTTTGTTCCGTGAAGAGCACTGCAAACGCCAAGTGGTGATTCTCAAATGCAAGACGAAGAGCGCCGATTACACTTGATCCGTGGAGAAGATGGACGCTCGGCCTTGGAGGAGGAATTTGCTAAGTATGAGAGGAAAGGTGTTTGAGGCAGAGGTTTGGCTTCTATATTGTGTGACACATTTTCTTCCTCCTCCAAAGCTCTTTATATAGGGGATGACTTGAGAGCTCCTCTTCTTTATGCGTATAAAAATTCATTCCATGTAATCCAAACCGTCCATGCATCACCACCGTTTTCAACCATTACTTCCAACCATGCAAAACGGTTCCCTTATTAGCTCAAGACTGTTCCAGCAATTAGCTAGTTCTGTCTCCATTTATCTCAAGTCCGTTTGTCTTCATCATCATCACCTTTCAGCAACTTGCTCCCACCGTTTTGCATGCATTAGCTAGCATGCCGTTTTGCTCAATTAAGCCACCGTTTTCATCATTCAAGAACCGTTCCAACATTAGCTGGCTATATAAACTCCATTGCATTCCATTATAGCCATGCATCATCACCATTTTCATGCAGCATCTCATCACAATTTGCCTTGCAAGCCATGCAATTTAACCAAAACCATTCCATGCATGCCATTAAGTCTTGAAAATCATCCATGCAATTAAGCTAGCTCTTCATGTAATTAACTCCATGCAAAATTCCATGTAATTCCACGTGACCATTTATTCTTCGGAATTTAGGAACGTCTTCCTTAGCACACATTTTGCTCCAAATCGCTTCCTTTATTATTTCTCCTTTATTTTCTAATTAAAAACATAAAACAAGTTAGAAACATATTTACTAAGCTCGTAACAAAGCAAAATGTAGAGAGAAAAATATTAATAATCAAGCATAAAATGCGTAGATCAAAGCCCCTTTTGTTTAGTGTTGTTTAATGCCAAAATCTCCAAGCGGATTTGAGAGATTTCGTAAACTGTCTCTTTTCTCGATCGTGCTTCATGTGCTAGCGTTCCACCGTTTCACAATAGAATGTCGATTTGTAAGCTAGCGATTACTGACTTCTTGATAAGCGATATAGACGGGGAGAGCACCAACCCAGCTTGAATGGACCTTTCTTGCATAATGACTTAAGACTTGTAGTTTTTGTGTCTCTAGTTGAGCCACAGAAATCAATACTCTACACTCCTCCTGGTGTAAAGCAGGGCAATCTCCTTGACGCGGGTCCTTGAATCTCGAAACTCTCACTCTTCCTGGTGACAAGCCTCTTGATCATCGGTTGTAGGGTTTTGCGTCCTTGAATCGTAAGAATCTCACTCTTCCTGGTGACAACTCTCTTGATCGCCGGTTGCAAGGGTTTTTCTCCGATGAGAATGATAGTGTTCTGAGAGTAAAATATGTATTTGATCAAGGATCCCTTTCCAATCGCTTTTCAACTCTTTATATAGAATAACATGTTCGTGTTCCAATTCACTTGGAACTCCTTAGTAGCCATACTTGCAATACAATTCTAAATGACCAACAATCCCGTCCGTGATCTTATCAATAAGTTTCACAAAAGAGTCCTACCTATTGTAGGAGAGGTTAAATTAGAAATAGGCCGCATGGATTCGCTTTCTCCAACCCATTATGATCTGAACTGTTCACATTCTACACGGGTCGCTCACTCAATCCAGCCATCAAGGCCCAATAGAAGATATTTTATTTCGGTCCCTATCATTGCCCCTCAAGCCTTGAATTAAATTCACCAATGCAAACGAAAATGCTTGATTTACCAAACGTCGCGAAGTTATAATCAAGTGGTAACTCCACACGCAAACACCACATCACCTCCTCTCTTCTGAAAAGCCACGCCACTTCGGCTGACATCATATAGAAAGTGCACGTTTGCGTCAATCTTTACTTCCCAACACAACTCTTTCACTTCCATCACTTTGAACTCTAAGCTTCTCTCCCAAGCCATTTTTTCTGTCTTTCTGCCGTCGTCATTCTCCGACTACTCAACATGCCTCCTCACAAAGAAAGATACCCAAATCTTACCCAAACCGAAGCAAATCAACTCATCGCTGATATTTGTGTTGTTGCAACACGGAGACACCCAGGTGCGACTCTTACTCTTAGAATCAACTCTAACGGCGCCAGCCGCTTAGGCCATTTTCTCTCAACACCAATAAACCCAAAGCTCTTCCTCATGCTTCGTCGTCCCTACTGCAACTCAACCTTGATCTTCTAAGACAACCCAAAAGCCAGCACAGAGGGATGGACGAAAAAGGACACCTCCTGCTCAATCGGCAAATGGCCCAACACTATTGAAAAGGATCGTGCTTAGTACAACAACCGCGGAGAACTGGATCTAGTTTGATGGCAAGCGGCTGGCATTGACGAACTCCTTGACCTATGCTTCTCACTCCCCAGTGGTGGGAATCGTGCTCTTTTCTCCACCGTCATACGCTTCTGAGAAATAGCATGCAACTGCTTATGTCCGCCTTGTGGCGATGTAAGTATCACTCTCCTGGATCTCTATGTTTTATTTGGAGTTCCTATAGCCAACCCTATTTGGAAACAAAATGACCACATAGAATGCACCGTTCAAGCTGATTCATATCACCCATCTTCATACTCCGCCTGGACCAACAATTTCATCAACGACCAAACCGATCAAGGAGGCATAGCTTTCCTTGAATTCTGGTTGTCCAAATACATTTTCTGCCCCTCTTCCTAGAAAGTCAACAAATGCTGGACAAACCTTGCGGAGTGTCTCTTCAAGGGTACTAAGTTGGGTCTTGCGAAGTCCATCTTCGCCAATATCTACCGCAGCTTAAGATGGATTGTACTCTCGCAACTTGACCTCAGCCAACCAGGACCATTCTAGATGGTAGAGCTCTGGCTCCAAATGTACTTCCCCATTTTCCATCATCCCAAAATCCTACCATTCTAGAGAGACGTAATTCTAGGTAAGACACTGGCGACCACCAACTCCTTTGATGGGTGGACCTACCAAACATGCTTCACTGCTTTTTGCTCGCATTCTGAGTTTCCTGATGCCGTGGTCGATACCATTCTGAGCTGCAACTTCCCTCACGACCTCGACACTGGATTTTTGCCCTCGCCAGACCAAGACAGTAAGGCAGAACTCATTTTTCTCCAAAGCAACACCTGCGGTGACCTACTAGTTCCTCATACTTCTACTCCTGAGTATGAGCTATATGCCTCAAATCATTTCGCCAGGCAACTTGGGCTATCCCAACGTCCACCTATGCCTCTCATCTATTCAGTAAACCGCTACAACATTTGGCGAGCGTCTTCTCCTCCGGTTCCCACTGAATTAGCCAATGCACACTATGGTTTTCCATTAGTACTGCTCCCCGAGAAGAATCTTGAGAACCCCATCGCTCCCTCTCTGTTCATAACTAAACCCTACCTAGCTTGGCGAGCCCAACTCTGGGATGGTATACGGCGCAAAAAAATGCTCGCTCTCTTCGTCGCCATCTTCCGTAACTTCAAAAAATAATTTGTCAATGAGTTCGATAAGCAACTACTGGGCCAAACCTACTAGGATAACGACGACACTTCTTGGCCAACGGTATGTGCCTTCATTTACTCTTATTCTCCGCCAAGCTCTTGCCACATATATTGGCAATATTTTGAGCATGTAATAACTAAACCTCCTCACTGGGACTAAAATAGTATATAGAAAGACCCAAGGCCCATGATGCCATCATCAACAAGGAAGCCCGGCGAGAAGAAGAAGAAACTCAGCAGTCAGTAAGTATTCCATCTTCCGAATGATCATTATTTCAAAACCTTCAGAGTAACTAACCGTTCTCTTTACCCACAGAGATCCCAGAAGCGAATGTGGACTGACTCGCCATCCATCCGGTAACTCTAGCAAACATCGGCATCGCCGCCAGAAGCTTGTTGTCAGAGACAACTTGGAAGAATGAGTGGTACAGGATGAACCTACTCAACAAATTGGATCACAACCTACTCCTACTCCATCAACAAATTCTCCACCATCACCAGAGTCTCAGTACACCGCAACTGCATCTTCGCCACAAACTACTGTTACTGCTGATCAACCACATGAGTTGGTTGAGTCCAACCTTCCACCTCCTCACGAAGTATCTACTTATTTACTAGTCTTACAACATTCTAGATGAAATTTAGCTATATCACCAATTCTTGAAAATTCTCATTGTCCTTAAAATGTATTCACTCTCCCCGATGACGATGTTATCCCCCTTGAAAGCAATGTCACTCCCAATACTGGAATCATTATTCTCGGGAACATTTTTGACCAGCAAGGATCTACATCTCCTATTCACACTCCTAGATCAACTCCAGTTACCAAGCCGGTCCAACCTCAGTATTTTCTGGACTTTGCTGATGCTGCAGATGAGGAAGTTGCGGCAAATGGAGGAGTTGATGCTGATAATTCCCCTATCACATCTACTTTTGCTGACGCTCCCTTTTTGTACCATGCCATGCATTATACCCCAGAGGATCAGGAAGCTGTTGCAGAGGGCCAAATAATACCTTTCTCCAACCCAAAGCCTGTGAAAACAAAAGATGTAGCAACCAAACCTAACACCGCCTTGGAGCAGATGGTACTCAACATCCTCCGCTCGCTTGAACCTTATATGCTTGGCAAACATAAGGTATGTCTATTTACACAAACTCATTCTCTTAAAATTTACATCTTCACTCTTAACTTAAGTACTTCTTAAAAAAGACCTTGACGTCATGCTTTCTCTACAACTCCCGGTACTTAGCCTCCTTTACTGGACTGTTCAACTCCTTCTGCTACTATCACAGCAACCCCCAGCAAACAAGGAGCATCTCCATAGGCTTTATCATCCTCAGGCCCCGCTAGCTAAATTGCCGCTCTTTGACACCAATTCCTGAGCTTGGAGGAACTTTCCACTAAACTCGATGTTTTGAGTTCCATTCCAGCTGGTATCGCTCTTTCTCGAGCCGCTCTCAAGAAACTATCCAAAGACAAATTAGATTATTTTGAGAACATCAACAGTACCCTGGACAAAGTCAAACACCTGAAAGAAACTCCCCCTGGCGAGCTCCTCAATACTATCTCAGAATTCGAGCAGGATCTTCGCGAGCTACACAAATTTTATACCCACCAAGATGACTTGAAGCATAAAATGGACCGCAAATGGGAGGTGGTAGCCGAGATGGTCAATCAATTGCAGCAAGATCGGAGTCGAGTTCAGGAGTTTCTGAAGAGCGCTTCAACCAAAAGAGAAGTTCTAGCCGTCAAAGAAGCAAACTAGCAATTCTTCAGGCTGAAGTGGAACTCTTGCGGGCTGATGCTAGTTCTACTCATGCTAACGCTCAGCAATTTCTAGATGAAAGCTCTGGTCGCGCGAACCGACTTGCTGAAGCTGAGGATGATGCTTCACAACTCTTGGACTCGTATAGCTTGGCTTGGAAAAACTTCGAGCTCGTCAAAGTAGAATTGAAAAGAAAGGCTCTCCTGTTGTAGTTTCTGGGCCTCTAGTATAAATCCCAACTTCTTGTATTTTGTGAACCAAAAATAATTTAATTATCTTTATTTAATTTCAGATTATTATGATCCACTTAGATTTTGAATTCATTAATGGGCCTCAGATATAGATCTACTAAGAAATTTACCCACCCCTTTTACTGTTGTTACTCGACCTTTCCAATCAAACTCCTTCTTGAACGGCACTTAACTCAAATTTGAAAAATCCGGAACGTGCCTATCCCATCTGTCAAATCCCCACATGTTTAACTGCCAAAAAAATTCTCTAATTATGGTTCATTTAACTCAGGATAGACAAACCGTCTTGTTGTTCAATCCCTTAGAGATCCGCGTCCTTAATCAACGGCTACGTTTTATCTTGAGAATCTTTACCGCTCTTATTTGAAGGTAACGGTTCAATATTTATTTATCCTATAAATACCACTCTCATTCTTAGTACCTATGCACCCCTTCAACCTTCTTGCTCGATGAACTCCACTTTGCTGTATTTACTCTGGTTCTTACTTGAAAAGAAACCTTTAGATTTAATCCTCTTACACTATGAACCATAGATAGTGATATCCATGTCTAAATCTAGGCTAGATACTGATATCTATGTTCAGGTAACTCCTTGGTAAAGTCACCCTAAGTATATACAGGGTGACGAAGTCTAAACGCAGGGGATGACTTTGCGCTGGCTTCCTCGCTAACAACTGATCTGCTTTTGTGTGCATAGAGACTGTAGGTCCATGAACGTAGATGTTCTGGCGAATAAAGCCAAGGAGTTATGTATGCTATCACTCCCCATTTTACGTGGAGTCAATTCAAGGAGGCACATGACAACTTGCTTCCAGTACATGGTTCAGTCCTGAGGACAGAGGCCAAGGTAGAAAGCTAGCACATCAACGTTATTGATGAAGGAGGAGTGAAAACAAACTTCTCCCCATCTGCTGAATTAGTCTTCAACATCCTCCAATTCCTCTTTCCGCGGCTCTTCTCCATCTTCTAGTAGAATATTGGCTATCAACTATTTTGAGGAATTGGGGTGTAGGGATCATTTTCTCCCTTTTTGTTTCTTTTGTTCTTCTACCAACCGTAGCATATTTCCATATGGTATCAGAGTTTAAAGACGCAAAGCCTTTGTAATCTTGTGCTTTAATTTAATATGCTTGTGTTTAAAGAATAATTTATCTCTTCAAAACATTGTTTGTATTGATAAATTCAAACATTGTTCGTGCATGAAAAGTACACTTCTGAATTTGGCCACAGATGTTGGCAAGTACAGATTAACAATTAAATATTGACAAAGGATTTAGCCACAGGAATTGGCTGTAAAAAGTTAGTCACAGGAATTGGCCTTGTGCTAGAGAAGTCTCTATGTTATGCGTCTTCAGTCTATTCAGGCGAGGAGTTGCCTTGGAGACTGTATGGACTAAATCACTCTGTTGCTAGCGGGTCATCGTACTCCCACACTGAGGCTTGATGAAGATGGGTCATCGTACTCCCACACATTCGCCAAAGGCTGTGAAGAGTGTCAAGCACATCGTACCTCAGCTTGACCGTTGGAGACAGCCCATCTTTATGCTAGCCGAGGCTTGATGATTGGTTGTAAAGGGATCTTGGGTATATGACTGATTGGACTATGTGCTTGACACTCTTCACAGCCTTTGGCGAATGTATTGCAATCTTTGAGCATTCCTGGCCAGTAGTAACCATGACGCCGTAATAACCATCTCATCTTTGGACCAGCTTGGTGTGGTCCTGCTGGCCCTAAGTGCACTTCTCTCATTATCCGCTTAGCGTCACGTCCATATACTCATTGTAATAACAAACCTTCTTCTCCTTGCCTGTATAGCACATCATCTTTGAGCACATAATTGGAAGCCAGAAACCACATTCGCTTATCTGTCGGTTCATTAGGATTCTGGAGATATGAGATGATGGGCTGTCTCCAATCTGTGTCTATATGATCAAGTGTGGCGATGTACCATTCATTATTTTCTTCTTGTCGAGCAAAGAAAGAAGGAAGTGTTCATCGTTCGACTTTTAGAATCCACTTGCTTACTCCATCATGAAGGCTTACCCCCGTTGCTTGCTGTGCTAACTCATTTGCTGCATAATTCTCCTCGCGAGGAATATGACTCAATTCCACCTCAGTAAACAACATGAGTAAATCACAAGCTCGCTTGGCGTATGGCTCTAACACTGGATCAGCTTTATACTTTTTCTCGAGTTGCTTAATCATCAAAAGGGAATCTCCATATACGTGCACGTCTGTAATCTCCATATCCAACAAGAGCTCCAATCCTATTATAAGTGCATAATACTCTGCTTGGTTATTCATACATTGGAATTCCAACCTGAAAGAATACGAAATTTTTTGGTCACGTGGGGTAACTAGGGCGACTCCTACTCCAACCATAGTGCTAGTACTTGAACTATCAAAGTATAAATACCACGAGAAAAGAATAATACGAGCCAAGTCCATTTTTGGGCTTTCGCAAGCATGAATCATCGGATGATGGGCAACAAAATCAGCTATTGTCTGGCCCTTTACTACCTTTTGTGGTACATACTGTAGTGAAAATTCAGACAGTGCCAAGATCTACTTCCCAATTCTGCCCCTTAGCATGGGCCTTGATAACATATACTCACAAGATCAGTCTGTGCCATTACGCAGGTGGTGAAGGATAGCATATAGTGCCTTAACTTGCATCCTGAAAAATACAAGGCCAAGCACAATTTTTCCATTGGCGAGTATCTCATTTCACAATCTGTCAAAGTACGGCTGAGATAGAAAATAGAACGCTCGACCCCGACCGTATCGCCTGGAGCTAATAGACTCCCAATGGAATAGTTTATAGCTGATATATACAGCTTAATAGGGACCCTTGGTCTTGACGGTACCAAGACTGGTGGGTTTGCCAGATATGCTTTGATGGTGTCAAAAGCCTTTTGGTAAACAGGCTCCTATACAAAGTCTTTCTGACTCTGTAACTTGAGTAAAGGTGAAAACAGTTGTGTCTTCCCGGCTGCATTTGCAATAAATCGCCTAAAGAAGTTTATCTTTCCCAACAGCCGATGTAGCTCCTTCTTATTCTTTGGCGAAACTACATTTAGGACTGCTTCCTTCTTATTATCTGGGACTTCGATTCCCCGTTGATAGACCAAGAAACCCAAAAAAATCTCCCGCTTGTACACCAAAAACACACTTGGATGGGTTCATCCTCAACTGGTGTTGTCTCATTCGAACGAACACCTGCCTCAAGTCTTCGATGTGGTTATTCCTACACTTCGTCTTGACTACCACATGATCAATGTAAACCTCCATGGACTTCCCTATGAAATCGTGAAATATTAAATTCATGGCTCGCTGGTAGGTGGCCTCTACGTTCTTGAGTCCAAATGGCATATCCACGTACTCAAACACCCCTACAAAACTTGGGCACCAAAATGCTGTCTTATACCTATCTGCTTCTGCCACTGGGATTTGATGATATCCAATTGTCCCATCCATGAACAATAACATCTCATGGCGAGCAACTGAGTCCACCAATAAATCTTCTACTGGCATTGGGTATGCATCCTTCGAAGTTGCATTGCTAAGGTCTCGATAATCAACGCAAACTCTCATCTTTCCATTCTTCTTCTTTATCGGGACCACGTTAGAGAGCCACTCGTTGTACTTGGATACTCTAATGATGCCTGAGTTAAGCATTTTTTTAAATCTCTTCCTTGACTATAATGGTTGTCTCTGTGTTTATACGACGCATCTCTTGCTTCACAGGTTTCTTTCCTTCTAAGATAGGTAAGTTATGGCACATTAGGTCTGGCGACAGCCCTGACATGTCTTCGTACTTCTCTACAAAACAATCTGTGTATTTCTTCAACAATTCAATGAGTCTTTGTCATTCTTCAGGTTCCAGGAAGGTACTTATAGCCACAGTTATTGGCTCTTCTGAAGTCCCAAGATTAATCTTTTCGATGGGAACCTTAACTTTATGAGGCGTATCGTCTAAAGCTGCTGGAGCTAATTTGATTTCCTCCTTTTCATCTGATTCGTGCAGTACGTTATCATTTATGTATTCCAATGCTGCAATCATTAGAACACTCTCGTAGGCTTGACTCTCCATTAGAAAGTCGTCGAATCATTCATATAGGGAGTAGCAAGCCTCAGCCTCTATGCTCGATAAAGACTCTAACATTGGAATGATCTGAGTGGTAGCTCAATGGTATAAGATCGACAAGTGTCCTCGCCTACTTGGATAATACCTCATTGAGCTAATTCAGAGGCCGTTACACCAACTGGGCGGCCCCTGTTATCTACGCCACATACCTCTAGTGGCTGGAGGTCACTATTGTAGTAGTTGGCATCCACAACATTGGAAGATACAGAGTAAGGGCGAGGATCTGCATCAATAAATTTTGCCTCGCCTGACTCCATATTCCAAAGCACCATCTGTTGATGAAGAAAAGAAGGTACACAATAGCTTATGTGGATCCAATCTTGTCCCAGGATTGCATTGTATGGTGTTATACATTCTGCTACAAAGAATGTGTATGTACCTGTGGCTGGTCCCACTTGCACATGAAGAAAAATGATTCCGAAAGTCTTGGAGTTACTGCCTTGGAAGTTTCGAACATTCAAGGTTGTTTCTTAGATAGTGGACTTGGGGATACCTAGTAGTGTCATTGCTTTGACAGTTATAATATTGACAGCTCCCTATGAATCCACTAAAAGCTTATTGATTTGGATACCTTGGACCTGCCCTGTGACGTATAGTGGTCGCATGTGCATGGCTATATTCAGGGTAGGCTTCGCAAACATCATATATGCCTTTTTCAAAAGACAATGCAACCTCTGGTTGCTTGGCGAGAAACTACTGATATGATGATATAATGTCCTTTTTTGTCGTCGCCAAGTTGTTCACACTTTTTAATGGGTTAGCGTCGACCTCTGTTACTTTTGTTAAAGGTACTGTAAACTTGGAGGGTAAGATAAACACCATATTAAAATTAATATGTATCTCATCCTCGTATTCTTGCATCTCTTCCTCCTCGTCTTCACCATAGTCTACTAGTTCCTCGTCGTTGTCCTTGATACCTTCTTCAGTCTTCTCAGCATCCATATCTGCCTCGTAAGTGATATCTAAGGTGGCAACGTGTTGTGCCTGATCCTCAGGTAGAGGTTCTAACATAGTTGGTTGAAACAAACCAGAACTTTTCTTTCCAGTGGTAGGAAAAGACTTGGCCAAGCTAGCCTTTTTCTTCTTTTCTTCCTCAAATGAAGGCTTTGGCCTCCAACGAAGACCTTTTGCTTTGCTTATCGTGACATACCCCCGTGCAACCTCCTTCGCTAAGGGCTCTTCACTAATTGTGTAGTTTCCTCAGCAAAGTGGAGACGTTGTCTAGCCATTTTGTGTTTCCTTGGGTCAAGGGGAACCTCGGGTACAAGTTCCACTGTTTTCTATCTGGCCTATAACTCTGAGTTACGATCGAAGACACTTGGCCTGGCTGCTTGGACTTTGGGCTCGCGAGATCTCTTTCCAAAAACAACTAGGGGATTAACTGCCATGGCATTCAGACGCCTCTGCAACTGTTCTGGGGTGTATACCAACTGCTCTTCCTGCACCAAACCCATCTCTAATGCCTCCAGAGCTCTCTTAGCTTCTCCAAAGCGTTGTTCCAAGTTGGATCTCCTGCTTGGAGTCACTTCCAATGTTTTATATTTCTCCTTCACATACTATACGTTTTCCTTAGTAATATTTCTTGAAGCTGGTGAAATATATGGCTTGGAGAGTGTGTCGATTGCAGTAGCTTCAAATTTCTTTGATATGCCAGTCTTCTCTACAGCTCTCCTTCGTTTGAAGGTTTGGGAATTCCTTTGACTTAGCTCCCTATGGCTACTTGGTCGATAGTGTTCAGGTGTTGAGATCAACTCTGGACAGACTTAGACTGCTTCCTTTAATTCCTCATACGTGATCTTCAGCCCACAATGAAGCCAGAAATGGGAACGCAAAGCCACTGGCGATTCTTCCTTTGAGGGTCAACCTTCTCCTTTCCTTTTTATGTATTCTCTTGTTGTCTCCTTGAGGTACCCTCACCACTGGTCTGAAGGTCGAGAGTTGGTTTCCTTTTGTTTAGGTTGCCCCTTGGCAACTCTATCATTCTAACCATCAATGCCTCTTCGATCGTAGGATTTGGCGCAGGTGATGCAATATGCACTTCTCCCTCGCATATCCACTGTTGAATCATATACATCAATTTAATGCAATCATTAGTGGAGTGATGTCCCCTTCTGTTATGGTATCGGCAGTGAGGTATATATTTCACATCTTCAGGATCTGGATATGGAGTTCCCCAATTATCTGGCAGCATTGCTATACCCACTTGGAGCAACTCTTCAAAAATATCTGCTCACCTAGATGCATCATATGTGATCTCGGCTCGCCTGGGTTGAACAAATGCCATATTTTTCTTAGGCTTAGGCCTCCACTTTGATCTTCTCCGTCGTCGTGATGGCCCTGGTGTAGCATGAGACGGGGAAATTACTGGAACTGTAATAAAAGGTGGTGGTGTATTAGGATGTCATTCTACCACCCCTTCTTGGCTAATTGTGATCACTTCCCAGTCAATTAAACCCTGAATTATATGCTTCAGAGCAGAACACGCCGTCGTTTGATGTCCAAATGTGTTGTGAAGCCTACAAAAATGATCGCCTGGCCTTTTATATTCTAGATGTTTTAGCTTAAATACTGGCCAATAGATGGTAAGTTTCATCTCTTGTAGTTCGTCTACGACTTCTTCCACCTTATCTTGTGGAAAAGTATATTACGGGTGGATTGATGCATTCTCTTCCTCTGTTCCTACTACAAAGATAATGGTTGACGACCAATTGACATTCACCATGTTAACCTGAGGCGCCGGAAATGATTGAGAATCAACTAGCGAGGCCGTCTTGGAAGCGCCTTCTAAAGTTAACTGGCCTTCATTAATCCACTTCTGGATTTGATCTTTCAGCTTGACGCAGTTCTTAGTCATATGGTTCCATGTGCCATGGAACTTACAATACTTCTTCCCTATTAATTGTTCAGCGTTAGGAAGTGGACAGAAGTCTGTCTTGGCGGCTCACATACTGAAAAGCTCGTCTAATATCTCATTAGCCATGTTGACATCATATGTGTACGTCTCGAATTCTGGCTTTGCAAAAGCCACTGTCGAGAGATTTATAGGACATTTGTTCTTCTGAAGCTTGCGGGGTTTCAGTACTTTGTTCGTCGCTAACTTGACAGCACCCACTTGTTCTTCTTCAGAGTCTGATTCTTGTTCAACTTGATCCTCTATATAAGCCAAAGTTCTTGGCTTGTATCTATTATAAGACCTTGATGCATACGTCCCATTTGATGAGTTATGTTTGTTATCACACTCTTGCATGGCACTATGAGTTTTCGTAACAGTCCTAATAAGCTCGTTTAGGGTAAAATACTTGTTATTGAAAAAGAAATTGTAGTACTGGTCTTCCAAGCCATTTATGGCCATTTCAATAACTGCATCTTTTCCTAATGGGGTTCTGCATAGGTCGTACTCAGATCAGAAATGGTGAAGGAAAGCTACTGGTGTTTCTTATGATGATTGACTCATGGCTGCTAGTTTTCTGATGCTAGTTTCTAGTCTTGTTGTCCCAAAATGGTCTATGAACAATGCTTCCATTTTTGCCCACTCTGTGATAAACCTCTTCTTTATACCTGTTTACCAGACGAGGGCTGATCCAAACAGAGATGAACTGAAAGTTCTCAATTTGAGCTCCTCGTCTTCAACATATTGCCCTAGCTGCAAGGTGAAGTATGCCAAATGTGTTGCTGCGTTGGCATCATCATCCCCTGTAAAGGTCTGGAAGTTAATTGGTTTGTAATGCCTTGGCCACTGTCAAGCCTATGTGTCGCCTTTCTGGATAGGCGGGAAAGGAGTTTCGTACGGCTCATGAGCTTTGGAGATGTGAATATCACACTCATCCATAAACCTTTCTAAGCGCTCTTCCCATGCAGCTGAGAGAGCCCCTGCTTGCCATATCCTTCTCGTGAGATCAGAGACAGACTTAGTAAGAGCTGAAATATCTCCCTCTATTCTCTGAAATTGTGTGGCCACCGCTTTGGCCTGCTTTGTTTGGTTTGAATCTAGGGTATGCATGATCTCCGCTTGTATCCTTTCCTGACCCTCTGCGAGAATTGCTATTTGAGCTTTCAGCAGCTCCTGGTCCTCCAGACCTTTGTTATACTCCAGCCTTTGAGCTTTGATTTCGGCTGCCTCTATGTCTATCTTCTTGCTACTAGAAGAGAGCAGGTCTGCTTGCTCTTTAATCCTTCGTTCGATGGATTCAAAGTAACCTTCAAGTTGTATGTCCCGCTTAGCAGCGTACGCTCGATACTCTTCATAACCTAGGTGATTAATATCCCCTTCACTCAAGAAGTTAATGTTCATACTTGAATGATGTTTTGTTCCGAAGATTATGTCAACCGCCTTCTCGGATAGTGAACGACACTTAGAAGAAGTGTGTTCCCAATACTTCGGTCGTGGGTGTTTGCGACACTGAGGGTACTCCTTTTTATAGGGATCCCTAATTGTCGCTTAGAGACATAAATATGCAGTCCCACTGGGCGTGCCAACATGTTTAACGCCAAAATCTCCCAGCAGATTTGAGAGATCTCGTAAACTGTCTCTTTCTCGATCATGCTTCGTGTGCTGGCGTGCCACCGTCTCGCGACGGAATGTGGATTTGTAAGCTAGCGGCTACTAACTTCTTGATAAGCGATTTAGACGGGAGAGCACTAACCTCGCCTGAATAGATCATTCTTGCGTAATGACTTAGGACTTGTGGTTTTCGTGTCTCTAGCTGAGCCACAGAAATCAATACTCTACACTCCTCCTGGTGTGAAGCAGAGCAATCTCCTTGATGCGGTGTTGAGAACATAAGGTGTTGCGTCCTTGAATCTCGAAACTCTCACTCTTCCTGGTGACAAGCCTCTTGATCGCCGGTTATAGGGTTTTGCGTCCTTGAATCGCAAAAATCTCACTCTTTTTTGTGACAACTCTCTTGATCGCCGGTTGTAAGGATTTTTCTCTGACGAGAAGGATAGTTTGCTGAGAGCAAAATATGTATTTGATCGAGGATCCATTTCCAATCGCTTTCAACTCTTTATATAGAAGAACATGCTCGTGTTCCACTTCACTTGGAACTCCTTAGTAGCCAGACTTGCAATACAATTCTAAATGACCAACAATCTCGTCCGTGATCTTATTAATAAGTTTCACAAAGGAGTCCTACCTATTGCAGGAGATGTTAGAGTAGAAATAAGCCACATGGATCATCCTTCTCCAACCCATTATAATTTGAACTGTTCACATTCTACACAGGCCGCTCACTCAATCCAGCCTTCAAGGCCCAATAGAAGATATTTTATTTTGGGCCAGTGTTGTCCAATAGTTCAAAAATAAAGCCATAAAACTGGCCACGTCGTGCATAGAAATGGAGAAAGACCAAAGAAAATTTCATTGGCGATAGTCTAGGCTAGTGATACCGAAAGCACTAGAGCTTGAAAAGGTAAAAGGCGATAGGATGGCTGTGGCACGATGTTCTGAATCTGGCAGTTTTGGGTAGTGGACTATTGGGCTTAGTTGGACACGGCCCGACAACTTATTGGGCATAGCTTTTTGAATGAGAGAGGCCCGAAATGTGCAGGTAGGTGAAGCAAGAGTCAATGGAGCCACACCAGTGAAGGTTGAATGTTTCTGATTCCACGAGTCTGTATGTTTCTGATTACAAAGTTGATGGTGGAAAATGCTTATCGTGTTTGTAATTGTTGAGACGATGTATTGCCACCGTCTCTTTATTTGAGCATACATACATTGTATAATGTTTTTTTGCATATCATCGTATAATGTATTTCAAAAGCTTATATCGTAGGTGAATATACATAAACTGCGAACAATATTTTTTTTGGTCAGAATCTACGAACAATATTCGTAATAGGAACATTGCTGCATATATAAAGCTGGCATGTCTAAAAGATGGGATAGACTTCTTGCTTACGAATTTTCAATCGAAGAACTGATCCATAGTCAACATATACAACGGTTCTTGTTTCCTTTTATGGAGGAAGCAATGAAAGACTTGTTTCAGAGAAGCATGCATATCCATATGACCACAAGAACCACATCTCATGATATCTTGATCTTTTTGCCACTGCAGTTTGGTTCTTTTGGAAATTCACTTACCCGACAAATTGACAAACATGATCGTATGCTAAGTTTGTAGGCATTAAGGCATCCGATCAGAACATATAGACTAATTTTTTTTAATATAAAAAAAACAACAAAAAACTAAAGAGAGAAGTTTCTCTCACATCCTCCACCCGTTAAGTCAAACCTAAGAACAGAGTTGGAGGAGGGCAGACTAGAATACACAACGATAATGTTGTTCAACTGATGACTAACTTGAACCATTTATGGACTATGGTCTATGGAGGTTGTCAAATATAGTTTTCGAGTAATTAGAAGACAAAAATGAAAAGAAATGCAATTCAAGACGTACCTGTTGTAGATATAGTTAGTCTCCGTCCTTAGTCCTTACTTTGAATTGGTTCTTTTCATTTCGTTGTATGTACAACAGCTTATGCTTCTTTTGGGTTGAGGGAGGCTTATGCATACTGATATAATCTTTTTAATGGTCTGTTTGAATGGTGGAAAAAATTGAGAAAATTTAAATAAAATTCAGTAAATCACAATTCTATTTTTTAAATTTCTCTGTTTTGATGAGTTTTGTGAGAATTTTGCAATTTCTATTTATTTTAATTCAAAGGAATTAGAGACCTAAATTCTCTCGTTCAATTCCTTTAAAAGTAGGTATCATTCTACAAATTGTTCAAATTGCTCGTAAAATTAAAGTTTTTAATTCTCGTTATTTTAAAATTTCTACATAAAAAAACTCAAACACTTAAATTCAGAAATGATGACATTAGTATAAGTCTAAGCAACAATGGTGACAAAATTATTTCCCTTGTATGATGAGTCGCCAAACTTCCATTCTTTTCTGTACTGATGCACAATGTTTTGACAAAACAAATCAAGAACATCGGATTTGCATCGCCTCCAAACAATGGCCGGCAAGCACATGATAATAATATAAAAATGGATAATTTTGGCAATATAATATCAATTTCTATATATTAAGAGAGATGAAATTTTTACAGTTATGATGGTAAAACATTTAAAGTCACTAAAATTATCTTCGATTTATATATGTTGAGAATAAAAATATTGAATATATTAAAGATAAAATTGTAATTAGAACAAATCAACAAATTAAATA
Source organism: Geum urbanum (assembly GCA_946800695.1). NCBI lineage: Eukaryota > Viridiplantae > Streptophyta > Magnoliopsida > Rosales > Rosaceae > Geum > Geum urbanum. Next base: position 9,023,489 of record OX327006.1, read on the forward strand.
AAGTGAAAATAAAAATAAAAATTCCTATTTTTCCTCTTTCTTTCCTTTTTTAGAAGAAAAAAACAACTCCTCTCACATTTCACACCCATCGAGTGTGCCTACGCTCTCATATAAAGAATAATTAGTCTCATAATTTATTTTTTCTGTAGTAATACGTCATTTTATGAACTATATGGCTTTGAAAATCACTTTTGTCATGGTCGATGACAAGCATTTCATGCGATCTATTTGATAGATTTGAACATCTCTTAAAGAAAATCACACTCGAAGTTATACTTAAAAACACTTATATCATTGAGATTAAGTCATCGTAAAATGAGAATGTCAAATTCATGTCACTTTTTGCAATATACAACGTACACTTTATTAGTACTTTGACTCAAACCATCAAAATTTTCAAACCATATACGGGCAATAACACGACAATGTATGGAACAACAAATCTACAACATATCTAGCTCGTTAATTATAGGCTTCACTTGATTGGGGCTCATTGATTTCTTGAACTTTTAATTTTTAAACCTAGGAAAGATACTTCTCATGAGCACACAGTGTTTTAAAAGTCGGCCTAGTCGGTGACTTTTCGAATCCGAACTATTTTGCAAGTCGGTCAAAGTCATAAATATGGTCAAAAGTCGGTCAAAGTCCGGTTGACTCGACTAGCCGGTCAATTTTTTATATATATTTTTTAAATTTGTTCAAGGAGAAATATAATTGCGCAAAAGATAAATTAGAAACTGTATTTTATTCATTGATAGATGACCTTATATAAACATTACAATTTGATACAATAAATCTTCTTGTAAATCAGGGATTGAGAGAATCTCTACTACTATGTTAATTAAGACAAGACACACATCTAGATATCAGGATTATAATATCCTTAAACACTCCCTGTTGTATCGCGATCCTAATGGATGATGTATAATATGTTGCCTAACTAAAAATCTTGCCTAGCAAACAAAAAACCTATTGGGTAAAACTAAAATCTTAGTCTAAGGGAAAAGAAGTACAATGCATCAACTACATAAGCGACCACTTGTGGTGTAGGCTTCATCTGATGTCTATGAAATGAACTCCCCTTGATCAATAACTCAATCTTGAAGCTCAAACAATTTTTGCATACCAATACGTCTCACATGCTTAGCAAATATAGATTTGGGAAATGACGTGATAAATAAGTCTATAGCATTATCAACCAAGCATACTTGATTCACCTGTATGTTCAATAACTGTTGTTGTTACTGATTAAAGAAGAACTTAGGCGAAATATGTTTCGTGTGATCACCCTTGATGTATCCCAACATCATTTGTTCAATGCAAGCCACATTGTCCTCAAAGATACAAGTTAGTGTTGTAGTAGCGGAAGATAATTCACTAGATCCTCGAATGTGGTGTATGATTGACCTAAACCAAACGCACTCCTTAATCACTTCATGTAAAGCAATAATGTAACGACCCGGACCAGAATTTGTATAGTAATCGGCTTAATCCGCGAGTTTTGCGAGTAATCGAGATTTATCGTAATTAATCGAATTGGCAGTTTGGTTCACGACTTAATTATCGGGCGAGAATTTGAGATGAGTCTCTTCACGAAAATTGTAGTATGCTTGATTTTGAACTCGTCAGCGGTTTCGGATAATTGTTTTGATAACCAAGGAATATGTTATGAATATTTGAAGTCGCGTGATTTAGTCGTGTTTATCCGATTAAGTTTGAGTTATCCGAAACGTAGATGAGATTCGATTTGGACCGTCGTGAGTATAAATATCGGAATAGTCATAAAATTGTCGAAAAATCACTGTTTGGAAGTTTGACCGTCGTTTGATAGAAGGAAGACCGTTGACCGAGAAGGAAGAGCACCGCCGGTTGACTCGTCGTGGACTTTCCGTTTCCAGCCGCCTCCGGCTACAATTTTGGTATGGTTAGAATCCTCTCTTGATTTCCTATGGTTTAGAACTTGGAATTGTGTGATTTGATGAGGTTTTGGGGGAGAACGAGTTCGAGGAAAATTAGGGATTTTGCCGGATTCGGGTGAGGTGCTCCGGCGACCTTTGGGGTCGGGGTTGTGGGGGGAAAGGTTCCTCTCAACCCCTTGATGCTTTTGGGTGGAAGAAATTTTGGTTTGGATGCCGTTTGGGACTCGCCAGAATCTCGCCGGAATCAATGAATCCTGTGAGGTTTCGAGCTCAATTCTGGTCGGTGGACTTGGAATTTGAGATTAGTGTAGAAGAGGAAGTTGTTGGGCTTGAGGAGTACTTGTGATTTGGAAATTTTGGCCGGAATCCGTCACTGTTGACGCTGCGCCACCGCCTCCGGCAAAGGGTTGACTTTTTGGATTTTGACTAGTTTTATGCCGTTTTGCTCGTAATCGCGCTTCGATTGTCGTCTTGAGGTTTTTGAATTGATTTGAGTGGTGGATTTTAGGTCGAGGGTTTATGTGGAGTGTTTGGGGTTTTCAACGGGTTTTCTGTTATTCGAGTTATATGTTTCCGGAAATGGTTGGTTTCCGAGGTGTGGTTCAGAATATTGAATTGTGATTTTGATCAGTAATATTTTGTGATTATTCAGGGGATCAAGATTCTACGCTTGGCGAGGGATCTTTCGCCTAATCTCGGGATTAGCGCGTTTACGCGCCGTGCTTGTATGTGAGTGGACTTTTCTTTTCACTGATTGGTCGCGAGTCTTTATATTATGTTTTATGAGCATGGGCATGCACATACGATTATGAGTTATTTGAGCATGTGTTTACGATTATTCATTTACGAATATACATCGACGAATATGCTTATATAATTACGTATTACGAATATGGTTTATACATTTGCATGAAACTATTTATGATTTGGTTTACACAGAGTACAGTCACAGTATATATTGTTGTATCGATACACTTGCATCCTGGCTGATCCCCGAGGATGTTTACCGGGGAAGGCTGTGACCCATGACCCGAGGCCTTTACCGGGGGGGGGGGGGGGGGGGGCAGACCTCTGATCTGAGGCCTTTCTGGCTAGAATCACGTGTGGGTCTGGGATCCCGTGATTTGGACTGTACTAGCGCGGATGTGTTCATGAGTGACCCCGCGAGATTTTACGATGCATGCTTTGTACGCGTGAGGAGTTAGGGTCTCCCTTGTGTACTATATTACTTTCATGCATGTGACGACCCGAACCAGAATCAGTTGCGTATTCGACACGATTCTCGAGATTGAGTATAGTTGCAGTTTTTCGATATATGTGCGGTTCGTCGACTCTATTCTTGACTATGTTTTCGGTTGAGAATTTGAGTTGAGTGTCTTCACGGAAATTGTAGAGTACGTGATTTCGAGCTCGAGGGCGGTTTCGGAAGATTTTTTCGAAAACCGAGGAATATTTTGTGATTATTTGAAGTTTTGGTTTCCGACGAGTTTATCCGATTGTTTCGTGTTTATCCGAATCGTGATGGTTATCCATTTCGAATCGTTGATCGACCCGAGGCGCGAGTATAAATATCGGAATAGTCGAGAATTAGTCGTAAAAGCATTGACTGACGTTGACTTGCATTGACTTTCCCGTTTTGGAAAGTTGACCACGAAGGGAAAGTTTCCCGTTTCGACTTCGCCGTCCGACGACTCACTTTCCGGCCACCTCCGGCCATGTGAAAGGTATAGTTAGCTTCTCCTTTTGATTTCGAGTGGTATGGTATTTGGTTTGGATGGAATTGATCACGTTTGGGTTGAGTTCGAATTGGGCCGATTTTGTGGTTATCGCCGGTGACGGGGGGTGGTCCTCCGGCGAGCCACGGTGGCTGTGGAGTTGGGGGTTCGCCTCCCCTTGTCCTTAGGATGCTCCCCATGTAGTTTGTGTTGAGTTTAGTGGAGGAATTGGTGGAGTCCGATTAGGTCACCGGAGGGAGGAATTTCCGTTCTGGTTTTGTGAAATTGAGGTGGTTCCAGTGGGATTTGGCCTTGATGCTAGTTAAGGAAAGGATTGGGCTCGTGGAGAACTTCCGATCTGGAGAATCTCGCCGTGAGATTTCACCGTTGACGGCGCGCCGCCGCCGGTGGCGGCGGTCAACGGCGGAGCTCCGGCGAAGGTTGACTTTTTCAGATTTTGACGTTTTTAATGTCATTTTTCTCGTAATCGCTCCCTGATTATCGTCCAGAGGTTTTCGAATTGATTTGGTTAGCCGATTTTCAGTCGAGGGTTTCGAGTGGGGATTTCGGGAATTCCGTTAATCGTTTTGCATTACATTGTTTATTTTCGGGAACGGTTGGTTTCCGTGGTTCAGTACAGAGTTGTGGACTATGATTTTGATCAGTTATGTTTTGTGAATATTCAAGAGATGGAGATCGAGATCGTGATCGTGCTTCAGGCGAGGGATCTTCCGCCGGACCACAAGATTAGCGCGAGTGCGCGTTTTGCTCACCTGTGAGTGGACAATTTCTTTTCACGGAAATGATTGCGAGTCTTTTATATGATTTTCGAACTTGTGCATGCGTATGAGATTTCGGATTACATGAGCATGTGTTTTACGATTATACGATTATACTTATACGGATATACGTATACGAGTATACATACATTTATATGTTGTTTCATGCATTTGCATCGAACTGTTTAAGATTTGATTTACACAGAGTACAGTCTCAGTTACGTTGTTGTATCGATACACTTGCCTCTCGGCTGATCCCCGATGGTAGGCTACCAGGAGGAGCGTTACCCCGACTGACCGGCGAGGGGCGTTTCCCCGGAACCGAGGCCTTTCTAGCTAGAATCACGTGGAAGTCAGGGACTCCGTGATTCTGACTGTACTAGCACGGGTGTGTCCATGAGTGACCCCGTGGGATTTTTACTTGCATGCTCAGTACGCTGGAGGATTATGGTTTTACCTCGTGTACTTGTTGTTTTTATTTACCTGGACTCGTATATGTTATTTTAAACTGATATATCAACTGGTGAAAGACATTTATTTTCGTCCACTCACTCTAACGAGTTTATTGTCTTTCCCCTGGGCTTTTCGGTTTCCGTGCCCAGTTGCAGTTCAGGTTTGGTGTTTCACGTCGCGGTTTGGAGGCTAGTGATCTGAGCTACCTGTGTTTCCAGTAGGTTCTTGTTTCGCCTACTGATGTGTATATTGTATATATTTCACACTAGAGGTCGCTCTGATACATTCTGATACATGTTTATACGGATTTTCTCGGATATATATATATACATGGTACAGTATGTTTACTGTTGTTGCTTATATTATGATGTTGAGAAATCCGGATGGGATTGGTGCCCACGGTTTGGCTTTTGTGGCATAGGACGAAGTGTTATTTTCAGGGTGCAGGTTTATGCAATTCCACGTTAGTAACGAAACTCTGCCGAAATTTTGAAAATTTTTTGTTGGTTCGTATTTTTAGAAGGGGTTCGATTCCGGTTTAGATAACTGAATCGGGGTTGGGTCCTTTCAGCTTGGTATTAGAGCCAGGTTGTCAAATTCTGTAGACTCTTGTAGTTGTGACGCTTAGGGTATTTGAGTTTGTACAGCATGACTGGAGTGATGATCCGACTGGCCAGCGGTACTCATCAATACTTCGGGTGTTATGTGTTCTCAAATATCTGCGGTTTCATGATTACGTTCTTTCTTCTTGTACCTAATGCTTGTCTTGTATCAGTAGGATGCCTCCTCGACGTGGTCCCCATGTTGATCGGGAAGAGGATCCTGATGAGGATCGCCGAACGCGCGACTTGCTGATGCGAGTGCTGCGTTTGGAAGAGCGTTTTGACCCTTTGGTCAAGGCTCACACTACTGGTGCTACTGTGTTTTCGGGTTCAGTTGATCCAGAGATATGCGAGGCATGGTTGGTTCAGATTGAACGTGTTTGTGAGCGTCTGCAGTTTACTCCTGAGCAGATGTCAGTGGCCACAGTTGGTTTACTTGAGGGTGATGCATACTTTTGGTGGGTTAGCACCGACAGAGTTCCAGCTGACACTCCGTGGACATTGTTCTGTGATCTGTTTATGCGAAGGTATTTTAATCAGGCTACCCAGCAGCGCAAGTATGAGGAGTTTATGAACTTGAGGCAGGGCAGTTTGTCTGTACTTGAGTATCGGGATCGGTTTACCCGTTTGTCTCGTTTTGCGCGGGATATGGTGGCTACAGAGGAAGCCAAGTGTCGTAGGTTTGAGCTGGGATTGAATCTGAACATCAAGGCGACTCTGACTACGATGCCTCGGAACAACTTTGATGAGTTTGTCAGTGCTGCGCTCCGAGGTGAGGATATTGAGCAGGAGAGACAGCAGATGTACCAGTCGAGACAATTTGAGGAAGGTGGACCGAGTCAGGGGCCTTCAAAGAGGCAGAGTTCTGATACGTCCGGTTCAGCTTCATCTTCAGGCGGTGGATCATATCGACCACCAGCTGGTGTACCGAGACAAAGACCGAGATGGAGGAGAGATAGACCGTAGCGACCACAGGCTAGTACAGGTTCAAGCGGTTCTAGTTATCCTCGGCGTACTGGTGGCATTTTTGCTGTACCGAGGGAGTACCCGTTGTGTAGTCTCTGCAGCCGACATCATGTGGGTCCATGTCAGCGAGGTCTTGTCACTTGTTTTCGCTGTGGCCAGGTGGGTCACTATGCGAGAGAGTGTCCTCAGTTGTATGGTGTTGGTGATCAGGCAGCTCAGAGTTCCGGAGGAGAGCGAGGTGCCACTTCGGGAGCGCGACCAGCCCAGTTTGCAGGTCAGGGTAGACAGCAGGGACAGCCCTAGCGAGGACGACCAGCCGGACAGGCGAGGGTTCATGCTATGACTCTACGTGAGGGCAGAGCATCACCGGAGGTCGTTATCGGTACGTTACATGTCTTTGGTATTCCAGTAGTTGCATTGTTAGATCCAGGTGCCACACATTCATTCATATTATTTAGACTGTCATCATTAGCTACGGTACCTGCATCTCCACTTCCGGGATTGTGGAGAGTCTTATATCCGTCAGGTGAGGTTGTGAGCATCGGTTGGGTGTACAGAGATTGTGAGGTGTTCATTGATGGTCATGGATTAGCCGTAGATCTGTTATTGCTTGATATTGTGGATTTTGACCTGATCTTGGGTATGGACTTCTTGGAGTCGCACTGGGCCATGTTTGACTGCCACAAGAAGGAGGTCGCGTTTCGACGACCAGGGTTACCTGAGATACTGTTCCGTGGCGAGAAGAACACTTCACGACCGTGTTTGATTTCCGCGATGAGGGCGGATCGGTTGATGAAGAAGGGTTGTGTCACTTACTTAGCCCATGTTATGGATACTACAGCTGCAGTGCCGGATCTTGGTAGTATTGAGGTTGTGTCTGAGTTTCCGGATGTGTTTCCAGCGGAGTTACCTGGTATACCCCCTGTGCGGGAGATTGATTTCACTATTGAGTTGTTGCCGGGTACAGTACCGATTTCCCAGACACCGTACCGGATGACGCCTGCGGAGTTGAAGGAGTTGCAGATTCATCTCCAGGAGTTTCTAGAGAAGGGTTTTATACGACCGAGTGTTTCTCCGTGGGGTGCTCCGGTGTTGTTTGTGCAGAAGAAGGATGGGTCCATGCGGTTGTGCATCGACTATCAGAAGTTGAATCAGGTTATAGTGAGGAACAAGTATCCGCTGCCGCGGATTGACGACTTGTTCGATCAGCTTAAGGGAGCATCAGTCTTTTCGAAGATTGACCTTCGATCCGGATATCACCAGTCGAGGATCCGAGACTCTGATGTAGCCAGGACAGCATTCAGGACGCGGTATGGGCACTATGGGTTTTTGGTTATGTCGTTTGGGTTTACCAATGCCCCCGCAGCTTTCATGGACTTGATGAATCGGGTGTTCAGACGGTTCCTGGACAAGTTCGTGATTGTATTCATTGACGACATTTTGATCTATTCGAGGAGTGTGGGCCAGCACAAGAAGCATTTGCGAGCGGTGTTGCGGATTTTGCGGGACCATCAATTGTTCGCGAAGTTTAGCAAGTGCGAGTTCTGGTTGGATAGTGTGAAGTTTCTGGGCCATGTGATTTCGGCTGAGGGGGTCAGTGTTGATCCTGATAAGACCGAGGCCGTGCTGAACTGGAGTAGAACCACTACTGTACCGGAGATTCGGAGTTTCTTGGGGTTAGCAGGCTATTACCGACGGTTTGTACATGATTTCTCTCGGATTGCTACACCACTGACCAGATTGACGAAGAAGGGCGTCAAGTTTGAGTGGTCTGATGCGTGCGAGGAGAGTTATTTGCTCCTGAAGGAGAGACTGACTACCGCACCGGTTTTGACATTGCCAGATGACAGTGGTGAGTTTGTTGTGTATAGCGACGCGTCGAAGTTGGGGCTTGGCTGTGTGTTGATGCAGCATGGTAGAGTTGTGGCATATGGTTCCAGACAGCTGAAACCACATGAGGCCAACTATCCGACGCATGATTTAGAGTTAGCCGCTATCGTGTTAGCGTTGAAGAGTTGGAGGCATTATTTGTATGGTGCTCAGTGTAAGATTTACACTGATCACAAGAGTCTCACCTACTTGCGGACGCAGCCGGATCTGAACATGAGGCAGCGCCGATGGATGGAGTTGATCAACGATTATGATTGCACTTTCGAGTACCATCCGGGGAAGGCCAATGTTGTAGCAGATGCACTTAGCCGGAAATCTGGAGCCTCGTTGTTTCACATGTGTGTGGCTAGAGTATCGATGTTAGCCGAGCTTCGAGCTACGGGTGCCGTGTTCGGATATGATGACGAGGGAGCTTTGTTGGCCAGCTTTCAGGTTCGACCCGTATTGATTGATCAGGTACGAGAGGCTCAGGATTTAGATTCTTACTTGCTGGGCAAGAAGACCATGATACGGAATGGTGTGCCTACAGAGTTTCCATTGAGCGACGACGGTACATTATTGTTCAGAGGCAGGCTATGTGTGCCCAGAGACGAGAGCTTGAAGAAGGAGATTTTGGATGAGGCCCACAGTTCAGCGTATGCGATGCATCCCGGAGGTACGAAGATGTTTCGTACACTTCGAGCATATTATTGGTGGCGCAACATGAAGCGGGAGATTGCCGCGTACGTGAGTCGATGTTTGATCTGTCAGCAGGTGAAGGCGGAGAGGCAGAAACCTGCAGGGAAACTACAGCCACTTGAGATTCCGGTTTGGAAGTGGGAGCACATTACGATGGATTTCGTCTATCAGTTGCCGCGTACTTCGGCGGGCAATACTGGTATTTGGGTTATTGTTGACCGACTGACGAAATCCGCACACTTTCTTACCATTCCAGGGAAGGTATCAGTGGGTAGATTGGCCAAGTTGTACTTATCCGAGATTGTTTGCTTGCATGGTGTGCCTGTGTCCATTGTTTCTGACCGAGATAGTCAGTTTACTTCTGAGTTTTGGCAAGCGTTGCAGCGAGCTTTGGGCACGAGGTTGCGATTTAGTACAGCTTTTCATCCTCAGACTGACGGGCAGTCCGAGCGGACCATTCAGACTCTTGAGGATATGCTGAGATCATGTGTATTGCAGTTCCGCGGGAATTGGGATCAGCAGTTACATTTGATTGAGTTCGCCTACAACAATAGCAATCAGGCCAGTATTGAAATGGCACCGTACGAGGCCCTGTACGGGAAGCAGTGTCGCACTCCATTGTGTTGGAGTGAGGTGGGCGAGCGTTGGCTTATTGGTCCTGATTTGGTGAAAACTACGATGGAGGACATACAGGTTATCCGGGATCGATTGAAGATCACCTAGGATCGGCAGAAGAGTTACGCGGATGTGAGGAGGAAGAGTTTAGAGTTCGAGGTTGGTGATTGGGTCTTCCTGAAACTATCTACGTGGAGGGGAGTTGTGCGTTTCGGGAAGCGTGGCAAGCTTCGACCACGGTACATTGGTCCGTATGAGATTACGGAGAGGGTTGGAGCTGTTGCTTACAGACTTGAGTTACCAGCTGAGATGGCTCGTGTTCATGATGTCTTCCATGTTTCGATGTTGCGGAAGTACATCTCAGATCCTTCACATGTGTTAGTTCCACAGCAGTTGCCGATCAGAGAGGATTTGACGTATGTAGAGGAGCCAGTGCAGATTCTCAATCGTCGTGAGCAGGAGTTGAGGCATCGCGTGATCCCGCTGGTGAAGGTCTTGTGGCAGAACCACTCAGTTGAGGAAGCCACCTACGAGACCGAGCAGCGTATGCGGGAGCAGTATCTTCATCTGTTCACTTGACAGGTACGTAAATTTCGAGGTCGAAATTTCTTTAAGGGGGGGGTAGATTTGTGACGACCCGAACCAGAATCAGTTGCGTATTCGGCACGATTCTCGAGATTGAGTATAGTCGCAGTTTTTCGATATATGTGCGGTTCGTCAACTCTATTCGTGACTATGTTTTCGGTTGAGAATTTAAGTTGAGTGTCTTCACGGAAATTGTAGAGTCCGTGATTTCGAGCTCGATGGCGGTTCCGGAAGATTTTTCCGAAAACTGAGGAATATTTTGTGATTATTTGAAGTTTTGGTTTTCGACGAGTTTATCCGATTGTTTCGTGTTTATCCGAATCATGATGGTTATCCATTTCGAATCATTGATCGACCCAAGGCGCGAGTATAAATATCGGAATAGTCGAGAATTAGTCGTAAAAGCATTGACTGACGTTGACTTGCATTGACTTTCCCGTTTTGGAAAGTTGACCGTTGACCACGAAGGCAAAGTTTCCCGTTTCGGCTTCGCCGTCCGACGACTCACTTTCCGGCCACCTCCGGCCACGTGAAAGGTATAGTTAGCTTCTCCTTTTGAATTCGAGTGGTATGGTATTTGGTTTGGATGGAATTGATCACGTTTGGGTTGAGTTCGAATCGGGCCGATTTCGTGGTTATCGCCGGTGACGGGGGGGGGGGAGGGGGGGTGGTCCTCCGGCGAACCACGGTGGCTGTAGGGTTGGGGGTTCGCCTCCCCTTGTCCTTGGGATGCTCCCCATGTAGTTTGTGTTGAGTTTAGTGGAGGAATTGGTGGAGTCCGATTAGGTCACCGGAGGGAGGAATTTCCGTTCGGGTTTTGTGAAATTGAGGTGGTTCCAGTGGGATTTGACCTTGATGCTAGTTAAGGAAAGGATTGGGCTCGTGGAGAACTTCCGATCTGGAGAATCTCACCGTGAGATTTCACCGTTGACGGCGCGCCGTCGCCGGCGGCAGCGGTCAACGGCGGAGCTCCGGCGAAGGTTGACTTTTTCAGATTTTGACGTTTTTAATGTCATTTTTCTCGTAATCGCTCCCTGATTATCGTCCAGAGGTTTTCGAATTGATTTGGTTAGCCGATTTTCAGTCGAGGGTTTCGAGTGGGGATTTCGGGAATTCCGTTAATCGTTTTGCATTACATTGTTTATTTTCGGGAACGGTTGGTTTCCGTGGTTCAGTACAGAGTTGTGGACTATGATTTTGATCAGTTATGTTTTGTGAATATTCAAGAGATGGAGATCGAGATGGAGATCGTGATCCTGCTTCAGGCGAGGGATCTTCCGCCGGACCACGAGATTAGCGCGAGTGCGCGTTTTGCTCACCTGTGAGTGGACAATTTCTTTTCATGGAAATGATTGCGAGTCTTTTATATGATTTTCGAACTTGAGCATGCGTATGAGATTTCGAATTACATGAGCATGTGTTTTACGATTATACGATTATACTTATACGGATATACGTATACGAGTATACATACACTTATATGTTGTTTCATGCATTTGCATCGAACTGTTTAAGATTTGATTTACACAGAGTACAGTCTCAGTTACGTTGTTGTATCGATACACTTGCCTCTCGGCTGATCCCCGATGGTAGGCTACCAGGAGGGGCGTTACCCCGACTGACCGGCGTGGGGCGTTTCCCCGGAACCGAGGCCTTTCTAGCTAGAATCACGTGGAAGTCAGGGACTCCGTGATTCTGACTGTAGTAGCACGGGTGTGTCCATGAGTGACCCCGTGGGATTTTTACTTGCATGCTCAGTACGCTGGAGGATTATGGATTTACCTCGTGTACTTGTTGTTTTTATTTACCTGGACTCGTATATGTTATTTTAAACTGATATATCAACTGGTGAAAGACATTTATTTTCGTCCACTCACTCTAACGAGTTTATTGTCTTTCCCCTGGGCTTTTCGGTTTCCGTGCCCAGTTGCAGTTCAGGTTTTGTGTTTCACGTCGTGGTTTGGAGGCTAGTGATCTGAGCTACCTGTGTTTCCAGTAGGTTCTTGTTTCGCCTACTGATGTGTATATTGTATATATTTCACACTAGAGGTCGCTCTGATACATTCTGATACATGTTTATACGGATTTTCTCGGATATATATATATATACATGGTACAGTATGTTTACTGTTATTGCTTATATTATGATGTTGAGAAATCCGGATGGGATTGGTGCCCACGGTTTGGCTTTTGTGGCATAGGACGAAGTGTTATTTTCAGGGTGCAGGTTTATGCAATTCCATGTTAGTAACGAAACTCTGCCGAAATTTGGAAAATATTTTGTTGGTTCTTATTTTTAGAAGGGGTTCGATTCCGGTTTAGATAACTGAATCGGGGTTGGGTCCTTTCATGCATTTAGACTCGCATATGTTTTTATAACATATATTATTCGGCGAAAGACATTTATTTTTATCCACTCGCTCTAACGGATTATATGTCTTTCCCTGGGCTCTTTGTTTTCAATGCCCGGTTTGCAGTTCGGATTCTGGTGTCGCACGTCGCAGTCGGAGGCTTAGTGTTCGAGCTACCTTTCTTTTTTAGTAGGTTTCTTGTTTAGCCTACTGTTATGTATTTATGTATATATATATATACTAGAGGTCGCTCTGAATACTGTGATGTTCATATTTTTCATATGATTTTTCCGGATTTCTGTAAAGTACAGTTTTGCTTATTACTTTACATTATGATATGATTTTGAGAAATCCGGATGGGATTGGTGCCCACGGTTTGGCTTTTGTGGCATATGATGAAGTGTGTTTTCGGGTGCAGGTTAATGGTAATTCAGCGATATAGTGAAACTCTGCCGAAATTTCTATGGTTTTTGCAAGTTCGTGTTTTCAGAAGGGGTTTGATTCCGGTTTAAGAAACTAAATCGGGGTTGGGTCCTTTCAAATAATCCCTGAATGATTTGAAGAAGTAGCAACAAGGGTCTGCTTAGTTGATCTCCATGAAATCTCTGTCTTTTCCATTGTGAAGACATAACCTATCTGGGATTATCCTTTGTGTGGATCTTAGAAATACCCAGCATCAGTAAAACCAATCAAGACATCACAAGGTGTTTCTGTGTAGGGAACTGCAGTGAAGTTGGGGAACAGTGCTCGCAGCTGGAGAAGAATTCGACGGGTCAAAGTCTTCCATCGACGGGTCGAATGGAAGCTTCTGGTCGATCTAGGGGACTGTATGTTGTGATTCAACTATCCATTTTTTGGGAATTTCAAGTTTCTCTCTGTATTCTTTGTAGGGAAATAACATACCTAAGTCTATGGAGCCCTTCAAATAACTGAAAATGTATTTTATACCATTCTAATGATGTTGTGTTGGCGCAAACTAAACCGAGCTACAGTAAAAAAATCTCTACAGTCATAATGTTGGCCTACTAAAATTTATTCATATATAGAGGTTTACTTATAAATTAGTTCACAGATATTAGGAAAGCAATATATTTGTAATTTAAATGAGAAACTTATATGATTAATAAAGAAAACTAGTTTATTTGATTTTTTTCCTATTGACATTATATTTCTAATCGTTATACAATAAATTTTTGTCTATGAATAAAGGTATTGTGTTAGTTATTAGTCAAACTTAGTTAAAGTACTTAAGTCATTTCAAGTCAAATTAAACATGCTGCAGCGAAAATTCAAATACGATAATCTGGAGGACGAGAGTGTAGAAATATCAAAAGTTTTAACTAAAAAAGTCATCGACATGCTAAAGAAGTTGGAAATATTTTAGCTTCAACAATAAGATGAATTTGCCAACGAGTTACTACTGACCCGCAAGTTCAAATATGTGGTTGACACAATCAAGCATAAATCATTGTCTCAAACTAGTATAGATAAATATTTTAATTCTTCTAGAATAATATTTTATACATTATTATTATTGACAATTATTACTATATGGAGGTAACTTTTCTATATATGGGACCAAAAAATCTTATAACTTATCACAATGTGGAGGTTATTCCTATTTATAACTGATTCCGAGTTGGGACCGAGATTTTTTATCATTATAAAGAGGTTATTCCTTTTTATAGTATTCTTAAATCGAGTTTTTACTGTAACAAGTTCACAGAAAATGGAATGTCTGGTCTTGTGCATTGATCTAAATATAACAAAGCTCCAATAGCATTAAGGTATGGTACCTCATCTCCCAATAATTCTTCACCATCATCTTTCAGATGGTACAGATACTTATTGGGTTTCAGACTGCGTGCGACTATTGGTGTGCTAAGAGGGTGTGCTTTGTCTATATTAAATCACCTGAGCATCTTTTAGACATAAGCAGACTGGTGAATAAGTATTCTACCAACTCGATGTTCTAATTCCAAACCAAGACAAAATCGAGTCTTACCAAGGATTTTCATCTCAAACTTGGATTTCAAGTAGCTAATCATCTCATTCATTTCATTAAGAGACCCAATGATATTCATATCATCAACATAGACCGCTACAATAGTAAATCCTGAAGTTGTTCTCTTAATGAACACACATGGGTATAAATCATTGCTCTTGTACCCCTTTCCAATCAAGTGGTCACTTAGACGTGTGTACCACATCCTACCGGATTGTTTCAATATATATAGTGAACACTTGCTACATGTTCGGTTTTTCGGACACTACCAAACTGACATGGTAGTGAAAAAATAATGATGTTCATAACCGGAGAGTATGTCTCCTCATAATCAATTCTATGTCGTTGAGAGAATCCTTGTGCCATAAGTCTTACTTTATACTGCATAACTTCATTATTCTCATTTTGCTTTCGAACAAAGACTCATTTATGTTCTACTGGCTTTACATTCGGTGGGCATAGCACTACCGGACTGAAACCATGCATTTTCTTCAAGAAGTCTAGTTCAGCCTGCATTGTATCTTTCCATTTCAACCAATCCATTCTCCGCTAACATTTAGCAACTAAGCAATGTTCCACTTTAACGTCGTCAATGATCTCCTGAGCGACAGAATAAGCAAAAGCATCATCACTACCTTGGACGACCTATCTATAACAATGCGTGCATCATTGTATATTGAGACTTCACCGATCTCTGATATCACATATGGGTCTGAAGCGTCCTCCAGAGATTCCATTTGTGATTATAAGAAATAACTGTAGTCAGAAACTATCTCATGTGTGGGATTCTCAACGTTGATGATGAAAGAATAAGTTTTTGCATGGATGACCTGCCTTTTACACCGGCGGCTCATATGTGGATTTTCTTTGTCTCCTCCTATTCCTGGTGGGAGCCGAGGCCGATGATACATCATCCACATAAGCAAGAGGAAAATTACTCTATCCTGAAGTAGCGTTATACCACCCTTTAGGGACTTCCAACCTTGCAGGAACATTTGCAGCAGAACTGTTTGGTCTCGTCACTTTGGCAATATTTGTAAAGGAGTCAGGCATCGAGTCTACTACCTTTTGAAGATCAAGTATACGATGTACTTTAATCTCACTTTGAGATGTGCGTGGATCTTCGTGAAACATAGTGGGAGGAGTATTCCACGTCAATTCTTTAGTTCAACTGGAATGGAGGCATTCCTATCTCCCCCTAACATCAGGAAATATGTTTCTTCAAAGTGACAATCTGCAAATCTTGCAGCAAAGAGATTTCTTATCGTAGGTTCTAAGTAAGAAATAAACTTTGGATATTCATAACCAATATATATGTCTAATCGTCATTGATGACCTATTTTAGTGCACTATGGAGGTTAAATTGGCACATACACTACACAACTAAATATGCGTAAGTGTAAAATGTCGGGCTCATATCCAGTTACCAACTAGTGTGCACTGAATGGTTAACGTGCTATAAGTCTCAAGCGAAGAAGCACTGCTGCATGTAATACTGAATATTCCCAAGCAGATACTGGCAAATTAGTATGCATAATCACTGCTCTGGCCACAAGCTGCAACCACTTGATATGAGCCTTTGTTAAACCGTTCTGAGAATGATCATAAGGGTCATGATGTTCAACTTCAATCCCAATTGACATACACTAGTCATCAAAAGTCTTTGATGTTAATTCTCCTGCATTATCCAATCTAATTGACCTAATTGGGTTGTCTAGGTGGTGAGCTCGAAGCTTAATAATATGTGCTAGGAGTTTTGTAAATGTAGCATTCCTTGTAGATAGTATAACAACATGTGACCATCGCGTTGATGCATTAATCCAAATCATAAAATATTTAAATGGTCAGCATTCCAATTTGATAGGTCCACAAATATCACCATGGATTCTCTATAATAATGAAATATTGTCAGTGCTGTCAACCGCAAAGGAAGGCCTAGCCTGTAACTTTGCCAATGAGTAAGCTTTACAAAATGATCGATGAGTATCAGAGATTGAAATAAAAAAATCTTGTGGAATAATACTAGGTGTTGAGACCGAATTAAGATTGTTAATCTCATCCATACCATAAAATCCGATGGGTTTTGGGAGTTTCACGTGCTTTTTTCCTTTGAAGAATAGATGATCATGAGAGTTCTTCAATAATTTGATCATCATCACGACCTGGGTGTTCCAATCGATAATGCCAAAACATGTATAATTTCGTGTCACACACAGTAGTAAGTGTGACAATATTGGATGTTGGAAATTTGTTTTTGTGGGTATAGAAAGAGAAGGAAAAATGCTTCAAAGACACGTAAAGGTTTACGCTTTCATTTAGACTTTATTTGCTCCACTACTTAAGGTGCAAGGGGGAATTATCAAATAAGCCTAGCAACTTACTATTGTTGATCGTCGGTTTGTATTAATAAAGATCAACATAACACTTGATTAAAGGGTTTACGAGAGGTTTAAGGTTACCAAAAACTATAACTGTAGTATTATAGTTTTCAGATTTTATTTGACAAAAAACTAAGAAAGGTATATGATAGGATTGCTAGAGACTAGAGAGAAGAGATGGAAAATATGGATTTATTAGAGAGGTGGGAGGCACTCCTATTTATAGGAGTATCAAACCTTTTAACTTTTGAAACATATCTTTTCAATTTAAATTGATTCTAGCATCGCATCGTTTGGAGCATCGCATCATTTCAAAAGAAGCATGTTGGTTGATTATCAACCATCGTAATGGTTTAATTATCTCACGTCTTTCAAACAAATACATCTCGTTTATATTTTGAAAATTATCCAATAATCTTACATTATTTTTAAAACATAAAATTTATAGAGAATAAAAACTATTTTGAAAAAGTTCGAAAAATTTCTTGAGCAAATTCTTGAAAAACATAGTGCATAAAATAAGGTGTCTTGTGGACTTGAACCTTAGCTTAGTAAGAACACGTCAAAGTTAAATCAAATGGAGAAGTAACTTTTCTTTGAACTTGCGATCTTATAGTGATCTAACCGAACACATTTCACACACTAGCTTTCTACTTCTTTCGAGTGTTCTAAAGGTCGACGCGTGGATTGCCC
This sequence comes from Geum urbanum, assembly GCA_946800695.1. Taxonomy (NCBI): domain Eukaryota; kingdom Viridiplantae; phylum Streptophyta; class Magnoliopsida; order Rosales; family Rosaceae; genus Geum; species Geum urbanum. Next base: position 9,041,118 of record OX327006.1, read on the forward strand.
AAGTCGCATAGAAGGTGGCCATCTTCTGCACTTGTATAAGTAAGCATGTAGTACCCATGTAACTAAAGTACTTTTCGTCATGCTTATTAAGAGTTTTAATTATAACCCAACCTCCACCATTGATTACATATACCAAACACTTCTACCTTGGAATGGATATGATATATATGTGTTTATACATGTATACTCTTTTAATTTACTTAGTGCTTGAAATCACTACATATGATGTACTTTTGCTCATTGAACTCAATATTTTGATGTTTCAAGTGTTGAGTTGAGTTTCTATCATTGGTGATTATTAAAGTTGGACTTTTAACCTCGTTCCTTTAGATGTTTTCCATACCAAATTCCTTGCAAGTCCTTTCGTTAATGGATCAACCAAATTATAACATGATCTTACGAAATCAACGGTTATACCCTGTTAGTTATCAAATGTCTCACCAAACTATGTCTCAAAACGATGTGGCTTGATTTGCCATTATATACTTGGAAATATGCTTGTGATAGTGTTGTTTGACTATCACAATGAATAAATATTGGAGACTTTGGTTTAGGCCATATCGGAATTTCTAGTAGTAAGTTCCTTAGCCATTTCGCTTTTTTACTACATGAAGCCAAAGCTATAAATTCTGCTGCCATTGTGGAATCTGAAATTAGAGTTTGTTTCTTAGAGCCGCATAATATGGCTCCTCCACCAAGTGAAAATATCCAGCCCGTAGTTAATTTATGATCCTCGATATCGGATATCCAATTAGCATCGGTAAATCCTTCTAAAACCGAAGGATACCCACTATAATATATTCCGTAATCAATTGTACATTTTAAGTACTTTAATATTCTAGAGATTGCATTCCAATGTGCTTGTCTAGAATTGCTAGTACACTTACTAATCTTGCTTACATCGAAAGCTATATCAAGTCTAGTACAAGACATTGCATACATTAAGCGCGCATCTAATTATTCTAGAATATTCTAATTGATTTACGACTCTACCATTATTTAGGTCCACCTATCTAGGATTAGATCGTGATTCAGCTTCAAATTTGAATCAAAAGAAGTAGAAACTGATTTGTTATCATAATGGTTGAATTTCCTAAGAACTTTTTCTATGTAATGTGATTGAGTTAAAACCAAACCACCATTATATCTTTTAATTCTTATACCCAAGATGACATCATCTTCTCCCATATCTTTCATATTGAAACTAGAAGATAAGAATTTTTTAGTCGATTCTATACTTTTGATATCCGTTGCAAATATAAGCATGTCATCAACGTAGAAACAGATGATCACTTCATTATTATTTTAGAACTTGCTATAAACACACTTATCAGATTCTTGTATTCTGAATCCATTGGAGATAATGATCTTAACGAATTTCTCATGCCATTGTTTAGGTGCTTGCTTTAAACCATATAATGATTTAACTAGCATACACACTTTTTGTTCTTGTCAGGCATAATAAATCCTTCATGTTGATGCATATAAATTTTCTCATTCAATTCACCATTTAAAAATGTGGTCTTCACATCCATTTGGTGAATATGAAGTCATATATAGAAGCTAAAGAAATAAGTACCATTATGCTAGTTATTCTAGCAACTGGAGCATAGGTATCGAAATAATTTATACCTTCTTTTTTAGTATATCCTTTGCCTACTAGTCTTGCTTTTCACTTGTCTATAGTTCCATCAACTTTAATTTTCTTTTTAAATATCCACGTACTTACACACTATTGGTTTGTAACCATGAGGTAAGTCGACCAATTTCCAGGTCTTGTTTCCCATGATGGAATCCATCTCATCATTGATGGCTTCTCTCTAAAAAGAAGTGTCTTGTGATTCCATTGCTTCCTCATATGTAAGAGGATTAGACTCTACACTAGGTGTAACCATTATTTTTGGTGAGTCTCTTGTACCTTTCACAAGGTACACAACAAAATCAGGTCCAAAGGATTGTTCTATCCTTCTTCTTTAGCTTCTTCTAATTTCAATTGGTTCATCATTTTCATCTTGTTCACTATGGAGTCTAGGTGTACGTAGTGAATTTGAATCATTATTCTTGTTTCTTGACGAAACCTTCACCTTTTCATTATCATCTTTAGATAAAGATGTGAACCTATTTTCATAGAATTTTGCATCTCTAGATTCTATGATGGTATTAATTGATATAGACTCATTAGGTTCTATAACCAAAATCTATATCCTTTTTTTTATTTCTAATTTCTTTATTTTAGGTTCAAGTAACCTAACTATGGCTCTACAACCCCAAACTTTAAAGTAGTTTAAGTTTGGTTTCTTTTTGAACCATAACTCATAAGGTGTTAATTTTAACGACTTTGTAAGTATCATATTTAAGATGTAACATGTGGTGAGCAATGTTACTCCTAAATAACCCTTACTCATATTTTAGAAGCATTGCGTTGACCATCTCTACGGGGATCCTATTTTTCCTTTTGGCAACTCCATTTTGTTATTAAGTATAGGCTATAGAAGTTTCATGTACTATACCCTACGGATTCACAATAAGATGGAAAATGATATTCTCCACCTCTATCGGATCGTAGGTATTTTATCTTTGTTTCACAAATATTCTCTACTTCATTCTTAAATATTTTAAATTTGTCAATAACTTCATCTTTAATACGCATAAGATAAACATAACAATATCTACTAAAATCATCAATGAAAGTCACAAAATATTTGTTTCCTCCTCTAGTAGGTGTACTATGAAGATCACATACATCACTATGAATAAGTTCTAGCAAAGTAGAGGTTCTTTCAACCTTATAAAAAAGTTTTCTCGTTATCTTTGTTTGTGAACAAGTAACACATTTATCATGCATATAATTTTCATGCTTTGGAAATAATTCTATATTAGACATATCTATTATTTTCTTAGTATTAACATTACCTAGTCTATAATGCCACAAATATAAAGAATCCAACAAGTAAATAGAAATAGTAGATATTTTATTAATATTTAGTTTGAACATTCTACCATACATATATCCTTGTGCAATAAAGGTACCAGTCAATATAAACTTATCCGACTCAAAGACAAGTTTGAAACCATGCTTATTTAAGAAGCATGTGGAGACCAAATTCTTTTTAACATCCAAAACATAATAGACATCAGTTAGAGTAAGTACTTTCCCTGATATGAACTCGATTTCAATTGTGCATTTTCCTTTGACAATTGAAGTCGATGAATTTCCCATGGAGACGACTTTGTTACCATCACATTGTTCATATGTCTTGAACATGCTCTTATATTTGCAAACATGCTTGGTAGCACCGGTGTCGACCCACCAAGCTTCAATATCCTCCATCATATTAACTTCAGATATCATTGCCATAAACTTTCATCATTAATTTTTGGCTTGTTCTTGAGCAAACAACAATCTTTCTTGAAATGACTCGGCTTGCCACATTGGAAACAACCTCATTTTTTCTACTTGTTTGAGTTTTGACATTGGTGTCCCTTTTTGGAAAAGTTCCTCTTTCTCTTATTTCCTCCATGGTTAAATTTTGAGTTTTTAGATCCATCATCAACCATATGAACCTTGGAAGAATAAGTTTCTTCAGTTTTCTCCTATGATCTAAGTTCTTCTTCTATACGAATATGTTGTCCTAATTGCTCCATGGACATGTCCTCTTTCTTATGTTTGAGACTCTTCTTTCATTCATTCCGAAATAGTGGAAGTTTATCCACAATTCGGAAACAATTATGGAATCATTCATGTGCATTTTGTATTGAGTAAATTGATTATGTATATGTATGATCTCATGGATTTGTTCCACAATGACTCTATCTTCGATCATCTTATAATTAAAAAATTTAGAAACAATAAACTTCTTACTTGTAGCGACTTCGGACATATATTTGGCTTCAAGCGTGTCCCATATTTCCTTTGCGGTACTCATCTCATGGTAGATGTCAAATAGTGAATCGGACATTGCGTTGCATATATGGTTCTTACATACATAGTCATCTTGTTCCCACTTTATTTTTTTTATGTTGGGCAGCGATCATCCCATCTTTATTTTCTTCGGGTTTTGCAGTAGTAAGGACATAGATCACCTTTAGGATAGAAATCAAGAAGTGTAACTTCTTTTGCCATCTTCAAAGTTTGCTCCATTGAAGTGATCAAGTTTCACGAAATTTGGTGTAAACTCCTTCAACGAGGCAATCACACCCTATATTTTGAAAATTATTCAACATTGGATTCAATAATACGAGTCGTAGTAAGATATAATCCACTACAAATTTCCATTAACTTCTCTAAGAAGCACTTTCTACCAAACTCCTCTGAAGTTATGCGTAAGAATTCTTTTTCATTATCACAATGAGTTTCCAAGTGTAAACCGTTGGCTCTAATATCCTTAAAACTTAGCAAGGTTCAATTGACCTTAGGTGCATACAATGCATAACTGATATGAATTCTTGTTCCATATGGTAGGAAAAATTGTGCTGAACCACGCACTTGTATAACCAGAGCAGAACCAATCATGGTTGTCACTGATTATGTATATGGCACAAAATCTATAAACAATTGCCTATTCCGTAGTATAGTATGAGTAGTACTACTATCTGCTAGACACTCGATCTCGCCTTTAAACATTTACAAAAGAATGTGATTTAATTAGTCTTAAAGACTTACTCAAACACTTTAAAAAAGACTTAAAGATTTACAGAAGGGTTGTGACCCTTAAAGAGTGTTGATATGGCATAAGAATACCAATGTGAAACACATCAAAAACACCAAGTCCAGGTAGTATTTTCGATGGGTCAAAAAATTCACTTGACGGGTCAAAATAAACCCAAAATACAAAATCGAATTTCTAATACCGATTTTCGATGGATCGAGACAAGCCTTCGACGGTTTGAAAATCAACAAATTTTGAGACAATAGGTCACTTTGACGGGTCGAGGTAAACCTTTGATAGTTTGAAGGAAAACCTAAAAGATTGTTGATTTTCCAAAAATGATTTTTGACAGGTCATAAAATACCATCAACAGGTCGAAAATGTGACAATTTTGAGTCACTGGCCTACATTCGATAGGTCGAGATGTAGCTTCGATGGGTGAACATGTAGCTTCGACGGGTAGAGATGGCTATTTAGTGTACTGAAGGACCTATATTCGACGGGTGGAATGATAACTAGACAAAAAATTTGTCGGGTCGAAAAGTGCCAAAACCGTTCCAAAGTGTGACATTCGACGAGTCGAGGAAAAATTCTGACGGGTCGAAAATCTCCAGAAACAAACCATCCTCTCTTTTGTGTCATTTTTATGGAATTTTGGTGTCATAATTCCATAGAATTTAGTAGAATTTGAACTATTTAAGCAATATATATGAACATAACCATTCTTAACACTTTCAAATATCGAAAGGAAAATTTTTATTACTTTTTGCCAACATAGAAACTTTTATTAAAAGATTGTTCTTATTCAATAACCATGACTACAACTTGAGTCAAAATACAAAACTAAATTGATTACATAGCAAAGACATGAGTCTAATACATAGACAAACTAAAATCTAAAGTCTTAAGAATTACTTTGGTGTTGTCTACTATAATAAGATTAGCTTCTCCGCCATATTGTATCTCATAGTCCGCATAGTGTATCTCTTTGCTTTGCTTTGCTTGGTATTGTTGACACATCTTATAGTCATTCTAAATATTCTTTGGGGCTCTGTATTTCTTGTGCATATGATTAGTTGCACCACACCTATAGCAAGGTGCCAAGCGAGAAGTAGAAGTAGAAGTAGAATGTGAAGAATTCCCACCATTCCTATCACCAGAATTGGTATTCTTGTTGGAGGCGTTCTCATGGAGAGTCCAAGTCATATTTCGACTATTTTTTCCTCTACCACGACCTCTACCACGTCCTCCTCTACCACCACCAGCTTGATAAGGTTCAGAACGTTGTTTCTCCTTATCATTTCGTGGACTTTCTTTGTATCAGCTAACCTAGCATTATTTTGAAGAAGTATCTCACGATATCTCTACTTTTTGGCAAGCACATTCATGAGGTCACTGAATGATCTCAATCTTTCTTGCTTATAATCTGTGCGATATTGATGAGCTAGTGTGTCCATTGAAGTGAGGAAGGTACCCAAAGACTTCTCGAACATAGCTTGGTCGGTCTCAACAACGTCACAAATGGCAAGCTCAAACTGTACCTCCAGCATATCCTGACAAAAATCGTTGAACTTAGGATAATCCAATATCCGAATTTTATCCCATTTTTCTGTGAGCTCTGGATGTTGTGTGTCATGCACATTGTTGATCTATTCTTGTAAAGTCACTCACAAATCCGTGGGGTCATTCTTTAACAAGTATTGCTTCCTCAACGCAGGATGCATATGTCTCTTGAGAAATATGAGAGCTTGCACTTTTCTGGCTAGGGTCTCCTCTTTGGCTTCCTTGCCAGGTGGTAGTGGTTGGATAGTATCCGTTAGACGCTTACCAAGGAGAGTGTTCCTCATGTCAGATACCCATCTATGGTATTTTGCTCCTTGAATGTCAAGGATCTCAAACTCTGGCCTTGCTGGCTCAATCATCTACAAAAGAAAAAGAGATGTAATTAGTTTATCGATCAAAAATTCATGATCACTAATATCAACTATAGGGAATAAGAAACATGATCCATGATGTATGGTCACAAAAATTGATGCAAAATTGATGGCTTCAGATGAAAGGACCCGATCCCGATCCCGATCCCGGTTTAGCTGCCTAAATCGAAATTAGGTCCTAACGACTTTACTAACTTAGTATCTACACAAATTAATCAATAGCAAGAGTGGGATCCAAACTTCAAGAGACATAAACATAGAAACTCTTATGAATCTCAATTCACAACTACAACTAAGAAACATAAAACTGTTTGTGACATCAGAATAGCTAGACAATCTAAACTAGCCATGCAACTAGAATACTAACTCGAATGATCAAACTTAAATCATACGGTGGATATTACTATACCTCGAACTACGTGCATATTTGACCCTAACATAACGACGTGTGCAACCTGGGCGGTAGAAATCGAAAGGCCTAGGGGAAAGACAAGTAAAACATTAAACGTTAGTGTGAATGGACAAAAATTGTATGAAATGACCCAACCCCGATTTAGCTCCCTAAACCAGAATCAAACCCTTTCGAAAACACGAACCAACAAAAACCGTAGAAATTTTGGCAGAGTTTCGTTACTAACGTGGAATTACCATTACCTGCACGTGGAAAATACACTTCATCCTATGCCACAAAAATCAAACCGTGGGCACCAATCCCATCCGGATTTCTCAATATAACAACAATACTGTAAAGTAGTAAATATATCTGTACTTTACTGAAATCCGGTGTAAAATCGTATAATACATATAACAGATTACTCAGAGCGACATCTAATGTATAATCATATAAATATACCACAGTAGGTAGAACAATAAACCTACTGGAAGAAACAAGGTAGCTCGAGCACTATGCCTCCGACCACGACGTGCGACACCAGAGTCCGAACTGCAAGCTGGGCACGGAAATCGAAAAGCCCAGGGGAAAGACATGAAAACTGTTAGAGTGAGTGGACGAAAATAAAAGTCTTTCACCGAGTAATATATGTTATAAAAAAACATATGCGAGTCGAAATGTAAATGAATCAAATAGTATACGAGGAGACGCTGTCTCCAACTCGTAAACAGAGCATACATGGAAAATCTCACGGGGTCACTCATGGACACGTCTGTGCTAGTACAGTCAGAATCACGGAGTCTCTGACTTCCATGTGATTCATAGCCAGAAAGGCCTCGGTTCCGGGGTACTGCCCCTCGCCGGTCAGGTAGGGGTACTGCCCCTCCTGGTGGCTTACCATCGGGGATCAGCCGAGAGGCAAGTGTATCGATACAACAACGTAACTGAGACTGTACTCTGTGTAAATCAAATCATAAACAGTTCGATGCAAATGCATGAAACAACATATAAGTGTATGTATACTCGTATACGCATATCTGTATATGTATAATCGTAATATATATATTGGTATAAGCATAATCGTATAACACATGCTCATGTAAATCGAAATCACGTATGAAATCTCATGCTCGTAAAACCATGATCATGCTGCATGCTCAAGTTCATAAAACGAATATAAAAGACTCGCAATCAATCCGTGAAAATAAATTGTCCACTCACAGACTTGCGTAACGCGATACGCGTTAACCCGTGATCCGGCGAAAAGTCCCTCGCCAAACAAACGATCACGAACCCCTGAATATTCACAAAGTCCATTACTCAAAGTCATAACTCGACAATACAAGACAAATCACGAGAAACCACCGTTCTCGGAAACACGTAATTCAATGTCGACGAATCGTCGAAAATCTGATAATCACACCTCAATACCTCGCTGTACTTTCGGATGCTCAAATCGAGAAACGAACATCCCCACTGCGATCGGGGCGCGATTTCGAGTGAAATGACTTGCAACTTGTCGAAAACCCCAAAAGTCAAACTGTTGACCGCCGTTGACCACCGCCCACGGTGGCGCCGCCACCAACCGTGAAATTTCTCGGCGAAGAAACCCCTATTCCACTCAAAATCACCCACTGAGCAACTTTCACAACTGCATCGAAGGCCATTTCTCACTCTAACTAGGTCAATTTCATGAAAAACCGAATGTTCACACAAATTTCAATCCCAAAATTTTCCATGTACAAGATGAATTGGATTACCAAACTTACATGGTAGCTTTATGGTGATGAGGGCTACAAAACCCAGTCCTTTTTGCAGCTCAATTTGGCCGGAAAAGTATAGTCCGAATTCACTCAAAATTCCTCCAATTTAGGCCGGAAAATTCTTCCTCCACCGTCCACCTCGCCGTGAACGGTGGCCGGCATGGGGTCGAGGGCTTCAAGGCGCACCGAACGAGACTGGAAGCAAGCCGTGGGGTGGCCGGAATCCACCTCGCCGCCGTGGAGCCGTGGCTTCCCGTCGAACTCTCTCTCTCCACCGAGTTGACTCGGTTAACTCCCAATCTAGAAATGTTTGACTTGCCTAAACAGGTAACTACTATATATAGACCTTCCAAAAATAGAAACTTTCAAACACTCTTTTCGATAAACTTCAAATATCCGTAACTTTCTCGTCGTAATTCCGATTTCGATAATTCTCGCGGCAACAAACTCGACTCGACGTATTCTTCAATTATCATCCAAAGTCAAACACATCGGTAAATCTGATAAAAAGTCAACTGTTCAACCCAAACACATTCTTAAATCGACTAAATTATCAACAATCGGAAATATTCACAACTTAATTTTCGTACCTCGGAATAATCCTCCGAAAGTTCCTACGAGCTAGAAATTAAATTCTCAACAACTTCCGTGAAGAAGCTGAAACCAAATTCTCGTCCGGTAATTTAGTCACTAACAAATCTGACATATAAAACCGATTATAACAAAACTTCCAATATTCATAACTTATTCCTCGGTCGTCCAAATAATGATTCGGAACCGCCCACGAACTCAAAATCACATATACAATAACTCTCGAGAAGAGTCCCAGCTCCAATTCTCGGCCAATGATTTAGTCGTTAACAAATCTGGCGATTCAATCATCAGTCGGAAATCTGCGATTACGCAGTAACTCACGAGTCAAGCTGATTATACTTTTGATTCTGTTCTGGGTCGTCACATTGTATAATATGTATAAAACGATAACAATATAGTTCCGCAAATTTTTGCCGATTTATGTAAAAATAATGTGAGTTTAACTATCGTAAATATGAAATAAAATGGAAGTGGTCGTTCATGGTGTATGCCCTAACTCGGAACGACTATTTGTATGAAAAATATAAGTGATGGGATCGTCCCTGTTCTAACCTGAGCCAATTTAGGGTCAGACTAAGTGTTTGTTCTAACTTCTCCTGACCGGACTATTCGGTGATCAGCCGAATAGTCAGAGCATCGATGCAACTAAATATGACTATCACAAATCAACATCAAAAACATAAAGTTCGTAAACCATAATCATAAACATACTGCATAATAACTGAAGTCGCAATTCAATAGTGAAAATAAACGTCCACTCACCTGGATCATAAGAAATCCAATAGTCGATCCACTAACTCGTAATTCGTACATAGCGTTCCTAGGCCAATCAAAGATCTAGTTTAATTAATATAGTATTCTAATCGAGTACAACTAGAACATATAAAGAATATGATATGATCTATATCCCAAATACTCACATTTCATTTTCGATCACTAAGCGACGTTACTCCGTCACATCGAGATACCAAACATATTCGACGTGCTATGACTCCAAGCTCCATAGAAAAGTGAGGATTAACTAGACACATGACGAAAGATCGTGTCGAAGGTATCAAGTCGCATCTGAATCCTATACATACGTAGAAACATTATACAAGTTTTCAAAATCTATAAAACAACTCAAAAAATAATACGAATCAACTAGCGAAACTCCCCATAAAAAATCGATATTCGGGATCGCAAGATCTCCCCTGCGCATAGCGGCGTATGGGCCCCACATGTCACTGCCGACGGCAACCGAAATCTGACCGACTCTAACTCGATCAATCTACATATATAAATGTTCATCTCAACAAGACCAATAACATTGCTAAACAACCCAAAGTCAAAAACTTTCTGAAAAATGTCGAAATTTGCCTTTGAAATCTGAAACCCTCACCTGAAATTCAAGTCGACTGGTTGGCATCATCAGGCCACAGCGTGACTTGAGACCAGTCGTGTTTGACTCTTGGCAATGCAGGCTTTAAAACCCCTAACCTTGTGCCACCTAGCTCTGGCCACAACGCTGCCGCGAGCAACAAAAAATTTGGGTCGAACCCACGAATTTCAACACTTAATTCTCTCTCCACAAAGCTTGTATGTCGAGGAGGTGGTTCAGGAATGGTAGTGGTGGTGGAGAGGTTCAGTTCGATAGATGGAGTGGTGGAGAGAAACTCGTCAGACGAGGATGATGTTGGAGACGTCGCAAACGGTCGAGAGAGAGAGAGGGAGTGAGTCGAGTTGCGAGGGAGCGAGCGAGGGAATTGAGCTTCTCCCATTTCGGTTGCTTAGCACAACTAAACCAACTTAGTTGGAGGGCCCAGATCAATTTTTGATCAAGATCAACGGTCCATAAAATTTACTCAATGGTAAATTAATAATTTAGATATTTTCCCCCTTAAACTTTAGAAATTCATAAAAAATAGCTCTGACCTCCAATTAAAATATGTACAAGTTCAAAATAATTTTCTCTACAACTTTCGTAAAGAATACGAGTCCAAAATTAAAACTTATAAAAAGTCAATTTTTAATGGCGACGAATATCGATAAACGTGTCATATAGCGATTATTTTGATAATTAACTCAACTAACGAAGATTAAGTCACTAATTTAGGTTCGTGTCGTTACATCATACCACGTCCTATAAAATTGTGACTGTCAAATAGTCACAAACATTGACTTCCTTTATTTTCAAAGTGAAATTATAATTAACCGTGATATTCACTAATTACCGTAACTCCCCCAGGATCGTCACTAAGCTTAAACTTTGAGAAAGAGGTGATTAAATACCCTTCACTCATATGTGCATTAATCCATAGGAACTAGAGACATATAATAATTCACGGTATTGAAACTTAAATCTAGACCTAGATCTAGGGTGTTGCGATAATTAAGTTTTGCAACCTAATTCTAAATCAAAGAAGGTTAGTCGATTTAGCTCGAGGGTGTTATGCTCGGTATGAAAACTTTGTTGTAAAAGTTTGAGAAATCCTTAGAATCCGGCGACAGTGACAAACTCTGTCAACGAACAGTGGTGTTTCGACTGTGATGTTGATTCCGGCTGTGGAGATTGTAGTGTCTAAGGGTTTAGGTATTTTTCTATGTAGGGGTTTGAATTGGCTATCAACTCAAGAGCTGCTAGATACGCAAGAGATAAATCATAAATTGTACTCAACTAGGCATTACAATCGGATATAATAAATCTCCCTGTAAATCAGGGATTGAGAGAATATCTATTACTATGCTAATTAGAACAAGACACATATTTAGATACCATGAGTATAATATCCTTAAAAAAAAAAATTTGTTATTTTATTTTTACTAAAAGTGCAAAAATTTGATAATAAAAAAAGTGTGCAGAAGGCAAAAAATAGTAGAATATCCTTATCCAGACACAAAAATACTTCATTTCTTATGTTTGTATGTATGAATATTATTTTCTTGTTTAATTTTACTTAATACTTCTAATTTATTTCATTTGTTTGTACATATATTATTAAATTTAATTAAAAAATAGAAAATCAGACTTATCCGTCTAATCATTTTGTCCCTCGACCGATCCGACACCGATTAACGACTTTTAAAACATTATTCATGAATAAACCAAATAATTTAACTACGCAATCTTGAAAGTGTATGATTAAAAGTGCAAGTACTGACAATCCATATCAATTCATGTGTCAAAAGAACGTTTCATATTATTCAATATCTGCTTGATCGTATAGAATTATTCACCACACATATCATGCATACGGGATCACAAATAATTTTGTAAGTAATCAATAGTTTTAATTACATGAGAATTATCTTTTGTACAGTTAAATAAGTCAAAAATTCTTTCGTCCTCTCCATTTTTCTGTGGTGCTATTATGGCTTAAAGCATCTCCAATGGAACTCCCTATTGGAGTTAGTGAGATAATAGAGAAAAGTTAATTTTATAACCTTATTTATGCTCCCTATCAGGTTCCTAAAATATGGAGACTCTTGAGAGCTCCTAAATTTGAGGAGAGAGAAAGAGGCTCATAAGATTTTTGGAACATTAATTGAAGTAGTTTACATATGATTAAAATGATTTACATGATGATTATTACAATTTATAGAATTTAATTTATTATATTTTCTATTATTTGTATTTGGGTAAAATATATTTACAAATAATTTTCAAAAATATTATGAATTCAAACTTGTAAATCAACCATTTTCAAACAAAATTATTGTAAATTTGTAGTTTGCATATTGAACGATGATGTTGAACATGCTAAATTGCGACAAAAAAAGAACATGAGGAGGAGAGAATCATGTTACTCAATACTACAGGGATGTCTTCATTTCTAGCAAGTTATTATGAAGCATGTCAAATAGAAATCATTACAAAAATGATTGAAACAGATGTAAAATGAACCAATAAATATGACTTTAATTTCTAAGTTGTAAAATTTATCGTATTTTGGTTATATGTCCCTCAATATTTTGTTTCCCTTAAAATAAAAGTCATAGCGCTTAGTGTGACTAAGTATAGTATTACCTCGATAAATGAATATTAGATAAAGAGATCGAAATATATGTAAAATGAATCAATAAATATGACTTTAATTTCTAAGTTGCAAAATTTATCGTATTTTGGTTATATGTCCCCTCAATATTTTGTTTCCCTTAAAATAAAGGTCATAGTGCTTAGTGTGACTAAGTACAGTATTACTTCGATAAATAAATATTTGATAAATTAATAACCTCACTAAAGTAATATTTTTTCTTGGTCCTGACTCGAGACCAGTTCATATTATTAGCAATCTCGCTAAATACAAAAGATAATAATTTTTCTCTAATTCTTTTAGGTTCCTATGAATATATAAAGTAATAATTATATTTAAAAAGTATAAAATATATATTAAAATTCATAAAAATTAATTTTTCAGCTATGAGTTTTCATTTTCTCTTTCTGTTAAGCTATTTCATGAAAAAAAAATAAGACTTTATTGTAGCTTGATGCTTTTTCATCTAAACCAAAGTTAACTTCGTCTTTGATCTTTTGAAAGACATGCATCATATTTGGTAAATTATTTTCATTATGTAGCAAAAAGTTATTCAAGGTAACTAATGCCTCAAATGCTTTTTTGAAGAAATTATCGGTATAGCAGAATTGTCATATAGATCATGATCATGATCATGATCATCTTCAGCATACAGATTCATTATCCTTCAATTATCTCTTCATCAGTAGGCAATTCCATCATCATATTGTTTTTATTAATTAGAAATATCTAAGAATCTCGATAAATTCATAAATCATTCATTTATCGATAAAATAATAAACTCGCTAAAGTAATAATTATCTTCGGTCATGAGGTTATTCATTTATGTAGGTATTACTGTAGTGTCCTTAACTAATAAAAGTATGAAATTATTTATATAATTTCTTTGTATTTTTTGTAAAAAATAATTAAATTTAAAGTTTAGTGACCGAAAAAAAATATGATCTAAATTAATAAACATAGTTAGAAAAATTAATTAAGTGATTTAAGTTTAATGGCATATGTAAATTGAAGGATGTGGTTACGTGAAACTCCTCTCCCTTGCGACAACCTAAGGCGGCCGGGAGGCCTAACATAGCTAGGTTTTGTCAGCAATCAATGTCGTTGAGAAGTTTTTAGTGTTGAGAGTTCTTTTACGGTGGTATTGCTAATCGGGATGGATGGATGCTGTTTTGGTGGTGCGATCGCCGTGACTTGTAATTGGTTGATGCTCTTAGGTTTTGTTTTGCTAGATCTAGTGGTGGGCGCCTGGTGCAAGCAGATGTGGAGGTTCTATCGTCACTACCCGAGCCAAGGCTGCCTAAACGACAGGAGTGTGGTGAAACATCTAAGACGAGCCCAACTTAAGGAGGAAGACATTGTCGTGACTGAACCGATGGCACCTAAATTATGGCGGAACATAATAGTGATTGTCTAGACTGGTGGACTTGGGCCGAGGACGAGAAGGAGACGACAGTGGAGGAGGGCCACTCCGCCCGCGGAAGGACCCAGACCGGCGGTGACCAGACGATGGCAACGATGTGTCGACAACCCTGGATTGGTTGGTTTTTGGGGAACATGGCGGCTTCTACTGAAGGTTCTACTCTGTGGGCATCTAGGGATTCCTGTTGGTGGGCTCCAACTTGATAGGGCCTCTCCCGCCACTTATTGGACCTCTCTAAATAATTGTGGGTGTGTTTAGGATTGCTTTTAGAATGACTAAGAATGTTTTTGGATTATTAAAAATAATTAATTAAAAAAGAGAGAAAAACCAAAAAAATAAAAATAAAAAAATGATTTGGTGGGGTTCTGGAAGTACTTTGAAGTATTTTATAAGCACATGATAGATGCTTCCTGATTTTAAAAGCACTTTTAAAAAAATTTAGAAGTGCTTCTAGAGCTCTAGGAAGCAATCTCAAACAAGCCTTGTGTCTTGTAGACCAAATTGACTTGGCGGCCTGGGAGGTGAAGCAGAACAATAAATGTGCACCTTGGGTTTCGAATTTGGAAACATGGCAATATCAAGAAGAACGCTCGGCGTAACCCTGCACGAAAAGTTCTGGTCTCACGGAAGATTATGCAGGCCGATGGACGATAACTCATAGGGCCATAACTTTAGGGTGCATAACTAGATAGGATGTTGGGTCATGATTTTTTTAGTCATTTGCCATACATCTAGCTCCGTCTAATTTATGTTATGGTAGATTTGTGTCGAGCATGTTTTAGTATAAGTTACTTTATAAAAAAATTTCTATCAAATCGTTAATCGACGTTCTTATAATTTATAAACCCAATAAAATCTATCGTTCATCTAAAAGTTTAAAAATTTAAAAACTTAATGACATAATATAATCCATTATTGAAAACCATTTGGATGACATATGTATAATCCATTTTCGTTATAGAAAACCATTTGGAATAATTTGTTTTTTTTATTCTGAACTGAATGAATCCAGCAACGCAGTCCAGTTGGATTTGACCACATAATTGCAATCAAATGGGGGCTCCTCCTATCAGACAGAGCCCATATTTGTATTCTAGTCCGTAGACAACCCTGGCCCTCAAAATCCTTTTGGCTACGCGCCTCTGCCTCGTTCAGGAATCTTCTTCTTGTTTGCCCGAAGCCGGCGACTATTTGAAATTTCAAACTCGGTGTCCGACCGAGCCCAGTCAACGTCTCACGACCCACGCTCCTATTCACGCTCGCTATAGCGTCAAATTCTAAACATCATTTATCAATTAATCACATGCCCATTTGATATCTTTTGTCAATTTTGCCCACTCCCAGGGAACACACGCGGCACACGGCTACTGATTATGCTACTCTTTTTTGTTGTTGAATGGAGTTCCCAAGGAACGGACCAGGCAAAGCAATCTGTCCACCGGGAACAACCCAGCAAAGAACCGCAAAACAGGAAAGGAAAAAACGTAACACCATAGGGATATTTTGGCAGGTGCTCAGGACTCCTGAGTACTAAACTAACAGCTCTTACAGAGGACCGGGGAGATCATCACTCCAAAGAACCTTTACAAGAGAGGTCGGGGGAGTCTCTATCCACACCAGTTTACACAATCTCGATAATTCAAGCTTAGCGGCTACGTCCGCAGCACGGTTCGCTTCTCTAACAATCCAAAATCAAGGCACAAACCTAAGACACTTCCTGAGTCGATGAAAATCCACAAGAAACGGGTAAATACACTAGTTGACCTCATCCATCATTTTCCTCAGATCAGAAATTAAGACCTTAGAATTAGATTCAATGACAACATCATTTATTCCCAAATCAGCCACCAGAGTCATTCCATCAACCAAAGCAGCTGCCTCAGCTTCCAAAGTTGACTCCACAGGAGCCACATTAGCACATCCAGCCACAAAGTTTCCCAAATAAGCTCTAATAACTGCTCCCACAGCACCTAATCCACTCCTTCCCTCCCAAGCTCCGTCGATATTAAGCTTAAGGCTCAGGAAATGGGGAGGTAGCCACCTTTGATCTTTATTGGCAGTCACATGCCTAGCCCGTGTTTCCTTTTCTAATTGAGTCGCAGAGCAAAACTCATAATGAATGAGCTGTGATTTAGAGATCACCTCCTCAGGCTCCACCTTCTTGTAATTATACACAAATGAGCATCTTGTTTTCCATATTTCCCATACCAAGCTAAACACCATAGCAATCAAAGTAGAGCTCTCCTCCTTACTATGGGCCAGGCTCACCATTTTCAGACACCACACATCAAAAGTGGAAACATAAGCTTTATCAATTTTCAAGCTCAGTCTGCTCCCAAACCAAACCGCCTTCGTCCAAGGGCAGAGGAGAAAGCAGTGTTCAACTGTTTCTTCATGCAATTCACAAATTGGACAAATCAGACTTCTCACAGCTATCTTTTTGAAAAGGTTAAACATACAAGAAATAGCATTAGACACGACTCTCCACAAAAAGTGTCTAACCTTTGGAATCACTGTCGCCTGCCAAATAATCTTCTAGAAATCTCCCCCTACCACATGAGAGGACGAAGAAGAGGGAGCCTGAACAATGGGCGTAAACAATAACTTATATCCTGACCTCATCGAGTAAGAACCGTTGCTTTCCATGGGCCAAATCACTTTATCCGGTGAATCCACATCTCCAATCCTTATAGCTTTAATTTTCTCTGCCTCCTTGTCTGGAATTGTGATATCTTGATCTTTTTATATTATTTATGTTATTTATGAATAATTTGAGTTTGATTTAGTGATTATCATAAAAAAAATTTACCGTCGATAAGTACCGAGGTGTCTCGGTTTGACTTTTTATTGGATTATTGAAATCGGTTGATTTTGGGTGAAAATCATAGTATTTATCGATACGAGTTCGTGAACGCGAGAATTGTCGAAAACAAAGTTATGAAGAGGAAGTTTTAATCGACGAAGTTTGTCATAAATCATATATCGAAGTTACCATAAATAGAAAGGTATTTAAAGGAGGTTTACCATTTCCTGTAAGAGAGTTTTAGGTTGATGGTTGACCGAAGTCCCTCCCGCAAGGAGAAAGAGAGACCGAGATGGTGTAAGGCGGCGCTACACCGTCCGACCACCTTCAACCTCGAGGCGTGGTGGGTTCAAAGCGGCTTGCCGTCCCTGACCTATTCCTGGACTTGACGAGCGACGATTTGGTCGGAGACGGGAGATTTAAGCCTAAGAAGTTTTGGGGTTTCGGGTGTTTTGAGCTCACCGATGCCCGCTTGATTTTTCAGCCGAATTCAAGTATAATCGAGGTCATGAGAACCTCTATATGGGTTGTTATAGCTTGTTTTGATTGTTTATGCAGGTTTGTGCATCGATTGGAGTTGGAATCGATCGATTCCGAATTGTTTCGTTTCGGCCTCCGTCGTCGGCGGTGGAGCCGGCGTTATTCGGCGACGGGGTGAGAGGAGTTTTGCTCCTCACCTCGTTATGAGTCATTTGGTACCACCCTCGAGCTCCGAAATGACTCGACGGTGGAGATCGATGCTGGAATCCATATTTCGGCCTTGAGCTTTCAGGGCCGATTTTGGCCAAACTCGTCGGAATCTGCCTATGGTCCTTTGAAGAATGTTGTTGGGTTCTTCTCGAGCTTTCCATGGAGGTGTCATTCAATACCGCTGGCGGTGGTCGCTAGTGGTGGCACGTGGGCGGCACAGCGGCGCGTGGTCGGAAAAGTTGATCAGAAAATTTATTTCCGAAACATATCGAGTTATAAGTCGTTTGGTTGGTATCGGCGATACGAAAACAATCATGAGGTCTAAAAAATCATTTAAGTTTCGTCGTCCCAGTGGGTAGGCGGTGGTGATGAGGTTCTCCACCAGTAGCGGTGCAACGACGGAGAAATTAGTTTTATTGTGTATCGTTACGACTGTTTTGTCGTAACAAATTATCGTATCTGTTTTTCGATATATTTTGTCGAATTTGATTATTCGTATCAAGTACCTCCTCGATTCATCCGATTATTTTATTATTTTATTCATTTTTGACAAGAGTCGGATTGTCACAGGAATGAAGGAAATAATATGCTCAATCTTCTAACCTTTCGTATCAGGATCAAAAAGCTCTTGGGTCAATAAGGGTGTAAAACTGTTGGAGGTACTAATTGGGTGAAACAGACTTAGGGAGCCATCGATCTCTCCATATGCGAACAGTAGAGCCCTTGTTGATTTGCCACCGGGACTTTTCTTCAATAATCCCACGACCCGCCATAATACCGATTATGCTACTTTCTCCTTCTCTTTTTCTTCTCGGAAATTCCGTATCGATTGTGATGCTAGCTTTGTCTGACTGTTCACACGGTCAATCACATCAACTTACCCAAAAAAGAAAATTTTGAGGATGAACACCATTGTCATTGTGGATTATGGTGAATCTACCTCAGCTACATATTTTAGTTTTGTTTCGTTTTTTTTTTGCTTTTAAATCTCAGTTGGATTCATACCACGAGTCCCTTCTAAATGAGTTCAAAGTTGAGGAGTACGCTCTTCATGTGTTCATAAGTTTTTATGCGATATATAGGAGATGAAGTAAAATAATAAGAACATAAAAAAAAGATCAAACTCAAAGTTAGAGGTCCTCTCCTTATTCCGAAACCTAGTATTTTGTAGAATGACCTACCGATTTGACTATTTTGGTGGAGGGAATCTCTTTCTCCTACGTAATTTTGCAGAATTGTGTTCGGTGAATATCTCACTTTGTTCCGTTTTAACAACATTTTTTATTCGTTTTATGCGTTTGTGTTTGTGTAAGATGAATTGAATTAAAATAAAATAAATTAAAAATGATATTAAACTAATGTACGAGGCTACATGTTGATATGAAATCACCTTTCGTTTTGAAGCTCAATCATCAATAACAATATATGGGAATTTTTTCTCCAAGACTTTTATTATTAATAGATGAAAATGGTATTTGTTTCCATTTTAAGTCGATGTTAACTTGAGTTTTAAAAGTTATTTTCCAAAATGAAACAGAGTAGTGGAGCAGTTATGTTACTAACGTTGGTTCTGTTTATTGTCCTAAGCATTGGACTGACACCCGATAATCCAATGTCACCGCAACTACGCGTGTATATACGCGCCGTGTAAGAGAGAACCTATTTCGTCCTCATTTTCACATTCCACGCGTGCCTTAATAAAAGCCTCCCCCTCTTTCACTTTTCCATTTCTCATTCTCTCTGCTCTACATATCTCTCTTTCTCTCTCTCTGACTCGCCATTCCCTCCCAGATCTACATGGCCACGTCATCGCCGTCTCCGACGACGTCGTATTGGTGCCACCGCTGCACTCGCTTCGTCCGCGTCTTGACACACGACGCCACCGTCACTTGCCCCTACTGCGACACCGGCTTCCTCGAAGAGATCGAGTCGACTCCCTCGCCGCCGCCTCTGACTCACCACCACCACCGTCGTCGCTTCCCTTCCTCCCATGTCCACGATCAAGAAAACCCGACTCCAACATCCCGCCGGGTCCGCCGGAGCTCCGGCGGCGACAGGTCGCCTTTTAATCCCGTCATCGTCCTACGTGGCGCCGCCGACGACTCCGAGTCGAACTCGTTCGAGCTCTACTACGACGACGCTGCCGGGTCGGGGCTCCGGCCGCTTCCAGCTACCATGTCGGAGTTTTTAATGGGGTCCGGGTTCGACCGGTTACTCGAGCAGCTGGCGCAGATCGAAATCACCGGGTTGAGCCGACCCGAGAACCCACCCGCTTCCAAATCCGCCGTCGAGTCTATGCCGGTCGTTAAAATCGACCAAGTCCACGTCGGGTCGGAGTCGCACTGCGCGGTGTGTAAAGAGGCTTTCGAATTCGGGTCGGAGGCCCGAGAAATGCCCTGCAACCACATATACCATTCCGATTGCATCCTCCCTTGGCTTTCGATGCGAAACTCGTGCCCGGTCTGCCGGCACGAGCTGCCCGTTGACCAGAATTCGGACTCGGGCAGCAACAACGACGAGGAGGCCACCGGGTTGACTATCTGGAGATTACCCGGAGGCGGATTCGCTGTGGGTCGGTTTTCCGGGGCGAGGAGACCCGGAGAGCGTGAATTGCCCGTCGTATACACGGAAATGGACGGAGGGTTTAACGGAAGCGGCGCGCCGAGAAGAGTATTATGGGCATCGAGGAGTAGAGGAGGAAGAGAGAGCCGCGGAATCGTCAGGGCTTTTCGTAATTTGGCTTCGTTCTTAGGGAGGTTTAGGTCAAATAATAACTCGTCGAGGAGGACCGGGTCGGAAACCGGGTCCGGGGCATTTGGTCGGACTCGGAGTCAGTCAAGCTCCGTTTTCGGGCGGTACGTGCAGCGGCGGAGCCGGGCTTGGGTCTTGGATGATTAGAAGAGTAGGAAAAAAAGGCTGGATTTTCCAGCTAATACAAAAAAGACTAGAATTTTGTTTTACTAATTTATTTTTCCGACGTGGAATATGTGAAAAGTTTGATTCATTCATCACTGTAAATATACTTTCTTGACAACTTTGCCTTGGAACTGTAGACGAGCAGCTTCAGTTTCTTTTTGTTCTGTGTGTTGAGTGTTCTGTCTCTAGCTCTCTCTCTTTCTAGAATGCTTTGGTGTAATGTGGTTTGCTGTTCTGGGTTTTTTGTTTGGTTCAGAAATAGGACACTGGTTAAGGAGCGTTTAGTGGCCTCAAATCAATGATTGAGCTACTTGATATCCATAGTCTCATATAGCTTGGGACTTTAGTGTGGGCCATGAAAATAAGGATTCGATCACAGATCTTTTATGGCTTAGCTGGCTGTAAGTAACGTGCTGGCTGATTGGTATGACGGTATGAGTGACCTCTTTCATTGGAGGGCAAAGGCCAAAATTTTCATTTGGTTAAGTTTATCTGTTCGATTATTTGGTTTGATTTGATATTTGCTTATACGGAACTCTTCCGACGAAGATTCTTATTTTTATTATGGGAATTTGATAAATATTTTTTATAAAATTATCGTAAGAGTCATTTTTTAATAATATTTTTACAAAATTAATCGTTAGATGTTCAGATATTGATAAGTAGATCATTTTTACAAATTTTCATCCAAATTGAAAATCGTTAAGGTATCGAATAAGATCAAATCAATGGACGAACAAAAACGGTTAAACATACACCGTTCATATTCATAAGTGATAAATCTTAATTATTAATGACTTATCGATTTTCAATTTTTATGAAATTTTGCATAAGTGATCTACTCATTATTATTTATCTAACCAACAGCAAATTTGTCAAAATATAAAGAAAAAGTGGGTTTAATGAGAATGTGCTCACCAAGTCTTCGTGATAAGGGTTTTCAACGGAGAATTTCTTTTACTTATATACGTATTTAAACAAAACTGAAGATTTGGAGAAAAAATATTTGATTGGTAGGTCGGACGTACTAACTACCATGTGACATTGCCGTCTTACCAGAATTTTTTACTTATGGGTCAAAAACCTAGAAATATCTGAAATTAAATGGCCAGGGCTTAAACTAAATTATCACTCACTTCGCTGGTTCAAATTTTAGGCTATCTACTGCAGCCAAGGTCCAGCCTATTCATGCCTAGCTTGTGCACATATAAGGATTATTAGTTAATTATCTAAAGCAGGGCCTCTGCATTTGGTTGAAGTTAGACAAGAATGCCAGTTCTTTAATTTCTTGAAAGGGAATTTCCTCATGAATCTCATGTGCACTAGATTAATTGTTTCACAACTTTTGAGTGAGACCTTAATGCCCTATTTAACATCTTGGCCTCTATTGTTCATCATCCAAAACCAAACTAAAAAACAAACAAATTGAATACCATATATTCATAAGAATAGGAATTTCAATCCAGATAGCACACTTTACATGATAGTTTATTAATAGTATTTTTCTGTTTACATTATGTATGTGTTGGAGTATAGAATCCAGTTTATACACACATGACTCTGAGATGGGTTCTTCAGTATTTATGGGCTCAGCCAAAGATTAACAATAGTTCTCTAGTCATTGCTTGCTCAATACATGTGCTAGAATGCTAATGGCCAGTTGGACACAGTAGCTTTTATTCTAGTGCATAATTGAAATCGTATGTAGATTCTTATTGTGCACAAGTACTTAATTATTGCATATGATCTCTTAATAAAAACGATCATCAACCTCCAATTGTTGTTGGAATGAACACTTTTGACTCTCAAAGTGAGCTACCTTCTGAAGGGTCTCTCTAGCTGTTGCAAGTTTGTGAAGAGCATTGCTCAAGCTAATGCGTCCCTCAGGAGAGGTGAGAGTGCAGGAGAGTCCAACCTCAATAACGGAGGTCATGCAATTCAGTTCTTGTTCGGAGATGGGGTCATTCGAGCCGTCGTTGTGCTCATGGTGTAACAACTCAGAGGCTAGTACTCGTGCAATGTTATGGGGGAAAGATGAGTGCACCCATTGAATAAGGTCAAGTTCTCCTGTGAAACTCACATCGGTTGGACTTTTGCCGGTAAAGAGCTGCAGCAACATTACTCCGAAACTGTATGCGTCTCCAGCCGTGGATGGTTTCTGTCCAAAACCATATTCTGCATTGCGTAAAGGTCAAGAAATTAAGTGCAACCATAATTCTGAAATGAAATGATCATGAAGTGCTTAATTTTGAGTTTGGCTAATTCGTTTGCTACTAACCTGGAGGTATGTAGCCTATGGAACCCCTGAGGACATTTGTGGAGCCAAGAGAATCTTGCGTGCCTGTTCCCTCTAGCAGCAACTTTGCCAAACCAAAATCTCCAACCTTTGCAGTCATGTCCTTGTCCAAAAGAATATTGCTTGGCTTCAAATCACAGTGAACCACGGGAACTTCACAATCATGGTGCAGATAATCCAATCCACAAGCAACATCAATGGCCACATTTAACCTCTCCACAATGCTCAACCGCTTCCCGTTTGCATTTGTTCTCTTGCCATTAATCCAATCCTCCAAGCTCCCATTACCCAGATACTCATAAACCAAAGCCAGAAAATCCATGTTCTTGAAGTCCAAGCTCGAGCAAGATGTGATCAGCTTTACAAGATTTCGGTGCCTCACCCTCCTCAGCGCCTCACACTCTGCTAAGAAACTCTTCCAAGACCCTCTTGTTGTAATATCAAGCACCTTCACAGCAACTTCAATTCCTTGTTCTCTAAGAAACCCTTTATATACAGACCCAAAACTTCCCCTTCCAAGCAAATTTTCGGGGTTGAAATTCTGTGTTGAGCTACGAAGCTCTTCATATGAGACCTTTTGATGCTGCCCTTTTACTTCCGATTCACAAATAACTACTTGTGCTTTGCGGCCTTTGCTTTTTTTACTAACACAGACCAAATATCCAACCACAACACCTGCTAGTATGGTTCCCAAGACAGTTATAGTGATCATAACTGGGAGTATTTTTCGCCTTCGACCACCATCCTTCGTCACACATCGAAATTTGTTACAAATTTTTCGGTTACCTTCTAGATGAACATTTAAGGAATTTGTAACAAACACCCCACCATTAGGAATCTCACCTTCCAAGTTATTGAATGATAAGTTCAGGTTCCGAAGGGCGTGGAGGTTTTGTAGTTTATCAGGAATTGAGCCAGAAAGTTGGTTCGAAGAGAGGTCTAGAAACTCTATGCCTCTCAATTCTCCTAGATCATTTGGGATAGGACCTGAGAATCTGTTTCTCGGCATGAGCAATCTCTGCAAGCTTTTACACTTTCCTATTGAGACCGGGATATCTCCAGACAAAGCATTATCAGAGAGGTCTATAGTGACAAGACTTTGTAGTGATCCTATTTCTGTAGGCAAAGGTCCACTTAGAAAATTGTTGGACAGATTGAGAATGGTGCTCAAGCTAGGGAGGTTGAGAAATTCACTGGAAATGGTTCCATTGAGCAAATTGTTTGATAAGTCTATGGAAAGCAGGTTAGGGAAGTTTGAGAAAGAAGAGGGTATTTGGCCAACAAATTGATTGCCAGATAAATCAATATTGTTAAGCTTTTTAAGATTTCCCAAGGAACTTGGTATTTGGCCAGACATTTTATTTCCTGCTAAACCAAGCATTTGTAGGTTCCCCAGTTGGCCTATTTCAGTGGGAATTTCACCAGATATTGCATTGTAGCTTACGTTAAACAGAGTTAAACCACTGAGTTGTCCAACTGAGGTAGGAATGTTACCGTAAATGCGATTCCCTCCCATGTACAATTTTGATAGAACCTTGGAGAGATTGCCTAGAGACTCCGGAATGATCCCCTCCAACAAATTGTCATCAATTGCGAGAAACTGTAAGTGTGTGCTGTTTGTTAGAGAAGTAACAAAGCTGAGACCATCATCGCCTTTACTAACAATGCGGTTGAAGCCAATGTTGTACATCTCAAGGAATGGCAAGTTTCCAAGCCCCGGTGGAACTGTTCCTTCCAGAAAGTTGTTTGACATTCGAATTGATCTAATATTAGTGATGTTGTGCAAAGACACTGGAATTTTCCCTGTGATTTGGTTAAAACAATTCCGATAATACAAGATATTCGGAAGTGTTTCACCAATGTTTTTGGGAATCTCGCCCCATAGTTGGTTTGAAGCAACAGTAAACAGAACCAACGAGGTAATGTTATATATGGAAGGGGAAATAGTCCCAGTGAACTTGTTACCAGAAAGATCAAGTTCCTCGAGATGTTTAAGTAGACCCAACTCACTAGGTAACATCCCACTTAGGCCATTTGTACCCAAATTCAAGACTGAGAGCGTGGACGAGATGTTGCTTATGGATAAAGGTATTGAACCAAAGAAATTGTTTCGTCCCAGATTCAGGACTTGAAGCTTTTTTTGGCTGAATATTTCCTTAGGAAGCCTCTCTGTAATGTTGTTCCCAGACAAGTCGAGGATTTGGAGTGCAGTCAATTGGCTCATATTTGAAGGTAGTGGACCTTGTATGGTGTTGGAGCTTAGGTTAAGAGCTCTCAGGCGGAAAAGTTTGACAATTTGAGTAGGAATTTGTCCTGTTAATTTGTTGTTTGGAAGTCGAAGGGAGTGGAGGAAGGACAGGTTACCAATATGGGGACTTATGGACCCTGTAAGCAGCATATTTAACGTATCAACAAAATACCAATGGTTTGGAAATTATATTACAGAAAACATACATAAACAAAATCTCTAGTTACACTATTCATTTCTGTTTTCAAGACTCTAAATTTCAATTTGATTTTCAAAATATTAACTGCTGTTTCTGTTTGTATAGATCACATGCAATTAATTTGAAAGGACTTGAGTATTTTGTCACAGAAATGCATGCATTAAACTCGGGAGACATGCATTCTAGCCATGAAACAGAATTGTCCAAAATAGAAAGGACAGAACGAGAAGATGTTAGATAAATTTCGAGCCATGCATATGTACCTGTGAGTCCGAAGCCTGAAAGATCAAGAGCAACAACTCTCTGACGCTGGTTACTGCAAACAACTCCGGTCCAATTGCTGCATGGGGATGAATTCTGGTCCCAGCTGAGAGATGGAGGGAAACTGAGCAAGGCCTGCTTGAATGAGAGCAAGGCCTCTTTGTCTGTGGCAAGGCTTGGAACTATGGCAGACTCAACACTCAGAATTATGCACATGAGAAGAGCTAACAAGGATATCTGGGGAGGCAGACGTAGAGTGGTGAAGTGGGAATCCATCTCTCCGTTGCTTAAGAAGATGCTTGGTCACTCGATCATATTTATATTGAAAGCTTTTGAGAATTTATGACACCTGGAAGATTAAGTCAAGCAGCGGCATTGATTTTGATTTGTTGTTTGTTGACAATCGTCAACTGGGATTTCATTTCTTGCGAGTCCCATCTCTATCAAGACTTCCAGATGGACCATAGTGATCAAGACCTATCTCTAGGCTCTAGCTTTGAAAAAGTCGTATATAGTTGCTATTTCAGACATGATCTAGTGCTGATGTACGATGTGTTCGAGCGCAAAATATCTTTCGCGGAGAGATCCTCCCGCGAAGTAGTCTCTTTTAACAGGTTCGGATAGTTTTAACTGCAGGTACCGGTTTATCCTGTATCGTGTGCTTCGTATGCTGGCATGCCACCGTTCTTCAACGGAATATGGACTGTTCACAGCCGCCTGACTTCTATATAAAGCGATTTAGACAGGGAGAGCACCAACTCTGTTCGAATAGGTCATTTTCACCTAGTAACCTAAGACTTTTGATATGTGTCTCTAGCAGAGCCTTCGAAATCGATACCTCACACTCCATTATCAGTGCAAAACAGAGCAACTTCTCTGACGGTGTGTTGAGAACACTTGCTTCCTTAGAGTATCCAAACTTTCACTCGATAGGTGACAAGCCCTTCAACCTTCCAGTAGCAACTTGCTTCCTTGGAGTCGCAATACTCTCACTCGACAGGTGACAAGCACTTTGACCTTCTGGTTGCAAAGAGATATAATCTCGAAGACAAGATGTCTGTCTTAGGTGTACTTGCGTATAACAAATGTATGTGTTTGATCGGGGGGGGGGGGGGGGTTCACAAATCTCTTACTCTCCTTATATACTCGCTTACTAGCAGCCATTCAATTCTATTAATCTTTCTCTGTTCTTGCTCTTAGAATCCCAATATAACTCCAACACCAGCACACGGGTTATTAATCCTTATATATATTCAATACTATCACAACTCTTCTATCAAAGAAACCTATCTGAGATAAAACAGATATGATAGACATCCAAGCCGCATGGAATCAGCTAACTAATGAATCACAGTTATAACTGAACTCTATTTCCTATACTCGGCCGCTCGCCAAGCTCTCTTATAATTCATGGGCCGCTCGCCAAGACTTCAGCCATTCAAACCCAATATGAAATATTTATTTTAGGCCCAAACATTGCCCCTCAAGTCTTGAACTTGAATTACCTAAACAAGCGAAAAGACTTGAATATTACCCGACTGACGCGCTGTTAAATCAAACGGTAACATAACACCTAAGTGCCACGTTGCACGACTTCTCTGAAGAGTTGCATCATTCGGCTGACGTAATATAAAAGCACTAGTCTACATCAACAAAATCTCATTCCCCAACGAGATCTTTTCACTTGCCTTGATCCTGCACTCTCAACTTTTTCACTCAAAAGCTAAGACCTTCCATTCTTGACGCCGTTCATTTTCTCCGATCCAGAAAAATGCCTCCTCGCAAAGACATCTCCATCCCTCATGAAACCCAAGACGTCAAGAGATTCTTCAGACACCTCAAGGCTGTCGCCAGACGACATAACCCAGAGGCCATATGCACCATTTCTATAGACCCAAACGAAGGTACTGGCTTCTTGGACCCTTCCTGGATGTTCCAATAAATCCAGAGTTATTCAATATCCTTCGCCAACCCATCTGTAATTCATCCCTGATAGTCCAAGAAAAACCCAGGGCAGACCCAAAGGAATGGACCAACAAAGACACAATTAGTCTCATTGGGAGATGGCCGCACCCAAGCGTAGAAGATCTCGCTTGGTACTGGCACCGTCGCGAACAAGATATCAACCGGTGGGAAACAGTTGGAATCACTCAACTCATCGATTTATGCTTTTCTCTCCCAGCTGGTGGCAACAGAGCACTGTTCGCCACAACCACGTGCTTCTGGGATTGTACAGCCAATTGTTTCCATCTCCCCTGTGGTGATGTAAGCATTACAATGCTTGATTTATACACCATCTTTGGAGTTCTTACATTTGCAAACCCCTGGTCACTCAACCAACACCATGGGACACCAGTCCAAGCCTCCCTCAATCGTTCTTCTTCCTACTCTTCCTGGGTAAAGCATTTTGCACAGGAGGAAAAAGACACAGACCAAGGAGGAATAGCCTTTCTGGAGTACTGGCTATCGAAGTACATCTTCTGTCCTTCTTCTGCAAAGGTCAACAGATGCTGGACCAACCTTGCCGAACGTTTATTCAACGGTGAACAACTGGGCTTGGTTGAGTCTGTTCTCGCCTATATCTACTATGGCTTGAGGCGATGTCACACTTTCAAAGCTCGACCTTAATCAACCAGGACCACTCTGGATGGTAGAGTTCTGGTTGCGGATGTACTTCCCTTTCTTCTGCCTATCAGCACCTCCCGCCTTTGAAGATCGGAAGCTACTGGGCCAGTCGTTGGTTTCTATACCAACTAGGACCAGATCATGGTTCTATCTCAACTGCTTCAATCATCTCTGCTTGCATAAAGAATTTTCAACCGCAGCAGTTGATGTAATACTAAGTCGTCGCCATCCTGGCCTCCTCGCGAGTGGATTTATGCCTTTGCCAGAGCAAGACGCTCTTGCGAGGAACTTCTTCATTCAGTGCAACACTTGCAAGGACCTGCCAGTCCCAGATTTAGCGAGCCCCGGGTATGAGCTCTATGCCCCCAACCATTTCTCCAGACAGTTCGGGCTCACCCAGGATGCACCCATGCCCCTCGTTTGTTCTGTGAACAGATATACTCTTTGGCGAGGAACTGGTCATCCTCTTGCAGCAGAAGTGCAAGATGAACACTTTGGCTTTCCAACAACAATGCTTCCTATCATATCAAAGCCACTAGTGATTTCTCATTCGGTCACCGAGTCGTACCAAGTATGGCGCTCCCAATTTTGGGAAGAGATACGACACAAGGGACCGCTCGCATGCTTTGCCGCTATCTTCCATGATTTTGGCAAAAGATTTTCAAATGAAGAAGACTTGGCTGTTATCAGCAAGACTTTCAGGAACGTAAGCACAACACCTTGGCCACAGGTATGCCTCTTCATCCAAAAATGCCACATATATTAGCAATTTCTGATATTGTAACTGATCAAACTTCCTTTTTAAACGCAGCACACCCCTGAACCAGACGTGACTGTGGCCTTACAGTCTTTTAAGAAGAAAAGATCCAATCCTTCTTGGCATTCTGTAAGTATTTGCAATCATTTACCCAGAATAATATATAATTTTGTCACTGAGCTGTAATTAACCCAAATTCTTTGACAGTCTCAGAAACGCAGGAAGATCCATCTGAAGCCCAAAAAGCCTCTAAGTGGAGCCTGGCTAGCTACAGAGATCACAAGCAGGGACAAACAAGCAAAGCTTCAAGCTCAACTCTTCCATGCTTCGTTTGATCAGAGGAGTGACAAAGCCTCTGGGGCAAGTGCATGTTCAGCACTGGTTTTCACCATTGCACACTGGTTATGTGCAAATCCAAACAACCTGCCCACGCTCTCCCAATTCGATGAACTCTTGATTCAAGGTTCCAGGGAGTGGCACGAATTATGCAAGGACGAGGCTCTTAAAAACGCTTACCTAAATCAACATTTTGATCTGGACGTTATTTCGAAGGCCAGCATCAGACCACTGAAGTTCTCATTTGATGACTCCTTCATTGGGTATTTCGACCCAGAAAGGTTTACAGCCCTGAATGGTCTTCCATCTTTTGATATATCATGGGAGCAAGTCAAGAAGAGCCAGAAGCCTCAGGTATTCATAGTGAGTTGGAATGATCATTTATTCGTCCTCAAAGCTGAAGACGACACCTATTATATAATAGACTCACTGGGAGAAAGGCTCTCTGAAGGATGCTGTAAAGCCTATATTCTGAAGTTCGATGATTCTAGCATCATATATGGTAGTGAAGATCATGATACAGGTCATGAAGTCATCAACAGTGGTAAAGAATGCTGCAAGGACTTCATAGCCCAATTTCTCGCTGGGATCCATCGAGCAGAACTGGAGGAAGAAGAGAAGAACAAGCCTGTTGATAGTGTCGTTTTGTTCCGTCTGGAAGGTCTGATGCCGGTAAAATTTTGGCCATTGCCATGCATCGGGATCGTCCTTCTGCATGGGAGGAAACGGTGTCTCGTATGTTTCATACATCTTAGCTAAATGTATGTCGCAATCGTTTAGGAACCTATTTTACCGTTGCTCCCAAGCAGGAGGGAAAGACTTTGCTTGTTTAGTCTTTCTTGCCAAGTCAGATACGGATTTGGTTAGAGATGCTATGTCCCTATCTGTCCTTTGAGACAGTGTCGCCGCATGTCGGCAGTATTCATCCAAACTTGATCCCAAGTGTTGGAGGATTTCTATCCGTAGTTTATCTTGACCTTCCACGAAGCTAGTTACCTGGGATCCCATGGCCTCTCTCTTCTCTCAATCTCTGCTGAAATCTACCCGTATTGATTGGATTCCGGCTACCGCCGTATTTATTAAGTCGCTTTGGGTAGTGAGAAGAGCTGCTTGTTGCTCGATCCTTTCATCGAGAGGCACATAATAATTAGCCTGGTGGCTATCACGCCTAGCTGTATAAGCTAGGTATTCTGGGAACGCGAGTTTCGCTAGCTCCGCTTCACTCAAAGATTTAAACGTCATGATGTTGAAGCTTCTAGCGAAGATAATTTCAACCGCTTGAATACTCAATGAACGACACCGAGTAGATGTATGTTCACGGTAAGCCGGTTGTGGGTGTTTGCGACACTAAAGGTAGACCCTTTGATAAGGATCCCCAATTGTCACTTAGAGACGCAAAAATATGTCCCACTGGGCGTGCCAAAATGTTCAAGCGCAAAATATCTCTCGCGGAGATATCCTCCCGCGAAGCAGTCTCTTTTAACAGGTTCAGATAACTTTAACCGCAGGTACCGGTTTATCCTGTAGCGTGTGCTTCGTATGCTGGCGTGCCACCGTTCTTCAACGAAATATGGACTTTTCACAGCCGTCTGACTTCTATATAAAGCGATTTAGACATGGAGAGCACCAACCCTGTCTGAATAGGTCTTTTTCGCCTAGTAACCTAGGACTTTTGATATGTGTCTCTAGCAGAGCCTTCGAAATCGAGACCTCATACTCCCTTACCAGTGCAAAGTAGAGCAACTTCTCTGACGGTGTGTTGAGAACACTTGCTTCCTTAGAGTATCCAAACTTTCACTCGATAGGTGACAAGCCCTTCAACCTTCCAGTAGCAACTTGCTTCCTTGGAGTCGCAATACTCTCACTCGATAGGTGACAAACACTTTGACCTTCTGGTTGCAAAGAAGATAGAATCTCGAAGACGAGATGTCTGTCTTAGGTGTACTTGCGTATAGCAAATGTATGTGTTTGATCGGGGGGGGGGGGGGGGGGGGTTTCACAAAGCTCTTACTCTCCTTATATACTCGCTTACTAGCAGCCATTCAATTCTATTAATCTTCCTCTGTTCTTGCTCTTAGAATCTCAATATAACTCCAACACCAGCACACGGGTTATTAATCCTTATATATATTCAATACTATCACAACTCTTCTATCAAAGAAACCTATCTGAGATAAAACAGATATGATAGACATCCAAGCCGCATGAAATCAGCTAACTAATGAATCACAGTTCTAACTGAACTCTATTTCCTGTACTCGGCCGCTCGCCAAGCTCTCTTATAATTCATGGGCCGCTCACCAAGACTTCAGCCATTCTTGGGCCGCTCACCAAGATTTCAGTCATTCAAGCCCAATATGAAATATTTATTTCAGGCCCAAACACGATGTAATTAATAGTGGATTCGGTTCCTCTTGAAGTGCACTCTAAATAAAGTAAAGCTAATCTCATTCTTTCATGTAATCTAAAGGTCTTGATCTCGATACCACATAAAAATGAACTTCAGTTTAATTAGGACTTAACTTTGGAGTTAACTTCAGCCTAAGCTCTACGCTGAAAAAAAAATGACGCTTATACAGAATCAATTTACAAAAAGAAAGAACATCAAATCCTAATTTAAAGATTTGAACAATTTCTGTTTGGCTCAATTTCTCCAGTAAGTAGCTGTGACTAAAGAATTACAAACTATCTCTTTTTAAATGTGTGCGTTGGCTTGCCACTGCCGTGGGGCAGAATGTCAATGTATGTTGCGCCTGGTGATCTTGCCTTCTTGCAAGCAATTGGAGCGCGGTGAGCACCAACGTCGCTCGATGAGTCCTTCTTGTCTAAATGTTTCAAGACTTAGGTTTCGTGTTTCACTGTTGAGCCACGAAAATCGATACTTTGTGCACCTGTTTGGCATAAAGCAAAACAATTTTCTTGGCGAGTGTTGAGAACACTGGATAGATGGTGACTTCTTAAACCGTTAAAATCTTCACGCTCTGTCTGGTGAACTCACCTTAGATCGCCATCGTCGGACAAAAGAAAACCTTCGAATCCTCACGCCCTGTCTGGTGAAAATCATAAACTCGTTGTTTGTCAGTTGTTTCTCGCTGAGAGAGTTTGTTTGTTGAGAAAAAAATTGTGTATGTTTGTACAGTTCCTTAATTCATCTAGATTTCGCCTATTTATAGTAGTTTCGATAACCTCCTCATCGAGTAAGGAAACTGATTCCTAGAAAGACTAGATTTTTGATATCCTAATCAATCTGTGATTTTTCTCTTCCTTTTAGGAATCTCGCACTAACCAATCTTTCTTTTTTGCTCCAAGGCACAATAAAGTGGGTTGGAGCAGTCCACCCATGACAAAATTGACCCATTTCTTAAAAATGAATTGTTATTTTTAATTTGGGCCCAAACAATTTCTTCAATCAATTTCTTCTAAAGGACAACTTAATCCCAAACCTCGTCGAACAAAACATGATCTGAGCCACAAACGACCAATTTCAATTTCCCTTTTGAATTACGTATGCAAATCGGCCGGAGCTCTTTGTTACTACAGTGGTGATTTCTTCTTTTTTGATTCTAAAAGGATACGACCATACATACAGTTTCTACTCTATTACGATGATTTGGCCTATATGATGCTTTAAATTGCTCCATTGTTTTTGATTCAAGAGACGTTTTGATATGGACATGGTAATATGGACATATAATTCCACAACACCAGAGATGTTGCTGATTATGAAGCACAACACTAGGTGCGGGAATAACGAAATTCGACTGCAACTCAAACAAAGAATTGCGAAGAAATCAAATTCGTTTGCTCATGAAATGAAATTGAAGTGTAAAGTGTTAGACTGATTAATTGTATTGCTTGAAAGTTTTGATGAATTGCTATCGGTTCTTCTTGCTAATAATGAGCCTCGTGATCTGAATGGTACAGATTTTGGTTTGGGTTTTTGTCCGATTTGGATATATAACCTCTTCTGTTTTGCTAAATTTTTTGTTTGAAACGTAATGAGGTTAACAGAGTTAATCTCAGTTCTCAAATTTGATATTTTAATGGGGTGTTAAGGTTAAGAATGTTAGATTATACGAAAAAATGATTTTAACCGTATTTTATGTAAAGTGCATTTCAGAGGACTGAATCTTAATAAGTTATCTTCGATTCTACACAACTATATAGATTAAAGTGTTAAAGTGACCAAATAAAACTTTTATAAATCAATGACATGGCCCTTCATTTCACATTCATCCAACACGCCCTAGCTAGACAACGTAACATGTAAGGAGCTCTCAAGCCAAATATGTGATCCATATTCAAGTTTGTGTGGAAACAAACTAGCTTACTCCGATCCCCCATGTATGAATCATAGGAAAAATGCAGAGAGTGTTCGATACGGTAAGCACGTCGTACTAAAGTGCCAGCTAGCTAGCTAGGTCTTCAATTCAGTCTTCACTATATACATTAATTGGCGGCCGCGTGCTTGACTCGTTGTTGACTATGGAAAACTGGAAATTCTATCCCATCTTTCACGGTTCCACATATTTATTTTTTGGCACAGAAACGATCGAGCACTGACGATAGAACACATTATCCACGGTGCTAGCTAATTTACAAGAACAGTACCACATTCTGAGGTCGATCAAGTCTCAATTCACTTTTGATTTAGTACGTTAACTAGTTGTAATTAATTTACAGAATCGTGGTATTAGTTAGATGGATACGCGCGTAGAAGTACGTCATGACAAATTGACAAGGGTAGACGAATCCAAAGAGCAAATCTATCTCAATAAATGTAAATCTGATTAAAACTCACTAGTGTATTTAATATCAAGAGAATTGGCTTAGACATGCAATACCTTTATGCATGCAACGAACACAAATTTGGTAAAGCAGCTTCGATGGTACTCTTAAGTCTTAACAACCTCGATCTTTTGGTTTGTAAATCAAGCTCTTCTTTAACAAATCTCTAAAAGTTCTTGGAGCAGTTCTGAAAAGAGCGCCAGCAAGAGACACACCATGTATATGTAACTAACTTCTGAACGTCCCAAAATGGTTGTGGTTATTTGCATTTATCATCACCAACAGTCGCAGTGGTCTTTCTCCTTGCTCTGAGCTCCCTCTGGATCGACTTTCATGTTGCTTCTGCAGCAAGTAGTCCTGTTACCAGGCACTACAGATTTAAAGTTAGTATTGAGATGAACTTTCAGCGTCATATGGTTGGGTAGCTACTAGCTAGTTATTTTAATTTCTACGTACGTTGACATGGGTGTCGTTCTATCATGCACTACTAGATATCTTGATTCAAGCGACGAAGAATGAAAAGCAAAACAAAACTTCGTCGCTTCAACAAATCTAAGCGACGACTATTGATGTCGTCGCTTACAAAAGGACTGAAGCGACCAATATTAATTGTTTGTCGCCTCAGGTTATCCCAGAAGCATGTTTTGGGACGACATTCAATCTTTGTCGCCAAAGAACTATTGAAGCGACGAAGGTAAGTGATGGCGTTGCTCGGGTATAAACGAAGCGACGAACATTGGTCAAACTTCGTCGTTTAGGTTTTTTTTCATCTGCCTTTGTATTTCTTCTTAAATGCAATCTGTATATGTAGGTAAAATTTTAGGTTTACAGATGCAGTCGGGTTTTGCATCTGTTTTTGGAGGAGAAGAGGGAGAAGTTAGAAGAAAGTGAGATTGGAAGGCTTTTGTTCCCAATTCTTTGATTCTTAAGTAAGGTTAGTACAATTTCCTTCTATTTATCCCTCTTTGTGAGCATATTATGTATTAATTCAATTTAAATGGTTGTTTATGTTGGTTAATGGAAGTTGGATGATGCTGTGTTGAATTTTGTGTTTTGTTGTTGTTTTAGTCTTAGAATATGAAAATTGTGGTGTTTATTAGCTTAGAACTCCCGTTTGAGAACCAACAACTCATCTAGTTGATCGAGATAAGTTGTTGATTCTCGAATTGTCCCATTTTTGGACACTTTAGGTGAACACGAATTTGTTGATCCTTTTGCTATTCATGTGGTTTCAGTTTCAGTTTTGAGATATGGTTTCAACAATGTCTCCTTACAATATTCCTCGAATGCAAATAAGTTGTTTAGATATGTGTGCACTTGGGGAACTGTAGGGAGATGCTGCCAAAATTTCCCTAAACTAGAGGTGAAACCACATGGGTGCAAGAGAGTTAACAATAGTCGTGTTCTCCTGAAGGGGATATGACCCAACCTGGAGGAATAAGGAAAAGAAGTGTTGGGACATGTTTTGATTGTATCATAAATGTTGTGTGCTAACCTTATGCATATTGTCTGTTTATGTTATGACAGGAAACATGGATGATTTTCCCGACAAATCTTTTATGAATCATCATTATACACACCCTGACTACATAACATGCGTACTTAACTTCAACAACTTTGTGAAGACTCACACTATTGGAACCCAATATCTCCCTTACTCGTGCGCAATTTGCAAAAATGATCCTTATTATAAGGATATCGTAGAGATTTATCATCACTGCATACACCGTGGTTTAGATCCGACTTACACAGTTTGACACCTACATGGGGAAGTTTCTGGTCAACCGACAAGGATAAGTCGACGGAGACAGTGGCTTAATGACAGAGTCGAGGCTTCTAGTGTTGTGGTTCCTTTAGTGATCCCGCCTGTGGAGATTATACAAGATGTATTTCCATACTATCTTCGATACCATGGAGATGCACCGCATAATGTTGTTGAAGAAAATGCTGAAGTTCACTTCAATGACATGGTAGATGATGATTATGCTAAGTATGAAAGACTTCTAAGGGAGTCGCAAACCCCATTGTATGAAGGGAGTGAAGAAACTGTATTAAGAGCCATATTACATGTAATGGAAATTAAAGTTGAAAATGGATGGTGGGATACGAGTGTTGATAAATTATGTGAATGGTTGCATAAGTTTTTTAAAAGGCATAATTTTTCTGTGAGTTATTCGAGAATTAAAAGAATCCTCAAGGATCTTTCCCTTGGATATGAAAAAATTCATGTTTGTGAGTTCAACTGTTACCTATTCAGGGGAGCTAAAAATAAAACCCGTAGGACTTGTCCAGTATGTGGTGCTAAAAGATATAAGCCCGATAGGGATAACATTCCAAAAAAGGTAATATGGTATTTCCCTCTCACTCCTAGGTTGAAACGCCTATTTATGTCCCCACACACCGCAAAACATATGCGATGGCATAAGAAGAGGCGACTAGATGAAAGTACCCTCCGGCACCCATCTGATGCAGAAGCATGACAACATTTTAATAGGATATTTCCAAGTTTCGACGACATTAAGGGAAGAAATGTGCGGCTTGGATTTGCAAGTGATGGTTTCAGTCCATTTGGAACAATGTCAACCCAGCATAGTACATGGCCCGTGGTTGTGATGCCATTTAATCTACTCCTTAATATGTGTATGAGGAAGGAATATAATATCCTGGTCGTGTTGATTCCTGGCCCTAAATTTCCAGGAAAGTGCCTTAGTGTACTCATTCGTCCATTGATCGACAAGCTCAAAGACTTGTGGGAAAATGGAGTCTCTACTTTTGACAAAGTGGACAATGATGTATTCACGATGAAGGCAGCGTTGATGTGTACTATAAGCGACTTTCTTGGTTTAGGGATGCTTGCGGGCTCAACGGTGAAAGGGTACAAGGCATGTCCAATTTGTCTAGATGAGCTGACAGCAGAGCATATTTGTGGGGGAATTTTTTATGAAGGGCATCGAAAATGGCTCAACGAGACAAACTCGATGCGATCAAGTTTGGCATTTAACGGGAAGCCAGAGTCGAAAAAAAGACCATCTCATAAAGACGGAGATAAAATTTTGGATGAAATTAGGTCACACAGTTACGACACTCTTAGCCATCATCCTGATTTTTTGGTCCCTTACTCAGCACACAACAGACAATGTTGGACCCACAAGAGCGTATTTTGGTTGCTTCCCTATTGGTCTTCATTGTTAATCAGGTACTGCTTAGATATCATGCACATTGAAAAGAACGTGTGTGACGCTATCCTTGACACCATTATTGCAATTGAAGGGAAGACCAAGGATGGTCCAAGGGCTCGCGAAGCGTTGGAGAAAAGGAAAATCCGTAAAAGTCAACATCAATCAGAAGCTAAAAGAAGACAGGAAACGTTCCTCATGCACCCTTTTTAGTTAAAGAGGAAAATCGTGAAGAAGTATTTGAATGGTTTCGCTATGCTCGGTATCCACTTGGCTATGCGGGAAGTTTGAGAAATAAGATCAAACTAACTGATAAAACGTTTTATGGATTGAAGATGCATGATTGCCATGTCCTGCTTCAACGTCTTCTTCCAATGGTTATCCAAGGATTTTGCCAAATAACGTCGTGAAGCCATTGATAGCATTGTCAAATTGGTTTCGGAAATTATGTGCTAGGGAGTTGAAGAATGCAGATGTTCAACAGATGGAAGTTGAGATAGTGATGATTCTCTGCAATATGGAGTTGATTTTTCCTCCATATTTTTTCACCTCTATGGTTCATCTCATGGTTCACCTTCCCGAATAAATTTTTATGCTTACTGGCCCAGTACATTTTACATGAATGTATCCGATGGAAAGGTACGTGTACTAACCAAAACTTCTCTCTTTTTTGTTAAACTGAAATGACACTAACTGTATATATGCACTAATCGTACTTTTTCATTTTATAGGCCGTTAAGGGAATATAAAAAGTCAATGAGTAATACACATTACCCCAAGGGAAGTATTGCATAAAGGTATGTGTCATCGGAGTCGGTGAGGTACTGTAAGTCTTATCTGCAATTGGAAGAGGAAGAAGATCCCAATCCCCCAATATGGAATATTAGCTGTATTTCGCAGTTAGTTCATCCCTGTATTATGGATAGTATCGGAAATATCAGGTTATCTGAGGAGCAAACGGCTGAGGCTCACTGGCAAATTTTGACGGATACAGAAGAAGCTCAATATTACATGGACACTCATTTGCAGGCATATATAGCTAAATATGGTGATGATTACGACGAGTGCCCCATGAGGAGGAGTTTCCATCGATGGTTCAACAGATATGTACGCAAATTGCTTCAATTTATTTTCTTTGATTCTAAAGATCCTAAACCCTACATAGTATAACACTAACATCATCTATTCTTCAGGCAAAGAACCTGCATGATGCTCAAGCTGTTAACTTTAACAACGCTATATGGTCATTGGCTTGAGGTCTGCAATTCACCCGGATTTATAAAGCGTGCTATGTGAACGGTATCAAGTATGTCTCATTCAGTAGAGATCAAAGTCTCGTGACTCAAAATAGCAGGGTGATGTTAAGCACGAAAGTTGGAAACTTCTATGGCCATCTTGATTATGTAGTAGAGGTATGCTATCCAGACAATATGTCGGTCATGTTGTTCAAAGGTATATGGCACAACACCACTAACGATCTAGATGTCGTAGAAATTGACACCATCAAGGTAGATCATGGTCTGATATCAGTGGATACAAACACTAGTTACTACGAGAATTCATCATTTTGTCTTGCAATGAAGATAAAACAAGTGTTCTACTTGGACGATCCTGCAGCGGGTGGTACTTGGAAGGTGGTGCAATAAATGTCCCACTAAAGTGTATACAATGCCGAAGTATTGGCAACAAAAGATAAAAGGCCTCCTTCAGGGAATCAAATCAAAGAGCCTTACTAAGAGGTAGGGGTGGGACTTCCGAACCGAAAACCGAAAAAAAAATCGAGCCGAACCGGAACCGAAACCGAAAAAATCCGAATCCGAAAAAATCCAAAAAAATTCGGTTCGGTTTCGGTTTCATATTTTGAAAACCCGAACCGAACCGAAAAAACCGGAAAAAACCGAACATATATAAAACGGTGTCGTTTTGATTTAAAAACTGAAGCAATTGAGGAAGGTAAATAATCTTTCTTATACTTCTAATATTATGTTTTTAATCACTTGAAATGTATATAGTTGAAACACTGTTAACTTGATTGTTGTTTGTTGTTAGAAATATTCAAAACGTTACATTCGACTTCGGGAAGGACAAAGGAATAGCCAAATGTGATTTATGTCCATGCTCGAAAACATTTAGTATGTTGGTAACTTGGTATTACATTATATTTGTGAAGTTTATTGGAGTTTTTGTGTTAAGAGTATTAACATTGATTTTTTTGGACTGTTTTTCTGGACTGTGTAGTTGCTGGACTGCTGCAAAGTGCAAACTGCCTTATGCTGAGATCAGCTGCTGGAATTTTCATCAAATCGTGCTGGAAATTGAAGCAAAATGCTACTAGAACTTTGTTGAGATTTTGCATGAATTTGCTATTTTTTTGCTATTTTCTTAATTTCTGGACTGTTTGCTTTATGGACTGTTGAAAAACTTGAAACTAAACTACGAATATTATTTGCGGAATGTTTTCTTTGATGTTAGAAACTTGGAATTGATGGTGTAACTTGAAAATTTGAATTTGATGTTTGGATTGCTATGCTATTGTTATTTGTTAATGTCTTACAAGCTGAAAGTAATATATTTTCTCTTATTTATTAGGGTTTTTTGTGTGTGAAGTTTGTTCATAATTTGAAGAAAAAAAACCGAAAAAAACCGAATTTTTTAACCGAACCAAACCGAACCGAATGGCTTGGTTTTTATTGTCAAAAATTGAAAAACCGAACCGAACCGAACCGAAGAAATTCTTATGGTTTGGTTTTGGTTTTTATCAAAAACTGAACCAAACCACCTGAATTCCACCCATACTAAGAGGACACAATAAGTTCAATACAATTTTACCATATTGATGCCTCTAATGTTCAACTCGATTTAGAAGTACAAGAAGAGAATGAAGAATCAACCGGTGATGGCAGAGATGATCTCGACGACGAAGAATTCGATGAAGAGGAGGAAGATGAAGTCGATGATGGCGGAGATGACGAAGAGGAAGATTACTACTTATTATGTTATATGTTGTAATATGATGATGATAAATACTTTATGTTGTTATTTTGAAAAATATTTACAATACTGGTATTTTATGTTGTTATTTTGAACAATATTTACAATACTAGTATTTTGAACTAATATGTTAAATTCAATCTAAGTGACAAATATTGGTTCATATTTGTCGCTTTAACATCCAAGCGACGCCATTTGAACAACAATCGTCGCTTCAGATAATATGAAGCGACGAGATTGGACTCACAAGGTAACCTTGTGAACTCAATATTTGTCGCTTTAGATAATGTGAAGCGATGA
Source organism: Geum urbanum (assembly GCA_946800695.1). NCBI lineage: Eukaryota > Viridiplantae > Streptophyta > Magnoliopsida > Rosales > Rosaceae > Geum > Geum urbanum. The sequence continues at coordinate 9,082,271 of OX327006.1, forward strand.
CTTTTGTTCAATTGTCGTCGCTAACTTATGGCAGATTTCAAGTGATGATGTTTGTCGATGTTCGTTGCTTCAGAAAGCTTGATTATATCAGGACAAATCTTCTTCTTCTTCCTCATTTTCGCGTTCTGCAAACCCCCCAACTCGTGTTCTTCCTTTGCAAACCCCCTGTATTGACAGCCCAGTCAGTCTATTCTCCCTCTCTCTCACTAAAAACACCCCAAACCCCCAAAATCATCCCCAAACCCCCAAAACACCCCCAACTTCCGGTCGGTTTTTCGATTTCAATCTCCCGTGTTGATTCCGATTTTCAAGCTTCTCTTACACCCAAGGTAAGCTTCCCTCTCCTTCTAGGTACCAATTAATTTTAGGGTTAGTCACAAGCTTGGCAACTAGATATGGAGCCAAACTTACAACTACAAGGTTAAAGAAGTTAACTTGCATCACATTAAAGAGCTTCAACTTCCAGAAAAATCAAAACGGAAGGAGCTAATTCCTTCTTTTTCCAATGCAACAGCCAGGTTCACCATAATAGGGTCTTCCTGGAAATAAAGACATGCATGTTGTCAAAAAATTTCAAAACGAAGCCATCTGACCTTTATACTTTTCTGATCTATAAGCTATTGATATGCAGTTTCATAGATATCTTTTGTAATGACCCGAACCAAAAGTTACGCTAACCTTTACGAATTAGGTTTTCTACGGATTATTCACATCGTGAGTTTTGTTAACGACTTTTTCTTTGGGCAAGAATTTGATCCGACTTTCTTCACATAAGTCATATAGTATTTAATTTCGTGCTCGTGGGAATTTTCGAGGAATTTTTTGGGTTATCAAGCTATTTCTTTCGATTTTTAGAAGTTTGTATGGTGAAAATATGTATTTTAAAAGTATTTTTCTTGGCGGTTTATTATGAACCGTTGGATCTTGATTAGATCAAACCTCAGCCGTTGATCTGATAAGATACCTTTGGTACTTATATTGGATTTTCGGTAGAAATACCGTGTGGAGTACGTATACGTATCGACCCGTATTTTCCCCAAAAAATTGTACTGATTTCGACCCACCGGAAAACGCCACCGTTGCCGGCGTTCTTGGTAGGGTTTTGAAACTCTCTCCTCCCTCTTTTGATTCATCTATATATTGTTGATTTTTGTGTAGGTTTTGAGGTGGTATTTTGGCCGTGAACCCGTCGGTTTCCGGGTGTGTTCGCCGACGGTGCTCCAGCCGTTTTCCGGCATAGTGATGGGGTGGATTCGACTGGGTTTTGTCCTAGAAGTGAAACTCCTATGGTTTGGTGGACCATGGGGCGTTGACGGCGCCAGAATCGACCGGAGAACTTTTTCGGCGATTTTGGGCCGTGAGCTTTCAACCTAAATTCCGGCCAAACAGCGAAGATTTGGGTCTTGGTCCAGTTCAGTTTGTTGTTGGGCTCGTTGAGATCTTTCCAACGGGTGGTCAAACGCTCCCATCGGAGCAATTTTCACTGGAGGCGGGTGTGGCTCACGTACCACCGCTGGTGGAGCCGCGTGACGGCCACGCGCCGTCGCCTGCGGCGGGGCTCCGGCGAGGCAGAAATCCTATTTTTCCCGAGGGGTTTCCGGGATATTTTCTGAGTTTTTTCTTGTGCATTTTATTGAATTTTGGTTTTAAATGAGTTGTTATTTATTCAGGAGACCGCGAGAGAGTTTTCGGCGATAGATCTTTTGCCGGACCTCAGAGCTAGCTGTTTACTGTGAGTTGACACTTTGATTTTTACAGTTAATTTTCGAGTCTATGGTTATGCTTTTACTATTATGTACTTACGAGTATGCATTTTTCGATTATGCATTTTATGAGCATACCTTGATTTGGAGGCACATATGATTTGTTTTACACAGAGTATGGTTATAATGGATGCATCGATGCAATGGCCTCTCTGCTGATCCCCGAGATGCTCCGGGAGAGATAGGACAAATTTTTGACCCGTGATTACACAGTACCCACACTACAAGAAAACAGCAGTTAGACCACAAAAACGTAATTGTTCCGTGGTCCAAGTGACACTTGGACGACGGAGAAATCTCCGTCGTCCAAGTACAACCTGGACGACGGAGAATACTATCTCCGTCGTCCAGGTTCTCACCTGGACCTCGGAGTCTTCTCCGTCCTCCAGGTGATCACCTGGACAACGGACCGACACGCCGTGGTCCGAGTAACTTCCACTTAGACGACGTACCGACACCTCAGTCGTCTAAGTGAAGCATTATATAAGCCCGATGCCAAACTCTCTTCATTCCATCCGATCTCTTCATTCCATTCGAAGAAGAATTGAAGGAGAATGGAGAAGGAGAAGGATCGGAGAAGGGAGAAGGCTGAGAAGGATCAGGCCGATAAGGGATCTCCGCTGACTAGCTAGCTAGCTTAATTAGCAGATATCGAGAAGGCCAGCAGGTACGTACGCAGTTAAAATTTGCTTAATATATATTTAGTGAAAACGTACGTACATACATGCATGGATGTTAGCTATATATACAGATTAAATTACGTACGTACGTAATTGATGGATCGATGTAGATCGAGTACGTATAATTAAGCGTAAATTAATGGACTAATATATATATATGTAATAATTAATTAATTATAATATTTTGTAGCAGTATGGACAAGAGTTGGATGAAGTTGAAGAATAGATGTGATGTCCGGTATATGGATGGAATTAGCGAATTTGTGAATTTTGCGATTGAACATGGTAAGGGAAAGAAACGTTTCAGGTGTCCGTGTCAGAAATGTCTTAATTGTCAGTATGCGGAGGTTAATGTTATGGTGCAACACCTGTACGAAAATGGTATGATGTGGAGTTACACTATATGGAGCGAGCATGGTGAAGCAGTAGAGTTCAGCACAGCAGACTTGAGCTCAGGGTACAGTTACCATGGTGCCTCATCCAGCGGGAGTGGTGGCGGACCCCCAGCTTGCAACCCAACTGCAGATTTGGTCCATGATGCGTTTTCGGGATGTAGTCATGGTGGACACAAACACCAAGACGGAGGTTACAGTACCACTAATGAGAATGATGACACATTCCCCGATGCTAGCTTGGCCACTGACACCAGTGAGATGGATAAGTACAACCGGATGCTACTTGAAGCGCAGACCCCGGTGTTCCCTGGATGTCGATAGAATGTGTTGCAATATGTGATGGAGCAAATGAAGATAAAAGTGAAGCACAAAATGTCAGTGAGTGCTTTTGACGAAATTCAGGAGCAAATATGTAAGTTGCTTCCTGATGATCACAATCTTCCTAAATCTCATTATAAGGTTAGAAATATCTTGAGCAGCCTCGGCCTAAAGTACAGGATAATTGACGCATGTCCGAATGATTGTGTGCTATTTTACAAAGAGTATAAAGATTTGGACTATTATCCCGTATGTGGCCAGTGCAGATTCCAGGTGAATAGAAAGAGTTCGAAAAAGAGAATTCCTGTGAAAGTTGTTCGATATTTTCCCTTGGTTCCCAGATTGCAGCGCCTGTACATGTCTCTACACACAGTAGAGGCGATGCGATGGTACGCAGAAAAGCGAATAGATGACGATTTTCTGCGACACGCCGTGGATGGGGAGGGTTTCAAACATTTCGACAGAGAATTTGGAGACTTTGCTGCATAGGTTAGAAATGTTAGACTCGGCCTATCTACAGACGGATTCAATCCTTGGGGAAGTAATAGCTCCGCCGTCAGCACTTGGCCAGTTATTCTGATGCCGTACAACTTGCCTCCGTGGATGTGCATGAACAAGGAATTTAATTTCCTTACTGTACTAATTCCAGGACCTAAATCTCCAGGGAAGTGCTTAGATGTCTACCTCAGACCTTTGATCGACGAGCTGAAACTGTTGTGGGAAGATGGAGTCCCAACTTATGACAAATTCACTGACACGATGTTCACGATGAGGGCTGCCGTAATGTGGACGATCAGCGATTTTCCAGCGTATGGGATGTTGGCAGCCTGCAGGACAAAAGGATATAATGGATGTCCTATATGTTTGGACGACGTGAACTCTAGTTGGCACGCGGGGAAGGTGTGTTACTTGGGTCACCGTAGATGGCTTCCTCACGACCACCCGTGGCGACAGGATGAAGCTCATTTCGACGGGACGGTAGAGAACAATCCTAAACCCCGTAGTTGGTCGGGAGAAGAGATTTTAGAGAGGTTGAGCTATTTCGACTTTGGTGTGTTGAGCAATGACGCGGATGTAAAGAAATGCAATCCAATTCCTCCACATGATCTGAGCTATTGGGATCACAAGAGTATATTCTTTGAACTCCCTTACTGGTCGAAGTTGAAGCTGAGGAACAACTTGGACGCGATGCACATAGAAAAGAATGTGTGCGACAGCGTGGTGGGAACAATTCTCGGTATTAAGTTCAAGACTAAAGATACTCCCAAAGCGCGCAAAGATTTGGAATCAATGAATCTACGTCGTCCCTAGTGGTTGAGGAGGGATAGGAAATGAGTGTACAACAAGATGCCAGCTACACCTTACACAGTGAAGCCGACGCTTAGACGTTCTGTATTTCACTGGTTTAAGGGCGTTCGTTATCCGGCTACGTATGCAGCTACTATAACTGGAGCAGTGGACGAGGTGTAACACAAGTTTGTGGGTCTAAAGACACATGACTATCACGTTATGCTGTAACGTCTGATTCCAGTGGTAATTCGACCATACTTGCCTCGTGACGTCGTAGAACCAATTGTGGCATTGTGCAGGTGGTGGCAGAGGTTATGCGCCAGAGAGTTAAAAAAGTCAGATGTGGTGGAATTGCAACAACAAATTGTGCACATCATTTGCAAACTAGAGAGGATTTTTCCCCCTGCTTTCTTTGACATCATGATTCACCTAATGATCCACCTGCCCGAGCAGGTGCTCATTTCTGGTCCGGTCCAGTACACTTGGATGTATCCTCAAGAAAGGTACGTACAACTAATTAATTTGTTCCACTGGAGATTACTAGCTAGCTATATGTACTTATTCTTATTGTACGTATGGGATTTTGTAGACAGCTTGGACAGTATAAGTCATTCGTCAAAAATAGGTCGGCCCCGGATGGCTCCATAGCAGAGACATACCTAATGCATGAGTGTGTTACTTACCGCAACAGGTACCTCAAAGATCCACCACCTCCCACTGCCTCCGATCGCAGTGCCCGCATCAATCTTTCTGTCGTCACCAATGTCGTCCGACCGTTTAGAGGAGTATTAAAGGAATCGTTAACACGAGAAGAACTTATTGAGGCACATTGGGTAGTGTTGCGAGACTATGACGAAGTTGAGCCGTACATGATGTTATACAAGGAGAGGCTTCAGGCGTTAAATCTAAACAAGAGTTCGGCGTGGATTGAGAAAATGGTTAAGAAGAAGTTTCCCGATTATTTCTTCCAATGGGTACGTACGTACCTCTCGGTATTTAATTAGTAATTTATATACGTACATATCGATCATGTTTGGAGAAACCCTTCCTTAAACCCTTATATTAATTTTCCCTTTTTTGCAAATGATTAATCTGCAAAAATCTGAAAACCACGGGGGTGGTGGTCATGGCCAAAGCACTTGCTAGCAGAGAAGCCGGTTAAACACTATATTTATCCCGGATGTTTTGTGAACGGTGTAAAGTTCCATTCATTGGCCCGAGACGAAGGAAGAAGAACACAAAACAGTGGGGTAGTGGTTGGGAAAGACAATGATCTATATTACGGGGCTATTGTATATGTGGTTCAGCTATGTTACGGGAATGATGTCAACGTTTTCCTATTCAAGTGCAGATGGTTCAGCGTACAAAGGAAGACCTGGGACTATTATCAGTCGATACAAACTCTAGCTGGTATGAGGATGAGCCTTTCGCTCTCGCCACCTTAGTTCGGCAGGTGTTCTATCTCGACGATCCGAAAGCCGGTGAAGGGTGGAAAATAGTGAACCATATCTCTCACCGAGGAATATGGAATACAGAGACAATTGAAGGGACACCGGCGACGACTGAAGATGCTGCTGAACCAGAAAGAGACATTCCTGCCTATCAAGAGCCTAATATTTCTGTCATCCGCTCTGATATAATGGACCTGGTTCAAGATGGTGAACGGTTACCCATGCCTGATGGTTGTACAGATCTAACTGAAGATGAGATTATCGATGAGGTAGATGAAGAAGACGAGCAGGAAGAGGACGCGGACGAGGACTCAGGTTATTCGTCGGACGATGTTGAGTACGATGATGAGGATGAGCCGTCGTCTAACAGGGATGAGGACGATGACGATTATGACGAAGAGTACGGTCATACGACGAGGATTATTAATTGGTAATTAATTATTGTAATTATTGTAATATATGATCGATGCAGGTTTACGGTAATTAATTAATCTGAATTATATATCCTGGACAACGGAGAAATTAATTGCAGGTTGTCGCCTTTGGGTATTTTGGCTATCTCCCTAAATCCTCGACCCTAAATCTAGCAAATCGGATCGATCGATCATTTATTTAATTTTTTTTTTGATTCAAAATAATTGAACGGACACCTGAATTCAGGGTCTATACACCTGGACGACGGAGATGAGATATTCCGTCGACGTTTATATTAAGTCCCCCGCCATTTTCACCTTTGGCGCACCGCCAAATCTCAATCTCATATAAAACCCTAAATCCTGGACCTTAAATCTAGCAGATAGGATCGATCGATCAATCAATTTTTTAATTATATTTTTGAATCAGAATAATTGAATGGACACACAAATGACCGGGGACGACCTAAACCGTAAACCCTAAGGCCCTAACCCCTGAATTCGGGGTTTAGAAGTTGGACGACGGAGAAGGTCATTCTCCGTCGTTCAAGTGTTAAACCCTATACCCTATACCCTAAGGACCCCTAACCCCTGAATTCAGGGTCTATACACCTGGATGACGGAGATGAGATTTTCCGTCGTCCAGGTTAGTACCTGGACGACAGATAATATCATCTCCGTCGTCCAGGTGATTACCTGGACGACGGAAAATCTCATATCCGTCGTCCAGGTGTAGATATCGTAAATTTTTCTAAGACAATGACCATCTAGACCTTCTTCCAATGCATATTCTCTTCGTCGAGACTTTAGAGTAAACAATTCTTGGTGTGTGAGCTTCGACGGTTCGAAAATCGGAGTTGCGAAATGCCTTGTATCCACGTTTCCGGTTTGTTAAATTCTCGGTTTTGCGGTTGACTGTGCCGATGAAACCCTTCCCGAATTTATTATTTTATGGTCCTTTGAAGACAATTATATATTATGTTACGACGAACATATCCAACGGTTGTTTTGTCCAAATTTAATTTCGTTAATACTCTGCTGCAAATGAGTCTCTACTCATGAACACTTAAGTCGTAAGGATTAGTCGATACTTAACAACTTTCAAAACGAAAAATTATTCGTCGGTTCAAATTTAACTGTTCATATATACGATGTGTTCATCGATATTGGACGACTATTTCACTCGAATGACAGATTGCTAAATTCCTAGCGAATTATTTTTAAAATTTTTTTTACGTAATTTGAACCTGGACAACGGAGATGGCCATTCTCCGTCGTCCAGGTTCAATTTACCATGGTGGTTCGAATTTATTTTTTTTTATTTTTTCCATGTAATTTTCACTTGGACGACGAAGATTGCCATTCTCCGTCGTCCAAGTCCAAAATTATGGCGGTTCATTTTACCACTTCCGTTTGTGGGACCGCTTGAATTTTCACTTAGACGACGGAGAATTCATTCTCCGTCGTCCAAGTCCAAAATCATGGCGGTTCAAAACGTCCCGCCGATTAATAGGCGCCGCTTGAAATTTTTTGAAACCGCCACTTAGACGACGGAAAACACTGTTTCCGTCGTCCAAGTGAACTTAGACGACGAAGAATAGTGCTCCGTCGTCTAAGTGTAACTCTATAAATAGAACAGCACCCCCCCTCCTTTTCTCATTCCATCTCCTCTCCTCTCCTCTCCTCCTCTCCTCTCCTCTCCTCTTCTCCGGCGACGCTCCGACGACCAAATTTCCGGCGTGGTTCCCCCTCTCCGACGACTCTACTCTTCCGATATTCCGGCAAAATTCCGACGAGGTAATAATTCTATTTTTTTAACTCTTTAACATTTTTTTTATTTAATTAATTATTTAATTTCTAAATATTTTTAATTTATTAGTTTTAAATAATTAATAGTTGTAATTATAATAATTATTTTTTTGTTATTATTATTATTTAGTAATCATTATTAATTAGTTGTTAATTATTTGGTAATGAATAATTATTAATTAAAATTAAATAATAGTAATAATAATAATTGTTAATAATAATTAATTATATTGGTAAATGAATAATTATTATTAAATGCATGATAAATAATAATTCATTATTGTCATTATTGTTTTAATTAATTGATAATTACGTGTATTTTCTAGTAAATTGCATGGTAGTACGTCTTCGATTTAAATTTAGTACATAGGCTTGGTTTATTAAGTCGCACTCTTTGGAATAGATGACGCCTCTTTTCCTAGCTTATCTCCTTAACCCCTCGTGATGTGTGGATTTCATCACCGCACACCATAACCTAAGTGAAGTTATGGACACGAGGTTGAGGGCGGAGTTTGCAAAGGACTTGAGGGAGTGTAAATTTTCGAAAAATTGGCCGAATGTCGGACATGGTGTCTAGAAACGGGTTATGATTGGTGACAGGATTTGGACTAAGAAAGACTTTTGTCGAAATTAGTCCTGCCTCTCGCGTTATCTCTATCCCTAACTGGCCATGTTTTTCGATTTAACCAAGGCTGATTAATTGAAAATTTACACTTTATCGCGCGGGTCGCACGTCCATTGAACGACCGAAAAAGCCAAGCTTGTGTACTCTATTTAAATCTTAACCGTACTTAATTAGCATAATTTTTGCACTTGTAATTATTATGGTAAGTAGGTATTTTAACAACGTACTCCTAGGTTTAAATGGCTTCATCCGGCAAGAAGAAAGCGCAACAGGAGGCAGAAGATGCCATGCTCCGAATGTTGGCGGACCAAGTCGGTTGGGTTCAACAGGAGGGCAACGACGTCCTCAATCCGGACCCTTCATCTGGTTCGGAGGCGGCGCCTGTTGGGGAAATTCCGTCTGCCCCATTTATCTCCGGCGGTGATGACGTCGACCCTTTTTCAACTCCGACGCCCGGTACCAGTTCAACGGCAAGTACTCAGGCGTCCTCGACCGCCGAATCAATCATGTACAGCGCCCGCCGTCAGCAAAGGAGGGCCCCCACTGACCCGGAACCGAAAAGGACTCGGGGTCTCGTTAAAGGGGGCAAAGCGGAGAAAATTTGCAAGGCGACCGGGAAAAAGATCGACTTGCCCTACGACGAATTCACCGGTGGCCCTCCCACAGCTCAGCTAGCAAGTCTCTCGGCGCATAGCATAGGGTCAATCGTCCGTAGCCGAGTTCGTCTCACTACCCCTACTTGGAAGGAGGCGCCGGATAATGAGAAGGCGAAAGTCTTTAAAGATCTTTCAGTACGTAATACGTCCAATTTAGTTATTATATAATATTGTTAATATTAGTTATAATTTCATAATATATACGATTATAATTTTCTATTTATTTTTGATAGGAACAATTTGCGGTGGATCCGACGCCGGCAATGTTGAGGCATATCAACCAAACCGCCAACTCCATCTACAAAGATTGAAAGTACAGGCTCCATCAGTACTTCCAAACTTACGGTCCCTCGCCTCCCCACGTAGAGCTGCGTGGGGATAAAGAAGATGAGTGGGAGTGGTTGTGTAACCACTTTGCCGATGACTCCTTTAAGGTGTTAATTTACTTTTTTTATTTCAATTAAGATAATTGAATTATTTAAATTTTAGTTATTAATTTTTTAATGATTTAATTATGTTGTGTAACAGAAATTCTCCGGTGTCAACAAAGCCAACCGGGGGAAGAAGGACAAACACCATACTACCGGCGCCAAGCAGTTCATTCAAATAGGCAAGGAGCACAAGGATAAGGGCTCCAAACACGCTTATCTTGATGCAAGCATAAGCGCGTACGTGACGCCTGGGCTCGATAATGAAGCGAGTCAATGCGGCGTAAGTGATATATATATATGTGTGCTTTTAATTATAGTAATTATTATTTAAATATTATTTCATTATAATAAATTAATTATTCTTTTGTAGGCAAGGGTGATAGAGCGTGCGCAAGAAGAGTTGGCTAACACTCAGCTTGCGTTCCCAGATGTGCCGCCGGAAGACCTGCCTCCTCTATCCTTAGAGAGCCAAATTGCAATCGCGGATGAGGTCTACGGTCGTAGAGCTGTCAAGGAGGTTAGGCACTTCGGGCCTAGGGTGGTACGAGATTTGTCGATGACCTCCGACTCATCATCTACGGGAGGTTCGGGCCAGCGGAGAAGGACTCAAGCTGCAGCCGTCGAAACAGCCATTCAAGAGGCTCGACTGGCACGAGAGGAGAATCAATCCATGCGGCAAAGACTTGACGAACAACAAGCACAAATAGCCTAACTCATCGCCCTCATGCAACAAAATCGAGAAGTATGTCAACCTCCTCCGAACCCACACCCCGATGACAACGACCCGGCTGGAGGCGGAGGACTCGGCGGCGTATCTGCTCCTGCAGTGTATTAGCTAGCTAGTAGTTTATTATCTCGTTTCTTTCCGCATTCCGAACAATATTTTAATTTTTAATTTATGGGTTTTTTTGATTATTCATGTATGTACAAATTAATTTTAATTATTGAATAATTAAGTAATATTCAAAATTTAGTTTATTTAATTAATTTTAGCATTTTTCATTATTTAAATTCAATTAATAATAATTAAATTAATAATATTTAATTACAATTTATTTTATTTTTAAATTAAAAAGTCACTTGGACGACGGAGAACTAAGTCTCCGTCGTCCAAGTGACTACCTGGGCCACGGAGAATGATAAGTTCTCCGAGGCCCAGGTAAACCCTTGGACGACGGAGAATCAGTTCTCCGTCGTCCAAGTGACTACCTGGGCCACGGAGAACGTCCGCGGTCCAAGTGAACTTGGGCGACGGATAGATTATTCTCAGTCGTCTAAGTGCTTGGACGACAGCACTTGGAGCACGGACCTTGGACGACGGAGATTGCGTCGTCTAAGTACTTAGACGACGGAAAACGTCACTTAGACGACGGAAATGCTCCGTGGTCTAAGTCCGTTTTTCTTGTAGTGCCAGGAGGGTTAGGACAAACATCTGATCTGGGCTTGATTGTTTTAGACTAGCATGATTTCTATGTGCATTTGTTGTGAAAAACATATTGGATTTTTATTTCAGATTTAAGTGAAATATTATTATTTTCGTCCACTCACATTAACAGTTTTATTATTTATATGTCTTTCTCTGGGTTTTTCTGTTTTCGTCGCCCAGTTTGCAGTTTCTATCCCGTGGTTGCACTTCATCGCCAGAGGCCTAGAGTTCAAGTCACAATTTCCTTTTAGTAGGTTCCTGACGTAACCTGCTAGATCTGTATATTTAGTAAATTAGAAGTCGATTTGAGTACTATGTTTAGTTTGTTTCCTTTTGTATTGTTTTTTGAATACATATTGGATTTCGGATAACAATCTAAATTGGTACTTTTACTGGTATTCCGTGCTCTGTGAATTTTGAGAAATTCGGATGGACATTGGTGGTCCATGATAACAATCTTCTTGCAAGTTTTTTGTTTATACGTTTTATAAAGTAAACTCTGGCAAAAAAAATTTGTAAGTTGTGACGTCGTTAGGGCCTAATTCTTGTTTAGGCAACTAAATTGGAGTTGGGTTCTTTCATTTTGTCTACATAATATTACATAGTATGATTAGTATCTAAGTATTAAGTATCACAACATCAAGTATGCATATAATGATATAACCACAGAAATTTACACTACCTATGAAAGGACCCAACCCCAATTTAGTTTCCTAAACCGGAATCAAACCCCTTCGAAAACATGAACTGACAAAAATCATGAAAATTTCGGCAGAGTTTCACTAACGCGAATGTTATCCATAACCTGCACCCAATGAAAAGACTTCATCCTATGCCACAAAAGCCAAACCGTAGGTACCAATCCCATCCGGATTTCACAAAATCAATATATATCACATGAAAGTAAATAAAGTGAACATAAACTTTACTGAAATCCGAAAAATCATGTAAAACATGTACACTGAGTATTCAGAGCGACTTCTACAATTTACAAATATACAACAGTAGGCTAAACTAGAAACCTACAGAAAAGAAAAAGTAGCTCGAATACTAAGCCTCCAACCTTGACGTGCGACACCAGAATCCAAACTGCAAACTGGGTGATGAAAACCAAAAGCCCAGGGGAAAGACATGAAAACTGTTAGAGTGAGTGGACGAAACATAACTGTCTTTTGCCAAATCATATATGTTTATAAAAACATATGCGAGTCAATAAATATAATAAAATAAACTGGTACGCCAGGGAGACTCTAACTCCTCACGTGTACTGAGAATGCATAAAAATCCGCGGGGTCACTCATGGACACAACCGCGCTAGTACAGTCCGAATCACGGAGTCCCAGACTACCACGCGATTCAAGCCAGAAAGCACTCAGGTAAGGGTATCTGGCTCCCTCGGTAAAGACCTCGGGTCAAAGTTACAGTCCCCCCCCTCGGTAATGACCTCATCCTCGGGGATCAGCCGGGAGGGAAAATGTATCGATACAACTACTATACAATGACTGTACTCTGTGAAAACCATCTCATGAAAATGAATAAAGCATATTATAAAGCATGTTCATAATACATATAACTGTATAGCATATACGTCGATGCTAAAATCATAATCGTAAAACACATGCTCGTAAATCTCATATCACATATGCATGCTCATGCTCGTAAAAACGTATATTAAGACTCACAAACAATCAGTGAAAAGAAATTGTCCACTCACAGACAAACTAATTACAGAACACTGCTACCCCTGAGATCCGGCGGAAGAACCCTCGCCAACTGCATGATCTCGATCTCCTAAATAAACACAAAATCACTGATCAATATCACAAACCGACACTCTGAACCACACTTTTGAAATCAACCATTTCCGGTAAACAGAACTCAGATTATACACATATTTATGAAAATCCCGGAAATACTCTAAATAATTTTAGACCCAAAAACCTCACAACTATGACCAGGGCGCGATTACGAGCAAAACGACATAAAACTGCTCGAAATCAGAAAAGTCAACCCTTCGCCGGAGCACCGCCTTTGACCGCCGCCGCCGCGGCGTCAACAATGACAGATTCCGGCCAAACTTTCCAGAAATAAACTACAACTCAAGCCCAACACATTTCTCTTATACACCAAGCTCCAATTCCAAGCCCATCGGCCGAAATTGAGCCCGAAACTCACGGAATCCATTGATTTCGGTGAGATTCCGGCGAGCATCAAACGGCCTCCAAAACAAAATTCCTTCTACCAAAAGCATAAAGAAGTTGAGGGGACCTTTCCCCCCACAGCCCCGACCCCAAAAGTCACCGGAAAACCACACCCGAATCTGGCAAAATCTCCCATTTTCATCGAACTCGTTCTCCCTGTATACTTCATCAAATCACACAAATCCAAGCTCAAAACCATAGGAAATCAAGAGAGAATTCTAACCATACCAAATTATAGCCAGAGGTGGCCGGAAACGGAAAGTCCACGGCGAGTAAATGGTGGTTCAAAAACCACTCGGTCAACGCGGGTCAACTATTCAATTTTTGGATTTTTCGACTTTTCAACAACTTTTTGATATCTTTCGGCTATTCGGCTATTTATATGTCATGTGTGAACACAAACTGTGGTTCGGATAACTCAAAATCGATTCCGAACGGATAAATACGATTAACTCGGCGGATTCGACAATAACTTCAAATATCCATAATTTATTCCACGATCATCCGAAAATTCCCAAACAAGTTCCTATGGACTCGAAATCAAATGTTCAACATTCCTCGTGAACAAACCCAAAGCAAATTCGCGTCCGAAACTAACGTCGCAAACTAACCCGCCAAGTCAATAATTACGATAAACCGCATTAACACGCGAATAAACTGATTAGCATATCAAATTTGGTTCGGGATGTCACAAATCTACCCCCCTTACAAAAATTTCGCCCTCGAAATTTACATACCTACTAACTAAACAACTGAGGATACTACTCCCGCATATGCTGCTCGGTCTCCCATTTTTGCTCGTGCTAGTGCCCCTCCTCTACTGAATGATTCTGCCATAAAACCTTCACAAGCGGGATAATTCTGTTTCTCAACTTCTGTACACGGCGATCAAGAATCTGTACTGGCTCCTCTACATAGGTCAAATCTTCCCAGATAGGAAGCTGGTATGGTGCTAGCACATGCGATGGATCCGGAATATACTTCCGCAACATCGAAACATGAAAAACGTCATGTACCCTAGCCATCTCTGTAGGCAACTCTAACTTGTATGTTACTGCACCAACTCTCTCTTTGTAATCTCATACGAACCAATGTACCGTGGCTGAAGCTTGCCACGCTTCCCGAAAAGAACTACTCCTCTCCATGGAGACAATTTCAGGAAGACTTAATCGCCGACCTCAAACTCAAGACTCTTCCTCCTAACATCTGCATAACTCTTCTGCCAATCTTGAGCAATCTTCAAACCTGTCCTTAATAATTTGAATATCTGAATATCCTCTGTGGTGCTCTTCACCAAATCAGGGCCAAAGAGCCAACGCTCACCCACCTCACTCCAACACAATGGAGTGCGGCACTGCTTCCCAGACAAAGCCTCATATGGTGCCATATCAATTCTAGCCTGATAGCTGTTGTTGTAGGCAAACTCAATCAAATGAAGTTGCTGGTCCCAATTCCCTCTAAACTGTAACACACAAGACCGCAACATATCCTCAAGAGTCTGAATAGTCCTCTCAGACTGCCCATCAGTCTGAGGATGAAAAGCTATACTGAAATGAAGTCTGGTCCCCAAAAGCTTGCTGCAATGCCTGGCAGAACTCTGAAGTAAACTGACTATCTCGGTCAGAAACAATGGATACAGGCACACCATGTTGATGAACGATCTCAGCTAAATACAGCTTCGCTAACCTGCCCACTGAAATCTTCCCTGGAAGTGCAAGGAAATGAGCTGATTTCGTCAAACGGTCCACAATGACCCAAATACCAGTATTACCAGCAGAAGTACGCGGTAACTGATAAACGAAATCCATAGTAATGTGCTCCCACTTCCAAACTGGAATCTCTAGAGGCTGAAACTTTCCTGCAGGTTTCTGTCTCTCTGCTTTCACTTGCTGACAAATGAGGCATCAGCTCACATAGGCTGCAATCTCCATCTTCATATTCCACCACCAATAGTAGGCTCTGAGTGTACGAAACATCTTCGTATTGTCTGGATGCATAGCATAAGCGGAACAGTGAGCTTCATCTAAGATCTCCTTCTTCAAACTCTCGTCTCTGGGTACACAAAGTCTGCCTCTGAATAGCAATGTACCATCACTACACAACCGAAACTATGTTGGCACACCATTTTGAATCATGGTTTTTTTGTCCAATAGTTAAGGATCTGCATCCTGAGCATCACGAACCTCATCAACCAACACTGGCCGAACCTGGAAGCTAGCCAACAAAACTCCATCATCATCCCACTTTAACTCAGCCCCTGTAGCTCGTAAATCTGCTAACATAGAAACTCTAACCACACATACATGAAACAATGAAGCTCCAGATTTCCGACTGAGTGCATCAGGTACAAAATTAGCCTTCCCTGGATGGTACTCAAATGTGCATTCGTAGTCATTGATCAGCTTCATCCATCAACGCTGCCTCATATTCAGATTTGGCTACGTGCGCAAATAAGTGAGATTCTTGTGATCTGTATAAATCTTCCACTGAGCTCCGTACAAGTAGTGTCTCAAACTCTTCAAGGCTAAAACAATAGATGCTAACTCTAAATCATGAGTAGGATAGTGGACTTCATATGGTTTCAACTGCCTGGAACCATAAGCCACAACTCGGCCATGCTGCATCAAAACACAACCAAGCCCTAACCTCGATGCATCACTGTAAACCACAAATTCGCCACTGTCATCTGGCAAAGTCAAAACTGGAGCAGTCGTTAACTTTTCCTTCAAAAGCAAGTAACTCTCCTCGCATGCATCTGACCACTCAAACTTAACGCCTTTCTTCGTTAACCTGGTAAGTGGTGAAGCAATCTGTGAAAATCCTGCACAAATCGTCGATAGTAGTGATACATGCTTTTACTAAGTACTAAATAAACACTTAACACTCAACAAAAACGCATACAATTAAAACCCTTGGTGTAGATGTAGCATTGGTAAATAGGGTATCGTTCTTAACCGGGGATTGAGGGTGCATGCATATTTACGCTATGGTTAAATGGGGGAGTTTATAATTTGGTTGTTTTGTTTAACGAAAATAAAAGATAAAAACGTGGCATAGTAAACACATCGTTGGCTTCTAAGTTCTAACATGCTTAAACTCATAGACAAGCAAAACAAACAAGAACATAGAATCCTAAACATGCTTACTAAACCGAAAATAAAGTCTAATTACATATATACATGTGATCGACTCATTCCTTCATCCTTTGCCGCTTTATACCTAGATTCCCTAAGTGTCAACGAAATTCCTAACTTTAATCAAAACACACACACATGCTTATAATTGAACAAGACAGCAACCAAATCGAGCTAACTCTCTAATCCAATTTTATCTTTGTTATTAGTTCGTGAAACATGCTTAAAAGAGAACCAAATCGAGTATCTTACTTAAAAACAGTTTCAAGCATTAAGAACATATAAGCACACACATGCATTCGAATCAAAGCTAAAAACACATGGAAGGAACTTAGAAGAATTTAGAAATATAAAGCCTCTTATCAAAACTTGTTCTCAAAATACAAACAAAGGAAATCCAAACAAAAACTGAAACAAAATAAGAAGGGGTCATGTTACACTTTTAGACTCCGTGAAATCGCACCGCAAATCTTCAAGTGTAGCTACTCCTTAGTTGATGACGAGCCCAAGAATTCCCAACCAAATCGAGCAAAGTCCTTCTTGAGGTGGAGGAGAGTGTTTACGGGGTGTAGTTTGTGGTGTTTCGAGTTTTGAGGGGAAGGCCGAGTGTTTGGAGGTTGAGGAGATGATCTTTGGCAGGCTTAGGCGTCTAGAATGAGTGATGCTTGAGAATGAGGCCGAGCTCTTGTATTTATAGGTGAAGAATTCCAACTTTCCTCTCCAAACTAGGGATTCCTAGTTTACCCGGGTAGAATTGACAGCATGTCTTCTTTCGAGTATTCCGGGAGTTCTAGAGCTCAGAAAGTTATGATTTTGGACTCGTTGGAAAGAGGACTTCAAGAGCTTTCCAGAGAGGTATATGATCGCTATATTTGGAGTTTAATTGAAACTTCGGTGGCCTCTTGAAGTTACAGGTCTGTTCTGAGATCTTCTTTCCTTATTCCACTCTAGATATTTCTTTGTTGATCTCCAAGGAATATATTCCTTGCCGAATTTCTTCAAGATATTCAAGATATTTGATCTTCAAATATGGCAAGTGGGATCTCCAATATTTCGGCCATGTCTTCTTTCCAAAAATGCTTGCCGACTTGATCTTTCCTGGTTCACGTAGGAGAAATGTATTCGTTCTTCATTTGGGAAACCATTTGTGCATACTATTTTAGTAACTTTTACGAATATCATTTCTCAACCATTTTGCGCGTCTCGAATATTTCGCCACGTCATTCCTAGTTGATTTAGGAAACTTCATTTTTCAGCTCCGTGAAACTTTCCGAGTTGTCGAACCATTTGCATTCCTAACCCGAGTAGGAATCCTACTCAAAGTAGGAAATACCATTTTTCCTAAGCGAATTAGGAAACCTCCGATTGCTGCGTTTTAAGCTTCATTTCACCTCTTTTATTGTACTCCTTTATTCAAAACCTAAAAACAACAAAGTAAGTAAGAAATGATAGTACTAAGGTCAAAACAAAGCTAAATGTAAAGAGAAAGACGTTAAGAATCAAGCATAAAATGCGTAGATCAAGTAGCCTGCCAAACCCAAAAAACTCCTGATCTCTGGTACCGTGGTAGGTCTACTCCAATTCAATATGGCCTCGATCTTGTCAGGATCCACGTTGACTCCCTAAGGTGATATCACATGTCCCAAGAACTTCACACTGTCAAGCCAGAACTCACACTTGCTGAACTTCACAAATAATTGATGATCTCGCAAAGTCTGCAAAACAGCTCGTAAGTTCTTCTTGTGCTGGCCCACACTGCTAGAATATATTAGGATGTCGTCGATGAACACAATCACAAACTTCTCCAGAAACCGCCTGAACACTCTGTTCATCAAATCCATGATAGCTGTAAGTGCATTGGTCAACCCAAACGGCATAACTAAGAACACATAATGCCCGTACCGTGATCTGAAAGTTGTCCTGTGATCTGACTCTCTGATTTTCAACTGATGGTACCCAGACCTGAGATCAATCTTCGAAAAGACTGAAGCTCCCTTCAGCTGATCAAACAAGTCGTCAATCTGCGGCAACGGATACTTGTTCCTCACGGTAGCCTGATTCAGCTTCCTGTAATCAATGCACAACCGCATAGAACCATCCTTTTTCCTCACAAATAACACTGGAGCACCCCATGGCGAAACACTGGGTCGTATGAAACCTTTCTCTAACAGCTCCTGAAGTTGAATCTGTAACTCCTTCAACTCCGTTGGCGCCATACGATAGGGTGCCTGAGAT
This sequence comes from Geum urbanum, assembly GCA_946800695.1. Taxonomy (NCBI): domain Eukaryota; kingdom Viridiplantae; phylum Streptophyta; class Magnoliopsida; order Rosales; family Rosaceae; genus Geum; species Geum urbanum. The sequence goes on from OX327006.1 coordinate 9,101,098, forward strand.
ATGAGTCCGGTGCTTGGCAACAACTCAATGGTGAAGTCAATCTCTCGGACTGGAGGAACACCTGGTAACTCCTCAGGAAACACATCTGGAAACTCTGAAACAACCTATATACTACCAATGTCTGGCACAGCAACCTGTGTATCCACAACATGAGCTAAGTAGGCAACACAACCCTTCTTCATCATCTGATCAGCCTTCATTGCTGAAATCACACATGACAAAAAAGTATTCTTCTCTCTGCGGAATAGTATCTCTAGTAACTCTGGACGTCGAAACACTACCTCCTTCTTGTGACAATCAAACATGGCCCAATGTGTCTCTAAGAAGTCTATACCCAAAATCACATCAAAGTCGACAATGTCGAGCAACAACAAATCCGCGGCCAAACCATAACCTCCCATGAAGATCTCACAATCTCTATATACCCAGCCAATGCTCGTAACCTCCCTAGAAGGATACAATACTCTCCACAACCCCAGAAGTGGAGATGCAAGCATAGTAGCCAAAGATGCTAATCTGAATGATATGAATGAATGCGTAGCACCTGGATCCAACAAAGTAAGTACTGAATAACCAAAAACATGTGACGTACCAATAACCACCTCTGGAGATGCTATGCCCTCTCGCAAAGACATGGCATGAACTCTGGCCTGTCCAGCTGGACGTCCTCACTGACCCTGTTGTTCACCCTGACCAGAATACTGAACTGGTCGAGCTCCAGAAGTCACACCTCGATCACCACCAGAACTCTGAGCTGCCTGTCGTCCGACACCAGCAATTTGGGAACACTCCCTAGCAAAGTGACCCTCCTGGCCACAACGATAACAAGTAGTAATGCTAGGTGGACAAGAACCAAAGTGGTGCCTATTGCAAAAGTTGCACAATGGATATCCCTTCGGTACAGCAAAAGTACCACCGGTACGTCAAGGATAGCTGGATCCACTGAAACTCCCACTGGACTGAGGTCTCTGTGGTCGGTCTCTCCTCCATCACTGCCTCTGTCTAGCTGTACCACCTGATGACCTGTATGATCCACTACCAAATGATGATGCCGATCCAGAAGTACATGAACTCGGCCTCTCGGAAGGTCCCTGACTCGGTCCACCCTCCTCAAATCACCGAGACTGGAATCTCATCTGCCTTTCCCTCTCTATGTCCTCACCTCAGAGTGCAGCAATGACAAACTCATCAAAGTTGTTCCGAGGCGTCGTAGTCAATGTCCCTTTGATGTTCAGGTTCAAGCCCAGCTCAAATCTACGACACTTGGCTTCCTCTGAGGCCACCATATCACGAGCAAATTGAGACAATCGAGTAAATCTGTCCCGATACTAAAGCACTGACATGCTACCCTGTCTCAAATTGGTGAACTCCTCATACTTCCTCTGTTGAGTAGCCTGGTTAAAATACCTCTGCATAAACAGATCCCTAAACAAATGCCCATGAAGCATCAACCGGAACTCTGTCTGTACTAACCCATCAGAAGTATGCATCACCCTCAAGCAAACCAACTGCTGTTACTATCATCTGCTCAGGAGTAAAATGCATACGCTCATAAACCCTTTCAATCTGAACTAACCATACCTCACATATCTCCGGGTCAGCTGAACCAGAGAAAACAGTTGCTCCTGCTGTACGAGCCTTGACCACAGGGTCAAAACGCTCCTCCAAACGCAATACTTGCACAAGCAAGTCATGCGTCCGGCGATCCTCATCGGGATCCCCATCCCTATTGACACGGGAACCACGTCTAGGAGGCATCCTACTAAAAAGGAAAGCATTATTCACAAGGCACAAGGAACGTAATAATGAAACTTCAGATATTTGAAACCATACAACACCCGAAGCATTGATGAGTAACCACTGGCCAGTCGGGTCATCGCTCTAGACATGCTGTACAACTTCTAAACATCCTTAGTATCACAACTACAGAAGTCTATAGAACCTATGACCTAATGCTCTGATACCAAGCTGAAAGGACCCAACCCCGATTTAGTTTCCTAAACCGGAATCAAACCCCTTCGAAAACATGAACTGACAAAAATCATAAAAATTCCGGCAGAGTTTCACTAACGCGAATGTTATCCATAACCTGCACCCAATAAAACACTTCATCCCATGCCACAAAAGCCAAACCGTGGGCACCAATCCCATCCGGATTTGTCAAAAACAATATATATCACAAGAAAGTAAATAAACTAAACTGAAACTTTACTGAAATCCGAAAAATCATGTAAAACATGTACACTGAGTATTCAGAGCAACTTCTACAATTTACAAATATACAACAGTAGGCTAAACTAGAAACCTACTGAAAAGGAAAAGTAGCTCGAATACTAAGCCTCCAACCTCGACGTGCGACACCAGAATCCAAACTGCAAACTGGGTGATGAAAACCAAAATCCCAGGGGAAAGACATGAAAACTGTTAGAGTGAGTGGATGAAACATAACTGTCTTTTGCCAAATCATATATGTTTATAAAAACATATGCGAGTCAATAAAAATAATAAAATAAACTGGTACGCCAGGGAGACTCTAACTCCTCATGCGTACTAAGCATGCATAAAAATCCGCGAGGTCACTCATGGACACAACTGCGCTAATACAGTCTGAATCACGGAGTCCCAAACTACCACGCGATTCAAGCCAGAAAGGCCTCGGGTCAGGGTATCTGCTTCTCCCGGTAAAGACCTCGGGTCAGAGTCACAATCCCCCCCCCCCCGGTAATGACCTCATCCTCGGGGATCAGCCAAGATGGAAAATGTATCGATACAACTACTATACAATGATTGTACTCTGTGAAAACCAAATCGAAAACCATCACATGAAAATGAATAAAGCATAATATAAAGCATGTTCATAATACATATAACTGTATAGCATATACGTTGATGCTAAAAGCATAATCGTAAAACACATGCTCGTAAATCTCATATCACATATGCATGCTCATACTCGTAAAACGTATATCAAGACTCGCAAACAATCAGTGAAAAGAAATTGTCCACTCACAGACAAACTAATTACAGAACACTGCTACCCCTGAGATCCGGCGGAAGAACCCTCGCCAACTACATGATCTCGATCTCCTAAATAAACACAAAATCACTGATCAATATCACAAACCGACACTCTGAACCACACTTCTGAAATCAACCATTTCCGGTAAACAGAACTCAAACTATAAACATATTTCTGAAAATCCCGGAAATACTCCAAATAATTCTCGACCCAAAATCCACCGCACAAATCAACCCAAAAACCTCACAACTACGACCAGGGCACGATTATGAGCAAAACGACATAAAACTGCTAGAAATCAAAAAAGTCAACCCTTTGCCGGCGGCAGCGACGCGGCGTCAACAGTGGCGGATTCTGACCAAACTTTCCAGTAATAAACTACAACTCAAGCCTAACACATTTCTCTTCTACACCAAGCTCTAATTCCAAGCCCATCGGTCGAAATTGAGCCCGAAACTCACGGAATCCATTGATTCCTGTGAGATTCCGGCGAGTTTCAAACGGCCTCCAAACCAAAATTCCTTCTACCAAAAGAATCAAGAGGTTGAGGGGAACCTTTCCCCCCACAGCCCCGACCCCAAAAGTCACCGGAAAACCACACCCGAATCCGGCAAAATCTCCCATTTTCATCGAATTCGTTCTCCCTCAATACTTCATCAAATCACACAAATCCAAACTCAAAACCATAGGAAATCAAGAAAGGATTCTAACCATACCAAAATTATAGCCGGAGGTGGCCGAAACGGAAAGTCCACGGCGAGTCAACGGTGGTTCAAAAACCACTCGGTCAACGCGGGTCAACTATTCAATTTTTGGATTTTTCAACTTTTCGACAACTTTTCTATATCTTTCGGCTATTCGGCTATTTATATGTTGCGTGTGAACACAAACCGTGGTTCAAATAACTCAAAATCGATTCTGAACGGATAAATACGACTAACTCGGCGGATTCGACAATAACTTCAAATATCCATAATTTATGCCACGATCATCCAAAAATTCCCAAACAATTTCCTATGGACTCGAAATCAAATGTTCAACATTCCCTGTGAACAAACCCAAAGCAAATTCACGTCCGAAACTAACGTCACAAACTAACCCGCCAAGTCAATAATTACGATAAACCGCATTAACATGCAAATAAACTGATTAGCATATCAAATCTGGTTCGGGATGTCACAACCTGCATCACCGTAATGAACTTGATAAATGCTAGAAACCCCTGCCGCTTTGAATCAGCAATCTCTCAAACCTTCACCGAAAACCGACCACACAAACGAGTAAGGTCTCAATTTCCCAAACAATCAGGCCGAAATTTCATACATACAACACCAAAACTACGAAATTTGACTCTGAAAATGCTGTGTTACCTTGCGAATGAAGAGGCGAGGCGACTGTACCTCGAAAGTGAAAACAAAGTCAAGAGCTCTGGTGACGATGTGTACGTCATGTCCGGCGAGAATCAAGTGCCGCACCACCTACAAAATCAGCACCATCGCATTTCACATATATTAACCAAATTGAGGTTTAAATTGAAATTGAAATTCTTGTCCGCCGAAGAATCGGGTTCGTTGTTTAGAGGAGAGGCTAGGATTTTGAGAGTGAAAGAGAGAGAGATCGAAACTGTGAAGGAGGAGAGAGAGAGAGAGAGAGAGAGAGAGAGAGAGAGAGTTAAAATTTGATTTGAAGGTAGAGTAGACATTGAAAAGTGGCCGAGGTCGAAGTTGAATCTAACGCGAGGTGAATAAGAGAGAGTCTGGGTCAAGGTTGTTTTTTTTTCAAGTGTTCGAAGAATGAGATCGATGTGGGTTAATTGGGAGAGAGGAAAATGAGCGCAATAATTGTCGCCAAAATATTAGGTAGAGTTTTTTTCCAGTTTGAATGTGATTCAGACAACTGACCGTTGTAACTGTTGTCTGAAGAACACAAATTTAAACTCGTATCAAACAACTGAAATGAATATTTTTTGTCTGAACGTTTTCCTAACAAGTTAAGACAACTAAAGTTTTTATTCAGTTGTCTGAATTTTTCAACAAATCTCAAATCTTTTTCAAAAATTCATCCACACGAAAAAATAATGTTTAAACAACATTCCAACAACTGAAGCACCTAAGGCGCAGTTGTCTCCACTTTGGAACAACACACTTAAAATATTCAGTTGTGTGAACACAATTGTCTGAGACAATTTTTGTACTAGTGGTATCTCGATGACTTATCCTATCGACATTGGTGATGGTGACACACCTTAGGATTTTGTCCTCTTCACTTCTCTAAAGTACTGACTTTCCTAGCCTACTCTTACACTTTCTAGGTTGCCATGTTTAGATATGAAATTGTTTAATGCTGGATTGATCATTTCTTTTTATTTTGATTTAGAATTGTGGGTTTCACTTTTATTTTCTTTTAACTTGATTTGGGTCTTTTATTAGAACTTGGAACCATATTTTTTTTCCAGATATTCTCATTTTGTAGCATTGTTCTATAACCATATACTTCAGTGTTGGATGCTACATTTCTTTTCTTTTCAATTCAGGTTTTGGATTTCATTTTGACTTGGTCTTTTGTTAATCTTTGGAATCATATTTATAGGTGTTTCGTTTGCTTTCGGGAGGAGTGTACACCGCCTCCAGCCAAGCCACAGCCTTTATATAGGAAACTCATGGAAAAAATTAGATGAGGTAATGAGCATACTAGGTCTCTGTTTACATAATTTCCAAAGTCTGATTGATTTAGCTTGATCTGCATTTATGTGTTTAGTTTTCATAGATTGTATTTGATGAAAAATTCTAAAGAGATGTTGATAGAATCAATGTTTTATGGCGCTATACAACTGTTCGATGATATGCTTCAATGTAGAATTTCACTTAGTGGAAAATTTAACTCTGTTATATGTAAAGGAGGTTGTCTGAGTTTCAATGTCGATAGAATCTCAATTTTACATCTTCATGTAGTAATTGAAAGTCGGGTTGAGTAATCTCAGTTTATAGCTTACATGATAATATCATTTTAGATCATTTAATTTGTTGGCATTATGTTCAGATCAGTTGATAAATCAATGGATCAATACAATTCGTATTCTTCTTTTTAGTGCTACACTTTGTCGATCTACATCAATTTCATCTCATAAGCTTTTGACTGTTAGATTAGCTTTTGACTATTTAGTTTAGGGATTCATTAGCCAACCATAGGTGTTGAAATCTTTAATTTAGGGATATTATCCATCACTCAAATCTGATATGATTTATTTGATTTCTCCCGACTGTAGAATATTTAAAGCATGTGACTTAACTTCTAGCTATTAACGTTGCATGAAAGAAAGGAATGAGATTGCTTCATGAAGCCTTACATCATTTGATTATTTGGTTAGTTTTGATTGTGTTAATCGAAAATTTTCTTTGGGGTCTCCACAACAAAGCTGTTGTAAATTGTATATGGCATGGTTTCATTTATTTTTTGAATTGGTTGATTGAATAAGGGGATATTTTTTTCTTAAAGTTTTCTTGCGTTGATTTCTAGGATTCTATTAACTATAATAGTATTGTTTTATGGCTATAAGTAGATTCTAGTTGTTTGAAATGGAAACTTAAACTACTTAGCTTACAGTAGCTTTTGAACAATGTACGTTGCTATTGAAAGATAACTAATTTTAAGTAGTTGTTGATCAGTGTTGCCATATTTCATAACAGATATAAGGTAAAAGGTAAAAGTTGTTGTTATCGATCAACTGAAATGGAGTATCTTCATTTTGTTCCTGCTTCTCAATTGTCTGGTGATATGGATACACGGAATTTAAATTAGTTTTATTTAATTTGTTTTGATTCTTCATTTTGTTACCAATTTTCATAATAGTTCTATTTCTTTGTTTTGCAGATTAACAAACAAGTATATATAGTTGATATGGGATAATGTGTACTTATTAGAGACATTGCAAAACTTAAGAGAGACTTTCATCTGAGTATTTGTAGAAATAGGTTGTGAGGACCCGATCTCGATTTAGTTGTCTAAATCAATATTAGGTCATAATGACCTTAGTAATGTAATTTTTAACCATATTGCTCAGAAATCAAAAGGGACCCACAAATTAAAAAAAATAGTGAATCAAATAAACTTATTTCACTAAGGTAATTTATGACTAAATTGTGAATGTGGAAAGAGTAGCTATGACAACATAATGACTAGATCTTCTAACTAACCCAACTAACTGGGATACTAATCCGTAGGATCAACTTGGATCCTGTTGTGGATACCGCCATGCCCCGAACTTAGTGCGCATCCGACCTCCGAGAAACTGTGCAACCTGGGCGGTTGAAACCGAATGGCCGAGGGGAAAGACATAAAAACAAAAAAATCCGTTAGAGTGAGTAGACGAAAAATAAGCATTCGTAAGAAATCATAAAACATACTTTATGCCTTTTCACTGTAATCATATAATAAAAATATAGCGAGTCTACGTAAAACACATATATATCGTAAGTGTGTGGAGGTGTGCATAACATAATCATCGGGGTTCTTCCCAGGGTGTACTCGGTGATCAGCCGAGAAGCCAATGCATCGATGCATTCATACATAAACATGCATGCATGAAATCGTAAAATCATATCATAAGCCTCCGCGCATATCATAAATATATCATGTCGTACCATAGTACATATATATATATCTATATATATTCGTAGATAAAATCATAGTATCTATATATATATATTCGTAGATAAAATCATAAACATGAAAATATACTCGCTAACGACTGTGTAAAACAAAGAGTCCACTCACAGTTTACGGCTAGCTTCGTGGTCTGGCGGAAGTCTCCTCGCCGAAATCTCTATTGTGATCTCTTGAATCCAAGATATGAAAGATTTAGTGTCAATATCAATAAATAGCTTCAACCTAGCTTAAAACTACCCGCAAAACCGATATGACGATTTTAGGTTTCTGTCTCGCTGGAGCTCCACAATGGATGGCGGTGCGTGGCGGCCACGCTGCCTCCGGTGATTTTTCCGACAAGCCCGAAGCCAACATGTCTAGCTTCCTCTCGATCTCCTAAGCAATATTTCCTTCATCGTCGGAGTGAGATTTGGCGGCGAAGGGGCCGAAATCGCCGCCACAGCTGTGAATCTCCGATTTCGGCGACCGCCACCAACGGCAGCTCCCGACCCCGCAAAATCTTCCTCTCTCCAAGCCCAATAACATTCTTTAAAGGGAAAACACCAAATAACCTCACCCGTGGCCAAAAATCAGCTCAAAAGCCGGCGGGCTCAAATCGCTTGCCGAGCTCCATCCCATCGAAACTCCGTGGTGGAGCCACGGTAGAATTCGAGATCCACCAAGAAAGATTTCCCATAGCTCACTCATCAAAAACCCTAACCTCCCGACCTCCATATCTCATTGGAGCGCAGCCGTCGCTGATAACACTGGGATCGAAAACCAATACAACACCCTAAAACATCCAATAAATCCCGAAAACAGCATCACCATGCCAAGAGCATCAAAACCATACCTATAGCCCCGACAACGGTGGTTCTCCGGCAAAGATTCCGGCGGGTAGGGTCGCAGGCTGGCTGCGTGGGTCTTTGCGCCAATCGGGGTCCAAAATAGCTGAAAACTAATGTAGGGTTTTCCCCTTCTTCCAATTTATACCCCAAGACTCATTTTTAATTCAACGGCTACAATTTAATCGTAAAAAGATTGTACAGCTACAATAAATTTGATATAATAGATTAATTCCTTTAATTTACTACGTACCCACATGACAACCTAGCTATAAAATTCATAATTATTGTTTCAGTTATCCGAATAATTCTCTGAAAATTTCTACAAGCTCGAAATAAAATTCTCCACACATCTCGTGAAGAAAATGACTTCAAATTCATAATTTATAAAATGTCAATTTTTAATCGCAGCGAACTTATAAAAAAAACATGATGTGTGATGCCGAACTCGTTAATTATCACGACTAATGATGATTAACGTACTAATCAAGGTCTGGGTCATTACATAGGTGGTGCAAGCCAATGAGGAAGTTGAAGAAGAACAATAGGTGGAAGTGTGGAACCAATAGAAAATATACATGGGCAATCTTGATTCATTCATTTAAATCTTTTTGAAATCTTTTTCATGACGGTTCTTTTGTTATGCAATTTGTCAATGTATTTGCACAGACTTCATGTTGAACATTTTGCAGTTATTTTTTGTATCTATAGTATAGTCAAAGATGTTGCAATTTTAGTTGAATTACACTTTTAGCAATTGCTGTTCAAATTTCTTCTTCCGATCTCACTTTGCTGGCAAATTGCGCCTTAATCGAAATAAGATTTTATTTTGCTTCGATGTCAGATGATTTATTTTAATTATTTAAAGCTCTTATTCTTACAGAAATTCAAAGCCATCAAACTATATATGATGAGAAGTTACATTTTGTTGAAGACCAGTGTGTTATTTTGGAAAGCTTAATGGAGTTGGCAATTTTTGTGCTTGATTAATTAGATGTTAGTGCAATTACTTTTCTAACGAAATATATGATATAATATCGGACAAACTCATGTATTCGATTATGTAATCAAATTCATGTATAACTTGATGACCAAGTAGTTGTCTAATAACTATATGATGTACCTAATTATCACTTTCTACTGTACAATTTGAACTTATGCATTATAACAATTGTGCTATCTAACTCTTATTTTTATAAAATTGACTTTAAATTTGAACTCTATGTGACTCTCGATATGATTTTACAAGACATCCGCGCCTTAGACGTGGAGTTCCACCTAGTGACTTACATTGCAGAGATAGAAGTTACTCCAATGTCTTATTATATTGGAGCTTCACCAACAGCCAAAGAGAATCTTTTCCCTCTTTAACACATACAAATATAAAGAAAAAATAAATCAATATATACAGTGTAAAATGTTGGCTCTGTGATGAGATTTGAATCTTGGTATTGTGGGGACTTAATAATTGAGCATATACTAGATCAATTCGATTATGTTGTTTATCCTTAATGAAACAAGAGTCGGTTGAATTAGCATTGCACACTAAACTTAATAAAAATAGTACCCAAAAATGCACACTGTTCGCCATATATGTTTTGCCGATCGATATGGTAGAAATACTCGTATTTGATGTATGCTAATCTCTTCTTACAATGTACGTATAAAGTTGTAGCTAGCCCATCTTAATTACAACTGGAAAATCTAACATAAACCAGGAACTTAAAAAAGAAGAAAAAAAACTACACGAGGAAGTTTGTGCAATCAATTCAATCTCCTCTCGATCGATCCGACGGGATAAAAATTTGATATGAGTTTCAAAATTTAACAAACTCGACCCATCTGACAGGAAGATATCACAAATGAAGGAAATGATCGACCATAACATCAAAGTGGCTAAGCTCTTTTTGTCAAGAGTCATTTCCATGCTTGTGCCAACAGACCAGCATGGCCACACATCTTCTCATGATGTAAAATCTGGCTTTGTGTTCCTTGGCGAGGCTGCTGCATTTCCGGCTTATGGAGGAACTCTTTTGTGAGAAGCTCCGGGGAAGAGGAGGGCACTTGGAATTGGAAGTACTCGATGAGACGCTGTTTTTCTGGGAAAAGCTTCTTGACAGAAGAGGAGCATTGGAACAAGTGCTTCTTGTGGAAGAGCTTCTCGTGAAGGCAAACTTGGACGAACTGCTTTCCTTCTTCGATAGCTTCCATTTCTCATCCATGTATGAGTGTGACGATAATGTATGATGCTCGAAAGCCTAGCTAAGAGGGTGATCTTGATCTATATATCAATATTTGAAGCTAGCTAGCTAGCTTTGTATGAATGTAGGTCTGAAATGGAGATAAACACAGAGAGAAAGAGGAGGAGGAGAAGAAGACTGATTGTTAGAGAGAGAATAGAGAGACTAGGTGTGGAGACTGGAGAGAGAGTTATGAGGTCGGTGGTTAACACTAGGGGGGGTTAATGGTGTTATTATATAGTGTGGTTTAGAGAGTGAGCTAGCTATTTGATTTGTTTATGTGATTCTCAAAACATAAGTCTGACCAATTTGTAATTTTGTATGGGTGATTACATACTCACGGCATCGAGTTTGGATCCTCTGCTGATCCGTTACTACAGTATATGCTGATCTTCCGTCCTTATTTGTTCAAAAATTACACCTTGTAGTTGTAAAATGAACTCTTCTATTTAGAATTAGAGCCAGACAAAAATCGTTTTACAAGTGAAAACTGTACTGTATCGAATTGAAAAAGCAAAAATGAAACCGCACCAAATAATGTGAGTATAAGTTCACGTACGAACCGCACTGCTACCCAATTAATTTGGTGATTGCAGGTCGAGCAACCAAACTGCCCGAATATACCTCATCGCACCACATTTTTATATAATCACTGAATATATATATAACTTTTTAATATATATAATGTAACTTTTTATTATATTTATATTTCATTGGTATATTTAATAGAGATCTACTTCTATCTAATTTTGATTTTAACCATTTAAAAGTGAGAATAGGATAAACTTGACGCAAAATCCTAATAGTATATAAATATCGGAACTATTAAACTCTCTGGTCACTTGTTTTCTTCACAGTTTTAAGATTTAGAAAATAAATATAAAAGACGTTATATTCACTTCTCCATTTTCACCACGACTAAGTTAGTGATTATGTAATATTTAAATTGTTGATATTCTTAGACATTGATTATGTAATATTCAAAATTTTAAATTACTTGTTATTTTAAAATTACTTAATATGGGTTAAATACCAAAATTGTATCACTCCACACCGATAAGGTAGTATACCGAAGTTTGAGTGCACTGAATAAGTAAAACAATTATAGTTTATATTTTTAGCAAATCGCAATAAATAAGATGGTTGCGGTTTGAATTTCAAATCACACCGATTTAATCCGCACCCACTCCTCTACTTAGAATGGTAGAAATAAACAGAGAATCCATATTTCTAAAGCCTCGCATTGTTCCCATCTATTAATTTCATCAAGCTACGTAGAATTGTAGATACTTTAACCCTAGCTAATTGCAGAAGAAGCATGCAACGTTAACGTAATTATTTGTTTTTTACTCTCCACAAATTACAGGAAGCTAGCTAGTCGAAGCCAGTAGTTTTTATTTGGTTGTTGATCTGATATAGACATGTGATTCATTTATTGATATTACACAGTCACAGAGCTCTCACAGCTGAGTCCTTGTCATTGACTGATTGATTTGCCGGTTTTTGTTCTGTGGAAAACCTTAATTAAGGTCCTTCCTTCCTTCCCCCTTCCCCTTCTTTTCTTTCCCATTTGCACATCGACCTCTTGTACCTGATTTTTGAGGAGGAGATTCAATCTTTCTAAATTTTGATTTCGAGCACTGTTCTAGTACACTGCTGAGTACAGAATGAACTGCTACATGTTAAATTCCATTGTCCATAGAAATCACATACACCACAAAAGTTCTGAGAAATTAGAGGACAGCTGCCGGGGGACCCTGGCCTTCAATTGTTTGCTTCTCATGTGAAAGAGTAGTACCGCCCAAAGCATTATTCGTTCTTCATTATAGAGACGCGAGCTAGTACTACCCATTTTCAAAATTTGAATCTTTTTAATTTTCTCTTTTCCTCGACGCTGTCAGTTTAATTTTTTTTTTAATTTTTGGTAAATTAGTACTAAACTCGAGGGAAAAATTAAACACAAACCCTGAAAAAGAAGAAGGTGAACTTGAATTAAAATGGAGTAAATTGCGAAACAGATCAATAGAGTTGTTTAATATAAGGATTTATTGTTATTATTGTTACGAAATTAAGAGGGCCCGTACATATATATTTCTACCGGTCCTCCTAGACTTACAATGTCATTTTTCGAGTTCATAATTTCTAAATACAACTAATATGCGAGTTCATGATTTTAATTACTTACTTTTTTTGTTTATATATATAGGGATTGCAAGTGGATCTTTGGAAAGTAGCTAGTGTGATCAATCTTGTAAGATGTGTGCTCGATCGATCAGCTTTTTGTTACTGTTTGACCCATGCTTCATGTTCATATATATATGCGCGGAGATTGGATTCGAAATAAAACAAAAAAAATTAGCCCTTCTCCATGCCAATTGCTCTTCTTCAATTCCATACTACAATAATATTAATACAAGCATCTGACTATCAATTAGTCATAGATACCTCCTCTGTGTGATTTTCAAAACTTGTACTAAGTTAATCTTAACGACCAGACTATGTATAACCTAATTCAACTACGTACTACTGCACAGATGTGAGGCAGGTTTATATAATGTGCATGTAAGAGAGGTTTAGGATTCTCATGCACATTTGGATCAGCATGCAGCCTGATCGAGAGTTTGAAATCTTGAGATATAGAATATTATGTTAAATATATGGCTGGCCTAGAATAAACAACTCTAAAAAGAACTTAAATGCTGCAGTCCTCATGTCATTGGGGCTGATTCCATTTGCATTATGCTTAGCTAGTAGCTTCATGATAATTGGTTACCATTCCATTGGAATGAGGAGCATTGCGATGAAGGTCAAATTGAGGGAATGAGAAACAAAAATTACAACCCTAATGCCCCGGAGAGTCCATCAATTCAAAAGCATGTGAAATCCTAAACCCTACAAAATTTGAAGAAAAAAGATCTATTGATCGAAAAGAATGTGAAATTTGTAATCTCCATCATAATTTGAAAAGCAAGCTAATAAATAGTAAAGATCATGCCTGAAGTAAAATATAAATGAGACTTAAGAATTAGTTGCTCAAAGAAAGCGTAGATATGATTTACGTACGATCTGTCGGAATTCACAATCTGTGGTCTATATATACATACGTTGAATTCCTTGTTTGTGTAAACTGCGGCCAAAATTGTGAAGCATAGATCGATGATCGATCGAAACTGAAGAAACTAAACCTAGCTAGAACTATGTGAATAAACCATGACGTTTCTGACCATGGACAAGAATAGATAGTGGGAATACGGTGTGTGATCAGAAATATCAGATAGATAAATATGTTTTGCTACAAGCTTTGACCGGTCAGAGTGTTCCATTTGTTATTATTAGAATGAAGAAAAACAACGTATACTGTATACATGCCGGATATAAAAAGGATATAAATCCAGTTGATTTAAAACTACGTACATGTGAACGAACATATTGCCAATATATCAAAAATCAATCTCTGCGCGCAAGAAACTACGCTATTCAATCCCATGTGACAATAACAGATCGAACCTTTGCATTGTCAAGGGAATACTTTGACCATAAGTATGGTTCAAAAATGATAATTTTAATTTGATTAACTAGTGAAAAGTACAATCGCTAACGTTAGTTAACCCTAGCTACCAAGTATTTCTCTCTAATGAAGGTAAAATAAACAGGTGCATGTGCTTAGCCACGGAGGTGCACGCGCTCTGTATATGGTCACGATAATGGCGCGCATTTTATCTGTTCTTCGTACGGATTTTCCTTGTGATGGAGTTACTAGCTGTTTACGTACTCCATGTCTAATGTCTTTATCCTTGTCGCATCGATCTGCTGGGAATTTAACTATCCTAACATGTTATTTGTGGCTTCATATTAATGCCCACACTGATTATATTTCAGGGTAAAACGATTGCTTGGATAATCGATCGGACATTGTTTATTCCGCTGTTTACTTTTCTTCGCATGCATGAAGAAATTAGATCAATGTTACTGATCGAGCTGGTTACTAATCTGTCAAATGCTCTTATATATCATTTATATGGAATCGGTATTGTTTAGTGATTAATTACAGACTCACCGGCCAGTGCGCACTTGATACTCTCTAATTAGCAAGAAGAAACCACTTATTACTGTAGATTAATCAAATGAGAAAGCAGATTTGGTCAAATAAACATTGGTGATGCATGGGTCAAAGAAACACCACATGGTATGTTGTGGCCGGTATACAATATATGCTGCCCTTTAAACTGCTGGAGCAATAAACATGTTTCAATTTTTTTGGTGTTATACGAAGTTATGGTCTGGCCTCTTCAAAAATCATGTGAGAATGAGAGAATATGAAAGCCATTTATATTTTGTGACTTGGGAGAGGGGAGTGACCCACATGCACACATGTGAGCAGCATAAGATGGGAACACTAGTTGCTCTTAGATGCTTGCTACATTTAAACTGCGACAAACGGTACGTAGACGTCAAATATAATTGATATTAACCAATAACTAATAGGTATCTTAATTTGAATTACTTTTAAGGTGTGTTATTCTGATGTGAAATCTTTCCTCGAACAATACTACTCTGCTACTCTAAGAAGAAACTGGTCAATCCCCACACTATGATTTTGTCTATGCAGCACACTCGTTTTCAATTAAATTTTAAAAGGCAAACCAATTGGGTCTTCACGGTTCACATTGCTGGCCTTCATATGTACCCCAGAAAAATATTGGTTTCCCAGAGACCACAGTGTCAGTTCTGACGTTTGAAAACCGATCGATTGACGGGGTTGTGGAATTTGATTTCATTCTAGTTTCTATAAGCATTAATGGGCTTAAACCTTTAATTCAAAGAGTGCTAGCTGCTCACTACGCCCAAGCACACAAAACATGATGACCGACTAACTGTGCCTTACTAAACAAGCTAGCATCTTTATACACATGTTTAATATTTATTTAATATACAGTATATACTTGAGAAAATGTTCATCCGAATTCTATGATATAATGTATTGTTGATAAACAGACACGGTGAAACGGTTCCCAGAACTCGGAATCGACAATATATTTGCGCGCGCGTTCTAGCTGTATGAACTTATGAAGGCCAAACTCTCTGAACAAAGTAGCGGTTTGACAAAAAGTTATCTAATCGGCAACTCAAGTCGTCCAGTTCTTACTCTTGCCTCGATTATATATCTTCCTCAGCTCTTTCCAGAATATCATCATCCCTGAAAAGAATTTCCGAATATAATCATTGGCGAGATACACTCTTTCATCACGTACATGTCCCCAAACACATGCAGGAAGGCTATTCTTGTGGCTACGATCAAATACTGAGATTACTGCGGCAGAGTTTAGATATCGAAACAGATAATTTTGGGTCCATTATTACTTTGATGTCACTCCCAGATCTGCAACTTGGACGTACGTAGATAAAATAATCCACTAAAGATGTGCTTGCTGGGTCTCTGTACTGGACTAGTTCTGTTCGCACACCGATACTGATCGAATGAGAAAGGTGGGCCCCGCGCCCCCCCCCCCCCCCCCCCCCCCCCCCACAAGGGACCCAACCCCTCATGCATGTTGTCCTTCTTGTTGGGCAATTGTGTGAATGATAATTCTACCATCTACTTTGGTTCACTACAACGACGTATGTTTTCACCCCAACTATAATTAACTGTTCTAAAGCTCAAGTGATTAAATACAGCAATAACAAGAAAAAAGTGGCTACCTAAGGGAGACCTGACCAGAAAAAGAGGTTTTAAGACATGATAAGAAGAAATGAGTCTGAAATCCTGAATTTACAATAGAAACGACAGTTGGCACATATCAAAAGACGTATTTGTTCAAGCAGCAGGTAACGATAACTATTAACTATGGTTATATAAAAATCAGCAAACCAATCGTTATCCAGAGACCTAGTAGTATGAGATATCACTACAAGAAAACTGCACCTACACCACGGACCATTTCCGTCATCTAGGTTCAGTTTTCCGTCGTCTAAGTACTTGGACGACGGAATCTTCGTCGTCCAAGGTCCGTGCTCCAAGTGCTGTCGTCCAAGCACCTGGACGACGGAGAATTAGTTCTCCGTCGTCCAAGTTCACTTTGACTGCGGACATTATCCGTGGCCCATGTATGCATATGGACGACGGAAACACAAATTCTCCGTCGTCCAGGTCAATACATGGGCCACGGACATTGCTCGTTTCTCCGTGGCCCACGTGTTCACCTGGACGACGGAGAATTAGCGTTTTCGTCGTCCAGGTGCATACATGGGTTACGGAGAAGCTAGCAATCTCCGTGGCCCAGGTGTTCACCTGGACGACGGAAACACCAATTCTCCGTCGTCCAGGTGAACACGTGGGCCACGGAGAATGGCAGGGTTTAAGGTTTAGGGTTTAGGGTTTAGGGGTTAGGGGTTGGGGGTTAGGGGTTTAGGGTTTAGGGTTAGGTTTTGCACCTGGACGACGGAGAACATAATCTCCGTCGTCCAAGTGACTATTTAATTTTTTAAAAAAATAAATCGAAATTAAATATTATTAAATTAATTTATTATTAATTTAATATAAATAATGAAAAATAGTCGAAATTAATTAATTAAACTAAATTTTTAATATTAATTAATGTATTAAATAAATAATTAATTAATCTGTACATACACATCCAAATTAAAAACCCATAAAAATTATAAAATATTGTTCGGACACTACAACATTCTTACCCATTGCCGGCGATTTTTAAATCGCCGGCAATGTTTTTTAACATTACCGGCGATTTTTGCCGGAAAAATCGCCGGCAATGTAAATTTTTTTTTTTTTTAACATTACCGGCGACTTAAATGTAAGTCGCCTGTAATGTCTCGATGGTAATGACATTACCGGCGACTTACATTAAGTCGCCGGTAATGTTTAAAAAAAATAAAAAAAAAGACATTACCGGCGACTTACATTTATGTCGTCGGTAATGTTAAAAAAAAAAATACATTGCCGGCGATTTTTCCCTAAAAAATCGTCGGTAATGTTAAAAAATATTGCCGACGATTTTTAAATCGCCGGCAATGGGTAAGAATGTTGTAGTGGGAACTCGGAAATAAAGAAACGCGATAATTAACTAGCTAGCTAATACACTGGAGGAGCAGATGCGCCGCCGGGTCCTCCGCCTCCAGCCGGGTCGTTGTCGTCGGGGTATGGGTTCGGAGGAGGTTGACATACTTCTCGATTTTGGTTCATGAGCGCGATGAGTTGGGCTATTTGTGCTTGTTGTTCGTCAAGTCTTTGCCGCATTGACTCATTCTGCTCTTGTATCCGTCGATTCTCCTCTCGTGCCAGTCGAGCCTCTTGAATGGCTGCTTCGACGGCCGCTGCCTGACTCCTTCTCCGCTGCCCTGAACCTCCCGTAGATGATGAGCCGGAGGTCGTCGACAAATCTCGTACCACCCTAGGCCCAAAGTGCCTAACCTCCTTGCTAGCTCTACGACCGTAGACCTCATCCGCGATTGCAATTTGGCTCTCTAAGGATAGAGGATGCAGGTCTTCCGGCGGCACATCTGGGAACGCAAGCTGAGTGTTAGCCAACTCTTCATTTGCACGCTCTATCACCCTTGCCTACAAAAGAATAATTAATTTATTATAATGAAATCATATTTAAATAATAATTACTATAATTAAAAGCACATAATTAATATATCACTTACGCCGCATTGACTCGCTTCATTATCGAGCCCAGGCGTCACGTACGCGCTTACGTTTGCATCAAGATAAGGGCTCCAAACACCCTTATCCTTGTGCTCCTTGGTTATTTGAATGAACTGCTTGGCGCCGGTAGTATGGTGTTTCTCCTTCTTCCCCCGGTTGGCCTTGTTGACACCGGAGAATTTCTGTTACACAAAATAATTAAATCATTAAAAAATTAATAACTACAATTTAAATAATTCAATTATCTTAATTGAAATAAAAAAAATAAATTAACACCTTAAATTGTTCATCAGCAAAGTGGTTACACAACCACTCACACTCATCTTCTCTATCCCCTTGCAGCTCTACCGGGGGAGGCACGGGACCGACATCTTGGAAGTACTTATGGAGCTTGTACTTCCAATCTTTGTAGATGGAGTTGGCGGTTTGGTTGATATGCCTCAACATGGCCGGTGTCGGATCCACATCAAATTGTTCCTATCAAAAATAAATAGAAAATTATAATCGTATATATTATGAAAATTTAACTAATATTAACAATATTATATAATAACTAAATTGGACGTATTACGTACCGAAAGATCTTTGAAGACTTTCGCCTTCTCATGATCCGGCGCCTCCTTCCAAGTAGGGGCAGTGATACGAACCCGGTTACGGATGATTGACCATATCCCATGCGCCGAGAGACTTGCTAGCTGAGCTGTGGGAGGGCCACCGGTGAATTCGTCGTACGGCAAGTTGATCTTTTTCCCAGTTGCCTTGCAAATACGCTCCGCTTTGCCCCCTTTAACGAGACCCCGAGTCCTTTTCGGTTCCGGGTCAGTGGGGGCCCTCCTTTGCCTACGGCGGGCGCTGTACATGATTGATTCGGCGGTCGAGGACGCCTGAGTACTTCCCGTTGAACCGGTACCGGGCGTCGGAGATTGGAAGGGGTCGACGTCATCACCGCTCGAGATGAATAGGGAAGCGGGAATTTCCCCAGAGGGCGCTACGGACGGACAAGATAATCCGTCCGGATTGAGAGCGTCGTTGCCCTCCTGTTGAACCCAACCAACTTGGGCAGCCAACATTCGGAGCATCTCATCTTCTGCCTCCTGTTGGGCTTTCTTCTTGCCGAATGTCGTCTTTGGCAGAGCCATTTAAACCTAAGAGTACGGTGTTAAAATACCTACTTACCATAATATTTACAACTTAAAAATTTACGCTAATTAAGTACGTTTAAGATTTAAATAGAGTACACTAGCTTGGCTTTTTCAGTCGTTCAATGGACGTGCGACCCGCGCGATAAAGTGTAAATTTTCAATTAATCAGCCTTGATTAAATCGAAAAACATGGCCAGTTAGGGATAGAGATAACGCGAGAGGCAGGACTAATTTCGACAAAAGTCTTTCTTAGTCCAAATCCTGTCACCAGTCATAACCCGTTTCTAAACACCATGTCCGACATTCGGCCAATTTTTCGAAAATTTACACTCCCTCAAGTCCTTTGCAAACTCCGCCCTCAACCTCGTGTCCATAACTTCACTTAGGTTATGGTGTGCGGTGATGAAATCCACACATCACGAGGGGTTAAGGAGATAAGCTAGAAAAAGAGGCGCCATCTATTCCAAAGAGTGCGACTTAATAAACCAAGCCTATGTACTAAATTTAAATCGAAGACGTACTACCATGCAATTTACTAGAAAACACACGTAACTAACAATTAAGTAAAACAATAAATAATAACAATAATAAATTATTATATATCAACTAATTAATTATGAACTAATTACAATAATAAATTTATTCATTTAAATAATTATCAACTAATTACAATTATGCATTTAAATAATTATTAATTACAATAATTAACCACTTTTTCATTATTATAATTACAATAATGAAATATTTAAAACTAATTAATAAATTATATTTAGAATTTAATTAATTAAATGAAAATAATTTTAATAAGGAAAAAAAAATTTACCTCACCGGAGTAATCGGGAATATAGGCGGAGTTGAGTCGTTGGGGAGGAGGAATCACGCCGGAAAAATTGTCGTCGGAGCGTCGCCGGAGGAGAGGAGAGTAGAGGAGAGGAGATGGAATGATGAGAAAATGAGGGGGGGTGCAACTCTATTTATAGAGTTGCACTTAGACGACGGAGCACTATTCTCCGTCGTCTAAGTTCACTTAGACGACGGAAATAGTGTTTTCCGTCGTCTAAGTGGCGGTTTCAAAAAATTTCAAGCGGCGCCAATTAATCGGCGGGACGTTCTGAACCGCCATAATTTTGGACTTAGACGACGTTCTGAATTAATTCTCCGTCGTCTAAGTGAAAATTCAAGCGGTCCCAAAAACGGAAGCGGTAAATTGAACCGCCATAATTTTGGACTTGGACGACGGAGAATGACCATCTCCGTCGTCCAAGTGAAAATTACATGGAAAAAATTAAAAAAAAATAAATTCGAACCGCCATGGTAATTTGAACCTGTACGACAGAGAAGATTACCTGGACGACGGAGATGGCCCTTCTCCGTTGTCCAGGTGAACACCTGGACGACGGAGCATGACCATCTCCGTCGTCCAGGTTCAAATTACGTTAAAAAAAATTTTAAAAATAATTCGCTAGGAATTTAGCGATTTGTCATTCGAGTGAAATAGTCGTCCAATATCGATGAACACATCGTATATATGAACAGTTAAATTTGAACCGACGAATAATTTTTCGTTTTGAAAGTTGTTAAGTATCGACTAATCCTTACGACTTAAGTATTCATGAGTAGAGGCTCATTTGCAGCAGAGTATTAACGAAATTGAATTTGGACAAAACAACCGTTGGATATGTTCGTCGTAAGATTATATAGAATTGTCTTCAAAGGCCCATAAAATAATAAGTTCGGGAAGGGTTTGATCGGCACAGTCAACTGCAAAACCGATAATTTCACAAACCGGAAACGTGGATACAAGGCATTTCGCAACTCCGATTTTCAAACCGTCGAAGCTCACACACCAATAATTGTTTACTCTAAAGTCTTGATGAAAAGAATATGCATTGGAAGAAGGTCTAGATGGTCGTTGTCTTAGAAAAAATTACGATATCTGCACTTGGACGACGGATATGAGCGTTTCCGTCGTCCAGGTTCTAACCTGGACGACGGATATGAAGTTATCCGTCGTCCAGGTGATAACCTGAACGACGGAGAATGACGTTCTCCGTCGTCCAGGTGTATAGACCTTGAATTCAGGGGTTATGGCCTTAATGTTTAAGGTTTAGGGTTTGTGAACTTGAACGACGGAGAATTACCATATCCGTCGTCCTAGTTTGTACCTGGACGACGGATAATGACCATTCTCCGTCGTCCAAGTTCTAAACCCCGAATTCAGGGGTTAGGGCCTTAGGGTTTACGGTTTAGGTCGTCCCTGGTCATTTGTGTGTCCGTTCAATTATTCTGATTCAAAAATATAATTAAAAATTTGATCGATCGATCCGATCTGCTAGATTTAGAGGGTCCAGGATTTAGGGTTTTATATGAGATTGAGTTTGGCGTGGCGCCAAAGGTGAAAATGGCGGGGTGATTTGCTAGATTTAGGGTCGAGGATTTAGGGAGATAACCAAAATACCCAAAGGCGACAACCTGCAATTAATTTCTCCGTTGTCCAGGATATATATATAATTCGGATTAATTAATTACCGTAAATAAACCTGCATCGATCATATGTATATTACAATAATTACAATAATTAATTACCAATTAATCTCCCTCGTCGTATGACCGTACTCTTCGTCATAATCATCATCGTCCTCATCCCCGTTAGACGACGGCTCATCCTCGTCATCGTACTCAACATCGTACGACGAATAACCTGAGTCGTCTTCCACGTCCTCTTCCTGCTCGTCTTCTTCATCTACCTCATCGATAATCTCATCTTCAGTTAGATGTGTACAACCATCAGGCATGGGTAACCGTTCACCATCTTGAACCAGGTCCATTATATCGGAGCGGATGACAGAAATATTAGGCTCTTGATAGGCAAGAATGTCTCTTTCTGGTTCAGCAGCATCTTCAGTCGTCGCCGGTGTCCCTTCAATTGTCTCTGTATTCCATATTCCTCGGTGAGAGATATGGTTCACTATTTTCCACCCTTCACCGGCTTTCGGATCGTCGAGATAGAACACCTGCCGAACTAAGGTGGCGAGAGCGAAAGATTCATCCTCATACCAGCTAGAGTTTGTATCGACTGATAATAGTCCCAGGTCTTCCTTTGTACGCTTGAACCATCTGCACTTGAATAGGAAAACGTTGACATCATTCCCGTAACATAGCTGAACCACATATACAATAGCCCCGTAATATAGATCATTGTCTTTCCCAACCGCGACCCCACTGTTTTGTGTTCTTCTTCCTTCGTCTCGGGCCAATGAATGGAACTTTACATCGTTCACAAAACATCCGGGATAAATATAGTGTTTAACCGGCTTCCCTGCTAGCAAGTGCTTTGGCCATGACCACCACCCTCCGTGGTTTTCATATTTTTGCAGATCAATCATCTGCGAAAAAGAGCAAATTAATATAAGGGTTTACTTTCTACAAACATGATCGATATGTATTTAAATAATTAATCCCGAGACGTACGTACGTACCCATTGGAAGAAATAATCGGGAAACTTCTTCTTAACCATTTTCTCAATCCACGCCGAACTCTTGTTTTGATTTAACGCCTTAAGCCTCTCCCTGTATGACATCATGTACGGCTCAACTTCGTCACAGTCTCGCAACACTACCCAATATGCCTCAATAAGTTCTTCCCGTGTTAACGATTCCTTTAATACTCCTCTAAACGGTCGGACGACATTGGTGACGACAGAAAGATTGATGCGGACACTGCTCTCGGAGGCAGTGGGAGGTGGTGGATCTTTGAGGTACCTGTTGCAGTAAGTAACACACTCATGCATTAGGTATGTCTCTGATATGGATTCATCCGGGGCCGACCTGTTTTTGACGAATGACTTATACTGTCCAAGCTGTCTACAAAATCAAACGTATAATAAGAATAAGTACATATAGCTAGCTAGTATATATATAATCTCCAGTGGAACAAATTAATTAAGTAGTTGTACGTACCTTTCTTGAGGATACATCCAAGTGTACTGGACCGGACCAGAAATGAGCACCTGCTCGGGCAGGTGGATCATTAGGTGAATCATGATGTCAAAGAAAGCAGGGGGAAAAATCCTCTCTAGTTTGCAAATGATATGCACAATTCGTTGTTGCAATTCCACCACATCTGACTTCTTTAATTCTCTGGCGCATAACCTCTGCCACCACCTGCACAATGCCACTATTGGTTCTACGACGTCCCGAGGCAAGTATGGTCGAATTACCACTGGAATCAGTCATGTGTCTTTAGACCAACAAACTTGTGTTGCACCTCGTCCACTGCTCCAGTTATAGTAACTGCATACGTAGCCGGATAACGAACGTCCTTAAACCAGTGAAATACAGAACGTCTAAGCGTCGGCTTCACTGTGTAAGGTGCATCTGGCATCTTGTTGTACACTCATTTCCTATCCCTCCTCCACCATAAGGGACGACGTAGATTCATTGATTCCAAATCTTTCCGCGCTTTAGGAGTATCTTTAGTCTTGAACTTAATACCGAGAATTGTTCCCACCACGCTGTCGCACACATTCTTTTCTAAGTGCATCGCGTCCAAGTTGTTCCTCAGCTTCAACTTCGACCAGTAAGGGAGTTCAAAAAATATACTCTTGTGATCCCAATAGCTCAGATCATGTGGAGGAATTGGATTGCATTTCTTTACATCCGCGTCATTGCTCAACACACCAAAGTCGAAATAGCTCAACCTCTCTAAAATCTCTTCGCCCGACCAACTACGGGGTTTATGATTGTTCTCTACCGTACCGTCGAAATGAGCTTCATCCTGTCGCCACGGGTGGTCGTGAGGAAGCCATCTACGGTGACCCAAGTAACACACATTCCCCGCGTGCCAACTAGAGTTCACGTCGTCCAAACATATAGGACATCCATTATATCCTTTTGTCCTGCAGGCTGCCAACATCCCATAAGCTAGAAAATCGTTGATCGTCCACATTACGGCAGCCCTCATCGTGAACATCGTGTCAGTGAATTTGTCATAAGTTGGGACTCCATTTTCCCACAACAGTTTCAGCTCGTCAATCAAAGGTCTGAGGTAGACATCTAAGCACTTCGATGGAGATTTAGGACCTGGAATTAGTACGGTAAGGAAATTAAATTCCTTGTTCATGCACATCCACGGAAGCAAGTTGTACGACATCAGAATAACTGGCCAAGTGCTGACGGCAGAGCTATTACTTCCCCAAGGATTGAATCCGTCTGTAGATAGGCCGAGTCTAACATTTCTAACCTCTGAAGCAAAGTTTCCAAATTCTCTGTCGAAATGTTTGAAACCCTCCCCATCCGCGGCGTGTCGCAGGACATCGTCATCTATTCGTTTTTCTGCGTACCATCGCATCGCCTCTGCTGTGTGTAGCGACATGTACAGGCGCTGCAATCTGGGAATCAAGGGAAAATATCGAACAACTTTCACAGGAATTCTCTTTTTCGAACTCTTCCTATTCAACTGGAATCTGCACTGGCCACATACGGGACAATAGTCCAACTCTTTATACTCTTTGTAAAATAGCACACAATCATTCGGACATGCGTCAATTATCCTGTACTTTAGGCCGAGGCTGCTCAAGATATTTCTAACCTTATAATGAGATTTAGGAAGATTGTGATCATCAGGAAGCAACTTACATATTTGCTCCTGAATTTCGTCAAAAGCACTTACTGACATTTTGTGCTTCACTTTTATCTTCATTTGCTCCATCACATATTGCAACACATTCTCTCGACATCCAGGGAACACCGGGGTCTGCGCTTCAAGTAGCATCCGGTTGTACTTTTCCATCTCCCTGGTGTCAGTGGCCAAGCTAGCTGCGGGGAATGTGTCATCATGCTCATTAGTGGTACTGTAACCTCCGTCTTGGTGTTGGTTTCCACCATGACTACATCCCGGAAACGCATCATGGACCAAATCTGCAGTTGGGTTGCAAGCTGGGGGTCCGGCACCACTGCCGCTGGATGAGGCACCATGGTAACTGTACCCTGAGCTGAAGTCTGCTGCGCTGAACTCTACTGCTTCACCATGCTCGCTCCATGTAGTGTAACTCCACATCATACCATTTTCGTACAGGTGTTGCACCATAACATTAACCTCCGCATACTGACAATTAAGACATTTCTGACACGAACACCTGAAACGTTTCTTTCCCTGACCATGTTCTATCGCAAAATTCACAAATTCGCTAATTCCATCCATATACCGGACATCACATCTATTCTTCAACTTCATCCAACTCTTGTCCATACTGCTACAAAATATTATAATTAATTAATTATATATTACATATATATATATTAGTCCATTAATTTACGCTTAATTATACGTACTCGATCTACATCGATCCATCAATTACGTACGTACGTAATTTAATCGATCTGTACATATATATATATAGCTAACATCATTGCATGTATGTACGTACGTTTTCACTAAATATATATTAATTAATCAAGCAAATTTTAACTGCGTACGTACCTGTTGGCCTTCTCGATATCTGTACGTTAATTAAGCTAGCTGGCTGGTCAGCGGAGATCCCTTATCGATCCAGATCCTGATTCTTCTCGCGATCGGCCTTCTAGCTAGCTCCCTTCTCCGGCCTTCGATCTCCCTTCTCCTTCCATTCTTCTTCAAATGGAAATTCAGTGTTTGGCATCGGGCTTATATATATAATGCTTCACTTAGACGACGGAGGTGTCGGTACGTCGTCTAAGTGGAAGTACGTTACGTACTCGTACTCGGACGACGGCGTGTCGGTCCGTTATCCAGGTGATCACCTGGACGACGGAGAAGACTCCGAGGTCTAGGTTATCCCCTGGACGACGGAAAATACAATCTCCGTCGTCCAGGTGACCACCTGGACCTCGGAGAATACACCGAGGTCCAGGTGGTCACCTGGACGACGGAGAATACCATTTCCGTCGTCCAGGTGATCACCTCGAGGACGGAAAAGACTCCGAGGTCCAGGTGATCACCTGAACGACGGAGATTGTATTCTCCGTCGTCCAGGTGTTACTTGGACCACGGAGTCTTTTCCGTCGTCCAAGTGTCACTTGGACCACGGAACAATTACGTTTCCGTGATCTAAGTGCTGTTTTCTTGTAGTGTATGTACATCATAAACGTACACACTACTTCATCACTGGCTATTTATGCTGCAAAATAATATCTGCATGAGATTATTGGAGAGGCATAGAGAAATGTAGACCGATAGCCAAATATATATATAGGGTGCAGGCTTTCCAACCACCTTAGACCTCTCGTTCAAGCTCTGATGCCATGCATGTACTTTAGACAACTAAAAACTGAAACTAGATAGAAATGGACGATCTGCAGCATTTTAAGCTAAAGAAAATAGATTTCTGAGAAAGAGAAAAAAAACTCATCAAGTAACAAGTCTATAATGTTTTCACTGTCAGCAGTGTGCATTTTGCTCAAGTGGAACGCAGACCAAGGACCTCAAAGCAAGTTAGGACTTCATAATTCCCAGATAAGACTTATAATTGCATGCTTTCAGTACTTGAATTGTATGATTTGTTTCAAAGAACATTTCTAGATAAACGCTGATAAAGCAAGAAACTCTTCGTAGAAGTGTAGTACCTAGCACTTACCTCTAGCACCAAGGAGGCATATGTATAAGAATTAAGAAACAAGTCAGCCATGACCTGTTGCAATAACAACTGCAGTCTCTGAGGAAAATACGCTTCTTGGAATAATCCATATCTGTTTGATCTAAAGAAAGATTAAGCACTTTGCTGCAGCCAACCAAGGAAAACATCTTGTATCAGATCCAATCCTGATGTTAGCATAGAAGACAGCTGGGGAATTCATGGAACCAAAGAATATATATTTTCTGTAAAACAGTTGGGCCTTCATCTGTTACAGATCATGAAACCGGTGCAATTATCTTTCCTATGCATAACTCAAAAAATTCAGATGCTGAAACCGGTACTATTATCTTTCTTATGTACTTCAGCAATGACTAGTTTATATAGAATCTTTATAGTACATAATCGATCAATGTATTATAATAGATAATTATATTACAAGGACCTGGAATTTGCGTAGAAGGGTATCATTTACATACTAAAATTCGAAACTTGATATCCATGAAACATAAAACATCAGATACCTGACACTCTTGGATAAATCTCTAATTAAGATACGAATAAATTAGAGCTTTGAAGTAAGGAGCCAAACAAACATCTGAGCTCCAACTCCTAAGCTACAGAAAAATGTTATAACAGACCTGAATCACATATAATACTGCACAACAAACTTAATAAATTATCTAGCAAAAAAAAAACTTAAAATCTTCATTGTTAAGAAATTGTTAGATGGGTTAAGGAACCTACTTCTATGTTATTTTAAATAGATTGGTTAAGAAATCTAGATCATATATATATGTTCAATTTATTAACTAAAAACCTGTGGCAATTTTCATGCGCCACTTTATTCTCTAAAGGGACCAAGTAAAGTCGAATAGAGTGCACCGGCTTACCAATGTTGAACGATCGATGAAGCAGTTTCAGTACAATATTACCCTTGCACTCTTTAATTTGTCTTGTGTTTGAAAGCATTAGACTTCAGTTTAAACAAAATAATTAAACATAGGTGACCGTGTAAGTGTAGCTATTCGGATTTTCGACATACAACACGTACTATTCAGGTAAGACATAATTGAACAACAATGCAAGGATGATGACAGAAAAAACTCGATCTTGTCTAGTATGATCACTAATTTTGATGGTCAAAATCGCAAAAAATAAAATAAAAATGAAATCACTGACTTGTAATGATTTAATTCGTCGACCAGGCAATCAGGAGGGGTTGACCGTAGCAATCAAACAGGAACCAACATATATACAACAACATCTCTCATCCGATCAATTGGAAGTATAAGAACCCTTACCAGGTACGTTCGTTTCTTCTAAAGCTGATCTGCTACGTGTATCAACTGAAAAGAAAGATTCGGGCATAGTTGGAGACTTACAGTCATGCACTTGTCGATGCAGCATCATCAAGATTCTCAGTACTTCAAAGGCATGAACCTTTCGGTTAAAAGAATGTGAATCTTGAGGATGCCGCACCACCGAGAACTGACTGATCCTTTTTTCCGAGTAGTGCTGATCTCCACCGCCATGCTAACTATTGTAGATGAAAAGCAGAAACCCTAACCCTAAAAAGAAGACAAATCCAGCGAGAGAAAGTAGAGAGAAAAAAAAAAGAAAAGTGAAGAGGAATTAGGTAAAGCAGCTGGACAAAGGCATACAATGAATCAAGAACCAAGAACCAAGAACCACCTGAATAAAAATCCAAAGGATTAAACAAAATTGAAAGATTTGTTTCGAATCGAAATCTAAGAGATAGATCGAGGACAAAAAAGGAGGGATTTTATTGCATACAAAGTAGAGAAAAGGAATATACAAGCGCTATTTCATAGTGGTGAACTGGTGATACGCAAGCTTTTTATCACTGATCTATATAAAGCCTGAGAATCTGGCTTTTTACGAGTGGGTGGAATCTACAATCGAAGGTTTTTCTTTTTGTTTCTATTTCAATTCAATTCAATTCACCCGAGGCTTAATGGTGAGCATAGCTTTGATTGCATAGGGCCAGCCACGTGGTAAGCACTAGGCCCTGAATGGCTGTAGTTCGTGGCCCAAACCGCAGCGTAAGAGCTAGGTTTGGCGAGAATACAAATCAAATACAACTGTTTTGTTTATTCCGTACATCCCATATTTCGGTCAATCAAATCTCAAGTAATGCGTACGTCATACATTTCGGTGCGTATATTTACACTAGAAAATACTTGCATTCGGGTGCGGAACAACGAAAGTATAGTCTCGGAGGATAAAAATATGTTTATAGTAATTTTTTATTATTTTTAGTTTTTTTAATAAAAATTAAGACTAAATTTGAGTATTTTTTAAGGAAAATATGAGTATTTTTGGAAGTTCATATTTTGGTAAGGCTAGGGTTTATATAGTCCACCAAGTAAGGTCGGTCGTTCTTGGCCTAGGTATCCGTCGCTCTGGCGAGTAAGACTCTCTCTCTCTCTCTTTCCACAGTAGGTTAGCAACAGAGAACCGAAGCTTCCATCGTCGACTCCAATCATGCATCGGTCTCTAGCAACTCTGACTCGCAGCTTCTGTCGTCGTCAATTGGCACCAAGATCCACCGTCGCGGCCCAGTGACTCCAGATTCAAAATCTTAATCCCCAAATTCAGAGACCTAAACCTTTATTACTTTTCCGTCTACTCTACAGGCGATGTTGTTGAGCCGTTCTCATCATTCTCAATGGAGGGGGGAATCAGAGGAACCTAGTGTCGCTTTAATCCAATTCAACTAGGACCCCAGCCTCATCTCAATCATCTCATCAATCTCGATTCATCTTGGTAGTCACAATCAAGCAGCAGAGTCGTGCGGTTGTTCTCGACCAGAGAGATGCACCACACCGAGCTACACAAATCAAGCGAGACAGTCAACCGCAGACGACGGAGAAGGTGAACACCAGAGCTTCATGCCTCATATTTCTCACTCGACATCGTCATCGTACTCGGCGTTGCTGCAGGAGGAGATCGTCACTGCGCAACTCGTTCTCAGACCGAGTCATCAACTCAACAACTCACTAGTTCGAGTCAACTTCGATCCATATAACAAACTCACACGATTAAGTTGGTAATTTTTTTAGATACCAATGAAATTTAAAAGAAAATAAAGGGGAAAAAAGATGTAACTATCCCCAGAAAATAAGGAAATATTTAAGTTTTAACGGATGTTTGAGCTCGAATAACCAATTTGAGAATAAAACGTTAGCGGGAGTGACCATTTTGATATATGTCATATGATAGTTACCAAACTGTCTTTTTGGGCAAAGATATATGACCATTTATGTAATTTTGCCAAAAAAAATATCTCATCAAAAATTAAGTTGGGTATCACTAATAACGAGAACTCAAGTTTACTTAATGAAACAAAAAAAAAACTTTAATCGGCCAACTAGGTTTATTGAATCTTCATTACCATTATTAGATTACGTAGTAGATAATTTATTATAGCTTCAGCCTTATCATTCATTTGCGAGTCAACTTAATTTTGACATTGCATATGATGATATGAATCTACAAATTGGAGAAGCTTATGATAAATAATTCAGATATAAGATTGTAGAGCTCATTAACGACGGAGAATTGAATAGTAAACGCGAGGGTTCAATAATCAGAGACATAAGGAAGATAGATCATTGGTTACAATTATAATTGTTGTCATATTGTACTGTGCAATTAGAGATGAAAAGAAAAAAGAATAGAAAAGGTTGTAGAGGACTCGAGGGAGACGATGAAGATGATTTTTTTTTGCTAAACGGGGGTAAAGTTGGACTTTAAATTATACAAAAATTGAAGGAGGTGTAAATATCGAATTTGGATGTGTGAATAGACGCACTCCACATTTTGGTCATTCAAATATGGCATATATCTGTAATTGAAGAAAAAAATATGGCATATATCATTTGTCACTCAAATTTACCTCTTGATTTGACTTTACACTACCACTGTAATAACTATAGCCGACGATTTTTTTAAGACTATAACCGACGAGAAAAAAATCTCGTCGGCTATAGTGAAAAAAATGAATTTTTTTTTTAAAACTCGTCGGCTATAGTACTATAGCCGACGAAAATGAATAAAAAACTCGTCGGCTATACTATTACTGACGGGTTTTAGCCAGCGGACTTTAGCTGACGACCCCTAAAAATCGTCGGCTAAAGTTCGTTGGCTAAAACCCGTCGGTAATAGTATAGCCGACGAGTTTTTTATCAATTTTCGTCGGCTATAGTACGTACTATAGCCGACGAGTTTTTTAAAAAAATAAAAATAAATTCATTTTTTTCACTATAGCCGACGAGATTTTTTTCTCGTCGGCTATAGTTATTACGGTGGTAGTGTTAGTCACTCAAGTTTATATTTTAATTTCACTTTGGCCTCTAGTACAGAAACAAACGTTAAAAAATATATTATTCTGCTAAAGTCGAGAGGTATATATGTATTTATGTTTGTTTATTTATTTGGCGTCATTTCTTCTTATATCTCTCACACACAACAAAACGTCATTTAGTTTTCAACAATTCATTTAAATAGAGTGATCAAAGTGATAAATGAATGTAAACTGGAGTGACCAAATGATATAGTGTATGTAATATTTGAGTGTTGTTTTAATACGATAAACTATTGTATAATAATTTTATTACTTTAATACGAATATGATTACCAAAAATTTGTACATGCATGTTTTATTAATTTCTAAACTTCTTATGTAATTTTTTTTTTTGAAATAAACTTCTTATGTGTACTGTAGATTGTCCAACGGCGGCAGTTATGGGCAAAAGTCAAGCCGACGAGCCCCGATCCAAGGAACTAGTAGCCCGCTCAACAACTTAGTAGCTCAGCAACAATAAAACACACACAAATGACATACCAAACCCGGTTCATAAGCTACCTCAAGACTTGTGTTACATCAATAATTCACTGCCGCCGCCTCTTATATGATTTTTCATACTAAACTAAGCCAAACCTGGCTCTCTCTTCTTTTCTTTTTTTTTTTCTTTTTTTTTCAAACATATATATACAGTATTAATCTGTTTCTTCAGCCTCAAGCACAAATATGTTGCTGCCGGCTAACTACTCATTATCTTCTTCATCCTGGCCTGGCCTCCACTCGTTTACGTCAAATCTGGTTAAGCACTTCAGGCAAGAAAGCGGCCAAATCTTCCTTTGACATTCTATCATGCATCTAGCCTGAACACAGTTATAAAATACCTGACAACACTCGTCATTCTCATTCACTACAAATTATTCATTTATTCTTTGATTCATTCGAGCCAAAGTCGAGACTATATTACTCTCTCCAGCTATTACACTTTTAATTAATCATGACGGTTCGTGGTTCTTTCATGATCAAATTCTTTGTGATGGCTCTGTATGCTTGCATGGCTGTTACGAGTTCTGAAGCCGAAGGAAGAAACGCAAGTACTAACACAGCGATTCTCATAACGGTTGATCAGTCCGGCAATGGCGATTACAAGAAAATACAAGAAGCCATTGACTCAGTGTCGTCCAACAACGTAGAGCTCGTGTTTATCAAGGTTAAGCCTGGAGTCTACGAAGAAAAAATTACAGTTCCGGCAAACAAGCCGTTTATCACAATAAGTGGCAAAAAGGCAGCTGACACGGTCATTACATGGAACGATACAGGAGAGATTTTCGAGTCCCCAACGCTATCCGTCTTGGCTTCCGATTTTATAGCTCGTTACCTCACAATTCAGGTACATAGTAATTAGTACACATGCAAGTGCATTCTCTAGAGAGCCGTCTTGGCTTCCGATTTTATAGCCCGTTACCTCACAATAAGGGTTTACTAATTTTAGTTCATTTTCGTGACAGAATACATATGGATCGGCTGGAAAAGCAGTGGCATTAAGGGTGTCCGGAGATAGAGTTGCATTCTATGGATGCAGGATTTTGTCTCACCAAGACACCCTCCTGGATGACACTGGCAGGCACTACTACGATAACTGTTACATTGAAGGAGACGTCGATTTTATATGTGGAAATGCTGCATCCTTCTTTGAGAAGTGTCATCTGCATTCTCTATCGGAAGGAGCCGGGGCCATAACAGCGCAGCGGAGGATGTCGCCGTCAGAGGAAACGGGGTTCACGTTCTTCGGGTGTAAGATCACCGGTGTCAAAGGAGCAGTGTTAGGAAGGCCTTGGGGTACGTATTCAAGAGTCGTCTTTGCCTACTCTTACATGACTAGCGCCATACTGCCACAAGGTTGGGACGATTGGGATAACTCAGCTGGCCAACTAAGGTACGTATTTAGCTAGCAATAATAATCGATCTAGAGCCATTATATATGTGCATGAACTAATTTGCTTCCCTTCCTCTTCTTAATGCCATGTTGGTTTTGCAGTACTGTTTACTATGGCCAATATAAGTGTTCCGGACGGGGAGCGGCGACGGCAAAAAGAGTGCAATGGGTACTAGACCTTACGAGCGAAGAAGTCAAACCCTTCTTGACCAAGGACTTGATCGATGCCAATGCTTGGTTAAGGGCAGCACCAACCAACTTCAAGAAGAAAGCGAATACTACCAATGATACCACAAATTGACAAGTATTAAAGTATATACTTTGGATTAATTTGATATAGTTGGCACCTTGTTAATTTGTTCTCTATATATGTATAGTTTCCTAAGCTTCAATCAGTTCACGCAAACTTTTTTTCTTTCTTTTTTTAAGAATGTATATGCACGAATGCAGTTTGTATTCCAAATTTGTAACGCTTCATCATCTAGAGTAAAGTGTACGTACCAAACAGAATCCGGAACAAATTTAATTAAATTATCATCATTTGTAGGGCTAAGCACGAATCTCGTAAATTTTGAACCCGATTCGATCTTATCCCGATCTTGCAAGAGACGAAACAAAATTTTTTTTATTATTTCGATCCGTCCCATCTCACATAATATATTTTCTCTATTTTATCGTTTTTTTATTAAGAGTCGACATATTAAATTATCAAACAATTAACCATATTCGACAAAAAAATAAAATTATACTACGATAAATTAACACATTGCTTGTAATATGATCTAAATATATTAAACAATAAACAAAATTATTTTTTAAAATTTTATTATTTTTAATTAAACATTTAATAAAAAAATATTATTTTGTATAATCGTACGCTTGTAATTTTATCAAACTATATTTATCTTATATATCAAAACCGATAATTATTTAATACGTCCCGTCCCATCCCATTAGAATTTTTACTGTTAAATAATATTAAATTTTTATTTCAAATTAAACTCGAAATTAAAACCCGTCATGTCTCATCGCATTCCTTTCGAAGTTCAAAACAATCGAGACAAACCTTTAAAGTGTCCGATCTCATCTTATTCCACCCCGTTAAAAATAAGAACAGGCCAAAAATTGACCAGACTATCCCATGTTCACCCCTAATCATCTGAATCCCATATGGATAGCCAGCCGCCTTTGCTACTTTGAGCTCAACATAGAAATAGTATTTTAGTGCCATCAGTAGGAGTGGACACTGAACAAGTCAGGTCAATATTTAGCCATTTTTATTCCTACTTCAAACGGAACAAAAATAAATGGACACAAACGGAACAAAAATAAATGGACAAAAATAGATTGAATATTTTAAAAATCCGTCTTGATGATAGAATAAACCAAATTTTAGACTTAATATAAGATAAACATATTTTATTAAAATTTTAAAAAAATATAATTATGTAACATAATGCCATTTTACTTAATTATTAATTAAAAATAATAACCCTTAAAACATTTCAGGTTTAATTAATACATTTAATTTATATTAGAATAATTTTATTTTTTTATGTAAGATATTAATTATATAATATTTTAATATATCTATCTTTTTATCAAATAAATAATAAAATAAACAAAATTGAGGCAGATCTATAAAAATTTTAAAATTAAAATTCGATGTCGTCCCAAAAAACAGAACGAATTAGAACGAAGTAGTAAAAATTCCGACCCGTCCCGTCCATAGCAGAATCGGGATTTGTGGATACGTGCCCACGGTATGAGTTTGGATGATGGACATCAAATGTACGGGCATGCTAAGCCAAATCATAACCCAAGACCTACTGGACACAGACGAGGCATTACTCAGCGATTACATATATACAGAAAACCAAAAGCCCAGTCCACACCACTCTTAAAAGTGTCCAAAAACAACAAAGTGAAACAGCACTAAAATTCCATATGTTACAGGCATGACTTCAAAATCTACAACCCATTGTAGTTGAGTTTACACAAGAACAAAACTAAATACCGGTCGGTCTAAGTAACTTGAAGTTGCAGACTCCATTGCTAGTCTTGACCAAAACAAAACTAGTCAATCAGCAATACCACCATAATATATACATAGCGACTCACATAGAAGACGACCAAAAGACCTAAAGTGCTAATTAAACTAAATTAAGCAAAAGATCGGAATCAATTTAAGCTCCTACTCAAGAACAACTCGAGTTCAGGCGAATTGAAGTACCCATTTTTGGGCGGGTCCGGCCTTTTCCCGAAAAGATACGGCTTCTTCTTCGGCGGCGGAGGCGGCAGCAACTGCTCTTGAATTCGATACTCGCGGCGTTTGGGTGTTGCATAACCCGCTCTTTCCTCTTTGTTCATCTTCCCTTTTGGGATAGTAGTAGCATAACCCACTTCCCGTTCCATCTCTATCATCGTCATCACCACCATCTTCTTCTTGAGGATATATTACGGGGCTCCAAGTTTGTTGAATAAGAAGAAAAGTGGGAAAGAGTCCTTTTTATGAAGTACTAGTTTAGTTGAGATTTTGGCTTACTCTGGAAGTTTTGCTTTTATAGGTAAATACAGCGTCCTCTGGAAGGAGCTACTCTCTACATTGCTTGGGGGTGCTTTTTATTCAACTCGTGTTGGCGATGGGAGACACCTAAGCAAAGTCTGACGTGTACGTGTCGTCCGTCTGGTGAGATCTACTCGACGACCTCTTGCCATCTGTCCCAAACTAGGGTTTGTGAAAGCGCGGGAAATTGCAGAGTTAACCTAGCAGCATTAATTCGTTTCAATCTCGACCACGCAAAGTTGCTTTTGTGTTAATCTGGATCATATTACAAAATAGTTCCTGTTATTAGCACTGTTATGAGAAAAGGTTTAGAAGGCCATACTTTGGAGATCCAAGCAGAGCCTGGAGCCCGTCAGTCGTCAGGCTGTTTAAACTCCGTCTAGGTGCTCAAATGTACATTCATCATATAGAACCGCCTAACGTTATTTAAAACAATGATTACTAGCAACTTAACACATGTCCTATCGGAACACGCACACGAAAGTGTATACTCCGACCAGTTCTGCTCTCTCAATTGACGGATTTTGGTGTGGTTGTAAACAAAATGTGGAAGTACAGTACATACAATAAAAACTTTATAAAGCCACAACAGGCCCAAGTCCAAATACGAGCCCAGGGCTCAACTAACATGCAGCAAGGATAGGCACAAGATATTACTTGGGCCTGAGGTATAACAACACCCGGCAAAGGAGACTCACCCCAGTTGACCGAGAAAAACCATGCTTTGACGTACGCCACCAGCTTCACAAAGTCACAACTACTGCAATGGTCTCACACTCTCACACACTCACTAAAGTGATAACACCCATAATAGCTCTGTCAATCTCCACTCTTAAATATGATGCCTTGGACTGCTAGGAAGATGACAAAATATTAACAAGCTCGCAAATCCATCACTATCATTTGGAAGTGCTTATATATTAACATCATAAGGGCATCCCAAAACTTTGGATCTATATCTTCTAGGACGTTTAAGTAATCTTTTGGATATGTACCACTTATGAAGAAAAGGAAATAAATTATAAAAAAGTACTGAGTTGGCATGGAACTCAATCATCAGTTCATCACCTATCTATTCTTCGATCCGATTTGCCACTCAAAACATATATAAACTCAGTAAATGATGTCTCAAGTACATGTGGAGCAATTAGCAATCGGAACAGAAAATTGTGGATGACATTCTTACAGCGATGTACAAGACTAGTAAAATAGCCACGCGTTGCTGTCAGAAGCGGATCGAGGAATATAGTTTGGGTGGGTTCATTTTACTCTCTATATTTTATTTTATTTTGAGGTTATTTATGTCTTCAAAATTTAGTGAAGAATTAAGAAGAAATTAAGAGTAGAATAACAGAAAAACAATGAAAATTCTAGGAATTAAGGAAGGAAAAATGGATTCAAAATTTAAAGAAGAGTTAAGAAGAAAATAAGAGTAGAATAACAATAAAATAATGAAAATTCTAGAAAGTAAGGAAGAAAAAATGAAAGTAAAGGAAATAAAAAACGTAAGTACTGCAAGGGATTCAAACCACTGATCTGGTGGGTTATAACATTTGATTTTACCAACTGAGCTAAACTGGCGATTAAGCATTTGTGGAACATAAAAAATATTGTGACGTTTCTAGAATTCTTATCTGGGTTGTAGCCCAATTAACCCATACGTAGATTCGCGTGTAATTGTTGCGGTTGGTTAGAGAGAGAAAGAGAGAGAAAGAGTATTGACAAGTCTGATAATTATGAAAACTTCAACCAAAAAAGACAATTATGCTCCAAAGTTAGACAATAAAATGAACAATAATTCATCTTTGTTATATAAGAAATATATAAGCACCCAACTCAACCATATCATTCAACTAGAAAGAAGAAATGAACCCCAACAGCTCCATAGAGGTAGACTTATCGATCAATGTCCATCTTATCCCACATGCTATGCCTCAGCTCACCAAGCTAGGACAATGTACAACGAAACAAAACTTCAAACTTTGACTAATCTGTATGGATCTGGATATTCAAATTCAAAGGAACAAAATTCCTACTTAAGGAAATATGTATATATCTAGCTAACAGTGTACAATTGCGAAACTATAACGTAAGTGCCTAAGTTTGATTCTGCCAACACAACTATTTTTTAGCTAGAGCGACATGATTTATTTAAAAAGAAAAATAAAAAGGGTCAAGAAGAGCCACCATAAAACTTTTTTCATGAACTTTTTGTGCGTTTTGAGAAAGAGATGTCCGAGGAGGAAGCCATCATGCAAACGACGTTAAAGACAAGGTTTAATTTCTCTCGGAATATAGACAAAAAAAAATAGGAGACTTGGTTTTTACAATAACGGTAAGTTGGTATATTTTTAAAAAGT
The DNA here is from genome assembly GCA_946800695.1 of Geum urbanum. Taxonomy (NCBI): domain Eukaryota; kingdom Viridiplantae; phylum Streptophyta; class Magnoliopsida; order Rosales; family Rosaceae; genus Geum; species Geum urbanum. The sequence continues at coordinate 9,139,453 of OX327006.1, forward strand.
TACTTAACATATGTAACATCAACGTACCATGCATCTTTTCTCATTATCTGAGAACTAATGAGAAAGTCATGTTCATTAGGCAAAGGAAAAAATATATCATGGTCCTTAAATTTTTTTGGTCAGGTCAAAAAAGTATCCGAATTCTTCAAACTATCAACATAATGCACGAGTTCCTAAAACGCTATATGTGTGATGTCTCCGAGCTATTTCCATCACGTTGTCGTTTATTTTGATGATGTGACATTTTTTGAAAAAAAATAATAATAAAAGATATTTCCGTCTATTTTGATGACGTGATATTTTTTTGAAAAAAAAATATATAGAAAGACATCTCTCTCTCTCTCTCTCTCTCTCTCTCTCTCTCTCTCTCTCTCTCTCTCTCTCTCTCTCTCTCTCTCTCTCTCTCTCTCTCTCTCACACACACACACACAGCCCAAACCAAAACTCCTCCGCCTTATAAATCGCAGGTCCTCGATTGGACTCAACCCGAATTACCTACCCAGAAATCCCAAGACAGATCTGATCCCTTCAATGCTCTGATCACTCCGGACAAGAGATCTCAGAACGGCTTCACGCTCAACCTCTTCGAGGGCCCAATCTGCTGCCAATCTTTCCGCTTAGATTAAGATGTCTTTGCCTGCATCGATAGCTACGTCAAACAATCTCGATAGAGGGCATTATGGGCCTCGCGACGCACCCCATCCTCCTTATCCATTGGGCGTAAGTGGGAGGACTGGCCGACTAGGGCGACGCGAGTCACTGAGGACGTTTTGAGGTCACGAAAAAGTGGTTAGGCCGCGACAAGAGGAGTCAGAGTCGTAATGCAGGAGGAGTAGAGGCGTGAGTAAGCATTGATGAGATTGTTCGAAGAGATGACGTCTTTGTGGGTCATGGCCTCAAAAATGAGCTTAGTTGTGGGAAAGTCTCCGCATTTGACGTAGAGATTGACGAGGGTGTTGGGGGCCCCATAAGGCACGAGGGTGCAAGGCGACGGCGACGGGCTTGGCATAGAGGTCGCGTGGTAGTGGCTGCCGGAGTGGCGATGGCTATGACGGTCAAGGTTGAGGGAGAAACGGAAAGAGACAGAATAAAAAAATTAGAAGAAAAAAATTATAACGGCATAAAAGTATTTTTCAATTTTTTTTTCTCAAAAAAATATCATCTCATCAAAAGTGACAGCAACGTGACTGAAACTATTCGGAGACATCACACATATAGCATTTTAGGAGTTCATACATCATTTTGAGAGTTTTGAAAGTTTACGCACAATTTTGACCAGATCGAAAGATACCAGGTACCTTGGTTGATTTTTTTTACCCATTATTTCCTTGAGCCATTATCGAGGATATATAAAGCTATTTAAGCATTATGCCAATTTTTTTTAATAGACAGATATAAATTTGGTATATAATGTTATTCGAATGTGATCTTAAGGATTACGGTATGAGTATTTAGTATTGTACTACAACTCACCGATATTATACAAAAATTTTGAAGGAGAAAAATAAATAAAATTACAGTAGACTGAAACTGTAAATTTATTTATTGATAGATGACCTTAAATATAGGTATTACAATTAGTTACAATCAATATCCCTATAAATCTGAGATTGAAAGAATATCTACTTCTACTCTAATTAGGACAAGACATATACTGAGACACCAGGAATGTACTTTTCTTAAACACCCTGCATTATGTCGCGCTTCTAATATATTATGCATAACCTGTTGCCACGCTAAAAACCTTGCCAAACAAACAAAAATCTCATGGGCAAAACAAAAACTTGGTCGAAGGAAAAAAGAGTACAACACATCAACTACAAAAGCTACTACATGTGATGTAGACTCTCTCTGATGTCTACCAAATGTAACTCCCCCTGGTTGGTAACTAAATCTCAGAGTTCAGATAATGTTCGCAAACCAATGCGCATCACATATTTCACAAACGTAGATTTTGGAAGTGACTTGGTGAATAAGTCTGCAACATTATCCATCGAACTAATCTGGTTCACACGGATATTCAATAACCGTTGTTGTTGATTGTAAGAGTACTTCGACGAAATGTGTTTAGTATGACCACCCTTAATGCAACCAAACTTCATTTTTTTCAATGCAAGCTGCATTATCCTCAAATATACAAGTTAGTGATATCATAATATATGGTAATTTACGAAACCCTCGAATATGATGTATTACAGACATAAGCCAGACACATGCATTAACCGCTTCATACAAAACTAGAATTTTAAAATGATTTAAGGAAGTAGCAACAAGAGTTTGCTTTGAAGATCTCCAAGTAATCTTCGTATTCCCCATAGTAAAAATATAACAAGTTTGGGAACGACCTCTATGTGGATCATAGAGATACCCAACATAAGAAAATCTAACCAACACATCATTATGTATCTCAGGATAAGAGACTACACTGAAACGTGTTTCAGTGCTCGCATCTTGTGTAACCTTCGACGGGTCGAAGGTATCTCTCGACCAATCCTGGAGCTTCTTATTCGATGGGTCGAACTGGGCATAACCATAAAGTTACATTTCAATCATTCATTTTTCTTGAATTTCAAGTTTCTCTCTGGCTTTTTTGTAAGTGAAGAATAAGTTCAAGTCAATGGATCCCTTCAAGTACCTGAAGTTATGCTTTACTCCATTCCAATGATTTTGCGTAGACTCAGGCCAAGAAACCAATGTCTGGATGTGTGCACCGAGCTATATATAACCAAGTTTCAACTGGAATAAGATATAGAATCTCAGCTCTAAAAATTCATCATCATTATCTTTTAAGATTATTATGGATCCTTTTCCAGACTTCAAACAACCATTGGTATACTAAGAAAGTGTGATTTTTTCATTGCCTGATTTAGACATAAGTAGACTGATGAATAAGAATTCCACCAAATTGATGTTTCTGCTCTAAACCGTGACAAAATCAAGTCTTACAAAGGTCTATCATCTCAAACAACTTGTTCGTTTACTGAGCACGCATGGGCATAATTTATCATTCTTGTATCCCTTCCCAATCAAGTAGTCACTTAGAGTAGTGAACATCTCAATTTGAACACATGAGCACTTCATGGTTTAGAGTTACTTGAATTGGGTATAACTATGCCAACTAGCACTCTCATGTATATCTCTGAATCAAGATTATCCATAAGTTGCATACTCAGTATTTTCGGACACTACCAAACTGATAAGGTAGCAAAAAGTAATGATGTTCATGCCTGAAGAATACATCTCCTCATAATCAATACCTAGGAGTTGAGAAAACATTGGGCCATAAGTTTTACTCATTGTGCTTCAGAACAAAAATGCATTCATGTCCAACCGGCTTACTATTTAGTGGTCATAGACCAGACCGAAAACTTGCCTTTTGTAAAATAGTTTAGTTCAACATAGATTGCTACTTTCCATATCGATCAATCTGCTCTATGGTGACAATCAACAACAGAGCGTAAATGCATCGTCAACCAACATGGATTGCTACTTTCCACTTCATTGTTGTCAATTCCTAAGCGATGGAATAAGTAAATGGATCATCAATGAACATGAAAGTATTATCTATAAAACCGCTAGCATTTGTTTAACTTGGTGAGATTTCTTTGTTTACTGACATTGTCATTGACTCTGAGGCGTCCTCCAGTGTTTTTCAATGTCTACTTTTAGGATCTGATTGTTGTCAGTAACAATCTCATATGTTAATGATGGAAGGATTATTTTGTGCCTTGATAGTTTGCCTTTTCACCAGCAGTTCATCAGTGGATTTTGACTGACACTACACCCCTACTATGGGTAGAAGAAACGCTACCTTACCCGAGTGTTGCATTAACTTGCCCAATTTTAGGGACTTTCAACCTTGCAGGATTGTTCGCAACAGGTTTGACCGATCTCATCACTTTCACGATATCAGTAAAGGAGTCAGTTATCGAATTGCTACTTTTGACGATCGAGAATACATTGCAATTTAATCGCACATTGAGATGTGTGGGGATCATGATACGACATAATGAGATATACCACGTCAACTTCTGACGTTTAACTGGAATGAAACAATTCTGATTTCCCCCTAACATCGAGAAGTATGTCTCATCACAACGTCAATATGCAAAACCAGCATTAAAGAGATCTTATCTCAAAGGTTCTAAATAAAACACAATGGTTGGAGATTCATAACAACATAAATGCCTTATTTTCATTGAGGACCCATTTTTCTACTCAGTGGAGGCATAATAGGCACATATACCATGCAATCTAATATGCGTAGATGTGAAAATATCATACTTCTATCCAGTTACCAACTAGTTTGCACTGAATGGTTAACATAGTACGGGTCTCAAGCAAATAAGCATATCTGCATGTAACTCTGCATATCCCTAACCAGATACCAGTAAAGTAGTTTACATTACCATAGCTCTGGCCACAAGCTGCAACCGTTTGATTTGTGTCCTGCTAAACCGTTCTGTTAAGGAACATGGGGAACAAGATGTTCAACTTCAATCCCAACTAACATGCAATAATCATCAAAAAACTTTGATATAAACTCTCCAGCATCATCCAATCTAATAGACCTGATTGGATTATTCGGGTAGTGAACCCGAAACTTAATGATATGTGCTAAGAGTTTTGCAAATGCAGTATACCATATAGATAGCAAAGTGACATGTGACCAACGTGTCGATGCAGCAACTAAAACCATAACATATATAAACAGACCGCATACATGTTTGATTATTCCACAAATATATCCTTGAAATTTGTGAAGGAATGGAAATTATGTCTATAGCAAAAAAGGGTCATGCCTATAACTTTGTTAATAAATAAGCTTTGCAAAATGAGTGATGTGCACTAGGTATTATACTCGTCTTGGAGACCAAGTACGGATTAAGATGAGTAATCTCATCCACTCCATCTAAACCGATGGTTTTGGATATTCCCATATGCTTCTTTGCTTTTAAGGATAGATGACCATGAGAATTGTATAATAGCGGGATCATCATAATGCCAAAGCTTAAATGAGGCAAATTCACATACAATAGTATCAATTACTGCATTGAATTCAATGATCTGAACTGCAGAAAGATATAAATCACTACAAATCCTCATAAACCTCTCCATTATGCGGTTTCTACTGTAATTTTTGGAGGTAGTACACAATTATTGTTTTCCATTCTCACCATAAGTTTCCAAGTAAATATTGCTGGCGGAAATGTGTCAAAACTTAGCAAGGTTCGATTGATCATTGGTGCATATAAGGCATCAGTGATATAAATTCTTGTACCATGTGGTAGTAAAAATGATGTTGAACCACGCCCTTGTATAACCGGTGCTAAACAATCAAAGTTGTCACTAGGGAATTGTATGGCACAAGATCCATAAACAATTGTATATTCTACAGTGTAGTATGAGTAGTATCACTATCTGCTAAACACTCAATCTCACCTTTAGACATCTACAAATAATGTAAATCAATCATTCTTGGAACTCAAGACATAGCGAACACTTTAAGTAGATACTTCAATATTTTCAAAGGGTTATGATCCCTATAAAGTGTTGATATGGCATGACAAAACAGATGTAGGAAACACATCAAAAGAGCACCAAAATGGATCGAGACTTCCACTCAATGAGTCGAAAACTGGTTCAAACCATGTCTAGAACACTGATCTTGACGGGTTCAAGAAAACCCACAAATCGAATTGATTTTCGATATCGATGGGTCAAAAGTATTATGACGACCCGAATCAGAATCAGTTATGTGTTTGGCACGATTCTCGAGATTTGGTTATAGTCGCAGTTTTACGTTATTATGTGGTTTGCCGATTCGATTCGCGACTATATTTTCAGTCGAGAATTTGAGTTAGGTGTCTTCACGGAAATTGTAGAGTACGTGATTTCGAGCTCGTGGGCGGTTCCGGAAGATTTTTTCGATAACCGAGGAATATTTTATGATTATTTGAAGTTTTGGGTTCCGACGAGTTTATCCGTTTGTTTCGAGCTTATCCGAATCATTTCGTATATTCGTTTTGGACCGTTGATCGACCCGAGGCGCAATTATAAATAACGAAAATAGTCGAGAAATAGTCGAAAATGGCAGTTTTGAGCTTTGACCATGTGTTGACCGCCTGTTGACTTTCCAAATTTGGAAAGTAGCCGTTGACCCGTAAGGAGAGTGTGCGACCCGGTTCGGTTCGTCGGCGATCCCACTTCTCCGGCCACCTCCGGCTAGACTGAGGGTACAGTTCGAATCCTCTCGTGTTCCTCTTTCATTTTATGTATGAGATGATTGAAATTGATGGTGTTTTACCTTGGGTTCGATTAAGGGCTGATTTGGTTTGGTCGACGGTGATGGGTGGTAGGTTTCCGGTGAGGTTTTGGAGTTGGGTTGTTGGGGGTTTTTCTCCCCACCCCTCGGTGATACTCCCTGAGTTGTTGGTTTGGGACGAGGTTGAGTTTGGGGATGAACCCGATTGGGTTCCGATGTGGGTATTCCGACGTGGTTTTGGACGGAATTGACGGTGATGGACTTTGAATTGAGGTTGGGCGTAGTTAAGGAAGTGACTCGGACCGTGATGGGCTTTAATTCTGGAAATTTTGGCCGTGAATTTCCACTGTTGACGGCGCACCGCCGCCGCCGGCGGCGGTCAACGGTGGTCAACGGCGGCGCTCCGGCGAGGAAAAGTCAACTTTTCAGATTTCGACAATTTTAATGTCATTCTTCTCGTAATCACGCCTTGGTTATTGTACAGAGGTTTTTGGGTCAATTTGGTTAGCCGATTTTCAGACGAGGTTTCGAGTGGGGATTTCGGGATTTCCGTAATTCATTTTGTACTGCATTTCGTATTTTCGGGAACGGCTGGTTTCCATGCATCAGTACAGTGTTGTGGATTACGATATTGATCAGTTATGTTTTATGAATATATTCAGGTGATCGAGATCGAGATCTGGATCGTGATCGTGCTTCAGGCGAGAGAATTTCCGCCGGACCACGAGTTTAGCGCGAGTTCGCGCTAGCTGATCTGTGAGTGGACAAGTTTCTATTTTCACTATTGATTTGCGAGTTCGTGAATCATATGATTTCCGTATTTGATTATACGATGTTGTGATATATGTTGTTTCCGGAGGTATTGTTATATGTTTATTTGTGATGGCATTTATTACATCGATGTACCAGAGTTGAGAGATTCCTCTGGGCAGGGTTGAGTGGTCCCCTGCGTGCCGCCAGGGTTGAGTGGTCCCCTGGCCTATCACTGTCGGGTTTGAGCGATTCACCTGACGTCGGGCTTGAGAGGTCGCCCGACAACCTCCGTGTGTATATATATGTGTGTGTTGTTTTCCGAACTCGCACTGTTTTATATTGAGTATGTGTATAAACTGGTGAAAGGCATATGTTTATTTTCGTCCACTTACTCTAACGTTTTTATTTGCCTTTCCCCCGGGCTTTTCTATTTCCATGCCCAGTTTGCAGTTCGGATTCTGCTGTTTCACGTCACGGTTTGGAGGCTAGTGTTCAGAGTTACCTGTGCTTTTTTCCAATAAGTTCTTGTTTCGCCTACTGATGTGTATATGTTGTATATATTTTATACTAGAGGTCGCTCTGATACATTCTGAATCTTGTTTATACGGATTTTCACGGAGATGTATATATACATTGTACAGTTTGTTTACTGTTATTGATTATATTGATGTTGAGAAATCCGGATGGGATTGGTGCCCACGGTTTGGCTTTTGTGGAATAGGATGAAGTGTTATTTTCTGGGTGTAGGTTATGGCAATTCCACGCTAGTAACGAAACTCTGCCGAAATTTCGAAAAATTTTTGTTGGTTCGTATTTTCAGAAAGGGTTTGATTCCGATTTGGGTATATGAATCGGGGTTGGGTCCTTTCAGCTTGGTATCAGAGCATTAGGTTGTCAGATTCTGTAGACTCGTGTAGTTGTGACGCTTAGGGTATTTGAGTTGATACAGCATGACTGGAGTGATGACCCGACTGGCCAGCGGTACTCATCAATACTTTGGGTGTTGTGTGTCCTCAAATATCTGCGGTTTCATGATTACGTTCTTCCTACTTGTACCTAATGCTTGTCTTGTATCATTAGGATGCCTCCTTGACGTGGTCCCCTTGTTGATCGGGATGATGATCCTGATGAGGATCGCCGAACGCGCGACTTGCTGATGCGAGTGCTGCGTTTGGAGGAGCGTTTTGACCCTGTGGTCAAGGCTCGTACAGCTGGTGCTACTGTGTTTTCGGGGTCAGTTGATCCAGAGATATGCGAGGCATGGTTGGTTCAGATTGAACGTGTTTGTGAGCGTCTGCAGTTTACTCCTGAGCAGATGTCAGTAGCCGCAGTTGGTTTACTTGAGGGTGATGCATACTTTTGGTGGGTTAGCACATACAGAGTTCCGGTTGATACTCCGTGGACATTGTTTTGTGATCTGTTTATACGGAGGTATTTTAATCCGGCTACCCAGCAGCGCAAGTACGAGGAGTTCACGAACTTGAGGCAGGGCAGTTTGTCTGTACTTGAGTATCGGGATCGGTTTACCCGTTTGTCTCGTTTTGCGCGGGATATGGTGGCTACAGAGGAAGTCAAGTGTCGCAGGTTTGAGCTGGGATTGAATCTGAGTATCACGGCGACCTTGACTACGATGCCGCGGAACAACTTTGATGAATTTGTCAGTGCAGCTCTCCGAGGTGAGGATATTGAGCAGGAGAGACAGCAGAGGTACCAGCCGAGGCGATTTGAGGAAGGTGGACCGAGTCAGGGGCCTTTAAAGAGACAGAGTTCTGATACTTCCGGTTCAGCCTCATCCTCAGGCGGTGGATCTTATTGCTCACCAGTTGATGTACTGAGGCAGAGATCGAGATGGAGGAGAGACCAACCGCGGCGACCGCAGGCTAGTGCAAGTTCCAGCGGTTCTAGTTATCCTCGGCGTACAGGTGGCACTTTTGCCGTACCGAGGGAGTACCCATTGTGTAGTCTCTGCAGCCGACACCATGTGGGTCCATGTCAGTGAGGTCCTGTTACTTGTTATCATTGTGGCCAGGTGGGTCACTACTTGAGGAAGTGTCCCTAGTTGTTTGATACTGATGGTCAGGCGGCTTAGAGTTCCGGAGGAGAGCGAGGTGCCACTTCGGGAGTGCGACCAGCACAGTTTGCAGGTCAGGGTAGGCAACAGGGACAGCGCCAGTGAGGACGACCAGCCGGACAGGCTAGGGTTCATGCTATGACTCTACATGAGGGCAGAGCATCACCGGAGGTCGTTATTGGTACGTTACATGTTTTTGGTATTCCAGTAGTTACATTATTAGATCCAGGTGCTACACATTCATTCATATCATTTATACTGTCATCATTGGCTACAGTACCTGCATCTCCACTTCCAGGGTTGTGGAGAGTGTTGTATCCGTCAGGTGAGGTTGTGAGCATTGGTTGGGTTTACAGAGACTGTGAGGTGTTTGTTGATGGCCACGGGTTAGCTGCTGATCTGTTATTGCTTGATATTGTTGATTTTGACTTGATATTGGGTATGGACTTCCTGGAGTCGCACTGGGCTATGTTTGACTGCCACAGGAAGGAGATCACGTTTCGACGACCAGGGTTACCCGAGATACTATTCCGTGGCGAGAAAAACACTTCACTACCGTGTTTGATTTCCGCGATGAGGGCGGATCGGTTGATGAAGAAGGGTTGTGTTGCTTACTTAGCCCATGTTGTGGACACTACAGCTGCAGTGCCAGATCTTGTTAGTATTGAGGTTGTGTCTGAGTTTCTAGATGTGTTTCCAGCGGAGTTACCTGGTATACCCCCTGTACGGGAGATTGATTTTACCACTGAGTTATTGCCGGGTACTGGACCGATTTCCCAGACACCGTACCGGATGGCTCCTGCAGAGTTGAAGGAGTTGCAGATCCAACTTCAGGAGTTGTTAGAGAATGGATTCATTCGACCTAGTGTTTCTCCGTGGGGTGCTCCAGTATTGTTTGTGCGGAAGAAGGATGGGTCCATGCGTTTGTGCATCGACTATCGGAAGCTGAATCAGGTTACGGTGAGGAACAAGTATCCGTTGCCGCGGATTGACGACTTGTTTGATCAGCTGAAGGGAGCCTCAGTCTTTTCGAAGATTGACCTTCGATCTAGATATAACCAGTTGAGGATCCGAGATTCAGATGTAGCCAGGACAGCATTCAGGACGCGGTATGGGCACTATGAGTTTTTGGTTATGCCGTTTGGGTTGACCAACGCCCCCGCAGCTTTCATGGACCTGATGAATCGAGTGTTCAGACGATTCCTGGACAAGTTCGTGATTGTATTCATTGACGATATCCTGATCTATTCCAGGAGTGTGGGCCAGCATAAGAAGCACTTGCGAGCAGTGTTGCGGACTTTGCGGGACCATCAGTTGTTCGCGAAGTTTAGCAAGTGTGAGTTCTGGTTGGATAGTGTGAAGTTTCTTGGCCATGTGATTTCGGCCGAGGGAGTCAGTGTTGATCCTGACAAGATCGAGGCCGTGCTGAATTGGAGTAGACCCACTACTGTGCCAGAGATTCGGAGTTTCTTGGGTTTAGCAGGCTATTACCGACGGTTTGTTTAGGATTTCTCCCGGATTGCTACACCACTGACCAGATTGACGAAGAAGGGCGTCAAGTTTGAGTGGTCTGATGCGTGCAAGGAGAGTTATTTGCTCCTGAAGGAGAGATTGACTACTGCACCGGTTCTGACATTGCCAGACGACAGTGGTGAGTTTGTTGTGTACAGCGATGCGTCGAAGTTGAGACTTGGTTGTGTGTTGATGCAGCATGGTAGAGTCGTGGCATATGGTTCCAGACAGCTGAAACCGCATGAGGTCAACTATCCGACACATGATTTAGAGTTAGCCGCTATTGTGTTAGCGTTGAAGAGTTGGAGGCATTATTTGTATGGTGCTCAGTGTAAGATTTTCACTGATCACAAGAGCCTCACCTACCTGCGGACGCAGCCGGATTTGAACATGAGGCAGGGCCGATGGATGGAGTTGATCAACGATTACGATTGCACATTTGAGTACCATCCAGGGAAGGCCATTGTTGTGGCAGATGCACTTAGTCGGAAATCTGGAGCCTCGTTGTTCCACATGTGTGTGGCCAAAGTATCGATGTTAGCCAAGCTTCGAGCTACGGGTGCTGTGTTTGGATATGATGATGATGGAGCTTTGTTGGCCAGTTTTCAGGTTCGACCCGTACTAGTTGATCAGGTACGAGAGGCACAGGATTCAGATCCTTACTTGCTGGGCAAGAAGACCATGATACGGAATGGTGTGCCTACTGAGTTCCGATTGAGCGACGACGGTACGTTGTTGTTCAGAGGCAGATTATGTGTACCCAGAGATGAGGACTTGAAGAAGGAGATTCTAGATTAGGCCCACAGTTCAGCGTATGCGATGCATCCCGGAGGTACGAAGATGTTCCGTACACTTCGAGCTTACTATTGGTGGCGCAACATGAAGCGGGAGATTGCCGCGTACGTGAGTCGATGTTTGATTTGTCAGCAGGTGAAGGCGGAGAGGCAGAAACCTGCAGGGAAACTACAACCACTTGAGATTCCGGTTTGGAAGTGGGAGCACATTACGATGGATTTTGTCTATCAGTTGCCGCGTACTTCGGCGGGCAACACTGGCATTTGGGTTATTGTTGACCGATTGACGAAATCCGCACACTTTCTTGCACTTCCGGGGAAGATTTCAGTGGGCAGATTGGCCAAGTTGTACTTATCTGAGATTGTTCGCTTGCATGGTGTGCCTGTGTCCATTGTTTCTGACCGAGATAGTCAGTTCACTTCTGAGTTTTGGCAGGCTTTACAGCGAGCATTGGGCACGAGGTTGCGGTTTAGTACAGCTTTCCATCCTCAGACTGACGGGCAGTCCGAGCGGACCATTCAGACACTTGAGGATATGTTGAGATCGTGTGTGTTGCAGTTTCGCGGAAACTGGGATCAGCAGTTGCACTTGATTGAGTTCGCTTACAACAACAGCTACCAGGCCAGTATTGAGATGGCACCGTACGAGGCCCTGTACGGGAAGCAGTGTCGCACTCTATTGTGTTGGAGTGAGGTGGGCGAGCGTTGGCTTATTGGTCTTGATTTGGTGAAAACCACGATGGAGGACATACAGGTTATCTGAGATTGATTGAAGATCGCCCAGCATCGGCAGAAGAGTTATGCAGATGTGAGGAGAAAGAGCTTAGAGTTCGAGGTTGGTGATTGGGTCTTCCTGAAACTATCTCCGTGGAGAGGAGTTGTGCGTTTCGGGAAGCGTGGCAAGCTTCGACCGCGGTACATTGGTCCGTATGAGATTACAGAGTGGGTTGGAGCTGTTGCTTACAGACTTGAGTTACCGACTGAGATGGCTCGTGTTCATGATGTCTTCCATGTTTTGATGTTGCGGAAGTACATCTCAGATCCTTCGCATGTATTAGCTCCACAGCAGTTATCGATCAGAGAGGATTTGACGTATGTTAAGGAGCCAGTACAGATTCTCGATCGACGTGAGCAGGAGTTGAGGCACCGTGTGATTCCGCTGGTGAAGGTCTTGTGGCAGAACCACTCAGTTGAGGAGGCCACCTGGGAGACCGAGCAGCGTATGCGGGAGCAGTATCCTCATCTGTTCACATGACAGGTATGTAAATTTCGAGGTCAAATTTTTTTAAGGGGGGTAGATTTGTGACGACCCGAATCAGAATCAGTTATGTGTTTGGCACGATTCTCGAGATTTGGTTATAGTCGCAATTTTACGTTATTATGTGGTTTGCCGATTCGATTCGCGACTATATTTTCAGTCGAGAATTTGAGTTGGGTGTCTTCACGGAAATTGTAGAGTACGTGATTTTGAGCTTGTGGGCGGTTCCTGAAGATTTTTCCGATAAACGAGGAATATTTTATGATTATTTGAAGTTTCGGGTTCCGACGAGTTTATCCGTTTGTTTCGAGCTTATCCGAATCATTTCGTATATTCGTTTTGGACTGTCGATCGACCCGAGGCGCGAGTATAAATAACGAAAATAGTCGAGAAATATTTGAAAATGGCAGTTTTGAGCTTTGACCGTGTGTTGACCGCCTGTTGACTTTCCAAATTTGGAAAGTAGCCGTTGACCCGTAAGGAGAGTGTGCGACCCGGTTCGGTTCGTCGGTGATCCGACTTCTCCGGCCACCTCTGGCTAGACTGAGGGTACAGTTCGAATTCTTTCGTGTTCCTCTTTCATTTTATGTATGAGATGATTGAAATTGATGGTGTTTACCTTGGGTTCGATTAAGGGCCGATTTGGTTTGGTCGACGGTGATGGGTGGTAGGTTTCCGGTGAGGTTTTGGAGTTGGGTTGTTGGGGGTTTTTCTCCCCACCCCTCGGTGATACTCCCTGAGTTGTTGGTTTGGGACGAGGTTGAGTTTGGGGATGAACCCGATTGGGTTCCGATGTGGGTATTCCGACGTGGTTTTGGACTGAATTGACGGTGATGGACTTTGAATTGAGGTTGGGTGTAGTTAAGGAAGTGACTCGGACCGTGATGGGCTTTAATTCTGGAAATTTTGGCAGTGAATTTCCACCGTTGACGGCGCGCCGCCGCCCTCGGCGGCGGTCAACTGTGGTCAACGGCGGCGCTCCGGCGAGGAAAAGTCAACTTTTCAGATTTCGACAATTTTAATGTCATTTTTCTCGTAATCACGCCCTGGTTATCGTACAGAGGTTTTTGGGTCAATTTGGTTAGCCGATTTTCAGACGAGGTTTCGAGTGGGGATTTCCGTAATTCATTTTGTACTGCATTTTGTAATTCCTGGAACGGTTGGTTTCCATGCATCAGTACAGTGTTGTGGATTACGATATTGATCAGTTATATTTTATGAATATATTCAGGTGATCGAGATCGAGATCTGGATCGTGATCGTGCTTCAGGCGAGGGAATTTCCGCCGGACAACGAGTTTAGCGCGAGTTCGCGCTAGCTGATCTGTGAGTGGACAAGTTTCTATTTTCACTGTTGATTTGCGAGTTCATGAATCATATGATTTCCGTATTTGATTATACGATGTTGTGATATATGTTGTTTCCGGAGGTATTGTTATATGTTTATTTGTGATGGCATTTATTACATCGATGTACCAGAGTTGAGAGATTCCTCTGGGCAGGGTTGAGTGGTCCCCTGCGTGCCGCCAGGGTTGAGTGGTCCCCTGGCCTATCACTGTCGGGTTTGAGCGATTCACCTGACGTCGGGCTTGAGAGATCGCCCGACAACCTCCGTGTATATATATATGTGTGTGTTGTTTTCCGAACTCGCACTGTTTTATATTGAGTATGTGTATAAACTGGTGAAAGGCATATGTTTATTTTCGTCCACTCACTCTAACGTTTTTATTTGCCTTTCCCCTGGGCTTTTTGGTTTCCGTGCCCAGTTTGCAGTTCAGATTCTGCTGTTTTACGTCACGATTTGGAGGCTAGTGTTCAGAGTTACCTGTGCTTTCCAGTAGGTTCTTGTTTCGCCTACTGATGTGTATATGTTGTATATATTTTATACTAGAGGTCGCTCTGATACATTATGAATCTTGTTTATACGGATTTTCACGGAGATGTATATATACATTGTACAGTTTGTTTACTGTTATTGATTATATTGATGTTGAGAAATCCGGATGGGATTGGTGCCCACGGTTTGGCTTTTGTGGCATAGGATGAAGTGTTATTTTCTGGGTGCAGGTTATGGCAATTCCACGCTAGTAACGAAACTCTGCCGAAATTTCGAAAATTTTTTGCTGGTTCGTATTTTCAGAAAGGGTTTGATTCCGATTTGGGTATCTGAATCGGGGTTGGGTCCTTTCAAGTATGTCCAAATCGAGACAATAGTATCTTTTGATGGGTCAAAGGTGCTGTTATGTAATCAATGGACATGCTTCGACGAGTCGAAGGAAACCATGCAAAAAAAATTAATGGGTCGAAAATGTGCCAAAACTGATCCAGGAGGTCATCTTCGACGAGTCAAAATTTTCCTAGGATAAAAACCATCCTCACTTTGTGTCTCATTTTTCTTGTATTTTTGGTGTCTTATTGCCATAAAATATTGTATATTTCGAATCAGTTATGCATTATGAAGTAAAATAACATTCTCAATATTTTCATATACCGAAAGAAAGAAAATTCATTGCTTTGCCAACATAAAAACTTACATCAAAGATGTCTTATTCCAAAATAGACTAAAAAAAATGTCTTAAACCATGACTAAAGACAAGCCAAAAATAAAGCTAAACTTGATTACATAGCAGAAATATGAGCATAATACATAGACTACTCAAAATTCAGAGTGTCCAGACTTTCTTTTGTGTCATATGCTATAATAAGATTTGCTTCACCGCAATCTTCCATCTCATAGTTTTCAGTGAAGTTAGACTCATGTGCAAAGTATTGCTTGCATGTCTTGTAGGCCTTCTGAATATCCTTGGGTGCATGACATTGTTTGTGCATATGTTTTGTAGAACCGCACTCATAGCAAGGTGACAAGCCAGAAGAAGCAGAGCGAGAAGAATTTCCATTATTCTTAGGACCGACAATTGGAGTGATTCCTGTTGGAGTAACTTTGGCTTGCGTCTTGGCGAGTCCAAATCAAATTCTAACTATGTTCTCTACCACGACCTCTGCCTCGTCCTTCTCTCCCCCCATGATTGTTGTAAGGCTCATAATGATCATTCTTCTTATCTTTACATGTCTTCCTACTAGTGTCTTCATGATGCCTTTCCTTTTTACCCAGGATATTCATGAGATCACTGAAGGATTCAATTCTTCCTTGCTCAGAATCTGTCTGATATTGGTGTGAAAGCATGTCTATGGATGTAGGGAAGATTCCCAAAGACTTATCGATCATAGCCTTATCGGTCTTGACAATGCCATAAAAGCTCAATTCTGATTGTAGCTCTAACATAACTTAATTGAATGCATCAATCTTCGGATAATCTAATAACTGGATGTAATCCCATCTCTCTTGCAATTTTGGAAGTTGTGCATCATGCACATTGTTGAAGTGTTCTTTTAATATGTCCCAATAATCCTTGAGATCTTTCTTTTGCAAATATTGCTTCTTTAGAATTGGATGGATATGCCGCCTCAAAAATATGAGGGCTTGAGTTTTTCAAGCTAGAGTGGGTTGTGCAACATTTTCACCAGGTGGTGGTATATGTATAGTATCAGTGAGGTCTCTATTGATGAGAGTATTCTCTACATCAGACACTCATCAATGATATTCTGCTCCTTTGGGATCAATGATATTAAACTTAGGTCTAGCCGACTCCGTTAAAGTTATCTGCAAGAGAGACGAGAGATGTAATTAGTATCGATCGAAAACCACGATCACTAATATCAAGTTTAGGGAATAAGAACTGTGATCAATGATGTATGGTCACAAAATCAATGCAAAAACAGTGGCTTTATACCACACTCATAAACCGTGACTGTCAAAATCCATCACAAATATCAACTTCATTTTTTTTTCAATTGTGAAATCATAAACCACGATCTTCACTAATAATCGTGACTCCCCTAGTATTACCACTAATATCAAACTTTTGATCAAATAGGTGATGAAATCTCATTCTCTCATAACATGTATTAATCCATAGGAACTAGGACATAAAATTTAATCACGGCAATAAAATCAACATAATTCTAGACCTAGATCTAGGGTGTTGCAGTATATAAGTTTTGCGTCCTAATTTCTAAATCCAAGTTAGTTAAAAAATTTACCTTGATGATGTTATGCTTAGTATGAAAATATGTAAAACAAGGAGGAATTTCGGCGAATTGTTGTCAACGGAAAAAGAAGGACCGATGGTGGTGATGCGACAGTGATGCTCCGGCGGTGGTAATCCGACGGTGGTGATGATGATGATGATGATGTTAGGGTATTTTCTATTTAGGGTTTGGGGTGATGACTATCAATTCAAGAGCTGTTGATAATGTGTTGAAGGATAAAAGTAAATAAAATAATTCTATATTGAAACTGTATATTTATTCATTGATAAATGATCATAAATACAAACATTATGTTATAATCAATATCCATATAAATCAGAAATTTCGTGAATATCTATTTCTACTTTAATTAGGACAAGAGACACGCTGATATATCAGGAATATACTTCCTTAAACAAAAATGTATTATTGAAGGAGAAGAAAAATGGAAAATCTGTATATAGTGTATATCATAGAGGTATTTTAAAATTGGGCAACATAATAATGACTACGACCGATCGAGGCCGTCCAGTTAATTGAGCCATCAAAGATGAGATCTCAAAGATCGTTGTGATCCCGCCCCAACTCCCTGGGGAGACACATGTGTCAATGTCCGATTCATTGTGAGTATCTTCTATATTAATCAAGCACCAAATCGATGTTTCAAAATTGGATACACTTGGGATTTCCTGCGGACAGTGTAAAGAGCGGAGAACCTATTCTTATCTCTTGACACCTAACGAAGCAGGTAGAGCTAGCGGGAACATACAGTCACCGGCTTCCGCTGGCCACGACTACTGTGTAATCGTCATGAAGCACGTCACCAATGCTTGAGTGACACGTATACAACGGGAGATAATCAAAGGCGGTGGTACTCTCAAGCAGGAGAATATTGACCAGGTGTAGCTATGGACCCTATGGTAGTCAATCATTGAATCACCATATCTCATCCTAGACTAGTAGCAACGTGCGCGGATTTTGTTACGGCCGTATTAGAATTTAGACTAGAAGTCCTGCTTTCCATAGAAGATTTTCTCGGTTCACTGCAAGATTGAAGTTCAAGCTCAACAATCGAATTCGAAGACTCGCGATGATCCGATGGAAGCAAAAATGTTTTAGAGATTTTGTTTAAAGAAATTATATTTTGTATCTTTTGGTGTGTATTTTATCCTAATTAGAATATAATAGAGATTCGAAGAATTTTGATTATTCAGAGCATTTGTTGTATTGATTATAATACCTGTAATTAAGACATTTTTATCAATGAATAAAGACACAGTTGATTACAATTTCAGTTATTATTCTTTTATCCTTCAACACATTATCAACGGACACTGAGTTGATAGCTACCCATCACCACCCAAAAAAAAACCTCTAACCCTAACCCTAAACACCTAACACGACCGTCGACTACCATCATCCTCTGATTGTAGCCGATCATCACCTGATTTCCGCTAATCATCACATACCGTCGTCGCCGACCTCATCATGCGCAGCTCCTAGACGGTTTTCGCACCTCCTGCAAGCATCTCCTCCAATTTTGACAAGATTGCTCAACTTCCCAAATCACTCGTCAGAGAGAGTCACCCACTTGTCGTCAACCAACTACACATGTGGATCAGATATACCTGCTACAATCATTTCTGTAAGGTTGGAAGTAGGTCTGTTAATGGAGTGGAGTCGGACCGGATCAACCTAGATCTGAATCTGTTTAAGGAGATCAAAAATTAGACCTACTCTGTCTGGTTTATCCAGCGGATCTTTAATAAACAAATACGGATCTGGCGGATCAATGGAGTAGATCCAGACCCGTTTATCAATACATTAATTAGTAAAAAAATACTATAAATATGTTAATTATCACCAATATGTCACATGACCCCGTTACATAACAAAACCATTTCATTAAAGACAAACTAGATAAATAAAAAAAAATTCCAATTTACATCGAGGAACTTTTAACAAGAACAAGTCATTTTGGGTTTTCAATATTTTAATTGATTAATATATATATTTATATAACTTTGATGAAGACATTTGATTTGATTTTAAAAAATGGACTTTTAGATTACAAACATTTCATACATTTAAATAAATATAAATAATATTTAATAACTTAAAAAATTAAACAGAGCATATTATAAACGGATCGAATCATTTGTGTTCCAGATCTGATCCGTTAAGTAAACGGATCAACGGGTCCGAGTCACAAACGGATTAACAGGTCCAAAACTTAGATCCATTTTCGTTTAATATGTACGGGTCTAAATCAAAATCCACTCCATTGATAAATCTAGTTGGTAATCCCCAGAAGTGGGCAAGTAAACACAATACCTATGCAAGGTAACATCCCTGATGCCCATAAAGGAGGTGTAGCGTCGGCTTCGACTCCTACTCGTAAGAGAGGAAGACCAAGAAAATTAACTGATGAGCCACCAGTTAAAAGGTAGGTCATCCAGACACAAAACGGTCCATTTGTCATCAACACTGTGAATTCTTTACATATGAGATTGTTTCTGACTAGGGTCCACTGACTACAAATATTTTCTAGAATCACAATTTAAATTGTTGGAGAACGTTTCAGTGTCAATATTGATGTCAGAAAACAAAAAAATCTCACTAAGTTACACAAGTGCGTGCATTATTATGGATAGATCTTCCATGTTAGTTTATGATGCATTTGCTTATTCCGTCGCTCAGGAAATCATTGACGAAAATCAAGTGGAATCTTGCTCTGTTGTGGATTGTCAACGTAGAGCAAATTGACCGAAATGGAAAGATGCAATCTAGACTGAAGTAGACTCTCTTACAAAAGGAAATTTTTTGGTTCGGTAGTGCTATGCTATAATACCCCGGCATTTTCATATAATCGATAATATTTATAGACATTTCTGATTCCGATTTACTGTACGTAGTAAATGATTTCACTGTTGATAAATAGTCGAGCATTATTGGTTGAATTTTTATTATATTTAAGAAATCAGTTGACTTTAGGTCGAAGTAGTAGAATTTTTCAAGACGAATTTGTAGACGCGAAGAACGTTGAAAACAGAGTTACGACGGAAAAGTTATGATCAACTGAAGTTTGAGGAAAATATCAAAAATCATATTACCGTAAATGTGCAGGTAAAAATAGGAGTTTCCAAAAAATAAAATGGGAGACCTTCCATTTTGGGTCAACACCATGTTGAACACGTCCGGCGACCCAGATTCGCCGTCGAGTTTTTGGTTGGCGGCACGGATCGTCAGGTCACCTCCAACCTCGATTCTTGTTGGAATCGAGAGCCCATCATCTTCTATTTCTTTTATGATGATCAATTTTGGGAATTATGGCTTGAGAGAGAGAATCAAAGTGAGAAGTTTTTTAGGGTTTTCTGCAAAATTTGCCACCATCGTTGGTGACGGTTCCAGCCACCTCCAACCAAGACTTGGGTATGGATCGACTCCTCTCTGCCTTCTCTTTGTGTTTGTGAATGAGTTTTTTTGTTTGCACGTGATTTGAATGAAATTCGATTCAAACTCTGTCAAACTCATATTCTGGCTCCGCCGTAATGGACGGTTCCCAGTAGTATTGGGCGGCAAGGATGAAGGGGTTTCGCTCCCCTCATCCTCTCAAATTGATCGGAACCCCCCATTGAGCCCAGGGGTGGCTCGACGATAAAGTTAAGTCGGCAGAGAGATCTCCTACCGATTTTCTTTCGGGGCCGATTCTGGCCAAAAGAGACAGAATCTGGTATAGGTTCTTTGGGACAGATTGTTGGGATCTTCATGAGATTTCGATTGATGGTTCAATCATCACCATTGGTGGTTGTCACCCGTGGTGGCGCGTGACCGGAATTTTTTTTCCAGAAACTTGTCGAGTTATATGATGTTAGGTTCGTAACGACAATATGAACATAATGGTGAGTTTTTTTTTTCAAAGTTTAGGTTTCGTTGAACTAGTAGGTGGGCGGTGGTGACATGAGTCATATTTGCTGTCATCTGTTGTGATTTTCCTTTGATTGAGTTGTTTTGGCTGTATGTTAGACATTTCCCATCTATCTTAGGAAACTATGCTTTTGACTTTTGTTGGTTGTTCAAATTTAATACTGCAATAAGTATTTCCTGTCTGCATTAGGAAACTGTTATGTTTTCAGTATGACTTTCCTAGTTGGATTAGGAAAGTGATTTGACAGCTTGTTTAGTGCGATTGCTTGAGCGATTGTTGCGTTTGACTGAGCAACTATATTGAGCAACTGGTATGGGAGAGTTTTTCCACTTATATATTGCATAGTTGTTAACCTAGGTATGTTAGTTGTTGTTGCAAAAATATTAGTGTTACTATGCAAACCATCTGATACCATAAGTGATGTGTTTGAGTGAATTTGTATGTTCCTTGTGGGAAAATTCATTGTCATTGCATATGCATAGATACTCAACTTCACCTGAATCAGAAGATGAGATCTTGTAGCTGCTCATCTACTGCTACGTCTCAGATTCATTCACAAAGAAGAACGATCAGATTGTTAACTACAAAGGTGTTGTGATATCAAGTTTTTGTGGATCACTGCCTTATCCCATGTAGAAAGAAGAAGGATAACACATTGCAGTACCTCTAAAGAGGCTTAGGAAGTACTCCAAACCACTTATGAGGAAAAAAGTATAGTGAAAGCCCAAAAGTTGTAAGGGTTGATGTGTGCTTTTGAAAATCTAGTTATAGAAGAAGAAGAAGAATCAGTGGATGATTTCTATTTGAGACTTTTGACCATAATTGAACAATGCAGAGGGTTAGGCGAGGAAAGGGATGGCAACGGGTAGGGTCGGGGATGAGTTTTGGGTACCTAAACTCGAAACTAACCCGTCTGACTGACCCTAACCCGAACCCAAAAATTTTGAGTTCAAGTTTTCACCCGATGGAACCCATCGGATACTTAATACCCAAACCCGACCTGTTTACCCAAACCAGAAATACATAAAATAAAAAATATTTATAAAAAATAGGATTATAAATGTATTATTATCTATAAAATATATTAAAAATTACATATAAATTATAAAATATAACAAATTTCCTTTGAAAAGTAGGCGGGTCGGTTCGAGTTCAGGTTCAGTATATGTGTATCCGTACCTGCCAACATTCGGTTGGGTTCGGATTCGATAAATACTCAATACCCGTTATTTGCCTTAATAATCAGGTTCAATCAGGTTTGGTTTGAGCGGATACTCGCGGGTTCGAGTTATTTTGCCATTCCTAGGTGAGGAATACAAGGCTATGTCAAAATTCCTTAGAGCCCTAAACAGCAAGTTAAAGTTTAAATGGTCTATCATTGAGGAAACTCATGATGTAAGAAATTACAGTTAGAAGAACTGGTGGGTAACCTTAAGACATATGAGACTAGGAAGAAGTTAGATAAGCCTGTTAAGAAATCTAACAACATTGCTTTGAATTATGTGGTTTCTGTGAAAAAGGAGAATGAGGTGCAACATCTGGATCTAAATGACCTTGCTTTGATTTCAGAAGAATTCAATTTTTTGTTTTGAAAAATCAAAAGAATTCCAAGCTTGGCTCTTCTTCAAAGAAGAACCAGCATTTTTACAAAGAGAATGGTAAACAAGGTGAGTCAGTTAAGTCTGGTCAAGGTAAGTCTAAGTCTGATAAACCTAAATGTTATGAATGTGGTGGAATTAGCCACATTGCTTCTGATTGTGGAAATAAGAAATTTGCTTCCAGAAATGAATAAGCTTTAAAATCTATCTAGAGTGACTCTAAAGATGAAGATGTTGTGCTGAATGTTGGCAAAAATCTTGCCCTAGTATTCTCTTTTCAAGGTGAGAGTTATGATGCATAAGATAATGATGAAGAAGAATCTGATGATGAATTGGATACCAGGTGTAAGCATATGTATGAATCTTCCCAAATAGTGTTGACGAAAAACATCATGCTTGAAAAAGAACTCAAAGGTACTGAAAGAAAAAGGGATAAGTTGCAAAAGCAGCTGAAGTTGGTGCACAACAAATGGGAAGCTGATCAGAAAAAATTGGCTGATTACTTAACTAAGAGGGCACTGGATGACCAACCCTCAAATTGGGAAGCTGAAAAAAGGTGATATTCAGAGTCATGTCAGGACTTTGAAAATTGAGTAAATTCTCAATCTGTGCTAAATGTTAACTTAACTCTTGAACTTGAGGCATTGCAGGTTGAGTTTGAGAAAACATGTGAAAAGTTCAACACGTTTCAAGCTAGCTTAGGTGCTTTATCTCAGCTATGCAAAAATGGCAAGATCAAAGGTGATACTGCTGGTCATGGCTACAAGGGACTAGCATATGACAAAACCAAATTTTTCAAAGAGGTAGGTTCATCAAAGGCAGAAGCTAAATCATATCATGTTGTGCCCTATCAAGGTTATGATCTGTGCAAAAAGGTAAATTTTGTACCTAAAGGACTTGTTCAAGTGAAGGATGACCAAGTAAACCAACATTATGTACTTGTTTAATTATCATCACTGTGGTAAAGAAGGTCACATCTGACTTAGTTGCAACCTTCTTAGGAGTGAGAATCATGCACAAAAGAGGATTGAAAATTCCTCTACCACTTTATCTCTTCAACATGAGTTGCATGAGAATTTGAAATTAATAAATAGGTTGTCTGAGAGATTCTCTATTCTGAGAGCTCAAACTCAAACAGAAAAAGAGCTTGGAAAGAAAAGAAGAATTTAACTTGTTTGTTCTCTAATATAAAGTTGTTTGAACTTTCTGATTAGTTTGGTTTGTGCAGTGAAAGGGAGAACATAGGGCATCATGTTGAAGTAACTTGTCTAGTAGCACTTTTTGCTTTATACCAAGAGAGAAGTGACATATGGTATGTGGACAGTGGATGCTCCAGGCACATGACTGGCAACAAACACTGGTTCACATCCATGGCCACTGATTTTACTTCTGGAGGAATTGTATTTAAGGACGGTAAAAAATGTGAAATCATTGGAAGGGGGATTGTACAAGCCAAGAACATTCACAGCTTGAAGAATGTCTACTTTGTGGAAGGACTAAAAGCAAATCTCATCAGTGTGAGTTAGCCGACTGATGAGTATGAAGATGCTTGGTTCAATAAGTATAGATGCATTGTGTTGGATGTGGCTGGTCTATTTGTCATGCAAGGGTTGAGATCAGAAGACAATTGCTATCAGATTCATGCAAATGGTTTTGGTGAAATAAGAAGAGATAAGTGTTTGATCTCTACTAGTGAAGAAACACTAGAGTTGTGGCACAAGAGGCTAGGCCATGTAAACTATCAAGATTTGCCGAAGTTATCTTTTACAGACTGTGTTAAAGGTCTATCTGCCTTAAAAGAGAAACCTGACAAAATGTGTGAAGGATGCAAAATTGGCAAGATGACAAAGATTTCACATACATAAACTCTGATATTACCAAGCAGCCAATAGAACTGCTTCACATTGATCTGATTAGCCCTGTACAGATTGAGAGCCTTGGTGGAATGAGGTATATATTGGTTGGTGTTGATGACTTTACAAGGTTCATCTGGGTATGTTTTCTGCGAAAAAAGAGTGATGCATTTGAAAACTTTGCTGGTCTGAGCAAAAGATTGTTAAATGAGAAAAAGACCTCCAACTTAATCATTCTAAGAGTGAGATCATATCATTGTCTTGAATTCAAGAATGCTGCATTTGCTGAATTTTTTCACCAAAAAAAGATTTTTCATGAATTTTCTTCTGTCAAGACACCACAACAGAATGACATTGCGGAAAGGAAAAATTGAAGGGTTGATCACTATGGCTAGGATTATGTTACACTCTACTGGTACTAGTGGTCACTTTTGGGTTGAAGTTATCAATACTGCATTCTACACAACAAACAAAATCTTTGTCAGACCTAGTACTTTGAAAACTCCTTATGGAGAGAAAAGAAGCCTAACATCAAGCATCTGCATTCCTTTGGAATCCTTTGCTACATCTACAGAGATAGAGAAGAACTGGCAAAATTTGATGCCAGGAGTGACATGGGAGTTTTCCTTAGATATGCCTCAGACAACAGAGCTTATAGGGTTTACAACAAAAGAACATGGAATCTATAAATGCCTCAGTTGATGATGTTGTTGCAAGATAGATAGAATACTACTTTGAAGACATGAAGCATCATATTAGAAGATTACAACCTCAAGGAAATACCTCAAGTGTTACAGATGAAGACCCTATTCTTGAACCAACTCTTGTATACAAGCATAGCTTCAAACAATTGTAGAAAGATCATTCTATGACTGATATTATTAGGGATCCATCCCAAGGTATTAGAACTATGAGGCAAGCAAGTGTTTCAGCTTGTGCTACTCCTCCACAAGCCTTAGATGAATCAAGTCAAGATGAAATAGTGATTGATGTTGCACTGGTATGCTTTCTAACCAAAAATGAAGAAGACATTAACAAAATCACTCACAATGGTTTTGTTTCCACCTTTGAACCACGAAATATCAAAGAAGCCCTGAAAGATGGTGAGTGGATCAAGGCAATGCAAGAATAATTGAACCAGTTTGAAAGAAATCATGTCTGGGAGCTTGTACCTAGACCAGCTGAGATCAAAGATAGTGAACACCAAATGGGTTTTCAGAAACAAAACTGATGAGTTTGACAATATTACAAGGAATAAAGCCAGATTTGTAGCTTAAGGTTACTTTCAGATTAAAGGAATTGACTATGATGAAACCTTTTCTTCAGTAGCCAGACTTGAGTCTGTCAGATTATTGCTTGCTATGACCTGTCATCTCAAGATCAAGCTCTACCAAATGGATGTCAAGAGTGCATTTTTGAATGGTGATCTTACTGAGCAAGTGTTTGTCAAACAACCTCCAAGTTTTGAAAATCTTGAGTGCCCAAATCATGTGTTCAAGCTCAAAAAGATTGTTTATGGTCTAAAGCAGTCTCCTAGAGCCTAGTATGACAAGCTATCCACCTACCTTATGAGCAAAGTTTATACAAGTAGGTATGTCGATAAGACCTTATTTGTGAAGAAATGCTCAGAATATATTGTTATTACTCAAGTCTATGTTGCTGACATAGTATTTGGCTCCATCTTTCCTAACCTGGTCAAGGAATTTGCTTCAGTAATGGAAAGTGCATTTGAGATGAGAATGTGTGGTGAACTCACATACTTCTTGGGACTCCATGTAAAACAATTAACTTCAGATATGTTTCTCTCTCAGACTAAATATGTTGTTAAACTTGTTAACAAGTTTGGTCTATCTTCTGCTAAACTTACTTCTAAACCCATAGGTACCACTGCAAAGTTAAATGAAGATCCAATAGGTAAGTTTGTTGATCAAAAATACTATAGAAGTATGATAGAAAATTTGTTGTATTTAATTACTAGCAGGCCTGACATGTCATATAGTGTAGGTGTGTGTGCAAGATTTCTGGATCCTAATGAATCCCATTTAAACTAGTTAAAAGAATCATCAAATATGTGTTTGGAACTATTGAATGTGGAAGATTTTATACCTTCAATACTAATGTGGAGATTGCAAGTTACACGAATGCAAATTGAGGTGGAAATCTCAAGGATAGAAAGAGCACATCAAGTGGATGTTTTTTTATTGTAAACAATATGATTGCATGGTACATTAGAAAGCAGAATTGTATCTCACTCTCTACTGCTGAGTCTAAGTATGTAAATTTTGGTAGCTATTGTACTCAACTTTTATGGATGAGGAATATGCTTAGGGACTATGTCTACTCAAAAGGTAAGCTCACTATTTTTTGTGACAATACTAGTGTTATCAATATTTCTAAAAATCCAGTGCAACACTCAAGAACTAAACATATTAATTTGAGATATCATTTCATCTGTGGTCTAGTTAAAAACGGTATGTTGGAACTAGACTTTGTGCCTACTAAATATTATTTGCTGATCCATTCACTAAACCATTGGATACTACTAGATTTGAGATGCTCAGAATTTCCATTGGTGTGTGTATCATGAAGTAGCCTCCCCATCTGAATGCTTATTATATGTTTTATCTTATTAGCATTTAGTTCTCAGTGGCGTGCAAAATTCTGTGTAAACATGTACCTGGTAGCTAGTTTAAGGTATGTTTTTTTCAATTCTTTTTTATCATAACCTTGTGAGTTCTTTGGCGTCTGTTATGTGTATGCATAAGTTTCAGACATATGTTTGAGTGGTTATGTGGTATCTCAACTTCTAGAACTTGCATTATATCTTTTGGAATTAAGAGATACATGTGCATATTTTGATATGATCAAGGCATATAGGTCTTCTCCACCATAGCCAAAGAGCCTTTTGTCTAATAATACTTGTCCACATTTTTCCTAGTTCTACCCCCTTTAGCCTCTTCACTGATGAATCTTGATGTCATGACTATTCTTTCAATATCAATTCCATTTCCTTAGCCTCATGATGCCAACGGCTTCAACTTGAATGATTTTTAACTTCTTCTTCATACAAGCACAACAAGTAAGGTTTCGTCATCAAGAAATTTCAGAACATGGTATTATATCAAAGTGAACAATCAAGTGAAAGGCATCTCAATTGACATTGGTCAAAACGGTACCAAGTTTCTAAAGTTTGAGATGTTACTTATGGAAAAAAAATGTTTTGTCTTTACTGTTCTAGTTAGTTTGATATGTTGTCTCTCAAAAGTTCTTGTAGTTTGGAGAAGAAGTCTCCTTTGTAGATGATCAACATTGTGCTCTCTTGTGGAGCTTCCCTTAGCCACCACTTGGTCTTCGTCTCTCTTGGTTAACCACATTACATCGTAATCTAAGTCCTTATGATCTTTATGTGTCATGTGTTTCATGAAGAATAGATGGATATGCAAGCCTATGCTAAGTTATTTTTATCATGGTCATTTAGTGAATTCCTTTTAGTTCTCATCACCAAAAGATAAAAATGAGGGATATTTTTATGATGTGCTAGTGAGGATCAGTTTCTATAGACCTTATCTATCTATCTTGTGTATGTTGCATAAAACAATGTTACATCATCAAAACTTTGCATAGCGTGGCACTGTACAAATCATCATGGGGAAGAAGGATTGATTCTTGGTGCACACATTATGGTAGTTCTCAAAAATTTGGCATGTATAGATTCTGCTTATTTTGTGCCATAAGACAATTAAGCATTTTTCCTAATCTAGAGGCAGTTAATCTTTTCAGATTCTTCTTTCTCTACCTTAAAAGAATGTGTGCACTCCCTCTCTTCCATTTCAAATCTCACGTTTTCTCTGAAGTGTGCAGGACTCTAGATCTATATGGTATGATTCCTCATCACTACTGTTAAAGCACATTCAAAATCCCATAAGCTTCTTCACCAGTAAGAAGTTGCTGCCATATGAAGCCATGAAGGTCCTAAGCTCTCTCGCACATCCTCAGACTCAAAAGTTGGTAACTCTCCAGATATTCAGTCGAATCTTCCTCCTTATCCTCACCCTCCGTTCTAGCCTTGTGTTTGTCGTGGTCGTTCAACTCTGGTAGGTCCTTATGAACCTCCTCGTGATGTTTCTCCTCCACCTGGCTTTCCTCACTGTCAGCCACTCCTAAATCAAGTCAACCGAATGGACAAAGACATTCCTGATCTTCTTGTTCAATTTAACGCTCTGAGAGAGCAAATACAACAAGTGATTGCTACTCTTGGTGAGATTCATGTCGTTCTGATCAATGTTGTTCCTGGAGCAAGAGGTTCCAAGCATCGTCGACTTTAGCCATACCATTCTAGACATAATGGGGGAGAGCTGTTGATTCTCTGATGTTGCTAAGATGCTTGTTTTTGCTTATGTTGTCTTTTTAATTTTGGTGTGTAAAGACTTAAGTAGTTTGTAGCACTGGATGCTTTTAAACTAGACGAATTCTATTTGGACCTCCACATCTACTTTTCACACCTCCCAATTTTTTTGGAACCATTTAAACCCATATTTACCGTTGGAGAAATTTTAAAAAAAAATGGATACACTCTATTGCAACCATATGGTTATTCTCGATCTTTTTTTCTTCCATGAAAATGAGATTCTTTTGAGTAGCTAGTTTTTGTCTACAACTTACTAAATTGCAATGACAACAATGAATTTGATTTTTGTGTTTCCAAATCAAATCCATGATAGGGTTTTTATCAGAGTCATAATCTCAAAAACCTCCAAGAAGACTTATCAATTTCTCAAACTTGATTGTTTCATAAATGTTTCATCTCTATCCTCATTCTTGATGAACCCAGAAAGAACAAAACTTATCTAGTTCCACACAAGTAATTGAGGATGCAACGGAGGTAGAAATTTTGAAGACTTCACCTCCAAGTCAAGCAATTCATATCTAAGGAGTAGATCTACACATTAGTCGGCCACCAAATCAAACTGTTTAATTCCTCGTTGGCCTTCTTCTAGGAGAAATGGAAATCTCCGGTACCATAATATTCGATCATTAGTTGAAAAAGGATAAATTTGGAAGTTTGATAAAAAAAATGAAAGGAGGTTTGGTGAGAAAACAAGGAGGTGCCAATAGAAAATCTCTTTAAACTATGACTGTTTGAATGTCAATTGCCTTAAGTTATATGCATCTAACATTTGTTTGCAGAATTAACTTGAGTTTAGCATGGAATGTCATGGGAGATTATTGGCATATTTGGCATACCATGAAAAACACAAGAAAGAGTAGGTGTGGATGAACAACTATCAAGGTCACCTAAAAAGAGGTAAATCTGCAATCATGGAGTTTGCATTGATTAATTAATTACGTGAGTCATATTCGCTGCCATCTGTTGTGATTTTCCTCTAATTGAGTTGTTTCAATAGTATGTTAGGCATTTCCCATCTATATTAGGAAACTATGTTTTTGACTTTTGCTGGTTGTTCAAATCTAATACTGTAATAACTATTTCATGTCTACAATAGGAAATTGTTCTGTTTTCAGTATGACTTTCCTAGTTGGATTAGGAAAGTGATTTGTACCAACTGGAGACTTAAGAATAAATTATAGCTTGTTTAGTGCGATTACTTGAGCGATTGGGGAGTTTTCCCACATATGTATTGCATAGTTGTTAACCTAGGGATGTTGGTTGTTGCTGCAAAAGATTAGTATTATCTATGCAAATCATCTTATATCATAGGTGTTGTGTTTGAGTGCATTTGTCTGTTAATTCCTTGTGAGAAAATTCTTTGTCACTTGAATCAGAAGATGAGACCTTGTAGCCACTCATTTATTGTAGCATCTCAAATTCATTCACAATGAAGATCGATCAGATTGTCAACTACAAAGATGTTGTGGTATCAAGTTTTTGTGCTTTAAACTTGTAATCAATCTGTAATACTTTGTGTTGTTAGTGAAGTATTTTTTTAGATCTCTAAGAGTTGGGATTCCACAGTTTTTTTCTGGAAGGGTTTTTGCGTTATCACTAGTGTGTTCTTGTTTTTCTACCTTTGTTTCCTGCTATTTTAGTCTTATATGCAACCTATCTTTGAAAGATTTCAGTTTCTACTACTTTATAAGTTTTTGGTTCACAAGAATAATGGTGGACATCTAACGTTGTGTCTTAAAAAGGCTTCTAAATATGATTTTAACGGCTAAAAGTTTAAATCTCGAAACTGGAACTGAAAGCTTGCTATATTTGTAGTACAATTGCTCTCATTTACAGCAAAGGACGACAAGCTTGTGTTTGGTGTTATTGGCTTGACAATTTATTGAACAATAATTTCCTTTTTATTGTTTATTACAACTTGGTGAGATTTTTCAAAAATTACAGATTTGGTTAGAAAAAGAAAAAAGAAAAAATAAAAACCATATAATCTACCCATATAAAATCGACATTTAATTTTTCTAATAAAGAATCGACGAAATACTTGTTAGGTATCAATTGATATGCAAGTTGTCTGAAGTGATTGATTCGTCCAACTCCGGTCGGTCAACAAACAACAAAATTAGATGATCAATTGTATGTTACGCAAAAAAGACAATCAACAAGTTTTGCAATTATAAGTACGGGTATTTATCTGATAACTGATACGTTAAGTGGCTGTCATGGAAATTAGATTTAATTGGTTTGTATGCAAGCTATCGTCAATTGAATCCTCAAGCTATAATCGGAACCGACAAGAAACTTTATTTCATCATCAGAGTTACATCATATCAATCATATAACAATAACTTGAGTATCAGGCAATGAATTACATTTTGAAATATTTGGATGTAAGTTACCCTTAATAAAGTTGGACTTTGTATGAAAGTTGTCGTCAATTGAATCCACAAGTTTTAATCGGAATCGACAAGCAACATTATTTCATTATCATAGTTCCATCATATCAATCATATACAATAACTTGAGTATCCGGCAATGATTTACATTTTGAAAGATTTGGATGTAAGTTATCGCCAATAAAGTTAGACTTTCTATGCAAGTTGTCGTCAATTGAAGCCTCAAGCTTTAATCGAAACCGACAAGCAACCAGGGGCGGGTCCACATATTGGCGAGAACTTGTCGCCATAAATTTAGATGTTAGCTTTAGTTTCATAGGCTGGGTGTTCTTGATTTGGGTAAATTTGAAAGAAAAAAAAAACTCAGATAAATGGCAGAAGATGAAGATTTGTTTAGAGAAGATGAACAGTTTAATAGACTTAAATAAAGGACATACGTGGTCCTCTACTCCACTTTTGCTTGTTGTGGACGTGGGAACGTGGCAGTTGTTCTATGTTGCACTCTTTTTTTGGGCTATTTTTCTTTTTCTTTCTTGCATACGTCTTATATTTTCTTTGATAATCAATCAATTTAGGTAATAGATTGATCCATAGCCGCTCTATTTGATTATAATTCTTTTTCTATTTGATTGTCAAATTCATGAATATTGTGTGCAAACTTGATTTTTTAATTTTAAAATCAAACTTTTTATGTCAATCGATTTGTATTTTATAGGTTCTTGTTATTGTTGTATTTGTATTAATTGAATGAGTCGTTATTCAAATCCTACATTTTGAGTTCGCATTATGGATTAGTTTATATTTGTGATCAAATTCGAATGGTTATTTATCGATTTTAAGCATAGTATAAATAAATTTTCATGAATTTACCGATTTTGTACCTTACAGTTAATTGTGCTCTAGCATATTTATATCGCTACTTTTGCTATAAATTTCTATGCTCCCTTCTATTTGTCTTGTCCAACCTAATTTTTTTTCTTCTGAATCCGCCATTGCAAGAAACATTATTTCATAATTAAAGTTACGTCATATCAATCATATAACAATAACTCGAGTATCAGACAATGATTTACATTTTGAAAGATTTGGATGTAAGTTATTGCAAATAAAGTTGGACTTTGTATGCAAGTTGTCGGTAATTGAATCCTCAAGTTTTAATCGGAACTGACAAGCAACATTATTTCATAATCAAAATTACGTGACTTACGTCATATCAATTATATAACAATAACTAATAACTAAGTATAAGACAAAGATTTACATTTTGAAAGACTTGGATGTAAGTTATCACCAATAAAGTTTGGCGATTGTCTATATTTTACATGGTACGTACAAAATGACGGTTACAAACTTACAAATATTTCCACTTGTGAATGACAGAAAATTTAGATATCGAATTTCAAATGTTTGAATAATATATACCTAATTAATAACTCTAATGAGCGAAATAAAAGATGGCAACTCATATTCGATAGCTTAATTTTGGTCTTCTTCAAATTAAACTGCCAAAGTTGTCTCTTGAGAGATATCTGATAAAATTGTCTAATCTTTTATGGATTAAAACTCTAATTGTAAATATTTCATTTAAATTGAAACTCATATTCGATAGCTTAATTTGGTCTTCTTCAAATTACGTTGTCAAATTTATCTCTTTAGTAATATCCGATAAAATTGTTTAATCATTTGCATTCTCCATTTGTGATTTTAAATCGTGTCCAATTGTTGAATTCCCCTTATAATAAAACTTTTACTTAAACAAAAATATAATCACATCACAATACATTTTCATATTTGAAGTGTTTTTTTTTCTCTGCGTGTGTATGTTTTTTTTTTGTAACGTCTTAACTTTGAACATTTTCATATTTGAAGTTGAGAACTGTAGCAATTAATAAAGAGGGGTATGGGAACTTGGGACAATTACAGCACTAACAGAATCCAAATAAGTCCGAAATGATCTTTCAATTTGGGAAGGTGGGGAGCTAGGTGTGACGTTAGATGACACGTACGAACACCGTCACTTTCTAAGTAGTAGCAAAAGGCAATGAACTAGCTCGTTGGCTGCATACCCGGATCTTGGCGTGAGAAACTGCAGGCACTAGGTTTAAGGTCAAGTACGTTACCGGCCTGTTATAAAAGCTATCTCGACTACCATGTGAACTGCGAAACATCTCTTGTTGGTTCTGTTAAACTTCTTCGACTTTTTTTTATCTTTGGACCAACCACGTACTGCTCGAATTCACAGTTAGACAGTGTCAACCTAGCTAATGCCTACGTACTCTCAGTTTCCCACCTTCAGAATTTTAGAAATCGGATGAGCTATTTGATGGAAGAAATTAATTTCGGTAATAAGAAGTTAGAAATTACCGAAGTGGGAACCGCATCGGCAATCATCCAAGCAAACACAATGTAATTTGAAAAAATCGTCCTGAAAATACATACTAACGAGTTCAAATAGGGTGTTTACTTAGAATCAATTTCATGAACGTAAATCGTAAAGCAAAGATGAGAAAAAACAGGAGGGCTTACAATTAGTGAAGGGGTAATGTTGGCCGGGTTGGAGGTGGGGCGGTAAATAGTGACGGACCGACCGATGCTGGATTTATAACGTAACAATGACATGATGATTTAACTGACTTTTAGTGGGGGAGTAATTATCCCCAGAGGAGAAGTTGTGCGTTTTCCTAAAAATGGCATAAGAAGTAATAAGGTTGGCCATGACTAGCAAACATCCAAAGGAGAGACTTATTGCTGGCCCGCAGTTGCATGCAGCTGAAACGTACGGACTGATGGCTCAGTTCTTCCCGAACCGACTACATTAGAACCAACAAACATGTATGAGGGGGGAGACGAGGGTACGAGTCTTCTTGCCAGAAAGAGAGAGAGCCCAAAAACTGCATCTGCAGCCAACGCACAGAAAACGGAAGAGTGAGGGAGGCCACGAGTTTTTTCACGCCAAAAACTCTGTCTGTGACTAAGACGCGATCACCAGGTCAGGTGCATGCAAATTCTTTAACCATATATATTCACTAACCGTCACCATGGGAGTCATGCCAAAACTTATTTGAAAACTAAATTCGGTTACCACTATGCCACTAGCTATCAGGTCATTTTCCCTCTCAATATATTGGTTTTTGATCGATGAGTTTTTATTATGTTCTAGAAGAAGTGTTTGA
The DNA here is from genome assembly GCA_946800695.1 of Geum urbanum. Classification (NCBI taxonomy): domain Eukaryota; kingdom Viridiplantae; phylum Streptophyta; class Magnoliopsida; order Rosales; family Rosaceae; genus Geum; species Geum urbanum. The sequence goes on from OX327006.1 coordinate 9,173,547, forward strand.
TAAAATGTTTCATTGAGTTGAACTTGGTTTTATCTTACGAGCCGAAATATCATAAAAAAAAACAGCAATTAATATAAAAGAGCTCGTTTAGTATTCGATAATCTTTCTTTCAAGCATCTCTGCCAAATTTTAAGATTCAACTACCAGACTAGTGTCATGCATCCACAAATTTTTACTCTTTTGTGACTCTTTTCATTACTTTTCCCTTTTTAGGTCTTGACAACAAATCTCATTTGATAGTAATAAAAAAGGATGATAACCAGATTAAGTCCTCTGCAAGCAAGTTCTATATATATAACGTGTCCTATCGACGTCTAATATGGTGGGGGTAAAGGATGGTGGGAGATGGGCCCTACAGAAAAAATGAAAAGAAAAAAAGAAAGCCATAGCGAGGTGTTGCCATAATCGCGATGACGTGTGTCTTCAAACCCCACTATAAAACCCCCTTCACTCACCACTAACTTGAGCCAAGTCCAGCCCTTCACATCAAATCATCCTCCCCTTTCCCTCTTTCTCTCTCTTTAATTTCACCGTTTCTCCTCAGCCTTCCCTACCATGCAACTTTTCTGTTCACCATCTCCTTTCTGTAAAGCTCTTCACTCGGACTTTGCTTTCGTTCTGATACCAATCCTTGTGCTCTTGGGGTTGTTTGTGCTCCAATGGCACCACACCAGGTTCTACAAGCGCCTCCCCCCTGGCTCAATGGGCTGGCCTTACTTTGGAGAGACTTATGAGCTCTACACTGCGAACCCCAACTCATTCTTCTCCGTCCGCCAAAAACGGTAATCCACGACGGATTACTTAACTAGTTATCATTTTCCAGCTGATACCAGCTCGATATGTAAAAATAAAAAATAAAAGCAACGCCTGTCATATGAAATCTGCCTTTGCATGTTATTCACATGCCAGTTTTGCGAGAGATTGCTTACAAACGATTCTATGCAAGAATTCTCAAGTCATCAACTACTCATCATATGAACCAAGTAATCTTTGTGACATTTAAGAGAAATTCTTGTGTATGTCGACCGTTGATCTCTGGCAAAACTGGCTAAAGGTTGTAACTTTTGTGATCAAGTTTTCTCCTTTTCTATATATTGTCTCAGCAAAATAATAGGATGTACGTGTGTATATTGTACATCTATATGTGTTGCTAAGATTCTATAGTGCATTCATTGCAGGTACGGGAATATATTCAAGACCCATGTTTTGGGGTGTCCCTGTGTGATGATAACAAGCCCAGAAGCAGCAAAAATGGTGCTGGTGAGCCGAGCTCATCTCTTCAAGCCGACTTACCCGAGAAGCAAGGAGAGGATGATAGGACCGGAAGCTATATTTTTCCACCAAGGTGCCTATCACTCAAAGCTGAGGAAGCTTGTTCAGGCTTCACTTCTGCCTTCTGCAATAAAAAACTCAGTCTCAGAGATCGAGCAAATTGTTCTCAAGTTCCTCCCCACATGGAAAAACAACACCATAAACACTTTCCTAGAGATGAAGAGGGTATATCTGTCTGTTCGTTATAATTTATTTGGACTTTTAGTTCAGTAGACTCTGCATTTTCAGAAAGGAAATTAAAAGTTGGTTTCTCTATTTTGTTTGGTTTTGGTGTGCAGTATGCTTTCGACGTGGCAATAATAACAGTTTTGGGAAACAAAAGAGACATTGAAGCAGAAGGGATTATACATCTGTATCACTGCATTGAGAAGGGATATAATTCCATGGCACTTGATCTACCTGGAACTCCCTTTCACAAAGCCATGAAGGTAGGTATTTTATTTTATTGTGGTCCAACCAGTTCTCTAAATTTTAATATCTAGCAAGCTTAATTTGGTCTTAAAACACATGCATAAATTGGACCATGCTATCCACACTGAGGTAGTATGGTACAAATTTTTAAGCTTTTCTTCGAGTACTTTGGTATCTTAATTAAGTACTCTAGCTATAATCTCCAACGATTCAGCTTTCTTAATTAATTTTAAACAAAATTTCAGGCAAGGAAGCTTCTGAATGAGGCACTGAGGAAACTGATAGAAAAGAGAAGGGAGAGTGGGGATGCACAAAGTGGAGGATTGCTGCAAGAAATGTTGAAAGCAAAAGACCAGAAGCTTAATCTGAATCTCAGTGTTGCTCAAATTGCTGATAATATCATTGGGGTCATCTTTGCTGCTCATGATACGACTGCCAGCGTACTAACATGGCTTCTCAAATATCTTCATGACAATCACGATCTCCTTGAAGCTGTTACGGTAATTATCTCTTCAGATCGGTTCTGCATTTTCTTCCCCTCAAACACGCACTTATATACAACCTGTGGTACAGAATAGTTGCCATCTTAATCTTCCTCGCAGCATTGTTTTATTTACTTTTATTCTACGTACACATAACGATGTTGACAAGCTGATGTTTCAGAGGGAACAAGAAGGAATTCGACGCAAAATGTTGAATGAGAAGCGCGGGTTTACGTGGGATGATACCAGACGCATGCCTTTGACTAACCGGGTATGAATAATCCATCTGATAAACATTGACATTCTATTTTCAAACAATATGGCATATTTTAAATTCGTCGTCAATCCTCTAATAGAAAAGAGTACGTTGTGTATCGTTACGTTGCAGAAATAATCATATGTTTTGCAAAGTAAACATGCATAAATACCTTAATTACCTTAGAAATTTACACTCATTACTGAAAGTGAATTGAAAATACTTTAGGTGATTCAAGAGACTCTAAGGACAGCAAGTATACTATCATTCACATTCCGAGAGGCAGTAGAAGACGTGGAGTTTGAGGGTTACTTTATCCCTAGAGGTTGGAAGGTGTTGCCTCTGTTCAGAAGCATTCATCACTGTGCAGATTTCTTCCCTCAGCCTGAGAAGTTTGACCCTTCGAGATTTGAGGTACCCAAAATAATCCTTAGCCAAAGAAAATCTTACATGATAATATTGAAGAATATCCATTCCTAGCCAGCTGATTTAATTACATGTGATTCCTCTAGTGGGGTGAAGCATATATATCCAAGGAAAATAATTTTAGGTCTCAAAGGGTCTAAGATATTGAGCCCCTAAAATAATGTGATTTTTCATATCATTATAGATTTTAATGTATTATTATATTTTATATATGATATATTTGAAAAAATAATTTTATATATCGTATATCTAACGTTTATTAATTTTTTGAAACTTATTTCTTTTCTTTTATTCTTTTTTCTCATTCTCTTTTATTCTTCTAAAAAAATCATATATTATGAGATTAAAATCATATCAACTCAACTTTAATTCTTTATCGATCTTTTTTGAGGTCATTCTTTATCGATCTTAAGATTGCTCAAACTCAGTATTCAAGTGGAAGAACAAATTTTGTGAAAAAGATAATCTATCCTTACATAACTAAATAAATTATCCTTACATAAGTCCAGCACTGAAATTTCATGCATAGAATTTTAAAGACCTCCATGGAAACTCATGCAAAGCAAAATGAACACCATTGAAGGAGTACTCATCTAAGCATTAAATTTTGGTGTTACTAAAATAGGACTATAATAATTAAGAACTTTTGTGATGTACTATAACTAGAATTATAGTTTAGTTTAGAGATATTTATGATTATTTATTTAGAAATAACAATTAATATTGACAGGAAAGGAAACTAATATATATATAATAAACTTATTCGATTCAATTTCCATTGATGATATTTGAATCAAAATTATATTCCAATGAAAGAGATGCTAATTAGGGAAAATCATATACTTTTGAGAAAAATTCGTTTTTGAATTAAATGTCAAGTTAAACAATTTCTTTTTGCTTTTGATTTCAAAATTTTAATCATAATTATAATTTGAAAGAATTGATGTATATTATTCCAAAACTATCGTTGACTATTTATATTTTTTAATTTGCAAGGATCCATTTATTATAATTAGGATTCTATATTTAAGCATCTATTATTTCGAGGTTTTATAATAAATTTTATAGTTTAATTTTAATTAAGTAATTAAAATTTTAAATTAATTGAATAATTGATAGACATTAGATTCGTATTGATAATATCATTTTTTTTACAAATTAATATCAAAATATGATAATATATACGACTCTATAATGACATAAAAATGATATGACTTGACACATCATTTTAAAACCTCAAATATCTTAAATCCCTTTGGACCTCCATATCTATCATTCTCATCAGAGAATCAAACTGAGATCCGGTAGTGTTAATACTTTATCTTGTTTTTGGCCAGAAATATAAGGTTTGATCATTATCTTAGTCTTGTCATTTTCATTCCAAGCTTTGTGAAACTTCCACTCATATATGTGTAGGTGTGATCTGGTACCGAGGAATATCTTCCGGATCGAGTATCATGATCACGTGACCTAGCTTAGTCTCGTAGGGCAGTAAACTCAAAAGTCTATGTATATATGCTAATATATACTTGCTTGCTTGCTTTTTATTAACTGGAATGATTCTGGATTTTGGGTGTCTTGTGATGTATGTGTGATGCTGCAGAATCCACCGCGACCCAACACTTACATGCCCTTTGGGAATGGCGTGCATTCTTGTCCAGGCAGTGAGCTGGCTAAGCTTGAGATGTTCATCCTCCTTCACCACGTCACAACTACTTACAGGTACCCAGTTCATCATCATCTTTCTTTTGTGTCAAAAAACAAAACAAAAAAACATCATCATCTTTCTTTTGAGCACCATTCAATTAGTTATTGAACTGAAAGTAATCTTTTTGGCCCAATTGTACCGGTTAATTAAAGTAAAAGATTGTTCCGTCTAATCTTCACCACAATAAAATATAGCTACAACAAAATTGTCTCATGTTAACTGATTAAACTATAGAGATGAATCCAGCCAGGTCTAATGTCAGCGCGTCTATATATATAGAAGCCAAGGTAATCCATGTACTTGGTTGAATCTTTCACACTATATATTTAGGTGAGAATCTGATTGTCGGCTTCAGTTGACTAAATGAAGTGACCGGAAATGATTGCTGGTCCAGAACGTACTAGTCCTTAGGCTATGGCCTATATATGGATGATGGATCAACGCCATTGAAATGGTCCTTTATCTCTCCTTAAGGGTTAGTGGGGCTCTTCATCGAGTAAAAGAGTTTTCATCAGTGCATAGAAACTGAATCGAATAAAACGTGTGTACATGGTATACATTTACCTCTGTACGTTCTTTAGCTCAGGAGTTTATCACTGTAGTCTTCCTCTTCCAGTAGCTTGAATTGCCGATATATACATCTTTCAATTCTTTGTACCAGCCATAGGTTAGGAGCCTAGCTAGGACCTGCCTTTAACCCTGATAAACTAGCTACCAGGAATAAGACAGAGAACTCTGTGCATGGATCATGTAAATCCAGGGCATCGTGTAGGGATCTCTGCATCGGATACATACAGCATACATACTGCCAAACGCCCAAATTAAACTTTCTAACCAAGTCTATGCTTTACACTGAAATAGAAATGTAGTATCAACATATCTGATTCCGAATGATAGTAATGCATGCCATGTCCGATTGTTTGTTGTGATGGACCATACTAATCAAGACGCGGGGATTGCTGAGAATCCACTGTTTGCCAGCTGTAGACATGGGTGGTCACCGGAGTTCGCTGTCTGCATAATCTGCACCACAACAAGCGCGCATGATGAAATACTTGTCCACATCGTCAAAATATCTCATACGAAAACCATCCAGGCATGGATGCGCATAATTAGTCTTACTATTTTGTTAGCATCCTAGCTAGCTAGTTTTTGTTGTGTCATTGCTAACAAGATAAGTTGGAAACTGTTTTTGATTATAACAGTGATAATATAGAGCCATGTATTCACTGATGGTGATTGTTAGCAGGGCGGCCCTGAGCCGCCTTTGGCAATTTTTTTTTTGGGCTCTAACATCGTGGAGCATATATAATACTTAATAAAATAGCTGAATTTTTGTTTAATAGATTATACATCAAATGAGTACGTACATGATCAAATTTAATTTAATTAAAATGTCTTCCAATTTTTTTTTTCCAAAAAGTGTCTTCAAAAATTGCAACATCAAAAGGCCGTCGACTTAAACTTATTTAAATATAACTCGTCGTATTTTTATATTTTTATATGTATGATATTTTTATACAAAATTTCTTAACCAAATCTTTTTCTCGATTGATATTATAACCACTAAAATGTGAAAACAATAGCTATTAGTGTTTTTCTAATAAACAAAAACCTAAACAATAGTACAAAACACAAGTAAAAATGAAAAGACATTGAATTAATCGATACCTATGTTGGCCTCGGGTAGGGGTGGGAAAAAAACCCGACAAACCCGACCCGACCCGACGCCCAACCCGTGCCCAACCCGATTTAGACCCGACCCAAAAAGTCGGGTTTTTTGCCCGACCCGATAATTTTCGGGTTCGGGATCGGGTTGAATATTGAAACCCGATCGGGTACCCGACCCGACCCCAAATTCCGATCAAATTTCACTCCGAGCTCTCTCCGATTCTCTCAAATTCGCGTCCAGCAATGCACGATCTTCCTCTCAAATCCAATTTCGAGTCCTGACGACGCCGTTTTGGTCACTCAATTCACTCAACTCACCACGTCACTCACTATGATTCAGGCAATGGAGAGCTCCGTCAACAATGGCGGCGGATTCACGCAGTTCCAGCAGAGCTTCGGCGGCGGCGACAGTAGCGAAGAGGAGCTCTTCGTGTTGCCACGTCACACCAAGGTGGTGGTTACCGGCAACAACAGGACCAAGTCGGTGCTCGTTGGATTACAAGGCGTAGTCAAGAAGGCGGTTGGACTCGTAGTCAAGGCTCGTAATTTTCTTCTTCACTGAGTCTTGTTTTGGAATTGCATTAGTTAATTTTGAGAAGCTTAAGGAGTAAGCAATTGTTGTTGTTTTGAATCTGGATCAAATTTAGATGGAATTGCATGTCTTGTTTTTTTACTACCGTCATAGTTTCTTAACAGCTTCCTCTGTTATTGTTGGGACACCAAAACTAGTGCTCTTGGGTTTGGTTTGGTTTGGTTTGGGACCTCTAACAGCGGTGCACTTCTATTGGGAGGGGGAGTGTATACGTTCTTGAAAAAAAAATCAAATTTGGACCACTTTTTTTTTTGGACCCAAGCCTAATTTGAAGCCCAGCAAAATCGGGTCACCTCTGCCCAACCCAACCCAACCCGATCGGGTCGGGCTGCCCGACCTTCGGGTACCTGACCTATGTCGGGCTCGGGCTCGGGCAAAAAATATTGAACCCGATCCTTATCGGGTCGGGACTCGGGTTGATTGTTTTTGGGTCGGGTCCAACCTGATTCCACCCCTAGCCTCGGGTGCTTGGCCCTTTCGGTAATTAATTGAGTAATTTTTTTTATTTTTTTTTGAAAAGTTGAGTAATTTTTTTAGAAGTCATTAATTGAGTAATTAAGTGGGTGATCAAGTGAGTGATAAGTTGATTGACTGATTAGTCATGTGCATTAGTGAGTGTTAATTATCACTTTTTTTGTTTACTTAATTTGCGTGTTTGAGTGGCGTGACGTAGGCGACTGATTGTTTTTTTTCTTTTGTTTTTTGGGGGCATAGGCATGGGCCTAGTCCGCCTTAGTCCAGCCTTGGGCCGGGCCTGATTGTTAGTTTGTAACCGACTGAGTTTTATTTTCCTTTCAGGTGGCAACTGATGGGTGACGACGACGGAATACAGTATGGCCCTTTCCCGGTTCCGAAGAAAGGATTACCCATCAAAGTGACTCTTAAGGAAGAAGAATAGAGGAATTGATCGAAACGACGTCCAGCCAAAGCTCGCTCTCGGGTTCTTGACGACCATCCAAAACTTTTCCAATTAATGGGGCCAAAAAGCAAGCAAGCAAGCAGACCACATTAATTGAGACCTCTCTCTCTCTCTCTCTCTTCCTCTTCCTCTGGCTTCCTCCTTCTGTGTTTTTCTTTTCTCCGAGTTTGTCGTTGGGAATCCTGTGTCAAGTTCCTGGCTAGTCAGCATAGGGTAAGCGTCTGTACTCGATCCATCAGTCGGTCAGTGTCACATTAATGTAATGTGTGAAGAATAATCAATGAAATGCAGGTTTCGTTTCATTAAGAGAAAAACCACAGTTTTCAGAATGTGTGAATGGCAGAGTTTTGTTCTCTTGGGTTCTACGGTTTTGAAGATCAAATGTGTGTGGCTTTGATTGTGGATGAAGTAACTTTCACTCTTCTGAGATTCTTTATCTGGGTGTGGAAATTTAGGAGTTGATCGAGGAGAGACAACCTAGGCCAACCTAGACACAAGTGACAAACGATGGGAGTCACAAGGTGTCTGTATGCATGAACTTCATGGATATATTGGGTGTGCACCCTAGAATTCCACGTAGTGTTTCGCCTCAGCATAACATTAGCCTACGTGGGTTGCTAAACATGTCCAGTTGATCCAATATATCAGCTTAATTAAAAGTTTTTTATATTTAAGGAAACTACAAGTTGAGAGGGTCGGTATGTTCAAGAAAATGATAGGCAGGGATGTTCAACCAAATTAGGTTCTTCTTCTAGTGATGTTGCTTAGGCTTGCGTGAAGGTTTTGGTCTGAAAGTGTCAGTCGATCAAATCGTTTACCAATATATATATATATATATATAGTACCAAGTTGTACAACAACGTTTGAAAGTGATAGTACCAAATGGTACAAGGACAACGCCTGGAAGTTTTGGATGGCAGAGGCATGGATGATGGAACTTGGAAGTTTCTTAATTATGTGATATTTAGCTCTATAAAAAGAAAGTGTGATGAATCCACCACTCTTTTATTCAGTCTCTATTACAGCGTACCAAAATGCTGTAGTGAAAATTTTACTACCGACGGCAGCGGGTGGAGAATGGCGTAGAGAGGTGGTTGTGGCAATCAGAATAATGTGGCATTGATAATTTTCTTTTAGTAGGAACCAAGCGGAAGAAAGAAGATTTTCTTACAGAATCTGTAAAAGCTTTGTTGGCTTAGGAGATAACGAGGTGCTGGTAATGGTGAGAATGGTGTCTTCTTTACTAAAGTTTCCATGATCTTGCTGATGTACGTTGTTATACTATTATTACCCAAAACAAAGATTAACGAAAAGAAAAAAGAAAAAAACACAATCTCGAACAAGAGGAGCTTCCAAAAAACAACTTTAAGCAAATTGCGTCCTATGATTCCTATCAAATATGGTCCATCACCAAGAACTGCTCAAGTCTGTCTCAAATGGAATGCAGCTCCGCGGGGAACAATGACCCTTCATTTAACACTAGGAGCTTTTAAGCATTACATGCATGGGACGTTAACAGCATACATTTCTGGAATATTACTCGAATTTAGAAAATTATACCATACATAACAAGACAAATTGGAAGTCACCCGACCAGGCAAAAAGCATGAAATGATCGGAACAATCCTTCACCGATCCCCTGAATGAATTAGAAAGTGGCCCAAATATTTTAACTGTAGTCATACATTCACTCACAGAAAAAAAAAAAACTTGGTGCACGCAAATGATGGGAAAATTTGCCTTGGTCCTATTATCAAATTGAAGTTTCATCCCCATACTGAAACAATACTCATGCCCCAAGTTGGTTTCTCTAGAGGAAATTAATGAGCAAATTCATAAAGAGACTCATCCTATGAACACAGGGTAGTTCATAAACTGACTAAAATGGGATTTAAATGTTGTTCAAGAGATCAGCCGAGTTACCAGCATCTCAACACAAAGCAGTAAAATGGCACACCCCCTTTATAAAAATGTCTCATAGTATGTATAGTGATAAAGGAACTAGGTTTGCAAGTAGACAACAAATAAGAGGAGACAATGTGACTTACTGAGTTTGCATGCCCATGCCTGAGCATCACAAAAAGACCAGCTATGCACAATGTTAATTCCTGTAAAAACTACATGTACATTTCTAAAGTAGTGATTCTATAAATTGAAACAGGATTCTTATTAAAAAAAATAAATGACTCAAAAAGTAGTTGTAGGCAAGTTCAGCACAATCCCAATGCTTTCTTTCTTGTAGTTATGGAAAGAACAAACTCGAACTAAACAAATGCTTAGCCTTCCCATGCCCTTGTGAATCCGTCAACACTAATTTTGTCTTCATAGTCATATTTATGGTGTTACCAGCTAAAGCTATCTTAAGTTCTTGCAAATAGTGTCACTTCAGGAACATCCTTTTCACTCCTAAAAGGAACAAGAGAAGGGAACTAAATAGATAAACTTGCTAAACATAGCAGCAACATATGCAGATTTCTCAGCCGATTTCAGTGGGAAAATAATCGGTTGCCCTTTCTGACTCTTAGAATCAACTAGCTCTTTTAAATGGCTAACCCAGTACCAAGATGGGGATCGAAAAACCTAAGTTCAGGACAGTAGAGAGTGGCCACGTGCAGCCAAATCATGGGTCCGTCCAAGGTTCAGATTAAGTAACTGAGTGCAGTACCTTGTCCATATCTCTCCAAGACTACTTCTGACGGAAATCATAGGTAGTTAGGTACCTCAAGACATCATTGTAAGTATCTCAGAGACATACAAAATCAATGCCTATAATAACTTCAGCTAGCTTAGATAAAAGAACAGATAGTTTCTGCTTGCTCTATATCTCCAAGAATGTAAGGTTTGTGTACAAATTTTATAGCAACCCCAAGTATATCAGTATATATAGCTACAGATAAACCATCCATACAAGTCGTCGAGATGAGTTAGAATTTATGAGATCCGGGCGTCCAGCCAAAAGCTTATGTTTAAGGTGTTGGATACATCTATTTATCTAAGACAACCCACTAGTTTGAATCCATCACGTCTCTTCTTAATACTAACTAAGTGTGTATCTACCACATCTTTGCCTTATTATTCGGACTTGGTCTATAGCATGCTTTGTAAATTTTCTTCAAACAATTTGGAATTCTCTACCATCTGATCAAGAAAGTTATCCAACTCCAACTTCCTTAACAGCTATGCCTACTTTAAGGGTAGTTCTCCAACCCATAATCTTCAACTGTTGGTGATGATACCAATTTTCTAGAACTCAGACTTTGGAGGAAGTGAGCAGTTTAACTAGATATGCTTCTTTCATACATAGACCTGACCTTCGACTCCATTCGTGTATGTCAATCCCTAATACTCTATTCAACTGTCCTATGAGGACAACCAGTTCATACCTGTTTATCAACAGAAGACATGAAAAAGGGACAAATAACTACAGAAATAATAGGATCAACATGAAAGGTAACTTAATCCTCAATTAAGGATATTTTTCTTCTCTATGTAGTTTAACATCTCTCAGACTCATTCCAAAATTCAGTGCTTACAGAACACATTATACCACTCAGGATACAGAAATAACAGCAGACATTGTGACTAACTAATAGATAAAGGGGATGAACTTGTACCTAACCTTATTCGCATACTCCATATACCTCTCCCCAAAATTCTCAACCATCAAAATCTCCTCCTTCTTTGCCTTCTGATCATAGTACACCACACAAACTGCTACAACAAACAGCAAGCTCCATGGTGCTCGAAGCGCAACGCAATTAGTGGCAAACAGAAGCATAGTAGATGCATAAATTGGATGCCGCACCCATCGGTATGGCCCAAACTGCACAACAGCCGTAGGCACCACAACTTTTTCAGAATACTTTGCAAGATACAATGTTGAGTTGTACTGCATTAGCAGAGTCAATACTATCAATCCCCATATCCCTACATTGCTCCAACCACCTGGAATGCGGTGCAGCTCTGGCCCTTCAAATGCAGCCAGCCAGTGCCCAACCATGACTCCCACACTGAACAGAAGGCGGTACAATCTCGGAAGGCTCACATCCCACTTAGGGTCATGTGGACGAGCATAGTAATCACCATACAAACGTTTCCTCACACTAACATTGAAGAAAAAGAAGTAATGATACACGAGGAAGAACACATAAGGCCAACCTTCAAGAAAGCCATTGAAATGGGCAGGTGGGACAAGTGTGAGCCAAGCGAACACTGAGGTAACAACAGCAATTTGCTCAAAGATGCTTGCTTCACCAAGCTCATGCTTTCGAAAACAGTACAACCCGTAAACCCCAACCAAAACAGCCAGAAACCAAGGCCAGAACATCCAGGTCCAGCTGAAGTACATCCAGAAGAATGGGCTCAAGACCAAATTGGTGGTCCATTTAGTAGCTGCAATTGCACTTGATAATATCCCAGACCACTTGATGACATCAAAGGGTGTTAATTTGAAAAGGGTAGCTTTCAATGAATCAAAGGAGAGGTTTTTGAAGGGTTTTAGCAATGGGTTTTGGGATTCTGGGCTAGAGGTGCTGGAGTATGAGCATTTGAGAGGAGCTAACAAATGGGTTCTTGTTCTTGGTGATGATAAGGAGAATGGGTTTTGAGAAAGGCAAAATCTTGATGGGTTTTTGAGGGGTTTAAGGGTTTGTGGGAATTGAGAATTGGGTTTTATTAGATTGACTTGAAAGTGTTTGGTGAAATGCCTGAGAGAGAGGTTGGGTCTGTCTGTGAAAGTAAAGCACAGTGGGAGAGTCTTGGAGTGTAGAAAGACTGACTTGGCTTCCATGGCTGGGTGAGACAAGAAAGGCTGCAACTTTCAGTCTACGGTTATTGAGATAAACTGGAAGCAGCATTCGGGGAAAGACTAGATGAGAAAGATGCGAGTTCTTGTTCTGTCATCATGTTTGTTGTGTTTGCCTCATCAGCGGTAATGAAGATAAAAAGGTTCGGTGCCTCATATGATTGATTAACTGGGCCTGGACTTCTTATCGACTAGCCCAAAACTTAACTTTGTGGTCATGACTTCATCCAGGACCGGAGTATGAATCCCACAAATTCTGAATCCGATCCGATCTCACAACGTCCTATTTCGACCCATCTCGTTTTTAAGGGACGAGATCGAGTTTTGATTTTAAAATCCTTAAAGACCCGTCTGTTCCGCATAATATATTTTGTCTATTTTATCATTTGTTTTATCAAGAGTTGGCATATTAAATTATCAAACAATTAGTAATATTCAACCAAAAAATAAAATTACCCTACAACGATCAAAATATTTCACTACTTATAATATGAACTAAATGTACCAATTAAACATGAAATAATTGCTTGTAGTTTTACTACTTTTAATTAAATATATTAAGTAAAACAGTATTACTTTGTGTAGTTGTAGATTTCTAGGTCTTATCAAACTATGTTTGTCTTATATTGAGCCCAAAATTGTGTTCATCCCGTCTCATTTAAATTTTTGTTGTTAGTTACTCCATTTAATGCTCTTTATAAATAGGGTCCAAACTTGAACATGTTTCGTCCCGTTCAAACTAGGGATAGACACGGTCAAAAATTGAGCCGACCCGTTTTATGCTCACCCCTAATTTCATACGTTCATGGTATATTTTCTCAATCAAACTTTACTATAGCAAGCCCATTTCATATGGAATGTGTCCCCCATTCTCATCTCTCAACGACTTGGCGAAGAACGGTGGAATAATAATAACCTCAATTTAGATTTAGAGACTAGGTGTGTGGTTTGTGTATTGTCTAATGATAATAAATTTATGTTCCGTAATACAAAATGACTAAATGAGTTTTAACGATCTCATTTTACATTTTGCTATCGCGATTGGCACGAGCTGTCACCATTTTATGATCAAATCATTCCCTAAACTACCTCTATTCGCCAGATGCATGTGGTTACTTGGCCGTTTTATTTGGTTTGTTCGCTAATTGCTATAAACGTATAATTAGCAGGGTGCCCTAACTTGTGGAGCCTCCAATATCCACCATTTTCCACCATATATGTAGCTCATCACTTCACAGTTCACACCGTATCCTCTAGTTACAAGTCACCATTACCAAAGTTCGACCTAGTTATGGTACTCATCTTTACACGTAGTTAAGCTCTCTTGCTTGCCTCACCAACAAAGCATTAACCAATTAACCCTACTAATTATCTATACCACACTTTCGCACTTTTATGAGAGATTTGTGCATTGACCCTCCTCAAAGTCTGTCTTGCTTCACAAGCTAAAGGTTGTGGGCTTTGTGGCAAGTTAGGAAAAGAAAAAACTCAACAAAGAGAAAAAAAAAATAGATATCTCTGTATTCTCAATTGGGGACACCAAATATCTCAAAAGCCAAACACTTCCTATTTATTTCCCAGCTGAAAACCACGACACAAAATCCATTGTTTTACTCTCTTTACACAAAAACACCCAAAAGATTTGAACTTTTTCCCCGAATGGATAATCGATTCAGCCCCAAAAACTAAAACTTTCATCCTGACCGAGATACCCATTTGATTCTGACCGAGACTCTCTCTCAAAGTAATGATTTTTTCAAAGATTGGTCGCTCCTTATCTCGATCCTCTTGCTCCAGAGTAAACTTCATCATTCGTTATTGCATATTAGATTTTATTTTGTTGATGTAAATATTTGATCTTTTGTGTAATTTGTGTTTGATGATTTTCTGGGTTTAGAATTTGATTGGTCAGAATGGGCGATCGGCGGCGGCTCTGAATGGTAATAATGATGGTGTTCTGGGAGTACTGGGTTCGGGTTCGTATCTGGGTCGGGTCGATGGGGATATAGGGTTTATTAGGTCTTATATTGCTTCGTCAGTCGGAGCACGGAAGGCCCATGTTTCTGATTTCAGTTACATTCTGGGGAATCCTAAATTCCAGAGACTGTTTTCAAGTGAAGCCCCAAAGAAAAAGAGTAAGCAAAGTTTACATTTTCATTCAATTATTTTGATATTTCAGCTCAATAAATGCAATTGGATTGATAAATAAGTGTTGGGTGTATGGAGTCATGATGGTTGTTTTGTATGTGTTGATGTTGCAGATTATGAGAACTTCTATCCTAAGGAGAAGAAAGAGATTCCGAAAGGGAATGATCAGAAATCAGAGTCGAAAGGTTTAGTTTCTAGCTCAGTGATCATCAAACTGCATATGCTAATTGTAATAATATCAATCAAACAATTTTCGAGGCTGATTAGTTCAGGGTCCTACTTCATGTGTATAAAATGTTTATTTGTGTAAAATTGCATATGCTAATTGGTTTGAAAATGTTTATTTGTGGTATTTCCCGCCTCCCAGTCGTGGTTCAATACCACCTTCCCACTTCCAGGCCATATTTTGTACAGGAATTAAAGATGTGCCACTGTAAATTTGATGCTGTATGTTGTGGATACATGTTCTTTACATAAATGACTGCTATACCGTTTATCTTAACACAATCATATAAGATTCTAGTAAGCCTAACGTAACATGATTAATTGGTATTTATGTTTTTTCTTTCCTTTATAATTAGACAAGTGGTGTGCTTGGCTTCTCCCTGTTGCCGTTCATGTATGTTTGTCTTGCTTTTCCCTCCCTGCCGTAGCTTATGTGGTCCTTGCCTATAATTTCAAAAATATGCTTCATCTTTTTCATGGCAAGTTATGCACTGAAAATCTTTGACAATGATATAAACTTGGATTTAATTTCAGATGACTCAAACACAGAGGACCCTGGGAGTTTCCAGGAGGCATTTCTAAAGCAGTTCCAAAACTTAGCCCCTTTATTATTGATCGGGCTATTTGCGTCATCCTTTTCTTTTGGCTCTAGTGACCAGAAACAGGTACTTGCCTTGAAGAATTATATCCTTTTTCTCTCTCTTTTATTTGTTTGGTATGTTTCTTTGCTGGAAGTTGCATAATGTCTAATGTCTATTTATTTTTTGAGGTATAAAGCCAGCTTTAGCGATCACTTACAAGTTAAAAGTGTGTATATTTAAACCAAAATGCTTTATAGTTCAGTGTTTTTTCTTTTCTTTTATCCGCCTTACTTCCACTAGGCATTCCATAATACTATCATAGCTTCCACATTTTGGACTTCTGGCATGACAATGCCCTCTCAGATTTGATGCACCATTTATTGTCATCTTCTTCTACCTACTTGTTTTTGTAATAACTGGAGAATTACTTGTTCACCTCTGGATTCCTAAAGTCATGAATTTGGAGTTGTTTACTGTCAGGTCATGATTCTATATTCTAGGTTCAGTACTGTATGTATATAATGTAAATATAGTTTATGACCAGTATAAAGCTGTTCTTTAATACTCATGCAGAGTCTTCTCTTTTTGCAGATAAGTTTTCAAGAGTTCAAAAACAAACTTCTGGAACCAGGTTTGGTCGATCATATAGTTGTTTCTAATAAATCAGTTGCAAAAGTATATGTACGTAGCTCACCACGCGGCCCAGCAAGTGAAGAAGTTGTCGAAGGAACAGTGAATGGTAACACTGCTCGTGGAAAGGGGGGTCAGTATAAGTACTTTTTCAATATTGGAAGTGTTGAAAGTTTTGAGGAAAAGTTGGAGGATGCCCAGGAAGCTTTGGGGATAGATTCTCATGATCATGTTCCTGTTACATATGTTTCTGAAATGGTCTGGTATCAAGAATTGATGCGATTTGCACCTACATTAATCCTTCTGGGAACCCTTCTATATATGGGAAGGAGAATGCAGGGTGGACTAGGCATAGGTGGTGGCGGTGGTGGAAAGGGTGGGCGTGGCATATTTAACATAGGAAAAGCTCATGTCACGAAAGTAGATAAAAATGCAAAGAATAAGGTGAGTTTTCTGTTTTGATATTCTAATGCCTGGCAAATATTTGTTTATTTCTTTATGGTGCTTGAAGTGTTTCTGTCCAATGGTTATATTTCATTTTCCTTAGAACTCTGATGGATACTATCGACAATGCCTTATATTGTTAATTGTTTCCAGATCTACTTTAAAGATGTTGCCGGTTGTGATGAAGCAAAACAAGAAATCATGGAATTTGTGCACTTCCTGAAGAATCCTAAGAAGTATGAGGATTTGGGAGCCAAAATACCCAAAGGTGCTCTTTTGGTAGGCCCGCCGGGCACAGGAAAGACCCTTCTAGCAAAAGCAACGGCAGGGGAATCTGGTGTACCTTTTCTGTCAATAGCTGGATCAGACTTCATGGAGATGTTTGTTGGTGTTGGACCATCTAGAGTGAGAAATTTATTCCAAGAGGCAAGGCAATGTGCTCCTAGTATTATATTTATTGATGAGATTGATGCAATTGGTCGAGCAAGGGGACGTGGAGGCTTCTCAGGTTCCAACGATGAGCGTGAGAGTACTCTAAATCAGTTGTTGGTTGAAATGGATGGTTTTGGAACAACTGCTGGAGTAGTTGTGCTTGCTGGCACCAATAGGCCTGATATATTGGACAAAGCCTTACTAAGGCCTGGTCGATTTGATCGTCAGATTAGCATCGATAAACCTGACATTAAAGGACGCGATCAGATATTTCAGATATACCTGAAAAAAATCAAACTTGATCATGAACCATCATATTACTCTCAAAGGCTTGCAGCTCTTACCCCAGGATTTGCCGGAGCAGACATTGCCAATGTGTGCAACGAAGGTGCTCTAATTGCTGCAAGAAATGAAAGTGCACTGGTCACAATGCAGCATTTTGAGGCAGCTATAGACAGGATAATTGGTGGTTTGGAAAAGAAGAACAGGGTAAGCCTTTCTCTCTACCTTTTTATTTCTCAATTTTATTCAAATATTTTTACTAATCCTTCACTTGAAAAGATTTAATGAATTTATGTGGTGTCCCTTATGGTGCACCGTGCATTAACAGTTATTTGTAATACATCCAACTTCCTAGACTAGTACTTCCGTTGGTACTTCATCAATCAGCTATATAAATGTGCTCCATTATATTAAGCACATTCAGACTTTCCAATAGGCAGGTTGCTATGTGTCCTTGGATTTTATACCATTAACTATACTAATAATTCCAAAGGAAACACACAATTCACTGAAAAAAAACCCCTAGATTAGACAACAAAATTTCAGATTTACTCCAATTTTTTCTGCATCATCTTGATTTCCGTGACATGCAGGTTATCAGCAAGAATGAACGCCGCACTGTTGCCTACCATGAGTCAGGACATGCCGTTGCTGGATGGTTCTTAGAGCATGCAGAACCTTTGTTGAAGGTGACCATTGTTCCTCGAGGTACAGCAGCACTTGGGTTTGCCCAGTATGTCCCAAATGAAAATCTCCTCATGACTAAGGAGCAGCTTTTTGATATGACTTGCATGACCCTTGGTGGTAGAGCAGCTGAACAGGTAGCTTTGGGACTTCACTAGTCTTAAATTTCATCTTTATTGCTATGTTTTCTTGTACAGTAGATGCCTATTCGGTAAAATGCCTCATAATATATGTTGCACCTCTTCATTCCCAACCTAACAGAGTGATGGTGGACATGTTACATTTTTTAGGTTATGTTGGGAAAAATTTCGACCGGAGCCCAAAATGATTTGGAGAAGGTGACAAAGATAACATATGCCCAAGTGGCAGTTTATGGTTTTAGTGACAAGGTGGGTCTCCTTTCGTTCCCTCCAAGAGATGATGGGTTCGAGATGTCAAAGCCCTACAGCAGCAACACTGCAGACATTATTGATAGTGAAGTACGCGAATTGGTGGGCAAGGCGTATGCACATACAGTTGAACTTTTAACAAAACACAAAGAGCAAGTGGCTCAAATTGCAGAATTGTTGCTTGAGAAGGAAGTTCTTCACCAAGAAGATCTTCTCAAAATTTTGGGAGAGAGACCATACAAGTCAAGTGAAGTGAGCAATTATGATAGATTTAAGCAAGGGTTTGAAGATGAGAAAACTGGGGAGGTCCCTGTTAGTGTCGGGCTTGATGGGGACGAGTCTTCGCCCTTAGAGCCTCAGGTTCTTCCTACTTAGTTTATTGAGAAAGTTGCTTGTAAGTTGTACATTGTAATTGTTATTCCCTTCTTTTTTTTCTTTCTCTCCTTTTGTTTTAC
Organism: Geum urbanum; assembly: GCA_946800695.1. Classification (NCBI taxonomy): domain Eukaryota; kingdom Viridiplantae; phylum Streptophyta; class Magnoliopsida; order Rosales; family Rosaceae; genus Geum; species Geum urbanum. Next base: position 9,192,418 of record OX327006.1, read on the forward strand.
TTTACTTATGAATCACAAGCGCTTGTGCTAACTAGTTGGCATATTTGTATGGACGAAATCTGTATCATACTTCATGTCCTATTTTTGAATACAGGACTATGGATGATGTTGATCGATTCCAAGAACCTTTCTTATTGTCTTGACAATGCATTGTTACTGTTTCCGTCTAGAACACTATTCATAGAAGAAGTTATTACATTTGAATTGTGTGAGAGGTGACCGCTTGAGTCGCATCATATGTTTTGAATCTTGGACTGGACAGCCTTCAATATTTTCTCAATGTAAACATAGATAATATCTCCTATCCTTTCTTGGTGACACAAAGTCATCCTCCCTTCATTTCTTGCTATCTGTATATTCTTTCATCTCTTCCCATTTCTTCACCAGCTTTAATTCGCAGAGGTATGTATCATCATCATTCATAGAACTCTCTCATAAACTTCATGGCAAATAAATATGAATCTAGAAGGCTTTGAAGAACGTGTTGTCTATGGAAGACTATGACTTGAGACTTGAGAGAGACGTGGCTAATTGGGTACGTATGGCGCAAACGATCCCACTTTTTTCCCACACTGTCTGCAACCACAACGACAATGCCAGGTGGACCAGTAATCGAGTACCACGTAATGAGGTCAATCCCAAACTCATGTGGCTGGCTGGCTGGACTGGACTCCCTTTACTTCAGTTTGGAACTTTGGAAGTCTCTTTCTCCATATTTAAGGGAGGGAGGGGAGAATACGTCGGTTGGTTTAAAGCCTCCCTTTCTCACTTTTCCTTCATAAATATCAAAGTTCAAACAACAACGTCGGCCATTTTGGATCTGGTAAGGTTTGTTCTATGACTTCTATCTACTTCTTCTTTGTTCATGTCTCAGAATTCAAAATTTGTACTTTCGCTTTCGATAATACTGAAGCATTGTTTTTTTTTTACTTGGAATTGTTAATGTTGGAGAAAACAAATAGCCAAAACCATCAGATACGGGGGCTCTTATTTGTTTTTTTTTTAAGGTAGGGGGCTCTTATTTGTTATCATTGAAATGTTGCTGAACAATGTGGAATTTTTGGGTTTGATTCATCTGCTTAAGTATGCCCGGGTTTTAGTGTGTGGGTTTTGAATGATTTTGGTATCGAAACTTGATCTTTAACTTTCTTTGGTTTGGTTCTTTTTTGGGCTTCTTTTTGTGTGAAGGTCTTCTATTTGAATTACATAGCTTTGGAAATAGCACATTGAAGTTTTATCTTTTATAGGTTTTCTCGTGTTGGTTTTGAGGTATTGTGATTGCTTTCATGGAATTGAACCTATAAATTGCCAATCTTGGATTATCTGCTTTATGTATAACTGTATAAGAGTTTATTTGTAATTCTGTTTTCAATTCATCTAGTTTGAAGCTTTTACTGATCAAGATGGAAAATAAGGATCAATACCAACAATCTCCTGAACCAAAATATGAGTGCCTTCTATTTGGTAAGAAAAATAGTTTAATGTTTTATTTAGTGGTTTAATTGTTGTACTGGATGCCAAAATTAACATAATTTTGTTTTGATGTCCAGATCTAGATGACACTCTCTATCCCCTGAGTTCAGGCATTTCAGCACAAATCACTAAGAATATCAAAGGTGATGCGATGCATATAATAATTGATTTAGTTTTCTGTTTTTTTCTTTTTAATGTTTATGTCTGAAAAAGATTGTTTGAACTTCATTGTAGAATACATGATCAAAAAGCTTGGCATGGAGGAAAGTACAGTTCCTGAAATGTGTATTTCCTTATACAGGGATTATGGGACAACATTGGCTGGTCTTAAAGTATGGTGATTATATGCTCTTTAAACTTCATTATTGTTTGAGACATTCTTTCCTGTATAATTAACTTATTTTTGTGTTGTTCCTTATTTCCAGGCTCATGGCTATAAATTTGAGTATGATGACTTCCATAGGTATCAGTCTTAAACTTTAATTAGAGCCTCAATTGAATTATCGTTTTGAACTGATGCGGGTTCTCACAAGTATCTATTTTCTAGTTTCGTTCATGGGAGGTTGCCCTATGATTTGCTGAAGCCTGACCATGTTCTGAGGACCCTTTTGCTTAGTCTGCCTATTCGGAAAGTGGTAAGTTTCATGTATTATATTCAAGTGTTTGTACCACAGATTTTATTTGTTTTTGCTTTCATAATGTTTTGGTCTTTATGTAGATTTTTACAAATTCCGATAAGAACCATACAATTACAGTGCTGAAAAGGCTTGGAATAGAGGACTGTTTTGAGTCAATTATATGCTTTGAAACTTTGAATCGCACCAATTCTGGTGATTCAGTTAGCGCTGAAGAAACTGAATTTATACAACAGCCAAACACCGATGCAGTACTTCCAAGGAGCCCAGTAGTCTGCAAACCATTTGAAAATGCCTATGAAGAAGCTTTTATCATAGGAAACATAAACCCTAGTAGAACGGTAAGAACTTCATCTACATTTACTGCAACTGATTTAGACATTTCCTTGGCATTATTCAGCTCACTATTATTGTTTTTTTACAAGCCTTCTTTTAAATGAGTAGTTTGCATAATGTTTCTACTTTTATTTAGTTTCTGTGATGTTCAATTAAGTGCGCACCTATTTTCTTGTCTAGTTATTCTTTGATGATAGCATTCGGAATTTGGAAACTGCGAAGCAGGTGGGCCTGCAAACAGTTTGGGTACGTTTGTTTAATTAAGATTGTATCTTTGTGAAAGTGAACACAGCGGTATGATTATGTAGTCCGCACTCCTCACAAATACTGTGTATGGAATGGTTATAGGTTGGCAACTCCCACCGAACAAAATGTGTGGGTCATGCGCTGGAGAGCATCCACAATATGAGGGAAGCATTACCAGAACTCTGGGTTGTGCAGTCTGAGAATGTTAGATTTTCACCTGAGGTTGGAATTGAGACACAAGTAGAAGCTTAGCTACTTGTTATCTATCTGAAATAACCATTATCCTACATAACTTGTAACAGAGGAACATCAAATGACTGATGTCTTTAATCATTGTCAGTATTATGTTTCCTTTTGCTGTGAAATAAGGACTTGTTTTGGATAGAAATGTGTGGACTTGAAGTATTTGGTGACTGATTGTTGTATTCATGCTGAAATGGTTTTAGCTTTTCATCGTAATAAAATTGTTTGCAATGTTGACTTCTCTACGAAGAGCAGCTCAGTAAGTTTTATTTGCAATGCTGTTTGTAGAAGCGATTATAGAAGGCGATTTTATATAAAACATTCTCTGGTAAAATCTGATGAGCATAACGACTTGCATTTGTGGGAGTTGTTTATAAAGACATGCATGTTTGTGAAAATATATTCGATTTTCTTGTCTCAACTAACTGTGCAACCCAATTGACCGTAAGAAGGGTTGAGAAGTTAATCTTTCATCTCAATCGAGAATAACTGTGAAAAATGTTTTCCAAGAAAAAAGAGAGAATAGAACTGTGGAAAACGCAAGGTTAAAGGCTCTTCATATAAGATCGGGCTAGTACGCCTCTTTTGTCCTTTATGACTCCTAGTTACTCTAGGCGAAAACTTCCAATCAAGAAAAGGATTCTGAAATTCTTTTCCTCTCAATGTTTAGTATAAAAAGTTAAAAACAAAACATTAAACATGGTGCTGACATAAATTTTCATTTTTTTTATCAGAGTAAATAGCTGCAATTTTCAAAACAAACCACGAATATAATTTTGAAGCTGAAAATTCAAGATAATAAATAAAATTTAATTTATAAATATATGAACAACTTCCACCTTCCACCAACTTTTGGTAAATAATTTCATGATGCATATCTACATTGTGCCAAAAGCAGATGTGCAGGACCATTTCTGGGTTCGGACCTTCAATGCCAAAATCACTGGACCTTTCATCTCTCAAAGAGGATAGATGGAAGAATTTATCTGGTAGGATGAAGCTATGCATATCCTCATCATTTCAGAGAATACTTCTTTCCTGTGAATGCTTGGAACTTCGTCTCTTTTTCTTCTTCAGCCTTCTGAGATGACTCTTGTTTCTTCGGGACAACCTACGATTAGCAGTGCAAATACAACATATAAGCATTAAGTCATACAGATGAGCCTAAAGAATTCGAATAAAATAAAGGGAGAAAGTACATACTTTTGGGGCTTCCTTTGTAGGAGGGTTCCCGTTTGAACCAAACACAAGATTCCCAGAACGTTGACGTGAAGTAGAATCTGATGGCTTAGAATCCTTGGATCCATTCTCACTCTGCAGTTGGTGCTGTTTGAGTATGGGAGTAGACACAGATGCAACTGATTCTGTCAAGGGTTTTCCATCCAATCGCCTTGCTGATCCAGTAAATGGATTGAACCTCGCAACCTTTTGAACTGGCTCTTCTTCAGCTGAATACATGTATTACAGGAAAAACAGGAATTGATGTCATCTGTTGTAAGCAATTCTTTCGTCTTATTAGCATGGAAGTAAAGGTCATTATTGCCTATATGTAGCAATCTTTATACAATAGTACTGAACATGATAAATACCTTCTTGTGGTCTCTTCTTTGAATTAGACGATGTAGAGGACACAGGTTTTTCAGGTTCCACATAATCAAGAGGAGGGGCAAAATCAACCTCACAGTCTGTCTCAATTATACTGATTGCAGATGAGGGTTTGGTTTCAACTATATTAATGTAATACTTCTTATTGTTGTAAGGAACCATGATGGTGTCACCAGTTGTTAAACAAGAGTAGGTCCTCAATGTAGTCTCCAAACTGCAAAAAGAATGTAACTGAGGATATAAATACGAAGAGTCTCCCCTGAAATAATCCAAACAAAGATGTCTAAGTCATTAACTAACATGGCTTTGGGGTTTGAGATATCAAGAAAATCCTTGGTGTGGGGTTGCAACTTCACATAGGTTCCCTTTACGAGGCTTTTGTTCTTCACTTGAACAATGTCACCCTCTTGCAAGAGCATGTTCTCCATCATCTTAAAATATACAAAAAAAATAGTGAGATGGCGCCAATATGTTCACAATGTTGCTGTATGCACAGGGAAGAATGCGTACCCAGTATGGTATATATATCAGGCCCTCATCGGCAACAAATTCCAAGACCCCACAATGAGTTAGTCGTCCGGCGGTAGTATTGTTAAGTTCAAACAACATAGGGTAGTCAACATGCATAGATGCTGGAGAAGAATTTAGTGTTTAGTTGAGATCATCATATGTCAAGATAGAGTCAATTAAAATCTATTTTCCAAAAGCGGGCATAAGAGTGAGAATCATCAATTTACCAAGGCGATCCAGAGCTGAGGGAGGCATTATAACTGGACAACGAAAATCAAATAAGTAATGAGAGAAGTATAGGATAGTATAAACGAATAAATTGCGCAATGTGGAAAGTGTAAAAGAACCAAATCAGCAGATGACATACTTTTATCACCCTTTTCCAGATGTTGCTGCAAAGATAGAGAATAGACAAATCAGTACTAACAATTATTATGAAAGAGTAAAAGATAATGTCAAACTTAACTTCTAGTGAAATTTTGGTGAGAAATAAATCATTGACATAAGTTTCTGAGTATAGTAACACAAACCTTCTCAATGAATGAGACAGGGTAACATCGATAACTCTGCTCGAAGACCAAACTATGACGGTATCCCTGAGCCTGTGAGATGAAATCAATCAGACCAGTGAATATAACTATCAGCTGAAAAATATTCAAGATTAATATCCAAGCTGATAAGCATAAGCATGTTATTTGAAAACTAAAGCGTCTCACTATCCTGAAAGCGTTCAAAAGTTTATTCACAGATGCATCTATTGATTCCACTCTAAAGTGCCAAAAATCTAGTCTTTAAATTTTATTTTTTCTGAATTACGATTCATGATAACAAAAGCTACGAGTATTAGAAAGACATGGATCATCGAACATACCATATTTGCAGGGTCCAACGAGCTCCAAATACCCAGAATAAATCACTGATTGTGAGTCTGTCAAAAACACAAATAAAGTCAGAACACACGAAAACCAAACAATAATTGCAACTCCAAATTTCAAACAATACCCATCAACCATATGAACAGAAGAAACCCACAGTTGAAAAACTAACAAAAATAGAAGGAATCTACTACTGTCTGAATAATATTCGAGGAAGACAAAAAAGGCATTGGCAATCGAAAACCCAGATACAGATGAATACATATTACAAGAGGGACTTTTTGTGATGAATTTAATCTAGAAAGTATAAATTTTGATCAAGAATTTGGTACCTGCGTAATGATTGGAGTAGTAGCTTGCTGGGTTTCGTGCTGCGTTAGCTGGGTTTGAGGGTTTGAGCTTTTATAGGTTTTCTAATCTTTTCGACGAAGTTTCATGGCTTTTATTTTTATTTTTTAATTTCAATCTTTAAATATTATGAGGAGAGACTGGACCTTACTTCAAAATTAGAAGACTGGACCTGGGCTGGATTGTATTGGGTCATATCCTTCAAAAATAAAATAGATTTTTATTGAATTACAAACCAGAAAAGTCCGAAGGTATTACAAGGTTTCTTTAGAATTCGACAAGAATAATACAAATAGAGATGACAAAAGTTAAAACTTATCGCTACTCTTTACATTTTTACTAATTTTAACATTTTTCAAGTTTAATTATGTTTTAAGAAGAGCACGGAAAACATGAGAAAGAAAAATGCATACCAAACAATACTAATTTATATAATCGACATAGGGATATAACAAATGTATGATGTGATAAAGCGTAAATCTAGATTATAATTTCCTTCAAACTATATCCTTAAGTTTATATACTCTTTAAGGTTCAAATACAACAACAATAGTACAATACTAATGCAATGAACGATGAACATAGCAATTTATTGCAATATAAATTATTTAGTTTCCCCATTACGATAAATTCAACTTCGGTACTCCTTCAGTTACAGGTTGTTTGTTATATTCATGCTCGAAAGTCGCATTCAAATTAACTCGGACATGAGTTGCGCTATATGCCATATGAGGTTGGCTATTTTTGGAGAGGTGGTGGGCATGAACGATCTTCACCCATTGCGACTACCTTGGATTTTGAAGTTGTAGAAGTAGTTTCATCTTCCGACACGGACCACCAACTGTTGTCTTGCTGCGCCATTTGTATTAAAAAAAATCGTCTTGAATTAACGTCACAATCTAAAGCTAAATACAATAAGTACTCAAAGCTTGCACTTAAACTCTCTTCTGAATTGCTTGTGAAGAATACATAATGCTAGAGTCTGTTTATATAGGCTTGTGGACTAGTTTGTTGCATTTCTAAGTCCTCTGGGACTCCTAGCAGTTCCAAGTAAAAGCAATTACCCACAATATATACTTTCCCAACGAAAGTAGGAAATTTGTTTTAGTATAGTGTACACCCTAAAAAGGAAATAGACATGGAGAAAGAAAGTAGCTGGGATCAAAATTGGGCTTTAACTTTTCTCTGCTAAAGCCCATTAAATAAGAAGCCCCGTCACTAATGAGGGATTATTTCTTGTTTCAAATGTTTTTGTTGGATAGATTATCGTCCGTCCCCAAAATAAACCCTCTCTTCGTTCTTTGTTTCACGGCGAAGAAGAACTCAGAGCCTCCGGAGAGAACCAAGAGCTCTAAAGTTGCCGCCTTTCAGATTTCACTTGTGCTTCTGAAGAAAACCCATAAGCTACAATGGCGAAAAGAGAGATTTCCAGCACTCTCAAGAGCTTAAAGGTACCAACTAAAGAACACAGCTTGACGTCTTTTTTACTCTTTGCAATTCGTTTTCGATTCATACCCAGTTGTAGTTTAACCTTCATATTTGATTTGGGTATTGCTTAACTTAATCTGGGATTGTTTGAATGTTATAAAATCAATTGAGCTTATATGTAATGTTTGTTGTGTTGTGTTACCTTAGTTCATGCAAAGGGCAACTCAAAAAGTGGAGATGATGAAGAAAGAAGAAGTGAAACCTGATGAGAGTTTTAGCTCTGCTGCTACCCAACATAGAAAGTGGTAATTTTTCTCTCTGTAATGTTTTTGATTTCGTTTGAGCCGTTCTTTTACCTTCTTTAACCCTTAATTCACCGTGAGCTATCGGTGCAAAGTGTTTCGATTATAGGTCTTGTGATGTGGGGTGATAGTCATTGGACAGTTATTTGGGAGTATCAGTTTGTGAATTCTATCGTAATAGCTTTCTGAAGGTTAATTTGGGCATTGAGTACTCAGAGTAGGTTCTATGATTAAGATAACTATCAGAGATGATTGATTTGTATAGGTACTAGTTAGATACATTTACTTGACATTCTTTTGCTCAATATTTTCGAACTCATGTGGTTGGTTTTGTGTATATGGATGCAGTGTGGTTGTTATGGAAGGTGACCCCAATCCTGGAGAAATTAAAGGGCGGATGTCATTTAACGGTTTCAATCCAGCAATTGATGTGAGTCTAAGCTTCATGGACTTAAAGATTTTCAACGACTCCTAACCTCTTGTATGTTTCTTGATTGGCTGTTTTCACCTGACACAACAATTTTTCTAATGATAGAAACTGAATGGAACATCAGAAAATCCTGGTGAGCCAGTAGCCGCTGCGTCTTCATCTGGCATACCAAGTGAAAGAGTGCCAATTAGGTTTGTGATTGGAAATTTCAAGTTTGTCTATTTTTTGTTTTTATCAGTAGGAATTTGTCATCCCTACAAATGGGGCTTTTATGTTTCAATGGGTTGAGGAGATTACAAAATTTGAGTGGCATATTTGTACCAAATTTTGGCTTGCAATTTCCTATCTTCTTTCTTCTTTTTTGAATTTTCACAGAGAAAATGGGTCCATGATGGATGAAGCAGAGTGCTCAAATATTGACAACTTAAATGGTGAGCTTAATGGAGACCATAAAAGAAAACAGTCGGAAGTAGTGTCTGAAACACAATACCCACATAAATCACCCAAAAGCGATCAAGTACAGTCCCCACCACATAAAGGTAGGGGATCCTTCAAGAAACCAAAGGGTGGAAAGCTGGACTATAAAATTCTTAGGCCATCAAAGAGTCAAAGCAAAAGAGGTTGATTGTAACTAGGTGATTGCACAGTTGTTTGATTTTCTGAAGATCCTGTCATTTGTATCTGTAATTTTGTTGTCATATTATTTGAGTTCAGTTATCAACAGATTGAATTTTGTTAGCTTATAAAGCTGAATAGTGGCCTGCTCAGAGTATTAACTAAGAGCTCATGTTCTTAGCAGTGTTAAGAAAATATTTCTGGTTTGAGCTTCCTTCCAATTTTAAATGGAAAATATGATTCCAGCTAGTGATAATGATTGCAGTGGGTTTTATAATTTTCAGGTCTCTATTGTTCTAATATATCTCTTAGAAATCTACTTATGCATCCACTTAGAGATGCTACATTACTTCTGAAACAGGAAACTCGTGTTTCTTTGTCTCTGATGCATACCTCCATCTGTCTCCATGGCTACTCTTTCATGCTTATGGAATTTTGGTTTGTTTGTCTGCATCACTGGCTGGCGTATGTAATTTTTGAATGTTGTTTATGCTACGATTATTTTTTAATTTGAATTTCTTGAGTTCAAGTGCTTTGACATCAAACAGAATGTTACAAAATAATTGTGCTGTGGTGTACTACTGATTTTTGTCAGTCCTTAGTTTCAATCCATCTTTGATGATTTTTACGTTGGGGATCCTTGTAAGGTACTCTACTTGTTTTATCTATGGAAAATATTGTATCTGTAATGGTATTTGAATTAAGCCTAATGTGAGCTAATGATCATGTTAGTGCATCATGTGCAAAGTTGTGATGGAAATGATTGGTATTTAAGTTCCAGTCACTCCAAGGTATGGTGTAGCTGGTTCTATGAAGCTGCCGTGGTTTGGATATCCTGTCTGCTGTGCATTGGTGTAATTTATTGGTATTTATGTACTACTCTTTCATTTGTGAAATTCTCTTTGTTCGTCAATTTCTACTCTTGTTTGAGATACATGCAAGATTTGATTGACACCATTATATTTTTTGTTTTTGTAATATGTATTTTGTCTCTGTAAAATGTTATGTTAAGATGGATGAACCCCTAAAAGCCTGGCAGTGTAATTGAAGATGATGGTGGGTTGGGGATATAGAATGCTTGACCTTGTTTAGCATTTGGGACTGGCCAGGGGTTCTGATATGTAGTTTGTGAGTTGGAACATTGATAATCTTTTTGCTAGTAGAGTTACTTTTCTAGATTGGTTGCTCATCAAGAAGAGGAGATGCTCAATTTGAGATGAATGGTTGAATATGGGTTGCTCAACTTGAATATGAGCAATGTAATACACACCCAATGATCTCTTTAACATCTAGGAGAGATTTATTGAATAAGTAATACACTAATACTATGTTTAAAACGTCAAATTGGAAATAGAAATGTCCCAAAACAAGCAGATATAACTTCTGAATTGCTTGAATACAATTCCGTTAATCTTGCTTTAAAGTTCGTTATTCATTCAGTTATTTGGTTAAAGATTAGCTCTTTTGTTTTGGACATAAAAGAGTAAAAGTACTTAAATGTAGAACAGAGAAATTATTCTGAGATCAAGGATGACAATGAAATCTATGACAACTAGACATGAACCACAGCAGCTGAAGAGTAGAACAATCTAAACGTACAGATCACCTAAGAAAAGTAGCTGTAACATCAATGTGTTATGTAACTATGAAGCAGGTTTCCAGCAAGAAAGAGCATGAATTACTCGGCCTTTCCATCCCTGAAAGATCCACTTGCCATCTTCCTCGACGACGAAGTCTCAGTGGTAGTCTAGCTTCAGCAAATTCTTAACCTTTCATCAGTATCTCCTGGTTTGATGGTAACTGCTTGAACCCAGCTCTAGTGTTTCTAACCTGCCACCGCTTGTATGTTTCAGGCGTTTCAAGCCTCCTGGAACCCTCACATGCTATCACATTGATATTATCTTTACCGAGTATATCTTGTTGATAGATCACCCTCTGTTGATCTTCTCTGGGCAATGTCGCTTCAAACATGTCAAACAGGGAAGAGACATGGTAGA